>JANXHW010000002.1:242234508-243484508 GCA_026170595.1 Plestiodon gilberti rubricaudatus
AAAGCTTTCTAAACAAAAACATCTTACTTGGGACATGTGGTCCCATCCTCATCCCTCCAAATATTTCATCCCTACCTGACCCCATCACAGACATATTAAAATTGTCTGCATAAATTACCCAGTGAAATCACACGTACCAGATACATGATGAAGGAGAACATCTAAAATGTGCTGGGAAGGGTGGATGTTGTTTGCATCATTGCATATATATCTACAAGTGATGGCACTTCAAACATATAGAAACTGCCCAGCTTTCTCAAGTGGTCAGCAGTTTGGGCCATTTCAGAAATCACCTTCAAAATGTACCCAACCCTGACAGGAAATTCTAGGGGAACATGGTTTGCATCCAGATTTTGGGGGAACCAGTTCTCTGTGATTTGGAGTGGGCATGATTATTTATTTGTTCATTATACTTCTATCCTGCCCTTCCTCAGGGTGACACACAAAGTCCGTCCCCCACCTTTCATTCTCAAAATAACTCTGCAAGGTAGGTTAGACTGAGAGATGGTGACGGACTACCCAAAGGCCACCAGTGAACAATCCTGAGCAAATGGGGATTTGGACCCAGCCTCACTGTGAATCTCATCAATGGTGGCACCAAACTGCCCCAAACAATGGCGTAGCTAAGCCAGGGCTGGGGGAGGAGAGTGCTGGGCCCCGGTGCCACCCGTAGTCTCCTCATGAGGAGCAGCTGCTGCTTTCACAGCTGCGCCCACAATGGCTGCAACAGCCATTCCGGCCAATTTTAGTTCGGGAAATGCCCCCTCTTGCTCACTCTCGTCACGGTAAGTTTCCAAATTGAGCCTTTCTGGGAGCGATGTAGTGATGGGGGGGGGAATGATGGGAAATGCATAATCACCCCGTTCCCAGTCAGCAACACCACTGGCCCCAGACCATCAGTCAATCATGGGGGAGGGGCTTGAGCAGGCTCTCTTCCCCCAGTGCTACCCTCCCAACCTGTCTCCAGGTTACCTAGTTGCCAGAAGGGCAGGTGCTTGTTCTCAGGGACCAGCTTTATCTAGAAGATCCCTGAAAGGTGAGTGTGCTTGATTGGAGAGCAGGGAAAGGAGGAAGGACCATTGGCAGACTTGTGCTGGTCCTTTGTCCTTCCCCCACTCAATCGTACCTGCTCTCCAGGAACCTAGAAATTCCTGGAGAGCAAACAACCCAGAAAGAGGGAATGAGGCAGTGACACACTCACCTGAGCATGTTGCTCCACTGCTGTCCCATGTAAAGGAGGGTTCTGGAGGCTGGGAGTCGGGGAAACCTCAGGAGCCAGTGCCTGACCTCAGTGACTTCTGACACTGGTCCTTGAATTTCTTGACTTTGCGTCAAATGATTCTGCATATCTGAGGCTGAAATGTGCATATGTATTGACTACCTATGATGTGGATGGGTGGTCCCAGCTTTTGGCACACAGGTAGGCTTTTCCCCTTTACAGATAGGCTTTTTCCCTTTACAACTTCAGAATTTCTTTGTAGTAATTCAAGAGAATCTTAAGGTAGTGTTTGCACAAAACTAGACCAAATATAGGAGTGTGGCATCATGCAAAAGCGCCCCACCTTCGAATGGAGAGGTGCTTCAGTTCCTAACACCAGAAACGGAGGTTGGAGTGGGGAGGCAAGTAGACAGAAAAGTAGGACATCAATCTTTACAGCATGGTATGCTGCATTTGCAGTACTTCCCTCTGGTTACAGATGCAAACGGTACACAGATCCCCAGCCGCTTTGAGCAAAGCTCGATTCACACAATGCTTAGGCATATGGCCAAGTGTTTCTCTTATATCCTGCCAAACTTTTTTTTTTGCCAGAGCTCTTCAAAGTGAATCAAGTGTGCCACTATAGACTGTCACAAAATGTGTTGAAGGTGGTATGCTGAATCAGCTCATGCAGCTGGAGTAAGATGCATCCAATTTAGAGCGGAAACTTCCATGGCCAGCAACAATTTTCAAAGACTTGGGCAATACAGGTTTAAAAGCCATGTAAAAGAACAAAAATGTATTGAAACCAATAAAAACACTCTAAAATCAAGTTAAAACAAGTCAATAACGGTCAAAAATACATTAAAAATCACGTTAAAAATAGGATCCAAAGGGACATTGTTTCCCTGCGCTGAGTAGCTGCAGAGTTAGTCCCAGGTCAACATCACCTGCTTGTTTTCATTGCTAACTGCTTTCTGCTTTCTCTCTGTTATAAGCTTCATCCTTGACAGAGTCCACAGACTACATCCTCACAGCATGTTGCTGTTTCCACACCTGGAAGAAGTCTACAGGAGTGGACGAAACGTTGTGTCTTGTTAATTCTGTTTTGGTACCAGTGTTTACACTACTTGGATCCTGTTTTTAATTTGATTTTTAACGTTTTATTGACTAGCTTTAACTTGATTTTAGTGTTTTCTTATTGGTTTCAATACATTTTTATTCTTTTACATGGCTTTTAAACCTGTATTGCCCAAGTCTTTGATAAGATGCATCCTTCGATTGTAAGACTCTGGGTAGGGCCTGTCTTGTTTTTTAAATTATTATTACAGAATCTAGAAATGTTTTAGGTATAATAGTACTGACATCACCATGACCATTAATAATAATAACAATAGAACATTATGTCATGAATAAATAAGTACTTGCTTTTAGGATGAAATGTACCGCTTCTGACTTTGCGCAAAATCAGAAGTGCTGGTGTGACGGTACTACTGCAATGAACCGCCACAAATGTAACGGAAAGTACAACCATGGATTAGGAATTCAGAAAGCAAGAACTCTGATGAGCCTTCTGAATTGGAGGTTAGGAACACCCTGAACCAGAACCAGCAAACGTCACATGTTGTGCTGACTGCATATTCTTCCCTCTTGTACCTTCTCCCCTTCCTTTGCTGCTGCGACTACGTTGAGTTTTCAACTGTAAGCTTCTCAGGGTAGGGACCTGCCACCTTGTTGTTGCTCTGTAAAGCACATCCACACTGGTGGCACTACAGAAATAAATAAATGCATAAAATAGAGGAAAATAGGGGAGATTTCATGCATAAATGGGTGAGAGAGTACATGATGCCTGTGGTGAATTCTTGATTCCAAACCCATGGATGTATCTTCAGACTGCATGAATGTTTCTTAGCTATTAGCTAGGGTAGATTTATGAGAATTGTTCTTGTAGGACTACATGCTCCTTCAACTCTTCCCTCTCAGTGAGCAATTTCTCCCAAGTTCTCCTTACTATGGTTGAGCAGTAAGGCTGACTAATGTTGATCCTGGAGGTTAAACATAAACCTAGAGACTCCCTCAAAGTACTGTGTAGGGCCAATGCTTAAACCAAGGGTTCTAAAGGCTAACTTCAGGATGCAACTCCGAGGTCTGTTTGTCATCCCTTATCCCTAGTTAACGGTTTTCTAAAATCACGTCTGGCGCCTGCTCCCTATGTCTGTAGTTTACTGCCATGATAGCTCTGCAAGTCACATAGGCACTCATCAATGCTGATGAACACCTTTTTTCATATATACTGTATTTGTATCAAATAGTCACATCAATTATTCACAATGAAAATTTCATCAACACCTCTGCTATAAAAAATAACACCTCTGCTGCAACAGAATCAATCTATTTTTAAATTTCTATTTTTAAATCTGAAGAATTTGTTCCTAGGCCTGGAGGGTGGCAGCATGCATTGTGCATAGCCAGTTGCGTCGCTACGGGGGTGTGACTAGTGCAGGCTGCACCAGGCATGGAGAGGCCCCAGGAGCTACGCACTCGCTGGATGAGTCCACCCGCCCATGGATCCGGTCTGGTTGGAAATAGCAGCACTCGAGAAGCATTTGGCAGTGATGCAATGACATCATGTGTCACCACCAACCTACTTCTGGGGTTGCCTAGTGCAAGCGTCCCAATTTCTAAGTTGACATGTATAGGATTGTGGTGTTAGTCTGCCCACCCCCAATTATTCTAAGACACAAGGGAAAAATGTGCTATGATAAACGCTAACTAGAATATTTGGATTGATGAGTGGGCAAAAATAATTTCCTTCCTTGTTTGTAAAATGAAGCACTTGTTTACTAATTTAGCTAACCCTTTGAGGACACAATAGAATCAAAACCCCTTGATCAGATAATAGGACATGAAGATTTAATTAACGTGCTACATAATAAGGTAACTAATAATGCAACAAACCCCTGAAAGAAAGAAAGAAAGAAAGAAAGAAAGAAAGAAAGAAAGAAAGAAAGAAAGAAAGAAAGAAAGAAAGAAAGAAAGAAAGGGTGAGATGAACAGTAATTTGGTATCTTTCAATGTCTTTTTTCTTTTGATTACAATAGGTATCATAATTATAAAAAAAAAAAATGTACCAGCTAACAAAATTTACAATTTTAATGGCCCAATCCCAGAGTTCTGCTGTTGTAAAATGGCTTTTGGTGGATAACACAGTGCGCCACCGGCAGTCATTTTTAGTGCTCCCTCGCAACTGGTGGCCGCCAGACTGGTACAGGTAAGTGCAATGGTGCTGGGGTTGGAATGGGGTGGGAGAGGAATGGGGGTCTTCCCAGGTGGGGCAGAGGGCAGTTGAGGAAGGTGGACCAGGAGCAGAACAAAAGTTCACTTATCCCAAAGAGACCTTTCTGACTCCTCTCCCCCCCCCCCGGCGGATACAGTGCATGATCCGTTGGCGCGGCTGCATCGGTGGTTTGTTTTCTGGGTAGGATTGGGCTGCCCGGAAACCATATTTCTCCTGCAAAAAGGTTGACAGTAGTGGGAGTAGCAGCATACTATTACTCTATATCATTAATGCTTAATGTCTATAAGGAGATCTGCCAAGGTTCAAGCATGCTTAGCTGGTTGTGGATAGCTAAAAGCTTCTTTCTCTTTGTTGCAAAGACAGAAAAGTTCTTCTTTGCTGTTACATCACACAGGAGCAGCTTAAGCAGCCACTCTAGAAAGCAATTTCCAGAGCGGACACTATTTTCTTCCTGCCTCTATTGACATCTGTCTGAGTCATTAAAAAACGACAACAGGTAAAGGTTATAATTTCAGCTAACATCAACTTCATATGTTCCGGGATTGCAATGTAGTACAGAGGGGGAGAAAAGCAGTTATCTGAGGCTTTATATCTTAGTGATCTCTGACTCAAATGAAACCCAGCTAACAATAATAATTGCATAGCAACTTAATAAGCTATTTTGAGAATACGGGAAGGGACAAAGTAAGTTAAATAAGATATTTTACATAAGACTGGTGAATGAGTGTACATACATTAAATTTGAGGATTAGATTCAACAGAATGGAGGCAGGCAGGAGAAGGTAAGGAGATGAGGAAAAGAGGGGGAAAGGATTACACTCAAGAAGAAGTCAAAAGGTGTTGCCAAACAAGGTAATCTTAAATACACTTAAATGTGTATATACATGCAAATTAGCAACAGGAGAACATCCCCCCCCCCCAGATTTCAGTGTATTCATTTGAAGTGAATCCAATTTCTTCCAGTCCTTGTACTTGGGTCTGATACTGTTTGTTAGAAACCAGTAGTTCTCTGTGACAGATTGTGCCCATCACTGAAATAAATGTTCTGCATGTTAGAACCTTAGGTGGTGTTTTCACATAACTACAGAAAAAGATCTTGCTCATATGTCACACAAGGGATATATCCAGACATCCCCAACCTCCTATCACACATTATATACAATATGCTAACTTTAGCTCACAGTGTTATACATAAAAGCAACCATTAAGCAAACAGACTGAAGGGATGATGGTTGCTTCTACGTTTTTGAGGTTTCCTGTTCATTCATACCTATTTGTCTACATCTTATGTGCGAATGACTTTGCACAAATTCAAGTTTATGAGCTCGGCCCCCCGCCTCAAAAAGACAGAGAAAAACTACAGTTTAATAGTTCAGGGGATTCTGCCTGCAATTCGCCTTACTCTGTTTATGCCCCGTAGCGAGCCTGAAATGAGAGAATGAAGCTGCTGTTCCCTCCATTGTCTCAGTTCCCACATGTCTCTCATACTGTGCCTTTAGTTCTTAAAGAGACAGTACATACTTGTTCAATTTAAATGAGTTTCGACTACATGCGCTTTTGGCTTTACGTGTTTACCTCAGAACATAACCCTCGTGTCAGATGCCGGCCAACCGTACTTTTGGTTTTAAGCCTTCCTAAGTAAGGCCTACAGAGTCTAATGCAAAAGCTCTATGCAATTTCCTTATCAAATAACCAAATATAAGTTAAAATCTACTGAGCAACTTGCCAATAAAACTGGCAAATGTAAGGTAACATCCACTAAACACTGCTCCCATACACTTCCCAGGCGTAATTTTCACCAGGCTGGAGTGGAATGAGCATCTGGTTGACTATATCCATATAAAGTTTTAAGAGATGGGGAAGTGATGAGAGGAGACAATCCACTGAAGAATCATTAGTGTGTTATATTACTAGCAAGATGCTCACAACTGGTGGGAGTCTGTATGGAAATGTGGCCAGCTATCTTTTCCATGGCCCCAGCTTCCTTTCTCTCCCTACTCATGGGACTCTTGTCTCTGTTCCTGTTTCACCAAGTCCGGCACTGTCACTCAGTTGATTTTTCAGGAGGTATGCCGGATATTGCTTGTTTCTGTATTATTTTTTTCCATATTTTTTTTTTACATTTTTATACCGCCCTTCCTCCAAGGAGCTCAGAGTGGTGTACATATTTCCTTCCCTCCTTTTTGTCCTCACAACAACCCTGTGAGGTAGGTGGGGCTGAGAGATATTGACTGGCCCAAGGTCACCCAGGAAGCTTCGTGGTTGAGCGGGGATTTGAACCTGGATCTTCCAGGTCTAAGTCCGACACCCAAACCACTACACCATCCTGGCTGTATGCCTACAGTCACTCTTTGTTTCCAAATCTGTTAAGCATGTCTGACAATGTTGCACAAATACGGGTTTCGATGCCATGAAGTTAAAAAATCTTGTCTTTTAATTGTCCTCACCAACCGCAACGGGTTTCCTGCAGGCAGCCAGATTACTGGGTGCGTTATGTTGATGATGTTTTTTGTGTTTGGACACATGGGGACAAAGAGCTGGAAGAATTTCTGAAACATCTGAATAGTCAATGCAGAGAAATTCAATTCACAATGGAAATAGAAAGGAATAACTCTCTGCCTTTTTTAGATGTCCTAGTAACACGTAAAGAAGATCTATCGATAGGACATAAGGTTTACCGTAAACCTACACATACTAGGAGATATCTAAATCACGGCTCCAACCATCATCCTGCGCAAAAAATTCATTGGTTTATAGGGCAATTAGAGTATGTGACAAAGAGTCAATAGAGGCAGAGAAAAGGATTTTATTTGACTCCCTACAGGCTAATGGGTACTCCACTAATCAAATAAATAAATGCTGGACAAAACAATATCAACATATTAAAGCGCATAGGGAAGGTACACTTCAGAAAGACAACGAAAAAGAAAAAACTATAACTGAAGAAAAGGTATGGGTTTGTCTTCCGTTCATCAAAGGGGTAACGGACAAAATTGCAAGTATATTGCAACAAGGCAATATAAAGACAATTTTCAAACCCACCATGAAAGTACAACAAATAATTGGCAATCCAAAGGACAAACGGCCAGCCCTCTCTAATGCAGGTGTGTATTGTATCAAGTGCGAATGTGACAGAGGTTACATCGGAATGTCATCTAGGTCCATCAGGACAAGAGTATCTGAACATGAGAGATCGGTCAGGCTTAATCACCCGGAACAATCTGCGCTCGCTGAGCACGCGCTGAAAGAAGGTCACTTGATCTGATTTGACAAAACCAAATGTCTGCAGAAAGAGGACAATGTCAAAATTCTGCGACATTTGGAAGCCCTTGAAATAAGCAAAACACCTATAGGGCAGCTGGTTAATCGTCAACAAGATCTAACTTTTGCGAACCGGATTTGGGGACCAATTATCCGTGATCAGCGTGTGTGCAATGGTGAGCCTGCAAGAGCGACCGAAAATAATGATGTGAGGCTGACAACAAACATGACATCAAGTGGGTCTACTCAGAAGGAAGGGAAGAACTTAGTGAATTGCCCACGAGGAAGCAAGTTTGGCTACGATCTCCGAAACACAGCTGTTAGCAATGCGCAAAAAATGACAGCTGATGGACAACCGGATTAGCTGCATCCGCTTTCGTATGAGCGCCGTTTCCCGCGCTTTCTAGGATTTATAGCCCAGGGGGTCAACTGAGGATAATAACATCCAAATTTTTCGATTTTTTACCCCAGGAAGAGGGTCCGAGCTACGGACCGAAATGTTGGGACAATACCTTGGTTTTTAATGTTTGTGCTCCGCAAGCGGCTGCCTGCAGGAAACCCGTTGCGGTTGGTGAGGACAATTAAAAGACAAGATTTTTTAACTTCATGGCATCGAAACCCGTATTTGTGCAACATTGTCAGATTATCACAGGCTATGAAAGCTACAGAACGAAACTGTTAAGCATGGTTGTCTTTGCCTCTTTGCTCCTAATGTTAGGCATTCAAATGGTTCTGAGAAGAGGCTGGGGACTGAATAAGTGACTGCCCACAACACAAAAACATGGATGGTCATCTAGTGTAAGGCTATTTTTCTGTGCAATTCCTTGAAAGATAGGGCTGAGGAGGAGGGAGTAAAAGGCAAGTAAAAGGTCTCTTCCAGTAAAAGGTCACATATTTCTCATTCAGACAGTGCAATCCTGTGTAACCTTGCACCGGTGTAACAGTAGATGCACCGGTGTTACAGCAGATGCACCGGTGTAAGTGAACTTACACCGGTGCATCTGCTGTTACACCAATGCAAGGTTACACAGGATTGCACTGAGCGTCTATTAACTTCCTCTTATCTCTCAGCTTTCAAAAGGCCATATCCTACCCATGCTGGCAAAACAGACACACAGACTTGCATAGGACGTTATTATATGGGGTTATAAAACGTTTGATTTGTAAAATGTGCATTATGATATAGTTTCTAAATTACAGTAAAAGGGACTACAGATACAAGTAAGACACCAAGCCCTGTTTCAGAAGCTTATAATCTAAACAACTGTAAAAAAAAATGAGGGAAATGTTAAGAAGGATATGAGAGATATCTGAAATGTGAAATCCACAGATGATATACTGCAAGAAATCAAACAGCTCACACTGAGATGTAATATACTCCTACTGATATTCCAAAAACTGCATGACACATTCTTAAAAAGGATACATGCTATGAAGATTTCAACAGGAGGAGGAGGAGGAGAAAATTCACATTGCATATTTGAGAAATATTACAGGTGCTGTTTTAGAGTCAAACACCACTTGGTAGGTGCTAATGTAGTAAAATTGTAACAGTTCATTAACAAAGTCTAGGATCACAATTAAAGATGGCACTTGAATGCAAATCCCCACTGATGACAAGCAGTGCCATGGGAGACTCCAGCAAAGGGCAATCAGGCACCTGTGCCAGGCAACTCTGATGTCAAAAGAACCTCCCATGGGACATTTGGGCAAATGTTGTGAAACCTGCACCAGCACAGTTAATGAGGTCCAAAGCTTTCACGATATACACACACACACACACACACACACACACACACACACACACACACACACACACACAAATCAGAGACACTGGAGCAAAGAATGTCCTATAGAGAAGGGCAGCCCATAGCTTACAAAGCTCAGGCTTATTTCCAATACTGGACACACACCAACAATGGAACACTTTCCACATGCTGGTTAAAGTGCATATACTGAATGCAAAGGTGGCAATGGGACTGCATTCAGCTGCTCCCCTCTGGGTTCAGCTCACCTGTGCTCATTAGGTGCAATATGTAGCGTCCAATATGTAAAAAACCCCAAGTCCACAAGCCTTATCTGGGATTTTGCTGAGACCTAGAGTAAGGGAAATAAAAGAGAAAAGGCAGCAGATCCGAGATCTTTCTATCAGCAATGGCACTGGATTGGCCTTTTGGTGTCACCTGACGTCCCAGAACAGACGAATTATGGGCTTTGTGTGAAGATCCAAGCTGAAACTGCCCACAGTTGCCTCCTTAACCAGCAAACCAGTCACTGACCACAGCAGGTCGGTGACTGATCAGAAGAGCTTCCGATTTTATCTCCACAGCGCTTCTTATTTAATAAACTTTTGAAGGACCGAAGTATTTTTTGACTAACATAAGTCACCAATAAAATACAACATCTACTTACTTTATATCTGGACCACTACCTATGGACTCGTGAATTGTTGGGGATTTGAAGTTTGGCAGGTGTCGACTCCCATTATGGGCTAGCCCCAGACTTTGTTGCTGAGCTGCAATTCTGACAGTAGCAACAAACACACCAGTGCATTGTCCTAAAATATGATGTGGAGCTGGCATTATTATGAGCAAAATTATGCTGGTATCATTAAGAGACTAATAAATGTTGAAAAGCAGTTTTTCTGGCTATAATCCACAGTTCACTTACTCTGGAGTAGGGCCATAAAATAAAATAGAAGTGCATGGCACTAAAGTGGGTTGTGGCCATTCT
Organism: Plestiodon gilberti rubricaudatus; assembly: GCA_026170595.1. NCBI lineage: Eukaryota > Metazoa > Chordata > Lepidosauria > Squamata > Scincidae > Plestiodon > Plestiodon gilberti. The sequence continues at coordinate 242,244,999 of JANXHW010000002.1, forward strand.
CCATTACCAGTCTGGGATGTGTGACTTTATTTACTACTTGTCAGTCCAGAATCAATAAATCATATACCAGTTGGGGTTATTCTGACTGTCAGATCTGATTTGTACATTACTTTCAGATCTAAAATGCTGCAAAGAAGTCAGGTTTTCACCTTGTTGACAATTTTAAGAGTCATTCTTGATTTACAATGACAGGAGACAAAAAATAAAACATACCCCAGAAAAAAAAGAGAGGTTTGCAGTAGAACAAGGGTTCTCAAAGTTGTGGGTCGCGACTCACCACTTTTTCTGGAAGTGGCCAATATCCCTTTAAGGGCGATGGCCAGCTCCAATGTTGGGGGGCGGCGCTGCAGGATCATGCCTGCCCCGAACCCCAAACCCCTTTTTTAAACATTCCTGGTTATCCTGCCAGCTCCCTGAAGGGTCCTGGGGGGGGCGCGCGCTACGGCCACCTCCGAAGGTCTCCCCAAGGCTCTAAACAGCAGCGGTCACGTTTCGAAGCCCCACTTCCAATTTTCTCCGAAATCCGGAAGTGGGCTTCTGAATACAATCGCCGCTGTTTAGAGTCTTGGGGAGGCCTTTGGAGATGGCTGCAGTCTCCCCCCCCCCCCCCGATCTTTCCGGGAGCTGGCAGAACAACCAGATATGTTGAAAAAATCATGTTGGGGTCGGGAGCGATCCTGGAGCGCAGTTTCCGACATTGCCCCATCCCCACAAAGACTTATATGGGAGTAAACTCTCCTGTAGGACTTTGAGAAACGCCGAGTAGAATCTAAGAGGCACAAAAACCTGGGAAACCAATTGATCAGTCTGCTAAGTATATTTTCACTGTCTTCCAAAACTTCTCTACTTTTACCCCCTCTTGAGGGTTTCCTAAATTGTTTAAATTAAGCTTTGTTTACTAGGTAGGCAGGACTTAAACGGCAGAAGACAAGACCCAATATCTGGTTCAGAAGCAGCAAAACAAGGCCATTTCCTCTAAGGATAGCTGAACTTGAAGGATACTTTTTCATTTCTAATCATACTTCAGAAAAAGTGCTATTTTAGTACTAACCAAGCACTTAGAGTGCCTCACATTTGTTACCTCAACAGGTCTTACAACCTCACTGTAAGGTAGAACAGTATGATTAACTGCATATTGCAGATGGGTACAACAAGTGAAAATAATTGGAAACAGTGGCCTTCCTAAAGCTTACTCAGTTAGTTCATGGCTGAGCTAAAATTTGAACTGGGGAAGGCTAAAATAAAACAAACAAGGGAGAATTTGTCGCGGACTGTGCAGCGGTGCGGTCTCAGAGGCAGGCTAAATCCTGTTGCTCTCAGTCCTGAATTCTTGGTCAGAAGAATTACTCAGAGTCAAAAGTAAGTCTTAAGAGTTCTTATTTACAGTACTTGAAGAAGTTTCTGCATACAGCATTCAGCAGATCCAAATACAACAGAAGATATGACGACGTGAGACACAGCACTTTGTCAGATAGCCAGAATGAGTTGGTTATACAGCCACACATTTATACTTCTGCCATCTACCTGGGTGGCCAATCAGGTTCCACATTATCTCATTCCTACCTCACTTTATCTGCCACATGCTGATGATCTCATCCCTATCACGACCTGTCAGGTGCTCTCTCATTAGCTCCTCTGTTGCTAGGATGACACAGCAGTTTTCCCATTTTTTCTATCTGCTTTGCCTGCTTGCCCTATTTGGCCTGTTCTATTCTTTTTCAAGGAGACTTTGTGTATTATAAAACACTTTTCTGCATAGGGAAATATCCTCATTTTTTCTCTTGAGCCTTTAACTGGGATCGCTTTTTTACTGACAGACTATATTGTATGTATTCTAGCTGTTCTAGAAGGTACCATGATTTATTCCCAGAAAGCAGGAAATTAATGTTTTTGTGTATGAGTGACTTCCTGCTTAATACAGGTCAGTGTTATGGCCCCTTCTAATACCGTTGTTAGTGAGCTGCAGGAATGAAATGGAATATAGAAGGAATTCTAGTCACCCTGCAGGTCAGCCCTCATTCAGAGAACACTACATGCCTTCCAGCTAAATCACTTCAGAGCAAAATCAATGGCAGACAGACCTTCAACAACAAAACTGACTGAGTGGCCTGAAGTAAGCCACTCTCTTTCAGCCTCACCTGCAACCCATCTGTGGGCGCAATCTTATCCAACTTATGCCACCGGCTGAGCTCTGCTCAATCCTATCCGATTTATGCCACCGGTGTAACCAGTGGTGCAGCGAGAACGGGAGGCCCCAGAAAGGAAAGGGGATTCAAATCCTCTCCAAAATGGGAATTCAAAGGGAATTTGAATTCCCTTTCCTTTCTGGGGCCTCCCGTTCTCGGTGCACCGCTGGTTACACCGGTGGATAGGTTAGATAGGATTGAACAGAGCTCAGTTGGTGGCATAAGTTGGATAGGACTGCGCTGTGTAATATGTGGATGAAAATATTATTTCAACTAGAACTTACTGTTTAGGCCCAGACAAGATATGTTTCGAAAGTCAATTTTGGCCAGGCAAAACAAAGCTCTCTCATGCACAAATACTTCTCTCCCAAAGTTTTAAAAGCCCTCATGCAGGTCAGCATATGATGAGCATCCTTCACTGGAAGGATGAAGCTATGATAGGCAAGGAGCACAGACTAAATGGAAGAGGCAGAGAAATCACTCCTGGACCTCCCCAAAGCATAACCATTCATAATACCGTATTGTCCCGAGTATAAGACGCACCTGATTATAAGACGCACCCTTAAAGTTTGGTGCTATTAAAAAAAATAATTAAATCACTGGCATTAAATTGCAGCAGCCTGATTATAAGACGCACCCCTAGTTTAAAAACTTAAATTAGGAGGAAAAAAGTGGGTCTTATACTCAGACCAATACGGTATTATGGAGGACGCAGTGCACAGTGCCCTTGGTAACTGTCCAACCATTTTAAAAAAATCAGATTGCAAACACACACACACACACACACACACACACACACACACACACACACACACACACCAAAGACAAAAGGGCTAGTCAGGAAATAACCTACCAAGCAGTACAAACAGCACAGGCTAATCCAAGGAACAGCAGCAACACAAAAGGGGCCAATACAAACACACCCTTGCACCTTGGGAGAGGATTATTATTATTATTATTAAGAATACTTACATACCGCTTTTCAAAAAAAGTATTTCACGAAGCGGTTTACATAGTAAACCAATAAATGTTTCCCTGTCCCCAAAGGGCTCATAAAGAGACACCATCAACAGTCACGTTAATGGGCAACCAACCCTCTTCTGTTGTTAGATGCCCATGAAATAATCTGTGGTAACAGTTGTTTTGAATGAGTGATACAACAGAGGGATATCGTGAGTTTCCAAGCTGAACAACAACAGGCTTAACTTGCACACATGAATGTCGTCTTCAAGTAGTTTTATTTATATGTCAGCAACTTAGAAAGTGCAGCAGACCAGTTGCTTCATTCCACACTCACCTTTGCTGAGCCCAAGACTGGGGAACAGTCACATTGCTGCCTCTCTGCCATAAATATAAGTCAGCCCAGTCACCTCTGGAGGAGTGTGTTACAATTCATTTCAGATTGGTAACACGGGAAGACCATATTTCTTTTCAGTTTGTCAAAATGCACCTTGCACGGTTGTCCACATAGCACACAGACATGCCTGGAGAAGTGCATCACATTTGTCATTACCGACAGAGCCTTCACCACAAAAAGCCACTCAAGGATGAACGGGCCTGAAACAGCCAATCAGCATCATACACGACCAACTAAATGCCGTAATAAGCAGCCCCGGGGAAAATCTTCACACCATTAAGGAAACAGAACTATCCCCAACGAGTGTGTGTTTTCATGTAACTGCATCCATCAGTCCACACACTGGCGTCACTTCGGTAGGGGCGGGGCTGTAAGTAACGCTCCGTCATAGTCTCTTTACCGAGCGAGCAGGAGGCAGCCCCGCCCCCTCACTGTCGGAGCCAGTCCCCTGCAGAGAAAGCAGCAGGCAGGGTCTCTTGCCTGCTGTTTTCTCCGCAGGGGACTGGCTCCGACAGTGAGAGGGCGGGGCTGCCTCCTGCTCGCTCGGTAAAGAGACTACGATGGCGCGTTACTTACAGCCCCGGCCCTACCGAAGCGACGCCACTGAGTCCACGGAGGAAAATAACAAAAACATCACCAGTAAGTGCTGGCATGGTTCTGTGGATAGAGCATTAAAAATGGGAAGTTCAAATAGCAATTTAAAAGCAGAGGAAGAAGCCAGCAGCCTTAGCCAAGGTACCTGGAGATCTGGATTTAAATTCCCGTTCTGATTTGGTCTCAAGTGACCTAGATTCATGTGATCCAGCCCGCCCCCTCCCATACTTTTTCTTTCTTTCTTTTTTAAGCAGAGGTGTTTCCAGATTCATGGAGGATAAGTCTATCAATGGCTTCTAGTCATGACAGCTATATGCTACTTCCAGATTCCGTATGCCCCCAATACCAGTTGCTGACAAGCAACGGTGGGAGAGGACTATTATTATTATTTACTGTTTTTCAACAAGAGTATTTCACAAAGTGGTTTACATAGTAAAGTAAACCAATAAATGTTTTCCTGTTCCCAAAGGGCTCACAAAGGTAAACACCAATCTAGGTGCATAAAGTTTCAAAAAGGGGTTCCAAATGCAGTGAAAAGTTTTTCCACGATAATTTCTTTTGTACGTTGCCTGCTCAAAAGCTGCGTACTGTAAGTCTGCAATCTATGAAGGTGAGAACTGCTCCTTCCAGTGTGGTAGAATAATACACTTGGCTGAGCCCAATGCTCTAAACACCATCACTCTTTTAACAGTAGACAGATTCCATACAATCAGAAAATAATTTAGCAGACCGTGCATACAAGAGTGGTTGGCATGCAAACAAAGTCACATCAAAATGTTTTTGTAAATTGGTCCTCAGTGCATGGTCTTCAGTAAGTAAAACTAATTTACAAGGCTAATATGAGGGGATCTTTTGCCTCATATGTGCACTGCAAATCATGCTGGTATGGTTCTACCATCCTTATCTGAATATTGTGAACAAGAGCAAGGAACAAATGCTAAAGGAGAAGTTACCCCTGCTAATTGGGCAAGAGGCACTTTTTCAATTGGTGCTCCTCTTATATTTAGCATGGGGAGAGTAACTGCCCCCATTTCACCCCAGCAGAGTGTCTTTCTGGTGGCTGTTGGTGGTGTTCTGCATCCACTGATTATGGCATGAAAACACGATGTCTCCTACAACATAGGTCACAATTCCAGGTTTCATCAATTGGCATATACTCAATAACATATCCTGGCAAGCAGCTGTGGAATAGTCAAGGGGTCAATGTGTAGCCTCGAGATCATTTTGAGAGTGTGCAGACTCTACCATGTCTCAAAGCTTGTTGCAAACTCCTCGACTGGAGACTGTGAAAGGGAATGAAGTAACAGCTGTTGCAAATGCTTTCTATTTCAGGCTGAGCCCCACAATCTCATTGAAAGCCGCACGTAATATGTCTGTGATTGCTAACTTCACAGCATCATTGCAATCACTCCGCTAGGTCAATAACTTTAACCACATAAAAACATTTTGTGTGAATCAGACCTTAGAGATGGGTTCTCGCAGATTGGAATTAGTCAGCGACTTAATGTTCTGTGTGTGGCGAATATGAATCAAAGTGATGCAGCATGTCTTCTAAGACTTTGACCAGACACTTTATAATGCAGGTCAGTAGTTTTGGAGAGACAATGTATTGGATAGAGTCTTGGACTGGGGAGATTGGGAGACACGTTCCTCATCAACCTGGAAGCTCTCTGGGTGAAACTGGGCTAGTCACCTACTTTCATCCTAATCTACCTGAGCATAATCATTGATTAATCCCATCCACTCTGAGCACCTTGTAATAAAAGGTGGCACATAAATGTGAAAAACAAACATTTCAAGATAGACATGTCTACTTAAACTGCTACATTTAGGGTACCATCTTAATTGTAGATTCCACCATTATGCTAAAAGGAACCCTTGTAATTCCCCTCCCCTCCCCAGTTACAACCATATTTTAAAAACAGCCATGTACCATCTTATCTTGGGCAAAAAGGAGCATTGATTCCTCCTCATCAACTACAGCGAGTTATCAGGCTAAAAAGAGTTATGACACGACTATAGCTGCTTTTATTGGCCCAGAATTGGAAATGAACAGCCTCAACATTCGTGTCATGGCTTTAGAACTGGAAGGCAGCTTTAGAGAGCTGGAAGGGTAGAAAACAGGAAGCAGAAGTCCCCGTAACCAGAGCATACCGGAAAATCCAGCAAGAAACCTACTTTAGAAGTAGGTTTTCTCTGTGCCAGGTGCAAGGGAGTGACAACAGGAAACAGGTTATCTTGTTAGCTGTGTACTCCCTGAGACATCTGGTGGGGCCACTGTGTGATACAGGAAGCTGGACTAGATGGGCCTTTGGCCTGATCCAGCAGGGCTCTTCTTCTTATGTTAGTCAGTGGGGGCAGGCAGATGGGCAATGGATAAACGCCTTATAGGTACCAGAGCCAATGCTAGCAGCCACGAAGACACAGTCAAGGTTGACTATTAAGGCAAAGGCTAAGATGGATCTGTCAGCCTTTATAGCCCTACCAAGTAAAGTGAAGCTAATGAGTGGGTAGAGGCACTCTGGAGCCTTGAGCTGACATCATAGCTCAAGGAACCATCTGACCTTAAGCCACTGATGGCTCACTACATGGAGCACAGGTCTGAAGGTTCCCAATTCGAGCCTTGGCAGTTTCTGAAACACTTTTTCTGGCCCAAGGAAAGAGAATTGCACCATGCTATCGTAGCTGGGTATGGAGCTTCTCTAGGCTGTTAAGGCTGTGAGAAGCAGCAATATAACCATACTAGGCCTATGAAACTCTTTTCAGCTTGAGTAAATAATTTTGGAGCTCTCTTTCCCTGGGCCAGAAAGAACACTGTGTCTAGAAACATGGAGCCCGCAATGGAAAGGAAAAATATATATACGCAAGTCCGTTTTATCATTTCCACGCTATCCATCAAGATGAGAACTACTTATGTAGTCACCTGAAGCAATACAACCTGTGCAATTCCGTGCAACTTGTTACTAAGGTATCTGAGTTGCTCTCAAAATAAAAAAACAAGTCAGTTTTGTCACTTTCTTATGCAAACTCATTACCTTTCATTAGCACCCTGAGGCGAGCAACCCACGGGCAATAAATATTAAAAACTTCCTGACAGTGGCACAATCCTGGTCCTGAACACTCGTATCACAGTATCATTATTATTTGGCCCAAGCCACACTACAGTTCGGATGAACAATATTCTTCAGCTTGCTTGTGATCTCAACTGCTTCTCCTAGCGCTATTGTTTATATGCCTGTACGTACACTCTATGTACATGTAGAGTGTATAACAAATCCCAGAGAGGCTCTTCCTAGCTGGGTTCCTTGGGGAAATGAAGATTTCCAGAGCCTGCTTGTTTTGTTTTTGTCTGATCTCCATGAGGCAGGCTGCATATCTTCCCAGACAAACCACAAAGCAGAGACATGCTGCCTGCAAACTAATTTGTATATTTCCAATAAGCAATGGCTCTAACAAGTAGGGTGTACTCCCTAAGTCCCAATCTTTGTGTGTGCATTTTTGGCACAAATAAAATGGACTCCAGCAAGTGGCGGGACTATCAGTACAACAGCATCATGGAGACATCTTAAGCAGAAAATGCCTTTTGTTTCCTGCTTTTCGGCACTTTTATGTACATAATTGATTCCTAGAGATAGCCCCTTCTCAAGGCCTTTAATGACAACAACATCACTGGAGGTAGCAAATCAACTACCATGGAAAAACAAGCTATTTTTCCCCATTTTTTTCATTAAAAAGAGGTGGGGGGAACATACATCTCCCCACATTTGTCATCTTTGTGTGAAAACAGAGTCCAGCTCATTAGTTGGTTCCTTCATATGCCAGGGCATTTATATAAAAGCGTCACAGCATCAGAACTAAAGACATGTCAAATGTGTTCAGGTATGATATACCGTAAATGCAAAGGGAACATCTTTTAACTTGCTAAGGGTTCCCTAATTCCCTCATACACCTTCATTTTCTGCCTTAGATCTTGACAGTGTAAGCCTGATTCCCAGAACTCCTTTGATAATTAAAAAAAAGCATATCCACAGAGATATGTACAACAATACATTTCTGCATCCCAGATACTCTCTCCCCCAATAATGAAAGCCCCGCACTTTTACTTATTTGAAATGGACAACCCCATTCTACCTTTGGAGGCTTCTGTGCCAAGGGGATTTTCGAAGATGCTGCTGGTAACTTGGCTCCAAGCATCCTTCACAGCAGACTTGGAAACTATCCTGTTGTTCAAGCTCTGCTGAGGTCGGAAGTTATTCCTCAAATACTCTACAGATTTGACATGGTCTTGCTGTTCCGTGGTAAATATGGAATAGAATGCCTCCAGCTGGATACAGCAATCAGACGAGGGAAAAGGGGGGGGGGAAAGACATTAATTAGAAAAACAATGTGGTGAAATCTGGGCAGTTGATAAGAATGCAAAATGGCAGGAAGTACTGATGCCAAGACTGATAAATCAAACAGGAAACCAGGCTGCCCGCTGAAATGACTGCCAACAGCCTTATCTAGCCCCATTTCTATCTTGCCAAGCAGCACAGAAAACACTTCAGAAACTCTCTACACAAAAGTTAAGATCTCAGAGAGGCAAGACAAAGATTTTTTTTCCTAGACTCTATTTATTGTAACCACTTACAGATATATACAAACCTCCCTTTGTTTTATGCTAGGCTGTCCTTTTTTTATTATTACGCTGCAGAAGAGGGGCACACATTCATTGCATAGGTAGCATAAATCACAAGTCAGCATACATCATGTCTGTCTTTCTATTATTTGTATTTACAGCAGTATCTTGAAGACCCAGCAGTTCCTTGAGTGGAAGTGTCCACTGTGCTGCAGGCTACAGATACGGGAAAACCTGGCTGCTGCCATACAAAGATAACAACTTAACTCTAAATGGACAAAATGAAGCAGATCGGGAATCGGCTACTAGAGAGACGGTGAAGGGAGACTGACGATGAATCTGAAGGAACACAGACTGGAGCTCCTTTAGAGCCTACTCCATGGCAGAGATGGTGACAAAGGAAGACCACTTTTTTGCCATCATTACATCAGCAATGTTATGTGTGATGGAGGAACCTTTTACATCTTGGCCCCTATGATAGCGGAGAGGCCTTCTGTGACAGTTTTGCAAGACACTGCTGGTAACATCACTAGCATTCATTCTGATTTGGACGCCCCTCTTCAGCTGTAATGGAGGGTGTGCCTGAGATACTGACTTGCCCTGAATAATGGATACATACCAGCTCATTCAACCTGAGGATGTGAGCACGTTGCTTCAGAGGCCTTTGATACCACTGACCATAGTATCCTTCTGGGTCATCAGGCCAAAGGTCATCAATTCTTAGTGGTCCCTCAGTGGTGCCCAAACTGTAGAATTCTGTCCCCTGGGAGACCCAAATGGCCAAGTCTTTGAACATTTTTAAGTGTGCGGTTAAGACTCACCTGTTCTGACTGGCCTTTTGTTAATCCTGCCTTGGTCTCTTTTTATTTTGGCTACTTTGCATTACGTAATTATAATCTTGGGATTCGTTTTTTATAAGTGTTTATTGCTCCGATTATTCCAAAGGAAAGATGGGATATACATCATCATCATCATCATCATCATGTAAGCCACCTTGGTGGCCCTTATGTGGAGGCCAGATGAAAGAGCAGGATTTTTATTATTATTAAAAATAAATAAATGTGGGAGGAGAGAGTAAGCAGGGCCAAGAGGCAAGCTACCTGCCTAGGTTCATTCTGCAGATACATGACACAGCTGGAAGTGATCCTTCAAGTTCCTTGATGCTCTAAGGACAAAACCACAGAGCTGTTACAGCTATTTTTGCACCAGTTTTCATCTCCAAAGTCCTCTAAAAATAAGACTACTATCACTTATATCCCTGTATAAGTGGAAAACGCTAGGTAAAGGAAGACTATGCAGTGCAAAACATTGGTTTACAAATTGTTCTTGATGAACAGGGTTTGCTTGAAAAACAACAATTTATTTTCCATTCCTTGAAAAACAACTGAAACTGATGAAGCATTTGTGGTTTTCACCAAAATCTTCAGTTCCTTCAAAACACTTGATTGCTAGAAATCAAAACATTTTTGCTCTTAATAATTTCTAGTACCAACCAATAAAGATTCAATATAATATTCAGGAATGCAAGAATTTTAGAATGCAAGGCTGCATCTTAGAGATAAAATATGTAAACGTCCTAATATTAAACATTCTGCAAAAGTGTTGTCAGCCTGTGGCAATAAAGTATTTGTAACTTTTCTGAAGTGGGTAAAGAAAGATCAGAGGAAAAAAACAAACAGAGAAGTGAAAAATATAGGAAGTCATAAAAACCATAGAATACAGCAGGGGTGGCCAACCTTTCAACATGAATTCTCCTGGACCTTTAATGGTTGTATAGGTGTGAGGGCATTTCAGCAGGTGCAGCTGCTTTGGCAGCACCATCAGCAATTGCAGCTGCCAAGATTCTGAATTCTACACAACTCTTAAAAACACAGAGACCCTAATGGTGGAAGGTTGGCTACCCCTGGAATACAGTGTGCATTTTGTAAATACAGATGTGTTCTTGGCTGCCACTGGGAAGGTTGGGCTCTGACAATTCCTACTCTACATGCTTGAACCACCCTCTGATTTAGGGTGGGGACATTTGACACAGCATGACTGAAAATGGGAGAAGCTGTGTGTCCATGGGTTCTCCTACTTCATTAACTTAATTGACACTTCTGTGAGTCAAGATTCTAGTTAGGGTAAGAGTAGGGGTGGGATTTGAGCTCCCTTCCTTTCTCCTGGCACTGTATTTAAGTATCCAATCTCCCAGTTCACTAGTTACCCACCTTTAACCTGTGATATTGGGAGCAAGGAAGGAACTGCACAGGCCAGTCTCATCTGAAGACAGAATTCCAGGGGCAAAGTAACATCTGAAAAGGCCCACAAATATGACACTGATAAAATTGTGTTATAGATATTATGGGGAAATTGATTTACACTGCAGTCCTATACACACTTACTTGGGAGTAAATCCTATTGAACTCAGTGGGACTTACTTTCTGAGTAGGCATGTATAGGATTGTGCTGTTAAACTACAGGCAGCCCAATCCTCTCTAAGCTTTCCACCAGCAGAAAGCTGCTCTGCCAGTCTCTGGTGTCACTCCGAGAAAGAGGCCGGTGTCACCCGCAGGCAAAGAAGCCGGCGCTGCTCTCCCTAGCCCAGATCCCTAGGAGCGCCGGCTTGGAAAGGCAGGTTCCCTGCCAAGCGGCAGAGGGAGGGTGGAACAGGGTGTTCTGGGGGGGGGATTGGTCTGCTGGGCCTGGGAAGGGATTGGTGGTGGTGGATCCACCAGAATCCTATCCCCCTCCCCGGACCTGGCTGCTGCTACAAACGTTCCCTTCCCCCAAGGTAACCTCCCAGCGCAGGTTGCACTGGCCTCGTTGCATCGCAGGGCACAAAGTTAGACAGGATTGCGCCGTAAGTCTACAATCCTATATGCATTTGCCTGGGAGTAAATCACTTTGATAAAATGTGATTTTATAAATCAGAGATAGAAGTTACTACAAATCTGATGAGTATAACTTTGGAAATGCAGGTAGACAAAAAAAGAATGGGTCTATTATAATCAAGGAAATGCACACCAAGTTATATATTTTTGAGAGATAACACCATGAATCAAGGTATAGAATACACTTGGTTGTAATAAAATTCTCTCCTTACTTTATCGTAACCTAGCAAGAAAACGAAGGAAGAACTGTATATACAAGTTTACAAATTACCAAGATGATGTGGCTTTGATCCTTTGCTACCCACTTTCTTTAACCTTACACATTAAAACCATTTTTACCCAAGGGTGTATATTCGCATCTGGAGTTAAATGCGTACACCTGTGGGCTGGGAGGAAAACGAGAAAACTCAATGATTCGCCAAGGGTTGTTGGGGTCTGCTATATTACAGGAGAATTGTGAACTGGTCACCAGGCAGCTGAAATTATTACAGCCCGGGCACATTGGTTATACAGAGGCCAATGTTTGTTGGCATTTAATTTGAGCATAACTAGATTGATGCTGGCATTTATCTATCAAGGCAGCACACAGTTATTCAGTCTTAAAAGTGGCAAAAACCCTACCAACCCTCAACTCCAGTGGCAAAAGGAAAACACATCCATTGAGCGTATTTAATCTGTTCCTTGACAACAGCATACACTGGAGACAGGACAGTATAAGTGCCTGAGAAAAGGCAAATGATCTTGGTGTGTCCTCTGAGTATAATGACTGAGAAGCAGTGAGATAACTGATTGCTTCATACTTCCATTTACCTCTATCATGGGGAGGGGTGTTATTTAATATTTACATTCATTCATTCAGGTAAATCAGTGAATTTTACATGAACAGTTCCCTCCAGGAGGCCTCTGTTAGAATGAAGTGCATTAACACAAGCAAATAAAAGGAAGAACAGTTTTCAGCAAAGAGACATTTTGAAAACAAAGGTTTGAAATGTCAAAGCCTTTTTAATTGTTAAACACTTAGCTGCATATTTTCACATTATTACTTTGGGATGTCTCTCAATGAAAATGTCACTCACTGCCTTCTCTGTGCTCTGTGTTTAAGGATACAGATCCCAGTTCCAGAGGCGTATAAAGCAGCTTCATGATGTTGTTAAAAACAGACCAAGATGGTAAATTAAAGAAAAACATTTCATCCCCATGTAATTAGCTCAAACTACTAAATCTGTGGGTGTATACTTAAAATGATGTAGCCAAGTTTCACAGAAGAAATGCAAAGAGAGAGAAAGAAGAAGAAAATCTATGTAAATATTTAGACCACAGTTTAAATGTATCTGAACAGAATGATAATAGCTAAGATCATTTGGAAGGAAATGGGATGTCATGTTCTATTATCTTCTTGTGTCGAGTGGCTCATGTTCAGAGAACAATCAAACAAAATCAGCCAACTTCCTTTTCCATCAACAATATTTCTCTATGTATTTCTCTTCTAAAAATTCAATTTTAGTAGCCATGCATAAAAGAACAGAACTAGAAACGTAGATGCAACTTATGCTGACATGAACTGGGTGGAAAAAAAATCAGACGATGAGAAAGAATAATTCTAGACAAACCGTTTCTGGCACAAACCTACCTGATGATAAGAGATGGGCACAGGCATGCGGAAAATAATCCATTCCACAATTTCACTACATGGAGGGGTTGTCAGTGATCCTGCATACCGATAGTAACTTCCCAAGGATGCTGGCAGGAGATCTCTTAACACAAAAGGATCCAAGAAGGTCTCTTTCTCTGTAAAACAAATAGGAACAAATGTTGTAACATTAAAGTGATGGGCTGCCTTAAAGACAAGATCTGTCTCACAAGTCTGTAGCCTCCACCGACATGCTGTGAGTCCATTTTGCCTTCAACTTTAAGATAACTCATACAACAGTGACACGATGCTATAGCTTGCAATCCTGATGTTCAACCTTGGCTACAGAAGTGGGAGGAGAGTGGAGCGCGCGGAGCAGCTGCTCCAGGCGCAGGCGGACCTCGGGGCGCGGTGTTGGGAGAGTGGAGCAGCTGCTCCAGGCGCAGGCGGACCTACCGGTGGCACGTTGCTCGTCTCTGGGGCATTGCTCGTCCTTTTTCTGGCCCTCCCGCCCTCCCTGGAGCCCGTACGGCTCCAAAATAGGTAGGAAACTGGCGGGGGGGTCGGGGTCGGTGACGCGCTGGGCACGTCATGTTACCTAGGCCCCGCCCCCTTCCTCCGGGCGCCAGGAGGCCTGGTTACGCCTCTGCTTGGCTACTGCTGGGTTCATCATCATGTGCACATATGAAAATGCAGCCCACATCTTGCACGAGGGTTAAATTCTGAGGTCAGAGCATAAAGCCAGAATCGCGTTTAGTTGAAACTCCCTTAAATCCAAGAAATATCTACTGTCTCTTTAAGAACTAAAGGACAGTACGCGAGACACTCAGGAACTGAGGGAATAGCAGTTTCATTCTCTCACTTCATGCTCGATCTGGGGCATAAACAGAGTAAGCGGCATGGTGGGCGGAATCGCCTGCACTATTTAAAGTGTTGTTTCCCTCTGACTTTTTTTTGGGGGGGGGGGGGGAGAGCATGTATACGTGAATTCCATTTCATCCATTTGATCCTAAACAAGAATTAATATTTAGCATCTCTGTAACACTTGCAAAGTATTCAGCATTAGTCAATTTATTTGCGATCACAAGTAAGGCTCAAAGAGCATGATTACAAGTCAACAGACTAGTTGATATTCAGATCAGATCTTCAAAGTCCAGGTCAAATCTTTATCAACTGGTTTACGTTGACAGTTAAAACTTGTGCCAAATACGATTTTATTTCATGTAGGGCAGGGGTGAGCAACTTGTTGAGCACTGGAACAATATTTTCACATCAGATACGTATCACAAGCCAGAGGTCCTACTAAACTGAATATTGAAAGTGCCTGTAATTAACATAATACATATATTATTCTTACAAATGTGGCGCATGGCAAACTACAACTTAAAGATATGTTGCGCTTATTCTGAAATAGGAATCTGAGTCAACTGCTCACAAACCTGGAAAATGTGAATGGATCTGTGAAACATGTCAATACATAAAAATTGCAAACAAAAGAACCAATCCTCCCCGCCTACATATCGGCTACCTGTTTTCCATCATATTCTCTAATATTCTTCTTCTGCTGTAAGAATTCTTTAAAACAGCCTGATTTAAATGACACACACCATGAATATTTGTAGAATATGTGGTAAAATAGGTGGAGCCTTGTTTTCAGTGGTTTCTTTCTTAATGTTCAGGAAACGCAATCCCACCGCTAGTGGAACAAGCCTTCTGCTAGCACTAACTGCCTTACGGCAGTCATAAACAACCCTCCAACAGATCATGGAGGCACATGCTGCTGGAGCGCCAGTGGGAAGGTTAGAACCCTCCTGCGTGTGCCACCGGATTCTGGAAGACCTGTTAAGGCAGGTAAGGTGGTGGGGGAGGAGGGACGGGAAAGGGCAAAATGGAGGCGGATAGAATGAGATGGCATAGGGGGTGAGGGATGAACAGATCAGGTCCAGGAAGGGGGCGGGTTTGGTGGTAGTGGCAACTGACAAATCCTAGCCCCCTTATTTATTTTTTATTTATTTACAATATTTTTATCCCGCCTTTCTCCCTGAAGGGACCCAAGACCCAAGGCTTACAACAGAAAAATGCAATACCAAAGAAGTACATATATAAATAGTTACTTTCAAAACAATAAAAAACAGTTAACAAAAACTAATAAAAAACATCTAAAAATTGATTTAAAAGACTATTACAATTAAAACAGATCATAAAAAACAGCAGCGCCCCACCTGTACCAGCAGAATGTTAAAAAAGGCAAGGGCTCAGAAGGCTTATTTGAACAAGAAAGTTTTTAGGCCTCGCCGGAAAGTGTCCAAGGAGGGAGCAGTTCATATGTCAAAGGGGAGGGAATTCCATAAGGTTGGTGCCACTACTGAAAAGGCCCTATTTCTGGCCGCCGCCCCTCGCACCTCCCTGGGCGATGGTACCCGCAAAAGGGCCTTCCCTTCCCAGACTCCCCGTCCCCTTACTCCAAGTAAAGCCCCAGCCTCCACAATTTGGTTCTGTGCCAGCTATTTTGCTGGCAGTATATCCTGTAACTACTTAAGGAATAAAATATAACATACTGTATCATGGTAGACAGCATAAAAGGGCTTAATGAACTTCTCCACTGAATTTCTCCATTGAGGAAAGCGGCAATAGAAAATTCACACATCTTTGTTTAGGGGTAGGCCAGGATGAGTGACATCGTAATTGCTTGCATCACTTTTTGTTGTTTGCATAAAGACAGAAATCTTTATATTGCACATCGCCCTTCTCATAGAGCTGTCAAGTAAGGATATGACCTCCCTCAATAAGCAAAAAAAAAAAAAGAAGACGCAATTGCACACAACTCCTGGGAATCTGACAGTGAGACTACACACAACCTGGTTAGGTGATATTTTTCTTCCAGTAGTGTGAAGTGACCACAAAACAAACTGAGAAAACCTAAAGCAGTGGGTGTTTACACGACTGTATAAGGCTGACAAACTCTTTCAAAACCACTGTTCCAGGAGTCGGCATGAAAACAGCAGAGCTGAAGAGTAACCATGTCACGTTTCTGTATTCTGAAGGTGGAGGTCGCAGTGTTTTATAGCCTTTGGGAAGGATATACTTCTTCAGGGTCTGCCAAGGAAGATGAACAGAGTGATAAAACCCGTACTGCTAACTATAGCCAAGGTGAGAATGAACTGAATGTCTCTGCTTTGCAAATCTACATCACTCCTAAGCAACCTGTTTTGCCTTTTTTTCCCCCCTACATGTCAGTAAACAGAAGATTAGAAAAGAACTGAACTTAGAAGAGGCAGGTGCTGTCACCTGCATTTTACTGAGCCCAGGGACAGCCTGCTGTTTTTCTCCCCTGATCTCACAGAACAAATCTGAGCACGTGTAACTTGCATGGGCAAGGGAAACACAAACCCTCAACTCTTCAGGGACGGAAGGTTTTACATTTATCAGCCTGTATTTGTTTTAACTCCTCTTGTTCTAAGCTATCACAGACCATATCTTGAGGGAAAAGGGACATCGCTCCACAGAGCAACTGACATTTATAATCTTTGGTAAAATTTACATTTGAGATGAATAAAACAAAACCGAAAAGATGAGGAAACAGCCACCGGCAAGAGCAGATCTCTGCTGTACTTTCACAGTTATTCCCTGCGGTTCTCAAGATTAACTGGCCGAATGTTCCACTATAGCCATGAAAAGGTAACAGCAAGGTGCTTATTAAGTGCTTTATACCTAGAGTCGGCCCCAACAATGGAACTTCTCCCATGCTGTGCAAGCTTATTTCCCTTGCAAGGATCTGTCCTCACTAGATCCTTTCTGGAGATGCTTTATATATTTAATAACATCAGAAGCAACAAGAAAATCTGGTTTGACCTCCTATGCAGTGCAAACTTTGGATTTTTTTTATTTTGGTAGTTATTAGAGTATCCAAAATGCCCAGCAGTCTTTGAGCAGTACATATTCTAGAAAGACACTGAGTGAGGCTCATAAACAAACACTTGGAGGCTAATGTTTTTTCGTCCAACATTAAATAATTCAGTGCCAAAAAGTGTGGAAATTACTACTAGCTCAGATGGCTTTAAAAAGGATTACACACTTTCATGGAGAACAGGTCTGTCGATGGCATTAAGTATGATGATAACTAAAAATCGATGTGCCTTATTCAGAGGCAACATAGCTCTGATTGCTGGGTCTCCGACTTTCTCAGTCTGAATGCACACATTGAGTTAATGTGGTATATATTTTCATTACAGTTCTCACACTGAGACTTAGGCCAAGAAAATGAAAAATTAAAGCCTCCACAGGTGTAACTAAGTCAGGCAGTTCATCTGAGAGCACTGTTTCTTCTCCTATAACTGAGGGGCACTTCACCCACTATAGTTTTTCTATACAGATACGTAATCCCCATGTAGGAGAATATGTGCTTACATAATGGGAGAAATATCAACAACCTCAGATATGCAGATGATACCACCCTAATGGCAGAAAGTGAAGAAGAACTAAAGAGCCTCTTGACGAGAGTGAAAGAGGAGAGTGCAAAGGTTGGCTTGAAATTCAACATTAATAAAACTAAGACCATGGCATCTGGTCCCATCAATTCCTGACAAATAGAAGGGGCAGAAATGGAAGCAGTAACAAATTTTACTTTTCTGGGTTCCAAGATCACTGCAGACGGAGTCAGCAGCCATGAAATTAAAAGACGCTTACTCCGCGGAAGGAAAGCTATGGCAAATTTAGATAGCATAATAAAAAGCAGAGATATCACCATGCCAACAAAAGTTCGTATAGTCAGGGCCATGGTGTTCCCAGTAGCAATGTATGGTTGCGAGAGTTGGACCATAAGGAAGGCTGAGCGCCGAAGAATAGATGCTTTCGAACTGTGGTGCTGGAGAATACTCCTGAGAGTCCCTTGGACTGCTAGGAGATCAAATCAGTCAATCCTAAATGAAATCAACCCTGACTATTCCCTGGAAGGACAGGTACTGAGGCTGAAGCTCAAATATTTTGGCCACCTAATGCGAAGAGAGGAGTCTCTGGAGAAGACTGTGATGCTGGGAAAGATTGAAGGCAAAAGGAGAAGGGGAAGGCAAAGGATGAGATGGTTAGACAGCATCACTGATGCAACAAACATGAAAATGAGCGAACTCAGGAAGATAGTGGAGGACAGGAAGGCCTGGTGGGCTATGGTTCATGGGATCACGAAGGATCGGACACAACTTAACGACTGAACAACAACAATGCGTGAAATGCAGTACAACTGATTTTCATCCTTCATTTCATTTTCAAAATAGTTCTGCTAATTGGTACACATACAAATCTTGCCAAAGCTAAAATCGGGGGGGGGGAGTGTGCAGTTGGCATATGTCAGGCTAAAATTGATCTGAAATGCATCTTGTTTTGAGCCAGAAGGAGCATTTACACTGCCCTTCTCTCTCGGTTGCCTAGTCTCTCCTTCTGCCTTCAAAACAAAACATCCAAAATGAGTCACAGAACTGTCACCTCTTTGTACAAAATTGGGGACAGCTCAATAACAAATGCAATTGGCATTCAGCAAAGGCATGAGCTGACATAAGTTTTCCACTTCCTCCCTAATGCAAGGTGAAATTAACAAAGGGCTTCTCCCTGCACCTTTCCTGATGCTTGCAGCTCTCAACTCTTTGTTCTGCTTGCTGGACTGGATGCCTAGATTAGTTTATGGTATTACACCACAGAGACTTACAGCGCAATCCTATCCAACTTACATCACCGGTGTAACCAGCGGGGGAGGACAGGGTGGGAGGCTTTGGAAGGGAGATTTGAATCCCCTTTCCATTCTAGGGCCTCCCTTTTCTCGCTGTATACCAGTGGTGTAAGTTGGATAGGATTGCACTGTTAGGAGGCTGTTACGAGATTTTGCGAGATCCAAGATGGCCGCCGACAGGAAAAAAGTGCCTTTTGGCACTTTGTAAGCGGCGGCGGAGGCTTCCACCGGGCCACCCAGGTCCGGAGCCCGGAACGGTCCTGGGCGTACAGGGACGGATGGTAAGCCTACTCTTAATAGACATGAATGTACCATCTGACAGAAAAAAAGCATTTTCTCAAGTAAGAGCAGCAACGTCTGAATGCCAGAATAATGTGATGGTTGAGCTCTATAAAAGAAACGTGACGTTGAGGTGTAGATTCTGCATTGCAAATCCAAAGGAAATGCACATTTATTCAACCATCACCCTGCAGCTCTGCAGAAATTCCCTAAAGTATTCTGCAGTCCCTTTGTACATCAAACTTAATTCTCATTAATGCCTAGTAACTATTTGCATGTGAGTGTGTTGTGTATGCTCATGTCTAAAATTTCAGGTGCTTTTTAATATGTCTTCAGTACGCAAAATAAGAAATTATATTGCAAATGCTGGACAAATATACAACATACAGCACCATTCAAATACATGAGATCCTTTTTATCTAAGAGTGGCAGTAGACTGAAGCTCATGCTCTACTTTCAAGGATTTTTTTTTTTGTGCCAGATGCTGACAATATTATGTTTTAATAATTAATCGTTCATCAAAGGAAAGATGAGCAGGAATGCTAAATTCAAAGTTATTCAGATTGCAAAAATGAATAATGCATGACTTCTATATTAAATACACACTGTAATACGTAGTCTACATTTCATCCAACCCTGCCTGTCTTTCATTTTTAAACATTTTGAACTAAAATATGAATTATCAGCCTAGAGAAACTTATTTAGACAAAAGACAGGCTTATTTGAATGCAAACTGAAAGTATCCTGCTATGATTAAATTTGGTTATCAATTAGGCAGAATTAATTTTAAGTGTGTGGCAAGCCACAGTAGGCTATGGGAGACAGTGCCTCTTGGAGGTGAGAAGGAGGCAGCTTTGCTATCATACAGCGATGGAGTTTCTGCATCTGCTCTCAGACTCTTTATAGCTAGACTATCTTGGACAGCTGCCTGTAGTAAGTATTGCAGATGAAAGGGTGCAAGTAGAGATTTTCATTTCCCTTATGTTCATTCAGAGATGTTGGTAGATGCTCTATATTGCTGATAAGGTAAAGGTAAAGGTATCCCCTGACAATTAAGTCCAGTCGTGTCCGACTCTAGGGTGTGGTGCTCATCTCCATTTCAAAGCCGAAGAGCCAGCATTGTCCGAAGACACTTCCGTGGTCATGTGGCCGGCATGACTCTCCTTGCTGCAGCGCGTAGCATGCGGCTGGAACACGGAGCGCTGTTTACCTTCCCGCAAGCGGTACCTATTTATCTACTCACATTAACATGCTTTGGAACAGCTAGGTCGGCAGGAGCTAGCCAAGCAACGAGCGCTCACCCCGTCGCGGGAATCGAACTGCCGACCTTTCGATCGACAGCTTATGGTTCAGCGGTTTAACCATCAATAGTAACCATCAACCATCACCTTCCTTCCTAATGTAAATAATTTATTTGATTTACCTTACCTTCCTTTCCTTTAGTAGGCAGAACGGCATGTGGTCACTTAGCTCTAAATTCTCATCTACTGAACTGGTCATAGGTCTTCAGATTCATCACCCTCACTCCCAAAAGACTCTGCCCTTATCTGAGCATGCCCCAAACATCCTCTACTACAAGGTTTGTCACCTCCCCCTTTTTTCAGAAGTCAAAATTTCACTAGTATTTCGCACATGGAGGGTCACAGGTGCAATGCCTGGTATCTTTGCTTAAAAGGATGCTAAGTAACAAGGTAGGGAAATACTTCCATCTAAGAGGCACTGGCAGTCAGAGTAGAATAGTGCTGGACTAGACAGACCAGTCTGATTCAGTATGCTTTGGCAGCCTCACATGCTTTTGACACACGCAAGGGATTAGCCATTGATTCCGACATAGAAATCTGGGGTTGGTTTCAGTTCAGTGCCAGACACGACATTGTCCGAGTTCCTTACCTCACACAATTTTTTTTTTAATATTACATTCATTAATGCACTCTGAGAAATCCGTGACTGGGTTGCTAATGGCTTATACATCATTCTGCATGTATACACCTTTCTCAAACTTAAGTAGCAAATATAGATTTCTCACAACACTCAATTGCCCTTTGCAGGAGGAAACTGCGTCCGGTGATGAATGACCTTTATATAAAGTCAAGGTCATAAAGCAACACTTTGGGAAGCAAGGTTTGCATGCTGACAACCTACCTGTGTCTCTCTTGTGTTTCCATTACAAAAATGTTTCATGACAACATTGGTCAAGGGACTACTGATGGAATGCGGAACCTTCTGTGTCCAAGGCAACTGCTCTCTTGAAAGCCATGCCAAGTATACAGAAGCCATCAGTGGGTACTACCTAAGTGGGACGAGCTAAGTCCGGCTCGTCCCCTTAGGTCATCAGAGAAGGCCCTCTTGTGGGTACCGTCGCCCAGGGAGGTGCGAGGAGCGGTGGCTAGAAATAGGGCCTTCTCAGTAGTGGCACCAACCTTATGGAATTCCCTCCCTTTTGACATACGAACTGCTCCCTCCTTGGAGACTTTCCGGCGAGGCCTGAAAACGTTCTTGTTCAAAGAAGCCTTCAAACTCAAGTCGCATCAATGACTTGACTCGGCAATTGTAAAAGACTCCAACAACTCGACTCGAGACTTGGAGCCTTCTGTACACCCAAGTATGCAATCTGTACATCAGAACAATGGGATATGTGGCTTGTGCTGTTGTGATCTATGAGCAGCATGGGCCAATATGCTGGTATGCCCTCTAATACCCATACATTTGAGGTTGGGCACACCTTGGAAGCAGAGCCAACCAGCACAATCACAACCCCCACCCATGCACTGGCGTCACTGGAGCGTGGCGGGGGGGCGGGCCGCCAGGTGGTGACGCGCGCACCCCCGCACGCGTCATCTCCGTGACGCGCGCCACCCTTCGGACGCTCCGAGGCCGACCTGGGAGCCAGCCTCGGAGCGTCCGAACCCGTCGGCGCTGTGATCTATGCTGCTCATAGATCACAACAGCACAATTGCCGAGTCAAGTCATTGATGCGACTTGAGTTTGAAGGCTTCTTTGAACAAGGGGGACGAGCCGGACCACGCAGCGTGTTCATCCGGGTATTTTCCGGATTTTCGCATATGCGCAGAGAAAATCTGGAAAATACCCGGATGAACATGCTGCGTGGGCCTTCTTTCAGAAGGCCCTGGAGCGCCGATGGGGTCGGACGCTCCGAGGCCGGCTCCCGGGCCGGCCTCAGAGCGTCCGGATGGCGACGCGGGGGGGGAGCCGGGTCATCCCCCCTGCGCCATGATTTCAGAGCGTCACTAGGGTGACGTGCGCCCCCTGCCCCAGGGTGACGCGCGTCCTAGTGATGCTACTGCACCCATGTTTACATTTTGAAAGTCTGAGTGGAGCTACAGATATGAGTTATTGCTTAGAATGAAATGGACAAAAGATAGTGAGAAGGTACAAAACGTTATACTAAAGAATTGTAATTCACTGTAGCGTACATCAATATATTCAACAGACACCAAGAAGCTTCAGATATATTTTGGATCAGTACAGTGGTTCTCAAAGTTCTCCCTGCAAGGCGAGGAGAACCCTGAGTGTCTGCAGGGGCAGGGTGGTGATAACCGGGGATTGCCGCTGCCAGGAAAAATGCCCCCAAAATTGCCGTTTTGAGCCTTACAGGGGCTTGGGGGGCTTCGGGGAGGCCTACACGACCCTCTGCAGGCCTCCCCGATCTTCAGATCACGAAAAACAGCGATTTTTGGGCAAATCCGTTTTTTGCCCTTAATGGGGCAAGGGACAGCTTTTGTTCTCACTTTAAGAACAACTGATCTAGTAGAACTGTTGATAAATTTAAATGCATTCAAGTAAGTTGTGATAGAGACAACAAACTTGTCGGAGAAGTTTGTGTCAACTTTTTATTATTAGTTATATAGTACAAGTTGTCCATCATTATACACGGGGGAGTCCATTCTCCCCCCCTCCCCCCGGTGTATACCCAGAATGATGTATACCCAAATCAGTAGATGGTGAAGTCTGCTTAAAAAAAACTCTTAAAAGTTGTTTAAAAGCTTTTTTTTTGTACCATTGCGCAGCAAACTGCACCAGCTGCAGGGCAGTCTCTGGCGCTCCCGGAAGCCATTTACAGGTCGTGCCGAGGTCTGCACGATGTATTCTGGGGCGACCCAAAGCCAAGGGAGGGGGTTGTGGGCCTTGACGCAACCCGGAAGTGGCTTCTGGGAGCGCCAGACACTGCCCTCCAGTCTTGCAGCCAGCACTGTTTGCCGCGTGAAGGTTAAAATATTCTTTTTGTTTACTTTTTAAAAGGTTTTTTTAAGTGGACTTGAGCACCCATAAATGGCCAAATCCATGGATGGCGAGACTGCGGATGGTGAGGGACCACTGTATATAAAATCCCTGAACTGTAGAAAGGATAATACTGCTACAAAACACTATCTACAAAAACCAAGAGGCCACAAATCCACAGGCCAGGAAGGTCATACCTGAACCATGTAAACACCCTCCCCATAATCCATGGAGCGCAAAGCTCCAAATTAGAACATAAACCTGTTTACGCCTTAAATGTAAATAGAGTGTTCATTCATCCAAAATGTCTAGCTGGGTGGAAAAACAAAGGCAGAACTCAGCAGGGGATTTTCCTCTACCAACAAGAGAGGATCCCCTCATTGAGTTACCCCTCCTAAGAATCCCATAAGATTCAATGGGGTTAAAAATCTACAAAAGCTCAGAACATCTCATGCACTTTGCTTCCCCATGTGCCTTCCCCATCTGTGAAGCATTAATTAACCTCCAAATCACCCACATTCCAGCCTCCATTAGAGAACATAAGAACATAAGAAGAGCCTTGCTGGATCAGGCCAAAGGCCCATCTAGTCCAGCTTCCTGTATCACACAGTGGCCCCACCAGATGCCTCAGGGAGCACACAGCCAACAAGATAACCTGTTTCCTGTTGTCACTCCCTTGCACCTGGCAGAAAGAAAACTTACTTCTAAAGCCAGGAGGTTGCTTATAACCAGTTATAACTGGTTGCTAAAGCCAGGAGGTTGCTTGTAACCTGTGATGGTCTTTTCCTCCATGAATCTATCCAAACCCCTTTTGGATAGAAACACCATGCCAGCCAGCACCCAAGAAGGTAACACCCCACAACCCATTTTTCTTTGCAGGCTTCTTTCTCTGCCTCCCCAAGATATCCAGATATATTCAGAGAGAAAGATTTGATACTGGCAATTTTTATACAGGCTGCTTAGAAAAAGCAAATGAGCAGCTAAGATACTATATATACAATCAGCCACTGAAATGATACCAAGAAGTTGTTGCACTCCATTTATTTTTACTAATTAGCACAATAGTGGTTACTTGCAAAAAGCACTGAAGCTTGCATTATTTTAAAGTGCCTCCTCTAATGTTCCAAAAAGAAAATTAATAAGTATCACAGCAGCATCATTAGCAACTATAACATTGTGACAATAACATTAGAGAGATACCTTCACTTCAAGTGGACCAAGTTGTTATTTTTGCTTGTCTTTACAGTAAAAAAAAACCTAAAAAAAAAACCTTGCATGACCTGTAGCATATGTACTTGACTTCAAGATGGGGCATTAGTAAGCGGGGGGGGGGGGAGCAATATTAATATTCACTCCTTGATATTTCTTCAAGTGGAGCACTCAAGGAATTTAATTAACAGGGAAGTAGAAATACATGTAGACTAAAGAGGCGTAAACACCCCATCACAGTATCTTTTCTAGTGGCTGTTTGCTGGTGTTCTGCATTTTTTAAGATTGTCCTTTTGGGACATTATTTGCCTGTATACCACTTTGTGTTTTTTTTTGTTGAAAAGCGGTATATAAATACTGTTATTATTACATCATCATCATCATCATCATCATCATCATCATCATCATCATCATCATCATCATCATCATCATCGTTTCTGCAGATTAAGTGAATTAGCAATCAAAGGAACA
The DNA here is from genome assembly GCA_026170595.1 of Plestiodon gilberti rubricaudatus. Lineage (NCBI taxonomy): Eukaryota > Metazoa > Chordata > Lepidosauria > Squamata > Scincidae > Plestiodon > Plestiodon gilberti. The sequence continues at coordinate 242,270,174 of JANXHW010000002.1, forward strand.
ACCTGTCTTCTAGAAGCATTTAACTCTCTCTCTTACCCCTATGTCTTCTGGCCCCTGCTACTGTGCATGCACACCCCTAAACGTTGTGGCCCATCTTTGGACAGGGATGAGTCAGAGTACATTAGTATTGTGTCAGATTACAGGGAGCAGATTACATTAGTACTCCAGTATCTGATCTGGTTTCCTCTTGATTCCTGAACTCCATTCAAGGTGCTGCTGATGAAGCTTGAAATGGTCCTAGACCAGCCTACCCATGGCTATTAGCCATGATGGCTATATGCTACCTCCAGGTTCAGCAGTAATGTGCCACTGAGCCCTAGTTTTAGGAGAACCATGGCAGAAGAGAAGTATGCCTTGCTTTCCTGATTGTGGGCTTCCTGGAGACATCCAGGTGGCCACAGTTAGAATACTTGACAAGATGGAGCTGTGGTCTGATACAGCAGGGCTCTCATCTCCATCCCCATTTTCTCAGAAGCAGCCCTTCAGCCTGGAGAGTTCAGTCTGAAGCCCATGGTCTTCTGGAAATCTAGAAAACCAATTAGCTTTTGGCCAAGAGTAGGGGCAAAATCAGAGTATTTTGATGACCATATTTTTTATCTGTCCCAAGCAGACTACAAAGCAGAGAGGGCATGCAAATAAATCAAATTAAATTAATAAATCTGTACTAGCAGTTATCATCCATGTCCATGGCTGATTGTACTCAACCACATGAAACTTTTGCTTGTCCTTCTCTCCTCCACTTCTGCTGAAGGGGAAACATAACACTTAAAACAAACAGTTTTGGATTTCATAAATGAATTATTTCTATACCCACCAGTATAAAGAACATTTTCTTACATTCTGAAATTCACGGAATACAATTTTCATTGTTACTGATATCACAGAGAAAAGCTACGAAGCTGTTTCCGGGAAGAACTGCAAAGCTCTAAAGTAATTTCAAGGTGGTCCTAAAGTAGTTTTTACCATGAACCACAACAAGCATTTGAGTAAGTTTCAAAGCTTATTTTCCATGCATTGGAAGTGAAGTCTTTCTTCAAAGACCAGTTGACAGAACCCTTTAATACTTCTGCAGCCAATCACTGGGAAAAAAAGAATCAGACTCCTGAGATATGTAGGTGAACAAGACTCAGGGTATTGACAGATCAAGCTCCTTTCAAATCTACCGTTTGGATAAAAGATCACAGGGAAATTCTTGCTTCCTCTGCCAAGAGTTGCTGTGTATTCCATGAAGTACTCGTGTGTGTGTGTGTGTGTGTGTGTGTGTGTGTGTGTGTGTGTGTGTGTCACACAAAAGTTTCCTAGAGGAAAACAGCTACTGAGGTGGGCCTGATATTTTTTTTTAAATTCTTAAAACTAATTTCCAAAACTAAAATCTTAAACCTGAGCAGACAGAAGAATAGGGTAGGGAAGGAAGATCTCTGTTGGTGGATCAGGCCCGGGAAGGGAGATAGGATATGGTGCACGCTGGTGCACCGATCCTTCCTCCTGGGCCCAGTCTGCCTTCCTGTTTAACGTTCGGGAGCCTCTCTAGTATGCAGGCTGCTTGCCTGCTCTGTGCTATAAGCCAACATGCATATAGAATGCTGGCTAATAGCGTTTTTGTAAAGAAAGAGACATGCTTGCTTGGCGCCAGCACTGGAACCTAACTAAGGTAACGGATCTGGGGACTCGCACCCAGCAATAGAAATTTTTAAGCATGGGTCCCAAGTCCTTAACCGGAAACAGGAATTATCGTTTATTAATAGAATTTGGACTTCTGCAATTAACAAAAATAAAAAGAAACAACAATAGAACAGTTTTATTAATTCTGCTGCCATGCTTAGGTCATCCACTAGGGGCACTGTAACAAGGTGAAATGAGGACATGGTTCTGTTCAGGCATAGCTTCTGGTGTTAATTACCTCTGTAACCAATTGCGCGCCAAAATCTCCTTCAAAAGTAGCAGGACTGCGATGTATCTGTTTACCATCTTCCTGCCTACTTAGGCTTTTTTGCATTTGACAAAGTTCATGGAATATGAACGAAACGTAATGCTCTTAAATTCTTGGATGTTTTTTATTGTATTTTAAACGTGGACTTTTAAAGTATTTTATTCACAGTTGTGTTTTAATCTGACTTATAAGTCAATGTACATATTTTACAATTTTTACATCTTATAAATCTTTTATAACCGGAATCCCGAAAATGCCTTGTTCTGTATACATTGTAGCTCGTTATAACAGTCTTTGATCTTTTCTGATTCATATTTTACATGGTGGATGGGCCAACCTCTTGTATGTTGATACCTCCAATGCAGGGGATTTTATGTTGATTTAAATTCCTGACAAAAGTGCACACTGAAGATCTGTAACGGATCATAGCTCACTAACAGCGCAATCCGACTTAACTTTTGTGCCGGTTTAACCAGTGACGCAGCGAGAACGGGAGGCCCCAGAACGGAAAAGGGATTCAAATCCCCTCCAAAAGAGGAATTCAAAGGGAATTTGAATCCCTTTTCCATTCTGGGGCCTCCCATTCTCGCTGCGCCGCTGGTTAAACCGGCACAAAAGTTAAGTCGGATTGCGCTGTAGGTGTTTATAGATACACATCTCCCATTAACAATGAATTCGAGTTCAGCATGGAAATTATCACGGTATGTACAACCTGCATGACATGCAGAATACAACACAGTGTATATACACAAAGGGAAGCAATCATGACAGTTCTGAAGGAATTGTAATGTAAGCACTTCTGAAATCAGAGGCTGCTTTCTCTATAGTGTTTTATGGGAAGAAAAATTGCTTAGAATTGGAAATAACTATAGTACATGCCTGAGGGCAGAAATACATGGAAGAAACCTTGTAAGTGTTCCTTTTTATCCCAAACATCCCTAGGTTGTTTGAAATACATTTTTCAACTTAGAGCTTTTTTTTCCCCTTCCAACATAGGGCATTGCCTATAGTACTACTTGTAAAATTAAGCTTAGTGCAACATTAGGATTCTAGGAAATTAATCCCTGGAGATGGAAGAAAATAAAGCACATTCTCAGCAGCAGCTAACTCTGTATTGATTTTCATGTTGACATTTCTCTGTCATCATTACTAAGCTGGTGACAGTGTGAAGGGCACAATTATTTATGTTCCATCAAATTAGTCAGTAATTCAAATCCCTGACGAAATCTCCAGCCAAGATAGCTCTCACTACTACAGAATGTGTTTCTGACATGACAGATCTTTGCTAATCATTGGAAGGGCACAGGAAAGTGAGAAAACTTTGAAGGGAGAAGATGACCACAAGCTCATCACCACCTACTGGTATTTACAATGGTTTCATAGACATTTGTTTATTTATAATATTTTGATCCTGCCTCCCCCCCCCCCCCGGCGTGGACACTCAAAATGGCTAACATAAAATACACACTATAATTTATTTATTTTTCACATTTTTATACCGCCCTTCCTCCAAGGAGCTCAGAGTGGTGTACATATTTCCTCCCCTCCTTTTGTCCTCACAACAACCCTGTGAGGTAGGTGGGGCTGAGCGGGGATGTGAACCTGGATCTTCCAGGTCTAAGTCCGACTCCCAAACCACTACACCATCTGTAAACCATTGTACACTATACAATAGAACAATAAGACTACCCATGAGGAGCAGAAGACTCGTGTGTGTGTGTGTGTGTGTGTGTGTGTGTAAAAAGAAATAACATTGCATCAGTAGGAACAGCAGCAATAAAAACAATCAAATAAAGAACCATAAAACAGTAGAAGCATTAACAGCAGCCAAAGAGTAAAATAAAATAAAATAATAAAATGGCAGCTGAAATGTTAAAACATGGTAAAAAAAGCAGTAAAAACAGTAAACGGTAATATAGTTAAAACAGCAGTAAATATGGGAACAAACAGTGGGGGGGGGGGAAACTAACATCAAGACAAGAATGTCAAATGAAAAAGAACAATTTTAAGCCATGCCAGAACACGTCTGGGGAGGGGGCAGTTTTCAAATCACACGGGAGTGAGTTCCATAGCTGCCATGCCGCTGCCAAGAAGGCCCTACTTATGGTCACCAGCCCCCTAATCTCCATTATGCAGACCTATCAGAGTGGGCTGGAATGTATGGGAGCAAGCTGCCCCAGTCCCAAGCCATGAAGGGCTTTAAAGCTCAAAACCAGCACCTTGAATTGGGTCCAGAAATGAACCAGCGGTCCAACAGAACTGAACCATTGACCAAATCATAGTCAAAGGCACTCCATATTGATGGCACACGGATGAGACAGTTTCTGCACCTGGGGTGGTGTCAGAGATCGGCCATGTTGATCACTGGCCGAGGGCCCATTTCCATCAGAGACTCCAGCTGTCCAAAATGACCTAAGTACCACTGGTGGTGACAGTGTCCAATTTGCCATTAGAGGGCAAGAAGGGGCACTGCAGGGCTTTACCCTCGGCCCCCAGCAATTTGGCACACACTGTTTAACCCCGTACTGTTTACACTGTTTAACCTTTACATGAAGGTAAAATAGCACGCAGCTGCTTACACTTCTGAAGAGACTTGTCTGTTAGCTTACACTTCTGAAGAGACTTGTCTGTTTAGCTCTTCTTCATTTTCTTATTTGTTATGGTCTCACAAACCACCTCACAATGTACCACAGACTACACTTCAAGAATAACTGCCTATAGTCCCTTGAAGATCACTTCATAGCCCACGAGGAACATGACAAACCCAATACCATAAAATCCAGGCCTTAGGTAAATTACTAACCCTCAGTTTAATCCGTGGGAAATGAGGACAAAATGAAATAAAAATATACTCTGACTCACACTGGGCCTTTGGAACAGGGGAAAAAAGAAATCTCTCTTACTGTGGGAATGTGCACATACGTGCCTACACCGAGTAAACACAATGAGGTACACAGATAAGGTTTTTCACAAACCACTCTCCAGAGCTACTAACTGTAGCAAAATAGCGAGGTGACTTATCTAGGTGCTTCTGATATAATTAAAGCTAATTAAGACAAATGTTGTCTTCATGACAGTATTGACTTGTAAGAAGCAATCTGAATTTGGCATTTTTCCCCAACAAATTAGACTCCCAAGTTACATATTGAAATGAGGTGATAATGTTCTAATGACAGGTTCCAAGAATGATTGAGGTGATGTGAGAAAGAACATCCATGAAGTTTTGCTTTATATATCTTATTTTCCTGTTTAAGGAAGCCTTCTGAGTCTTTGCCTTTTTTAACATCCTGCTGGCACAGGTGGAGTGCTGCTGCTTTTTTATGCTCCTGTTTTAATTGTAATTTGATGTGTTTTTATTAATTTTAGATGATGTTTTTACTAGCTGTTGTGGATTGTTTTTATTGTTTTAAATGAGATTATTTTTTGTATTTTGTATCCCATGTTGTAAGCCGCCTTGGGTCCCTTCGGGGAGAAAGGCGGGGTAAAAATATTGTAAATAAAAATAAATAAATAAATAAATATCTAACATCTTTATATATCTTATATCTAACAGCCCAATCATAACTAGGACAATGATATATGCCCCTTATGACAGCGAAACACAGTTATCCTGCTCCTTATCTTCCCTTCTTTGCCATCTCCTTGTTCATCCTCTTTGTGGTGGCCATTCTGTGTCTGCCACTGCCATTGGTGGCAGTACCAGGGGCCCACTGTCGTTGCCGGCTACCTCTGGCAGTGAAGGTAAGCCAGTGGCAGGTGTGGGGAGTGGCTGGGGGTAGACAGAATGTGGGAATTTATGGAAGGGGTGGGCAAGGGGTGGAATGAGGGAGGGGCGGATCTCAGTGGCACTGACATACACCGGATCCTAACCCCCGCTCCCTGTCCCCTTCCCTTTCCCTTACTCTCTTTGGATTTTCACCAGCAAAGGAATTGGCACAGATCCAAGGAGACCCAATGGGGCAATGGAGACTTGCTGTTTCCCTTTCATTCCCTTACCTCCAGAACACCTCCACAACTGCCCCCACCCGTAGGATACAGCACGTAGGATACAGCATTGGCGCGGCTGCATCAGCAGGGAGGGATTTAGTTAGGACTGGAGACAAAGTCTTCTTTGTTATGCTGCTTTGACCTGCTCTCTCATCAAACAAAGATATATAGAGTCAACCAGCAAATACAGTGGTGCCTCACAAGACAAAATTAATTCGTTCCGTGAGTCATGTTGTCTTGCGAATAATTTTGTCTTGCGAGTCACCTCCCCTGCCGTGCTATTTACTTTTAAGTATTTACAGTACTCACAGTTCCCAGAGCTCCGCTCTAGTAATGCACACCGTTTCTGGAAGGGAAGGGAAGTTTTATCTTTGCTTTGCCTTTATCTCTGCTGGTGTTAGCTATTTGTCGGGTGATAATCGGTGTGGCCTCGGGCTGTACTGTTTGCAGTCTGCTAACCCTCTTGAATACTTTATTCAAATGGCAAGTGTAGCTGTCGCCTACAGTATCCTCCTGCCGCGGTGCCGGCCAGGCTAAGGGGCGGAGCAGGCACCACTAAATGCACCATTACCTCTCGGCCGTGCAACAGCTGAAGAGGCTTTCCTCGGCGTGAGGGCGGCTCCTGTGTGAGTCAGTAAGAGACTCGAAGCAGGCAGGCAGGCAGCCTGTGCCGAGTTGCTGCTGCCGCTTCCGGGCCAAAACGAAGAATGGGTAGGGTCTTAATCAGTACACCTACTAGGATGGGAAGTTTTTCAGGATGGTAGTTTTATCTCTGCTTTGCCTTTATCTCTGCTGGTGTTAGCTATTTGTCGGGTGATAATCGGTGTGGCCTCGGGCTGTACTGTTTGCAGTCTGCTAACCCTCTTGAATACTTTAACATTTGAATAGCTTGTGGCTTTAGGAGCTGAGTGTTCCACAAGACGAAATTGTTTTTGCAAGAAAATTTGTCTTGCGAGTCACCAAAGAACTTGCAAAATGCTTTTGTCTTGCGAGTTTTTTGTTGTGCGAGGCATTTGTCTTGTGAGGCATCACTGTACATATGAATGCACCTAAGTACCTAACATACATAAAACTCAGAATATATCTAAGAACATCAGAAAGTACAGCAACTATTAACACTTCTGAACCTAATAATTTAAGTCAGTGTTTCTCAAACTGTGGGTCAGGACCCACTTGGTGGGTTGCGACCTGATTTCTGGTGGGCCCCAGGTGATGGAAAGATCAGATAAGTAATTGCCACAAGCCCTGAGGCTATTCAAAAATCAGATAGCTGCTAATCGCCCTTCAAAGGGCTGAGCTCCTGCAGCTTGCAAGCTTGTATAAATATAGGGAGATAAATGTTTGAACATTTCGTAAAGCTAGGTGGGTCCCCGATAGAGTGTCATTTTAAAAAAGTGGGTCTTGGTAAATGTTTGAGAACCACTGATCTAAGTGCACCACTTGCACTTCTTGTGGAACTAGAAGCATGCCACTGAATTTGCTCCTCCTGCTCATTTTAAAGAAGCCCCACACAAAGGATGAACATGGAGACGGCAAGAAGGGGAGATAAGGAGCAGGATAACTGTGTCCTGCCTCTCCCTGCTCATTCAGCTGCTGCCGAGTGGGCAGAGAGAACAAGGAGGAAGTGGCAGAGGCACCCACAGCTCCTTTTATTTCCACGTCCAGCACCACAGGAGAGAGAAGAGAGTTGCTGCTGACCTGAAGGGATGGGGGTCCTCTCCCCTCTCCTCCTCCCTTATTTTGAGGGGGGGTCAGTGGGTAGTGGCAGCATTTGTGCCTCACCTCATGGCACTTGGGCTCAGGATGTGGGAACTAACAGGCACAGAGTGGCTAAGTCAACGGTCTAGCGCAGACCTTGAGAGTCCTTCTTTGCCTTTAAGAGTCGCACAGAAGAGGAATACCATCAGGTATGGTTTCTACTGTAATTGCAGCATAGTGAACTCGCAATCATAAGGAGATAAACATGACCCTACAGCAGTGGGTGGAGTGGAGGAGATGAATTTCACATGCTGGGTTGAACTAAGCATCCAATTCTTTAGCAGCAGGCTTACCGTCTTATTGCATATATTCTTTGATCAGCAGCTGATCATCGTATCGAGCTCCACAGTCAGCCAATTGTTAGAACAAACCATTTTCTTAAGTAAACAAAAACACATCCTTTCCATTCTGTGCCACTACCACCCCAAGTCTTCAACACCTCCATATGCTGAAGGAAAATGAGAATTTCCTTCTTTCTTATTTTCAGATTTTTATTAGGAAACAGGTTTTTCAAACACAATCCACCCATTTCCTCTGCTTGAAATGTGAACACCCAGGGGGAAGGAAACTACATATGTGTCTCTTATCCACCCAGATTCTTCTGTGTACAGGCAACTCCAGAGTGACAAATCATGATTATGTGGGGAGGGAAAGCCCTACTAGGGAGCTACATCACTATTTACTAGGCAATTGTTTTGAGAGGATGAAGTATACCTGCAAGACACAAATATGATTAGGCACCAGCAGGTATTCTAGCAGCACAGATGGGAAACAGAATGGGATAGCTTCAATCATTTTTGAGGGGGTTGAGACCTTGAAATACAGAACAGGTAGAATGAAAGACTAAGAAATATTCTGGGTTACTTAAATGGTAGGTTAGACTTCAGTGGCAAATTACATAATCACCACAATAGCCCTATTCACCTTTGCTATTTGTGTGTGTGTGTGTGTGTGTGTGCCTGTGTGGTATGCCAGGCTCTTCTGTTGCCCAGTGGGAACCAGATAATAATATCTATTTCTACAGAAAACAACATGGTTTCAACTCAGTGTGTAGTTTTAACTTCACAGCAGAAGACTGCAATTTATAAACAGCAACAAACCTATTGAAAATTCTCTAAATGAAGAACTCTGTAGTGTGTTATCATTTAACCCCTAGTTTTCACTTTGGCTAGATTTATTGGCATTCACACTGCAACATTAAATGACTCTGAAAGCAGAGCAATTAATCTAGAATCCTATTTGTTTTAATATAACACTGTCAACTGCTTTTAGGTTTCCAGTCAAGAGAAAAAAAATGTTTGTTAAGCTCCACAGCACTAGCTAATGTCTAAAGACAATCTCCTAGGGAAAAAAAGGTGTGAAGATGTTTTATAGATGAAACGGAGATTTATTAGGCTACCTAACACAATTTCTGCAGATACCTGTAAATTATAATGAGATTATTAAAACTTTACAAAACATTACATTAAATATCTGACAAGAGTGCTTTTGAAATCAGAGTGCTTTGCTGCACTTGCTAATGGTGCAATGCCAATGATAAGACTTCAGGAAAATTTCTCAATAAAAACTTCTTAAGAATATAAGATATATTTTATTATTTCACTATCTGCTATAAGTTCAAGGATAATAGGTTTATGTGCATCAGAGTAGCTGAATGATCACATTTATGTCAGTTACAGAACGATGCTCTCTTGCTGCAAACTTTAATTAATTTTCACAGATAGTTAATTTTCTGTTTCATTATCAGCTCCCTAAATTTGAAAGACAAACAATTTATAAACAAATAGAAAACTACAGAGGGAGAAAGGATTTTTTAAAAAAGAAAAATAGAATATAAACAGCAGGAATACAACAGAAAGAGGACTAAAATTCATGATATATTGAACTAGCTTCAAAAATTCCATGTATGCATTCCAAACTCCATAGCAAAAAAGACACTTTTTAAAAACTGTTAGACCAAACCTGGTCCCAGGTAACAAATGAGTTTGGGCTTTACACTAACCAAATAATGGCTTCAGTGCCCTTAAACATCAGTGCATGAAAAATATGCATCTCAATATGTCCTTTGAAAGGTGACCCATTCCATTAAGTGCAATATTCCAAGACATCTACTTTTCCCAGCACAAGGCAACTTTAAGTAGCAACTTACCATGATGTACGACACCCTTCAACCCATGGATAATAGGCTCCAGTGCTGGGTTGTCCCTTTGATTGACCTACATGTAAAGGATACATGATTGGTTAATTCTGTTCTGGCATCAGACAGAAGAATCTCAATTTAATCTTCTAAAGGAGAGGAGGAAGGAAGATGCGATCTAGCAAGCTACTAAGTTCTTACGTTTAAAACAGGTCTTCACCAAATACCGCACACTTAGGGTTACACTATAATAACGTACAAAAAGTAGAATCACAAGGACGTCTTCAGAATGCATTAAAACATTAGGACTATCTTCATATGGCAGATAGCTCTGTGCTTCCTTCCTTCACTGTTACAGATAAAAAATGTCTTGGATAAATACAGAAATATCAAGTCATCAAAAAACAGTCACTTTTTCAAACAAGAGACTCAGAAGGCAGTTGAAGTAAATGGAACTCTGTTGAATTATATAACAAGGGTGGGTCAAGTTCTTAGCAGAAATGTTTCATTTTTTTATTTATTTCATCTTAATTCATTTTATCTCATGCATTTGCAAGGGTAAACGTCTGCTTTTCACCATGTCTTTGTGCACCAGGCTTTCAGAGGAGCTCTCTTCACCATCGTGAAGTATAGAAAGTCTAGGGGGGAAAAACAGCAACTGTCTAGGAGTGATAGAACTACAATGTGCCAACTTTACAGCAAACAAACATCACCTTTAAATTTTGTAGCAGAATACTTACATATGGTATTGCAAATGTTTATTGTCAACCTACTACACCTGCAGCAATGTTGCAGTGATGCTCATTGAAAGGTTCTGAAATACAGTATTTGCATCCCAAAGATAAGGCAATCGTGTCTCCTTGCAAGCTTCCATTAACTCTAATTTCAGCATAAAATGTGTTTCAAGGACAAATTACCTACAGTAAGCAGAATTCTTGTGCAAAATGACTCATTTGAAGTCATATTCATCAATAAAAAGATCCATAAGCACCTTAGTATACAATTACACTATAATGAAGATGGAAAAGTGCCATGGACCAAAGTCCAATGCACACTTTTGACAAATATATCCAGACACTTGTCCACATTGTCCCTCATCCAGGATATGATGAAGTTTCCATACCAGCAGATGCTGCCATTCATTTCAATTAAAGGAGCAGTTCCATGTGTATAATGGGATTTGTGGGCTAACAGCCCAATCCTGCCTAGCAGGACGTGGTGGTGCACATAAGGCACCCACCGCATCCTGTGTAGGATTGGGCCTGCCCCGGTGCAGCTGGCAGCCTCCTCGGGGTAAAGGAATGTTTGTTCCTTTACCCCAAGTAATGCACCAGTCACCCCGATGGGTTTCCTCGAATGCACATCAGCAATTTTACTGGTGTACATTCTAGAGGCCCGTGTAAGGCCCGACAGGCACCGGAAGGGGGATAGGATAATGGTGGAGGCCTCCGCCGATTCCTCCCCCTTCCAAGGTCTGATCCTCCAACCCCCCTTTCAGAACGCTCCCAATCCACCCCTGCCCCTGCCGGGGACATCTTCCCGCCACAGTATTGCACCGTTCTGCAGCACCAGAGGAGTGGCGCTTACTCTCCGGGTGCTGCAAACATGCCGTAAGGCATATCTGCGACACCCTAGACCAGCGGAGCAGTCACTCCGCCAGTCTAATATTACACAGGATTGCGCTATATGTTTTTGTGCATGAAATTGAGAAGATGTTTTAATGTGAGAACCAAGTTTTCCCTCCCTTGCCTTCTTCTCAAGGTTCTTCATCACTATCCATTCTAAAGGAAATAAAACCTCTTGGTCACACCATGCTCAAGAACTCAGGATAGCTGCAGGTACTGTATATTTAAAATTAACATAATTAAGCTACACAGATGTAAATCAGTATCTAAAATTCAAAGCAATTCTGCAAAATCATCTCTACAATTAATGGCTTAACTGCATGATACATACAAATACAAGCAAAGACAATCAGCAAAATCCCAACAGCCCCTTTTTCTAAGAAAAAGTAACATTTGGCCCATCACAGAGGCACCGTTAGGGGGGGAGGACCCGGGCAGCGAGGGTGTCAAGTGGCGAGGGGGGGTTGCACTTTCCCTGCACCGCCGCCGAAATTCAGTGGCGGCGCAAAAGCACCCTCCCCGCCATTTTTTCAGCCATTTGCAGCGGGAGGATTGGCCCGCCTGCCTTACCAGGCTGCAAACGGCCTTAAAATGGCTGAAAACGCAGGGGGTGCGCTTTCGTGCTGCTGCTGAATGTCAGTGCCGGCACGGCGAAAGTAATGTCACACACACCGGGGGTGGGGCTTGTGGCATCACATGGGGGGCTGTCGCGTCGACGGCCCCTCCACTGGGGGTGTAGCAACGCCTCTGCCCATCTAAAGAGGCAGATGGCAGATTTTACTGTTTTTATTTTGTTTGAAAGCCGCCTTGAACACCTCCTTTTTGGGAGAAAACAGAATAAAAATGATTTAAAATGAATTGATAAAAAGGGAATTAGAATAATTCTCAGACAACGCTTACAACTAGCCTAGTCACTCTCATAGTTTTCGCACTCATTTTCCTATCTTTCAAAAGGTGTTTTTCTCACTTCCTTTGCTATGTGGCAAACCAATGCAAATGAAAGGCAAGAAACTGAAGCCAGATAGAAATGAATAAGCACAGTTGACCGAGTGGCAAATAAGTACACAGAAGGTCTGATTATTTGTTTCAGACTGGCTTCTGGGCAGGTTATAGGACAAAGGCAGCCTTGATCACCCTGGATCAGTGTTTCCCAAACTTTTTCGACCTACGGCTCCCTTGACCATTGGCCACGGCTCCCCATTACATTATGTTAATGACTGCCAATTGGCATTGCACTGTTTTCTGAGAGGATTCGTGGTACTCCACGGTTCACCTGGGAGCCGCACCTCCCAGTTTGGGAAGCACTGCCCTAGATGATTGCCTATGCTGGGAACTAGACAGGGAATGAGTCCTTATTGGTTCTGATGGACCTCTCAGAGGCTTTTGATACCATCTACCATGTCATTCTGGAGCACCTGGTGGGGGGTAGGACTTGGGAGTGTTTTGAAGTGGGTCTGGTCGTTCCTCAAGGGTAGATTTCAGAAGATGGTGCTGGGGGACTCCTGCTCGATGCATAACCATTGGTCTATGGCAGGGCTGGCCAAAAACGTAAGAGCCACATTCGATAAACTTCAGATGTTTGAGAGACGCAATATTTAAGAAGCATTTAAATTCTTAAATATATTTACTCACCATGAACATTTAACTTATGTTTTAATCCAGTGGACTCTCAGTTTATACCTGTTAAATAATTATAAAGCTTGAAAGTTTCTTCTTTCAAAAAGGAGCTCAGCCAACATATTTCTAAGAGCTGCACATTATATGTCAAAGAGCCGCAGTTTGGCCACCCCTGGTCTATAGTGTCACACAGAGCTCTGTCTTGTTTTCCATGCTATGTAATATCTACATGGAGCCACTGGGGGAGGTAATCAGAGCATTAGATAAGCAATATGTGGATGACACCCATTCCCTTTCATGGGGGGGAGGGCCACTGGGGGAGGTAATCAGAGCATTAGATAAGCAATATGTGGATGACACCCATTCCACCAGGTGGAAGGCTGTGGAAGTTCCAAACCACTGCCTGGGATCAGTGAGTGACTAGATGAACAAGTTGAAATTAAACCCTGATAAAGATGGACATCCTCTGAAGATCTATGGCTTTGTTATGGGTTGTCAGTCTGTTCTGGAAGGGATTAAGCTTCTCTTGAAGGACCAGGTTCATAGTTTGCAGGTGCTTCTGGGCCAGGCCTTATTCCTTGATGCCCATGTGTTGGCTGTGGCTAGGAGTGCCTTTGACCAGCTTAGGTTGGTGCACCAAATGAATCTTATCCTGGGTCAATAAGACCTGGCTATGGTGACTAGTTACATCAAGAATCAATTTCTGTAACATGCACAACAAGGGGCTGCCCTTGAAGACTATCTGGAAACCGCAGCTAGCATAGAAACATGGTTGCATGTGTTTTAACTTGAGTCAGGCATTTCTCTCGGGTGATATCATTGTTATGTCATTCACTACGTCAACTGCATTGTGTTGCATGGTCAATATTTTATTTCTGTGTAATAGTTTTAATTCAAAGCATAGAGGAGATATGCATCTAAACATGTATACTAACTGCTATGTGCCTGCTGGAGAACAACATGGAAGTAACATGGATACTTTACAGGGCTGATGGCAAGAGGCCACAGATCCACAGGCTAGGAAGGCCACATTATTCATTGGACCATGCCATACCCCCCCCCCCACACACACACTGATCCATGAAGCCTAATGCTCCAAATCTGATCAGAGACTTTTCATGCCTCCAAAATGCAGATGAAGCCACCCAGCTCCAGCATATTTGGTGTCTTGTGACTTGGCCACCTCCATCGACTCTTGAGTTTGGGAAAAACAACTTTTGCAACAAAGGAAAGGCGTTTGCACCTCCAATGGTCCTCAACCAACCCCATTATTGAGCCCAACTGTGGAGGCAGGCTAACAAGCCTCCACTGTTTTGTGTTCTCCCTGGGGCATCTGGTGGGGCCACTGTGTGATACAGGAAGCTGGACTAGATGGGCCTTTGGCCTGATCCAGCAAGGCTCTTCTTATGTTCTTAAGCCAATGGACCATCCAAATGAGCGACCAGCCCTTTGCCGCCACAACACAATCTCAGCATTCTCAAACTTCTCAGAAACAGGATAGGAAACCTTGGTCCATAGTGCACCCTCGCCAAAGACCCACCAAATCGCCACTATTTTCCTTGTCTTGACCTTGTGCGAGTCAAATTGTCTGCATGCTTAGTGACTGTCTTGGTCTCTCTTTTCTGTGAGTGCTGTGCAGTGTGTGGACGCACACTTGATACACGCAGTCGCTGCTGCACAACATGGTTATTCATACCTTCAGTATTATTCCTTGATCAGTGGACTTGCTCAAGAGTGGAACTGCAAAAATCTAGTCATTCATTACAGTGCAAATTTAGTATTTTAAAGGAAAAGAAAAAAAAAACCTCAGGAAAGAGGGTAGAACATTTGCACATATTTATAATTGAACAGTGCCTGTAATCCTCTTTGACAGAAACAAATAAGTAAGTACCATAGTACAGTGAAAAAATTAACATAGCCTTGCAGTTTAAGAGTACTGTTATACTACCGGTATTTCCAATGAAAATAGGACTTTCTCACCTTAGGGTAAATGGTACAAAGGTAAATCAAACCAGTAAAATCTCTTTGTTTATATTATAACTTACTTACACTAGGCAGTTTCTGCTCCCCAGAGAACAAACCGTCCTAGGCAGAGTGAAGGGCTAGCAGGGTTTAATGTGCTGAATAACAACAGCAGCATACAATTTACCACTTGCAATTTAAGCACCTTATTATAAGCTTAACTGGCCACCTTATTATATGCTTTAATTGACGATACACAAGGTATGGTTTTAGAGGGATTATTATGGAATTTCAAAAGGTAGGATAAGATGACAGCAAAGTTTATTTGATATGTATCCCTGGACACAGCACACTTTGTTTTAAGCTGAGGCACTGCAACATGGAGAGAGATATCCTTAATTCAGTGGCTGCCCCACTGAGTTTAAAGTCATAGGCTTGTCACTTAAGGGCTAACTATTCTACAGTTTAAAAACAACACAGTTATTAAAACAGGAAAAGTCTTAGACAAAGTCACCTGGCAATGAAAAACCATCAGTAAGTGGGCTGCTGGATGTGCCCACCAGGGAGTGCATTTCTCCCTGTGCCCACCTCTGTGAAGAATGGGGCATGAAGCATGGCCTCTCGTGTGGACCAAGGGGGACAGGGAGTTTTAGTAGAAGTCGTCTTCTGGCATGAAACACTGGTGATGACTACATGAAACATGGTGTTCTACCAAGTCACATAATATTCCAAAGGGTTGAATATTGTCACTTTTTTTAAAAGAAGAGTTATATGATAGTTTGTCCTTCCAATAGCTCAGCTACAGAAAGGAAAACAGTTTTTATAACGTCAAAACAGATCTTGAGTTACCCCCAGTGCCAGCTGGAAGAGAGTCAGCTATGAGTTAATAATGTGGGTGCATGGGGCTAAAAAGGACCCAGATCTTGCTTTGAATTAAGGTCAACAGCAGTACGGACTTGAGTTTTTATTCTCTCTCTCTCTCTCTCTCTCTCTCTCTCTCTCTCTCACACACACACACACACACACACAACAGGGGAAGAGGGATGATTCCCCAGCTTTTCTAGAAACACAATCATATCCCTCAAACAGGCTTCCTTGCCCTCTAATTGGTGAAAGGATCTGCAAGGGAAGGAAAAAAGGCTGCAGCCATTCCAGATTAGGTGAGAAAGGAACTTCAGAGGTACAGTGCAGCTTTTGTCACCTACCAGCATGAGGGCAATCCAGACACCTACAAAGGGGACATTATAATCCTCAGAAGGTGACCCCTGTGATCACACCCAATACTGAATAGTGGACCTTTGGCTCTAAGGTTGCAAAAAGAGAGGTGCCACTTTCTGAATGGCCACTGAACTCTAATTACATGGGGAGTTGGACAAATGTAGGACCCAGCCATTAAATTCACGCCTACCCAATTTCACCACTGTTGTGGGAATGCATTGCTCGGTTCCAGCATGGCCAGAGCCTGCGACAAACCCAGTTCTTCACCAATTGACATGAAATACACACTTCTCTCCCATTCCCACCCAAAAGATTCTGGCAGCTTTGAGACAGTCATAAATTTGCAGCAATTGCTTTCAAGTTCATTAAACGGGCTCTAGTACAGTATTACAACGCGTTTCAAAAGAGCAAGTAGCATCACCTAGTCTATATGAAATATGAAATAGCATGCATTTTGTACCAGAAAATGAATGGCTACACTTCTGGAATGCTTTATTTGAGCCTTCCTTCACAGAAGTGAATTATAATTTACTCTTTCCCTATGTATCATTTGGACCCTGACTTGGAACCAATAATCTTCAATCTTTCAAGTCTTACCCATCTGCTAAGCAGAACAGCCAAGACAACCAGCATGCCAAGAATTGGCTAAAGCCACATGCTTGTGCAGTACTGCGGCACTAACACTCATCCTAGGAGAACCCTGGGCTTACTACAGTAGTCATTATCCCAACCCTTTAAGCTATGTCAAGGAGAAACGTCCAAGCCTGAACTGAGCTAAAGCTGAGATAACAACTCCCTTATTACCTCAGATTAGCTGAGAAGCTAAACCATGCCAAAGATATTTATTTGTTCAGTTCAGCATTTTAGTTTGTATCTCACCCTTCCTTCAAGCCATTCAGGGCTGTGATTTAGGCCACGTGGAGACCTCAGTTAAACAAGGTTCTGAAACCACAACTTTTCACTATATCCCAATCTAACACCCTAGGCCAGTGTTTCCCAAACATTTTCGACCTGCAGCTCCCTTGACCATTGGCGACGGCTCCCCATTACATTATGTTGATGCCTGCCAATTGGCATTGCAATGTTTTCCGAGAGGATTCTGTAGCACTCCGCGGCTCCCCTGGCTGGTATCCGCAGCTCTCCTGGGAGCCACGCCTCCCAGCTTGGGAACCACTGCCCTAAATCCTAAACCCCACAATATATGTGTGTGTCCCACAATTTACAGCAAGTATTGTGACCTGAATATGGCTAGAAGAATAATATATTAACAAACTAGACTCAAAATTCTAGAGTCAGGCTAACATTCTCAGTATCACTTGCTTGCATAAACCAGCAATTCTCAAAGTAAGGAAGGATCTGGGTTAGATCTTGGTTGTGGTTTCTAGAGTGGTTTCACTTCCAGGCAGCTCACTCTCATCCTCCTTGACCCCTCTCTGGGATATGAAGGTCAGGTTAGGTTGGTAATGCAGTTTGCTAATTTTTGGTTAACCCCACTTCTTCCCGAATCCAAGCCTCTTTCAGCTTTTAAAGAACTTTCCCTGCCTATTTAAATCTCTCTTAGCCATCTGTCCTGCTCCCCACCCACTCTTGCAAGACATTGTAGGGTCTTCTCACCCAGAAGTGCTTTCTTGCTCCCTGCCACCTCCACTCATCCTGTAACAGCCTCCGCATCAGAGATTACCACTCATCCGGTATTTCCACCCACCGTGGTGCTCTGGGGTGTCCCTAGTGTGCCTCCTCTCCACAGATATGCAATGAATGCATAAAACAGATTAAAAGGAAAGGCTCTGGCAAAAAGAAAGTTTGAGAATCATTTAGGAAGCAACCTACTAATGAAAATGCTTAAGATTATGGGGTAGAAGATGGATTTTTCAGTATCCCACAAAATAAGACTCTTAGGCCATCACAGACTATCCTTTGCCTAGACAGGTAGGAGTAGACCCACGACAATGTTGTAGCCCTCAACCCCAAATGTTATGGATCTTGTGTGGGGTAATATAGCAGAACACTAGACTAGATTACTGCAATGCGCTCTACGTGGGGCTGCCTTTGAAGACGGTTCGGAAACTGCAACTAGTGCAGAATGCGGCTGCTTGGGTGGTTGCCGGGGCCTGTCGGTTCGACTCAGTCGGACCATTGCTCCGGCGGCTACACTGGCTGCTGGTTTGTTTCCAGGCACAATTCAAAGTGCTAGTTTTGACTTTTAAAGCCCTTAACGGCTCGGGTCCAGGGTATTTGAGAGATCGCCTCCTTCCTTATAATCCGACCCGTACTCTGAGGTCATCAGGGGGGCCCTGTTAACTGTGCCGCCATTGACGGAGGTGAGAGGGATGGCGGCGCGGAATAGGGCCTTCTCGGCAGTGGCGCCCCAATTATGGAATTCCCTCCCCCTGGAATTAAGAACGACTCCCTCTTTAGAGACCTTTTGGCGGGGCCTTAAGACATTTTTATTTAGATCAGCATTTGATGTCTGACATGGTGGGCTGACCTTTTAACAAATGGCTTTTAACATATGTAAATTCAGGTAACCCACTGGGGTTGTTTATTTTAAATTGTTTTAATTAATTATTTTAATGTGTATATATGTATTTTAATATTTTGTTGTAAGCCGCCTTGAGTGCCCTCTGGAGAAAGGCGGGGTATAAATTCTTTAAATAAAAATAAACAAACACATTTTAGCAGTATCCACAAATTTTAGCAGTCTCGTGTATGACTGTCAGTGCAATCCTATCCAACTTACACCACTGGTGTAACCAGCGGGGGAGGGCAGGGCGGGAGGCTTTGGAGGAGAGGGGAGATTTAAATCCCCATTTGAATGGGATTTGAATCCCCTTTCCATTCTGGGGCCTCCCGTTCTCGCTGCACCACTGGTTACACCGGTGGGGGAAGTTGGATAGGATTGTGCTGTGTAGCATACAAAGCAGCCCCAAATATCACTTCCCAGCTATCCTCCAATGTCTGCAAACAAAGAACTGAATACTAATCTCTACAGTTACTGTGCATAAATTAACTTTTATCACACCTTAACCATTCTTGTTGACAACAAACAAGATGGTTGTAAAAAGAAGTGCACATATGTTGGAAGGAGATATATGTTGTCAAACACAATTGTACTTGACTCCAGCATGAACTTCTGCAATAAATAGGCTTACCATCCATCCCGGAAACCCTGGGATCCACCCCGAGTTCCGGGCTCCGGTCCCGGGGGTGTCCCGGTTTACAGCCGGGGAAATCTGGTAAGCCTCAACTGTACTTTTCAGAGTGCTAATTCAGTTGGGTTGCTGCTGAAGCAGCGGTTGAAAAGGAAGCGAGGAAATAGACATTCTCCCACCTCTGAGGTGTATGTATAGCACAGGGATTTTCCGATCAAGGGCAGGAGCTAGAATGCTATCCTAAGTGCTAGATGTTTCTAAAATGCTGCCCTGCAAAGGTACAGATTCCATCTGTATGACTGCACAGCAGCTACGAAGAAGGACAGTCTCGTTTTTACATGCAGACTTTCATCACTGCCCTGGGAAAAGTCTATATTTTATAATTCAAGGTGTGATTTGTACTGGCAGTTCACTGCTGGAATTACTATTAGATGCACCCTTATCGCTGCTGGGTTCTCAACTAACTTTGATGTCAAATTACTGCTGAAAGATTTGGCAGTAGCTCACTGATGCTCGCCCTAGGATGTTTCAAAGAGACACTGTGGGTCAGTTTTAGAGTATGACTATTCCTGTAGTCCCTTTTATAACCACCCCAATTCTGTGAGCAAATGAATAGTTAGAAGTGCACAGCTAATTTGGTAACACCTATTCAGCCACTAGAGCAATTGTGAAGGTTTTTCTCTATCCTCACAAATCAACATCATTTGATTTTTCAAAAAAAAAAATGTAGTAGAGGACAGAAAGTTATTCCTTTCTATAAAGCCAAATCGCAACATTTTGCAAAGAATAGTTTCTAGTTAAAAACGGTATCATCTGCCTTGGTATTATTCTAACCTAAGCGAAACCTGAATATGGAAACTCGATTGCTATGATAGGTAGTGATGATAAAAAGGGCAGAGAGTCAGATAAATTTCTCCCTGGTGTTACCAGAGAGCGAAACAATGAATTCAGTTAACCTCCTTTTGTGAAGCAAGGAAAAAAGAAAGAGGCACAATTGGACACTGAACCTTAAGGTGAAACACAATTTGTTTCACAAATATTGCCATGACCTCTGCTAACACACACATCCCACACACAGTTAACCCACTGCTACACCCACAAGTTTCAGGTTCAGTGTCTCAAAGGCAAAAGCACCTAATGTGGGACTCTTGAGCTCCTTCAACGTCCAGGTGGTAACCATTGTGCCCTGAACAAGGAGCACATTCAAAGTAAGTGTGAAAAAGTCCGAGAGGTCCCCAGGTCCTACAGGTATGTGGGCGTTTCCTTTCAAATGTGCTCATTGTTTTACGGACTGCATTGTGTTTGCAAAGGTAGGAGAAAAAACCCTTAATGGGTTTTCAAATGATTATGTTAAATAGAATAATGGGTATGCATCGATCCTTCTAGCTCATTCCACTTCAAATAATATATCATCCTGAGTGAGAGCTTTTGCAGTGATGTATTAACTTAATTCACCATCACAGCATTAAGAAAAAGTATTTAACATGAGATATTAACTAGCAATGCCAAAGAGAAGGTTACAATTATTTTGCAGGTTATGGTAAAATGGTTTTAAAAGCCACTGAGCACATTTAATATATTTCAGCGAGGCCTTTTGCATGTCAAGTTCTGACATCCCATAAGCTTGTGTGGAATGATTCACTATATCTCACTGTTTCACACAGAATATCATCGTCATCAGAACATTCTGGTGTGGCAGGTGGCTACCATCCGTTTTCCACACACACTGAGCCAAAATGAATGACTGGAACAGTCAAGAGCTGCAGCTTTTGTTGGCCTGTACCAATGAAGAGTGGAGGTGTGTGTGTGTGTTCAAATATGTATATATGGGCTCATACCAGCAGAAACTGGTGCTGGCCAATCAAAACTACAGTACATTGCATGACTGCTCTGATGAAGGTGGGTGGGTGCTAACATTTCAGACCCAGGAGAGCCTTGGAAGCACCTTGTCCTTCAAAAGTTAAGCACATGATCTTAAATGGCATGCCTTTACATTACAGTAAATGTAAATGGCATGCCTTTACATTACAGGCATTTTAATTACCAACCTATGAAGCTGTTCCTGCACAGATTGTATAGAAATTCCAAGATACAAAATAAAACAACTTTGCTGAACAATATTAACATGCCAGGGGGAAAGAATAAAAAAATCTACACCACAGTATCCTGCCAGGTCCGTACAAGCACCTGGATTTCATCTTACACAATTAAGACACAAAAGCGAAGATGCATGAAAAAGCTATGCACACAAATAATTTCAAACTCTGTTTACTCATTTAAAATACATTGATAAATACCATATTTATTGGCATATAAGACGCACTTTTTTGTCTACATTTGTGACCCAAAATAGTAGGGTGCGTTTTATACGCCAATACTAAAAAATCCCTTTCCCCCCTTGCCCGTTTTAAAGCATTTTCGGGCTTACCGCGTTTTTCCAGAGCCAGAGAGCTCCCTTGTGCTTTCTTCCCTAACTAATCTATCCGATCTACAGCTGTTTGTCGGGTTTAATTTATGCACATGCATGAGTTGAGCTTCTCAGCAGCCAGCAGAGGGCGCTGTGCTCCTCAGTTAAGTTCAGCTGAGCTGCAGAGGGCGTGGTCTTCCCAGCTCTCCTAGGATTGAATGCAGCTTGGGTAAGCTTCTGAACTGGGCCTAGTTGGGGAGGCTTTGGAAACTGCATAGGTGGGGTGGGGTAAGAGTTGAGTCTGGGGTGTTTTTTTACTTGGGGTAAATGTTTTTTACTTTGGAAACTGTGCATGGGTGGGTTGGGGGAAAAAGAGTTGAGTCTGGGTTTTTTTTTTGTACTTGGGATTTATGTTCTGGTGCATTTTGTTCATGTGTCTTATTGCTGTGTGTTTTAAAAGAGATCCTGGTATTTTTGTGCAATTTATGTAAATTAGCTAATTAAGCAGCCAAGCGGTAAGTGGCCAAGTGGCCCAAAAATGCTTTAAATCTTTTTTTTTTTTTTTTTTGAAACCCAGGGCCAAAAGGAAGGTGCATCCTATACGCCGATAAATACGGTAAGAGCTGGGGGACGGACGGACATGTTACCTTGCTATTCATGCAACTCTTATAGTGCAATCCTATATATGTCTACTCAGAAGTAAGCTCCATTGTATTCAACAGGGCTTCTTTCAAAGAAAGTATATATAGAATTGCAGACTAAAGTCCTGTCATCAACTCAGGACACGTCACAAAGAAAGAAGTGGAAACCAGAAACAGCAGACCTCACTGTGGAATTGTTCTGCTGCATTTGACTTATTGAATCTCCAGACACTGGAGTCCAAAGGAATCAGTTGCACACAGACGACTGAAGGCTTCTAGAACTACAACATCTACATCCCTGCAAATCCAATAGGGGTAAACTAGCTCTGTAATAATTACTATTTTTTATTCTATCTCCATTCTCCTAGAATTTGGCTGAACCCATTCATCATTAACAGTTGGGACTTCTTGAGCAACTGATACAAAAACACAAAGGAAGCAGCATTCTCATGGCTGAAAAGTTATTTGCACTAAGCAAAAAGTGCACTAAAAAACAACACATTATCGAAACAAAATATTGAATACGTCTTCCTAGAAAATCATCCATCTCATGAAAGACAAGGGATACAACTGTCTTGGGAAAACACACAGAGGAACTGCCTTTTGAACCATTTTGATCAAATATGTACCAAGGCACAGCAGAAACAGGGAAATTTAATTGTGACTGAAAAAGAGACACAGAAGTTTCGAATGATCAGACCCAAGAAGATTTGAGTGACAAAATGCGCTTCCTGCAGATAACCAAAGACAGAAACCTGGAAATCTATTCAGACCAATTCTGGCATTCTGTACGTGCTTGTTTGCCTTTGAGAAAATAATATGACTCCCACCCCCCCTTTCTTACAGCATGCAGTCTACTTATTTAAGCAGCAGTGTGCAACATCTCTCAATACCACCAACAGTTCAGCTGGAAAAATTGCACACCAGGGGGTAACATTTTATCAGGATGAAGCCTATCTTATAAAAACTGCCATCAGCAATACACTGAGTCTTCAATACTGTACTTGTTGGGGGGGGGGAGGGGAAGAGACTCACATGGGTCTGTGTTTAGTGTCACCATAACCTGTCCAATTTAAAGAAGAGAAAGACCAAGTATGAGAACAGCTATTTTCACTTAAATAGGGAAGAAAAAGGAAAACATCTCCAAGGGAGAAACATGTTACAGTTCCTTTGTCGCCAAAGAGTAGCCTTGCACATTTGAAAAGGCAAGGATGAAAGTTAAAAAATTGTAGGACTGAAAATGGTCTCTTGCATTGTATCTATTTTCTTGAGAGAGAGAAATTTGCAACTCCAAAAACTATGTAAAACCGTAACAATTTACAGAGCACAGCAGCTACTTGTCTGCTATCTATAAAGTATGAAAGGCAGGTGAGAATAGATGGTGACATACAGATCACAAGACAACAACAACAACAAAAAACATGTTGGATGCACGTTAACTAATAATTGGCATTTAAAATGACCTGTTACAGTTTTTTCTTTTCTTTTCAAAGTCAGCCATTGTCCAAAAGGCTGAGATACACTATGACATTAAATCCAAGGAGATAATATTATGTACAACGAAATAGGATATAAGGGTTCTGAAGCCATGTAAAAATATAAAAACTGCAAATATATTTAAAAACACATCCAAAAGCTACGTTAAGAACAAGTCTCAAAGTAAAAATCTTGACGTTTCGTCCCTCATCTGGGGACTTTTTCCAATGTCATCTGGACAGCCCGCTGCTGTAGCTCTTTTGGAAAAAGGATGCCCATTGGGGCCACTCCGAGGAGGCCCATTGGGGCTTACACTGGGGGAAAGGGATGAATGTCCCTTTCTCCCGAGGTGTGCCCCAGCTCCACCGGTGTGGGCCCAATCCTGCGCAGGATCCTGCGCAGCGCGCTTTGCGTGCTGCGGCGGATGTTACATAGGATTAGGCTGCCTGCCTCCTCTGAGTCTGCAGGAGCGAACACAGTACAGTTCTGGTCCTATTTACTCTGAAGAAAAAAGGAGAGAGAGGAGAAGGAAGGGGGGCAGCCTAGGGCCTGAAAGACCAGCCTATGGTGCCCACCATCTCTGTTTCCGGTCCAGAACCCGTTGCACCGTCGGGCCAAACATCTGCACCTCCAGTTCCAACAACACAGAGCCCACGGGGCGCAAGGCTTTTGTAGTCCCCAGGCAGTTGCCATGGCAAAGTTTCATCTGGCCTGTGGAGCTGAGACCACTAAGTCGCTGCTGCGCCGCCTATAACTGTTTCTTCCAAGCGGAGTGCAGTCTTCCGATCCAGCTGCTTTTTCGCTGTGCTCTGCTCTTGGGAGAAACACTTAGGTGGCTTAGCGATTTCGCTGCCACCTCCTTCTTTCTCATTCTAGGGGGCAGCAACAAGACTGCTAAGCCATCGTGCCTCTAATTGTTTCTTCTGAGAGCGGAGTGCAGAATAAACACTTACAGATGGCATGGTGGTAGTAGCACAGTGGTCTCGGCCCTGGTTCTGTGGGCCGGATGGAACCCTGTGGCGGCCTGCATGAGGCCCATGGGCTGTGGTTTGGAGACCCTTGGGTTAAGAATCAGTTCAAGAAAAACAACCTGTTCATGAGTACCTGGTAGCTGAAATGGCAATAAAAGTCAAGTTTCTATGATATTTTTAATACTTGGGTAAGGTAAAGGTATTCCCTGACAATTAAGTCCAGTCGTGTCCGACTCTAGGGTGTGGTGCTCATCCCCATTTCAAAGCCGAAGAGCCAGCATTGTCCGAAGACGCCTCCGTGGCCATGTGGCCGGCATGACTCTCCTTGCTGCAGCGCGTAGCATGCAGCTGGAACATGGAGCGCTGTTTACCTTCCCGCAAGCGGTACCTATTTATCTACTCGCATTGACATGCTTTGGAACTGCTAGGTTGGCAGGAGCTGGCCAAGCAACGAGCGCTCTCCCCATTGCGGGAATCGAACTGCCGACCTTTCGATCGACAGCTTATGGTTCAGCGGTTTAACCTGCTGCGCCACCCGCTGGCCTAATACTTGGGTACCCACATACAAAAATATATCCATTAATGGTAAATGACACACATGTTCTTAAATCAACACTTGGCAACTGATAAAGGATTCAGTTATTGCTTCCATGTATTTTGCCACTCCTCCCAATTATTTAGAAGCATGTGCACCATTTATGATTGGCACAAGGCACCTGTATTTCATTGTACGTAATTGAATTTGTACTCCTCCCTATACTATAGATTCAGGGTGGCATACAATATTTTTTAAATATGTCCTCTCCCCTAGATCCTCCCCCTCCCCTTTTAACTATTTTGACCTCATACATGCCACAGACCAATAATTTAAGCGTGCAGCAAAACAGTCTCCCTCCCACTCCTCTCTCTTCCGCTCAACTGAACAGATCAACACCCACCCACACAATCCACCCCCTTCTTTGTACTTCCTTGCTCATCTTAATTGCCCAGCCCAAGCACATCCCATCCCCGCTCCAAAACGAAAACACCAAATGAATACATATGCACTTAATACATTTAAGAGAAAACTGAAAAAAGTTTTCTCTATAATTTTATTTTTACTCAGCACACTATTACAGAATTATTCACATACCTCAACAATTGCCAGAGGCAATGAATGCGAAGTGTTAATAAATAAATGAAATAAGTAGCTTTAGCAGGCAAGATCCAAAGACACTGGATTTTATGAGTCTGACTTCTGAAGTGAAGACCTGATCTGTTCTAATTTGTTGGATCCCGCCCCCCCATCATACCTGGATACAGAAGGCACTATGGGAGAGCTTCCATGCAGGTGTCACTGGGGGGGCGGGGCCAAGGCTGGGGGGTGTCAAAGCCCCTGCATGAGAAATGTTGCCCCCGCCCCCAGGAACATTTTTGCGCTGCGTGACATCACTCGGGGGCAGGGTGAGTGACATCCCACCCCCCCGAGTGATGTCACGGGAGTGCGCCCCCATCGCGGGGCATAGCCACGTCACTGCTTCCATGAGGTTCTAAATCAGGGGTCAAGGCAAGGATTTTTTGTGCTTGTTCCGCTTTAAATTGATTCCTTCCGATACGAGCAGTTGCTTGTTTGCCGGTACTAATTGACAGCTGTTTTCAGATCTTCAGATTGACCTATTTTCAGATTGACAGCTTCCTATTTTAACTGGTGTTTTTCTCTAGCAGTCAACTCCATCTCACACAAGGTGCTTGTGTGTTCCTTGAAAATGTCCAGAGTCTTGGATGAAACGTTGGATTAATATTTTACAATTTGTGTGGTTTTTTCAATGTTTTTATGTATTTTAAAGTTTTGGAATTCCCCATATTTTTGTTCAAAATTTAAAAATCTTTTTAACCTATATAAACCTATATAAACTTTTTAACCTATATAAACTCTACCTCTTTTGTCAAATAAACGTACTTTGAAAATGTGCTATATAAATGCTATTCTATTAGCCACCACACTATATTAATTTGGCAAGTACAAAAGGCCAAAATCTTCATCAATTGTAAATGGGGCATAAGCATGTAAATATCCACCCTTCTCCGCAATACACACAGACCTAAGGCCTTGTCCTTTTCCAACTGCTGCTTCTGTGTCTCTTCCGGAGTAAAGCAGCTGTTTAAACAGGAGTGCACCATTCACACTTGATGGACATATTTTACACCCAAGTATCCATTACCGAGTACAGAAACGTAAACATGAATTAGCTCTTACACCACCACCATGAATCCCTTGTTCTTCACACCTCCTTGCGTCTCTCCGTTCTTCCCTTAATCGGACAGCCCTCTCACAACAAATTCACAGACCTATATTTTCAGCCTAGCTTTCCCCCGGATCATTCTGTCCACATTTATGTGACTTATAGCTTCCTCCTTCCTATTTATTTATTTATTTATTTATTTATTTATTTATTTATTTTTCACATATTTTATACCGCCCTTCCTCCAAGGAGCTCAGAGTGGTGTACATATTTCCTCCCCTCCTTTTTGTCCTCACAACAACCCTGTGAGGTAGGTGGGGCTGAGAGATAGTGACTGGCCCAAGGTCACCCAGAAAGCTTTGTGGCTGAGTGGAGATTTGAACCTGGATCTTCCAGGTCTTAGTCCGACTCCCAAACCACTACACCATCCTGGCTCTAGGAGCTGCTGTCATCTCCTAGAGATGTATCTTTGCCTGCACGTGAAAGGAAGGTCCTTGTTTCCCTAGAGCAGAGCAGAACTGCAAGTTGAGGAAATGGGCACAGGCCTTAAATGGGAAGACCCACTCTTCTATCAAGTGGGATATACCCTGGCTAACTGGTCAAGAGGCACTTTTTCAATGGGTGCTCCTCTTATATTTAGCAGGGGGAGAGTAACTGCCCCCCCTTTCACCCCAGCACAGTCTCTTTTCTGGTGGTTGTTTGCTGTTGGTGTTCTGCAATTTTTTTATTTTTTTTTAAGATTGTGAGCCCATTTGGGACAGGGAGCCATTTAATAATTTTTGTTGCCAGACAAGGCAAGATTTAGATCCCTATAGATTGAGCTGTGAAGAATTGGAGACGGCAAACCAGCAGAGACATATAGAGAGTTGATCTTTATTCACTTGCGCAAGTGACCCTGACCGTGGTAACGGGACGGCAGTGAGCAGCAGCAAACAACAGAATTTCATAGGGTCTTAGACCCTTCCCTGGATTACACATTAGCCTCAAGTCAAGAGACCCCTAGCAAACATTCTAAGAAATTTGTCCCAAGCAGGACCAGATTCAGGCAGTCCTCTATTACTGATTCTCCTACACAGGAGGCAGGAAAGGTGGAGTGAGGTGCAGTGGCGTTCTTATGCTGGGGGAGCAGGTGTGTTGCGTCCCAGGCGCCGAGTGGGCACGGTTCTTCCGGGGGGCGCGGCACCGGAGCCCGGCTGCCGAGCCCCCGGGAAGCAGCGCGCCCAATCGGCGCGTCACCGGCTTCCGGAGACGCTTTGCTCCGAAGCCGGGAAGCCCTCCTCTTTGCGACCGCCCAGTTCGGCGGTCGAGGGCTTTGTGAGCCGGCCGAACGCGTCGCAGGCTTTTATTTGAGTTTTCTGCACATGCGCAGAACCTTTCTGAGGGCAAACGGACCAGATTCAGGCAGTCCTCTATTTTTGATTCTCCTACACAGGAGGCAGGAAAGGTGGAGTGAGGTGCAGTGGCGTTCTTACGCTGGGGGAGCAGGTGTGCTGCCCGTTTGCCCTCAGAAAGGTTCTGTGCATGTGCAGAAAACTCAAATAAAAGCCTGTGACGCGTTCGGCCAGCTCACAAAGCCCTCGACCGCCGAACTTGGCGGTCGCAAGGAGGAGGGCTTCCCGGCTTCGGAGCAAAGCGTCTCCGGAAGCCGGTGACGCGCCGATTGGGCGCACTGCTTCCCGGGGGCTCGGCAGCCGGGCTTTGGGTTTGCAGAAATACCAAATAAAAGCCTGCGACGCGTTCGGCCGGCTCACAAAGCCCTCGACCGCCGAACTGGGCGGTCGCAAGGAGGAGGGCTTCCCGGCTTCGGAGCAAAGTGTCTCCGGAAGCCGGTGATGGGCCACTTGCGGGGGGCGCGGCAGCCGCGCTCTGGCGTGACGGGGCGCTCCAGCCCCCGCCCCCGGGCGCCGAAAGGCGTTAAAACGCCACTGGTGAGATGCATTCTTTTAACTACTTTCGGTCAACAATGTTTTGTCTGTAAACCGCTTTGTGAACTTTTTGTTGAAAAGCGGTATATAAATACTGTTAATAATAATAAATAATAATAATAAAAACCTCTGAATGTTTCTATTACAACAAAGACTTTAAACTCTTCCTTCTGAATAGCAGCTTCTCCCTAATTTCTGCTTCCTTTTAACTCGTGAATTCAGTTTTAACATAAAATGCTTCGTCCGTAGAGCCTACTAAAATAATCAAGAAAACCTTTGGAAAAATAATCCAGCTGGTCCCATTTTATCAGTATATCTATGCAGCTGGCATCCTCTAAGAGTCGCTATAGCTGCTTCAGAAGATCTTCACATTGTGCTGCCCTGCAAATGTTTGGTTATTTAAATTACCATCTTCTGCTGGTGCAATGTTGCATTCAACAGCAAGGATCAAGTGTCAAGCAATTCAGTTGTTCCTGGTTAGAGTGACCTAACAATTTGTTCTATATCTCTCAAAGAAATTCAGAGTGTAAGTGCTTCATTCTGTATTTAAAAGAAGTAGATAAATTATTGTGCAGAACAAAGAACACTTTAAAAAGGCGACTATGTTAAAAGCTTAGGAAGTGTTAAGTTTAAGAATACAGTACATTCGTTCCTCTCAAAAAACAAAGAACACTAAAACACGTGTACTTTTGCTGTGACATGTGTATTTATCTCAAGAACATCGACGTTTCAGAAATGACCGTTCTGGGTGAAGACTATTCAGTCCAAGTGAATACTACATAGTCACAGTACTTAACACAAATTGACTCTTACTCCACCATGAATTCATGGTACAGTAAAAGCCATGTTATCCAGAACTTGGATAAGCAGCAAACTTGTTTAACCGAAATCCTGGCCGAAATCTCCTTGGGCGTTGAGCATGCTGCTTACCTGGTTAAGCCTCTTAGCCCCCTCCCTCACTTACCTAACAGGGCTCCCTCTGTAATGCCTCTCCACCCTCCTTCCTTTTCCACAAGGACCCTCTAGGAACATGATGGTGAACCTATGACACGCTTGTCACAGGTGACACGCGAGGTGATTTTGGGTGACACGCCAGCGTTTCTCCCAGGCCCCCGACACACCTGATATTTTCGCAAAAAAAGTCACTAATTGATGTTAAATAAAATGCAATGTGTTCTATAGTTGTTTTCAGTCCAGTTCAATTCAAAATTACTATTAAAAGTAGCAATAGTCAAAGTACTATTAAAAGTTCGGGGGGGGGGCATACCAGCAGAGTCAAGTTAGGCATTTTCAAAATCTTTGACACACCAAGCCCAAATGCTTCGTCATCACTGCTCTAGGAACAGAAAACATTCCACTTCCTTCCTCAAAAGGCCCTCTTGAAGAAGGAAGTGGAATGTCTCTGTTCCTAGAGGGTTTTCATGAAGAAGGAAAGAGAGTGCAGTGATACCGCAGGGGAGCCATGTCAGGTAAGAAAGGGAGCCTTGTCAGGATTAGGGGGGGCTTATGAAAGCTTTGTTAGCTGGCATATTTGCGTAACTGCCAACGCCTGTTCCCCTTGCACATACACTGTATTTACTCCTTGCCGCTCCTCTGAGAGCCAAAATAGATGTGACATTAAATGCATCATCAAGGCAGGAAGGGTTTTGTTTGTTTTTTAATCTAAAAAGAGCAATTGCATGGGGGCCCCACTCTGGACCATGGAAATAGAGGGTGTTTCACCTTTTAATTCCAGGCCATTGTCCCACTGAAAATCATCTCCTCGCAGAGACTGCTAGGAGTCCCTGAAGATCCCAGAGCAGCTGGTGATTATCAGTGGAAAAATAACGCAGGATTAAAGGCGAAACACCCTCTTCTTCCACACTGTGATCGATCAGGCCCTGCACAGTTTCTGTTTTAAGAGAAGAAAACTACCAGGCTACATGATAAGACATTAATGCCAGGTTTAGTTTGGCCTTAAGCTTGACAAGTCTTCTGCCACCTTCCTGTTGATCAGTAGGTGGTCACCTGCTCTAAATTAGGTCTATTTGCTCCCCAACTGTCTTTCTTGGGGGGGGGGGGAAAGCAACATTTCCTTTCAGAATATTATTTCAAAACTAATCTTGGACTCAAGTTCAAGAGGAAAATGCAGATGAGGTGGAAAATTGGTAAGATCAAAATAAAACTTTCTGCGTAATGTTTAAGCAAGAACTGAGCTACTCCAAAGGGAGTTCATCTTAAATTTTAGCAAATTAACAGCCATAGGTGGGTTTTTTTTAATCTTTGCATCACTAAGGGATTAAGAGATTAATTCCCTGATCCTTACAGATACTTAAGCTTTTCAGTAATGCTAACTGCAAGCATTAAAAAAATGAGGAACGCCCAATAAATCACTAGAATGCTAAAAGCTGTGAAGTTTGTGTTTTGTTGTTGGACAAGAGGAAAGCCTCAGGAGTGATGGATGCTTGTGCCACGTGTTAGCATTGCTTGCTTCTATTGCGATGTTCAAAAATGATGTGGTCAAAAATGTGGTCAAAAATGAGATGATAAGATTGAACATTGACATCTTGGGAATCAGCGAACTAAAATGGACGGGCATGGGCGAATTTAAGTCAGGTGACCATCATATCTACTACTGTGGGCATGAATCCCTTAGAAGAAATGGAGTAGCCCTCATAGTCAATAAAAGAGTGGGAAAGGCAGTACTGGGGTGCAACCTCAAAAACGACAGAATGATTTCAGTTCGAATCCAAGGCAAACCATTCAACATTACAGTAATCCAAGTGTATGCCCCAACCACTGATGCCGAAGAAGATGAAGTTGACCGGTTCTATGAAGACCTACAACACCTTCTAGAACTAGCACCCAAAAAAGATGTCCTTTACATCATAGGAGACTGGAATGCTAAAGTAGGAAATCAAGAAATAAAAGGAACAACAGGCAAGTTTGGCCTTGGAGCGCAAAATGAAGCAGGGCAAAGGCTAACGGAGTTCTGTCAAGAGAACACGCTGGTCATAGCAAACACTCTTTTCCAACAACACAAGAGGCGACTCTACACATGGACATCCCCAGATGGTCAATACCGAAACCAGATAGATTATGTGCTTTGCAGCCAAAGATGGAGAAGCTCTATACAGTCAGTAAAAACAAGACCTGGAGCTGACTGTGGCTCAGATCATGAGCTTCTTATTGCAAAATTCAGGCTTAAACTGAAGAATGTAGGGAACACCACTAGACCAGTCAGATATGACCTAAACCATATCCCTTATGAGTATACAGTGGAGGTGAAGAATAGATTTAGGGCATTAGACCTGGTAGACAGAGTGCCTGAAGAACTATGGACGGAAGTTCGTAACATTGTACAGGAGGCAGCAACTAAAACCATCCCAAAGAAAAAGAAATGCAAGAAAGCAAAGTGGCTGTCAGATGAGGCGTTACAAATAGCTGTGGAAAGAAGGAATGCAAAAAGTAAAGGTGAAAGGGAAAGATATAAACAACTGAATGCAGATTTCCAGAGAATAGCAAGGAGAGATAAGAAGGCCTTCTTAAATGAACAATGCAAGGAAATCGAGGAAAACAACAGAATGGGGAGGACTAGAGATCTCTTCAAGAAAATTGGAGATATCAAGGGAACGTTTTGTGCAAAGATGGGCATGATAAAGGACAAAAAAGGCAGAGACCTAACAGAAGCAGAAGAGATTAAGAAGAGATGGCAAGAATACACAGAAGAACTATACAAGAAAAATCTTAATGTTCCTGATGACCACGCTGGTGTGGTCACTGACCCAGAGCCGGACATCCTAGAGAGTGAAGTCAAGTGGGCCTTAGGTAGCATCACTAACAACAAAGCTAGCGGAGATGATAATATCCCAGCTGAGCTACTTAAAATCCTAAATGATGATGCTGTGAAAGTGCTGCACTCAATATGCCAACAAATTTGGAAAACTCAGCAGTGGCCAAAGGATTGGAAAAGGTCAGTTTACGTTCCAATTCCAAAGAAGGGCAGTGCCAAAGAGTGCTCAAACTATCGCACAATTGCACTCATTTCACATGCTAGCAAGGTTATGCTCAAAATCCTACAAGCTAGGCTTCAGCAGTACGTGGACCGAGAACTACCGGACGTACAAGCTGGGTTTCGAAGAGGCAGAGGAACTAGAGATCAAATTGCCAACATGCGCTGGATCATGGAGAAAGCCCGAGAGTTCAAAAAAACCACCTACTTCTGCTTCATTGACTACGCAAAAGCCTTTGATTGTGTGGATCACAACAAACTGTGGCAAATTCTTAAAGAGATGGGGGTACCAGACCACCTTACCTGTCTCCTGAGAAACCTGTATGCGGGTCAAGAAGCAACAGTTCGGACCGGCCATGGAACAACCGACTGGTTCAAAATTGGGAAGGGAGTACGGCAAGGCTGTATATTGTCACCCTGCCTATTTAACTTATATGCAGAGTACATTATGAGAAATGCAGGGCTGAATGAATCGCAAGCCGGAATCAAGATTGCCGGGAGAAATATCAACAACCTCAGATATGCAGACGATACCACCCTAATGGCAGAAAGTGAAGAAGAACTAAAGAGCCTCTTGATGAGGGTGAAAGAGGAGAGTGCAAAAGTTGGCTTGAAACTCAACATTAATAAAACTAAGATCATGGCATCTGGGCCCATCAATTCCTGGCAAATAGAAGGGGCAGAAATGGAAGCAGTAACAGATTTAATTTTCTGGGCTCCAAGATCACTGCAGACGGAGACAGCAGCCATGAAATTAAAAGACGCTTACTCCTTGGAAGGAAAGCTATGGCAAACTTAGACAGCATAATAAAAAGCAGAGCTATCACCATGCCAACAAAAGTTTGCATAGTCAGGGCCATGGTGTTCCCAGTAGCAATGTATGGTTGCGAGAGTTGGACCATAAGGAAGGCTGAGCGCCGAAGAATAGATGCTTTTGAACTGTGGTGCTGGAGAAGACTCCTGAGAGTCCCTTGGACTGCTAGGAGATCAAATCAGTCAATCCTAAATGAAATCAACCCTGACTGTTCCCTGGAAGGACAGGTACTGAGGCTGAAGCTCAAATATTTTGGCCACCTAATGCGAAGAGGGGACTCTCTGGAGAAGACTCTGATGCTGGGAAAGATTGAAGGCAAAAGGAGAAGGGGAAGGCAAAGGATGAGATGGTTAGACAGCATCACCGATGCAACGAACAT
Source organism: Plestiodon gilberti rubricaudatus (assembly GCA_026170595.1). Classification (NCBI taxonomy): domain Eukaryota; kingdom Metazoa; phylum Chordata; class Lepidosauria; order Squamata; family Scincidae; genus Plestiodon; species Plestiodon gilberti. The sequence goes on from JANXHW010000002.1 coordinate 242,304,386, forward strand.
GAAAATGAGCGAACTCAGGAAGATAGTGGAGGACAGGAAGGCCTGGCGGGATATGGTTCATGGGATCACGAAGGGTCGGACACGACTTAACGACTGAACAACAACATTGCGATGTTCTAGGCTACTAGGTCTTTGACCTTTCCAAGCATCAACCTGTCATGGCCCCAATCTCAAACAGCAGCTATGGCTTATTTGGAGGGATAGCAGCTGGTCAGATCTAAGTCACCAGTACCAGCTGCAGAAACGCAACACCCAACACTGAGCCTGAATCAAGCAGCCAGGAGCCTCCAGGACCCCTTTTCCTTGAGACCAGACCAAAAGAGAATAACAACTCCCAAGTCAAACATCTCTGAAGGACTGAACACCACCAAGCCAAGATAATGTTGCTCTGATGTACCCTGCATCAGGCAGGAACTATCAGACAAGCAACATACCCCAGGCCTGAAAGATGCCCCTTCAGTGAATCTTCATGGTCAAAGAATGGGAATGGAGTCTGGGGGCCCATAGAGCTATGGGACTGGGTTGAAGCTGGGACTTAATTGGAGGAAGCAGCTAGCTTCCTGTGATCTACATAACATAAGAACATAACATAAGAAGAGCCCTGCTGGATCAGGCCAAAAGCCCATCTAGTCCAGCTTCCTGTGTCACACAGTGGCCCCACCAGATGCCTCAGGGAGCACACACGACAACAAGATAACCTGTTGTCACTCCCTTGCACCTGGCACAGAGAAAACCCACTTCTAAAACCAGGAGGTTGCTTATGGCTTGTAACCTGTGATGGTCTTTTCCTCCATGAATCTGTCCAAACCCCTTTTAAAGGCATCCAGGCCAGGTGCCCTAGGTCATGAAGTTGGATAGCTATCCATGTTCTCCAGACCCTACACCTGCATCTGCATCCTACCTTTCGTGTAATGCCCTATGCCTTTGGCTGCACCTATCCATTGGGAGCTCAAGTGTTGGACTGGACTGGTTTCCTCTTCAGAGTTCCAGATGTAAGCCTCCACCCCAGATTGCTGATTAGACATCCCACCTCCCTGGCTGTCCCAGGTAGGAGCTGACACCCACAAGCATAGGACTAAACCCACCATTAACTGCAGTTTACAACACTGGACCCACTTTTATTTTTTTAACGTACGTGGCCATCTTTCTACTTTTGTCAGATGCCGAAGAGGATAGGGCTCCTGGACTGTTCTCATCAATGAGCTCACTGAAGATGGCACATGCAGGTGGGGGTAAGAAGGCAAAGGTAGGGTTCCCTTCCTTTCATGATGACATTTTCCACAACTTGGAATGGACACTGCACTGCTTAAAAACACTGTTTCTTAATTGGAATTCATCACTGTCATAAAAACCTACAGAGTTTCTATTGCTCTTTCCTCTTGGGTCATCCTCATCTGAATTAGAAATAAAAAGCATTGTGCATAAAACCCTAGAAGTATATTTGGAGAAGTTACAACATGCTCTGTGTGCGTGTACACACACACACACACACACACACACACACACACACACACACACACACACACACCTGCACAGAATATTAATATACAATGCTGCTTAAACATAGTGCTTGTCATTGAGATGTGTCTCAGGGCCAACCTACAAGTGTCATTGTGTACGTTCTTACAGCAACTGGGACTGGGGCTGTGGAGTGTGGGGAGAGGGTTTTTTTTTTCTTCCCATGCCACAGTCTTGATGAAAATCACCCTAAAGCTATTTATCCAAGGAAGGAAGCTGCCATGGGTGCCCATGAGGGTCTGCCCAGTTGCAGCCCAACACATTACCCATGGCAGACATACCCATGGACTGAAGCTCATCCCTTTGAATTATATAGTGTTCAGCACCTGCTTTGTATGCAGAAGATCCCAGTTTCAATCCCAGCTGAGATCCAGGTCCACCTGAAGGCTTAGAGAGCTACTGCCAACCAGTGCAGATGACACTAAACTAGACGGACCAACAGTCCGATTCAGAATAAGGCAGTTTCATATCCCCATCTATGTTCCTCAAGGTAACAAAAAGTGTGAGCTTCAGCTTGTGCTCAAATATTCAGATAGCTGACCCACCAGGGCATTGTGATGCATCATCTCCAGGCTTCCTGGCAGATAGTCAACATATTTCTTGTTCTACCATCTGCTCAGACATAAAATGTATTCTGGTTGGGCATTACAAAAGAACGCGAGTGGATGATGAGCAGTTTTACAACAGAAGCATGACAAATATCTTCATCTATAAAACCAAGAATGGCTAGGCAAAAGGCTCTTATCGGAAGGTATAAAACTAGCTACAATTTTGATATCACCCTGTACATCCCATGTCTGGGTTTGACTGGTCTAGGTTGAGAATAAAGTGTGTGTGTGTGTGTGTGCGCGCGCACGCGCACATGCACAAACACATGTGTGCACATAAACGCATGAGGTAGGGAAAGCTGTATCATTTAGCAAGCAAACATTACACTGGTCACCACACGTTTTCTGGCATAAGGTATTCCAATGGTTTTAAGGTAATTTTGGGGCGCTGATTCCAAATCTGGCATCAGTTTTTGTCTATCACATCAGTTTTTTGAGATATCAAATATTGCATTTGATAAAATCAATGAAAAACAGCAAATTTACACTGGTCTACAAAAAACATTTTTTTTTTCTGGCCTGGACTTTTGCAGCTGTTTTAGACTAATTTCAGGGTGCTGATTCCAAATTGGCATCAGTTTTTGTCTATCACATCTCGTTTTTATGCTATCGGCATACCCCATTTTCATGATGCCAAACCTGATGCCAGATTTGGAATCAGTGCCCCAAAATTACCTTAAAACCATTGGAATACCTTATGCCAGAAAAAGTGTGTTGACCGGGTACCCCCTTATCACGGTCCAATTTTCTGAAGTACCCCCTGCTAATTAACTGCTAATTAATTGGATTAATCAATTAATTAGGTAATTAATCATTAAGTAAAAAAGTACTAACACAATTTTAAATGTGAAAAATGTCTTATTTAACTCACTCTCTCTCTCTCTCTCTCTCTCTCTCTCTCTCTCTCTCTCTCTCTCTCGTGTGTGTGTGTGTGTGTGAGAGAGAGAGAGAGAGAGAGAGTGAGTGAGTGAGTGAGTGAGAGAGAGAGAGAGAGATATGCAAGGATCTTGCAGTCATAAGTCACAAAGAGTTAATTTCAGGTAAAATCAATGAAAATGTGGTATGTAGATAGCATAAAAATGAGATGTGATAGAGCAAATCTGAGATCAGATTTGGAATCAGCACCCTGAAATTAGTCTAAAACAGCTGCAAAAGTCCAGGCCAGAAAAAAAAAATGTTTTTTGTAGACCGGTGTTATCTTAGCTATGTTAAATTTCTGCCGAAATGTGCACTAGCAGAAGGCAAACGTCTGATTAGCCATATCACTGGCAATAAATTGGCAGAAGCAGAATACTGTAAAAATAAAGATTGCTAACCAAAAGTTCAATTTGCTCGGGATGTACCAAGGCAGCAAACTGAACAAGAGTAGCCTAGATGTGGAACTATGATGTGGAACAAACAGACAGATATCAGGATATCAGATAGGATACCAGACAGGATACCAGACAGATATCAGGATATCACAGTAATGTACAAAAGGGGGGGACCCCCCCAAAAAACAAGTGCTTCAGCTGCCCGGAATATACTGTGCTCAACACTTTACAGAGAAATAGCAGATGTAGCCCAGATTCAGACATCACATTAAACTATGGTTTAATCATGCTTCAACATTGTAATTGCAAGCTTTGGGCTCCCACTCTCTCCTCTCGGCACCCTTGGAGTAAGGCCCGTCGGCGCGGAGGCTGGCAAGCCTCACTCTGCCGCGGACCCGACCTGCAGCCACTGGAGCAAGGTAAGGTTTGCACCAGTGGGTGCAGGGGTGGGTCAGGTGGCGAGGGAGGGCGGCCGTTGGCAGTCCATCCGTTGTGGTACTTTTGCGCAGGCACGATGGCACTGGGTCAGCAAGAGTTTCCTCTTTCAACCTACTTACGTTTCAGCTTCCAGACAGACCTATATAATGGAACCAGTACGTATGTTGGGGACTTACAGCCCAATCCTAACCAACTTTCCAGCGCCAATGCAGCCGCAATGCAGCTCTAAGGTTCCCTTACATTGAGGAGGCCTATGTGACTGACACCCTCCCCCCCCGGGCAGGATGCAGCACACAGACCATTGGCACAGTTGCATCGGCTCTGGAAAGTTTGTTAGGATTGGGCTGTAAGCGTACAATACTATAAAACCACTATTTACAAAAATAAAAAAATAAAAAATTAACAATTAAAAAGATCAGATGCCCAGCACAGAAAAAAGAACAATTAAAAGCAGAAGCAAACACATCATAATAAACCATAGCCAGCACATAAAAGCAGCAGCACACGCAACAGAGCAGTAATAAAGATTAAACAGAAACATGGCAACAAAGCAGGAAACAAGAATAAGGCAGCAATAAAAGTGGGGTGAAAAGGCAATGCATCCAACTCCCCACCCACTGCAAAGACAATGTTTTTAATCCCAGCCAGACTGTCTCAAGGGAAGAGGAAGTTCTAAAATGACAAGGGAGTTCTACAACTCCGGTGCCACCACAGAGAAAGCCCTACTTCTTGCACACATAAGAGGGCCCCCTCCAGAGATCTCAAGGGACAATTATAAGATAATTATGAGAATTAAGATCAAGGGACTCTCCAAAACATGGATCTGATTGTATTCAGGCCTCACCCCAAAAAACTGGTCCCAAACAGCCATGGATGTGAAGTAGATGTGGAGAAATCTGATACCACAAAGTTAAAAAATTACATTGAAATGGAGAAAGCATGGTTAGGGTGAGTGGCAGAGCTGAACTCTTGTTTTCCTGGAACAGGTTTTCTCATTTCCTGCCCTTCACATCAAACCAAGCACACCCTGGAAATGGAAACCACACCCTTCCTACCCTTCCCCCCCCCATTTGAGAACCATCAGAGCTGGTTTGACTCATTTTTGTAGTGTTTGACCTCAGCTTTTTCTGAGAAGTTTTTTCCCTACACTTGAGGTGAATGAACCTTTTTGTTAGAACAGATTGAAGAGTTCAAAAAAAGTGACTACTATTTGTAGGCCACAGTCCAGCATTCCTATCAGGACTTCCCTTCTCTTACCCTGCACTCTGACTATCTGTGATATGTGGGAAAAATATATGCCCTTAAATTGGGTGAGGAAACTCTGAGGCTCGTCTTGATTTTTCTAAAAGCAGCCACACGTATCTAAACCCAATTGCACAGCAACACCATGTTAACAGAGGAGCCACAGCAAGGCCAATTCCAGGTTTCAGGGGCGTTCAGCAAATTGCTTTCCATGCATTTCCGTTTACCTGGGTTGGCCTTGAGAGAGTTGCACTGTCACCACCACCACGTATAGATTATGGGTACCGAGGTGGTCTCGGGGGGTCAGGGGAGCCCTTGGGAGTTATGAGCCAGGATGGTGTAGTGGTTTGGGAGTCGGACTAAGACCTGGAAGATCCAGGTTCAAATCCCCGCCTAGCCACGAAGCTTCCTGGGTGACCTTGGGCCAGTCACTATCTCTCAGCCCCACCTACCTCACAGGGTTGTTGTGAGGACAAAAAGGAGGGGAGGAAATATGTACACCACTCTGAGCTCCTTGGAGGAAGGGTGGTATAAAAATGTGAAAAATAAATAAAAATAAAATCAAACTACGCTGACCTCTGAGGCTGGCCCTGGACAACTACTCTCTTCTCAAAATTCTTCCAGGAAATCCCCCTATCATAATTTAGCAATGTACGACAGCATCTACAGCTGTACGTAAAATAAGACTGCAAACATACAGGGATATTTTAAGTTAATCAACCGCTGTTTTTCTGAGTTTATGTATGCATTTTTACTTAAGTTAAGGTGGCAGTCACGTTCACGCTTGCCTATGTTGAAGAATGTCAATACGTTGCTATTTGGTGCCATGTTTCAACTGCGGACAATGCTCATGCCTCGCAGCAATACAGTTGGCGAACGCGCTCTTTGCCTAAGGGATAACTTGGTGAAAGATTTGAAGCAAATTCATAAATAATATATATTCTATACATCTTTTATTCCTCAAGAATCAGACTGGAAAAAGACTAAAGCAGAAACTTAGAATGGGGCTTTATTGCCATTAAAAATGTATAACTCTGTTTGTTGTCCAGGATAACATTCGCAAGTGCTTGGTATGCTATCTTCCAAGCAATGCTGTCTATAGTTTGCATGGTTTGTTAGAGCCAATACTAGCAGAAACTTGGCACCTTGAGGTCTTGAGAATTGCAGCCGTATTTCTTCAGGCAGACAGGCTTAAATTTGGTTAACCTGATTTCATCAGCTGCTGCTAAAGCACAGCTACATCCAGCTGCATCCAGTGCGGGGTCTACGGTGGCATATGCACAGCTAGTTCTCTTGCTCCACTATTGTGACCTGTTTCCTGCCCCACAGCTACCATTATGTCTACTGCTGCCATCTCTGCTACACTGCCAACAGTTCTTTAGAGCCAACAGTGTGTGAGGCACTGCATAGATCATAGAATAAACATAGCCTTAGTCCAGATGGTTTCAAGTTACTGTCCTAGTGGGCAAGGCCAGGGCTGGCCTAAGACCTCTTGGTGCCTGAGACGGTGTGCTAAACGCTGCTCCCCTTACCTGGTGATGTGCCAGTCTCTGCTCCTGAGACTCTAGCCCTCTGCTCTCCTCCTCTCCACAGATCTGTTTTGTCCCTCTCTTCCTTTTCTAATCCAGGGAATGGAAGTGAGTGGATGAATGGTAGTGGGTGGCGACTGCAGCTACCTGAGGCAACCATTTCAGTTGACATCATGGATGGGCCGGGTCTGGGCAAAGGAGGATGGAAGAGAGGCCTGGGGATGGCAACAAGCACTGAAGACGTGATGGGTCACAGGACAATCACAGCTCTGGTTCCATTAGTGTGCAGACCGTGCTGCAACTGCAAGCAATGGCCACAACATGGATTCAGAAAGGGGACTGGGGTCTAGTGTCCTGGGATACAGAGGCAGCAGGCACAGAACCTGGCATCGCTCCACAACTAAGTTCCACAACTCAGAGACCCCCTAGATCTCCCCCAAGCCTAAGCTCCACAACTCAGAGACCCCCTAGATCTCCCCCAAGCCATAGCTCATGGGACATAAACACTTGGGCCATAAGTGCAAGTTGCTCAGTTAGCAACTCATGATGCTACTGCCTGTATTGGGGGGGGGCTTCAGAGGTCTGCTGGCTGAGCCCCTGTAGGTCTGTGCCTGTCCTGGTCAACCTCCTACACTGCCCCTGTCACCACATAGGATTATGGTTCAGGGTCACCTGTTGGCTGATCAGTCTATTGACTATAGATGGTCTAAGGCACAGTCATTTAAACTGACTCTCAGGAAGCCCACCCTTCTTTGTTTTATGTGAATGTCTTGCAAAAACGTTTAAAATGGTGCAACGGAAAAAGAACCTCTTTAACCAAGCCAAAAATGCTTAAAACGTCAGGACCCATAATTTCTGGCAACGCATAACATGCGAAAAGCACCAAGAATTACTATAGTTAGGGAACGTCTAACTAATTTGTTCTTTTATTCTAATCATTATAATCAGCAGGCATTGCAGTTATCAATCATCTCCCAAACCACACTGAGGTGAAGATAATATGACTGCTGTGACTGACTACTGTAATTTGTACATATTAGATATCCAAGTATTGTTTGTGAAACTCTGCTAATGACACATACTCATAAAGTATAGGCTCTCAAATTAAATATCTTTTGCTGTATGACCACAAAAGTAATTTCTATTAAAGGCACAGCAGATTTAATTCACAGGGTAACGAGTTACTGTATTTCAAATGCAGACATTAATAGAGTCTATAAATATTCCTATGCTAGCTTCTCTTCCTAGCATTAGAAAATAAAATGGATCATTCAATAAGAGAAAGTGCAAATTCACACTTAACAAAGAAACATATTTCAAAAACAGTACAACAGAAAAAGGGAACTAAGAGTTTAGAAATATAGCAAAGTAATTTATTAACTAATTAATGTCCCCTAAATAGTGTTTAGTATGCACATTATCTAATGCAAGTGCCATTCTGATTAAGAAAAAGCAGATTATCTGAAACTATCAATTTTGGACAATAAAAGACACCAACAATGATAGACAGACAAACAGACAGACAGGTTTCTCAGAAAATTTCATCAGAAGGGCTATTTTTTTAGATGCTCTCAGAGCAATACAGAAATTATTGCATTAGTTTAGTAACACCAATTTAATAAACAAACAAGATAAGAAACCCTGCAGCAAATTGCACTCTTTAATATGCATGGCACACTCTGCAATTTCCATTCACTAAAGAAAGAAGCCCCATTAATAAAGAGTAGGAACTGTTCCTCCTTCAAGTGAATGGGAAGTGAGAAACCGGCCTCAATGTCATCAGGATGTCAAAAATATGTGTGGGTTACGTTGCTCCATGAAATAATCCCTTCATACAGGTCCAATTCAGATGTAACAACAAACCATGATTTGTCATAATGTGCCCCAACAGGTGCACAATCAGATCCTAGTTTGATAACCTGGCTTGTTTACTAACTATGAATTACAATCCTCAATTTCCTCTATTTGAACAAATTGGAAAACTGCAGTTTATTGCAAACTACACATGGAAGCTTCTACCTCTGCACAGAAGAGGCTTGCAACTGCTTGTGCATGCAGAGGCGTCGCGATGACGCTCCCCCGGTGACATCACCACCGGACGTGACGTCACCACCACTGCAAATTCCTTCGAAGACGCAGGGCGGGAGGGTGGGCCAAACCAAATGCCGTCTCCGCCACCCGCTGTTCCCACTGCCGAAACGGCATGACTTTCAACCCCCCCGCTGCTTTGTCACCCCCTGTTTCTCACCCGGGGGCCCCCGCCCCGCTGGCAACGCTTCTGTGTGCATGTAACAACAATCTATCATTTGTCATTACAACTGGAGTGGCCCAACATGACTTTCTGTTCATAATATAAACTTGTAGATATATGGGTAAGTGTGCCGAGCTTGCACCCCAATCCAGCTATGAAACAACAGCAAGGGTGACTTTAATCCATGACAAGTCAACAACGTATGAGCATTCTCCTGAGTCTACAAGAGCACATGCCAGCGTAGGCACAGATGGAAACAATATGGAGCAAAGTGTATTATGTCAGAGACTTACCAATCAATCAACACCACTTCCATGGCTTCCTACACAAAGAAAAATACTTCTTCACATCCTCAGCGCAGACTCCTCAACCAAACATGATGTGGCAATTTGAGCTTTACAAAACATACCACTGTCACAACATCTTGAGGGCACCTTCACCCAGATGGATGCATCTCACCATTCACAGTCACACACCACACAGATTGAGAGGAAGGACTGTCAATAATTTTCTAATGGAAAATCAACTCGCCTGTCAGCAAGGACTGGATCCTCCATAACAGACATATTTCCATACCAAATAGGGGCAATAAACAGGTACAAAACAAACTTTCATGACATTTCAGAGTTTGCAGCCATGCCCAAAACACATTTTCCATGACAGACGCCTTCTTTCTCTCGCCTGCCTTTCTAGGGGTTTGAGAGCTTCACATTATCTGGATTGCTTGGCTGGCTAGCTATTCATTCACTGAATAAAGTTTAAATGCAAGCTTTAATGCTACAAAAAGGTTTTGAATTCTAGAAGGAATGCCAGAAAGATTATTCCCCCAAAGGGAACAATTTTGCATACAGGCTTGTTGAATGCAACACCAGGGAATTTGCTTTGCATTTCAACATTTTACACAACCTTCATGAAAACTGGCAGAAAATAAGCCTAACTGAATTGATTTTGATTGGTAATTTAAAACCCTAAAAACAACAACAATGTAAAAGCCAGTTCCAGTGTAACATTGTAGGCATGATTTTACCTTCAATGGGATAATCTCTATCCTACTTTTATTGTGACCCCACTTGGCAGGCAGCATTTTGAAGCTCTCACCCAGCACTGATGCTGCACCTGGTTCTAGAGTATGAACGACACTCAGGTTTTGTAAAGAAATATCACCAGGGCCACAAAAGCCAACAAATAACCACCACCACCCCCATTCCACAATGCAGAGGTTCGAATGGGTGATCTGGCAATTTTTTTTTTTAAAAAATGACCGTTTTTGTTGAAGCTGGCAGTGGGAAAATGAATCCCATATTAATTGACTAAAACACTGGTGGGGAGGCAGAAAATAGATCATATGAAACTATGAAACAACTGTTGATGGAATAATTTTGTATAAAGATACTAAAGTGGAGGTTTTGCATCTTTCTCTTCTGACCAAAAAAAGAAAAGAAAGAAAAGTAACTCATTCTTGCATCCCCAGGGAGCTCCCCATGTGAGTCTCAGTACTTGAGGGTAGATCCCCATCACATTGTGGATCTCCACTTATTTAGCTATATCCACACGCATTTTTAATTAAAAATGTTCGAAAACAACATGGGGAGGATAAATACAAAGACCAATTAATGCTGATTAATAATTGTCCCAACTGTTTTTATGTACATGTCTGTTTTGAGATTGTGCCTGCTATATTTTGGTAAATGTCTGGTCTTTAAAATGATCATTTACAATAATACAAATAATTATTAATTTATCATGTATAAATAATCAATAATCCATCTTATACTAATAAGATTCAAAATGAAGGTATTACATTTTGACAAGTCTGTAGTCAAAGTCTCAGTTTTCATGCTCCCATGACTTACTGAAATTTACTACAGAACTGTTCATCTAGCAGAAGGGAGTAATTTGGGGGGAGGGGGATAGGGAAGAAAGGTGAACATAAAGTAGACTATCTTCCTACAGTGGACAATCAGCCTGTGGATAGAAAATGTCAACAGAGCAGGTTGCAACCAACATCACCCAGAGACTGCAAATGCCTGTAGTCAGAACACATACAGGAATACCCCCCCCCCAAAAAAAGTGCTTGTTTCCAAGGACAACAAGTCTGGAGCCATGGTCAGTCTGGAGGGTCTCAGTTTTAAAAGGCACTTCTCTCCCGCCGCCCCATGGGCTCCCTGTTCCCCCTCCCCTCTTTTGGAGAATGGAATTATCCCAGAAAGATGATATGCTGAGTGCTATCTGAACCCTAAGGACAATGACAGGAACATAGCAAATTCTAATCTAGTGAACCAGAGTTCCTCTGACCTGGAGAATGCATCTACCAACTTGAGACAAACGTCACCATGAAATAATTATAATTCTATAATTCAGTTTACAGCAGCAGGTAATTCTGTCAAAAGAGGACAGGCACCCCATCTTCCCTTCCTCTAGAAGTTGATAAATATGTAAGCTGTTCAGGAAAATGACAGATAAGTACATTTTGGGGATAAAGGATTAATATTTTGAAGTGAGGAGCGAGTTCCTATCGCTAAGAGACTAGTGTACTTCATCCTATGTGTAGAAATCCTATAATTGTCATGGGCAGAACACTCCGAATTATACTCCCATTACACTCCACCTCCAGTGTGCTAATGGAATGCCCAAAGTGCTCCTCTGATGCACCTTCACTTTGCCCATGTCCTCAGAGAAATCGCATTACTAGCAAAAGCATTATGAAAGGTAAAACCTGTCCCTGGAACTCTTCTTTCTTTCTTTCTTTCTTTCTTTCTTTCTTTCTTTCTTTCTTTCTTTCTTTCTTTCTTTCTTTCTTTCTTTCCTTCCTTCCTTCCTTCCTTCCTTCCTTCCTTCCTTCCTTCCTTCCTTCCTTCCTCTAACCAACAAGTTTTTTTCTGCTGTTTTGAATGTTCCCACTTTTTAAGCTCATTGCTCTGGGTTTTGTGCACATCTTTCCGGGTTTAATGAAACCATGAGAGAAGCAGTTTGTTTTCCCTTGTCTACAGCGCTGAGGCAAATGCAGCAGCCATGGCGTCAGCATGGGGGGAGTGCTCCCAGTCCCGCCACCCCAGCACAGCACTTGGTCCCTGCACCGCAATAGACCCCATGTGTGCATATTACATATATCTTTAAAGCATGCCCAGTAGTATTACAAGTCCCTCAATTTGTTAGCCTGGTTGAGAGACAGAAACTAGATTGAACTGTACATTCTGCAGAGTTCTATGATTCCTTTTTTCTTTTTGTAATGCAATACAATCACTGAGGCAGCAATTTGAAGTGGAAGAGCAGTGGAATGGATTTAGACCATTTTCTCCCAGGCTTCCAAGATCCTTTGACTGACTGACTGACTGACTGACACACACACACACACACACACACACACACACACACACACACACACACACACACGGAAAATATATACTCAGCTCTCCCCAATGAAATCAGGTTAGGGTGTGATTTTTGCAATATGGACTGCTTTTCCTAAACTGGAGCCAATTGACACATTTTATTGTCATTTTTGTTTTCAGCACATTGAAATGAGTAAAGATTTGCTCTTTCCATTTCAGGGCCAATTTCATGCTGTCCAGTGCAATGTGAGCAGGTCAAACTACTCTTGCAGCCCAATCCTATGATGCCGATGTGTTGCTGGAACACGCATTCTGGTGGCACAGCACACTTTACGGCTGTCGCAAAAGGCATGTCATAGAGCACAAACTGGCTACCGCCACATGGCAGCAGCCGAGCAACAGAAGCCCCAGTGCCAGTAAGTTGGCAGTAGGCAGTGCGCAGAACGGGGCAGGGATCAGGGTGTGTGTATGTGTTGAGAACAGGAAGCGGTAATTGGTGGCAGCAGCTCCGCTGAAATCCTATCCCCTTTCCCAGCCGTGATCCACTTACCTGGGTCCACTCAGACTTGCACCAGCAAAATTGCTGGTGCAGTTCCAAGTAGACCCATTGGGGCAGCAGAGGCTTACCCTGAGGGAAGAGAACAAATATTCCCTTACTTTGAGGAGGCCTCTGTGGCTTCTGCCCCTGCAGGATGCCGCATCTGCTCCAGTGGCGTGGCTACATCAGCAGGGGAGGGGTAGTTTAGATAGGATTGGGCTGTTTGACACAGAAAAAGAATTATGACAGCGCAATCCGACTTAACTTTTGTGCCAGTTTAACCAGTGGCGCAGCGAGAACAGGAGGCCCCAGAACGGAAGAGGGATTCAAATCCCCTTTGAATTCCTCATTTGGAGGGGATTTGAATCCCTTTTCCATTCTGGGGCCTCCCGTTCTCGCTGCGCCGTTGGTTAAACCGGCACAAAAGTTAAGTCGGATTGCACTGTGAGCTTTTTAATGGCTTAAGGCTGAAGGGAAAATGCGATACTTTATACACAATTAGCCTTGAGTTCTGTGGGCATAAATGGGACTGAGCAAGGTCTATGAAATAAGAAAAAAAATTACATCAAGGTTAGTGAAATCATAGGGAACTACCTCTGAAGTCTTCTCCAAGCCTGAAATAAGATTTTGCTACGAAGCCACTTCCTACTTGTCTTTCCCTAAACCAGACTCTTCTTTAGAACACCTTTTTAGGTACCGGTACTTGATTGGCCCTGAATTGGTCTTGGTAAGGTTACTATCTCTAGTCTAACCTGCCTCACAGGATGTTGTGAGGACAATTGAGAAGAACTTTAAAACGCTTTGACTTATGAAAAGTGTTTTCCAACCAACACATCATCCATAAGTAATAATTTTTCAGACTCCAGTGATGGAATCTCTGCAGTACAAGACTTGAGATGAAGATTGAATAGAAGCCTAAAAGCACCAGAGAAATGCCTATTAAAAATAATGAATCCATACACAATATAAATCACAATATTTACATCTTTTTCCAACTTTGCCAGACCGGAAATCAATGAACTCGTCTTATTTCTAATCTGAAAAAAAAAGTAGCATGAAGTCCTTGAGAAACAACAAACATAAAGCCCCTGTGGAGCTACTTTCCTAGACTCACTCCTTTCGAGCTGTATAACCACACTCTGAAATAAAGTCAGCTAAACACCTACAGACAATTGCAGCTGCACAGGTTTTCTCATTCTGTTTAACCTTGTAATTTTATTCATTCATCAGGTCAGCTGTACTGACAGCTTGTGAAAACAACATTTCTAAAGAGAGTTTATGCTGGAAAAAAGTATATATATCAGAGTGTCATAATCTACGGGGACATATCTGCTCTATTCAAATAGCATTACAGTGTCCAAAGAATTTGCTATTCAGAAGATACCCCAGTGGGACTCCCCATGCAACTGCTTTTTAAATTCCGCTCAGTTCTGGAAGGAATTTGGGGACTGGTACGAGAACTTTGTAAACATATGAACTGAGAAAAATATCACACCAGTGCCATTTCCTGTTGAAAAATGTCTTATACCCAAAGGCAACATTGCTTTTTAACTCAAGAGAGTCAAGTAGTTCTGGTGTTCCATAGGGTACCTACTGATAGAAAATTCACATATATCACTGCCTTCATTACTACCAAATATAAAATAAAGCCATAATTACTTTAATTTCCTGTATTTCAGACCCAATGAACTAGCTCTTGGAAACTGTCCTTGAAACCTAATGAACTCAGTAAGAAAACTATTATATGACTGAAGTTAAATTATTAAATAGACAAAAATGAGGGTTCTTAATTATTAAAAGTGTCGCCAATAATTACATTGTTCAGTGTAACACACACTTAATATAGAATCTAAATATAAAAAGAAATTTTGTGGATACTATTAAAGAGCTGGGTTAGGGTAGAAGCCATAAGCATGAGCCAAGAAGTCTAAGGTTTCAATCTCATCTCAAGCATGCACTCACTCAAAGGGTTTATGGCCCAATCCTAACCAAGCAGCGTGGAGCCGCGCTACGCTGTCACGCCAGGCCATCACGCTGTAAAGAGCCTGGAACTTTCCTGTGTGCCTTCCCACAGCGAACGGCGTCTGCCAGAGCAGGTAAGTCCAGCGTGGTCGAGTGCAGGAGTGGGGAAGGGGGGAGCGTTCAGAACGGGGTAGGGGTAGGGCAGCGACAGGGGCAGGGGTGGGTGGCTTGAGTCCGGGAAGGGGGTGGGATAGGTGGCAATGACACATGTTGTATCTAATTCCCCTTCCCAGACCTGATTCACCAACGTGATCGACGAGTGCAGCAGGGACGTTCAAGAGCAGGATTAACACGGACTTGTGCCAGTGTTGCTGGCGCAGGCGCAAGTTGACCCATGTCCCTTCGCCCCGAGGAGACCTCTTGCCTGCTAAATTCCCCTGCGGAATACAGCGTAGCCCGCGCTGGTGCCACTGCATCGGCACGGGGGAATTTAGTTAAGATTGGGCTGTGCGTCAACCAACCCGTTCATCTCTCAGTCTCCCCACTCACATCATGGAGACAACACAGATTCACCTTACTGTGCTACTTTTAGAAGGCTTGACAGACATACAAGAAGCACTTTAAAAACTCAGGAGTCAAGGTAAAGCACATTGTGACTGTCCCACTGACATGGTTAACACGATTCAGTCGGGATCAGTATATAATGATATCTGAATTTCTTTTAACTATAGTCCCCAGTCCAGAGAGGGACAATTCACATGTAGAGACATGGAGGATGTGAATTGTCCCTCTCTGTCCCTCCCTAGAGCAGCAGTTCTTAAACCTTTCAGTCTCTGGAGCCCTTTAAACCCCTAAAAGGAGTCTCGGGGAGCCCCAGAGCGCCAGCCCATGTGCAAAGTAGTGCAGCGCAGAGTCCAACACCAAATACCAGTGAAGAGTAAGAACAGGAAGGAGAATCACAAACCAGGGAAGGTGGGAGGAACGGATGGGCAGGGGACAGATGGTGGCTACTTATGGTGTGCTTGTCCCTGAAGGTGTTTCAGGCAACCCCAAGGCTCCTAGGTGCACACTTTGAGAAATGCTGCACTATAGGAATAAAGTCCCACACAAAAGTGCACTTATGCCAGTGTAAGTGCACTTACACCGGTGCATCTACTGTTACACCGATGCAAGGTTACATAGGATTGTGCTGACTGGCTGTGACAAGATGGTTCCAACCCAGGGATGTGCAGGGAGGCCTTCCAGGTGTTCTTGGAAAGAGGAAGCACAGTCTTGGCACTTTCTGTTCTCCCTCCACCAATCCTCTCTTCAAAAGAATGGGGAAAGGGAGGCCAGAATGATAATCAACTAAAGCAGCATTTCCCACTTGTGGGTCATGACCCGAATTCTGGTGGGTCCCGAGCAGAGCCTCCAATGAAAACACGAGTGATGGAAAGATCAGATAACTCTTATTACTATATTACTATTTGTAAATAAATAAATAAATACAAATTCTTTATTTCTCGACCTTTTTTTTTTTAAGTCTCGTGAAGCTAGGTGGGTCATTTTATAGAATGTCATTTTAAAAAGTGGGTCCTGGTGCTAAAACGTTAGCACTAGCACTGAGTTATAAGGGCGCATGGTAAACTATTCATATTTTAAATTTTCATTAATGTTCGTGAAACGCCTACCTCACAGTCTTGTGTGTTGCCTACACGTATTAGTCACTATTTGCTATATTAAAAGAAGTGTGAACATGTGTGACCACAGAAAAGACGAACATTCTTATTTTAGGAATATCTGGGCAGAAATTACAAAGAAACATCAGTAATAGAAAGAGTATTTCTGAAATGCTGCATAAAACAAGGTTAAGAGGAGTGTTCAACCTATAATAGCATAGGGAGAAACCTTTTATTTCATGAGGTCTTCCAAAGATACGGTTCACTAGCTCCCACTCAGTGAGATGCTGCAGCATGCAATATGCAGCAGAGATTACAACCACAATGAAAATCAAATGGAGCATAGAAATTGCCTCCAGGAACTTGGGGAAACACATTTTGATATTCAGCGTGACTTTCAAAGCTTTGTGGATGGTGAAACTCCCAACAATTGCTTTAATTTTATGTGGCACCATCTCAGTGGGCCTTAATAACGACAATGGATTTTTATCACATTCGAGTTAATGAACATAGCCCAATCTAGCGCAACTCCCCCAGCACCAATGCAGCCACGCCAATGTGGCATGCGCTGCATCCCGTGGGGAAGTATAGAGCCACAAAGTATCGAACCACCAAGGGAACATTTGTTCCCTTGCCCCAGGGTAAGCCTTCGCTGCCCAGACCTGCGCCAGCTATTGTGCTGGCACAATCCAAGAGGACCCAAGAAGGTGGATCAAGACAGGGAAGGGGGATAAGATACTGGTAAAGCTGCTGCCACCGATACCATCCCCTTCTCAGCCTCGATATACACTCCATCCCATTCCTCCCCCTCCCTGTTCCTTTCGTCCACTCCCTGTGCCAACATACTGGTGCTGGGGCTTCTCCAGAGAATGTTGGCACGCAATCGCGGCAGCCCAGCTGCGCAGAATGGTGGGTCGCATTTTGCAACTGCTGTAAAGCAGACTGTGCTGCTGGAACGCATGTTCTTGGGCCCTCAGGCTGCAATCCTATACACACTTACCTTAGCAATGGCGCAATCCTAAATGCGCATTATGCTGGTGGAACAAATGTTCTGCTGGCATTACAGGCTTTCTAGCTGTCGCAAATGCAACAACACTGGAGAATGCAGCCTGGTCACCACTGGAAGCGGCAGGTAGCCGGGTCCATGCGGCGACGGACTGCAGATGTCCACTGCCTCAGGTAAGACCACGCAGGGGCCAGAAGGAAGGCAGGGAGGGAGCGGAACGGGGACAGCACACTATCCAAGTAGCTGCCATTCCATATTGGCCAATGGAAGGCACCTCAAGCAGGAGAGCACCTGGCTCATCTGTGCTTTGGCTCTTGGGAAGCCACTTTGTTGCTTCAAAATTGTTGGAAGCCACTTTGAAGGTCTGATGGACAAAAAAGGGGACATAAATCTGCCACCACCAATACTGCTAATTATTATTTATATAGCACAGGGGTGGCCAAACTGTGGCTCCTGAGCCACATGTGGCTCTTTGACATATAATGTGCAGCTCTCGCAAATATGTTGGCTGAGCTCCTTTTTGCATCACCATTTATACAGTATAAACGGTAAATAAGACATTTTCAAGCTTTATAATTATTTACCAGGTATCAACTGAGAGTCCACTGGATTAAAACCTAAGTTTAATGTTCATGGTGAGTAAATATATTTAAGAATTTAACTGCTTCTTAAATATTGTGGCTCTCAAACATCTCTCGAGGCTCTCAAACATCTGAAGTTCATCATATGTGGCTCTTACATGAAGCAAGTTTGGCCACCCCTGATATAGCACCTACTACATGCACTGGGTAGTTTACATAAAATGAAAAGAAAGGCCCCTGTCCTGAAAGCTGAAAACCTAAGGGAGGTGCAAAGGAAAGTGGATGCAAATTAAGACTGGAAAAGAATACATAAATAATAAAGCAATAATATTAGAGCACTTAATAAACACTCATGAGAAGACTTATACGGTTGCTTCTAAGGTCCATGAAATGGGGCTCATGCTAACTAAGCAATCAAGTTTGAGACACGAAAGGAGATTAAAATATTACAGCCCCCCCCCATATCCACTGATCCGCTATCTGCAGATTCAGTTATCCACGGATAGCCGATCCCCCCCTGCATGACCCCCCAACCAGGCACTTTTAGCAAAGTAACCTTCGTCTTTGCAACCTTGCTGAGACTCTCTAGCATCTAAGTCTTGCTGATGAGGCCTGCAAGGAAGCTGCTCATCCCGGTCCTTTTCAAGAAAAAACATAGGTTTGTTCAGTAAAAGTAAGTGCCTGTGGGGGTTGTGGAGGGCGTGGGGGGTTGCGCACACCCGTGGGCGGCCGCACCTGCCCGTGGGGGGCGTGGAGGGGGCTAAGAAAACCGCAGAGGGGCCGTTCGCCCCTTTCGCGGTTTGAAGTATCCACGGTGGGTGTGTGTGGAACGTATCCCCCGCGGATACGGCGGCCCCCCTGTATTGTGTTTTCCAAAGACGCATTCCCTACTTTAACAAATGAAAGTTCCTTCTGGAAATAAGTGCAGCAGGTGATAGTGTGTCACAAGACGAATAACAAGCCTTCAGGTTATTCCTGTTGTACATCTTTTAGTTATTTGACCATCACAATGTCATTTCACAAATCCTTTGCTGCTACATTTAAACAGGATTTGCTCTTTGGCTACATTACAAATGCCTACACATGTCTATACTGGGGATGCATATTTCACACAGTACAATATTTTCACCTTGCCTTCTCTATCCATGACCTAATTAATTTGGCCAATTATCTTCCTAGCTGTTAAAATACTCCTTTTAATGTCAAGTGGTTTATTTTTAATAGCATTTGGCCCAAATAAATAGAAAATAACCTTAAAAGCAGATGTTGATCATGGAAGTTAGATCTATCGACCGGACTAAAGAAAGAAAGATGTGTACCTGAAGAGCAAAGTTTTCTGATTTTCAAATGAATGTCCATAAACTTCAAAGCCAATTAACAAAAACACAATTACATTCCCAGGGTAGTTTGTCACCTATATCCCTTTCAAAGAGTACCACTTTCCATGATGGCTCTACCAGGGTTGATCTCGGTGTCAGTGTCTGTTACACAGTTATCTATTTATTTTTCACATTTTTATACCACTCTTCCTCCAAGGAGCTCAGAGTGGTGTACATATTTACTCCCCTCCTTCTGTCCTCACAACAACCCTGTGAGGTAGGTGGGGCTGAGAGATAGTGACTGGCCCAAGGTCACCCAGGAAGCTTCATGGCTGAGCGGGGATTTGAACCTGGATCTTCCAGGTCTAAGTCTGACTCCCAAACCACTACACCATCCTGGCTCCCTGGTTATGGAATACTCTTGTCAAAAGACTATTGGCCCAATCCTAAAAGGGCCTTACGCCGCCAGAAAAAAAGCGTTCCGGAGGCATAAGGCCCTTTACGGCTGTCACAAAATGCATCATGCCATTCAGTGTGGCCTGGCTGCCGCTGCATGTGGCAGGATCCACGTGCCAACCGCTGGAGGACGCCTGCAAGGGCTGGCATGTCAGCACAGTGGGTGGGAGGAGGGAGGGATGGGGAGGAATGGGGTGGAGATGGGGGCAGCTTGGGAAAGGGCCGATTGGGAAGGGGGCAGTTTCGGTGGCAATGGCAGATGGGGGCGGCTTGGGAAGGGCGGATTGGGAAGGGGGCAGTTTCGGTGGCAATGGCACTACTGATATCCCAGCCCCTCAATCCCTTGACCCGGGTCCACTTGGACTTGCACCAGCTAAATTGCTGGCACAAGTCCGAGTAGACCCAGCCTGCTGATGTGAGCTTACCCCAGGGGCAAGGGAACAAATGTTCCCTTACCCCGAGGAGGCCTCCAGGACCCAAATCCCAAACCGGCATGGCTACATCGCCACATGGGGAGTTATGTAGGATTGGGCTGTATGCATATTTATTTATTATTTATTGGATTTTTATCCTGCTTTTCTCTTCCGTTGGGGAGAATTTAGAACAATGAGCTTTGTTATATGATGGCAGAGTTCTCTGAAATAAAATTATTTTAATGCAGCATGTATGTTTTTATTACTATTTTCTTTATCAGTTTGGGTTTTTAAAAAAATATAATGTTGTCCACTATGAACACACAAAATATTTCCCAAATGTTTGAGGCTCCGTTGAGACCTGTTAGGTTGAAA
This sequence comes from Plestiodon gilberti rubricaudatus, assembly GCA_026170595.1. Lineage (NCBI taxonomy): Eukaryota > Metazoa > Chordata > Lepidosauria > Squamata > Scincidae > Plestiodon > Plestiodon gilberti. Next base: position 242,324,925 of record JANXHW010000002.1, read on the forward strand.
GATCCAGCCTGTGTGTATAATGTACTTGTGGCAGCCTACTGAAATAAGGTTGGACCATCACTTTCACCTCAATTTATCCTTTCTCAGAACAGGAAAACCATTTCTCCAATATAATGAGACAAAGGAGCTGAACAGCACTTCAATTTGACTTGACCTGTCAGCCGTCATCAGCAGTGGCCCCTGTAAAGGCAAGTCCTCAGGTGTGCTGAACCTGTAAATGAGCTAACTGAACATTCAAATTCTTGCAAAAAGCAGTTTGTGAAAAGGGGCTCCATAAATTCACTGACTTGGAAAACCTGGTTTCCTTGAGAAAATTAGTTACCATGACAATTTATAATAAGATGCTGCCACGGGAAGAGAAAAAAAAAAGGAATGAAAAGAAAAAAGGACAGGAGAACTGACTGAAAATATTGATTAATATGCTGGCAAGTTGCAACTGAATTTAAAGTTTTCTTCCAGCCTAATCGGCCTGTTAATATTCCAAGAACCTGAGCAACATGCTTCAATAGCAAGGTAAGTTCTATGATAAATGTGTTCTCCAATCTGTGCGCCAGTCAAACAGCTATAAAAATCAGAATAATTCATGCAAAGATTTCCATTATGTTTCTAAACACACTTATTTACATTTTAAATCACGCACTAGACGATATGAAATATCCTTCATTTAGACAGGTGTGAATGAGAAAACAGATGCATCCATTAAGCCAGAAACAATTCAATGAATAACAACAACAACAATAAAAAAAGACTTTGCCACCGCTCAGTTTAAAGGAGTTCAGGTCGTTGGGTAACTTACTTGAAAGAATACAGCCATGGCGCCTATGACTCTTTTCTCTTGAATTGCGGTCCCAAAGCTGTCAAAGTCATCAGGATTGTAGAAATATATCTGCATCTGTGAAGAAATGGAAGGCGAAAGCAGTGTTGAGAAAATGAGGCAAGGACGGGGCAACTGGACCTGGAAGGCCCAAGGTAAAATCTCTGTTCCACTATGAAGTTCATTGGGTGGCATGTGGAGACATCTCTCTTGCTCTCTCTACTTCATCTGCTTCACAGCGTTGAAAGGATGAAATTTCTACAGTGGAGCTTGCCACAAAGTTTTTATCATCATCATTATTATTCAAGACAGTGGGAACTATCCACAGTTTTTCTTCCTGCAGAGCAAAGACGTTTCCTCTAGAACCAGGGCATTCTGGATGCTACTCACAGAGTGTTTAACTCAGCTGTAGCATCGACATACAATAGGAATCCAAAACAAAGGGCTATAGATAGCAGAGGCCCTTTTGCAGGCTCCCCATTCACATCTTTCCATTCCGTCATGTTCACAATCACAGCCTGAGCAATGCTAGCAACCAAAGTGCCCTAGATTTTAAGAGGAAACGTGTGCACGGGGAAGTATATAACAGCCTCTCGTTGTCCAAGTACAGGTCAGTGTGTAGGGCACCTCCTGTTTTGATTTGTGATCTATCAGATTCTTCTGTTCAAGTTCCTCTCCTGTTGGATCACACAAATAAAATAATTCAAAGAGTTATGAAAATAAAAAATCCTGGGCTTTTAAGGTTTATATCCTTGTTTAGATGTCTGGTTTAGCAAACAACTACCACCACAATTCTTACAGATATCTAATTCTGGGGTCTCTATCGATAGACAAGCATCACATATTTTTCTCCCATATCTTTTGTGTAAAGAGAAGATACATGTATAAAGCAAAACAATATATCTGAGCAAAACTGCAGCCTAACAGAATACTTGTCATGGAGCCACATGGCTGAGCTATGGTGATGTATTGCTTACGCAAATATGAAAGCAATCAAGGAACAGCTTTACTCCATCTGGTCTCCTGCAGGAGCCATCCTAATTTATTAACAGAAATGCACTGCAAATTAGAGCCATGCATACAGGCTGCAACATGTGGGTGGCCTTCTGTGCTATATAACCAACACCTGTACACTGACTGCTCCTACACTGACAAACCTTTGGAGTGTTAGCAACACCTGCAGTTCAATAACAAACCTCTATCCACATGGAAGGGCTTCATTCATAGTGCATGGAGACACTGGCATTGCTGGAGGTGGGGCGGAACACTGAGTTCCGCTTTGCACTGACCCTCCGGCACGAGGCGGCCCCGCTCCCGTCCCCTTACTCCGTGTTGAGCCCCAGCAGCCTCTATGGGACTACTTGAACATGAGGCAGCTAAACGGCCGGTGCAAATCCCAGCGGCCCTGTGTCAGACTTTGAAGCCCGGGAAGGGGGAAAGGATTTGGTGGAGGCCTCCTCCTCTGCCAAGCTCACCTCTTTCCCAGGCCTGTTTTGCCCTGCTCCCCCATCCTCCCCCACCCTGGAATGCCCCCTCCCCACCGCCCAGCGTGGAGCTGACCTGCCTCCAGCAGACACTGCTCCTGCATTGGTGGAGGCCTGTCGGCGCTGGCCTCCATGTTGGTGCAGCTGGCCTCTACATGGGCACAACGTGCTTTACAGCACATTTGCAATAGTGCGGGACCTAGTCACACCAGCGGAGGCTGGCATAGGATTGGGCTGTCAGCTAACGTAACTATCGTCCCATTCATTTCAAAGAACATTTTCAAGACTTTTAGGATATAGTTCACCTCCTAATATCTTAAAATAATGGATTTTGTAGGTTTAAATTGAACTTTTATTTCAGTAACCTAGCTCTAATATTCCTAAATATTTTCACACATTTGCAACCAAGACGACTAGAAACATGCATTCCCTTGATAGTGATATAATGAAAGTATTTCAGTATCTGAAGATGGCATTGAATTGGAAACCGGTACAATTTTTGTGACACATGGTGCATTCTTAGGTCATGCTAATCTTTATGTCTTCTCACAAAGCCCATAGAAATTCAGTGGATAATACATTTGTTTGGCAGAGCTAAAGGATACGTTTTAATTGTTTTGCTTTCATATTCCCAGTCTCATAGATGCCTGGCAATCTCTTACAAATTAACAGCTACTAGGTTAGGACAACTCTCATTCGTGCACTGATATTCAAATTAAGCACAATTTGGTTTTAGGCTGGATTGCTTGAGCTCATTTTATTTGAAACAAATAAAAAAACCCAAGTAATGACAGTAAATTACATTTTCCTTCTCATTCACAACAAACTACAATTCACTGTTTCTCAAATAAAACTCTGTAACATTTAGTCATCATAACAGATTATGGTCAAAAACAATATTCAGTGCTACTGCTCAACATATTCTCTAGGATTCCAGAAGTATTTCAGAACATCTTTGTTCATAATGGTTTAAGGAAATTAATTTTTGGAATATATTTTTGGATAAGTACATAGAAGAGAACTGAGCACAGACCGAATAGTCTGATGGCAAGCGGCCAGGACCACACGATGACAGAACCAGACGCCCGCGGTCAATGGTAAGACTGCGCAGGTGTTGGGAGGGAAGCGGGAAGGGGTGGAACAAGGTGAGAGGTGGGCGGGAGGCAATGTGGGCGGAATGGGGATGCAGTGGGGATGCCAGCCAAATCCTAACCGCCTTCCTGGGCCTGATCCACCTTCATTGGTCAATGCGATATCACTGGCGCAGGTCCCAGTTGACCCATGGTGGCAGCAGGGGCTTACTCATGGGGGAGGGAATAAATGTTCCCTTCTCCCGAGAAGGCCTCCAGATGCCAAAACTCCCCCATGGGATACAGCAGACAGTTGGCACCGCTGCATCGCCACACAGGGAGTTCGGTCAGATTGGACTGTGATTCAGACTTTTCAACAAACTCATTAGCATGCATATGCTCTCTCCTTTTCTTCTTTAGTTCAGGAATCCTTGTTGGTGAAACTACAACTCCATGTGTTGTCTGAACCTGAGAGCTGTGGTTTACAAACCAGGATTAGATCCCAGTTTCATGTCCTGGTTTGTAAACCACAGTTAAACCACAGTTCCCAGGTTCAGATGTTACACAGAGCTGCGGTTAACAAAACAGGATTTCTGCACACGTGGTGTGAGGAGGAAAAAGGAGGGAGGTTTGGGGAGACTGATGTTGTGTTAAGTTAAGGTTATGATTGCCTGCTTGGGTGCTTCCTTGCTTCCCGTTGTAGAACTAACCTGCATACATTCGCAGATTGTCACGACGTGACCAAATTTCAGAGTTGAAGATCAACATATTGCCGGGCAAACTCCGTCGTTTTATTTTGAAACGACGGAGTTTGCCCGGCAATATGTTGATCTTCAACTCTGTAACCTGCATATTTTAAAAACTAAATGATGTATTACAACAGGCACCATAATTGCCCAGTACTCTCTTCTCCCACAAGAAAACTAAGAACGTCCCGGTACCTCCTACTGCTAAAGGAAGTGGGAAGACCAAAACATTATAACGTGTGTGCTGTTCTCTCACTGTAGACTACTCCTTATTTTGTATATGCAAAAATATATTTGTGGAATCAGGAAGTGCACATTTGAGGGACTGAATAGCAACAATGAGTTTACTTTTCCAAGAAGTATCATACAATTTAGGTTTTTAAAACCCCACAAGCTTTTTCAAACAGTCAACTTTAGGACTATTCAGTCAGCTATAAGTGCAGAGGCAATAGTTAAGCAAGCTGTTGGACAACCAGCATATTTTGGGAAGAATACAGTGTTATGCAAGGCTCCAAGTTTGGAATACTGAAGGCAGGAACTCTGAACGATTTGTTTTGATTCAGTGGAGCTAACTATTGAACAGACTAATCTTTAATTATTATTACCTTTCTCAGCTGCAGTGTGAAAAGGAATTATTCTCAACCACCATTCGCAGCTGGATGTGAAATCTCTTGCTCAGAACCAAATCGTATGCAAAGTCTCCATATCCATGTAACAAATTTCTTTGTGAAGTTTTAAGCAGAGCAAAAATATTGAGAGAATTCAGATTTTTCTCACAGTGCATTTGGTTACTTTTAGCTGTGCGATAAACAAAACAAAACAGAAATGCCAACATAACCTTGCAACCTGAATCCCATTTTCAAAATTAATTTACAATGCAATCTATGCATGTCTACTCCAAAACACGTCCCACTGAGTTCAACAGGACTTGTTCCTAGGAAGTATGTGTAGGATTGCAACACACATTTACCAACTGAGATAGAGATGTTGGACTCCATTCATGCTCCTTTGCCCTGCTTTTATGTATGTATGTAGGGCAGGAGGTCTGACTCAGTTGGTAGAGCAGCCATCTCATATGCCTGAAGATCTGAGGACGGCAGTTCGGGGTAGCCAGAAGTATCCATGTCTGTTGGAGAGCTGTTGGCACAATGAGATGATGAGCTGCAGACCCTCTATGAGGGAGAGAAGCTGCAGATGCACATTGAGTGGCAGTCAAGGTCGCCCGTCAGTCGAAGCGTGGTGAGGCGAATGCCAGAAAGAGGCTGAACTGTGAAAGAAACCACCTAGAATGAAGGGTTCTATGCAAGACATATTGTATTGTAAAAACCTCTCAGGGTTTAGAAAGCCTGCCTGTGTAAACCGCCTTTGCATTAAAGTTATAATAATAATAATAATAATAATAATAATAATAATAATAATAATAATAATACAGTAAAACCTTGGATTGTGAGCATAATTGGTTCCAGAAACGTGCTTGTAATCCAAAGCACTCGTATATCAAAGCAAATTTTCCCATAAGAAATAATGGATTATTCAGATTATTCGTTATTCTGCAAGAGATCTTTGTGTGTGTGTCTGCATTATCTCCTGGGCTCAGCTAATTAAGAAGCTGCCCTCCCCCCTCCTTTCCTCTTGCAAACTAGCTCATTAAGCTGTTCTCCCCCTTCCTCCTCCCCTCCCCTTTGCAAAGTCTGATCTGCAGAACCTGAGCCTTGTTCTGCAGAGTGAACGTCTTTGCAAGAGGCAGATGGGGAGGGGGGAGAACAGCTTGTTAATGAGGTTTGCAAGGGCAGCCAGCAGGGGGGAGGAGGAAAGCTTAATGAGCCGAGCCTGGGAGACGCAGTTCTTCCTTTGCAGACAATCACAGAGATCTCTTGTAGAACACAATGTACTCGTATTTCAAGACCTTGCTCGTTATCAAGTCAAAATTTATAAAACAATTTTACTCGTCTTGCAAAACACTCGCAAACCAAGTTACTCGCAATCCAAGGTTTTACTATAATAATAATAATAATAATAATAATAATAATAATAATAATAAACTTTATGCATCCTAGGTGAAAATGAGCGAACTCAGGAAGATAGTGGAGGACAGGAAGGCCTGGCGGGATATGGTTCATGGGATCACGAAGGGTCGGACACGACTTAACGACTGAACAACAACAACATCCTAGGTGCGACAGGCTGAAGGCAATCCTTTGCAAACTGAGAAAACCCTGAGATTTCTTGCAAAAGATTCTAGGAGTACATTCTGTGTTTGAATGGGGAGCTAGCTATACAGGAGAAGCACACGAGTACAGACTCATGTCCCGCTCCTGACATGCTTCTGTCGAGCTTCTCCCTGCAATATCACAAAGTCTTCCGAAACACACGTTCAAGGTCCAATCCTAACGAACTTTCCAGCGCCAATGCAGCCACAATGCAGCCCAAAGGTAAGTCAACAAACGTTCTTGCAACCATGTGATCCCAGGATATGAACTGCACTTCCGCAGGCAGCTGTCTTGTCTTCTTCATGGTCAAGCTAGTTCTGGTTCAATGGCTGCTAAAACATGTTTCACATGCAACAAAACTGGATCCACATCAGGACAATGTAAGAGCTCTCAGAACCAATTTTTCCATATGTAGAAACTGCACGCTGTATTCAAGACAGCTGTTGGAGTGTGGGTGGATGGCTACATGCTAGGAAAGTTAGAGCTGATTTCCCCTACCTACACAAATCCTATACTAGGCTGGACTTTGAACATGCGAGAATATGCAAATATGAAGCAATAACTGCAGAATACAGAGAGAGTTGCTGTACACTACATTCACTCCTACTTCTATAATATGAAACTAACTGCTCCACTGTTTACGCTTTCCATAACATGGATTTTTTTTTTCTTTTCAAAATTGCTTTGTACTCAGAGTAACAACCATATGATTCACCATGAAATGAAGTCTGGAAAATCGTTTTGGATAAATGGAACTATAAATTCAATAGAATTTCCATGACAACATAGATTGCAACACTGTGCCACAAGTAAAACCGTATAAATCATTCAAAACCAACACAAAACTAGCAATAAGTCTTCTATTTCAAAACATACAAAAGCTGTGAATTATAGTGCTGTGGCTATTACCTCACTAGAAATTTACATTTTCACTACTGTTTCCACGTTTTGTGTTTGTACAACAATCTATTTCTTCCAAAGTCAGAAAACACTGAGATAAAAACAGAACCTTCTGGCACCTTTAAGGCGCCAAATATATATATTGCAGTATAAGCATTTATGGGGCCAAAACTATGTCATCAAATGAGCAAAAGTACACATGGAATGACATTAAATGCAGAATGTATAACTCTTATGTGATTGTTTTTGCAGTTAATCTCAGCAAAACAGTAAAAAAATAGCAAAAAAAAGTAAAGTATTTAAACTTGCACATCATCCTAACTCCAAGTTGCTCAGGGAAGCCTACAAGGAATAACTCTCATTTTATCTTCACAATGACCCTGTGAGATAGCTTAGGCTGAGAGAGACTGATTGGCTGAAGGTCACCCAGTGAACTTCATAGCTAAGGTGGAATTTGAACCTAGGGCTCCTAGTCCAACACTATACTATACCACATTGGCTCTAACTTTGCTGGACAACAGTTTTCAGATGCAATTGCTTGACAGTTGTCACTGAAACAGCTCAAGATGGAATTCAAAGGAGTGCACCGTATGTCTTCTGAACACAGTTCCCTGACAAGAAACTACCTGTAGTGGAAATCGCGGAAGATTGGCGAGGAGTTAGTGGTGTTAGCAGTGGTCCCCTGTTTTGACAGGTCCAGGAAGGAAGGGGTTAAAGGATTGCCTGTTTGACAGGACTGGGACTCAAAGGGTTACCACCCAGGATTGCGTGGGTGGAAGCACACCTGCAAGCAATTGGGCGTGGCCCACAGGTGTTGCTGTTAATTGAGATGAAGCTGGGACTTTGAATGCAGTGGGTGTGGCTCGCAGCTGCACTCAATTAGCATTGATTGGAACTCTCACAGCTGTGGGCAATAATGAGGGCAGTGATTGGAAGCCCACAGCTGTAGCCAGTAAAGAGTTGATAGGGACTAACAGTATAAAAGCAGCAGCAGTTGGAGCAGGAAAGAGCCTCGCCAGCTCGCCACGGGGACATGCTGCCAGACTGCCGAGCAATGACGACGACGACTCTGCTCCAGACGGGGATACTCTGCCGGACTGACTGCTCACCTGGATGGACTACCCACCTGGATTGACTGGTATTGGGAGTCACTCTGCCTGACTGGAAAGTGGGAGAGACCAGGATTGATTGGACTTTGTGCTACAAGACTCTTTGCTGGATGGGATAAAGGCAACAAGGAGATTCTACTGCCGTGAAGCAACGAGCTGGACTTCTCTATGGAAACGGACCCTCGTTAGCTAAGTAGAATCTTATCTGCCAGGGAAGGGCTAATGGACATTTATTGCTGGAAAAGTAATAAATCTTGTAAATAGTTGCCTTGGAGTTCAGTGTTTTCTTTGACACACAATTGCAATTAGGGAAAAGGAGCTAACTTTGCCTAAGGTGGACATGGGAGTTAATTAAAGGGAATAGTAGTTTGCTCCCCCAGGAGTAAAGTTTGGGGTGCAACATTTGGGACACGACACTACCCAAACTTATGGAAACTTCAGGACTGGCTGCCAGTGTCAGCCCAGGTCAATGAACTGTAGTTGCGGTGTGTGCAATATCCACAAGAAGTCCTAGATGAATGAGTGGCAGCATTAGGACAGACCTAAAGGCGCTTTTCTGGATACTGCCCATTTGTTGTTGTTGTTCAGTCGTGTCCGACCCTTCGTGATCCCATGAACCATATCCCGCCAGGCCTTCCTGACCTCCACTATCTTCCTGAGTTCGCTCATTTTCATGTTCGTTGCATCGGTGATGCTGTCTAACCATCTCATCCTTTGCCTTCCCCTTCTCCTTTTGCCTTCAATCTTTCCCAGCATCAGAGTCTTCTCCAGGGTCCTCTCTTAAAACCCATTTCCTCCCAGCCCACAGGTATACGCATTTAACTCCTGTTATGAATATACACCCTTGGGTAAAAAAAAAGCCTTCTTAATTAAGTCACTGGTGCACCAAGCTGAGACAATGAGGGCACCTAATATGGTGTTCTCTTGGGTTCCTCCACAGTAAGGGAAAGCTGTGCTACTTCTTTCTCCAGGTGACAAAAGCTAAAAACTGGGAACTCAATTTCATGCGCCATTTACTTCAATTGTTAAACTGGCATTTTAGAGAGTACATTTTCATACTTTAACCTGCTCACACCCAGGGTGCAGTACAGAAGTCCAGTGGCGTCACTGGAGGTGGGGCGGAACGCTAAGTTCCGCAGCCCGCTGACCTCCCTTACTCACCGGCACGAGGCGGCCCTGCCCTCCCGCCGTTGGAGCCATTCAGTGGGGCGAAGGCAACACGCAGGGAGTCTCCCTGAATGGCTCCAATGGCGAGGGGGCAGGGCTGCCTCGTGCCGGTGAGTAAGGGAGGTCAGCGGGCTGCGGAACTTAGCGTTCCTCCCCACCTCCAGCGATGCCACTGCAGAAGTCAAAATCAACAAATCATGAAAATAAACATTCTATAAACACATCTTTTTAGAAAGCAATTGTTAAAAGGTATCTTCTGTAAACTTCCCATTGTAGTTCTTGGGCCTTGGAACCACATGAAGGCCTTCCTACCAGGAAACAAAATATCTTTCTGGCTAGCCAAACCCTGAAAGACTATTGCGTTTCTGAGAAGAGCCAATTCATACCACATACGAAGAGATGGCAAGCGTTTTTGGCGGGGGGGGGGGAGACAATCTCAACACTCTAGCAATTAAAAAGGAGGGTGGGCAAGGTGAAGACCCCCAGGAGCACCTGCGAGGCACAGCAGCCAATTGAACCTGTCTTCAATTTCACCTAAGATGTTCAGGCTCCTTTGAAACCTTGATCCTGACCCGTGAAATGCCACGTTTTGCTCAACATTAATAGGCTTGTCTTTGAAGGACACACCTTTTTCCAAAAGAGTCAAGAAGGGGACAAAGACCATTTACGGGAACAAGGAAGTTGAAAGAATCCAGTGCCTTGCAAAGACTAGAAAAAAATCTACACTCAACTCAAATCTTAGACGCTGTGGAAGGGGAAAAAAAGTTTTTTGCTTGCAAAGGATATACAGTAAAATAATATTCCTGCTAAAACTAAACTCTTTGGGACAAAAAAATACAATACTGGTTCATAATATCAACCCACCCACCCCTAGCTTTATAGAAATGCACACTTCTGTGACCCATCAGACATTCAAGAGCTTAGCAGAGCTGGGCTGAACTTCAGATCACGTACAATCTGTATCAATTCACTAATTGCCACATCCTCATCCTCAAGCTAGCTTTGAGTGAGCGGAGGGGGGGGGGAAGGGCTGCACATAAATGTTCATGCACTGCTTTAACAGTGCACTAACACAGCAGTACTGTTTCTATGCTACATCAGCACAAGGAAGTGAAGGTGATACTGTAGATACAGGTGATAGAAGGCCCTGTACAGTCTGCAAGGGAAAGTTAAAGAGCACAATGGAAAAGGGGCTGGAATCATTGTCATTCAATGCCAGGGGCCGGCCCATCCATGAGGCCAACTGCAGCTGTTGCATCAGGCAGCAGATCAGTGCGGGGGGGTGCCCTTCTCTGTCCACCTTCTTGCCTCCTCTGCTCCTCCTTCTCCTTCCACTTCCTGGATTGGAAAAGGAAGAGGGGGAAAGAGAGGAAAATGTGGAGGGGAGGAAAGTGCTGACTTACAGCATCGGAGAGTGGGAGTACAGAGCCTGGCATATCATCAGGTAAGGAGAGGCAGCCTTTAGCAAGCCGCCTCAGGCATCAGGAGGTCTTGGGCCGGCCCTGCCCTTGCATCACGGTTGTACCAGGAAACTTGTCTGAGAAGTACAAACACTATAATGAATGCACCAACAACATTATGAATGCTACACATGCAACACACACCCCTAGAAGACAAATCCCCCCTTTGGAAACCTAGATCAAGAAAAAGAAAAAGAGCCAGACTTCCTTAAAAAAGAGTAAGTCTATAGGCGGAGAGGAGATCAAATCAGTCAATCTTAAATGAAATCAACCCTGACTGTTCCCTGGAAGGACAGGTACTGAGGTTGAAACTCAAATACTTTGGCCACCTAATGCGAAGAGAGGATTCTCTGGAGAAGACTCTGATGCTGGGAAAGATTGAAGGCAAAAGGAGAAGGGGAAGGCAAAGGATGAGATGGTTAGACAGCATCACTGATGCAATAAACATGAATTTGAGCAAACTCCGGGAGGCAGTGGAGGCCTGGAAGGCCTGGCGGGATATGGTTCATGGGATCACGAAGGGTCGGACACAACTTAACAACTGAACAACAACAGACGGAGAACACACAATGGGGAAGCAGCAGAAGAAGGTGTCTGCTAGATGGGAGCAGGAAGGTGATCATCTAGAGGTGACCATCTTAGCGGGCTTACAGATCAAGTTGCCCTTCATCTCATTCGTTGCTTTGGTGGGGAATTTTCATATTGAAACAGACAGTTTAGATGTGCATAGTAGTCACATACTGCTATGATACAGATTCTGCACAGTAAATAGGAAAGGTTTTCTGCACTGGGCAGAAAATCTATTTGTCTAACTTGAGATTATGAACTCATGTGGGCAATATTCGGGTAGGGCTATTGTTGTCTGCTAAACTGCAAATTGTACGAGCAATTACAGTGAAACAAGTCTGTGGGAAGAGTAATTCATTTTCAGCATTTGATTGCAGTGATGACAATATACCCTGCTCTATATCTGGCAGAATAGCCGTTTCAGTCATGATAGCACAGTAATCTAAAAGGCAGGCAAGGTGTCTCTAATAAAGAATGTAATGGAACAAAATGTAATTGAACGCCAAGTGTACACTGTGGCTGACTATTTCAGGTTTGTGATGAAATGGAAGAAAAAGCATGGCTAAGACATGAAAGAAGCATGCTGTTAACCTGTATCCAGTCCTTTTATGCGCCACATGCTTCCTATGTGTATTGGACAATGAGAACGCATGGGGAAAAAAAGACTACAAAATATTTTGTTGCCAGCAACGCCTAGACATGCTTTTTCACAAGTAGAGATTTGTAAATAAATGGCCCTCAGGCATCAAGCTGGGTTTGAAGCATAAAGAAAGAAGAAACACACACAAAACCCCTCGTTTGCAGCAGGCTAAGCATGTCCAGGCAAGTTTCCTTTCACAGCCCCAGTAAGGGTATAAAAGGGATTCTCAGGTACATCATATAGAAAAGCAGGCTTGTCTCTTCATTCCTGCAATGGATTTTGCCAAAAAACGCTTCTACCCTTTTGTAGGTGCATGCTAGCTGTGGTGGCAGGGGAAGGCTGCATGCATGCAGTAAGAAGCTTTCACACATTCTACTTGTGAAATGCCACTAGAGAGAAGGGCTTTTCTCAGAATGCCCTATGCAGGGTACAAAATGTTCAAATTAGCTGTGATTAAACTGGATCTACTGTGGATCACAGGTCCTATCAGCCAGCAATACCTTGGTTTTGCTTTTGTTTGGGTTTTTTTAAAGAGAAATACTAATGATTCAAGACGACAAAAAAAAAAAAGGAAAAAAATCAAACAATTTTTAGGTTGCTACAAATGTTCACGATTAGATTCTTGTGGATAGATTGTTGTGGCTTGATGGACATTATTCTATCTGGTAAAGAAAAAACTGTAAATTCAGGCTAATGCTGGACAATGAAATGATGGGCTAATTCTCAAACTTACCCACCTTCAGCGCGGACCTCAGCAACCCAGAAGTAATGGTGGTGATGTGATGACATGATGACATCATCATGTCACTGTCATTACTTCTGAGTTGCTGGGATTTCACTTTTTTTCTGCAGGTCTTACCTGTGTCTGGTGGTGCGGTTCGGGACCGTCGGCGGAGTGAGCGGCACCAGCCTCAGTGCCGGCACTGCTTACTCTGCAGGTGTCAAAAATGTTCCTTATGGCATGTTTCTGTGGTGCCTTACGGCAGGATTCTGTTGGGGGGGACAGACATGGAGGCCTCCTCAAGGTAAGGGAATGTTTGTTCCCTTACCTTGGGAATCCATTGCGGCTGCATTGGTACTGGAAAGTTAGATAGGATTGGACCTTTAGGGGCTGTATTATATAGTAATAAGCATGTGTAGACACTTATTTGGGACCATGCAGACCAAACACTTTTCAGATGGAGAAAAGTTGACAAAGTATTTTCCTGCACTGTTCTAGCTCATCAGTTCATGAAATGACATGACTCTGCATGGGGAGTTCATTACAGACATATGCAGTATAAATTATGGCCATGCATCAGCATCTGTGGACTGTTGAGTCACTGTCATAATCCATACTGCAGACACCTGTGATGAAATCCTCATGCAAAGCCATGTCATTTCATGAACTAATGAACCAGAATGATGCAGAAAAGCTGTCTTTCCCCTCTTCAAAGTTTGCGCCATAAGAGAAATTCTATACTGGACTGACACCTGGAAAAATTGGCAATTAGCTTGTTTGGCTTGTTCTCAGAAGTCAAGCATCACAAAGTACTGAAATCACCATGACCCCCTTCAGAAACAGATAATTTCAACTTCAAATTGTTCTTTCGTATTAAAATAATTGAGGGATGTGCTATATTAGTCTGTTCCAGAACAAAGTGGTTTTAAAAACAAAAACAAAAACTGCACACAGAGCCCCAAACGGTATATACACACTATCAGCATGAGCATTCCTGTCCTTTTTCTTGCAAAGTTACTTTCACCTCAGTCCTAAAAACACATAAGCACAAACTCCTCTGTTAACAAAGCAGCAACTCATATGAAGGACATTGCACTAGTCCAGCGGGTCACACATTTTTCAGTCCCTGGAGACTTTTACACACTCCTAAAAGGAGTCGCTGGGAATCCCGCCGGCTCATGCGCAGGGAGCCCCAGAGTGCCAGCGTATGCGTGGTGCAGTGCCAAGCCCAACGCCAAATACCAGCGAAGAGCCAGAGCAGGAGGGAAATGAGGAAGGAGAGCCATGAACTGGGAGGCAGGAGGGACAGATCCGCAAACTGGGTGGGGGCAGATGGCAGCCACTTATGCTGTGCTCATGGAGCCCCTGAACGGGTTTCTGGGAGCCCCAAGATTCCTAGAAGCACACTGAGAAAGGCTGCACTAGTCCATCCTGCTATGATGTCCACAACTAATAAGACCATTCAAACAAATATCTCCTCCATATGCTTATAGAGTACATGTAATCTCTACCAATAAAATAAGGCATGCATTTTTTTACAATTCCTCTAAAATAACTAATTTATGCCTAATTGTTACTTTTGTGTATTTCAAAGGAAAAACTTCTGATACAGTGTGTTCGGTATTCAGCTGTTGCTTCTGAATTATCATCATCATCATCATCATCATCATTATCATCATCAATATCATTATCAATAATAATAATAATAATAATAATTAATAATAATAATAATAATAAAATATCTTGCATGAAGCAGCACATAATTACAAGGTCTCCGTTAAATACCATCAAGCCGGCTGCTGTTGTTTTGGCTGTAAACAGAAAATCTTCACAAAGATGCCAAACTATACGGCAAAGAGGAGGCTTTATTTCAGAGTTGTCGTTATATGTCAAGACAATCGGCCAGGCTTTCTATGCATAACCAACTTTGTTGTGCATCTAATACAAGATAGCTCATCCTCGCTGAAATGTTTGCTTTGGCTTAGCACTAATGACTGCAAAGCCCCACACCTAGCTTGAACTGCCTTCAAACAGGAGTTACACATCCAGAACCTTATCAGAGTAATCAGAAAAGCAGCTTGCATACCTAATAGCCAGTCTTTCAGCATTTGAAGCTGCTTACACTCAGCCTATAATGTCTACCAAGAGGAAGCTGCTGTATTTTGTGTTTACTTTAGACAAGTACAAAAAGAGAAGATCAAGGGGCCTGAGGAGCCAGACTCCAGGAGGTGTCAACAGAGTGCCCTGAATAATACATAAAGCAGCTACACTCTTATCCCTAAAACCACAGGTGTGAACCAGATGTCATGCTTATCTTCTCTTGAGATTACAGCAAACAAAATGCATGTCTCCTGCATACAAATTGAACTGTGGCTCAGGAAGCCTGAAATATATTAAAAGCCAGGCACTGAAGTTCAAAACACAGGTAATGACTAACAGATTGCCAAGTTCTGTGGAAAGTGTTTTAAAAAGCTATGTGATATCAAAGTTTGACACTCGGCTTAACAAAAAAACCAAAACTTCTTTTGGGGAATGTGCACAGATTTTAATAAAGAAAAGACAAATAGGGACCGTATAACTGAACTCTGTTTGGGATTTACACAGAAAGACATTTCATCTCCTACAACCCTTTGTGTTTCTGGACTAAAATTTCAAAAATAGAGAGTGATAATTTGCTCGGATGTCTGTACTCTGGAGTTCTAAGAAGCTGTTGTGGCCAGGAGAGGCATTCATGACGTGGTTCAGAAGACTTATGATGAGCAACAATTGCCACTTGAAGCACTAAAATGTATTTCTTTACCTGTGTGAGTCCTCGCCTTTTGGCTCCTGCACTTGATAACTTTTTCCTGTTTAATTCCATTTTCTGATGATTTTATATATTTTAAAAATTTTGGAATTCCTCCTACTTGTTTAATATTTATAAAAAACGTTTTACATGACTTTTTAAACCTATAAATCTCTACCTTTTTGCACTATGTCTGGTCATGAGAATATCCATGCTACATTAATTCCAACACTTATATTTTGGCCAAGTGACTATGCACCCAATTTACTGACTGTATATCTGTTACAAAGTGAAGCGGGAAAAAGCCTAAACTCATCAGGCCTGGAAAGACAGTACATGTTTTTAAATTCCCTCTTCTAAATCAAATAGTCAACCCTGATCCTTACCAAATGAAGATGAACCAGAAAAGAAGGGAATGGCTAAGAATGCTATAAAACCGGCAGCTGCTGGAGACTGCAGTTACATAGCCCTTCCGTTTCATTTCTCCTCTTAAATTCCATCCCCCAAGTCTCATATTGTTTATTAATAGAATAGTTACAATAATTGATTCAGTGCTTCCTGAATTGTGATCCACGGTGTCTGGGGGCTCTGCAGGATGCTCGCCACCCAGCAGCGAGACAACAGAGCAACCCTGTAAATGGTGGTAAGAGGCTTGGCACAGTGAGCTAAGCGCTGTGCGCGGCACTTTCGTTCACTGAAAAATTCACCCACCTGCCTCAAGCCTCTTGCTGCTGCTTTCAGGGTTGCTCCATCATCTCGCAACCCAGAAGTGGCAGTGAAATCATCACGTCACATGTCATCGCCAATTAATTTCGGGTGCCAATCTCCGCGTCTGCGGCAGGAAGGGTGCCATGACAATGGTAGGTTTGGGGACCACTGGGCCAACTACTTCAAAAGAAGAACATTTTGTAATGTAGTATACTATTAATATTTTGACTATTAGTAGATTAATTACTGTCTAAAAAAAAGGATTTAGCTACTAGTTAACCACATGTTCAGGCCAGCGGGTGGCGCAGTGGGTTAAAACGCTGAACCATGAGCTGTCGATCGAAAGGTCGGCAGTTCGAATCCGCAACAGGGTGAGCTCTCGTTGCTTGGCCAGCTCCTGCCAACCTAGCAGTTCCAAAGCATGTCAATGCGAGTAGATAAATAGGTACCGCTTGCGGGAAGGTAAACAGAGCTCCGTGTTCCAGCCGCATGCTACGTGCTGCGGCAAGGAGAGTCATGCCGGCCACATGACCACGGAGGCGTCTTCGGACAACGCTGGCTCTTCGGCTTTGAAATGGGGATGAGCACCACACCCTGGAGTCGGACACGACTGGACTTAATTGTCAGGGGTCACCTTTACCTAACCACATGTTAGTAAAAGCAGTTAGATTATCATTTGAAGCAAGTTCGATACCAAAATTGCTAAACTTCAGTGAACTATTTTGTTTGACCTATTTCACAACAACAAAAACCAATGTACAGTTGATCCTCCGTATCCACTAGGGCTCTGTTTCCAGAACCCCAGTGGATACAAAAAACAGTGTTATAGGAAAATGAGGGTGGGGGGTGGAGAACGGTGCCACATTATCTTTTTTCCAGCGTCTTTGCCACTTCCCTCCTCCTCAATTTGTTTAAACTGACTGAAAAAAAGAAATGCTACCAAAAGCAACCTGTAGATGGCACCAGAGACTCTTGGTTGCATTTTTTTTTCTTTTTCAGCAGTTTAAACATGCTGGGAAGCGGCTGGCAGGCACCTGACCATGCTGAAAAAAGAGGTAATGTGGTGCAGTCAGACTCCCTCTTCCACAGTTTTGCCACCCATGTTGAATCAAATCCGTGGATGGAAAAAACGTGGATAAAAAGATCCGTCTGTATTTATACAGAGTTCTCTGTGTTATAATAAATGACAAATTATTTAAATATTTATTTACACAAATAAGTGAGAACAATTATTATTGTTAGTAGTTAAACTACAGTAGTTAACTTGTACCAACACAAGTCGTATAACTGTAGTTCGAACTACTTTCATAAAGTAGTTATAATTAACAACCACTCAACTACATGAAAAAATAGTTTAGTGACTGCCCTCTCTGGTTACAATGCTTAGTTCACCTTATCCCTGTGCTTAGTTCACACCAAATTAATCAAGATAGATCAGATGATACATAAGCCTGCAATCCTATACACACTTGCACGGGAGAACGTCCCACTGAATTTAATGGGGTTTACTTCTGTGTAGACAAGCATAGGCTTGTGCTGCAAGCTTATTGCTTTACTCGAGAGATACTATTTACATTTTATTTCACACACACACACACACACACACACACACACACACACACCATGAGGAGAGGTAATACC
Organism: Plestiodon gilberti rubricaudatus; assembly: GCA_026170595.1. Lineage (NCBI taxonomy): Eukaryota > Metazoa > Chordata > Lepidosauria > Squamata > Scincidae > Plestiodon > Plestiodon gilberti. The sequence goes on from JANXHW010000002.1 coordinate 242,342,947, forward strand.
AGAGGTGAGGGTGGCCAACACCCCCCTAGCTCCGGGCAGCATAACCGCCCGCGATTGGGGGGGGGTGACCCGGATGGACCATGCTCCAGGTGCCCGCCCGCCCGCTCACCAGCCGCCTCCCTCCCGGCTTCTCCATCTGGGTCCGCGCGACTCCGGAGGCCGGGAGAGAGCGTCCTCCCGTCATGCCGGCTCGGCCCCTACTGCTCAGGCCTTAGCCGGCGATTTCGCACATGCGTACAACGCCGATGCGTTGTACGCATGTGCGAAATCGCCGGCTAAGGCCTGGGCAGTATAGGCCGAGCCGGCATGACGGGAGGACACTCTCTCCCGGCCTCCGGAGCTGCGCGGACCCGGCGGAGCCTCCGGGGGCCGGTTGGGCGGCCTCCCGCTGCCCTGTCTCGGCCCTGTTGGGCGGGCAGGCGGAGGGCAGGCGGCAACTCAGGACGGCACGGCGTTTCGCCGCCCCAGCCTGAGTTGCCGCCTGGAGCCATTGCTCCCTCCGCTCCACCCTAAATACGTCTCTGGGTAATACAGTAGGAAGTTTCAAATGACCAGGCAACATTATTATCGTGATCAAATGAAAACGACATTTTCGTTCCGTGAATTCCTCCTAATTTTCCTATCCTTTGATTTTCTTTTGGCCTTATCCATTGAGCAACACTCTGAAAGCCTTCCCTAGTGGTGGTACAACCCAGAACGCCGCCCGATGCCGCCTCAGGTCCACCACCTCTGCACAATTTAAAAACAAAAAAGCAGCCACACTCCTATCCTCATGCAATTTCTTCAACTGCAGAAGAGTAGGACTTCCGGTTTCATTTAAAGGGACTGCGCAAATGAAGGAGATCTTTCACTTGCACAGTCCCTGTAAATCAAACCGGAAGTCCTGCACTTCTGCATTTGAAGACACTGCACCAGGGGCGAGGTAAGGAGGCGAGTGATCCAATCGTCTTTAGCAGGTGGAAAGCAGATCCATGAGGGTTGCATCCTCATTGCTGGAGGGAGGCGGTGGAGCAGTGGAGGCAGCAGACTAGGAGTGAAGGTCACCCCAAATCTGCCCCTCACAATCTGCTGCTGGTGCAACCCACATCATCTCGCCTAATGGAAGGGCCAACCCTGGACGGCCCAGCTAGGAGGGCATGTTGCCAGTGGAAGGACATCCTGTCAAAGAGACAGTTTTCTGCTTTTTCCAGAAATTGCATTCAACACTGCTCTGATGGCCTAAAACTGTCGTCTTGGATTATTAAAAGCTCATTGTAATTGCTTCTTATGGGTTGGTTTGTTGGTTTATTTACACTTGAAAAGAAATTGCATCTTGTAGTTGCCGTTCAGGGGCAAAGTGACCCACAATTACAATCTGACGACACTGAAGCGGTACAGGAGATATTCTCATATGCCTCCAGCAAATGCTTTTATCATTCAAAAAGGATATGTCTCTGCAATGACTTCTTAGGCTCTGGGATCACGGTTTATCCACGGAACCAGCAGTACAGGAAACCAGCTAATCGAGTACCTCTGAAATGGAAATACCTTTCTGCACTTTCAGTACAACTCCTACTGCGTGAACTGTAACATCCTACTGATCTATGGTGTGGACAAACAGGGGATCTAAGCAAATTAAACAAAGAGCAAAAGTGGGCTTCAGGGAATGGATATGCAGTAGATAGACATCCATCCTCTTTCAAGACTCCCACTCCAGCACATCCTTACAGTGTGGTGGTGAACTGTACAACTGGTGAAGTAGGCCTTTTCTTTTCAAGGCTCTGACACAATATATTTGCTCATCTTCAAGATGCGGCATGACATTATAGACAAAAGGAACTATAACAGACAAAAGGAAACATTTCTTTACCCAGCGCATAATTAATCTGTGGAACTCCTTGCTACATGATGTTATGATGGCACTTGGCCTAGATGTCTTTAAAAGGGGACTGGGCAGATTTATGGAGGAAAAGTCCATCACAGTCATGACGACTGTATGCAACCTCTGGGTGGTTGTTGTTAAGAATACTTATATACCGCTTTTCAATAAGAGTAGCTCAGAAAATGGTTTACACTGTAAAATAAACCAATACATTGTTCCCTGTCTGCCTTTCCCCAAAGGGATCACAATCTTTCCCAAAAGAGCTCACAAGCTAAAAAAAAGACAGAAGAGACACCAGCAACAGCCAGTGGAAAAGATGCCATGCTGGGGTGAAGAAGGACAGTTGCTGTCCCCCTGCTAAACAGAGGACACCACTTTAAAAGTTGCCTCTTTGCCCAGTTAGTTTTAGGGTACCCTATCTTTGAATGCCAGATGCAAGGGAGTGACAACAGGAAACAGATATCTCGTTGTCTGTGCGCTGCCTGAGGCATCTGGTGGGTCACAGTGAGATACAGGAAGCTGGACTAGATGGGCCTTTGGCCTGATCCAGCAGGGCTCTTCTTACGACTTCTATTTATATCATGCAGATGCAAGTCAGGGCAAAGTGCAACATGCTAGGAGAACACATTCATTTCTCTCCCATCTGCGTCTATGTCACATCAGCACTGCTGGCAGAAGTCCGCAGAATAGTGTGTTCGGTGGTGTTGAATGTGAACAGCTTTTCTTTGCATTTAGGTGTCAGTGGGCAGAATTAAATCACTTTGACTTGTCCTTCAGCTCTAAGCAGAAAAAGATTCTTAGCTGAGAATCAGACCTTTACCTACTGCAATCAGGCCTAAGTACAAGTACTGTATATGAGATAATCACATCTTTTCACTGTCACCACTTCCCTCCCATTGCTCTGTTGTCTCCCTTGTTTCTTTTCTAGATTGTGAGGCCCTGGGGGAAGAGACCTCTCCTCTCACCTGTTGAAAAACACCATGTACATTGATGGTGCTAAACATCATCATCATCATGAAGACTGTCCACTTCCATCAACCTCACCGTTCCAAAGGAGATTAAAAACATTGAGGGACATCTCCTTTTGGTTCTTGTTGTTGTTCAGTCGTTAAGTCGTGTCCGACCCTTCGTGATCCCATGAACCATATCCCGCCAGGCCTTCCTATCCTCCACTATCTTCCTGAGTTCGCTCATTTTCATGTTCGTTGCATCGGTGATGCTGTCTAACCATCTCATCCTTGGCCTTCCCCTTCTCCTTTTGCCTTCAGTCTTTCCCAGCATCAGAGTCTTCTCCAGAGAGTCCTCTCTTCGCATTAGGTGGCCAAAATATTTGAGTTTCAGCCTTAGTACCTGTCCTTCCAGGGAACAGTCAGGGTTGACTTCATTTAGGATTGACTGATTTGATCTCCTAGCAGTCCAAGGGACTCTCAGGAGTCTTCTCCAGCACCACAGTTCAAAAGCATCTATTCTTCGGCGCTCAGCCTTCCTTATGGTCCAGCTCTCGCAACCATACATTGCTACTGGGAACACCATCGCCCTGACTATACGAACTTTTGTTGGTATGGTGATATCTTTGCTTTTTATTATGCTATCTAAATTTGCCATAGCTTTCCTTCCAAGGAGTAAGCGTCTTTTAATTTCATGGCTGCTGTCTCCGTCTGCAGTGATCTTGGAACCCAAAAAAGTAAAATCTGTTACTGCTTCCATTTCTGCCCCTTCTATTTGCCAGGAATTGATGGGACCAGATGCCATGATCTTAGTTTTATTAATGTTGAGTTTCAAGCCAACTTTTGCACTCTCCTCTTTCACTCTCATCAAGAGGCTCTTTAGTTCTTCTTCACTTTCTGCCATTAGAGTGGTATCGTCTGCATATCTGAGGTTGTTGATGTTTCTCCCGGCAATCTTGATTCCGGCTTGCGATTCATTCAGCCCTGCATTTCTCATAATGTACTCTGCATATAAGTTAAATAGGCAGGGTGACAATATACAGCCTTGCCGTACTCCCTTCCCAATTTTGAACCAATCAGTTGTTCCATGGCCGGTTCGAACTGTTGCTTCTTGACCCGCATACAGGTTTCTCAGGAGACAGGTAAGGTGGTCTGGTATCCCCATCTCTTTAAGAACTTGCCACAGTTTGTTGTGATCCACACAATCAAAGGCTTTTGCATAGTCAATGAAGCAGAAGTAGGTGGTTTTTTGGAACTCTCGTGCTTTCTCCATGATCCAGCGCATGTTGGCAATTTGATCTCTAGTTCCTCTGCCTCTTCGAAACCCAGCTTGTACATCCGGTAGTTCTCGGTCCACGTACTGCTGAAGCCTAGCTTGTAGAATTTTGAGCATAACCTTGCTAGCATGTGAAATGAGTGCAATTGTGCGATAGTTTGAACACTCTTTGGCACTGCCCTTCTTTGGAATTGGAACGTAAACTGACCTTTTCCAATCCTTTGGCCACTGCTGAGTTTTCCAAATTTGTTGGCATATTGAGTGCAGCACTTTCACAGCATCATCATTTAGGATTTTAAGTAGCTCAGCTGGGATATTATCATCTCCGCTAGCTTTGTTGTTAGTAATGCTATCTAAGGCCCACTTGACTTCGCTCTCTAGGATGTCCGGCTCTGGGTCAGTGACCACACCAGCGTGGTCATCAGGAACATTAAGATCTTTCTTGTATAGTTCTTCTGTGTATTCTTGCCATCTCTTCTTAATCTCTTCTGCTTCTGTCAGGTCTCTGCCTTTTTTATCCTTTATCATGCCCATCTTTGCACAAAATGTTCCCTTGATATCTCCAATTTTCTTGAAGAGATCTCTAGTCCTCCCCATTCTGTTGTTTTCCTCGATTTCCTTGCATTGTTCATTTAAGAAGGCCTTCTTATCTCTCCTTGCTATTCTCTGGAACTCTGCATTCAGTTGTTTATATCTTTCCCTTTCACCTTTGCTTTTCGCATTCCTTCTTTCCACAGCTATTTGTAAAGCCTCATCTGACAGCCACTTTGCTTTCTTGCATTCCTTTTGGTTCTATGTTGACAATAATCAAATCATGTCCCTTCTCAATCAAAGGCAGAAGAGCTCAAGAATTTAATGCTATTTGCCTTGATCAGGCATTTACTCTCCTGTGGAGGGGAAATGATGAAGTTTTCTCAAGAGTGTGTACGCCAAGCCTTGGTCTCCACTGATGAAGAGCATTCTCAGCAAGGTTGCAAAGACAGGGAGCAACTCTCTCTGCAGACAAATACTTGAGCGTGCAGAGAGCAGGTGTGTGGGGCTAAGTGGACGTCACCATGAGGGGTCAGCACACGCTGGAGAAACCCTCTTGTTTTCCCTCTGCATGAAAGAGGGAACACCTGGATACAGCTATTGTCTCCAACAATTTGTTTTCTACCATATCCACCAAGCTCCTGCATGTGGGCAACTGCTCATTAACATGTTACTCATACCTGAAGCAAGGCCATATCTGAGCCTATAACAGAGGCAAACTCTGGCTTTCTTAAATCTTGACGATTGTGCCAAACCATTCAAGACGTGTTTGGTGACTTACTGGTCCGTGTTTGGTGACTTACTGGCGCACATGATACATTCATTTCCCCACAGTCAGTAGGGCTGACACTAACTGGCGCTGAATGGCAAAGTCTCCCCCAACCACTTAGAAAGTGTAGAGACAGTGGCTTAAACATTACATGAGTGTTATTAATGGAAACGAGCAATAATGTTAACTATTGTAATATTACAGCTTTCATCAGTAGGCCTGTTAGTGCTAAAATACTTCATGTGCTGAAGACATTTATACAACAAGGAGGAGATGAATTTTCAAATGCATGCTTTTGAGTAATAACCCTCTCGAGACAGCACCAATTGCTAAATATTGCTTCAGTTTAATAGCACATAGCTCTTAAGAAACGAAATTTTTGAGGCCTATTAAATCACTCACAAATGTAACAAAGATTATGATAAATATTGTAGTCTAGGCTTTAGTACTTCAGTGGATAAGGAACAGCGTAATTTTGTCTCACTTGTTATGAGACATCTTATAAAGTAGTGCTCTGGAGAGAATTACAGAGAAATAGCTAGGAAGCCCCTCCCACTTGCCTGACAGGCTGGGATCAGCACTAATTTCTTCCTGAAATGAGCGATGCCAGCCTATTTTATTAGTGTATCATCTATTCTACAGCACACACAAAGCAGGAGTGGATCGGTTTGTGACCGGAAAGGATGTGCAATGAAGATGATTCCTTGTTCTCATAGACAGCTCCTTGAAGCTGACAAATACTTTGGTGCATTTAAACTCTTGATTTCACTGACAGCCAAGTTGCAGGAACCCTCTGCAACGCAGCCCTCTAGGAATCAGGAAATGCACATGCTGTTTTGTACATACAGCAAGTCCTCACTTTAAAGTGTTTCATTATAAGTTGTTTTGTTTTAAAGTTGTTGAGGAAAAAAAAAGTTTCCAGCTGGAGCCACTGTCTGCGTGGAGTTTGAATGTTCTCCCCATGTCTGCATGGGTTTTCTCTGGTCCAATGTTTCTGTTTCAATGTTTTATATTACATTGTTTCACATTATATTGTTTTGGGTCTTTTATTTAGAAGTTTGGTGATGTTTTTTGTGACCAGAAATATGCCGTAAACTCTTGTTTGCGTATATCAATTAGCCTCCAGTAAAATCGGTTTTGTTATAAGTTGTAGCTTCCGAGAATCAATCGACAACTTTAAGTGAGGGCTTGCTGTATAAGGTATTAAATTCAATTGTTAGCATACCTGGTTCACGGATCTCAGGATAACCTCATGAACCACTTATTCTGTCAGTCAGAATAAACAATACATGTGGGAAGTACTCAGGTCATACACTCATCTCACATAGTCTCTCCATTGCATATGTCACTGGAGAAGAGTTGGCTCCACCCTAAAACGTTTTGGCAGAGAGTAGAAGTCCGGAGCAGATTGCAGCATCCAGAATGTACAGTATTCTCAAATTCACTCTAAGAGAGTGCTCCTCTCTGCACATGCTCCAAGACTGATGTGCACCTCTCTGCACATGCTCCAGGAGTGCCCACTCAGTGTGCCAGAGGCCTTGTAGCAATGGGGTAAAGTTAAGAATGATCCTTTTGGCTGCTCCCTGCCTCCTCTTCTCCAAGGCCTCCAGCATGCTGAGCAGACAGCAATTCTGCAATCCTCTCAGCACTTCAGAAGCCTCCAAGCAAACAGGAGGATAAAGTATGGTCTGAGGGCAATCTGGGCAGTGCTAAATCCACCTTCCATATACAGTATGAGCTTGGAACCTGATAGGAAGCAGGACCTTTCAAGCTCACTTCAGAAATGTTTGTGGTTGGGGCATGCTTTTCCATGTCCTTAAATTGCACCATGCCAACAAAAGTTTGCATAGTCAGGGCCATGGTGTTCCCAGTAGCAATGTATGGTTGCGAGAGTTGGACCATAAGGAAGGCTGAGCGCCGAAGAATAGATGCTTTCAAACTGTGGTGCTGGAGAAGACTCCTGAGAGTCCCTTGGACTGCTAGGAGATCAAATCAGTCAATCCTAAATGAAACCAACCCTGACTGTTCCCTGGAAGGACAGATACTAAGGCTGAAACTCAAATATTTTGGCCACCTAATGCGAAGAGAGGACTCTCTGGAGAAGACTCTGATGCTGGGAAAGATTGAAGGCAAAAGGAGAAGGGGAAGGCAAAGGATGAGATGGTTAGACAGTATCACCGATGCAACGAAAATGAGCGAACTCAGGAAGATAGTGGGGGACAGGAAGGCCTGGCGGGATATGGTTCATGGGATCACGAAGGGTTGGACCCGACAACGACTGAACAACAACAACAACAACAACAACAACAATGGGAAGCAGCATTAGACACTGGCAATCATGGGATTAAGAAAAAACATGAACTACTGGTAGCTCTTCATGTCCAAGGTTCTGAGTGAGACGCATAATATGTGCCATTTTTGTAATAATCAAAACTGCAAAACTATGGACGGTGTATATACCAAATCTAGGCGTCTCATGTCTTGTGTAACTAGCTTCATAATTCCTGTCTGCCAGGTTGCAAGGGCAAACATAATGTATGAACTGGGCAATAATGGATTACCGGTAGGTCATACAATTACAATATACTGGAGCTGGATGGTACCTTAATCTAGTCCAGCCTTTGCTCAGTGCAGAAAACTGCTACATTATCCCTAAGATGATGGGAATGAGTAAGCTTCTGTGTCTTATAACCTTCCAGAAAGATCTAGCAGAGTCAGAACTTTGCATTTTCACTATGATCAGGAATCAGAGGTGCAACCATAAGAACATAAGAAGAGCCCTGCTGGATCAGGCCAAAGGCCCATCTAGTCCAGCTTCCTGTATCACACAGTGGCCCCACCAGATGCCTCAGGGAGCACAAGACAACAAGATACTTGTATCCTGTCGCCACTCCCTTGCACCTGGCACAAAGAAAACCTACTCCTACAACCAGGAATGTGTTTCTTTCCCTTGGACTAGCAGGATAACATCACGCAACAACTGGTGGCTGGTGTTTACTGAGGTGAGTAGGGCACAGTGACCAATGGTAGGCAGACCCAATGCCGATGATTTATTCATCTCCTTTAAGGAGATTGTGTGGTATACACCACTGCTACTCAAAGTGATGATCCAGGGACTGGTGGCAGTCCGCAAGCCATCGGCTGCTGGTCCATGGCGACTTTCCAGGAAATAAAGAAACAAAAATATAATTTAAAAATTGCACTGGAATTCCACCAAGAATAATATTAAGTTAATAAAGTCGATAATATTAAATATTATGTTTTCAGAAGCACATATTAGAATATTGATAATTATGCCATAGAACTAAAGTACATATGTGCCTATGTACAAACATAATTGTTATGTGTGCAACCCAGGAACATAAATTCCACCCAGGAATTGGAACATATCTCATAGACTGGATCAGGTATAGATTCGAGAGATTACGTAGCATGCGCTCCAACAGCCTACCAGCAGTTACAACTGAAAGAGTGTCATACAAATCTCTGGGTTATACAAAGATTGCGGTTGGCATAGAGGATAAGAAGCCATGTAAAATTCCAAAAATATGTTTATGTTGTAAAAAACAAGCTAAAAATCCACATTGGTTAAAAAACCAATGCTCTTTAAAAAGACAAAGCAAACAAGTTAAAAATCCAAAAAATTAAAAACTGGTTCTCTTTAAAAAGACAGATTAAAAAAAAATCCAGACATTAAAAACAAGTTTTAAAAACATAAACAGTCAAACCACTACGTTTCGTTCACTTCTGTGAACTTCATGAGGTGGACCAGGGAGCAACAATAGCTGCTTTGATGTTAGCACATAGAATGCAACAACTACCATTATATACAAACACTCAGCCTCATTGTGACCACAAGTCAATTATCACCAGCAGCTGAGTGTGTGGCTGATGACTGTAAGTAACCTCAGCCACACATCAGCACTAATTGTATTGCAGTAACCTTGACTGATCAGCTGCCAGTGATCATTATATAAATTATTGTTTAACTTTTGGGGGTACAGGCTGCAATATGGTTTCCAAGGATAATGTGGATAGAATGAGTGCAAGTGAGATCTGTCTCTAGTATTCTGATGGAAGGACTTGCAAATGATGTGGACTTCGGTGCCATTTGCCAGCATTCCATTTTTTAAAAAGGTATGGGTTTTGCACAATATAGATGCACAATACAGATAATTTGATATTTTGGCAAATGACACCTGTTGCTGTACTTGATTTCTCTCTGGAGACAAAAAGCTGCATCACCAAACCAAACAAAATCTGGATGTGCCAGCTGAGACAGAACCTAAGAATGATAGATGGTGTGGCATCACAAGTATTTTCAGGCGTAATAAACTATAGTGCTTTTAACATATATACATGTTGCTTCAGCATTAGATTGTAATGCATTTCCATTAATATCTCCTACAGAAATTGTGCCCAACAGAATATTAGGTAAAGTCGCTTTTTTTTTTCGTTCTAAGAGTTCTGTAGTGTTAAGGAATATTAAGTTTCGTAAACCACTTTTAAAATGAATTGGGGGGGAAGCAGATATACTCAGGCACCATACACTGGGAAAATGCCATCATGTCCTTTAAAACAGCATCACAAGGCAAACACAATGTGAACTCTGTGAAAGTGTTCCCTGACACATTACTAATTGACTTTGCAACCACAACATCCTTTTCATTCCATGTTGATTTTAATGTATTCTGCGCTATTGTTTTACACATTTTCATATTAACGCCAGCAAGACACAAACAACAAGAAATTCTACTCCTGTATAGAAACGCTGCCTAGGAAGTCTTCTCACTAATCTCTTTTGTGAGTTCAGAAGGCTGTCATAACCCTCCAACAAACGAGCAGTTACATGAAATACGCAGAAATCAAATAAAGTAGTAATTTTCCTTGATACAATTATGGTTTTGTGATTTACAATAGCAGACTGTCAAACCAGGAAAGTACTGGTTTACTTTGAACCATTCGTGAACACAGTCTCTCCCCACTCAATCTCAACACAATCTACAACAGTCCTGATGATGGGCATTGAGAGCGTTTATTCTGTAGCTGGGAAACCGGTGCTTGGAAAGTGGACTCAGTTCTATGCAAACTAGTGGTAGATTGTGCGGAGCATGCAAACTTTAAAATGAAGTTTGGATTCTAAAAAACAAAGAACTTCAGATAGGTTTTGAGATTTTCATGGCCAGCGATGCGATGATCAACAAAGATTGTATGTCTATTACGGGATTAAAAACTATGACGAATTTGTTCAGTTTAAAAACAAAGTTTTACAATATTTTAGGCATGTTTTAACTTCGTTTTTAAACTGAACAAATTCGTCATGGTTTTTAATCCCGTAATGGACATACAATCTTCGTTAAACAGAGAACTATCAGTACGGTATATTCCTGTCATACCTTTACAGATCTGAGATATATTTGAACCAGTGATGCGGAAAACTGTCTGGCTTCAAGTCTCAAGTCAAGTCTCAAGTCTGTGCCCAATTCTAAAGTCTAAGTCTTGAGTCTCATGTCAAATCTCTAGCCAATTTTTAAAAATCTTGTTTTTACCTTTGGGCGTCTTCACGCACCAAACCACTGCTTTTCTTGCTTTTACAAAATGAAATTGTGCTGCAGGAGCACTTCCTGGTTGCTTAACTCCTTCTTGTGCTATAATGCATTGTGCAATGTAGTCTTAGGCGACCTTAAAAGAAGGGATGGGGGAATTGTGCAACCAGGAAGTGCCTCCTGGAGCACAATTTCACTTTGTAAATGCAAGAAAACGCAGCAGTTTGGTGCGCAAAAAGCGCCCAAAGGTAAAAACAATTCTTTAAAACCCTTTTAAAAACTCCCGACTCGGCTGTAAAAGAGCCAAGTCTCAAGTTGAGTCGGGACAGCTGCTCGCAGCTGCCCAGTCAACTTCGAGTCAAGTCACTGCCGACAAGTTGGCCCATCACTGATTTGAACTGTATCCCATACTCCCTTGGAGGCCCAGAGCTGACAGAAGAACATTAGGAAGGAATGTAAAGGCTGATCTACACCGCACTTCTCCCAGCACGTCCTGGGCACGTGCGGCGTGTGCGGGCGGTGTGGCTGCCTTTTTAGCCGATCGCCATGGAATGCAGGAGAGCTGCGCTCTCCCGAGTTCCATGGCGATCGGCCATGGACCATGCTCATGATTTTGAGAGGGCGGGATGCGGAGCTAATTGTTTGACCAATGGGACGAGAGGGGTTTTCCAGCCAATTGGAGCGCACTTGTGTTTCAGCCAATCACCGTTGAGATTTATTAGAAGGCGGGACAATCAGGAGGGACTATTTGAAGAAACTGATGAAGCCCAGGGCAGCATTTCGGGCAGGGCGTCCTGTCCCCTACGCTCGTGCACCTCCCAACGCAAGCACAATGCAACCGGGGTAGGTGTAGATCAACCTTAAGAAGCTGCCTTATACTGAGTCAGACCACTGGTCCATCTAGCTCAGGTCTGCCTTCACGGATGGGCAGCAGCTCTCCAGGGATTCAGAAAGGAGTCTCTCCCAACCCCTGCTATGAATTGAACCCAAGACCTTCTGCATGCAAAGCAGGCACTCTTCCACTGAGCAACAGCTCCAGAGCATGGTTTAAAGGCATATGATACAACAGACTTGCTGGAATTAAGCAGCTTTGAGTCTGGTAACTGCCTGAAAAATCTGTGTATATACCACATTGAGTTCCATGGAGGAAAAGAAAGATATAAAAAACAGGAGTATAATCCTATGCATGTCTACTCAGACATATGTCCCATTATGTACCTTGAGGCTTACTCACAGGAAAGTGTGTATAGGATTACAGTCTAAGGACCCAATCCTATTGAGCCACTGTGCATCTGGAATGCATGCTCTACAGTGTCCTTTACGGCAGTCCCAAAAATATAACCCACCATTCTGCGCAGCAGGGCCGCAGCTGCTAGCGGGGAGCGGCCGCATGCCAGTGGCTTCCAGAGAAGATCCAGCACCAATAAGTTGGTGTGGGGGGTTGGGGCGAATAGGGAGGGGAGGAATGGGGTGGAGACCAGGGCAGGGAGGAGTCTGTGTGTCGAGATTGGGAGGGGGGGGCGATACTGGCGGCAGCCGTTCTGCCAATATCCTATCTCCCTTCCCAGCCTCGATCCACTTTCCTGGGTCCACTTGGACTTGCGCCAGCAAAATCACTGGCACAGGTCCACGTAGACCCATCGGGGCAGCAGAGGCTTACTCCCAGGCAAGGGAACAAACATTCCCTTACCTGGAGGAGACCTCCGGGACTGCCCCCTCTCAGGATGCAGTGGGTGCGTCAGTGGCACGGCTGCACCAGTGTGTGTGTGTGTGTGGGGGGGGTTACATAGGATTGGGCTGTAAGTCACTGAATGCTGCTTCCCACAGTATGAGTTTCTACACTGGAAGACTGTAGCAATTATTCTTTATATAGCAATATACACTACAGTATATCAATTTGTGGCATTACATAGAGTGAAAAGACAGGTCTCTGCCGCAAGAAGCTTATCATCTAGATATTGGCACAAGGGAGATAACAGAAGGTGGGAGGAAGAGTGGGATGGAGGCAGGGGAAAACAGGGGAAACATATGTAATTTTTTTCACTCTCAGCAAGCAATGGACTCTTATGCAGGTACTACATTGGGCTGGAAAGTCACTATTTGAAGTGGTGGGAGCTGTGGATTGAACCAAGCGCAGGGGGATAAGATCTGGTTGCCTGTTAATCTTAGAAATTGCAATAGATGGGGGGGGGGGGGAGAGAGAACAGGGAAACAGATATGTTACCTTTCAATTTTTGACTTATATATTGTAGGACTCTGCAGTATCTCCAGGCCAGCGGTTTGTGCAATAGACAGGAGTATTTCCTCTCACTCATTCTTTATATATAAATAAAAAAACAAAGCTCTCATGCTTTGGGATAAACATGGATACGTGATCACTATGCGTGAGCTGTGAGAATATGTGAGAAATATGGCATTTTACCTACTACATAAATGAAGTGTACTTCATACTAGAATAAAAGCCTCATGACTCTTTTATAGTAGCTGTTAATGAAAAATGAGATGTATCGTCCAATGGGAGCTCTTCCTACTGGCTTCAAACCATGCACTAATTGATTATAAAGACACACCTAGAGGAATAAAGTAGACATGAGTACCTTCTACAGGATCAATCCTATACCATTTGCTTCTGTTGCCCTATTAAAAGGAAAGCATGTTCAATTAAAAGGGAATTAGCCTGGCTTTCAAGTCAGTGGCTACATTTAGATGTAACTAATACCTATGGTTTGGCATTACAAAGATATGCAGGAATGAGTCTTGGGTTTGCACGCTCTCTCCTCCCTTTTTCTTTCCTTCTTTAAGGGAAGAAAAAATTACGTTTCCAATACTGATTTGTGACAAATCATAGCTTGTCATTTGAGTGCCAGGCATGTTCTTATAAGGGGTTTATGTTCTTATAACAGGTTTGGATAGATTCATGGAGGAAAAGACCATCACAGGTTACAAGCCATAAGCAACCTCCTGGTTTTAGAAGTAGGTTTTCTCTGTGCCAGGTGCAGGGGAGTGACAACAGGAAACAGGTTATCTTGTTGGCTGTGTGCTCCCTGAGGCATGTGGTGGGGCCACTGTGTGATACAGGAAGCTGGACTAGATGGGCCTTTGGCCTGATCCAGCAGGGCTCTTCTTATGTTCTTAGGTTATCTTATTGGCTGTGTGATCCTTGAGGCATCTGGTGGGGCCACTGTGAGATACAGGAAGCTGGACTAGATGGGCCTTTGGCCTGATCCAGCAAGGCTCTTCTTATGTTCTTATGATGCCTGGGGAAAAGCGTTATAGAAATCTCCTAAATAGATAAATTTCAGCAGAACCTGAAAACAATGATTTTGCACAAATCATAGTTTGCCCACAAACCAGAATACCGAACCATACTTTGAACCTGTTTTGCCATTACATCTCATGTCAGCTGGTATGACCTAGCTGAAGGAGTGCTGGACCTAGATTAACAAAGTTAAAAGCCCAGCCTAGGTCTGGACTCAGTAGCCTAGGTCTGCATTATGCCTTATGCAGTCAACGTCATCTTAGCTCCAATCACGCATCTATACAATGGGAACATTTAGGAATGGTCTGAGGATGAACGTTAAAATGCATTTTGGATGCAGTGATTAATAATATAATGGACTGCAAAATTCCAGCATCTGAGTGCCTTCCCAAATCTTCTCTGCCTTAGAATCTAAGAAAACACAAAATGGAACAATTTTACAGTAATCCATAACAATTTCAATTTACATAGCTTGCCCGAACTAGGGAAGAAACTGTTTCCTCTTCTGCCTTTCATGGCTGAATGTAAAACTATCAGACCTGACAGTAGCGTCTGAACCCACAAGTTGTGGGACATTTAAATTTTCCTCACATAAGTGATTTCCCAATTGAGAAAATGCTATTTTTAATGAAATGGAATAACGTTAATCGGTTGTGATGGGAAGTAAACTCTGAATTAAACACTGCATAAGTAATTCACATCCTTCCATCTGGGAAACTTCTTCCAGAATTGGAGAAAAACTCTAAATTGAAATGTAGCACACATTTATTTAACTATTAACTACAGAAACAGAATGGTTTGAAAATGCATGCCCATTTATAGACTGCACAGCAGCTGTGATTACTGTTTGTCTTTCTGAGTTTTTAAATTGTACCCACAACTTATATACTGAAGCCTAAATTTCTCTCATCTTTTACCATGAATTAGCATATATACTCACATATACTCCATGGATGGGTAGCAAACCCACAATAAGATCAGCAACATACAGAAAGCTATTGTACAATCTCATCTTAAAAAAAAAGGTAAAGGTGACCCCTGACAATTAAGTCCAGTCGTGTCCGACTCTAGGGTGTGGTGCTCATCTCTATTTCAAAGCCGAAGAGCCAGCGTTGTCCAAAGACGCCTCCGTGGTCATGTGGCCGGCATGACTCTCCTTGCCGCAGCGCGTAGCATGCAGCTGGAACACGGAGCGCTGTTTACCTTCCCGCAAGCGGTACCTATTTATCTACTCGCATTACCATGCTTTGGAACTGCTAGGTTTGCAGGAGCTGGCCAAGCAACGAGAGCTCACCCCGTCGCCGATTCAAACTGCCGACCTTTCGATCGAGAGCTCATGGTACAGCGGTTTACCATCTCTAAATTGAAACTCAAATTTACTCCTTAAAAAATGACCTCTTTCCTTGCTACAGCTCAACGCATATCTCCCATAATGCTGCTTCATTACCCTGCTCTTTGTCGTGGCATGATTGGCAGCTACTCTAGCCAATGGGAGCAGCACATTTTGGGAAGTAGACGGGCCAATCAGCGCCACTATCCCGCCTTAACTTTAATAATGTCTTCTATTGCATGGTTTTACACAACGCTCAACTTTCCAGAATGGATCCCCCACATTATAAAGGGTATTAACGTATATGGTGAACATAAACAACATAGTTGCTATAATCGATTTAAAAGTGACCATACAATGAGTACTTTTAGATTGTACTCATTGTACTCATTCAGAAACTTGAAAGAGACATATGGTACAACTTTCTTGGGGGCAATACCATCCACGTCAGAATGCAATTACAGATGTCATAGTTAAATCTTCTCCCATGTATTTTTCTGAAGTTGCAGAAAGTTAGCAGGTCATGGCTAAAGCTAAATTAGAATATTTGATTGTGCTATTGGGGAGATATACTGTACAACTGTGTTTTATGGTGTAGAAGGGGATAAATTTGGGAAACTAGGCAAGTTCAGATTCAGTATTCCTGGTACAGAATAGATCTGTAATCCAAACTAACTGCTTTGGAGTAACTACTCCAAACTATTCCATCTCAGAATCTTTGCTATTGCCTGGATGTCAGTAAACTCTCATTTTATGATATTTCACAACATGAAAATAGGGCCAATTCTTGAGTATTTCTTGCACCTGCCTAAGGATCCGCTGGGCGGCCGAGGCCGCCCACCGGATCCCATGCTCCACTCGGGCAGTCTCCCGCCCAGCAGAAAGTCTCCTCGGGGAAGGGGACGCTCGTCCCCTTCCCTGAGTGTGAAGAGCGCTGGGGCCGATCGGCCTCCTCCAAAGTTGGAGGAGGCTGTGTAACAACTCAGCCGCGCGACGGGGGACAGGATTCGGCCAAAGCTGTCCCCCGCCCCCTCCAGGAGCGGCTTGGCCTATGGCCGCCCTCTGTTTGCCCCTGATCTGCCCACCTGCTTGCTGGATCCTTACCTGGGTCTGGCGGTGGTCCTCTGGGCAATCGGGCAGCGGAGCAGGGGAGGCCGGCCTTGTGCCGGCCTTCCCTGCTCACAAGTCGTCAAAAGTGCCTTATGGCACTTTTACAATGGCTTCAGCCAGCGGTCCGTCAGCAGCCCCAGCGCTAGGATTGCACTGTATGACAGCCACTCCCAGCAATGATTGATCAGGCAGACTAGAAGGGGTGCTTGATTATTTCAGTTTTACAACTGGTACCAAATCCACTGTAAGGCTGGAATGAGCATGACAGAGATCACTGCCAAAAGCATCTTGAAGGAACTGAAAATGTGCACTGTAACGTCATCACTCAGTTTTCCCAATGAAGTAGATGGAGAGCAGGAGCCTCAGAGCACAATGATGTTATGCTTAACATTCTGTATTACTAGACTAAACAGGAGGAAGAATAAAGGAGAGGATGCAGTGCTGTCGTTGATGGGACCAGTCACTCACCATCCATACTGTCTAACTCCAGCCTAACATTTTATCAAAAAATTTTTTTGCAAAGAATAAATCAGAGGCATTTTTTTACTACATGTAATACAAATAAATATAAAAGTATAATGGAAGAACACATTATGCTTGTTGGTGTTCCCGGTCATTTTTTACTGGATGAAATCAAACAGACAATGGAAATGAGGTTTGCCATTTCACTATGCCTCCTGGATATCAAGCGATCAGTTCTTCGCTGGTGACTATTTCCTGTACATTTTTATGCAGACTCCGAAATAAGCAATTTTAAGAAGGAGGGGGAGAGAAGAAACCACAACCCTCCCCATTCTATTTTGTCTCCCTGCCAAATGATTTTCCAGTGTCAACAAGAGGCGTGCAGAGACTGAGAGCCCAATCCTAGCCTCCCCCCCCCACCGATGCAGCAGCAACACCAGGAGGCTTCCACAGTGCAAGGGGATGTTCAATCCCCTTACTCCTGCATAAGCCTCTTGGCCTGCAATGGGTCTCCTCGGACCTTCTCTAGCAATTTCGCTAGTATAAATCGGAGAAAAGGGGCAGGGAGATTGCAGGTAAGGGGAATAGGATCCGGCGTGGGACTTCCGCAATGGATCCTCCCCCTCCTGTGGCCTCCCCGCCCCGTTATGCCCTCTCTCCACCCAGTTTCTCCCCCTCCCCGCCCCGTTCCGCCCTCCCCCTGCCTTATCTTTCCCAGTGCGTGTCCGGACTTTCTCTGGTGTGGCTGGGAAGGTGTAGGCCTTGCCGCCGGCATCCCTGGCAGCACGCTGATCAGTGCGCTGTCAGGGAGGCTTTTGCGACCGACGCTGACTCCTTTACGCCACTCAGCGCCACAGTGGGAGGCGCGCTGCCATCGGGCGACACACATAGGATTGGGCTGTGAGCATGGTGCTAAAACAACAGACCCGAGGATAAAAGCATGCAATGGCAACATTTCAACCAGAACTGTAGAGAATATGGCCCTATGATTCAGTCGCAGGGGCAAGTGCTTCCTCCGATACCTAGACATGTATATTTATTCAGATCGCTAGCTAGTTTCAGGGCTCAGGACGAGTTATAAATCAAATACCCAACAAGCACCAAACTAGGTGTAACAGCAGCAGAGCCATAAATTCAAACTCAGATCTGCCCTAATTGCATAGAAATAAGGTATGAGCTCCTGTATTTAACAACAAAAGGGGAGAGTGGGTAAAAAGCCTTTCTTCCACCCACAGCTAAACTCCCCACAAATTTCTTTCTGCCCTCTCAGCTTCACTATCAGAACTATGTTAAGATGGGCGAGGAGGGGGCACTTGCAAAGGGGGGCAGCTGGAAGGTAAGTTGCAGATGGGGGAGGGCTCTTCAGCCCTCACCCACTTGCCCCTTTTGCTTCTTACATTGGCTCCACCTCCTGCTTTCTACTTGAATAGGGCAGATCTGTATTTATACAGAATCATCCACTGCCATTGGCCCAGATCACACAAATGTTGCGCTAAATCTTCCATTCATTAGGTGCTGAAAATGACCACCAAAAGCCAGCTGAATTCATTCTTTGTCCATCTCACATTCTCACAAAGCCCCAGTCAAACGTGATTTCGCTTTGTCACATCCTTAGGAAAAGGCAGCCATACTAAAAGGTCAAGCATCTGTGTCTTGGTTCTCACTGAGCGGTAAGCTGGCACCTTGGCTGTACTGAACTATTTCAAACTACAGGGTGAGCCTCACAAGACACAAGACTAAATGGTCCTCCATACAAAAAGTAATGATAATAAATCCCTGCACACAGAAATCTAGCATGGGATTGGGACACTTCTGCTAGAAATTAAGACTTTCTAACACAGAATTTTATGCACGGAGGGACACACAGTCATGTGAATTCTCACCTGCAACCTGAAGTGATACAAGCCAAGACCTGAGTTTTCAATCTCAGTGAGAACAAGGCAATGGTATAATTGGGAAAAGTCCTTCTGTTCTTGCAAGATGCATAGACTAGAATGTTTTTAACCAGTGTATCTGCACCAAAGGAAACACTGGACTGCATTGATCAGTTTCTAATGAAACTTGTATGGCTACAGACCATGTGTATATATAAAGTTGTGGCTGCATGCAGTTCCATTCCTATTGTGTCCCTTTCCTATTTGTCTTTGGCTACCATATTGTACATTTGTGGGGAAGGGCCTGTTTTGCATTTTGCAAAACATTTTGCAAAATGCATATTATGCATTTTGAAAGCACTTTAGAAACAGTATCTTAATAATGAGTTGAATAACAATTCCAAAAATGGATGGCATCTTGGATGCTAACCTCCTCTCATGAGTTCTGCTTGCGTAATGGGACTGCTTCACCTCCTTCTTCCAACTGTAACCTCCCTGAGCTGCACCCCATGAAAAGCCACTACTGAGGATTGGAAGCATCCTCCAGAATGGCATGGGATGAATAGGAATGGGTAACTGTTTGCGGCTTTCTGTTGTAAGCCGCCTTGGGTCCCTTCGGGGAGAAAGGCGGGACAGAAATATTATAAATAAATAAATAAATAAAATAACTGACAAACATGAGGAAACCACAAGCATCCTGCAGGTACGCAAGTATCTCAAGTAGTCACCTGACAAGGTTTTATTGTACTACATACATTTCAGCGTAAGCAAAAAAAAAAAAAAGCAAGCTAATTAGCTAGCTAGCTCAGGAAAGATAAATCGCATGTTGTTTTCTGTTATCTATCTTATTCATTTTGGCACCGCACTCAGTGCAGCCTTCCTGCCTCCCCGCAATACTGTGTACAGGCCAATCTCCTGTGTTCTTTTTTTTTTTCTTTTTCTTTGCAGAGGCCACAACTTACTTGATGTTTTGTACTGGCACAGATACCAGATTACAACATGCATGCAGCTTTAATCAATCCTGAGGGGGGTACATGGGTTGTTACATTGCTGCTTTTGTTGTTTTTACGACCATAATCCTGGTGAAGATGCTTCGATCTTGGTACGTTGCTGCTTTACTCAGTAATAAATGTGGAAATAGATTGGATCCTGCTGAGAATTTTTCTGAGAAAAACGTATCCGAACACACACACGAGCCATACAGAATGGACACAAGGCACGTGCATTTTGTACGGGCATCCATACCCAAGTCCAATAACACAAGGTGAAAACAGCTCTGAGAAATACCTTCATCTAGCAAGGTTATTTCTCAAATAATAAATCTAGTAAGCATGACCTAGATACATACGGTAGATGATCCAAGGAGCCCTCCCATACACTATATCAAGTATTGCGCTTCTAACATTCATATTTGTGAAACTACGGAAAAACCAGATTAGACACGACACAGCAGCATCTCACAACTTGTGATCCTTTTCAGGTAGTACTCCTATTTCCATCACTGTTGTGACTTACAAATTTCTATACACTACACTTCAATTTAGACAGCGTAAAAATTTCCTTATTTTAACAGTCTGATGGCAATTCTTGGCAGCTTTTCCTTTCGCTAGTACAAGCATGATGCTTGAATACTTGTCGATAATAGAAATAATGGAGATGAGGATGTGTTCTGTCTAACGTCACACCCTGAATCACTCAAAATTTATCCACAGAAATTCAACAAAGATGGGACACCTGCAACCTTTATTGGCGGTTCATTTGGGTGTCAAGGGCAATGTAACACAAAGGAAAATTTTGTGTCAAGTTGAGAGCCTGGAATTGATACCGTGCTTAATGAAAAAAGGAGACAGAATTTGGAAGCCATTCTTTGACGGAATTCCACAGGTCCTCCAACGCAGTGTTTCTCTTAGTGTGATGAAACTTTCTTGGTCTCTTTTACTCAGCTCTTCCACTTACGAGGTGTGAAGAGTTTTGGAAGTAACTTTTACCTCTCTGAATTTCAGTGCAATTGCAATAATACACGACAATCCTATGACATCAGAAATATATTCTACATCTGAAGTATTTCAAAAGCAAAAATTGCTCTTAACTACAGGGCATCACAAGAAAATGTACACACACATTATAGTGTAAAATTTACTATGCTATAATTCACACATATACTATAATATCATGTACTGCATATGGTGTACACAGAAGCAGTTGCTAGTTAGTTAATTAATTAGTTAATGAATTAGATCAAGTGCTCGAAATTTTCCCCACTGGCATCTACTGTATATGTCACTGACATCACTGAGTAACGGTGAAATCCTGTCTGGCCAGGAGCTCTGGCATCGAGTGTTGCAAATGTGCCGTAAGGCATGTTTGCGACTACTCGGGAGAAGCCGGCTCCAAGGCCTGTGCCCCCTCCCCACCAGCCACCGCTGGATGGAGCAGGTAAGTGCCATGGACAAGGTAAGTGCCACTCTGAGAGGTGTAGGGCCTGGAGGGCGTGGAGGGGTAATAACGGGGCGGGAAGGAGAGGGTCTAAGAGGGAGGCGGGATTGGCAGAGAAGGCCTCTGCCATATCCTATCCCCCCTCCCAGGCCGGGAAGCCATACATGGGGCTTTTCGGACTGTGACAGCAATTTCACTGGCACAGATCCAAGTAGCCCCATTGAGCAGCCTCAGGCTCGACACGGGGTAAGAGGACAAAAGAGGACAAATACCCTGAGACCTCCACCCTGCTCAATCCCAGTGCTAGATACAGTGTGGGCTGTGGGGTCCTGCTGCACCAGCGCTAGACAGAATTGGGCAGCCCGGGATCTGCAGACATTCACCAACGCGTATGCTGGGATCTCTTCAATCGCTTCCCTTTGATGTTTGAGTGTTGTAGGTTTTCTACAATGAAGTACGTATGAATTAAAGCTCATGAAGATGTTAAGTACGTTTTTTCTCAGACACCCTGTATATTTAACGATAAGATCAGAACAGCAATCACAACAGTGCTGAGAAATAGAATCATTCCCTTCAAAAGCAAAATCAGGGTCGCATGCTGATCAGTTTGGAAGCCAATGGGGACACAGCACAATGGAGGTTTCTGCATACTTAAGGGGGATCCCAAGGCATGCAGAACTTACAGCCCAATCCTA
This sequence comes from Plestiodon gilberti rubricaudatus, assembly GCA_026170595.1. Lineage (NCBI taxonomy): Eukaryota > Metazoa > Chordata > Lepidosauria > Squamata > Scincidae > Plestiodon > Plestiodon gilberti. The sequence goes on from JANXHW010000002.1 coordinate 242,365,043, forward strand.
TGGGCTCTGGCCAGCAACGGAATATGCATTCTGCTGCTGGAGACTGCTGAAAGCCAGTAGTAAAGCACTTACCGGCAGCATGCTGAGTAGTGTAGCCGGGACACCAGTGGGAAGGTCAGAGCCTTCCTGCCCATATCATCGGCTCTCCCGCCACCTGCTGGAGCAGGTAAGACAGCAAGAGGCAGGAGGGGGCAGGGGACGGCGGAATGTGACAGGGGGCGGATTCGATGATGATGGTGTGTGCAGTCTCCCAACCCCACCCCTCTCTCTCCTCGAACTTGCTGAGGAGACCCATTGCAGTTCAGGAGGCTTATGCAGGGGTAAGGAAATTTAAATCCCCTTTCCTTACTGAAGCCTCCCGATTCCCCGCCCCCCTCCCCCACACTGGATACAGTGCACACATTTTTGGTGCGGCTACACCAGCAGGGGGTAGAGGATAGGATTGAGCTCTGATTTTCTTTCCATATATGTCAAAGGGGAAAGGAGGGAAAATGCCCCAAAAAGCAGGAAAAAGAGGACTGTGGTCCTGACACAAAGAGATATCAAATATTCCTTTGGAGTGAAAGGCATTGAGCAGTCAAATGATAATGCTGTCCCATCTTTCCTCTTTTAGCTATCTTTAATTTAATTATTTGATTTTGTCTGTAAACCGCTTTGTGATCTTTTTGTTGAAAAGCCGTATATAAATACTGTTAATCATAATCATAATAATCTTGAGCCCAAGGAACGTTGCATACACTAACACTACTAGCCACTTCGAGAAGCACAGGCAGTTTCACAATTAAGGGTTGCAGCTGCATATTTGTAGACTCATTTTTAAAAACTATTATTTTTACAGCCTTAGCATCTGCCTACAAAATGAACTGTTAATTTTCCACCTATCTCCACCTGAAGGGCAGAAGGTATTTGTTAAGTCTTGCAGGCGACGTATGCAAGTTCAAGGTCAACATTTAATTCATACAACCTGATCCAGAATTCCCCTGAGCAATTTTACCACACTTCTGTGCTATGCAGAACCATGTTTTAGAATTTGGCAGGCAAGCTGTTCCGTCTATCAGAATAATTTACAGATGGTGTCTATGTGACACAACATATTTATTGTTCAATATTCTTAGGCTATGTAATTTTCCCTACGGCTAACATTGCCTGTGCATTTGGCAAAAGGTAGATGAAATTATTTGCACTTCCAAAACTATTCATTCACAAAATTGCTTCTTGGAAAAAGTCAACAGACTACAGAATAATAATAAAGACAGGTAGAAAGTGTGTCTCCTATGCAACTGCAAGACAAAACAAAGTGAATTGGATCTTTGATTCCAAGTAGTATTTTTGAACTTCCATTTTGTAGATGATGTTTGCTGCCTACCTTCAGACTACAGACTGTATTTTCTTTTCCTTGAATCAAGCCATGCCGCTTAGGCTTTCGTTTATTTATGATCCCTTTTCTGGACCAAGAACTCAATAAAATGCTTTAGGGGGATTTTTATCTTTATTTTTTCCAGGTAGTTGCATAGATAAGCGAACCATTAAAATGGTATCAGTTCAGTGAATCAACCAGAATGACAAAGTAAAATGAGTAAAAATGCCTCCCACTGCAACAAACAAATTACTTCTATTTTAGTGGTATTTTCACCCAGGTCTTCTGAGGGGTCATAAAGTCATTTTCACATCTGAAATCTGAAGCATTGTTTTTTAGACCTTTTCATGCAACTCGTAGGCGAGAGAGGAAGCGATAATGTCTAGTGATAAACCTTTTGCATATATAGTATGTGGAGGACTGACACAAGAACACTTCAATTTCCATCATATCCTAGTCAGCAAATTCACCGAGTGAAAGTCAATCTCCTTCAACTTCTCAAGGCCATTTTAGCATAAATGTAAATGCAATAAACATATACAGATGTTTGTATATACGACTGTTAGGTAGGTAGGTGGTTGATGCAATTGCTCTTCCATTTCTGGCATGATCTCCCACTGGATATTGCAGCTCCCATCTTCTGCAGGGATCAGGTGATCAGGTGACACAAGAAGTCAATAAGGCTGCACAAAACTACTGACACAGCAGCCTTCCTTCTCAAATGGGCAGTCCGATCCTGCCTAAGATGCGGCAGCCGGCCAAAATGGCCAGGAAGTGGCCAACGCCGGCATGGCCGGGACTCACCTCACGGGAAGGAGATGTTCGTCCCCTTCCCCCAATGTAAGGTCTAGAGGCCCCAATGGGCCTCCTCGGATGTGTACCAGCTCTGTAGCTGATGCTTGTCCAGGGTGGCCATGTAAGGTCGGCCTGGCCCAGGAAGGGGCTTGGGATATCAGTGCAACCCAGCGCCAATATCCCCGCCCCCTTCTAGGCCAGGCTGGTCAATGGCCCACTCCCCTACCACCCCAGCCCGCCCTTCCCACGACCTCCCGCCAACCGGCACAGTCCTTACCTGGGTCGGCCAGCGCGGGACAAGGAGGGCAGCGGAGTGAGCGATGTCGGCCTCCGCACCAGCACCGCTTACTCTCCCGGTGTCGCAAAAGTGTCTTATGGCATTTTTGCGACACCTTAGGCTGACTGAGCACTCACTTCACCGGCCTAAACCTGTGCAGGATTGCGAAGTGAGCTGCCCATTGTGGGTTACGTTACCGACTTGACGGTCTATTTACTTCCGAGTTCAATTACCTGCCTGGTTGAGACCTGCCTGTCTCCAGACTGCCTGCACTAACAGGCATGCATCAGACAAATCCGAATAATTGCAAAAGTGCATGCATTAATTCTGCTTCTTTGCAAGCATCATAAGAATGTGTACAAGGGTAAAGAGCTGTGAGAAGCAGCCCACAGTCACTGCCATTTATGAGAAAATAATCCAAGTTTTAATCGAACACCTGAAGCTGTTCTGTAGCAAGCAAGTGAAGCACATTGTAGTTGACCATCTCCATCAAGATTTTAGGCCATGCAGAAGTCACGTGTGTTCCTTGTGGAAAAACGCCTAGAATTAACATTAAGCTGCCAGATGAAAAAGTTGTGGAAAGTGCAAGCCAACATTTAGTCTAGAAGCTACTAATGCTTCTATTATAAAATGATAAATGTCACCGTCATAATCGGACTTTTGCAAGGGTTCCAGTGCTTTTGCTTTTACACTGAAAGCCAAAACATTAATAAAGCAATTGAAGTAGTAGACTATTTAAGTCTATGAATGTCAGTCGCAAGGTTTCACATATGTCACTTGGCAGTAATAAAGGACTTCATATACAGTGCTAGGGCCAAATATTGCTATTTTTATTTTTTATTAGGAAGCAGTCGGGATAGGAATGCAAGTAAATGGAAGAGAAAAATGAAGGCAATGCCAATTAATCTGCTCCCCTTGTGACATTTTAATGCATTATTGGTACAATTATTCCAAAATGTCCTCAAAGGATCATCACACCTGCCTTTTTCAGAGTTCATTTTTCACCGAGTTTAACAAGCAACCTTTCTACCTGGCTTTTGTCTCCCAAGGAACTGTACCCTTTAATCCCTCTCTTTCTAATGAAGAAATGAGGAACCTGAAGCGTGGATACCAGGGTATTGCCTTTCCTTGCACTGATGCTAGCTTGGAATATTTTCGTCCTGAGGTTTATTTTCATAAAGTCGGTGCTGGCTCCAAAGGCGAGGGGGCAGGGGCGCTTCGTGCTCCCGTGTATCGGAGGGTCTGACCACAGTGGAACTTAGAGATCCGCCCCCCCTGCAGTGACACCAGTGTCGAGGAGGCCTCCAAGTCCTGTGGGTGCGCCTGCATCGGCAGTGGGGAGGTTAGATGGGATTGGGCTGCAAGAATTGGTGCATACATAGTGGAAGCAGGAAAAGCTTCTGCTGATTTCCTAGCGAGTTGGGACTTGCATATCTCATAGGATCTCTAGTGAGATCTGTGAGCTCCAGAGGTTACCTGGTACCATGCAATTGGAAGTACTTGCCAGATGCACAAAAGGCCTCCCCCCATTCCCTCTACTATCTGCCCACCTTCTCTCTAAACTGATCTCCACACGGGATTGGGAGCATTCACCTGTATCCTTAGACTCCTGTTGGGCTCATTGAATAGCAGTGTGCTAAATGCATCACCTATGGCACATTACGACTCATCTGATGTGGATGGTCCTAGCAGCGGGAAGGCAGACTCACCTGGTTCAATGGGCAGCAGGTTGAGGACCACTTCCACCTCACCATAAAGTTCTTCCCCCACGTCCCTTGGTGCAGTGACGCAGCTCCTCCATTGCGCCACCCCTGAAGTGCCCCTGAGCCACTGAGGCGGGAAATGACTACTCTTCAGTCTACACAGAGGAATTGGTCCAGGACATCAAAGAAGGGTTGTCCTGGAGCACCCAGAATAACTGTTGCCTTGTAGTTCCTTGACTTTGTAGTTCCTGCATGCCTTGAGGTCCCTGAGGTAGTACATGTCCTTCAGTTTCTCTGAAATGTATCGGAACTGCTTCATATTTGGTGAAAGCTGCCTGGACCATGGTATCCCCTGACAATTAAGTCCAGTCGTGTCCGACTCTAGGGTGTGGTGCTCATCTCCATTTCAAAGCTGAAGAGCCAGCGTTGTCCGAAGACGCCTCCGTGGTCATGTGGCCGGCATGACTCTCCTTGCCGCAGCGTGTAGCTGCTACACGCTGCGGCCTGGACCATGACTTCCTGATAAATGTAGATAAACACCCTCAGCTCCTCCTCAATCCATGATGGAGTCCTTGGAAGCGCCTTCCTGGTTAACGGAGCCTCTCTAACATGCAGGCTGCTTGCCTGCTTCGTTGCAATAAGCAGCTTGCTGCTTATAGCGTTTTGGTGAATCAAGAAGCCCCTTGACCTAAGCGCCAGCGATATTAGCTAAAGGGAATGGGCGCAGAGGGGGGGCCCTGGTATCCTCGGTGGGATAGCATTCCCCCCCTATCCACAGGTTCCCGGTATCTGCGGGGGGGGGGGGAGGAACCTATCCACTGTGGATACCAGGGCCCTACTGTAATTGTAAAAGATTTGGACAGAGCAAAGTTCTTGCTGCAATGTGGGGAGTGTGCACTAGATAGCTTTTCAAGTAGAAATGAATTCAAGTCTTGCATAATGCAGATTATCCTCACAAGGATAGGCCACCACTATGCTCTCCTCTCACTTTTGCATTCCCTCTGTGATATTAGGCATCAAGGAAAGTGACATAAATGCCAGGCACTGGGACCTTGCTTTATAAAAGCTGCAGAGTCATCCAAATAGATTTGATTATAAGCATTTTATTACCTCTCTGAGTCCAAGGAGTAAATGTGCACTTGGAATAAGTCACCGATTTTACTCACAGAGAGGATTTTACTGTGAGTGAAATTGGTGACTTGACCCACTCCCAAATGTAGCCTATGGTATCTCACAGTAATCTGACTGAAGCATTGTCTTTTGATATGAAATTAAAATCTTCAACCCTAAAAACAGAATCTGCATCCAAGGATACATATCACTTCTTACTTAATTCATGTTACTCTTTGAGAAATATAGATAATTGCAGTTTTAAACTTGTGTACTTCTTATCATATAAACATTTGCAACCATGGAGTAAATCACACTGCTGAGACACAATGTCTTCACTAAATTAGATTTGTTGGTTCCTTACATGCTTTAAATGCACACATAAAACTTGGGATTGAGTGCATAACCACAGTCGCATCACTGCTGGGTTAGGAATGCAATCAAGAGTTCAACTACAACTCACTTGCTTTTAGAGCACCCTGATACTTCAAATTGTGACTTCTTCCATCAAACCAATCATAGCCACACCGTAACTTTTCCTTCACCAGTCAAACTTCTCCCTACCGTACCACTGCTGTGAGAACGCACTGGATCAAGTCACTTCACTTGCTATTTACCTGATAATCTATCCAATTTATGTGGCCCTAAATGAGAGAGCTCTCTGAAAGAGTTCATCCACATTGTAAAATCTAAGCAAAAGTGATATGGAAGGAAGGAGTACAAAGGAAGGAGTACAGAAGACAGAAACGTGTTGGTGTAAACACCCAGCCCCGCTCGGCAGAGCTGGAGAACCACTCGGCTAAGACACAACTGGCAATGATGTCACTGCCAGCGCCACTGAGCCAATGGAAGTTGAAAGGGACTGGCCCACCCACCTGATTGAGAGGGGGTGTGGCCTTCTGGGGAGAGCTTTAGAGGCAAGGAGAGGGGAAGCAGAGACGGAGAGGTGGAGGAACCAAGGAGGGGGAAGTGCAAGGAGCCTGGAACCAGGTATGGGGCAACAATGGACGGGAAAGCCCAGACTGAGGGAAAGAAAGGAAGAGGAAAGAATGAGGTCAGGCGAAACAGGAGGCAACAGGGGTGAAGAAACAAGGGATCTGAGGAATAGTCTCCTAACTAGACCAGGAGAGAGAGAGGAGGGGTCGATAGGTCAGAGAGAAAGTCTGGTGGGAGGACTGAGGCGCAGATAAAGGGGCACTGAGGAATTCCATTCTATTTAGAGGGAGCAAGTTCTCACCTGCTGTAGAAACAAGGCCACTTGGACCAACTCTGCAGCTTATACCCCCAATGAAAGCAACTAAAGAGTGAGGACTGGAAGTCAAGGTGAGGAACCTTCATTGTTCTGGGTATGCACTGCCTGTACTGACTCAATAAATCCTACCTAAAGCATATTCTGCAGGCCAGCGGGTGGTGCAGTGGGATAAACCGCTAAACCATGAGCTGTCGATCGAAAGGTCGGCAGTTCGAATCCGCGACGGGGTGAGCTCTCGTTGCTTGGCCAGCTCCTGCCAACCTAGCAGTTCCAAAGCATGTTAATGCGAGTAGATAAATAGGTACCGCTTGCGGGAAGGTAAACAGCGCTCCGTGTTCCAGCTGCATGCTACGCGCTGCGGCAAGGAGAGTCATGCCGGCCACATGACCATGGAGGCGTCTTTGGACAACGCTGGCTCTTCGGCTTTGAAATGGAGATGAGCACCACACCCTAGAGTCGGACACGAATGGACTTAATTGTCAGGGGATACCTTTACCTTTTTAGTGGAGGGGAAGCCTTTTGTTGTTGCTATTTGGCAAGCAATTGAGAATCAGAACCTTTGCTGCAAATCGTGCAACAACCAACCAGTATATCTCAATACACTTTCTGCCCTATGGTTTATCCCACTCACAACTGGTCCACCATATTCTCATTACGTAATACGCAAATCTATATTAAATCACGTGACAATAGTCAAGCAGTTCTCCCAATTCAGGTAGAAGAAATGTGTAATTTTTTTTTTTTAAAGAGAAAAATCCTGTCTGGTCATCCATTTGAAGATGTGATCATACTTTTATATACCATTTATCAAAAATCCCCCAAATAAACCACATAGTAGTACTGGTAGAACTTTGTTAGGAGTGCCACGTGATGCCATGTGGGTACTGCAGTATTATTACTGCAATCCTTCAACTTGCTTGTATTCCCTTCCCCACCCCTCCACTTTTATCTAAAACATCCTTTATGTTCGTTATTAACAGTGAAATTTAATGAAAACCATACATTTCACGACGAGTGCCTGGCCATGCATGGCTGATTTGTTTGAAAAGGGAATCGCTCCTCTCTAGGAAAATGATGGGAGATTAAAACATTAAAAATGTATGGCCTATAATTAGTTTATCACTGACAGAATTGTGGGGGAGGAAGATCCCAACAAAACATATGAGACTCTAGCAAGGGATCACTTCGGAAGATCAATGCTCCGACTATCAAGGAGGGGAAACTAAGAGGCAGCCTCCCTTGCAATGGCTTGGCTTGATGTGCACATTGCAGACATGAAGCATCAGGAATTCCTCTTTTTGTCCTCCCCCTCCCATTCCCTCCTGTGCTCCTATGGGATGCTGATCTCTGTCAAATCCATATGCCTTCAACGGAAGTGAAAGGCACTCAGCAATATGCACAGAGGTGGTCCCAAGCTGGCTGCAATAATTTTGCTTCAACGATCCAATGACATTAGGAGGATAACCTGAAGCACCATCTTTCATCCCCTGAGAATTGATACCCAGTGCACAATTCCAAAGAAAACTGAGCAAAATAGCAGGAGCAGAGACTCTGTATTAGTTAATTATAGAACTCCATTTTTTCCCTCCCACTGTAGGCATTTTTGTAATATTTAGGGTAGTACTGATGTTTTTACTGCAATAATTAAGGTAGGTCTAATAAGGCAGTATATTGACAATTTTCCATTAACACTGGAAATTCCACAAACGCTGTGCTAATAAATAAATGGTCACTCTATCATTGAGAATTTCATTCAAAAATACTATCACAATATATTTACAAAGAGGCAACGGGGTTGATGGTCTCATGACTTCCCATCATATTATTGATAAGTAAAGAAGGATTTATCTTTTCTTTCAGTCACTAAAAACAAAGACTAATACAGCACTTTTTTAAAAAAGAAAAACTTAGACAGAAAGGATGAACAAATGAGCTGATGGTTTGAATCCCCTTAACAATTTATCATCATTGCCCCTGTCAAATACCCTATCTCCAACAGATTTATAGAGCAAACGTTTTTCCTAGAAGATCTATTATATATTAATTTAACTCTGCTTCCTTAAATAATCCTCTCATTCCACAACAGTTCTATGAAGGCTGTTCCAAACTCTACTCCTCTGATGACTAACCTATACCATCGTCACTATTATTTCACAAAGATCTGAATTTTATTCTGGATTAAATGGTTATTAAACTCTTAAAACTAATTTTAAATATTGCATAATGTTTGTCTTATGTTTTTAATTATCTTGTTGAAGTCACTTTGAAACAGGGATGTGGATCAAGAATCTGACTCCAAGTCTTGAGAGTCAAGCTCCAAGTCTCTGGGTCCAAGTCTCAAGTCAAATCCCAAGTCTCTGGGTCCAAGTCTCAAGTCAAGCTCCAAGTCTCTGGCTCCAAGTCTCAAGTCAAGCTCCAAGTCTCTGGCTCCAAGTCTCAAGTCAAGCTCCAAGTCTCTGGGTCCAAGTCTCAAGTCAAGCTCCAAGTCTCTGGGTCCAAGTCTCAAGTCAAGCTCCAAGTCTCTGGGTCCAAGTCTCAAGTCAAGCTCCAAGTCTCTGGGTCCAAGTCTCAAGTCAAGCTCCAAGTCTCTGGGTCCAAGTCTCAAGTCAAGTCCCAAGTCTTTGCACCCAAGTCCCGAGTCTTTGGTTGCGAGTTGCGAGTCCCTATCTATTTAATGGGGAAAACGGGGTTAAACCTGAATAAAATTCGACTTGTCGTAAAAGGCTCCAAGTCTCGAGTAAAGTCTTTTGAGTCTTTTACAATTGCCAAGTCAAGTCCGAGTCAAGTCATTGACACGACTTGAGTCCAACTCGAGTCAGAGTCATTAGACTCAAATCTCCATCACTGCTTTGAGGGCCTTTATGGTCAAAAAGTGGCCTATAATGTCAACAACAAGTGGGCATGAAAAATAGCCACTCCCCACCCTAACATGCTTGAGACAAAAGGAGTGGTTTGCTTTTGCAATGCAGAGAAGCAAAGAGAGTGGGGCTTCCAGTCTGGCACTTTGCATCTTTAGAGGGACTGAAAATTGCATGTGGAACATCATCTTAACGTGTCTGAATGTGCTGATATTGCAAGAAGGTGTTAGGAAAAAGGTTTGAAGTTTGGACAAAGGAGTTATGAAATCATGAGACGACCCAAGCACACCCCTTCCACCCTCAGTGGAAAGCCATATGCCATTTGGAGCACTTAAGCTCCGACAAACTTAGTTTCTTCATTGTTTGAAAGTTCAGAGTTTATACATTCTCAGGGGGGAATATTCTTAAGAGATAAAATTGGTTCCAATATTCAACATATTCCAAAACGTTCCCTATCCAGACACTACCACATCTCCACAGGGTGGGATCCATACGCACGAGCACACAGGAGAGAATGCGAGAGGGAGGACAAAAGTGTATCCTCCTTAAATGTAAATTGATTAAGTCTGACTCACGTGCTAGTTGGATTGCCATATTCCAGCTCACCCAGATTTGGGCAGTGAAATCTGCATATTATGCAAATCATTTGCTACTTATGTAAACTGAGTGACTTACTGGAAAGGTTAAGCATCACTGCAGCATTTCCATTCAAAATTGTTATTGATTGATTGATTGATTTTGAAGTGTGAATCCTGCCTTTTTTCATGGGGACTGAGGCTGGCTTACAAAAAATTATAAAGAAAATTGACTTACAGCCCAATCCTATACTTTGGAAACTGTTCTGAGCAGTATAGGATAAGGTATACACCCTCGGATGTCAGTGCAACTACAGCCATACCAGCAACCACGAAGCCCCACCATCATAGCCTAGGTCCTCTCATGGACGCTCCATAGATAGCAACACAAACCTACGCCAACGCACCATAGGCACAACTACAGTATAGCTGTCTGGCCTCGGACTTACCCGATGATGGTGGGGGCCTGCTGACAGTCACCACTCACAGTGGGCCGCTCAGTGCCCTTGGCACCAGCGGCCATGCCTTAACCGCCAAGGGCACCTAATGGGGAAGAGAGTGGTGGTGAGAAGCCAGCAGGGGAAAGGCCCTTTAAGTGGGCATGGCCCCAGGCAGGGCTAGGGCAAGACAGGAAGAGGGAGGTGGGTGAGGCAAGGAGGAGATCTTGGATGGTGGCTGGAATGGGGATGACTTGACACAGCACCAGTGGGTTGATGCTCCACAGACCAATAGCAAGGCAGAACAGCGACAGGATAGAGACCCACTGGATCAGGTAAGTTGGCAGAAGGGGCGTTCCAGGGGAGGAGTGGGGTGGGGATTGGGACCAAGTGTGGCAAGGGCAGAATGGGAGCATATATAGGCGGCAGCAACAAACAACAACAACATCCTTTGCCCCCAGCCTGGGCTTGACATGCCCCCTTGGACCCACTTGGATTTATGCCAGCCAAAGAGTGGCACAAATCTGAGTAAGCCCATTTGGGAAAAGGCAGCAGCAGAGTAGGCAAGTAAAAAAAGTTGTTTACTTACTCTCTGTCACTGCCTGGTTCCCGGCTGGCCTATAACATGCAGCGGGCGCTGCACACTCTGGGCTGCCCCAGGGTAAGATTGGACTGTGTCAGCCCATTCCAACCCAAGGGCCAAGCAGCCCAAGTCAGACCTAAAGTCAGCCTAAGTCGTTTAGGGCAACTTTAGGTCTGGAACGCAACCATTTAGGGCGAAGTTAGGTCAAAGTTAGGTCGAAGTTACAACCGACGGACTAAGAACAGCCCATTCCAACCCAAGGGCTAAGCAGCACAAGTCAGACCTAAAGTTGACCTAAAAGTGGGCGGAACATGGGCGGACCGTGGGTGTAACGGGGGCGGCAACCAATTAACGTTGGATTCCAGACCCTGGCAAGCACAGACACGCCCCCTCCAACACAAATGCTGACACAAATTTTAGGTCGACCAAAAAGGTGGACTCAAATTCGAGGAGACCCATAGGAGCCATTTTACCTTACCCAAGCCAGCCCTCTCCTGAAAATTTCTAACACCCTGCTCCTGAGTTAGGTCAGAGTTAGGCCTGCTAGGTCTGGAAACCGACAGAGTTATGCCTAAGATAGGGAGCCTATCAGCACCCAGCCCCACCCAGCCTCTTTCCCATAAAAGCCCAGCTCCAGGCCCCCAGTCTCTCTCTCTCTCTCTCTGAGCACGTGGCGTGGGGTTCTGTCCCCCACAGCCACAAAGTGGGACTTTGTCAGTGGAGGGCAAAATTCACAAACACCCCTCTTCTCTTCTCCTCTCTGCCCCCCTCAAGGGCAGAGAGGGCTGTTCTGGCTTTGGCCAAACTGTTTACAGCTGTGCCTGGGCAGCTGTCTCCATGCTACCATTTGCTAACCCATGTCTTTCTCCCAGCCTCTCCCCCCACACACACACAAGCAACAACACCAGCAGGTAAGTGCAGGTAAGAGCAGGGGTTGTGCTGACATGTGTTCTGACATCTGCCTCTTTGCATATAGAAATAAAGGTAGGAAACTGCCTCTATACCAATGTCTTGTCTGCATAGCCTGCCATGATATGCTTCTTTACCAATGTCTTGTCTCATAGCTGCCTGCATAGCCTGCCATGATATGCCTCTTTACCAATGTCTTGTCTCATAGCTGCCTGCATAGCCTGCCATGATATGCCTCTTTACCAATGTGCCCTCTCATGTCTGCCTGCAATGCCTTCTCTGAAATGCCTCTTTACCAATGAGTAGTCTCATAGCTGCCTGCAATGCCTTCTCTGAAATATCTCTTTACCAATGTGCCCTATCATGTCTGCCTGCAATGCATTCTCTGAAATGCCTCTTTACCAATGAGTAGTCAGATGCCTGCCTGCAATGATATATAGGATACATGCCGCTTTACCACTATTGTGTCGGATTGCCGCCTGTTGTCATGTGAGCATACAACACCAGGAGTGTGGTGGTGCTGTTAACCATCTGTAGACACCAGCTGTTCCCCCCCCCCTTTTTCTCCACAGGGTCAACTGACAGGTCAGTATTGCTAGGATTGCCATGGTTGTGACCCAATATATGTGTTGTCTTCTCTCTCTTTGACCCTTTTCCCTTACAGGATCATGCTCGCCTTACACCCGGGTAAGCAGCTCAGACCATGCTATGTGTGTCACACCTATCAGCTGTGTTATTTCTCTCCCTGCAGGCTTTTGCAACCGACACACTGGCTTGTCTTCACTGGCGACTGCTACCACGCACCAGCTGCCATGTAACACCCCTTTGTTTTTTGTCTCCCCAGGAACGTCCACTACCACCTACCTTCCTGGGAGCACCCCTGGGCCCGCAGTCTGGTTGCCCCACGGTCCTCTGCCTCGCTGCTGCCAGAGGTCAGAGAGCCAGCCCTGCAACCCTCCTCAGCTGCCGGCGCTGCTGCTGCTCCACCTCCCTGGCTATCTGCTCCACCTCCCTGGCTGTCGTTCTTGCTGTCCCTCCCCTTTCTATGGAGCAGGCTGTGGTTCCACAGGGGCAGAGCCTGCGTCTCCAGGTCCATGGGGCATGTGTGCTGCTGCTGCTGCTTTCAGATTGGCTGCTGTGACTACCCCTGGCAGCCTCGCCTGGCCATCTCTGCTAACGTTCCAGAACAATAAAGATGCCCCTCGGGCAGAGCCTACTTGAAACATATGTGTCCAGTGTTACACAAGCATTGCCCTCCACACACAGACAGCCCCCAGCGCTGAAGTCCCTGCATGAATCCCTTCCAGGGACTGCCACTTCCTTCCCAGGGAGAACACAGCAGGGAGGCTGCCAGACCCCCATGGGACAGAGGGGAGGGGGAGAGTTGGGGGGGCCTCTCAGGCAGGCAAACAGTGACAGGTGCCACGGAGCCCATAGCGGGGCCGCTTGTGGCCGCTGCATCTGTGTAGTGGCCGCTCAGCAACCGGGGATCTTGCCAGCCAGGGCGTCCGCCCGTAATGCAGCCGCTTCCGTCGAAGGTCCGCCCGTAATGCAGCCGCTTCCGTCGAAGGTCCGCCCGTAATGCAGCCGCTTCCGCCCACAGTCCGTCTGCATAAGAGGCGCCTGTTTCTGCATTGCCTTCATCTGCGGAGCAACCCCTGTGTCCCTATTGGTCTCTGCAGACCCCTCTCTCGGAATCTCTCTCCTACCAGCCTTGTTGTCTGTCTGTCTCTCTCTGACCCACCCGTGCCCCTCCCCAGCACCCACTGTCTGCCTGCCTGTGTGTCTGCCTCCCTTCCCACTCCCTGATGATGGCTGCTGGCCACCCCCCACCCTGCCAGAGCGCCTGCCGTGAGGCGCTGTCATCGCCCCATCTGGGGGCGTGATGAGCTGCGTGAGCCCTTCACGCTCGCAGCAGACAAGCCCAAGGCATCTCTCGGTCTTGGCCGGGGCACAGAGCAGAACGCACGCTGGGATGCCTTCTTTGTGGGCATTGCCCCGGCCCTGGAGGTCCAGGGCTTCAGGCAGCGCACGGGCAAGTCATGTCAGAGGCAGTTCCAGACATCATGAGCCCCCCCTTGTGTGTGACGTTCCCACCCCCCTCCTTCCCTTCCCTCCCCCGCTCCCCCCCATGACTCCCACGTGCAGCCTCAACGTGGCATGGGGGTGGCATCGCCTTCTGCAGGAGGGGGGACGGCCACTCTCCCCTGCAGCAGGTGGCTGATGCACAGGGTGCCCTGTGGCAGCTGGCTCGGGCACCTCGCTCACCTGTCACCTGCCCTGCGTCCACCACATGACTGGCGCAACCCCCCTGCCTGCGGTCAGCCCCTTTGCGACCGGGCTGAGACAGACACTGCAGCAGTTGCCATGGATGGACGCTGACACGTGCAGACACACAGGCCTGCACATGCCCGAGCCAGACACCGAGCCTGGAGAGCCTGCCTGCCTGGGAGGTAAGTGTTGCCTGGATCCTGGGGTGGTGCTGGGCCACAGAAACTGCAGCCTGCCTAACTCAGGCATACCTCTGACCTAACTCAGACATAACTTCTGCCTAACTTAGGCCACACTTATGCCTGACTTGGAGAGGAGTTGGGTTGGAATGGGCTGTAAGTTACTCATCAAGAATTACTACAGCAAGTTTCCACATATGTGAGATTAGGAGGAATGGATATGAAGACAAAATGAATGAGACAGGTGCCTGCATGAATCAAAAGGGAAAGGGGAGGCTTGCTCATTAATAATATTTGTGACATGCATAGCGTGGTCTTCAGATTTCTATGAGCAATACAAAATATTATATTACAATTAAGTAAAGCTGCTATTATGTAGCACCTTTTGTATAGTGTCAGGCAGTAATTAACTTGTTCAAGAGAAAACAGTAGGCAACTGTGAAAATATTTAAACACTATTTTCTTCCTGACCTAAGTGCCATTTGCACAAAAGAATGTGAATCCCACTTGGCATGCAGATAATTCTTATCAGCTGAATAATACTTATGTCTAACACTTATCCTTTACTTACTGCTGTTTCCACATTGCTAGGTTCTCCCTCAGACATCCTGTGAGGATCAGCCTCATGTAGTATACCAGCAGAATACTACCTAAGAAAATTCAATTCTAGGCCTGGAGCTTGGGAAAGCTGAAAGAAAGAAATAGCTGAAAGACACAGCTAGAGAAGAAGTCCCTGGTTCAACCTGCCCATCAGCCCTCTCCCTCTCTGAACTACTGGTCAAGGGAGGACATTTTCAAGACTGAGTGATCGAGGGGTTGAACGTTCTTTTGAGGCCCCCTATCCGTTTCTTCTCAGTGTGCCCAGGGCACTTAACCCCCCCCCCCCCAACAGGCTGTTAACAATTACAACAATAGTCCTCTTCAGACAGTCTCTAAACAATGGAGAATGTTCATGGTTGGAGAACTCCATGAGAGTGTTGATGAGCCTTGTCCCTGTTACTGCACTCCGAACCACCACATATATTAATGCTATATACATAATTTTAATATTTTGGGAAAATATCTTCTTGTCCCTCAACAACGTCACTTAGGTAGCAAGAAAACTATACTCTTTCTGGAGCTACAGTCCAGTATTTTAAAACTGGTTTTCAACATTAGGAAAGAAGAGTCAGAATGTGACAGAGCAGCTCACTTGCACGCAGACAAACTTCTTTTTGATTACCTTCCTGTAGTTTGGAAATAATATTCAGAGGAGAGCCTTGGGGCTTAAATAATTATGACATTGCTGCCAAGCCAGGTAGAGACTTTTTTTTTAAATGGAAAGCTATTGCCTCTTTATATCCTAACAGGAAGTGCTGATGTTATTGCCCAATGTAACAGACGTCTGAATGGAGAGGATTGCTCTCCACAGGATTGGGATGGTATCACACACACACACACACACACACACACCCAGGGCGCGCGTGCGCGCGCGCGCACACACACACACACACACACACACACACACACAGTTTGAACGTTGTTTTGTCTCATTCAAACATAAAAGTGTAATTCAAAGTTTCAATCATGCTCTGATGTCAACAACCAAAAGAATCTTCAATAAGCAACACTCAACAAACAGAACGTTGGCCCAATCCTACACCCTTCCCCACTGCCAGAACAGCAGGGAGCACTTTACAGCCATCATAAATGGCCTGCCAGCACCATACAGAGCCATATGCTGCCAGCCCGCCAGCAACAAGGCCAAAGTGTGTGGTAACAGACCGCAAAAGGACCACCTAAAAAAGTCGGCAGGGGAGGTGAGAGGGGAGGGCGGGACGAGGCGGGGAGGAACGGGGCAGCAACAGGGCTGGGAGAGGGTGAATCGGGTCCTGGAAAGCGGCAGGTTCAGCAGCAGAGGTCGCCAAATCCTAAACCCTTTCCTGGACCCGATCCTGTAACCCCAGGCCACGCAGACTTGCACCAGCTCTATTGATGACACAGGTCTGAGTAGTCACTTCCACGCCATGGAGGCTTACCCGCAGGTATGGGAACAAATGTTCACTTACCCTGAGACCTCCGATACTCCCCCCACACACACACACCGGCACGATGCAAGCGAACCGCACATGCCCGAGGAGACCCATAGGCAGCCTGAGGGCTTACATGGAGGTAAATAAAATGTTTTTTACTTACCTCCTGTTTGCCTTCAGGTTGCCCTGCCACCATAGCATGTGGCACTCACCTTTTTGGCATGGCTGCATGCTATAGCTTGGCGGGGGATAGGATTGGGCTCTCACGTCTTTATTCACACAATCTGAAAAGTGGCCCAGGGTGTGTTTTTTTTAACCATATGCAGCCTTGGCAGACTGCCAGTCTGAGTGAACAGAAGGGCAAGGGGAGGCTGCTGAATTTAGGCCTTTCCTCTCCAGACAGATCAGATTTTGTCAGATCAGAATTGCTCCTTTCATTCACCCCCTGCCTGCCCTTCCTCCAGTGAGACTGGCAGCTGGCTGAAGCTGCTTTTCATTACAATAAATAAAAATAAAATAAAAACAAAGAGAAAAGTTACATGGACTATCAAGCACCGTCTGATTCAGCTCCTCAATCAAGAAGTCCTAACTGCCCCTCTAGCACTGGTCAGAATACTTTTATAATATTCTGTGTTTGCTTCAAAGCTAGCCATTCAAGTACTGTACTTCGGATGGAATTACAAAAACCTTGCTTCATCATTAACCAGAGCAGGCAATAATAATGAATACATAATCATTTTATATGTACGAGAGACAAGTGTCTAATACATTAATTATCAAGTCCCATTCCATTCCAAATCTTACTATCACCTCAAAGATCAACTCCATTATGGATATTACACTTTGCTTATAAAATATACATGTATTATTTATTGTATTGATTGACCATCTCTACAGACAGCAATGTATACTTAAATGCATGGATTACCCTAAATGATTTCTGACCTTAATAAGGTACTCTTCACATTATTGTTCAAGTAACGTAGTATGGAATACATAATGCATGTCTAATAGTAACTCAATGGAAATAGGAGACTCATTTATTTACAATATTGCTATACCACTTTTCAACCGTATAGATAGCATGCCAGCTAGCCCTTCCATCATCGGGAGCTCTTGAAAGCGGAAGTGCTAGTCAGGATGGTACCCAATACATAGAAAGAAACAAACGACATGCTTAGGCCTGCAGATAGACCTAATGGTTCTTCCATTTACAATACAGACAATTAAAAGAAAACAAAGACAGAAAGACCACGGACATCAGGATACTGTGGTTAGAGTTGTAAATTATTTATTTACTTCTACACTGTGGTGGAGAAAAATTGCCATCTTCACTCATTTATTGTTTAGGATACCATAAAGGTCCTGCCAGGCGTTATAAACTTTGTTGGGGGTGACATCACCATTGTCATCATCATCATACCGCCTTTCTTGGTCATCGGATTTCTCCTCTGACGGTGTTCAAGGCGGTGTACATAGGCAGGCAATTCTAACCCCTCCCCCCAGCCTTCACCTGCCCCCACTACCTGTCAATGGTATGCATCATATATGCACCTCGACTGGATGCAGCAAAGGAGAAACCTGACAGGCACCTAGCTAAGAGCAATTCTTCCTTCCCACGTCCTTCATCCATCTCTAGCACAGGACTATGAACAGCTACGCCTGAATATCATACTAGCTAAAAATTATACCATTGCTTGAGGCAGAAGGTCCATTAGCCATGCTTGACTTAATGAATACGCTTTTCTGCTCCATTTCAGGATACATCTACATTACAAACTGATGCTATATTCGTTTGACTCACAGTTCCCCTCAAAGTAACCCAAGTAAATGTAGTCTGGTCAGAGTGCTGAAAACTCACTGTAGAAGATCTCAAGGCAAACCAGAGAAGGGAAAACTACAACAGTTAGTCTGGTCTGAGTTTGTGGCGATGGTCATTCAATCTGCTACACAATCACAAATCATTTCCTTCCTTCACAAATCACTTCCTCAAAGATCCTGTTCTTATTTTTGGATTGTGCTAGACTAGTGGTCCAAGATCACTGCAGACGGAGACAGCAGCCATGAAATTAAAAGACGCTTACTCCTTGGAAGGAAAGCTATGGCAAACTTAGACAGCATAATAAAAAGCAGAGATATCACCATACCAACAAAAGTTTGTATAGTCAGGGCGATGGTGTTCCCAGTAGCAATGTATGGTTGCGAGAGTTGGACCATAAGGAAGGCTGAGTGCCGAAGAATAGATGCTTTCGAACTGTGGTGCTGGAGAAGACTCCTGAGAGTCCCTTGGACTGCTAGGAGATCAAATCAGTCAATCCTAAATGAAATCAACCCTGACTGTTCCCTGGAAGGACAGATACTAAGGCTGAAACTCAAATATTTTGGCCAACTAATGCGAAGAGAGGACTCTCTGGAGAAGACTCTGATGCTGGGAAAAATTGAAGGCAAAAGGAGAAGGGGAAGGCAAAGGATGAGATGGTTAGACAGCATCACCGATGCAACGAACATGAAAATGAGCGAACTCAGGAAGATAGTGGAGGACAGGAAGGCCTGGCGGGACATGGTTCATGGGATCACGAAGGGTCGGACACGACTGAACGACTGAACAACAACAACAAGACTAGTGGTTCCCAAACCTTTTAGCACCGGGACCCACTTTTTAAAATGACACTCTATCGGGACCCACCTAGCTTTACAAGAATTTTTTTAAAAAGTTCTAGAAAGAAATAATATTTTATTTATTTATTTAGAAGTAACAAGTTTTATTTATTTATTTACAAAAAAAAAACCCTCAATCAATTTCTGGTAATGAGGCAGTCCTAATGAATAGCCTTAAGGCCTGAGGGATTTAGTTATGTGACCCAGCCTTCACCTACCACTACATATTAATGACAGACTTGGAAAAAAATACACCAGAAAAAAAGACTTTCAAACATTTATTCTCGGGCGTTTCTGGTTTTCTGGGCGCTTCCCCGGGATAGCCGCCGCCATGCTGTCCCCACTCCTTAAGGCAACCCACCACTTTTGAGAACCACTGCTATAATTCACACAAATATTGCATATGGTGTACATACAAGCAGCTGTGCTTGACCCCATCAATTAATTATTTAATTAATTGGACCAAGTGCTCACAATGTTCCTCATACACTGCTGACATTGTTGACTAAAGGATCTGCAGGCATCCACCAACATATGTGCTGGAATGGTTCAATTGTCATACATCTCTTCAATTGCTTCCGTTAGATGCCTGAGTGTTGCAGTTTTTCTACAATGAAGTATATATGAATCAGAGCTCATTAAAATGTGTGTGCTTTTTTTTGAGACACCCCGTATATTTTATCCAAAAAGCGTAGCCTCTCTTTTCATACCGCCTGCTCCGGAAGTTAGTGGTTTTAATCATTCTGGGTGCCTCATTAGCTAAAAAGAAGTTTCTTGGCTGAGTTCATTTAATTTCAAAATTGCTTAAAACAAACATAATGCTTGTTAGCCTGACAGTTATATTTTCCTTGTTTCGCCCATAAAGCATTTCTGAGAGACAGAGTGAGTATGTTCAGTTTGGATTACAGATTTAGCTTCCATAGCTTAAGTGTAAACAGACTCAACATGTATTCAAGACAATGAAAGGTCCAAACCCCAAAGCCTTCCAACTGCTATCTCATGAATCACTAGCCTTGGCTTAGGCAGATGTCACAACATCTATGCATGGTGGAGAACTGCACCAGCTGATCCACTCCCCTGGCCTGTTCACACCTAGTCCCTAGATGCCTGTGGAGTGGCCACACAAACACTTGAAAGGCCTGGTCAGCTAGGCCTGCAGGGGGTAGCTCCACATCTTACGTCCTTGTAAATCTATGGGCCAGCCAGGTTGCTTTTTGCTGAAGTCCTTTGCAATAGTTGGTGTGAAGCTGCTTTACATAAAAAATGCCTGCCCCCTGTTGCTCCACAGGGAGGTCTTCCCCTTAATTTCTTAGGTCTCTCTAGGGCAGTGTTTCCCAAACCTTTTGACTTGCGGCTCACTTGATCATTGGCTGCGATTCCACATTACATTATGTTGACGCCAGCCAATGGGCATTGCACTTAGAGCTTGGAGGTGGAAATCACGGCAAAGTTTTTTTTAATATGTCAATGTTCAGCTGATTAAAGCTGATCAAAGAAGATAAGGGGGAGCCTCTCACGTACCCCCTCCTGACGGTCCACGTACCCCTAGGGGTACACGTATCACAGGTTGGGAACCCCTGGTCTACATAAAACCAAAATCTGTATAAAATTATAAACACAATCCACGTAAACAATCAAATGAAAAAGACCTGTGATGGTAAGATACACGCACTGTTTTTAGATTGGGGGCCCCTGGGGGACAGGACTATTAACAGGTAGATAAACGCTACCAGGTGCTCTGTTCACGGAATACAGCAGGATACATACGGAACAAATAAAAATAAATATTTGATTCTGGTAAAACCCAAGCCATTAATCTTTTGCTGGCAAACATCAGAAAAAACCTATGCACTTTTAACCTATACTTTTATATTAGGGATATTTCATTGTGGACCTTGCTGGTGAAGACTCTCTTCAACCAGAACTGTATCCCACAGTAGATAGATATCGACTATAAAGCAGTTGTGCTTGCATCTAATATATCTCGTGAGAAATCCAATAGAAAACCAGAGCCTATAATTTTTTTACCCACTTTATATCCATGGAGGATTTTCCTTCAACAAGAATGAACAACAAGAAAATGCACTGCCTTGCCAGCATGCTAAACACTTTGCAGTTAGGTGACTCTAATTCCCAAAAAAGGTGGGTCACACCTGCTTTTAGCAAATTGATTTACTGATTGTCCAGAATGCCTATCATTCCTAAAGGCAATCCTCCTACCCATCAGCACAGACCAGGGGTCCATCCCCATTCATAAGAACATTACTCTTGTCAAAGAAATTGAAGGTCCTATTCAAATCACAGCTTCCTGCCAAGTCTGATCTCTCATTCCATCTTTCACACCATAATCTGCTTAAATGGAAGAAAACCTGCTAAGGAAGAAATGCTGAACCTTCCACCTTCTAGTAAGCCTGCAGGAGGATCATACCTGTCAGTTTGCATGTCTCAGCAAAGTGCCCATCAACAATGAGTGGAAAGTGTTGGGGGCGGGCTATCCTTGTAATACATTCGGCAGGCAATCACCTCACTACATTTCCATTTCTCTACCATCAACTGTGTTTCTTTTTTCATAAAGCAGACATGTTTTTACCAAGTAGTAACTGCAAGATATAGATATTCATATTCGCTAAATGCAAGTCAAACAGGTGAAGCTGACTGTTCATAATCTTCTCCAGTTCACAACAGCCTTAATTACAACTTCGACTTTTGCTACATTTGAAGTTCTTAGAAAGGTCCATGTTTGGGGGGAGTTTGCTGATTAGATCGATGCACAATATGGAACATAAATATGTATATTTATGTAGACATTTATTTCAGAGAAGAAAGCTATTTTTGTGCAGGAATGAGCACCAAAATATTCAAATCACTCACTACCATTAAAGATTGGTTGCAGACAAAGAGTTCTATCCCGCTTTTTGCGCAAGTGGAAGTTCATGCGAGGGGGAGATTTTTACTGATTCCCCCTTCTACTGGCAGCCCCCCATGCCAACATTCATGAGTGGATGGCTGCATCAGTGCTGGAAAATCGGATAGGATTGGACCTTGGGTCGACACTTTCAATGAGCTGTCCACCAGCACCCCAAGACCTCTCTTGATCCATCGCAGACAGCTCAGTAGTCAAGCCAATAGGTGTCCAGGACCTCATCAACCAGACTTTTAGCTTTGTAGATAGAGAGAAAGGGCTTCCTTGGCCTAAATCTCAATTTATAAATCCATGAAGGGTAGCTGATACACTCAGGTTTTTTGCTTCTCTCTGCCCTAGGTCTCACCAAGTAAACAAATTAGTAGGTATCTAGCAAGGCTGATATCTTTTCTCCAATACAACTTCATGCTACTGTAAGCATAACTAATTTTAATATATTTTATGCGACACCATATTCATTTCAATCTTTTAACCACCATCCCTTTATTAAGGTGAGAAAACATAGATAAATCTCACTCAGTGAAACATCAAATTGGAAGGTGGATACATTAAACACGGAGGCAAGGAGGTGGAATATGTGAAAGGTATTTCACTTGGGTGATGGTATAATGAAGACAATCTCTTGGATCTTGAACGGTTATATCACCCTGTCGAAACAAGTAAAATAAGCCAGATCTGAAATACAGTTTCAAGGATAAGGAATCAGTGCATTGATTTTTAAGTGCTATTATCAGGTGGCTAATCTCTAATGGGCAGGTAAAGCTCCCTTTGGTGCAGTAAAGATATGACAAGTCAATAAGGCCTGAAAATTATCCTTACGTACTATACACAAAAATAGCCAGTTTATCAGATTCTGGATGATAGCCAAATTTTAAAATTCACGTCAGCATACTCTTTCTCCACCAGCTGTCTCAGACACATGAGACAGAACCGTTGGGAGTCTTTCTGTTGAGAATACATGAAGGAGATGCAGGGTGACAGGCCCTTCTGGTCTGATTCCCCGTCCCCAAGATCAATCTGAACTAATGCATCACTGTTCCAGCATCTAAAAGAATTCAGAATTCAGAAACCTTTACTGGCATTTTGTACAACATATAAAATATCTTAACAAACCCCACTCAATCCTACTAAACCCTCAACCATACAGTTCAAATCTCCCAAACATGTTACTCACTTCCCACTCAATCGCAAGACATTGAACCGGAATACTCAATTGCACGATGCTGTTGCAAAATTTGGTCAAGATATTTTGCGACCTGATGTGTGCATGCCTCGTCCTTTCCTGTTAACAGGTAAAGCAGCACTGTCGCATCAGACCCATCGGAAAAAGGAAGACGTGGGTCAAGCAGTTGGCTGCATAAATCATCATACCAGTTACAGTTTAATAGCATATGAGACAGATATTCCATGTCCTGGGAGTTACACCTACAGACCCTAGATTTCACAGCTAAACCCTTGAATCTGCCCGCCATAACATTGGATGGAAATGCATTACATTGCGCCAGAGAAAACGCTCTCCATTCCTACGGATTATCCAGAAAATGTAGATAGGCAGCCCGGTTGTCCAAAACCGGGGGAAAGGGAAACAAGTTGTACATGCAGCTGCCTAAAGCTCTTGTCGCTCTATGTCCTCCAGCCGCATCTTCACTATTTTAAAAGCTGATGGTAAAATATTATATTATTATTATTATTATGTTTTTATTCCAAATTTTCCCATTTTTATCAATTGCAAATGTTTTAAAAGTATACTAGGTTGTACAGTGTCAGCAGATGTAGAATGACACAAAAATACATGGTTTTTTTGCAGATTTTTTAGTAGAAAGCGGTGTTATGTGTTTTTCTTTCGTTATCATCATTTTCAAGCACCTCTACAAATAGGTTAAACAGGGTGGGAGCCAAGTCACAGCCCTGTTTAACTCCCCTACTTAGAGGGACCTCCCCTGAAAGATCACCACGTGGAGATAACTTAATCCGACCGGTAGTGCCAGAGCGTAAACCTTGAATTCTATACACACTTACTAGAGAGTAAGTCCCTTTAAACTCAGCGTGGCTTACTTCTGAGTAGACATGCATTCAGCACTACACTTGCTGGATTTTTAGTTATAAAATCAATTGATTTAATATCCGTATATTAGCTGACAAATGCAAGTCTCCGCACAGAAATATTTAGCCTTGCCCCATTCATGCCACCTTATTTATTTTATAAAAGTACGATTAGGGTCCAGCTGTCTACTTTTTCTTGAATCTTGAAGACTATCCCCATTGCATGAATTAGTAATTCTAAGGGCGCAATCCAAACCTACTTAGGCCACTGTTGTAACCAGCGGCCCAGCTAAAACGGGAGGCCCCAGAACGGAAAGGGGATTCAAATCCTCTCCAAAAGGGGAATTCAAAGGGGATTTGAATCCCCTTTCTGTTCTGGGGCCTCACCATTTTCACTGAGCCGCTGGTTACAACGGCGGCCTAAGTAGGTTTGGATTGCGCCCTCAGTTGCCTCTTTTATCAGCCTATAATCACTGCTACTTCTAGCCAACGTTTTCATCTCGCCACCTCATTTCTCAAGCTTTCTTGAGTCTTTTTTTTTCTCTTTCCCCTTTCTCACAGAGTACCCCACTCTGCCTTTCAAGCCTCAGACAATTCAACTGTTCAAGCAACAGTATGACTGTATCTGTTGCCTTCCATTAAGCAGGTCTTATAACTGTCAAATTCTCCAACCTTTATATTGATTTTTCTATTCAAAATAACTCTTCTTTCTAAAAGGAACTTGCTGTCAGTCTTATCTAGTATTCTCACCTCTAACAGATCTCTTCTGTTCTCAGCAAGTTTTTTTTTCTAGACTGTATTAAACATGTAGAAAATTGGAATTATGTTGAGATAAGATGCCTAACTTTCAGTCTATCATTATATCATAATTGCAGTGTAGCAGCACTGACACATGGCTAGAGGTGAACCTCAGGGGAAAAGAAAACACTCCTGATAATGTCTAATGGTACTATGCCCATGGATGGCTCTTTCAAAATGAAATTCTACATGTACTCTGTCATCTGAGTGATTGAAAGATATTTGCCTCTGGCAGACAGCAGATGACAATACCATGATAGACGATGCTGTTCCACTCTAGGTTCTTTTCTTAGACTGTGCAAAACCAGTTCCACAGACCATTAGCACATCTCCAGAACACATTTTCATTTCAGACCATCCTCTTCCATTTCCTCTTAATTATCACAGGGCATTCACAGAAAAGATCAGCCAGATGGAGATTAAATATTTCACTACTGGAAGATGAAGCATTCTGCTCTAAAATGGAACCTTTATTGCAATAAAGTCATTAATTAGAGACTAAACCAATTCCCTAGTCACAAGATGGGAAACACATAAGACAAGTACAAGAGGGAAAGTGCATCAGCAATGACTTGGGAAAAGAAAAAGCACAAAAGTAGACAAGGGCAACAGCTTAAACTGACAGTAGCCTTGGAAGCACAACAGAAGGAAAACCCAGACACACACGTTTTCAGAAGAAGTGCAGCCATGTCTCATAAAATAAGACAACACTGAATACTTTATGAAGAAAACCTCAAGATGTTCGTACAAGCAGAGAAACCGTGCAGGAGAAAGTTTAGGGACCGGGGAGATGAAGACAGCTTCAGGTTACCTTATCTTGCTGGAGGGATTACTGGTGAATGTAGAATTTATCAGTATACTTTTCACATAATGAAAGACATGGCTAGATTGATATACCACGTTATCCGTGATGCTGCCCAGTTTGTTCAAGCATGGTTTGGAAGGTGAGTTTCATAATGCTATCTTCCAGTGCAAGAATATTGTTATGATGTAAACATTCTTACCCATCTTGGATCTTAATCTGAGCTAGGAAGGAACATAAACTCTGTCTCCCACCTTCTCACTCCCAACTTTCTTTCCCTACTTATTATTATTAATAATAATACTTCATATTTATTAAGAATATTTATACATCACATTTAAGATTTCTCCCCTTAAGAGAGAGAGCATCTTATTCAGAGAGCATCTTATACTTTTAATTTCATCTGCAAATGGACACCAAAAGAGAAGATAAGTATTACTGCAATAAATCTATGAAACTCTCATAGATGCTATACTATACATTTGACCTCTTGGCTAGAAGTCTCATTGACTTACTTGGTTTCCCTTGTGAAAGCATAATGCAAATCAGTTGCAAGCTTTTGTGTTGGACTGACTTCCAATAGGTTAAAGTACAGTATAATCACTTCCTCCTTGTAACCCATTTGAGTTTTGGGTGTCCCTAAAACTGTAGCTTGAGATCCAAAGCACTCTTTTAGCCTAGCACATGAGCATACGCTCAAGTGGAATTCTGACTTCTTGTTTCTTTCAATAGCAAAACGTCTCCACACTGCGCCAGTTATATCAAAAACTGCTTTTGAAACTGTCCTCTGTTTTAGCAGCAGTTTGGTAACTAAAGAAAACTAATCTAACCCCCTTGGGCACAAGGAAATAGTGCCACAGTTCTTTGGATCCTAGTCATAGAGAAAAGCTTTGTGTATCTGTCTCTCTTTGTACTTGTCCTCCAAACTAGCACAGTAAGCCACGGTTTGCAATCCTGGTTTGGAGGACAAGCCATAGTTTGTTGAACTGAATGTAACAGCAAACTACGATTAGTGCGAAACGGGATATTATTTTAATTGGAGTAAATAAAGGAAGGAGAGAGGAGAAGCAGGAATATGAAAGCCCATGACTTGATTATAGAATGCCAAGCGATGGCTTGAAATTACATTTGAACCAGCCCGATATGTTCTTCCTGTGCATGTGCTCTTCTGCCAACAGTTATCAATCATACCACTTCCTGTGCTGTGATCCATTCTTAATAAAAGAAATAGGATGCAGAAACAGACAGAAACCATTCTCTTGGTTGGGTAGAATTCAGAAGCCATTTGAAGGGAGGTCCTTAATAGATAACCAAGCCCTAACACGGCAAGCATGCTAATTTGTAAGTGATGGAAGGGATTAGGTCTCCATGGCATCCTGCAATATGGTCCTTGGAACAAGATTCTCATTTACTAAGTAAATTACTGTACATTATTGTATAATGGTGTTCACATTATAACTGACAATTAGAACCATTAAGACGAAAGCTCATAAACAGCTGAAAGCTCACATCAAATTAACACAGTCATGACTGAAATCACTCTTCTGATTTCTGCTCTTCACTGACATAATCAGCCTCTTGCATGGAAATGAATAGGCAATGAGCAAAATCGCAGCCATGCTGTGGCAGAGGTGGCAAGTTCGGCTAATAGAAAGCGAAATGGCCTTGTCTGCATCGTGTTGATTATTGAACAGGTTGAATCTTTTCAGTGCAAATCTTCGTTTGCCACAACAGCAGGCAACATAGCAGACACAACTTCCTTTTCTCTAGAGGCTCACAAATATCAACAGACTTCTAATGAGAAATTTCTGGACTCTACACCGGCATACTGGGAGTTGAACAAACTTCATTATGACATTTTTAAAGAAGTTAAATGTTGTTTCTTGGATCTCAGACTGCAAATTAATCAGCAAAAAATAATTTTGAGAACACACTGGACCCCAGACAATTTTTTTCAAGTGAGAATTAAATAATGTCAAGTGGGAATTGAATAACATTGGATAGCTATAACTAATACTGTAGATGCACATGGTGAAACTCTAACCCAAAGGTTCCCAAACTGGGGCATTGCAATGCCCCAGCTGGGAACAATGGATCGCAATAAGGTTTGGATAGATTCATGGTGGAAAAGACCATCACTGGTTACAAGCCATAAGCAACCTCCTGGCTTTAGAAGTAGGTTTTCTCTGTGCCAGGTGCAAGGCAGTGACAACAGGAAACAGGTTTTCTTGGTGTCTGTGTGCTCTTGGAGGCATCTGGTGGGGCCACTGTGAGATACAGGAAGCTGGACTAGATGGGCCTTTGGCCTGATCCAGCAAGGCTCTTCTTATGTTCTTATGTCGCTACTCCCTTAAGGGGAGTGACGACCTGCAGCGATAGCGCTTCACTGATACCACATATTGAGGACAGAAGATATGTTGTTTCATGGTGTTAAAGAGAAAACTGTTTACAATAGGCATGGTAAAAATGATAAATATTTGAATATTTAGCCCATGTGTTCAGAACTGTTCAAAAATAGGTAGTACAGTACTCAGTTTACAGTCCTTTCCATTTTTTCTCATTCTGTCTGGTTCGGAGTGGTTTTTTTTTTTTTTTTTTTTTGCAAGAGTTGAAGGTAAGTGGATGGGAGGGATTACTTTAAAATTTCAAGGAGTGGCCAGGCTGAGCTTGGTTAACAGCATAATCCTGTGCATGCTCACTCAGAAGTAAGTCCCATTTAGTTCAATGGGACGTATGTAAGTGCATATAGGATTGCAGCCTAACGGCCCAATCCAAACTAAATGCCTCCCCACCGATTCATTCATGCCAGCAGAGCACATGCTGCATCCAGCGGAAGGGGGGGGGGATTCTGGAGGCCTCCTCAAGGTAAGGGAATTTGTTCCCTTACCTCGGGAGAAGCCCTTACTGCCCTAATGGGTCTCCTTGGATTTGGGTCTCCTTTGCTCGCGGCAAGATGTGCGCCAACTATTTTGCTTACACAAGTCCAAGGAACATAAGGGGAGAGGGAAGGGGAGAGGGGAAGGAGGTTAGCACACACCTGTGTCACCGGGATCCACTGCCTCCCTCCCCCATTCCAACTCCTGCCTGCTCCCCTCCCTGCCCCATTCTGCCCCCGCCACCCCCTTACCATTGCTGCCGGAGGTAGCCAGCTGCAGCTATAGGCCTCTGGCTCTGCTGCTGTTTGTGGTGGTGGCCCCAAAATGGCCACAAGCAGCATGCTGTGAGCATCACCATATTTTGGACAATGACATAGTAAGGAACTTTCAAACAGTATGTCTCATGTGCAATGGCTGTAATGTCAGGGGAAAGGTCCCAGTCCAGTGGAAGAGCATGCAAAAGCTCCCTGCATCTCTAGAAAGCACTGGGAAGGACTACTGTATGCAGAGGGGTAGCCAGGCGCCCCTGCTACAGGGGCGGAAAACCCCGACGCCCCCAAGCTAATTAGCATAATTAGCTAATTAGCATAATTTGCTGTTTTTAAAGGGGATTTTTAGCGCTAGCGGGGCTTTATGTATGCTTTGCGCAACTTATCTTGTGTATTGTGACCCTCCTGTGACGATCTCCAGGGGCACAGACGATCTTCCGGGGCACAGATCGCTCCTCTGCTGCTCGCCCCTGGAGCAGCCTAAAGCGCCCAGGAGCGCTTTACAGAGTTCGCGCCCGGGAGCAGAGGAACGATCTGCGCCCCGGAAGATTGTCTGCGCCCCTGGAGATCGTCGCGGGAGGGTCACAGTACACAAGGTAAGTTGCGCAAAGCATACATAAACTATTAGAAGCCCTGCTAGCGCTAAAAATCCCCTAAAAATCTTTTTAAAAAAGCAAAACAAAAAACAAAAAAACCCGAAACTTAAGGAGGCTCCTGCCCCCCCGGAGCCTTTCCACCCCTACGCCCTGGGGCCCACCGCACTACCGCCCCATATCAAGCGACGCTTCTGACTGTACGAAACCCCAGAGAGCCACTGTTAGCGAGTGTACTGTAGACAATAGAGAGATGGACAAACCAGTGGTATGATTCAGTATATGATGGCTTCCCACATCAGCTGTACACCTTGAACTATGAGGGGAGAATATTTTATATATTACTATGTTTCAGGAAAAATGGAGAGGGGTGGGAGGATGTATGATTCTGGAGAAAAAAACGGGGGGGGGGCGCAATCCTCCATAACTCCTACAGTGATTAAGTGCTCACTCCGCCGCTCTAAGCCATCGCAAATGTGCCGTAAAGTTTGCAATGACTCTGGAGTAAGGGTCTTACACGGCCTACCCGGATATACGTCAGTTTCATAGCTAGAGTAAATCCGAGGAGGTCCATAGGCCCCGGCCGGCTTACACCTGGGGAAGGGTACAAACGTCCTCTTCTCCCGAGGTGCTCCCAGATTGTCCCAGGCTGGGCCGGGAACGGGATAGGATACAGCGGCTGGCCCTTTATGCTGGCCGTGTATCTTTAGGCAGGATTGTGATGTAAGACAGACTTGACTGAAACATTAGTGAGGGCAGTATGAAAGGAATGTTATCTGTAGTATTTCCTGCGTACTTCACTAGTCATCTGTGTATACACGAATGTTTCTATTGATAGGACTGGTTCTGGAAGGAAGTGTGTTTTCCCTTTTGAATCCCCCTCCTTCCTGGAAACAAAGCATAGTGCATCAAACTTGCTTTTTCTTTTCTTAAAAAAAGGCTAACAATTGGATAAATGCAGTGCCTTTGATCCAATTTATCCCTAGAGAACATAATGAAAAAGATGTTCTCATACATCCTGTCCCCTAATTTAACATATAAATCACTCACAAAAATATGATCCAGATGGGCTCCAATGAAGGAAGCCAATTAACTATCACTCGCTTACCATCTGACACATTAGTTGTGATAATAAAAATACGAACAACATGGTCAAACAATAAGGTTCTGTCTTACATCTGACATTTCCAATTAGTTTTGGTATTCCATGAGACCCCTCAACAAAGAGACTAAACAAGTGTTTGGTTTTCCAATGGATGCACATATAAACTCTGTGTTTGCACAGTAAACTCTGAGGATAAAGTAGATTTATCTGCATTCCCCCAATGGGGCAGTCTTTGGAAGTTGGAACTAATGCACATTGTGTACCATCCACATCTGGTTTCTCAATTAGGTTCAGAGCACATTTTGCTTTCAAGTACTCAGATAGCGGAACAGTGCCAAACCTGGAGGACAAAGTACTTGTGAGCACTCGACAAATGTCTGACCTGCATCTATGGGCCATCACAGATCAACAGGCCATCGCTGCTGCTGCTGCTTTCTTTTTAGAGGTTTCCTAGAAATACAGCCTCTAGCATGTGGCAAGGCCCTTTTTGGCACAGAGATTTCATTGTCAGGTAATTAGCACTGCAACAAGCCCCCTGCAAGTTGAACTACAATTAGCATTTCAGACTAAATGCTGGAACTGCACACAGACAGACAGCCCCGATACATATGGGATTCAGTGCTGCAAGGTGCTGAGCGTACACTGTAGCC
This sequence comes from Plestiodon gilberti rubricaudatus, assembly GCA_026170595.1. Classification (NCBI taxonomy): domain Eukaryota; kingdom Metazoa; phylum Chordata; class Lepidosauria; order Squamata; family Scincidae; genus Plestiodon; species Plestiodon gilberti. Next base: position 242,396,078 of record JANXHW010000002.1, read on the forward strand.
GAATGAGCAAAGGGCACGCTGGGTTGTTCTCAGAGGTAGCATGTCTGGAATCATGCAACGGGAATAATTCTGAGCAAAGGGCACGCTGGGTTGTTCTCAGAGATAGCATGTCTGGAATCATGCAACGGGAATAATAATTCTGAGCAAAGGGCACGCTGGGTTATTCTCAGAGGTAGCATGTCTGGAATCATGCAACGGGAATAATTCTGAGCAAAGGGCACGCTGGGTTGTTCTCAGAGGTAGCATGTCTGGAATCATGCAACGGGAATAATTCTGAGCAAAGGGCACGCTGGGTTGTTCTCAGAGGTAGCATGTCTGGAATCATACAACGGGAATAATTCTGAGCAAAGGGCACGCTGGGTTGTTCTCAGAGGTAGCATGTCTGGAATCATGCATAGAGAATAATTCTTCTCTGAGAAATTCTTTTACTTTGGATTCATTCTTGTTTGTGTTTCCACTAGTTCCTTCCTGCTTTTTTCTATATTTCCACATCCCCATTCTACATTCTAATAATGTATCATGGGAATAAATCCCAACACAATTTGTATCTTTTTTTGCTGTGCTATGAGGAAAGAAAGACTCACAAGAGACAGTCTTAGCAAAAAGGACTGCATGAGTATAACCTTCTTCTAATTCATTTGTACATAATTCAAACTTCACTCTAAGAAGTGAAAACACCGATGAAGCCTTGGCATTCACAAGGAATATACAATATGTTTTGTTCAACATCTTGGTTTAAGCTAAACTTCACTTTTTCATTACAACAGCCAATGATGTCCTGTTCTTGCAAATTTACTTACACCCACATGGGATATACTGTTGGTAAAGGAAAGGGGGAAAGGGTTTAGAATCTCAGCCCTACTACTCAGTTTCACACAGAGAAAGGTCCAAGACCTCAGCCTTGAATATAGTATCAACCTTGGACAAACGGCATGGCAAGAGAGAGAAAAGCAGAGGTTCGTAATTTAAGCATAGGTGGAAACTGAGCACTGTCATGCACAGCGCAATTTTATGCATGACTACTCAGAAGTAAGTTCCACTGTATCCAATGGGGCTTACTCCCAGGAAAGTGTGTATAGGATTGCAGCTACAGTCACATAAAAACTTGGGGCATCATTGCCACTGTTCCTTCTAAGAGTGAGCTCAGGGGGTTCAGCTGCCTACCAACATTTGGAAGAGAAAGACTAAAGGCTGGAACTGACCACATACAGCCCTATACGTATGGGCTTATACAGACAGCCCCACCCAAAATAAGACAGTAGTTTCTACATACTGTTAAAGCCCTAAGGACTGGGGACCAGGATTTTAAAGGCCTTCTTCCATAGAGACCAACTTAAATGCTTTGTACAACAATTAAGGCCTTGCTGGTGGTTAGCTTGTTGCCTGTATGGCTGGTTGGCCACAGCGGAACTTGGGTGGAGCGCGTGGAGCAGGAGCTCCAGGCGCTCGGGCGGGCGGGGGTGCGTTCGGGGGCACTTACTGACGCAAAGTGTTGCGTTGGATCAGCCCACCCGCCCTCCCTGGAGCCCATTCGGCTCCAAAATGAGCACAAAATGGACGGGGGGCGCGTCGACGTGACGCGAGGGGCGCGTCGACATGACGTGAGGGGCGCGTCGACGTGATGCGACACAGGCTCCGCCCCCACGCGCTGGGAGGGTGCCCGTCGTTTCTTCTGGTTGGGATGCATGATAGGGCTGTTTTGACAGTAGCATTTTGACTGTAGGCTGTAGAAAGACCTCCCTGGAGAGAGCCACATGTCTTTTTTACTGCTGGCCTTTTGGTGTGTGACCAAAACCTGGCTTTTCAGGAAACGCTTTGGCCCGATTTAGAGTAGCTTTGGTTGCTGTGACTGTGGTTATATTCTTCCATCTTTTATTGATGATATAGTTTTTAGTTATGCAATTATTAGCTCCCTTGAGCATTTTACAGAAAGGTGGAATTTAAATAAAAGAGTACATGGCACTTTTTTAAGTCATTGAAAGTCAACCTGTGGCACAAATGGATGGAAAGGGGATAAGATATTAATACGGTTCTTCTTCTGTAGCAGCCACTTGCTTCCCGACCCACCAGTCCTTTTGCACTCACTCTCAGAGATGAGCGATAGCCATGCTTCTGGTCTTCTTCCTTTTATAAACACATACTGCTTAATGACTAGGCTGGGTATATACGCATTTAGCTGTGTTTCAGTAGCTAGCATGCTGGACATGAAACTGGGAATCAACCACCAACACAATAACGCATAGATCTTCCTTCTTCTTAAAAGTGTAACTTCAAAACAGCGATGGGAAACTTAAATAAAAGCAGATAGAAGCACACACACACACACATGGAAAAATGACAAGGTATACCTACTGTTTCTGATCAGACACCTATGAAAGCAATAAGCATGATGTGAGTGCACTTTCTTTTGACTAACCTCAACTGGGAATCTCCTCCCATTGATGCTGTGCTCTGAACCGGCGGATCCATTACTCTGACCCCAGTGAAACTCAACTTTCTCAGCTTTGAATCTGCCTGGTAGCCCAGCACCACTGATGAAATAATCGTCCTTTAGGAGGATAGCAACTGAAATAAGAAGAAAAAAGAGAACATGATTGCAAACATTTCTACCACAGTTGTCAGTAACAAATCTGCTGTAGCTGTTTGCACTGGGATAATTGCACAGTTCAGATGAACATGTGGATGAGGCTAATCAGAGTCATATCTACTGTCCTGACCTCTATACATTTAATGGTCCTGTTGGCACTCCCTACCTAACACGCGGAAGCTCCTATAGACACAATCTGGTACCTTGGAACATTTAGGGTCCTAGACTACATATACAGAAGTCTACATATGTTCTCAACTGTACATTATGTAGGCTCTGTGCAAATGGGAGCTTTGAATGCATGGAGTTTGGAGGGTGGGGTCAGCAGACATGACACTGACTGCCCCCTCCACATGCTCACTTGTACTGCAACAATATCTAAACAAGCCTCTTGGTTGATATGATTAGGAGCACAAGTCCTTTCAGAGTGCAAGAAGCCAATTTGTCCACTAATAGCTAGCATTACACCTCAACCCAAATAACACCACCTCCCGATTTGGGAAGTATAAGACTGCACTCCATCAGCAGATAAAAGCAATGTATAGGACATGATCGGATTTATTAAGTAGAAACAGCCTAATCATATCTATGTTTTCTTAGAAGAAAATCTCCCTTTGCTCAGTGAAGTTTTTTTAAATGGATTCTTTCTTTTAGCCGCACTGAGGCCCCTGCAGTCTGCTAACAAACACAATTTAAAACAATACATTTTTGTATTATTTATTGGAAAACTGTATGCTTATATAAGTCAACATTTATGCAGTACTTTCTGAGTGTACACAGTGCTTTACATGTGTTCTCTTTATTTAATCCTTACAATAACCCTGTAAGGTATAGGTGTCCCTTGGTTAACAATGGGTTCACTTAACAACGATCCACATATACAACGTCGGTCCCTCAGTACAGTACCTTATAAAACGTCAATGCTGCTTGCCGCCTGAGCCTGGTGCTGATTACAAAATGGAGGCAGGAAGCACTCACAGACCTTTTAAAATCCTTTTTAACCATCCTTTTTAATCCCCAGCCCATTAGCTGTTAGGCGCTAAACATCAAAGCACTAATCAAGTGCCAAACAGCTGATGGGCTGGGGATTTAAAAAGACTTCTCTGGAGTACAGGTCCCCCCCATCTGCTGATCCGCTATTCTCTGATTCAGTTATCCATGGATAGCGGATGCCCCACGTGCCCCCCAGGCACATACGTTTAGCGTTGGAAGCTTCATTTCCAATGTATCCCCCATGGATAAAACGCCCCCCCCCCGGTACTTGCCATTCATTCCCTATTGCAACTGCACTGTATTACATAGGCTATATGTGCTATACCAAAATCCACCACTAGAAGGTGATGAAGACTCACTTAATGACAGATTCACTTTACAATGGAGTTTTAAGAACGTATCCCCGTTGTTAACTGGGGGACGCCTGTATTGTTCTCCACATATTGCAACTGAGGTGGAGAGGGAGTGGCTTGCCTAAGACCACCTAGTGCAGAGGTTCTCAACCTGTTCTCAACCTGTACCCCTAGGGGTACGCGGATCACATGCTGGGGGTATGCCAATGACTGGCCGTTATCTGCCCAATTAACACTTAATTAAGTGTTAATTAAGTGTTAATTAAGTTTTTTTTTAAAAAATCGGATTTTTTCCACCGCCAGAGAGCTCCCGTGTGCTTTCTTCCGTGACTAATCTATCCGATCTACAGCTGATTGTCGGGGTTAATTTATGCACGTGCATGGGTTGAGCTTCTCAGCAGCCAGCAGAGGGCGTTGTAGTCCTCAGTTCAGTTCAGCTGAGCTGCAGAGGGCATTGTCCTCCCAGCTCTCCTCCGATGGTGAAAGAATGCAGCTTGGGTAAGCTTCTGAACTGGGCGTAGTTGGGGAGACTTTGAAAACTGTGCATAGGTGGGGTGGGGTAAGGGTTGAGTTTGGGGGATTTGTATGTTGGATTTATGTTTTTTACTTTGGAAACTGTGCATGGTTGGGGTGGGGGAAGAGTTGAGTTTGGGGGGTTTTGTACTTGGGATTTATGTTTTTTTTACTTTGGGAACTGTGCATGGGTGGGGTGGGGAAGAGTTGAGTTTGGGGGTATTTGTACTTGGGATTTATGTTTTTTTTGTGCATTTTGTTCATGTGTCTTATTGCTGTGTGTTTTTTAAAAGAGATCCTGGCATTTTTTTTGTATTTTTGTGCAATTTATGTAAATTAGTTAATTATGTAAATTGGCTAATTATGCTAATTAGCTGGGGGTACTCCAAAATTTTTGACCTTCATTGGCAGTACCCGGGCCTCTAAAGTTTGAGAACCCCTGACCTAGTGAATTCATATCAGAGGCAAAATTCAAACCAGGGAAGTTCCGATTTGCAGTTCCTAGAGGGGAGGGGAGGTGGTACTGTAAGTTTCTTGCAGGTTTACTCAGCGTTACACATTAGCCCTGCCCACTCTCCGTCAGAACCATTCCGAGCAGAGAAGGCAACGTGCAGGCAGTGGCGTCAATGGGTGGCGCGTCACACCCACTGGGAAGTCGGACACGTTGGCGCGTCACCCCCGCTGTCATGTCAACCCCTCACCCCCCTGCTACCATGTCACCCCCTCCTCATCACTCACCCTCCACTGCCGCCTCAACCTCGTATCAAACCGCTCGCCGTTTTCTTCAGCAGTTCAGCCGCTTCTAAATAGGCCAAAAGTGGCATGCTTCTCACATGTGCACAACACTGCTTGAAGTCTTGCCCTCAGAAGGGCCGAACAAAGACGCAATTCAGTCTTCATTCGACCCTTCTGAGGGCACAGCTTCAAGCGGTGTTGTGCGCATGCGTAAAGAACGCCGTTTGGCCTTGTTAGAAGTGGCCGAGTCGCAGAAGAAGACGGCGAGCGGCGCGTCACCCCCGACGGGTACATCACTCCCTCCCAGCACGTCACCCTCGGCGGCCCACCCCCCCGCCAGGCCCTAGCAACGCCAGTGCGTGCAAGGAGTCACCTGCACATTAATGGTTCTGACGGAGAGTGGGTGGGGCCACCGTGTACCACTGAGTAGACCTGTGAGCAACTTACAGTACCGCCCCCCCCAGGAACGCCACTGCTGAGTCTCTTAGCCACCAGACTACACTTATAATACGAAAATAAATATATCAATGAGAATAAAAACAAAAAATGAAGGTCAGTTACCTCCAAGAAAAGAAGGGACAAATGTGCAGACTTACTTTTCCAGATCTAAATACACACAGGTTAGATTTTTTTTGAGAGCTAACACAACCATTTCCTTCTATGACTGAATATGCAAGTGATATCCAGAGGCTGAAAAAGATGGTTAGTGACCACAGCTGGGGCTGGCAAAACTTTTTTTTACACCTTAGAGAACAAACCCAAATGCCCACCTCCTTTCATGACTAACATTTAACAACAGATTAAAGAACTGATGATTTGCCATTTCTTAACAGCACCCAAAATACACCACCTGTAGCAGCTGTCTCATCTATATCATGATAGACTACCTTTTTAGTAGCTGCTCCTAAATGTCCTGGAGGTGGATCTATCCACATGGAGTCAATTAATTATAGCCTGAATATGGCTGATGGAGCATTGCCATGCTACCTCCAACCCTGGTTTCTGAAAGTGGAAATCAGCCAATCAAGCTTTCCACATGGTGGGATCATGGTGAAGGTGCATGCACTGGAGTGTTGTGTTTTTGTGACAGCTAGAAAGCACCTTACGCCGCCACTAGTGGGCCAACGCCGCCGCCCCTCCGTGATGTCACGGCCAGATGAGACTTCACAGGGCCCGCCCCCCAAGGGATGTCATCCGGAGCCGAATGTCCCTTGGAGGTCGGGCGGGAGGGTGGCAGCCAACATAAACGGCCACGTGGCGGCGGCGAAAAGCTTTTCCCGCCGCCACCAAGCTGTTCTGCTGCCTGTAGCGCCGCCACCGCCTTCTCTGCCACTCCCTCCATTTTGTCGCCGCCGCTGGTAAGTTTCCCCCTCCCGCCTGCTGCCTGGGTGCGATCCACCCCTGCCCCCATACTACGCTACTGCATGCCGCTGGAACAGTTGTTCCAGCGGCATATGACTTGAATAGAATTGGGCCATAAGCAGGCCAAATTGTTTTTGAATCCTGCTCTCCTGACAAAGGTAATTCTTTTCCTCATTCTAGTAATTGTTTGCGCTAAAAGCAAGCACAACTGAAAACTGACAAATTATTCCAAATGAGACTATCCCAGGACACTGTAAGGAGGTACGTATTTCTTTGTTTCTACCAAAAGGCCTCTTAACCTCATCTAAGACCTTCCAAAATTGCCTCTGTCTTTTTTATAGCTCCATCATAATGGCAGTTCTTTAGCATCTTGGGACCAACTACAACATTTCTTCTTTTGTCATTCAACGTGACGACTCCCCAGCAAACAGAAAATGTTATTATCAGGTGCATGACCTTACGCTCTGTGCTACTCAACCGAATGCTTTTTCTTTTCCTCTAAAGTATAAGATCAATCAGTTCCACCCACATAATTGTCAAATAGTCATTTCTACCGATAAAGCCTCTTAGCTTGGTGCTGTTCGCAAATTTCATCAGTACGATAATGTCTGTTATCAACACTGCAAACAAAGATATCAAATAAACTGGGCCTTAGTAATGATCCTGGGGAATCTCAACTGGCTATCTTCTTTCCAGTTGAAAATGTGCCTTTCATGACAATCTGTTCGCACCTTTTCTTTAACTAGTTCTTTACTCATCATACAGGATCGATATTTTCCATATTTACATAGATACTGATATGTACCAAATGTAATGGAAACAAACACAATGTGCCGGGATCTCTAGTGCCTGTATTGCCAGCTTTGATTAACCTATGATGCATTAAAATGTGTTCACTGGTGCTACTTACTTACTTACTACAGGTATCGCCTGCTTAACAACGTTCCGCCTAACAACCCCCGCAGATATACGACGGGGGTCATTAGGCAGAACGTCGTTAGTCACTTTCCCTACCTTTTAAAGTTTGAGGCCTGTTCCTGGCCGTGGGCCTCACCGAAGGCCTGTCCCTGGTCTCTGCGGGCCTCAAAATGGCCCACAGAGGCCTCTGTAATGCACTTCCGTTTTCAGAGCAAACCGGAAGTACCTTACAGAGGCCTCTGTGGGCCATTCTGAGGCCCTCATAGGCCTGCAGAAGCCCGGGCGCAGGCCTCCGGAGAGGCCACAAACTTCAAAAGGTAGGGAAAGGTCCACTTAACGACTGGCTTGCTTAACGACAGGGTTCGGGGAACGTATCCCCATCATTAAGTGGGGGACAACTGTATTGTTAGTATTTAAAGAACAACCAAAATCACTAGGCACTGTACATTTTTATTTTTAGAAAAAGTGTACAAGAATCTACATACTGCTGAAGTTAAATGAAGAGACACCAGTAAACGTAGCAGCTGATAAGTATTTCCATATTTTTTTAAAAAAAATTCAGGTTGCAATACTATTACCAATAATACCTGGGAATAAGATCTACTGAACAAAGTGAGACTTATTTCTGAGCACACATGCATAGGATTGCGCTGTAATTAAAATTTCATACCTTAAGAGTTTTAATTTCCCCCTTAGCCTCAACAGGCCCAATGCCTGTTCAGAAAATACACAGGCAATTATGTATTACCGCTCCAGATATTAATATGATTCTGTACAAGGGCAGCAAATCCATTCCATAGTTTAACTCCCAGTTCCAAACAGTTGCAGAGAGTCATGCTGCACAGAAATCCTAGGCCAGCCTCATCGTATGACTGTTATACTTAGGCTTACCAGATCTCCAACCGGGACAGAGTGCTAGACCTTTAGGAGAAGGAATGTGGGCAGGTGTAGCTTGTTAAACCTTAGAGCACAATCCTAGGCATGTCTACTCAGAAGCAAGCCCCATTGTGCACAATCCTAGGCATGTCTACTCAGAAGCAAGCCCCATTGTGTTCAGTGGGGCTTGCTTCTGAGTAGACATGCCTAGGATTGTGCTCTAAGGTTTAACAAGCTACACCTGTCCTGCCCACATTCCTTCTCCTAAAGGTCTAGCACTCTGTATCGGTTGGAGATCTGGTAAGCCTAGTTATACTAGATCCCACTGATGTTACAAAGAGCAGAAGCACACAACAAATGTGTTAACTTACAAAATGTGGCAATTTTGTATATGCTTACCCAGGAGTAACCCCTATTGAATACACTGGGTCATACTTCTGAGTATAGGATTGTACTTTCAGGCTTCAATTCTCTACTTAGTGGGAGAATGTCCCATTAAACTCAATGGGACTTACCTTTGAGGAGACATGCAGAGGATTGCACTGTCACTTACTTAATAATAAAGTCAGCAGGTCTGTTGGTAAGAACAAGAGGGAGCTGCACTTGCTGCATCAGGCCATGATGCAGAATTAATCTATTTCCAGCAACGATTTGCAGAGACAGTTTTCATGTGATTTTATCTCTCCAGTGAATGAGTAGGTTTTCATTAATAGCAGCTAGCTGCATTAACAAGCAGAGATAAAAAGCTGGAAACCGTGTGGCAATATCAAAGGGCACTTTGCAGAAATTCCATCATTCTTAATTCAAAGCGATCTCCTCACACATTTGAATTTTCCAGCTGTGTAATCAACAAATCTACATGATTGAATATATGCTTTCACAGAGTGCTTTCGAAAGAAAATAACCTCCCCAAACTGACATATATAGAAACCACGGTTCTCAGACTCAGAGCCCTTTGCAGATTCCACCAGTAGATTGTCAAGTTTTCTGTGTGCAATGGCGAGGACCAGAATGTTGAGTAGCAATAACATATTTAGCATGTACCCACCTGACTAAAATCAGTGAGCCCCATTTGAGCTTTATGACAACTCAGTTCAAAGGTTCATAAGACAGAAACAAACTAAGTGGTGGTAAGAGGAGTTCAGGGAGGGGTCCCTCGCACCTTCTTAAGAGAGATGCTATTAGGCAACAGATGATGCCCAGAAAGACTTTTTAACCCAGGGGGATACTATACTTCCAGGGAGCAGCAGCAGCAGCAACCATCAACATGGATCTAGGGCTGGCATGGGTCGCAACTGCTCATTTGCAATACCTACAGCAGGTGGTCCCAACCTGTGGTATGTGTACCCCTTGAGGTACGCGGACCGCAGGCCAGGGGTACACAAGATGCTGTCCCTTATCAGCTGCTGCAATCAGCAGCTGATTAGGGACAGCTGCTAAAGGGGATTTTTCTGGGTTGTGGCGTGGGTGCCCGCCTGCGCCGCAACCCGAAAAAAATGTCCCCAAGATGTCCCTGGTAGCTCCTCCTACCTGTTCTCCTGGACGCCACCATCTTGGAATTCATGAAATCTTGCGAGATCCAAGATGGCGGCGCCCAATTCTGTAGCCTCTTTTCCGGGTTGCGGCACGGGTGGGTGTTTGCGCCGCAACCCGGAGGGAAAGGGTATGCGGGGGATACACAGCGGTACATGGGGCAGCCAGAGGCCCGTGTAGGGAGTATGCAGGCCTCCGAAGATTGGGAACCCCTGACCTTTCAGTATATGTATATACAGTATTGAGATTTTGCTTAGCTACCTTCTGTAATTGAAGGTAATTGAAGGCTGTAATTCTGTTAACCAGCGGCATCGCCAGAGTCAGTAGCGGCCGGTGCACAGGTCTGGGGCCCAGAAACCTGGAAGCCACTTGCTTCTGGAGTGCTCCAATTTGGAGCCAAACGGAGGCAAGGGCGGGCAGAACGGCCCTTCTTGTGCGAGCACGGAGCTCCACTCGCAAGCCTTCTGCCACTCTGAGCCTCGGCGACAGCGATTCCATTACCCCCCTCACCATTCCGCCTAGTGTGGCCCACACCAGACACCCCCCCCCAGTGAGGCAACTGGCATGAACAGCAACACTTGCAGCTTGTATGTATCCACTCAGCATTGTGCTAGGTTTCCTCCTCCTCCTGCAGGCACATCTAGCTGAAGTAAAATTCATAGTGATGTAAAAATATTCTTCAGAGTCTCTTTCAGTGTGCTTCCTTATGTTTAACAAATGAAAGGCCTCTCATTGCATGTAGAAAATACATTCTAATGAAGTGCATTAAAAACATGGCTTGGGAGTGGGGTCATGATTTAGGTGACATTTTTTGTGGAGCCTTGGTTCTAGAATGAAAAATGATGGGGTCAGGCAGAAGCATTTAGACAAGAATGATGGACTGTGAAATAGAGAAGACTGTCAAAGGGGCTTTTAAAAATGTGTCACACTTTATGGACAGTCCCCCAACAAAGCAGGCTCCTGTGAATCCGCTACAATGCACAGTGGGATTCAACTGCATCGTATAAATATTTGATGCTATCTAAATCATTTATGGCTCTGTCAGGGGTCATTTTACTTGTTTTAGATGAATAATTAAAAAGGATAATTAGGAGGATGTACAATCTGAAATGTTCATCTAATTGTTCATTTTACAGTTTCTCTTACTAGACCGTGCAAGAAGATCTCTCTCTCTCTCTCTCTCTCTCTCTCTCACACACACACACACTTCTTACTTTCTCAATAGTTTATGGCCATATAAGATACTTCTGTAGCATTCATGGCTATGTACCACTGTAGACAATGCCTGCATAGTTATATAGAGACTATCCATCCATCCATCCTAGACACAGAGTTGGAAGGAACCTACAAGATCATCAAGTCCAGTCACCTGCCAATGCAGGCAGTCCACAACTACAACATCGCTAAGAGATGGTTATCTACCCTCTGTTTAAAGACTACTTTAAAGAGTCTACTACTCTTTAGGAGAGTCTACTACTACTTATTTGAGGCAAAGAGTTCCACTTCTGAAGAGTTCTTAGTGTTAGGAATTTTTTGGAAATTCCTAGGAAGTGAACTTTTTAAGTTTGCCAAACAAATACTAGCATATTAATGCTACTTTGAGAAACTAAAAATGGGATTTATTTATTTATTTGCCAACTTCCACTTCATTCTGATTTGAACAACATTCACAGAATACTTGTTCTGGATACATTTTAAACATTCTCTCTCTGTTTTAACACTTCACCTGTGCTTCAAAGAGGACTTTCTTATCACCTTTTTGAGGGGGAAAATGAAAGACAACTTTTCATTTCTTTCATATTATGTATTTTCCCCAAAAAAGGTTTCAACTTGCATTTGATTTTTTTTTTAAATCAAGTGTTCAAGTGATTGCATGGTAATGAGTTGGCAAACAAATCAGCAGAGTTCAAAACTGTATTTTGCAATATATATACTTGATATAAAAAAAGCAAAAAAATGGAAAAACAAAAACGAAACTTAGGGAGCCCCGTCCCGCCCCCGTGGCCCTGCGCCTGGGGGCCCGCCGCCCCCGCCCCACATCAGCTGACGCCTCTGTCTCTGTGCCAGGTGCAGGGGAGTAGCAGCAGGAAACAGGTTATCTTGTTGGCTTGTGTGCTCCCTGAGGCATCTGGTGGGGCCATTGTGAGATACAGGAAGCTGGACTAGATGGGCCTTTGGCCTGATCCAGCAGGGCTCTTCTTGTGTTCTTATGTTCTTAAATACAGATGTTACCTGTGGTCCAGGAGCTCCTATGATGAGCAGAACATTGGGAGGCATTTTGAAATCAATGCAGTTTATTGCCAAATAAATGTGTTCAAATGTGTTGGAATATAATGAAGGCAACCAGCAGAAAGGTCTGGGTGCACAAGAGCCAGAACGAGATAAATATGAATGTGAGACCAAGATACTGCTGCAATGAAAGCACTTGACAAAAGCCCCAAGCCAAAGTGGGGAAAAAAATTAAACATGCTAGTAGTGTCCAATACACACAGCAGAGGTAAGAAGAAGAGGCATGGACTTAATTTCAAATTGCTTAAGGGCTTTGAGATGCTGCACAATTCTACTGACCATACTTTAAAACCCAGTAAAGGTGAACCTCTATGTTAACACAGTTCTTTGGACTCTTGAAGTCTTGAAACTTTCAGAAAACTCCATCTGGCATAACAAAATACTCTCTTTCCTGTCTCCCCATCACATGAATGGATGGAAGACAGCCTATTCAAATCTGACTGCAGAAGATTGTGCTACAAATATATCTTTTAGCCTATGGAGATGCAGACATTTCTGACCGCAGCAGAAACTGTGGATTTTCAGTAATGCACAAGTTTCTATAAACATTTCAAAGCCCATGCTACATCCAAAGAATGGTTTATTTATTTGCAAAGAGTGGTGTGTCAATGTTTTGAGCATATGAGTTCTGTATGGAAAGGATTCAGTTCTGTGGCAAAGGAAAGTTCTGTGATCAGGGAGCACTCAGAGAGCAATAGAAATGGAACATTACGGACTATAGAGATGGGGCAAACGTCTTTAGCACTATATTGACATTGCTTGTTAAAGATTTTTTTGTTCAGGAAGGCTTTTAAGGTTGCCTTTTATTTCATTTATGCTCCTGGTTTTTAGTTCTCTCTGATGGCACCATGATTTTGTCTCAGCTTATATTTTGAGCTGTAATTACAGGTATTTTTAAAAAAAAATATATCTTAGTCACGGGAAAACATTTCATGCTGCTCTACGGCTCTTTTTGTTTGCTTGCTATGATGTGTTTTATTTTTACGCTGTGTGTTTAACCCTTGAAACCCCTGTTCGAGTGCTCTGGAAGTGGAAAAGCAGGATATAACTGTGCACATGAACAGAATACCCTATATCAGTGGTTCCCTAACTGGGGCGTCGCGACGCCCCAGCCGGGAAGAAAGGGTTGCTATGCCCTTAAGGGGCATGGCAACCCATGGTGACGACAACGGCGCGCCTGGGATCGCGCCGCCGCTGCCACCACTGCGCCTGGGATCGCCGTTTTTACCTTCATTGGTGGGCAGTGGGTGTCCCTCGGGGGTTGCGGGGAGCCTGCGGACCCCTCCGCAGGCCTCCCCAAGCGTCGGAGCAGCGCTCCAACGCGATCGCAACTGACTTCCGGTTTTACGCGAAACCGGAAGTCAGTTGCGATCGCGTTGGAGCGCTGCTCCGACGCTTGGGGAGGCCTGCGGAGGGGTCCGCAGGCTCCCCGCAACCCCCGAGGGACACCCACTGCCCACCAATGAAGGTAAAAACGGCGATCCCGGGCGCAGCGGTGGCGGCGGCGGCGCGATCCCAGGCGTGTCATCGCCACTCCTGGGAAGGCCCCGCTGCTACTTAGAGCAGCGTAAGGCCTTCCCAGGAGTTAGGGAACCTCTGCCCTATATACTAAAGTCTAAAATATATGCCTTAAAATTGACTCTGAAAACTTGGGTCGACTTATACATGGGGCAAGAACAGTTGCTTCGTGGGGGGGGGGGCCTGGGCTGAGAAACGAGACGCATAGGGGTGGGTAAAAAAAAGAGCTATTTTATCTTGTTTTGAAGCAGCACAGAAATGGAGTTATTCTCCAAACAGGAAGGTGAAGGAGCTTATGGGAGTTGTAATCTTTGTGAGGGCTGCTGCTATGGAAGTAAAGTACTACTGTACTCCTCACAAAGCCTACAACTCCCATAAGCACCTTCATCTTTCTTTCTTCCTGATTGGAGAATAGCTTCGTTTCTGTGCTACTTCAAAAGAAGGTAAAATTGCTTTCTTTCTGTTTGGAGAATTTCTGTTGCTGTCTCAGAACAATCACTGGTCATTTTCAAGAATTCAGAGAAATTCATACATCCCTAAGTTTTACCTTCAACTTATCCATGGATCATAGCAAATTCCATGATTATTGGCTTTAAAATTGCCCTTGACTTGTCCATGAGATCGACTTATACTCAAGTATATACAGTAGTCACAAAACCAACGGTGATGAGGGAAGGCATGACCTACAGGCCTTAAATACACCTTCACTGATCATAAGCATACACAATTAGGTTTTTCCAGGGTTCACAATCACATGGAGAGAACCTTGGGCTTGTACAGTGGAATGCAAGTAACTCCATGAAGACATTCAACTGAATGTGTGTAGGACCAGCCATCATGATCCTACTTCCGTCTCTCCATGTACACTCGCTCACCATCATGACGTCATCTGAATAGGGCTAATATCACATGTCAACAAGCTCCTTGTCAGGCTTTTGCAAAAAACGAGTATATGAAATCTGGACACAGTTGAGTCGTTAACTACCATACCAACAACAGCAACAATAAAACCCAAAACTGTTTCTGAAAAATTTCATTAATTTTTCCTTGATATTTCACACCTATATACAGTGTTCTTGGCACAACCTCCCATCTTCCAGCCTCTATATCGGGGTGGCCAACCTTCCACCATTAGGGCCTCTACGTTCTTAAGAGTTGTGTAGAAGACAGAATCTTGGCAGCTGCAATTGCTGATGATGCTGCTAAAGCAGCTGCACCTGCTGAAATGTCCTCACCAATACACCCATTAAAGGGCCAGGAGCATTCAAAGGTTGGCCACTCCTGCTCTATATCTTGTCATTCTCTATACACAGGAACACTTGAGTCTTTCATCTTCTGGCACACTTTGATACTGGGTTCCATAGTCTTTAGTCCAAGATGATATATCTAGGTTAGAGACCTTATAGCAGTATCCTTACAGTAGAAATTGTATTTTATACCAAAACAGAGATTAAGATTGAAGGCAAAAGGAGAAGGGGAAGGCAAAGGATGAGATGGGTAGACAGCATCACTGATGCAACAAACATGAAAATGAGCGAACTCAGGAAGATAGTGGAGGACAGGAAGGCCTGGCGGGATATGGCTCATGGGATCACGAAGGGTCGGACACGACTTAACGACTGAACAACAACAACAACAACAACAAATCTACAGGATTAATTCAAGTCAGGATAAGAATAAGAAGGATAAGAATACAAGGATATCACTGTACACAAATACGAACCATTATAGTCCTTACCAGTTTTCCCAGTATTTTTCATCCATGTCTTGTTAGAAGATTCATTATCAAAACCATCCAGCTTTATTTCTTGATATTCTTCTCCAACACGTGCCTGGTGATCTACAATATCTATTGGAGACTGATGAGTTCTCCCACAATCCACATTGGAAGTAACCCAGTGCTCGGGACCGTATGCACCTGTTTCAAAAGGCAAAAAGAATATGATGGTATCATGATGGTTTGACCAAAAAGAAGATAAAGTGCAGTAAGAAATGCTAAGGTCACATCTAGGATGCTGTCCACGGTTCCCTATCCTCTGTAGCCAGAAGAAGGTATCCCATGAAAATGGTGTCCTGAGAGAGGACCATTTCAGTGGCAGCATCTAGTTTGAGAAATGCTCTCCCTGGCCTAGAGAGGTGCCCCTGGCACTAAAGGCAGGGCTTTTTCATGACTTTTTATTTGCCCAGATCTTTCAGCATGCAATCTGAGCTGATTTTATTACTACTGACAAATTCCATGGACCTGCTCATTCTGCAATTGTTGTTATGTTGTTACTACCCTGGTGTTGTTAATATTTACTGCCTTATGTTTATTTTTGAGGTTTTCTTTATAGGATTCTAAGGTGGTCTGAAAGCTTCAAAATTGAAGGGTGGGGTATCTGTTTTAAGGAAACCAGTCACTTAGGTTAGCTGCTCTGTTTCCCACATTTGGTATAATTGTCATGATAGCCTTATCTATTCGTGTATTTTGATAACAGCCCAATCCTATCCGCCCCTGGAGCGGGCGATGTATGCTGCATCCTATCTGGGGAAGAGCCCTGCTGGAGGCCTACTCTGGTTAAGCGGACATTTACCGCTTACATTTACTCAGGTTAAGCGGAACAGTCACCGCAATGGGGCTACATGGTCTCTGCCAGATCTTTAGCCGGCAGTGAAACAAGTAGTCCCATCTAGGCAGAAAGGGCCTGGAAGGGGGGGGATAGGATACGGCGTCCAACGAGGATGCCAGTCCCACCCACTCCCAGACCCGATCCGCCCACCCACGCCCTCCCGTTATGCCCCCTCTCCACCCTCCTGCCTCCCCTGCGCTGCTCGGAGCAGCCTTACCTGCTCTAACATGTGGGGGGGGGAGGTTGGATTCTGGGATGGTGCAGGTCTTCACGTCGGCGCTGCTTGATCCCTGGGTGCTGCAAATGTGCTTTACAACACGTTTGCAGTACCCTAGGCTGCCGCAGCAGACAGGCCTAACAAACAACTAGAATTGCGCCATAAGTGAAGTGATTGCGCCATAAGTGAAGTAATTCCATTCAAGAGTACCACTTCTAAAAATCAAAACTTTGACACCACTTTGTACAGCATACAATTTGCCTATGAATAATATGTTTGGGTACCATAAGGCCAATAATATGCCTAGGTTTGAAGACAAGCACCAAAACCAATTTATAAATCCAAGATATGAGCTAGGTATTCTTTTCCAACTTACAGCTAAAAAAACCTGGACAAAACTAAAAACAAGTTGAAAAATTGTAGCGTGAAAGGATTCATGGCCAGATACGATGTTCAACGAAACAGGCAATATGGGATTAAAAGCCATGTATTTTTCTTAAAAGGAACAATAAAACTTTTTAAAGTTTTAAAAAGTTTTATTGTTCCTTTTAAGAAAAATACATGGCTTTTAATCCCATATTGCCTGTTTCGTTGAACAAGTTGAAAAATTACTTGTATTTTAAAAATGGAGGGAATGGAATAACAGGGAGAGGCTTGGTTGCAATGGAATCCATTTATTCACAGCCAAGTACCCAGGCGGCTTAGAGCTAACTGCTAGGTTTTCTGTCTAGGAACACTCAAGTGCAGTTTTAATTGAAACTGATCTTCCACTACAGATTTCAAATTAATTCTTTTTCTAAGTGTCACATGGTCCAGACATCATTGTCTTGCAAAAAATCCTATATCATTAGTGGAGGAAATAGAACACTTTTTCTAGCTTGCAGGTATCGATTACCTATTCCCGACATCAAAGCACAATTGCCACTCTACACTATATAAATTTCTTCAGTATTAGACATTTTATAAAGTACAGAGAATTATATGTCTACACATTTGAATTTGCGTATACCTTGGCATGCTGATTTTTTTTTAATGTGAGAGAGAAGTGTTCAAATTTTTACATAACACTTGTTTTAAAAAGTGCTTTTAAACTGAGACATTAAATAAAGCTTAGATTTCATATAACACAGTAATAAAAGGAATTTCAAGTATTCCAGCATCTCACACAGAAGGCTTATTCATGTTTATTTCAGGAGCAGCTAATACAGTATTAATCGAGTGCAATTAAGTGGACCCAAAATGGTTAACAAATAATATAGTTCCTATAATAGTGCAAAGCTGAAGCATCATCAGCTTAGCAAATTATTCCTGTACAGAAAATTGAAAGACTGTAATAGGTAACTTGTAATGGCAAATCACACCAGTCTGGAACAGTCCAGTGTTGTACAGAATATCTTCACTGATTATAAAGAGATCATTCACTTAAAATATAGTAATTACTTTTCTAACAAGTATTCAAGAAATGAACTATAAAGCTGTAAATCATCAAAAGAGCAAATCTAGAGACAATATAAAAACAAAATAATAATAATAATAATACCACCAGTATACCTTCACTGTGAAACAATACATTTGAACTGAAGAGCAGAAGCATGTTTCTAAACTTCAGAAGCAACAACTTTGGCATCATTCTCCCACAAACAGCAGCTGGAATAATGATCATCATGTTTAAATGCCGATTGATAATTTTATGATCACGGACATAACCTTCTTATTCCAATAGGAGCCTGCTAAAGCCATAAAAAAGGTTGCCCAAAGAAATTAGGCATTCCATCACCTCAACCCAACCCTTTCAAGAAATCAGAGATAACTGCCATTGAACAAATGAAGTTTGATGGTGTTATCTCATGCTCAACTGTTAAGACTACTGATATTTTGGAAAGGGTTAACAGTAGATCTTTGTTTAAACATTCCAGACCTACCGAATGCCATGCCTGAAGTGCTTTTATGATCATGTTTGCCTCTTAATGGTCTTGGGGTTAGCAAATGGTCAGGTGGTCTATAACAAAGTTCTTTTAAGGGATGTCCTCACTCACCAAATAAGTGAGGTCTCAGATCACCACGTTATTGAACTTAATACAGTACAGGTATATGCTTGTTAAATCGGAATATGAACCTGGAGTGATCTGCTTGCCCACCTGCCTGGTGACCGGATCTTCGCATACTCAGAGAGTGAGGAACACGAGTAGAGCTTAGCACCATCCTCGAGTCCAGTGCTATCGATGTCTCTGCCACCACTTCCTCTAGTGGCCAGAGGAGGGAATGCTCCTGGCATTCCCTCCACTAGCCGCTAGAGGACATGGCAGAGGCAGCAGCACTAGACTTGGAGGAGGGAGGTAGGCTACTCCTGCTCTGTGAGCTTCACTTACCTCCCTCCATCAAGCTCAGCATTGCCACCTCAGTCACTTTCTTTAGTGACCATGGAGGGAATGCTGGACTCCCAGAATTCCTTCCGCCACCTACTAGAGGAAATGGTAGCGGCAGTGGCAGCACTGGATTCTGTGCACTAGCTAGCACATGAGAAGAGGGTGGGGCTGGATTCCGGGTAGGCAGCAGGCTGGGTTGGCGCCTCCAGTGAAGTTTTCAACTTGCCTCATGGCTGGCCTAGCTCTGCATAGAACAGAAATGAATGCCATGAGAGCCCGATGCTGTTGCTTCATTTTAGAAGGGCAAATAATTCTAAAAGACAGGTTCTGATATTTATTTATTTATTTTCACATTTTTATACCACCCTTCCTCCAAGGAGCTCAGAGTGGTGTACATATTTCCTCCCCTCCTTTTTGTCCTCACAACAACCCTGTGAGGTAGGTGGGGCTGAGAGATAGTGACTGGCCCAAGGTCACCCAGGAAGCTTCGTGGCTGAGCGGGGATTTGAACCTGGATCTTCCAGGTCTAAGTCCGACTCCCAAACCACTACACCATATAACAGCTACTCCTTAACTATATGTACTTGTGATTCATTAATGAGCATCCATGTGGATTTTCATGTGGAATGTATGTGGAACTCGTGCAAATTCCCCTCATAATGCATTCTGGGAGAACACAAGCCAAATAGAAGAGTAGTTTTGACAGTGGCTTATCCAAGTGGGTCTGTGGGGAGTGGTGGGAAGTGACAGAGTTTTAAGTCCATGTCTTACTTTGACAGAGGAACGCTTGAGGCGTTATAACCCTATTCATAGTCAAGCTGAGTGGTATGCGAAGCAGTGACAGAACACTAGTCCAGTGGTCCAATTTCTAGAATACGTGAAAGGGTGCCTCAGTCACACAATACTCTTCAAAACATGATCTATGTTACGAGGGAAGGCAAGTGGAAGCAACAGTACCATCAAGTTGTGACAATTCTGGGAGTACGGGGAAGGAGACAGAAGGGTGGATTAGACGGAACATTGGTCTAATCCACCAAGGCAGTTCTTATATTCTAAGTTTCCTGTAAACTATTTCCAACTTTTTTCGTTTTTGTAGAAAAACAGTTTTCATCCATATGAAGAAAAAAAAATGCTTGTTAAGACCATCAATGCAAATGTTGCCCTTTTTCTCCTTGGGCTAAATTTCTATCTGTAGCTTTAATAATAGCTTCTGCAATACACAAACCGTCTTTAAATAGAAGCCAAAAATTAGCTTGTTTTGCTACTGCTACTGTACATTCCAAATAATGACTTCAACTCACTAATGAAAAGCCATTAAAAATAATGAATTCTGTCTAAATCTAATTAAAGCTAATATAAACTTTCAAGTTTTTTGTAAACCCCACTCAAATATTTTTCCCACAAAACCTATAGATGAAATATATAAATTTTAGAAGTATTAACACTCAGTCACTTACATTTTTTCCAATTTCCATTAACTTTCCAATTACCAGTTTAGTTGTTTTTTTCAATAAAATTGTTCTCTGCCTATATTTCTTTACAAAAGAGCAGCTCTTCATTTCTCAAGTAACTAGGTTACCTATTTACTTAGCGTTCTAATACAGATCATTCATTTGGCCACCGAAATATCCCAGAATTTCTCTTGATCTCCATTTACCTGTGTGAGCAGCTTCACTCAGAATCCTGTGGCATGCTACTGACTATTCTTTAACTGCTTTCATGTTTGATCTCCTAAATCCAAGACAACTAAATCACTTGTATTTTCAGTTGCTTATCACAGAAGCATTGACACTATCGTTCTATGTCAACCACTGCAGTTAAACAACAACTTCCAATACATATTGGAAATAGCCAATCCAAGAAGAGTCTTCTATCCTCTGGGCAAACAGTACAGGGGTAATAGAAAACAAGATGATGACAACGTTCCTAGTTGGAACAAAACCAGAGCATGTTTAAGTCACTACATTCTACACTTTCTAGGTCTTCATACAATTGCCTCTTAAAAACCCGTGTGGAAGCATTGGAAGTGTTTTTCAGTGAGATTTTCTCTCTCATTAGGAGATGGTTGTATTGTGCTGTTACTTAGATCCCAGATGGAAACACCAGCTAGAATAACACAAACTATCAAAACTAAATGTAGCCTGTCAGAAGGTGGCAGGGTTTCTAACTGTTTCTAATTCCATATCACCCTGCAGGCTCAACATAGGACACACTGCAGTCCTGTAATTTCACTTATTTTTGAAGTTTTGATCTGGCAACATTAGTGCACAAATGAGTATCCATGGACTACCAGGCCTTAAGGCTCTGTCTAGGAGCCAGAAGTTAGTACATACATTTGTTGGTTTGGCACAATAGGGAGTAAAATGGCAGCTTTCCTTCACATAACTTTGCTAATATGGTCTGGCCAACCATTTTGCTTGATAAAGTGGCAGACACTCCATCTGGGCCACTGAGATAATTTGCCTCTTGCCTGCCAGCCCTGTCACACCATAAAAATGCACAACACAATCAAGCATAATTTACAGAAAACTTATTGAAACAATGACATTTTTATCTGTTTAAAAATTCAGCTGTTCATTTCGGTTGACAACATTTCATGACCAAAAACAACTCTGGCAATAGATCCATGAACATGTGGTTTCCAATAACAAGCTACACTCAAAGGCCCAGAGCTGACATTTTCACTTTCGATACCAAAACGTAACAACATTTTGAGGAATTTCCATTTAGTGCCACAAACACCATCAAAGTTTTATTGTGAAAAGACATTTTGAGCCTGTTGTTAAATTAACCACTGGCAACTTTTAAGACATTACAACTTCTAAAATCTGCCAGGGGGTTTTAAATGCAACTCTCCAAATGAGGCAGCCACCTAGCTCTCCCACAGGCATAAACCAAAACAACCTACGTAGCTCTTGCAGAATAATTTGTTACAAGGCTGTGAAGAGCATAGATAGCAATATTCATGGAAAGTTCACCAAATAAGTGTTCACTTAAGCGAGTTAGTGGCTAGATTCAAATATGTCACTGTCCTTTTTTTTAATTACTTATTCAATATTCCTAGAAAATGAAATACAAAAAACTAAAATAGAAACTTTCAACCACAACTTTGCTACTGGGTGTTAAATGGCGTTTAATTTAACAAATGTTTTCTATGTCTTCCGACAAGCAGTGCAACCATTTTGTCATCAATTCCAATGGCAAAGGACTGATCTTATTTTCCAATGTCTGGCAAATACTAACCTGGAGGTTAAAAAGGTAAAGGTATCCCCTGACAATTAAGTCCAGTCGTGTCCGACTCTAGGGTGTGGTGCTCATCTCCATTTCAAAGCCGAAGAGCCAGCGTTGTCCGAAGACGCCTCCGTGGTCATGTGGCCGGCATGACTCTCCTTGCCGCAGCGCGTAGCATGCAGCTGGAACACGGAGCGCTGTTTACCTTCCCGCAAGCGGTACCTATTTATCTACTCGCATTGACATGCTTTGGAACTGCTAGGTTGGCAGGAGCTGGCCAAGCAACGAGCGCTCACCCCGTCGCGGGAATCGAACTGCCAACCTTTCGATCGACAGCTTATGGTTCAGCGGTTTAACCCGTTGCACCACCCGCTGGCGTTTAATTTAACAAATGTTTTCTATGTCTTCCGATAAGCAGTGCGACCATTTTGTCATCAATTCCAATGGCAAAGGACTGATCTTATTTTCCAATGTCTGGCAAATACTAACATGGTGGTTACACCAAGGCATATAAAACTATCCCCCATACAGAGTAGCAGGAACAATTTCCAGAATACAGTTAAGTAAAAAGAAGAGCGGTTCAAATGGGATTGCAGCATTTAGTAAACTGAACAGCACCTGGAGAACCATTTTCCAATACTGCTGTGCTCTTTCATAGAGCCACTTATGAAAAAAAAATATGTTCCTGCTCCACCACAGCTCCAACACTGTATGTTCCTGCTCCAACAAATATGTCCCTACGCCACCACAGCTCCAACAAAGCCATTGTCTGCTTTGTATATTTTAGACATCTTCAAGGTAGTTAAATGCCACTGTGTGGCCATCTTCATACAGTTTTCTCTCAAAACTAAATTGACAGTAAACAAGGACCACATAGATGATTATATTTCCTGGGGCAGACCTTTCTTCCACAATTTCTTATTTGTTTTAACTCCCTTTGTTTCAATATTTAGGATATAGTAAATTTTTGAAAACTTCTCCACATCTATAATTAACTACTGATAACTATAGTATTCTCTCTGTAATACTCTCGTGCTTTCTCATCTGATTTTGAAGAAAATACCTCATCTGCAAGTTGAAATGTCAAGAGCCAAGTAGTACAAATTGTTTTGAAAACATTCTGTCCAAATGCAGAATTCAGAACAGAAATATTATATTGCTCATTGTTTCTGAAACTGAGACACCAGTAATCCATTTTAGTCCAGATCATACAGTTTTAAGCTCGGTATATGAATTCCAAACATACATGTAGGTAGAGGTAAAGGTTTCCCTTGCTTGAAAGCTAGTCGTTACCGACTCTAGGGGCGGTGCTCATCTCCGTTTCAAAGCCGAAGAGCCAGCACTGTCTGAAGACGCTTCCGTGGTCATGTGGCCGGCACACCAAGGCACACAGAACACTGTTACCTTCCCGCCGAAGCGGTACCTATTAATCTGCTTGCAATTTCTTGCTTTCGAACTGCTAGGTTGGCAGGAGCTAGGCCGAAGATGGTAGCTCACACCATCACGCGGCACTCAGGTCTTGAACTGCTGTCCTGCCTACCTTCCAGTCTGCAGTTCAGTATCTTAACCACTAAGCCACCGCGACACCAAACATACATGTAACTCACATTATTTCTAACTTTCCCTCTGTTTGGATAACCGTAAGAGACATAAATATGTGCAAGAGGATTTATTGGTATTTTAAGAACTTCATTTACCCAAACCAGCCAATTATTTTGACTACTTGATCTTCAGATAAATAGATGTGTTAAATAGTTTGTCTCCTCTTGAAAGTTGACAGCTGGGGCTGGTTCTGAAATCCCCCACATATGCCCTACTTCTCCACAGCACATGCTGTTGACATCATGTTTTTTACACCATGGCTCTGTGGCCTGTCTGAACAGGAATGGTAGTTTAACTATGGTTTACACAGCCAGGATATGAACCTGAGATTGAATTATGATTTCACACTATGATTTGTGAATTAGAATTAAACCATGACTCCTGGCTTCAGACAACTCTGAGCTGTGGTTTAAACAAACCAGGATGTTCATGTCTGAACCTTGTGCTCCTCAGAGCAGAAAGAGATGGAGGGGAAAACTGGAAGTGTATGGGTTGCCAAACTCACAATCCAAACAAACCGTGGTTTGTGGACCATGAGAACCAGCCCTAGAAGTTGTAGACAAGAACACTAGATGTCATATATTTCTATATATGCTCTACACACAGCTATTAGCAGAGCTAAGTCATTCACAGCAGAGCTGAGTTACACAATGCGTTTTTATACTGCAAAATAAAGCAAGAGGAGTAACTGATCACCGCTTAGTGGAGGAGACATAAGACAGGACAGAAAAAGAAAAGTAACTGCTCCTCCTACTGGTGGAGATGAACACATATCCCCACATCCTCTGTTATCATACAGGTCTAGCTCCCCAGCTGTTGCTCTTCCAACAACACTATGCCTGATGGAGAAAGCCATGGATAACACAGCGTCTTTTAAGGCAGGGGTGTCAAACTCATTTCATACAGCAAACCGACTAGCATTCATGATGCCTGTTGAAGGCCAGATGTGACAACATGACGCAGATATAAGCACTTTGTTCACATGTAGGAAATCATTAACTGCAAATGACAGAAGAGAAAATCTTGAAATCTTGATCATATTTTCATGGTATGGGAAAGCTCAATTAGCACACGGGCTGCCCTTTCAGCAGTGCCACTTCAGCCGAGGCGTCACGTTGCAGCTCAGAGGTGCTCTGCGAAGTGATGCCTCAGCAGAAACGGCACTGCTCAAAGGCACTGATAATTGGGCTATCCTAGTGCCCAGCAGTGTCTCCCTGTCTTGCCCCTGTTGGTCTGCCCCTTTCCCCCATAAGCATTCCTTGTCTTCTAAGACCTCCTTCCGTTGCTCCCTCCCAGAGCCTAGGCAGAAGCAGTGCTGCTGAAAGGGCAGCACAGGGAGAGCCCAATTATCACATGGGCCGGATAAAGAGTTTCCAGGGGGCATATCCAGCCCATGGCCTTATGTTTGACACCACTGTTTTAAGGTATCATCAATTCATTTTACTTTCCATTTTAATTATGCCCTTAAAGTTCTCCAGTTGAATAGAACTATGAAGGCCACATATGCTCTGTAAACTAATAACACTTCTCCTTCCTCCAGTTCCCAAGGCAGATAGAGGTTTAACCTATCAGCCAACCGTGGGCAGAACTAATGAAGACTTATATTATGACAAGCATAAAAACCGCTGAAAGTAAAATTGTCACTAAACATACTGGGTCTCTCCCTGCGCCAGTGCTAAATCCTCCAGAGCTGGTCACTGATACTTTGTAGAATTTACTGCCAGAAAAGAGCCAAGCTGCACTAGAGTGAGATGTGGTGGATTTTTATCTAACATGAGGGCAACACAAACAATAAGCTGCAGAACGATGTTGCTTGGATTTGAGCTTTACAGAACTGCATGCAGATATCTGAACCATCCTTGCACAGCAGTAGCAATAAAATTAATAAGCAGAACTCATTGAAGAGGATAATAAGTTATTGCATCAAATATGAGCATTAGTAGCAACTTACTGTGACGAAAGCAATTCACATTCTCTATTTTTTTCATAGTTTGCTGCATTTTTAAAAACACAGAGACCTGACATTTCACAAAAGTTATTTCCTAGCCATCTGTTGTGATGGCATCTGTGTGATTTCCAATACCTATGCCTCTCTTAATAAAAGTTAAAAAGACAGACAGACAGACAGACAGACCCAACAAACAGAGAATACTAAGAGAACAATGGAACATTTAGATCTGAGGTGCATGAAGTGAATGTAAGAATTGCATTGCTGGCCCCCACCAAGATTCAGCATTCTGTGGTCAGCCCAAACTCTGTGGAAACACACAGAAAAGGTAAGATGATGAGCCCCGGTTGTTTGTTCCCAGTATGCAATATATTGTCCTTTTACAATAATACACAGAGGTATTATTAGCCATCTGTATTTAGCTGTTTAGCTATCATGGCGAATAGCTATTAATAGCCCTTTCTTCCATGAATTTATCTAATCCCTTTTTAAAGTTATCTAAGCTGGTGGCCATCACCACCATTGTGTGACAGCAAAATCCATAAGTTAATTATGAATTGTATTTTTTTCCTCTAGCCTGAACCTAACACAAAGCAATTTCATTGGGGATACACAGCGCAAATATTACGAGAGGGTAGAACATGTAGGGATTTTTTTTCTTGTCCTTCAATGCTGTTCATATTTTATAAACTTACCAACATTTAAAATATAAAGAGAAACTAGATATGCACTCCTACCAATAGTCTTTTTTATGATGTTAATTGCTCCCAAAATCACCCAATTCGTGCCTCCCAACTCCTGTCCTCTCTTTCTCATTATATCATTTAAGATTCAATTGATCAGATGAAAAAATAAGATTCCAAAATGATGGCAGAACTATTTTTCATATATAAGTAAGACTTATGTACTGTTATTTCATAACATCTGTTTCCACACAGAAACAGCCCAATCCTGTGAAAGATACGGCGGCTGGCCTAAAGGGCCGGATGCCGTATCCTACTGAGTTCCTGGAATGCCCCGGGACAGCCCAGAAACAATTCGGGAGAAGGGGATGATCGCCCGCTTCCCCCGGTGTAAGCAGTGGGAGGCCCTCAAATGTACGCGAGCTCCGGAGCTCACGTACATTCGTGCCGCCCATGTAAGGCTGCACTGGGCCTGGAGAAGGCTTGGAATATGGCGGATCTCACCGCCGATATCCCCGCCCTCTCCAGGCCCCGGAGCGGCTCCTCACCAACCGGTCTACCCTCCCCCCGCCCCGGCCATGGTAGAACTTACTAGACAGATTAATGGACCACTGGACAGATTAATGGAAGAAAGGTCCATCACAGGTCACAAGCCATGATGACTTTATGCAACCTCCTGGTTTTAGAAGTAGGTTTTCTCTGTATGCCAGGTGCAAGGGAGTGGCAACAGGATACAGGTATATTCTTGTCTTATGTGCTCCCAGAGGCATCTGGTGGGCCAGTGTGAGATACAAGAAGCTGGACTAGATGGGTCCTTGTTATGTTTTTATATTGTTATGTTCGAGCAGCCCAATCCTATTCCCCGCCAGTCCATAGCATGCAGAGCTGCCAACATACCGTGCGCTGCACACTATGATGAGAGGGTGACCAGATAGCCCAAGAGAGGAAGGTAAAAATATTTTATACTTACCTCTGTGTGCCGCCTGACTGTCAATGGATCTCCTCGGACCCACTCCAGCTCTTTTGATGGTGTAAGTCCAAGGAGAGTGAGCGGGCAGGTCCAGGTCAGGAAAGGGGGATTGGATCTGGTGTGTACTGCCACCACCGACATTCACCTACTCCCACCCCTTAACCACCCCAATCCTCCCCTGAACTGCCAATGACTCACCCTGCCACCACCTTACCTGCTCCACTGCGGCATGGGTGGGCTGTTGGTAGGCACCTGGAGTCTCTGGCCATTTGCGCCAGTGGCTCCGGAGCACCCGACGGCAGTGTGCCTTTCATCCAACCACAACTGGACTTATGGCAGTAGATTGAAAGATCTGCTATTGTAGGCACAGGATAAGATTGGGTCATAAGTTATTAACTCCGGTTGCAGTAGCAGCTTCTTAACATTTAAATGTGGGAAAGCATCCCTGTAAGAGGGTGGTATTGTGGGGGTGTTGCATTTCAAGTGAGGCAGATAATTATGGGATAATTGTTAACTGCTTGTCTTTCCACAGCAACTTAGCGGGTTCTAATTCAGATCCACAAAGAAGCACAAACCAGACAAGGCTCCTACTACTGCCGAGATGGTTCTCAAGCAACACCTGAGCAATTCACATTTGCCAAACACTGACCTAACTGGAAGCAGGTAGTTAGAAGGAAATAAAAGCTTTCCTCCCATCTTGGGGACTTTAAATAGTTCTGATGTGACAACA
The DNA here is from genome assembly GCA_026170595.1 of Plestiodon gilberti rubricaudatus. NCBI lineage: Eukaryota > Metazoa > Chordata > Lepidosauria > Squamata > Scincidae > Plestiodon > Plestiodon gilberti. The sequence continues at coordinate 242,424,111 of JANXHW010000002.1, forward strand.
GATTATTCAATGCAACTGTCCCTCATTCTAATATTCAGGAATGTAATAGTTCCCAAGATGTTTTACAAGCGATTGCAAACTCTTACTTAATGACACTTAATGCTCCCAGAGCCCTCTTTTCATTAGCATTCTTTCCATGTCCCTGCTATTAATGTGACAGTAGCAGGAACTAGAGCAAACAAGAAAATGGTAAACAGAACAACATCAGGGTTTTTTTCTTCTTCTGGTGTCTTCTAAGGTCTTCAATAGATGTGACCATAGTAATCCCTAATATTATGATTCTATTGTTAGAATAAATTTAAACAAGGTGTGTTCCCCTTTCATTTTTCAGGTAGTCAGGAGCAAGTGCCACTGTTGAATTATGTCCTACAATCTTGCACAGTGAAAAAAATTGGCTTTCTGAAAACTCCACCTTTTTTCAGAGCGGGTCAATCAACCACTAGAAAGTAGCCAATCAGAACAGAAGCCCTCACTTGTTCTGTTGTCACAAAGACTCTCCACGCTGAATTCATAGGCTACGGCAGAGGTTCTCGAAGTTCTCCCTGCGAGGCAGGGAGAACTTTGAGTATTTGTGGGGGAAGGGTCAGCAGTGGCGATCCCGGGGATCACCGCTGCTGCTGGGAACAAAAATAAATTTTAAACATTTACCAGGGGGCCTGGAGAGCTCCAGAGGGTGGGGGGAGGCCTGCAGACCCCTCCGCAGACTTCCCCAAGCTTTAGATTGCCGCTCCGCAGCAATTTACGACCACTTCCAGTTTTTGTGAAAACCGATAGTGGTCGTAAATCACCGCAGATCAGTGAACTAAAGCTCAGGGAGGTCTATGGAGGGGTCCGCAGGCCTCCCCGCACTTGCTCTCCAGTAAGTGTTTATAAGCATTTCTTTAGCTAATTATTTGAAGATTGTTTAAAATCAGATATTATTATTACTATTATTAAGAAGACTATTGATATACCGCTTTTCAACCAAAAAAAAAAAGTTCACAAGGTGGTTTACAGGCAAAAATCAAATAATTAAATAGCTCCCTGTCTCAAAAGGGCTAAACAGATGCAGAAGAACAGCAGCAAACAGCCACAAGACACTGTGCTGGGGTGCTAATAGGCTAGCACTTATCATTTACAGACTACTTACAGTACTGGATCCTGGAAGGCTTGCTGTTCAAACTCAAGCATTCCAAAGTCATTTCGGCAGAAGGGCAAATCAAAATCAAATGCAGAGGGAGTCTTTAAGGTCACTGTAGTAAATCCAAGTGCTCTATCTGTATGCAACAAGCTGACTCTTGTATTGTTTTGCAGTCCAGAGCCCTGCTACTGACATTAAAACGGTGCTGGAGCTTCTGCTTCCCCTCTTTTAATTATCTTGTTGGAGAGTCTCCTCTTCAGTGGCTGGTAAAGTGGATTCTAAATATAGCACAGTGAGTAGGGAGACAACCAGTGGGGGGAGAGGGGGATGAAGGAATGACTGCCATACAAATGTAGGTCAGTAAGTTCTTCCCATAACTTTGCCTGACTATGACCCTTTCAGAAGACATACAAAAACAGCTGTTACAGAAGCCTGAACCCGAGTACTGTAAGTACCACATCATCCTAGTCCTTCTCAGACGACATGCTTCTCCCCCAATCTGCACGCGTTTGGAGAAACTCCATGATCTTTTTATAACACTATGGATGCCACTAATTTACTTCAGCTTAGGGAGCCCAAACCAACTCCATTTTTAGCAGCAAAATAGAGCTCAGGCTATGCTCCATGAGTGGCCTATCTAAAACAGGTGTGCCACATGAGGTTCAGTCTCACTAGCATGGTATGAACTCAGACCCTCATTCTTACCTAATGGCTCCCTGGCTCAAACTAGAGGCAAAATTGCCCTTTTTTTTTTTTGCCAAGTATTGAGGATTAGAGCTGTCTGGGGTTAAAACGTTGAGGCTCTACAATTTCTGAAAGTTGTGGGAACTAACACAGAGGCTATTGTCTAGCTTCAGACTCGCCTTCCTCCAGGACGCCCCACCCCAAGGGTCCACAACAGCAGCCTGGCAGGCCTCCCAGCCGGATCAATAATGGCCAAATCCCCCAGAGCGGCAGAAACACTGCTCATCGATTAGTGCAGGCAACACAGTCTCGCTCAGGGAGGCAGCGCCTGACACAAGTACCGTGGGAAAGGCGGGACCACACCCAGAAGAGGCAGGGGGCACCTGCAAGCTTCCGTCCTCACCACTGGAGAATATGAGTGGACTAGTAAAGGCCCTCAGGATCTGGCAGGAGCAGACGCACTCAGGGTAGCCCCAGGCTGGAAGGGGAGGGGAGGACGCAAAACTGAGTGGGGTAGTTTATGGGGCCTAATCAGGCCTTGGGAGGAAGTTAAAGGAGGAACCTATGATGAGGCCTGGGGGAGGACTACCAATGAGGAGGCAGACCCAGAGGGGGAGGAGATACCCTCTCCCTGTACAGCTAGCCAAGCACCTGCAGGAGCAGGAGTAAGGTGGGGTAAACCCCCTCCCCACCAGGGATAGCATCACAAAGACTCTCCTTGCCATAACAATTTTGGTTGTTTTCAGTGATTCAGCCCTTCCCCACCCCTCCCCCCTGAATCTGAGCTCTCTAGAAGAGAAAAAAACAGCCCTAATTCCTTATTAGGAAACTTTTACCCAGGGAAAAAAGTCACAGCAATGTTTTGGTTGAGAGGCTAATCTTCCTATCAGTACACCACCATACCTGGCCTTATCTGCATTACCAATTCCCAGCTGACTGAGTGGATTCATTAACAACACAATCTCTGGTGACTGAAATGAAGTCTCATTCTTCCTATCACTGGTGCCTTGCTGTTTGTTGTTGCCTCTCACTGTGCACACAAGTAATTAACTTACCATGCTCCACTAGCTTCTGACACATTACTTGGCATAGAAAAATTCACCGGCAGGTAGTTAAGTATGCAGCCCTGTTTCCAATCAGACAAACTTCACCAGAAAAGCATTCGCTTTTAGGGAAAAACAGCAGCACATATACAGATATAAAACAGGGGGTTCTACAGTAGGCCCAATTTAGGCCTGTGGTAGTGACAAGTGATAAAGCTCAGCACTTATATTTGCACTTCAGAGTGCTTAAGAACATTTTACAGGCATAATCTTGGCAATTTAATTCATTCATTTAAAATATTTTAAGGCCATTTCTACTTAAAGGGAGTAATAGTTTAATTAAAACCAACACACACACACATATTACACACACACAACATATTACCGGTAAAAGAATTCAACAACAAGGTTGCACATAAAAGCAGGCAGAGAAAACAAAAACATACTCGCTGTAGGTCAAATCAAACACAGTGGATTAAAATTTTACAGGCATCATCTTGGCAATTTAATTCATTCATTTAAAATATTTTAATATTTTGGTTTAATTAAAACCAACACACACACATACTACACACACACATAACATATTACCGGTAAAATAATTCAACAACAAGGTTGCACATAAAAGCAGGCAGAGAAAACAAAAACATACTCGCTGTAGGTCAAATCAAACACAGTGGATTAAAAGCTAGTTTAAGAGGAAGGTTTTTTTTTCTCCAACCTCCATCAAAAAGCAAGCCCAGCTGGAGCAAAGTGAACCTCCCAAACCATAGCAGCGAGGTCCGTTACCTGGGCGCTGCCACAGAAAAGCGCCCTCCCATATGCATGATACCTCTGAGGTGGTGGGACACACAAGAGGACCTCTCCAGATGACCTTCGAACAGTGTTTCTCAAACTGTGGGTCGGGACCCACTTGATGGGTCACGACCCGATTTCTGGTGGGTCCCACAGAGCCTCCAATGAAAACATGGGTGATGGAAAGATCAAATAAGTAATTGCCTCAAGCCCTGAGGCTATTCAAAAATCAGAAAGTTGCTAATTGCCCTGCAAAGAGCTGAGCTCCTGCAGTTTGCAAGCTTGTGTAAGTATAGGGAGATAAATGTTTGAGCATCTTTTTTTCTGATGTGTTTTTTCCAAGTCAGTCAATGACAGGTAATGGGGGCAAGTGAAGGCTGGGTCACATAACTAAGCCCCTGAAGCCTTGGGGCTAATCATTAGGGCTGCCTGATTACGAGAAATGGATTGAGTTCTCTACAAAGAGATAAATAAATAAAACATTACTTATAAATAAATAATATTATTTCTTTCTAGATCATCTTTTTTTTTTTAAATCTCATAAAGCTAGGTGGGTCCCGACAGAGTGTCATTTTAAAAAGTGGGTCCCAGTGCTAAAAAGTTTGAGAACCACAGCCTTAGAGATTGGGCAGTTTTGTATGGGTAATGCCCTTACAACAGTTCTGGGAGATGTGCCAGTATCATTATCATGGCATTGCATGTAGGCACAGGGACTGAGAAAATAATGACTTTCCTAAGATCCTCTGTTGAGTTAGTGGCAGAAGCGAAATCTGAACCTGACACTTCTGGGTTCACACCTCGCCCACTTGACCACCATATACTATAAATACAGTTCATAGTTCCAAAACTCAAGTGTCCTGGAAAAACAGACAGACAGACCTTGGGATGCTACTGACACTGGCATGGTGTTCGGACACACAGAAGGACGTGATCCAGTCACAGAACCAGTGTCTTGCGTAAATCTTTGCTTTCTGTGCTGTTCCAAAAGCATCAGAAGGCACAGTCTTGGTCCAATGGACATTTGAACATCATCACCCCTTAACAGGCATGTATTACAACGGGAGAAAAGAAGATGGGGTGTTTCTAAGGAGTTGAATATTCTATCTTGTTCTGCCTGCTAAGAAAAACTCTGTTATTTGAAACTCCTTGTTTAAAATCACTCTTCTGTGATTGGTCCAATTTCATGTGAATACAGCAAATAAGGATCATGAAACGTCAAATTCTATGCCTTGATGTTTATAGAAAAAGTATACATAGACCCACATACTCATTCTGCGTCTTAAAATGAAAAACCTGTGGTGTGCATTTTTTTTCGCCCATGTGGAAATATTGCTTTGTGACAAGCTGTCATTTAAGCTGTGGAACAAGTTGCCATGAATGACAACTTTTGGGCAAACAGCCCAGAAAATAATGATCTAATTTCAGGAAGCCCATCTAGAGGTTGAGCAAAAATTTATCACCCCGAGATAGGATAGTTAGCACTAGAGATCTTGCTATGCAAAAAAAGGACCTTCTATATTTGCATAGAGATGGACCCCTAATCCCAAACTATTGACAAGTGCCCTACCCACCAGATATGTGGTACTGTCACCTTTAACTACATAGATCACCCACTAAAGGGAGGCTAGATTCTCTCCTCCAGCTCCCCACAACCGGTGATTGCCTCAGTCAAAACTGCACAGGCCAGCTGCAAAACTGCGAAGGTTCAGCCCTGCACACATGGTCGTGATGATGAAGTTATTAGAACCTGACATGAAGCCCTGAGCACTGGGGACCGAAATCAAGTTACATGTGTGAAACATGTTCATGCACTCGTTATTGATTCAGAATAGGATAATTATTGTTATTGTTGATGAGGTGCTATGCATCTCTATCCTGCCTTTTGGACAAATGCAGCACACGGTAAACAATAACAACTTCCACACATAGAGAAAAATATCATAAAGTGCAGTAAAACTACACCATTAAAACTTTACTAAAAACAAAAGACTGGCAGCACAATCCGACTTAACTTTTGTGCCAGTTTAACCAGCGGCGCAGCGAGAACGGGAGGCCCCAGAACGGAAAAGGGATTCAAATCCCCTCCAAAAGAGGAATTCAAAGGGGATTTGAATTCTCGCTGCGCCGTTCTCGCTGCGCCGCTGGTTAAACCGGCACAAAAGTTAAGTCAGATTGCGCTGTAAAACATGTTAGCAAATATGTGGTGTATGAAAGCCCAATCCTATTGAAAGGAAGTGTAGGTCCGAGTTGACCCATTACAGCTGCTGGGGCTTAGCCAAGGCAAGTGGACAAATGTCCCCTTACCCCAAGGAGAGCTCCAGCAGCTGAAAATCCCCCGTGGGATGCAACGTAGCCTGCGCCGGTGTCGCTGCATCGCTGCACGGGGTTTTAGTTAGAATTGGGCTGCCCGTCTTTCTGGTTAGGACTTGACTGCAATCAAAGTTCACAAACTTTGCTTTGCAATCACGAGGGCTAGAAACAACAAAAGTAATGCTTCTGTTAACATTATTTTAGCTGCTGCAACTTTAAGAAATGCTTATAATCACAGGAGAAATGATACAATAACACAAGCTTAGCACCACATCGCTCCAGGGGGACTATCAAGTATTTTATTTTAATCAACACCTCAAAAATTTACTCAAAACACAAGAAACTTGTTTTGTTTTTCTAATGAAATGTGAGAAAATACTGAGAGGTGCCAGCAAAAAGATAAGTATAAACTTCAATGCACAAACAAGTTCCACACACAAAGCTGTAACGTAACAAGGACCAATATAACAGCTGTACCTTTCAGAGCATGTGTGGGGAAGGGGAAGAGTCTAAAACCAAGGCACACCAGAGACACACTTGAACCCAAGATTATTGATTTTACTGGCTTCTGGAAAACAGGACATATCAATTTTTTATTTGAAGGAAAGGTCAATTTTTTATGCAAGGCAGCATGACCTTTAATTGTGACTGAACCTTTCTCCCAATGCCCTGTCCCCCACTGTTGAAATTAAACACACGTGTGCATATGAAGAGCTTCCAACACAAGCACATCTATGGACCTTCTAAAAGTAATTGCACCAACTTCTGAAACTTGGTGGATTCCCCTGCAACTTTATGTTCCTGTAACTTTTCGTATAATCCCTTCAACATGAGATCCACAGCAGCAGATTTTCAGGAAGATCCATTTATTACAATAACCGGATTCAGGGACTCATAAAACTCTGTGTTTGTGGGCAAATGCATTACAAGATGTACTCAAATTCCTGAAGCAGACTTTAAGAAATAACTGAACAGAGATGCTTGTACCAGCATCTTTTAACGAATGCATGCCTAGACAGCAGACACAACAGAGAATCTTGTAGCACCTTAGCAGACAAACCAATTTATATCAGCACAAGCTTTCATGGACTGCAGCTCACAAAACCTTATGCTGAAATACACTGGTTCACCTTTGAGGTGCTACAAAGACTCTGTGTTATTTTTGCATCAACAGACTAACATGTTTGCTCTCTAGAACCAGATGCCTAGACAGGTATCTATCAGCAAATATCACTTGTACTCCTGTCCCCAACAGCATCCACTTTCTCCTGCCCCTCGGTCCTGATTACCAGCATCTATTCAATTCCATGTCTTTTTTTCCCCTCCTCATCCGAATTTCTTGTTTTTCCAGGGTCAGAAGGGCTCGATAAATGACATGATTAGGCTAACCCATTAGCCGATACAAAAGCACAGTGCTGCCATTATTCAGCACATTTTCACTTTTTAATGATAAGTCTTGCTGAAAATAAAATTTCAAAAAATATGTCACTGGTGACCTAAAATAATGAAAAGTACTCTTTCCAATCAATCCTTCCCTTAAATCCCACGGAGCTCAAATTTTATTGCTAATTATTTTTTTCTCAGTCTGAAATAGGATCTCTCCGAGAGTGAGGTTCCTTGACTACGAGAAAGGAAAGGCTCTACTGCTTCTCTGGCCCAGAGTCAAATAGCCCCATCCTACCCCCCACCACATTATAGCATGCAGCTGAGCCAATGGAGCATGTGCTGCATGCTATGGGGGGGGGTGATCAGACAACCTGCAGGAGGTATTTTTTACTTACCTCCTGGTAGGCTGCCTGATCATCATGTTGGGCTGGAGAGCCAGGGGGTGTTTTGGGCTTAAAAATGGGGGATACAATCTGGCTAAAGTTGCTGCTGCTGGATCCACCCCCTCCTGCCCTTGACACACGCCCCAGTTCCTCCCCCCACCCAGTTCCTCCCTCTGCCCACCTTCTCCCCACCAATGAACTGCCCCCCATGCCAGCCTACCTGCCCTGACCTTGTGGCTGCTGCCTCGAATGGTCTGGCAGCAGCACCATCTCCATGCCATTGCAGGGCCTCTTACGCCAGCAGGACACCAGTTCCACTATTGTAGGATTGGGCTGCAAGTAATTTTCCATTCCATGAAACTCTGGTTGCAATCCTATGCACACTTACCTGGGAACAAATCCCACTGAATTTAAAGGAGCTTACTTCTGAGTAGACACGCATAGGATTGCACTGTCAACTTTAGAAGACTGAAAAGGCTGTGGCTTATGTTAACAAAAAATATTCTTTTTTTGCTATGGTAATATTATTGCTCCTAAGGAACGTTGTTTGCTGGGATTGTTACATGTCATTTTCTCCCATTTTCATGTAGTTTTCTAAATTATTTTCTAAATCAAAGCCTTTTTTTGTTTCACTCTCATTATCTTATCCTCCCGATTTTTGCACATTGCATATTTTGTATCTCCAATTCATTGCATATTTTGTATCTCTAATTTAGAGTAAAAAACTGAAAAATGTTACCCCCATTATAAGCTGTTCTGTATCTTACTAGCTAACATGTTATCTGCTCTGCGACTCCATCACATGCTTCCATGAGGTCCTCCATACCTGTCTGGCTTTTCCCTCCAGGTAGATGTGTCACCATTCATTCATTCATTTGAGTTTTTATGAAGCACATCAACCAACATAACACGTATCATGGGGCAGGGATTAGAAATCAAACAGGAATACACATAACTTTATTGACAGATGCTAAGCTGAAGCCTGTGCCTTTTTTTTGGGGGGGGGGGAAGGCTTGCTTTGTGGACCACACAGACTAAAGCCTGAACAAACAGAGGAGATTTATACCATGCCCTGAATGTCAACTGCTATCTGCTGTTCAAACCACTTTAGGTATTTTCAGCAAGATAAGCCCCTGTGTTCCAGGGGTCTTAGTAAGCAAGGCACTCCAGTTCATTAAAATTTCAGCCTGCTCTGTGTCATCCAGGTATGCCTCAAATATATTGTACCATACAAAATAGTAAAGTAGAGCTCATTTCAGAGCCTATTCCGTGGCGGTGGCGGCAGCTAAGAAGGCTTTCTTTTCTGCCGGCATCGCGTCTGCGGAGAACCGTCCAGCTGAGCTTTTCCGTGTGGTCCGGGGCCTGCTCCATCTGGCCCCCCCAGTAGATGGGGCGGAACACACGGTGGCTCGCTGTGATGAGTTTGCCAAGCACTTCGTGGACAAAGTCGATCGGATTCGGCATGACTTGGACGCCGCGTTAGCAGTATCTAATGATGTCCCTGAGGCACCTGTCTGTTCTTCTTCCTGGGATTCTTTTCAGCTTGTAGAACCTGAGGATGTGGACAGGATTCTTTGGAGTGTGAGACCATCCGCTTGCCCACTTGACCCTTGTCCGGCATGGCTGATTAGGGCTGCCCGGGCGGGGCTGGCCGAGTGGACAGGGAGGGTGGTAAATTCATCTCTGAGGGAGGGGGTGGTGCCGCCGTCTTTGAAGCAGGCGGTGGTGCGCCCCCTCCTGAAGAAACCCTCCCTGGATCCCACTATTTTGAACAACTTTCGGCCAGTCTCAAATATCCCGTTTCTGGGCAAGGTGATCGAGCGGGTAGTGGCGTCCCAGCTCCAGAGGGCCCTGGAGGAAGCTGATTATCTGGATCCATTCCAGTCTGGCTTCAGGCCGGGGTTCGGGACAGAGACGGCCTTGGTCGCCTTGGTGGATGACCTGCGCCGGGGACTGGACAGGGGGAGTGCGTCCCTGTTGGTCCTGCTGGACCTCTCGGCGGCTTTTGACACCATTGACCATGGTGTCCTCCTGGGTCGGTTGGCTGGGTTGGGGCTTGGAGGCACCGTTCTGAGGTGGTTCCGCTCCTTCCTGGCTGACAGATCCCAGAAGGTGGTGCTGGGGGATGCTTGTTCGGCACCCTTGCCCTTGAGGTGTGGGGTGCCGCAAGGGTCAATTCTATCCCCCATGCTGTTTAATATCTATATGAAGCCACTGGGAGAGGTCATCCGGAGGTTTGGGGTAGGGAGTCATCAGTATGCGGATGACACCCAGCTCTTTCTCTCCTTTCCACCTGATTCCAAGGGGGCGGTCGATGTCCTGAATCGTTGTCTGGAGGCAGTTGGGAGCTGGATGGGGGCGAACAAGCTGAAATTAAATCCTGATAAGACAGAGGTTCTTCTGGTCCAGAAGTCCACGACTCGGGTATTGGATCATCGTCCTGCTCTGAATGGGGTTGTACTCCCTCTGAAGGAGCAGGTCCGCAGCTTGGGGGTTCTCCTGGATGCGCAGCTGCTCCTGGATTCTCAGGTGGCAGCTGTGGCCAGGGGGGCTTTTGCCCAGCTTCGGCTGGTGCGCCAGCTGCGACCGTACTTGGATCGTGCAGACCTGGCCACAGTGACCCATGCCCTAGTGACATCTAGACTAGATTACTGCAATGCGCTCTACGTGGGGCTGCCTTTGAAGACTGTTCGGAAACTACAACTAGTGCAGAATGCGGCAGCCCGGGTGGTTGCCGGGGCTTGTCGGTTCGACTCAGTCGGACCGTTGCTTCGGCGGCTACACTGGCTGCCGGTTCGTTTCCGGGCACAATTCAAAGTGCTAGTTTTGACTTTTAAAGCCCTTAACGGCTCGGGTCCAGGGTATTTGAGGGACCGCCTCCTTCCTTATAATCCGACCCGTACTCTGAGGTCATCAGGGGGGGCCCTGTTGACCGTGCCGCCACTGACGGAGGTGAGGGGGATGGCGGCACGGAATAGGGCCTTCTCAGCAGTGGCGCCCCAATTATGGAATTCCCTCCCCCTGGAATTAAGAACGGCTCCCTCCTTAGAGACCTTTCGGCGGGGCCTCAAGACGTTTTTATTTAGGTTGGCATTTGATGACTGACATGGCGGGCTGGCTTTTTTTAACAAATGGCTTTTTTAACAAATGGCTTTTATAGGTGACCCACTGGGACTGTCTGTTTTATTTGTTTTAATTACTTGTTTTTAATTATGTTTTATTGTGTATTATGTATTTTAACATGTTCTTAACTGTAAGCCGCCTTGATTGCCCTTATTGGGAGAAAGGCAGGGTAGAAATCCATTAAATAAATAAAAATAAATAAAATAAAGGGGACATTTTGCAAAACCTCACTTTTATTTATTTATTTAAAGAATTTATACCCTGCCTTTCTCCCGAGGGCACTCAAGGCGGCTTACAACATATTAAAATACATATATACATATTAAAATAATTAATTAAAACAATTTAATTTAAAATAAACAACCCCAGTGGGGTTGTTTTTATAGCACTTGAACAAATATTCTTAGCAAAAGAATAAAAAAAGATTTTAGACTTCTTCGGTGTAAAAGCCACATAGAAGTGCATTACAGAAATGTGAGTCCAACTCATTCCATACATTTGAGAAATTGGGAAATTAGAAGTTCTGATAACTGAAGTGAAAGCAATCCACCATCTGCAAGTACTATGACAACAAGGGGAGAGGCTCAAAAACAAACATTCAACTGACACTACAGGCTGATTTGATGAGCCCAACCCCCCCACCTGTGACTGTAGGTGGTCACATCCTGGGACAAGAAGGAAAGAGTTAAACCTGGTCAAGCTGCAAGAAGAAATTGGGGTGCACAACTGACTCCTTACTGGAGATTAGGTCAGTCTTTGAATGCATATGAGAGGACAGAGGAGAGGTCATGATCACTACACTGAGCAGGTGATCAGAGTCAGACCCTGATGGGGTGTGTGTGTGTGTCAAACTGGAAGGACCATTCCCAGATCCAGCCTCAAGCCTTGTCATCAGTCTGCAACTGAAGTCTGCCAGCCAGGAGACCCCAGAGATGAAGAACCTGCAGCCAGCGACCCCAGAACTAGATCTCGGAGCCATCTCCCACTGAGCTGGTCTCCAAGCCCCCTGAGAAATGAGCCCCCCCCCACCCGCCAGGACCCATATGTTCCTATTGTCATTTTTATGACATCATCTGCAGGGAGAGACTCAAGTCACTCCCTACAGGTAGTCCCTGACTTGGAACCAACGCATGTCAGAACAGTGCTATTGTGCCGCTGCAAAAGCACAAGACCGGACAGACCACACCTGCATGAAAGTGCAGACGCGACTGCCCATCAGTCAGAAGTCCTTAAGTCGGGGACTAAAAGTATTTGGATGAAATGAACATTTGATGGAGAACAAATTAATCCCTGAACTTGTCTATTGACGGCATTCACGTTCACATTCACTTGAGAGCTGACATCTTGCAACCTGTTGGTCTTTATTTAGTTACCTTTTATAATACAGATGCATAGATTTAAAAGTTCTAAAAAAAACACCTGACCATGTCTAGGGTCCATGTTCTAAATTTCTAGTGCCAATCTTCTTTTAGTTCTCACATGTTTCAAAGTACAATTGTGTTTGCTTTGCAGCAATAATATTGCCCGCCGGCCTGTGCAGAAGCAGGGACCATTCACCAATCCCACTGCTGGAAAGAAGCGGCACACCAGCATCCGCTGCACAGGCCTCCCAGGCCAGGAGGGAGCAGTGCCTGCAAGGCAGCTCTGTTGCCAGCAGCAGCTCCTCCAGGCGAATGTCAGAAATCAAGATATTTTAATACGTTTATATGCATGCTGGCAGCAAGAACAATTGTGAACTACTGCTTAGGGCCATTACAAAATGCGATACCCCTTCCTTCTTTGTATAGGGCTCCTTTAAAATTAAAATGACTGCCATCTCCTTATCATATGACAGGGGAGAATTTGCCATGTTCCCAGAGAAAAAGAAAACTAAGATTAAAATTAACAGAGAGAGAGAGAGAGAGAGAGAGAGAGAGAGAGAGAGAGAGAGAGAGAGAGAGAGAGAGAGAGAGAGAGAGAGAATTCAATCTTGGATATCTCCAACTGAGAGGATCTAAGAGCACAGGTTGGGGAACATCTCTGTGCAATAATGTTACTTACAGTAAGAATACAGGGCTGCCAGTAAAAGAGCAGCCCTGTAACAGCTTCCCATTTCTCCTGACCTCAAGTTCAATTTACCCTGTGTCTTAAAACATTAGAATGTGTGCTTACCCACCCCTACCACTGATAGCCAATCATATGGAATAGAAGTGAGGAAACAGAGTAACAATGTAAAGATACATGGCAAAAGGGGGGAGGGTAACATGATGTCGTTTTTCGGTAACAGCCCCCTGTTCTCTATATTGTGTATTTGTAGACCTGAGACCTAACCATTACCAAAAAAGGAAAGGAATGGTCTAATTGGGAATCAAGATACCCAATAGATGAAGTAGAGAGCCATGCAGTGATTTCAGGTCAATATTACTTTCGGTGCTCTGGACAAGACTGGTGCCCACATCACAGCAGAATGCTCAGACTGCATGACGCAGAAAGAAGATTCAAATTTCCAGAAGGTCGGTTTTGCTCAAAGGAATCTTGACATAGTTGCTTACAACTTCCTATAGAGAACAAACCCTTCTTTACAGTCACATCATGAGCTAATGATTATCATGGAGATGAGTGTTGCAGAGAAATTTGAGGGTGTTTTAACATCTCATGTGCATGACCACGACTAGGAAAGTGCCTCCTTGAATCCAAGAGCTGAGAGAGTTTTAATGGCTTTCTCTGGGGAGTAAGTTATGCTCAGGGAAGAAAATGCTTCTGGGCATGGGTGTCACAACGGGGGCAGCCCGCACCGGGTGTCACCCTCAGGTGAAACCAAAATGCCCAAACCTCCGCTTGGTTGGCCCCTGGTCCGCTCCAGGCCCAGCTGCCTCTTGTGCTCTCGCTGGCAAGTGGCAATAACACACTTGTATTTATTTACAGTATTTTTACCCCACCTTTCTCCCCGAAGGGACCCAAGGCGGCTTGTATCAAGAGCATGAAGCAACAACAAGGTCTAGACTTGGCCGGGGACCACCAAGCAGAGGTTTGGGTGGACTTTTCACATTAAAAAATGCAAATGCTGGGCAACCTGGACGTTTTGGGCATGACATGATGATATCCTCCTCAGTTGGTCTGCAGCGGCATCACTGGGGTGGATATCACCCAGTGTGGTAACCCAGAAGTTTCGGCGGTGATGTGATGACGAGTCACAACATCAGTGGACCCTAGGAGGTGGCTGCTTACACACCCCAAGATGGAATCTGGGGTTCAAAATGGAACCTGAGAGTTGAGGGTCAATGTGCCTGGTCAGTTGATGACCATCTTCCATGATGGAAGATCAACAGAAGTTCTCCTCTAAGACCCTGAGGAGCAGCTGCCAGGGAGTCTTGAAGAGACATTTCTCAACTAGATGAACTACTAGTCTGACTCATTATGTCACCTTCTTAGAACCTCAACATTATTTATTTCTATCTTTATACTACCACTAGGTCAGTGTTTCTCAAACTTTCTGGTGGGTCCCAGCTGCTGGAAAGATCAGATAAGTAATTGCCACAAGCCCTGAGACTATTCAAAAATCAGATAGCTGCTAATTGTCCTTCAAAGAGCTGAGCTCCTGCAGTTTGCAAGATAGCTGCTAATTACCCTGCAATCAGCTGAGCTCCTGCAGTTTTTACAAGCTTGTGTAAATATAGGGAGAAAAATGTTTGTGCGTCTTGTAAAGCTAGGTGGGTCCTGATAGAGTGTCATTTTAAAAGTGGGTCCCGGTGCTAAAAAGTTTGAGAATCACTGCATTAGGTGACAAAAAACGGTACCTTTGTTTCACCTAGCCTTTGCTTCCTTGCAAGAGAACTGGTCATCACTTTTTAAGTTATTCTTAATTGTTTTTATTTATACAGCAGCATCAGTGAACATGGCACTTTATGTAGTTTTATAAGCAAACAGTAAAGAGGTCCCTGTCCTTGAGAAACTTAATATCTGTATCCAGAAATATGAAGACAGAGAAGAGAGGATAGACAACAGTAACAAGGAACGAATGTGAACAAATACAAATACTCATACATTCCTTGCTTACAGGTGGAAATGAAGATTTCATAGCTAAGTCCAAAAACTCGCATAAAAAGTTATTTGTGAGAAGAGATTTGCAGAGACATGATATAACATCCATGTTAGTGGGGACGGGTACAGGTATAGGCTGCAGCAAGGAAAAAGAAGCAGAATCAAGTTAAAGAACAAGACAATCAGCACAATCCTATCCAATTTACACCACCGGTATAACCAGCGGGGGAGTGCAGGGCGGGAGGCTTTGGAGGGGAGATCTAAATCCCCTTTGAATCTCCCTTTGGAGGGGATTTGAATCTCCTTTCCGTTCTGGGGCCTCCTTGCTGCACCACTGGGTTACACCGGTGGTGTAAGTTGGATAGGATTGCGCTGAATGTTGTGTAACGGGAGGTAACAGTGCTGGAGGAGTGCAGATCACGAGTAGGAATATAACAGAAGACAACAACTGAAAGACAGAGTGGGGCACACCTATGTAAACCTTAACAGTTTATTTGCAAGCAATTGTTTTGTACTAGTTACCAAATTTATCTTAGTTTCTGCATTGCTAGCAAATCTGTCAGCTCAGAATCAAGAAACGGAAGGCTCATTAGAAGAAAAGTACCAAAACCAGCATTCAAAAGCAGGAACGGCTTTCAAAAGCAGGAACGGCTTTCTATATCGGTATACTAAAGGCACAAGAAATTGCATTTACGCTTAATAAACTCAAGCTTTCAGGGCAAGAAGTCTTGGTGTAAGACGCACAAGTACCGGAGTTTCAGCGACTCAGTATTCTGAGGCTAACTACAGAATCTTAATTAAAATTACTATAAAATGGAAATGGTAGGTTTTTTTTTTTTTAACGAACAGATGCACCTGAAAAAAAGAATACAGTCACTTCAAGATAAAAGCATTAGATATTTCCTGCCAGTAGTTGTAAAGTATGCAATGAATGTAGACACCTCTGACTGAACTGAACAAAACTATTTTATAAGATAAGCACTATTAAAACAGGGCAGAATAAAATCTAATGTAGAAAACTGTTCATTAGCTGATGCCTAATTGCTTTTGCGGTTGGCAAAGAAGCAGCAATTATTTTGACAAGAAAAATCTATATTGAAAGATGGAATAGTTTGCTTTGTTTGTATCATGCATATGCGATTTCATGCACAATATGTTCCAGCCTTTTTGCAGAATGCTTCCCATCCCGAGACGTGACATGCAAAACCAGGCACCAGAATTAGGCCCCAGTCACCCCCCCACCATCCATTTATGCCACCATAAGAGAGCTTTCGGATCGCGAGATCCACCACCATAAGCCCTCCATAAGCTTGGGCTATTAGGAAAGCAAAAGAAATATTGCTTACAATTTTTTTTAAAAAGTGAAACTAGACTTGGAATAAATAGTAAAATCCATCAAGGGGCTGCATTGGTTGTTTTGTCTATCCTTCTGTCTGGCTTCAAGTTCTGTTGCCATTAAGATTGACTCATGTTTCACTGCCTGCTTGTGTTGTTGTTTATATTAAATGCTGCCTATTTATTGATTGAGTTTTAATATATATTGTAAGTTGCTTTGGGTATCCTGATTAAAGGAGGAAAGGTGAGATAGAAAAGTTTTAAATAAGTACAGTGGGCCTTTTTTATTTGCGGGTTCGGGACCTGCGGATTTGTTACACCGTGTGTCCTGGACCTGCAAATGTAAATGCTAAAAAAAGAAGAAAAAGCCCCCAAAGCCCCGTTTTACCTTTTAAAATTCAAACTGCTGAGTTTCCAAGGCTGCATGGGGCTTCTGCACCCTTTCCGACCCACTTCCGAGTCGCACGGAGGCTCTTCCCTCCTCCCTGTCTTGTCCAGAATGTACCCTGGGACAAGGCTGGGAGGGGGGGGGAAAGAGCCTCCATGTGACTCGGAAGTGGGTCAGGAAGGGTGCAGAAGCCCCATGCAGCCTTGGAAATGCAGCGGTTTGAATTTTAAAAAGGTAAAACGGTGTTTTCCTCCCTTTTAAGCATTTTTTGGGGGACCCCGCTATCTGCAGATCTTCGCTATCTGCGGGGGGTCGGTAACGGTAACAGTAACGGGTCGGTAACATACATTTCAATGTTACTTCCTGTCAGTACTTCCTTACTTCCTCTTTACCACATATCTTCATAAAATAATTATTATTCAACAGTCATAGGAAAGACATTAGAAGCTTGCAGTGGTGTACTTTCCTGTTCTAATCTGAACGGCAATATTTTAATTTGGAATTAACTTTAAACTCCTTACAGTTGAAAAGCCAGAGCTTGGCCTGTCAGATTTTTTCAGGCAAAACGTTTACAGAAGAGCAATATCCCTGTGCACTCTATTTTCTCGCAGCTTAAGAGATGATGTGATCTACCTTAAACGGCAGTTCATCAGTTCCTGGATGGCAGCAAACGTTCTGCATATTTTAGTGATATTGAAGCACATGTTAATGGTTGTATACACGTTTGAACACAAACCCTACAATGTAGAAATCAATAATTCACAGATTTCTAAACCAGAAGGGACCAGTGTGATTCACCTTATGAATAAATCCTGCACAGAAGTGCTCACATGCAAAGAGCTTGTCTTTGTAGTTGAGGCACCAGGGTAACTCTTGAAACACTCAAGAAAACACAATGCTGACACTTTATTCAGGAACCCACTGTTGATTTTTGTAGGAGGCTTTTGTTGGGATCATGCAATGCCTCTTTCAGTTGTCTTTGTGCTTTTGACTGAAGTCTTTGCTGATTTCTTTACAGAGTGTCACCAAATCCATACAGACCTCAGTCAGATCTGAGCAAAGAACATGCCATTTACGTTTTCCCAATGAACAAAGGCAATACAAGAGGGGCACATGTGGTTGATGTGCCAAATACTTTATCCATTAAAAAACACAATTTTTTTATCAATTTATCAACAGGGGCAGGGAGAATGCAGGAGGGGTGGATCTGGCGGCGATGGTGTGTGTCGGATCCTATCCTCCCTTTTTGCAACCTCCCCACCTTTTTCTTCAGCTCGGACTTGTGCCAGCTACAGAGCACATGCAGGTCCAAGGAGACCCATTGCGGAGCGGGAGGCTTACAGAGGTGTAAGAGGAAATAACTCGCCTCCGAAGCCTCCCAATCTGTTCCCCCCACTGGATACAGGCGCACTCGTTTATGGCGTGACTGGGGGATGGAGAAAGGATAGGATTGGGCCCTGGATCTTATGTGACTTATGATGACATAGTCATCATCTACCCATCTAAAAGCTTACAAAGTCCTGTCACTTGTGCTGTGCCTGAATTATTCTGGGATGGGATAGTAGTTAAGAGAAAAATACAAACTGCCTCTGGAATATAAGAAGCAGAGTTTGTTGTTGTTGCTGCTGCTGTTGCTGTTGTTGTTGCTGCTGCTGCTGTTGCTGTTGTTAACTTTCTTAAGACATTTTAACCCATGTCCCTGCTGTTTATGACTGGCTATAAACCTAACTTTGCAAAACAATGAACTCCATGTCTAGGATAGGACTATCAAGAGTCCGCTGATACACGTGGAGGCCTTTCGAGTCAGTGTGGTCACATTTCTCTGCATGGGGTGCAGAGAAACAGGACTCCAATTCTTGTCGTGTCCAAGTGCCTGTTTCTATACAGGCTTGAAATGGTGGTGACGATGACCTATATAAGCATGTCCTGGCATTGTCTCTTCTTGGCGTGCTGGGGGAAGCCTACTGTAGGGCATTGGCCTGATCTAGGCCTTATGTTCCAATTATGTCGCCTATTAAGGATTTAAATGCGATCTGAGCAGAGCTGAAGAGGGCCTGTGGTGACTGCTCTGCAAGGGGTCAGAATTCACATCATGCTAGTAGATTAGTTTAGTGGCTAACTGCTAACTGCTTCTCATTTCACACTCCAAGGCGTAAGTGGCAGGGCTTTTAAAAAGGGCATAACTTCTTTGGCCACAGCCCTCTCCTCTCCCTTCCTCTCTAAGCCCAAAGTGTCTGGCCATCAGGACAAGCTCTACTTTTAAAGCTTGCTTTCCTTCATATAAACAGCTGGCAGAAAAAGCGGACTACAGATTTTGGAAGTCTGAGAAGGGTTACTTATATTTTAACAATATTCCTCTCTAAACATTGTCTTAATAGCAAACACAGCAAGTTAACCTAATCCATAGTAGCATATATAAAAGGCAGCATATGTAGAATTAATTTTTAAAAAACAGAAACATGAAACGTCACTGTTGTAACAACATATTAAATATGCATAAATACTGTGTGCTGTAAAAACATGCCAGTAAGAATCTACACCCGTAGCTTGTTTCCTTTCATGTGGAAAAATATCAAATAGATTGTATAAGGAAGTTACTTCCCAAAGTATGATTGTGAATTATGAATTCCATTCTATTGCAAAGAAGACTTTCCTTAAAGTGAAGAGCAGAATAATAAAAAGCCCTAAAGCAAATGGATGTTTGATAATAAATTAACCACATGCTTGTTTTTTCTTCTTCGTAGGCCTGTATTATCAACAGAAACCAAACCTGTCTAAATTCTCATCCAAGCAGCATCAAGTGTCCTAGAATTCCCCACAGTCTCATCTTGCATTCATAAGTCATGCTGCTATTTTTTATTTATTTTAAAAGGTGCTTACTATTCCAAATACGTTCATCATGGTAGTCATTAGCTAATGGCCTGATCTTCCTAAGAGGCAATGATAAACATTAAAATTCAATTTATTTAACATTTGCTTCACATAAAAGTGATAAAATGCAACAATAATGCACACTCAAGGTCACAAAAGAAATGAAAATCCAATCTAGTACAGTATATTCTCACAAAAATTAATGGTGTTTTTTTTTAAAGCTGCACAATGAAATAAACAAAATGTTTCAGAGAACAGTGCTTCAGGGACTCCACCTGATTTTCTCTGGGCCAATTCCCCACTCTGATTTTTACACCCAGGCTGTGTTTGTTTTTCAGCTTCTAGTGCTAGGAGCGCTTGAGAGCATTTTTTTTTCCCGCCTTCCAGCCCTCTCACTATGCTAGAAGTTTCAACTCCGAGCTCCAAGCTAGAAAAAATGACGCCCTCCTGCACCAATAGGAAGGCTGCTTGGCTGCAAAGGAGCTTGGGAGATATAGTACTTGGGACGAGGAAATAACGATGCAGCCTCATGCACCAATAGGAAGGTGAGAGATGTAGTGGGAGGGACGAGGAGCAACAGCAGCCATTCTGATTTTGATCATTTCTGTTCATTTTGGGAGCTCCCGGTAGCAGTGATATCAAGCATGCTAGGAATGTCACTTCCTGCTATTTCCAAGTTGAAAAACAAATGCAGCCCCAGATATACATACCTGAGTATAAAATACATGCCACTGTTGACGCTTTCCAGGTCATCGCTTCTGAGTTTTTCAGACACACCTGCCTAATGGTGTAGCCATTGGAGAGCCCCAGGATGGTGTAGTGGTTTGGGAGTCGGACTTAGACCTGGAAGATGCAGGTTCAAATCCCCGCTCGGCCACAAAGCTTCCTGGGTGACCTTGGGCCAGTCACTATCTCTCAGCCCCACCTACCTCACAGGGTTGTTGTGAGGACAAAAAGGAGGGGAGGAAATATGTACACCACTCTGAGCGCCTTGGAGGAAGGGTGGTATAAAAATGTGAAAAATAAATAAATAATGCGGAACACTTACATGTATGGTGGGGAGTGCTTGTGCAAGCAAGCATACAGAGAAAGTCAGAAAACTGACCCTTAGCATAAGTACGGTCTTGCAGGCCCTCGCCTTAAATGCTGTGCCATGTCTTGCACAAGCAAGATGGGGGAGAGGGCAGTCATCTCTCCATCTTTGTTCACTTAATGCATTTAGTAGAGAGAACCTGACAGTGACCACAGTTTATTGCAAAGTGATTCACTGAGCTATTAGAAAACTTTCCAAGCCTCCCCATGACGTGTTTAATCAAACCACTGATAAACACATTCTTTTCACTCCAATTGATTTCTTTTCAAAGCTTCCCTTTTCCACCTGATTTGTTAAGTACCTGTAGAGTCCGCATCTTGCTGACTGGAGCTCTCCTGTGCTTTCATTCTCTCTCCACTTTCCCCCTCAGGGCTATCAGATTTCACTGCAGGTTATTCATTGGACAATTGTTAGAGCTTATTTTAGTACTTAAAAAGAGTATTGAATGAATTGCTTTTAATTATTCCACTGGAGTCTGCTTTTACAGTGGCTATTTAGTTCTGTGCATGCAGCGCTATAACACTCAGGAAACCATTGAAAAATCCATACCTCAGTTGCCCTCTGGCAGCTGCAACCACCAGAAATTTAAAATTACATTTGTATATAAGAAGTACAGACCTACAAGCTCTGTTTAAGTTGCATACAGTTGGCCCACAGAATCTGCGAATTCAGCATCCACGGATTTGTCTCACAGCAGATACAGGGGGGCCAACCAGAAAACACTGTAAAAAGAATGCAATGCATTCTGGGGCGACCTTGAGAGAGGGGAGGGGGAAGTTGCGTGACCTGGAAGAGGCTTCCAGAGAGCGATTTCAGCCTGTTAAAGGAAGAAGACGCTGCGGTTTGCTTCTAAAACTGTGGTTTGCTTTTTTTTTTTTACAGTGTTTTCCGGTTGCCCCCCAGTATCCGTGGATTTCAGTATCCACGGGGTTTTTGAGAATGGAACCCCCGCGGATACAGAGGGCCAACTGTATTATGCAAACACCACCACCCCACTTAACCAGTATGTTAGGAGAAGGGTTTTCTCTCATTCTGGAGTATTCAGCCCAGCTTACTTCATCTCATTCTATTAACAAAGTGCGGAAGAGAAAAAATGGCTGGATCTTTGGAACACTAAACTCCACTACTTGGCTCTTCTTGAGTTCCTGCATTACAAAATGAAGAATTTATATATGTTTTCTAAGCATCCCTGCATACTAATTTTATAATACAAATATAAGGGACATTAAGAATGGAGACTAAATATTGTGATGCACTACTTTAGTAGTAGCAGCAGCAGCTGCAGCTCTCTGTGAGTCCCAGGATCTTGACTAGATCCCAGTTGCAGAATATAACCTGCTCTTCATAGGCTGTGCTATACATTATAGCTGTGCTATAGCTGTGCATCATAGGCTGTGCTATACATTATAGTATAATAGTTATTATTGAGAACATGTATATACCGCATTCAATTTAATATATATATCAAAGCAGTTTTCATAGCAAAGGAATGAAACAAAAACAAACAAACAGTTCCCTATCCTAAAGCGTTCCCAGTCTATAAATAAACCCAAGGAGACACAGTGGGCGCAACCACTGAAAGGATGCTATGCTACGCAAGGTTAGTTGCTCTCTGCCTGCTAAACGTAAGAAAGCCACCATATTTAAAAAGCCCAGTTAGCAGGGCTATGACAGACAGATGAACTAGGCTACCCTCCTGCCAAAGATACACTACAGAGACAGTGCCCAGAAAACAAAGATGAACTGAGAAAACCTTGAACCATCATTTATTGTTGTAAAAGAATCTTAGAAAACTCCTAGGGGATCGTAACGTTAGAACATGGAGATAAGCTACTGTCCTGTCGGTTGATGCCAGGTTCCCCATCTTGTCAACAGACATCACGGCTGACTTCAGAGTTTCCATCCTGACATATTTCTGTTCAGACTGGAGTCCACAAGAACTCAAAGACTGGCCAGCTTAGACTGTTTTCATAACTTTTTCTTTGCAGAAGGAAAGAGCTTTTTTATCTTTGTCCTTGACCACAATTTGTTCTGGAGGAGAGCCAGAAAGCTTTGAACTGGAAAATAAGAGTTTCTGCCAACTTGGATTTAGAATTGGCATCCGCGTACCATTGTCAAAAATTGGGCCCTGCTACCATGTTAGTGGATTTGGCTTGATCCTGGGATTGCATACGTTCCAGCAGGGGGTCAAATAAAAAGTTGCATTGAGGGAAACTTCAATGAAGTCTTCATTGCATTGATTGTAATCCAAAGGAGATCAAATCCACCCACAAATAAAGAGAATTTCTGTAGAGGCTTCTAAAGCCCCCTTTAATTGCTCACTGACAAGTTTGGTAAAGCTTCAGCCAAACTTGTCCCCATTAGAGACCAGGGCTGAAGCAGAAATAGAAATTGCAGTAAGAGCATCAATCAAGGACAATTCAGGAGCTGAGCCAATAACATCTTTGTGTGTGTGTGCGCGCACACGCACACAGGGAGTAATGTTTCCTGATCAGTCTGCTAGGGATTTGTCCCCTTGATGGTGTTTCCCATTCAACCTAAATCCTTCTCTCTAACAAGGTTTCTGGGAGCCAGTTGTAGGTTTCTTTCCATACCCAAACTTTTACAATATAAATTGTACAATGAATAATGAACTAGTGGGGACAGATATAGCCAGCACAATCCCAAGCTTGTTAACTCAGAAACAAGTCCCATTGACTTTTACTCCTTAGTAAACATATTTACAGAGTATGGTACATTAATTGGAATATGACACCAGAACACACAATCTAAGGTGAGATTCATTGATACTAGTATAGTATGGTCTGAGGTGTGAAAGAGAAAGCCTGGTTTCAGGTTGCATTTCTACCATGAACTCTTTAGGTCAGGGGTATCAAACTCAAAGCAGAGGATCTGGACTTACTAATGGCCCAAAAGAGGCACAAGATAGCATCCCCCAAATCCTGGCAAAATCTGGAAAACCAGGCCATATGCCAACCTATATTCCAACCTTAGTACAGTATGGGCAGCCCAATCCTGACTAACTATAGGCTGGCGGAGCACTAGCATTTTAACCCCTTCGGCCTAGGGTGTCATAAACGTGCCGTAAAGCACGTTTTTGACACCCTGGGAGCAGACTGCGCCGGCGCAGAGGCCAGCATCGTTCACTCCACTGCCGTCCCAAACCCAAACTGGCTGACGCGGGTGAGGGTGGGGATGGCGGGCAGAGGCCCCACCGGAGCCCCCCAATAAAACTGTCAAAATTTTTAGGTTTCGTTTTCGAAACCTATTTTTGACAGTTTTATTGGGGTTTTTTGGCGATTTAAAGTGTTTAAAGGGAATGTAAAAGTAAATGTATGCTTTGCCGGCACTTATCTGAACTATGGGGCGCTTCCAGCTTCTCCCTGCCCGGGCGCGGACTCCATAACGCCCGTACCAGAACTTTCTGGAGTTTGCGCATGCGCAAACCCACGGAGTTTTCAGGGACGGTTTGCGCATGCACAAACTCCGGAACGTGCTGCTAGGGGCGTTACGGAGTCCGCGCCCGGGCAAGGAGAAGCTGGAAGCACCCCATAGTTCAGATAAGTGCCAGCAAAGCATACATTTACTTTAACGTCCCCTTTTAACACTTTAAATCGCCCGAAAAATGAAAAAAGGCGAAAAAATTGCAAGAAATTCGGCAGCAAGCCGCGTTGCTAAGCGCCCCCAGGCCAGCCTCCTGCCCCACCCCTCCAGCCTCCCACCCCCCGCCCTGGGGCCCACTGCACCACCACACCAGGTCAGACGACGCCTCTGATGGCGGGCAGAGGTGGTGAGGGACGGGGGCCACTGGCCAGCCCAGGCTGGGAATATTGGCACTGTTGCGCCGATATCCTATGCCTCGTCGCAGCCCGGGCCGGCCTTACAACTTCAGAGCTGGCATGCATCCAAGGAGGCCCATTGCGGTCCATGCCGCTTACACCGCTTTCACCATGCCGCTTACACCCCTTCCTCTGAGGAGAGCCCAGGTCGCGCCGGTGCAGGCTGCAATGGACTCATGATGCAGCGGCCGGACCTTTAGGCCAGCTGCGCATACTGACACAGAATTGCACCGTTAATATGGTATGTATTAATACAGATCCACATACAGTAGTAAAAGCCCTATGTCTGCCCCCAGTTCCAGATGTACTAAAGAAACTGGCTTTCAATTTATATCTCTTTTACTCAAATCAGCAGCAGAGTTTGTGAGACTTCTTTGAAAAACCTGCGGAAACAAAGCTGCCTCAGCTACTGCTATAGTTGCATTCCCTGATCTTGTGCTTTTATCAAATAAAGGAACATAAGAAGTCTTTAAGCAAAACAGTACCTTCACGGTTTGACACTGTGCGTGCTACAACCTGTTCCACCCACTAGAGAAAATCAAGTTGCACATCCCTCTGTAACAACTTGGGATATCCATGAAAGCAGGGATTTTTCGCTCCATAAGATGCATCCCCCCCCAAAAAAAAATAGGGGGAAATGTCTGTGCGTCTTATGGAGCGAATACTGTAAAAAAAAAAAACCGGGTCTTTTTATCTGTTTTTGCGGCGCTTGGCCGCTTACCGCGTTCTTGCTGTCCACCTTTCTCTACGTCCCAGGTTTTATCTCTACGTCCCAGGTGATAGTACTGGTTTTATCAGAGCCACAAGTAAGCATAGTTACAGCGCAATCCTAACTAACAATCCGGCGGCGGAGCAAGTGCTCCGCCGCCGGAAGCCATCTTGAATGTGCCCTAAAGCACGTTCACAAAGACTTTAGAGTAAGGACCACCGGCGCGAGGCTGGCAGTCCCTACTCCGCCACCGGATCGCCCATGCGGCCAACAGATGAGGGAGGTAAGAGATCCCCCGGCAGATGCAGGGGAGATCTGGGTGGCGAGGGAGCCTGGGGGTTGGTGGATACAGCCCAGGAGGGGGCGGAGATGGCAGCTGCTATATTCTCATCTCCTCCTGGGCTGGCGCAGCCTTTATACGTCCTCTTACTTTCACCAGCTAAATAGCCAACGGATATCTGAGGAGGCCCATTCGGGCCAGGCTGCGCTACACAAACAAATATCCCCTTCCCCCGAGTAGACCTCCAAGTTGAACCCGGAATGGGGATAGGATCCGGCAGGCGGCCTGGGCCGGCCGCCAGATAGTTAGGCAGGATTGCTCTGTTAGTTACCGACGAATTATTTTCGTATATACTCACAGGGATTAACTCCCAAGTAAGTGTGTATAGGATTTCAGGCTTAATCCTACAACATAAATTTCCTGAAAACATGACCCAAAGATTCAGCTTTTCTAGTGAACAAAAATTTCTGGAATACCATTTCTTAAAGTCCCACAGTCCAATCACATGCATTCATATGTTTTTAGGCCCAATAATATATTACACATATAGGTAATATATTACACATTTCCCTCTGCAAGG
This sequence comes from Plestiodon gilberti rubricaudatus, assembly GCA_026170595.1. Classification (NCBI taxonomy): domain Eukaryota; kingdom Metazoa; phylum Chordata; class Lepidosauria; order Squamata; family Scincidae; genus Plestiodon; species Plestiodon gilberti. Next base: position 242,450,070 of record JANXHW010000002.1, read on the forward strand.
AGCCTGCTTTAGAACCTGAACATTAAAAGCACACTGTTCTGCCTGTCATAAATCAATGGTAAATGGCATGCTTTTCACGTACAATGCCTTGGTTCGATCCTGAAAAATTTTCATTACAGCATGTCAGAAGTTGAGCATGCAACCCTGGAGAACTAGGCTTCTAATCTAGACAGGATTGATGCTCCTATCCTAGGTGGACCATCGGTCCAACATATAATAGGCACCTCTTTATACCTATCACATTGGCTGGATCCTTTGTTCTTCATAATTCAGTTATCTTAATCAAGATGGTGCCATGGTATAGTTATTTAATGCCTCAACTTGTGCTCTTCCAGCATATGAAGAAACCTGAGCATCAATCATGTTTATGAGCCCCATAAAGTGTTTATAGTGTCTGCTGCAGAACCAAAAATATTTTAAAACCTTTCATAATTTTAATTATATCTGGCTGCTATTCATGAAAATCTCTCTCTAGGGTACAGTCCATGCTCACTGATCTTGAAGTCCATGCTAACTGATCTTGATGCAATCTGTCATTAGAATCTTAATAGTAGTTAGTGTATTATTTCTTTGCCCTATATATGTTATCCTTTTGCAAACACTGACTCTCTCTCTCTCTCTCTCTCTCTCTCTCTCTCTCTCTCTCTCTCTCTCTCTCACACACACACACACACACACACACACACACACACACACACACACACACACACACACACACACTTACTTACTTACCGAGTCTAAGTGCTATAAATTCTAACAACAACAAAAAGTAGGCAGCAACATCGAAAAATTCAGCTGATTTTCTTCTCTAAAAATTCATTCTAGGCATAGTGAAAAAGAGGGTTTCCTTAACTAAGGGGATTCAGTCCACCAAGCATTGCTGCCATCCAGCTGCCTTTCATTTCCAAGGGATTTACATAGTGCTCCTATGCAAGCCCCAATGAATACCTGGTGGTTGAGCAGCAGTAATGCTTGGTAAATTGCTCCTTGAAGAATGCCTTACTGTCTAATCTGTATGCATAACTCCAGTTACCTTAAATCCTATTGCAGCTTCACAATAGTGAGCATTATAGGTTACAGCAGGGCACTTCCCTCCCTTCTAATGTATCTGTTTCTTTAACCATAAATAGCAGGTTACCCTTTGAAGTGAAATTTAAGCCACTTAGGGCGCAATCCAAACCTACTTAGGCCACCGTTGTAACCAGCGACCCAGCGAAAACGGGAGGCCCCAGAACGGAAAGGGGATTCAAATCCCCTCCAAAAGGGGAATTCAAAGGGGATTTGAATCCCCTTTCCGTTCTGGGGCCTCCCATTTTCGCTGGGTCGCTGGTTACAACAGCGGCCTAAGTAGGTTTGAATTGCACCCTTAATGTTATAGTCATTATTAGTTTTAAATTAAAAAAAAAAGAATGCATATACTTTACACATTTATAGAATAATTCCCTACATAAATTGCTGATTACGGAACAAACAAACAAACAAAAAACACCCCACATTGATCTAAAGACTGCTTAGTGACATTCTTATGAAATAACAATAAAGACAATTTTGAAGTCCCCTTTGTATTCACTGCCTGAAAAATCCAAATGCAGTTAACGCTGCAGTGCTACAAATCTGGAAACACCATGGTTGCAAACATCATGGGGGTTTTCTGGGCTCTGTTACATTGCTCTCCCAATTCCTCAGACCAAAAAGTGTCGACTAGGTCACTCAATTTGGACTTCCTCCGAACTAGCCCCTGCTCTGCCAGAACCTGGGACTGAGATGCAACAATGATGATTCAGGTGGGCACAGTGGTGGTTCCCAGAGGCAAGGAGCCAAAAGAGAGCTTCAGCTTGAGCAGCAGGAGCCCCCAAAGGGAGATTATACTCCAACATCTACTCCCTTCAAAGATAGGCAACAACACCCTTCTTCAATATGGTGATAGTACTGGTTTTATCAGAGCCACAAGTAAGCATAGTTACGGCGCAATCCTAACTAACAATCCGGCGGCGGAGCAAGCGCTCCACCGCCGGAAGACGTCTTGAACGTGCCCTAAAGCACGTTCGCAATGACTTTAGAGTAAGGACCACCAGCGCGAGGCTGGCAGCCCCTACTTCACCACCGGATCGCCCATGCGATGATCGCCCCATGATGCAGAGTTGCCCCTTTGGGTGACAGGCACATGGGGAGAGGCCATAATTTCATGGTGGAACATATGCAGAAGGTCCTAATTTCTAGGCAGGAGGTGTGGTTTAGGAAGGAGGTGTGGTTGAGCTGCCGCCTTGCCTTAAGAACAACTAGGACAGGATTGGTTCGAGGCAACAGGAAGTTGTGTGAGAGAGAAGTTGCTGTCGGACAAGCTCGGAAGCCATGTGCAGTCAGAAAAATGCCACACCGCTGAAACGAAACAGCTGGAGAAGACGGATTCTATTCATAAAAAATCATTTATCGTAAAAATCCATACTGGGGTTTAGAAAAGCCTGCCTGTGTAAACCGCCTTGAATAAAGTCTGAGGAGAAATCTGACGACATAGAAAGGTGGTATATAAATACAGATATTATCATCATCATCATCAATTCCTTGCCCCTTTGGTGTTAAAAGGATCTCAGCCTAGAGAGCCACTGCCAGTCAAAACAAACAATTCTGGGTTCAGCCAACCAATGGTCTGATTCATTACAAGGCAGTTGCAATTGCAATGCATTCTGAAGCTATTTTGGGAGAGGGAGGGTGAGTAGCGCGACCTGGAAGAGGCTTCTGGAGCACAATTTCAGCTTGTTTAAGCAACACCATGCAGCGGTTTCCTTCTTTAAAAAAAGGTTAAAACATTTTTTAACCTTTTTTCTTTTTTGCATCTTCGGAACATCTACTGGTGTATATCCAGTTTTGCTTGAAAAAACCCCTGGAGCGGGGAGAAACGTCGCAGGAGGACTGTGGGTTTATTTTTATCTTTTATGTCTGCTTGATAATCCTTGTGCGTCTTCTCTCTTCGGTACGCTGAAGACTTTCTGCGCTAAGAGGAATTTCTTCAGACATTTGGTGAATAGTAAACTTTATATTTCTCTTCAACAAAATATTACATGGCTTTTTTACCCATATTTCCGATCTCGCTGCAAATCACGACGAGCCATAAGAACCTTCATACTTTTTTCTTTTCCTAACTTTTTTACGTTGGCCCCCCGTATCTGAGAAGCATCTGCGGTGAGACAAATCCACGGATGCAGAAGTCGCGGATACAGGGGGCCAACTGTACACTATAACAGCATTTCTCAAAGTGTGTTCCTAGGAGCCCTAGGGCTCCTTGAGACCCCTTGAAGGATTCCACGAGTACACCGTAAGTGGCTGCTATCTGCTTGACGCTGTGCCACTCCATGCATGTGCCAGCGCTCTGGGACTTCCAATACTCCGTGTATGCACCGGCAGGGCTCCTTCAGACTCCATTTACAAAAGGGCGCCAGAGACCGAAAAGTTTGAGAACCACTGTTCTATAGCATTAAAAAATTAACAGAAGTTGTTCAATATCTATATGTACATTTAAATATGGTATTTTTTCTTTGACAAGAATAATTGATAATTTTCACTGTTTTTTGCATATTCCCCTTTCTCTGTGATCAAGACAGATCCAATCACATGTCTATTTTAGCCCTAAGGCACCCAGGACTCATATAACCAATGGTCCAGACTCAGACATCAGCTAATGTCTTCGTTAGTCAGCCAAGGGAAAAGCTTCCTTACTGGGTTTATCCAAACAAGATGTAAAATGCAAAAGTCACGGATAGCTTAGATGAGTAGAAAAGCATTTTGAAGCAACTGATTTATCCATCTTGTTTAGACTGGCAACTTCTACAAACAAGGACTTTCTGAGCCATAGTTCTTAGGTGTAACAATACAACGATAAAATAATCGTTTTCTTTATAAAGATAACCTATTTACTTGAAAATTTACGAGAGGAGTTTTAAACATGCAATCTATAGGCTCGTGTATTATAAAAATATATGGCTTATTGACAAATGACAAAGCAAGCAGAATTCCAAACTCAGATTACAGTTAATCACAATCTCTTCAATCAACCCTGAGAGCACAAACAGGAGTGATATATGATCTTGACACTCTGTCCTGAATGTCAACAGATTCAGCTAGTGACAAACCATCGAGGGAAGGTAATTATGAGCCAAAGGCCCTTCAGCGAATGGACACTCCCTCTGACATATAGCACCAACAAAACAGCCCCCCATCACAGCCCCATCCCCATTCATCAATTCAGCTACGACAATGAGCTGACCCTCACTTACCCATGACTCACGCCACAAAGGACAATGCAGATCAATATTAGAACCTTGAATTGTTGCCTGCAAAGGCACATGTATTTATCACAATGACATTACTCCTTGTTCACACCCCTGAGCAAGCTGTCAAGCCCTCTCCAATACGAATCATGGTCTTTTCTACAAAAGGTAGTGTGTGATAGTCTTTACATCAAATTGTATATCTAACAGCCCAATCCTACTGGGCAGTTATGGCAGCATATATCCCGATCCACTGCCATAAGTGTAGCTGCGGCATCACAAAAGCTGCACCACTGTCATGTGCCACAGAGCCATCGGTACAAACGGTCACCCTGTCAGAGCAGGTAAGTTGGCAGAGGGGGTGGTTTTGGGGGATGACCGAGGCAGGGAGCAGGCCAAACCTCAGCAGCAGCACACACCAGGATCCTATCCCCTTTCCTGACCTGGACCCGCCCAAACAGTAATATTTTTACTTACCTGTCCCAGGCCGTCTGGTCGTTGTCCCCCACCACTGGATGCAACACGCGCTCCATTGGCGTTGCTGCATCACGTATCCTGGTGGGGGATAGGATTGGGGCCCAAGTTATATATTATTAGATAATATGTCAGCACAGTAGATTGTGTTCAAAAGGTATGCAAGGCTCATGTATTGCATACAATGAATTTGCTGATTTTTTGGATGCTGATTGTATGTGAAATTTTACAACATTGGCAACGCAATCCTATCCAACTTACACCACCGATGTAACTCAGCGGTGCAGCGAGAATGGGAGGCCCCAGAAAGGAAAGAGGATTCAAATCCTCTCCAAAGGGGGATTCAAAGGGGATTTGAATCCCCACTCCATTCTGGGGCCTCCCGTTCTCGCTGCACCGCTGAGTTACACCGGTGGTGTAAGTTGGATAGGACTGCGCTGTAAAGAGTGAAGCAACCTGAGCCTACCACCCTTGAGAGAAACTACTTTGATGACCAATTAATTAGTCATCAGTGATCCCAATGCTATTGTGGGAGAAATTACTTTCAGAATAGTTCTATCAATGTTTTTCAGATGCAATAAATTGGTCTACTGCAGAGATGGCCAAGTGGCAGCCTGAAGATTTAATATGAAACCCAAGGAAATTGTGTTGGGCTCCTGACAGCCCTATACATTTTTTAATCAAGATATGCTAAAAACCTTGCCCACACGTTCACTCATAAAGGAACAGAAATATGTCTTTCAAGTCGCAAGAAAAAGGTTTTTCACACTTCAGCAACTGCGCTCTCTTTTAGAATTTATCTGAAGTGTGTAGGTTATTCTGTTTGCAAAATATGTGTGTCATTTTTCAGCAGAAACTCTGAAGGCAGTACACAATAAAAGCAGCACAAACAAAAAAGATATTAAAAATAACAGCACTAAGTAGCAAAACAACAAAATAAAACCAACAAAAAACAGCAGGAAGTAGAGAAACAATAGCAGCAAAAAGAAACAGAGACAGAATGCAATACATCTGTATGCAATGGTATGCCTGAGCACATGGGTTCTGTAACTGTGAAGCTTCTACTTGGGCAATTGCCGCCTTGGACATTTGCCTTTGGCATAGGAAAAGGCGGGATATAAATTTTAAATAAATAAATAAATAAATAAATAATACTACCGGACGGCGCCAACATTTTTATGGATCCTGACCACTGGTGAGGCAGGCAGTTGGTACAGCAAAACACATTTTCTGTTGACCACTGTTTGGAGAATAGAATAGATAGACGGTAACCGTCCCTGGTATAATGTCTCCAAGAACTTATTTAAAAGCATCTTCAGTCTAAATCAGGAGTTCTCAACCTGTGGTACGAGTACCCCTAGGAGTACGTGGACCAACGGCAAGGGGTACGCCAGAGCCTGCCCCTTATCAGCACCAATCAGTAGTTAATTACTTGTTAATTAGAACATAAATGCAATTCCCCGTCTGTCTGTCTGTCTGTCACACACACACACACACAGTTAAGTAAGACACTTTTTCACATTTAAAATTGTTTTAGTACTTTTTTATTTAACAATTAATCAATTAATCAATTAGCTAATTAATCCAATTAATTAGCAATTAATTAGCAGGGGGTACTTCAGAAAATTGGACCGTGATAGGGGGTACCCAGGTCTCCAAAGGTTGAGAACCCCTGGTCTAAATAACAAGCACAACTTTGACCAATATGCCACTCAACAGTATCCTAATGTTTCCATCACCAAACTGACTCTCATAGTTACGACATCTATATGTCTGGGGACCTCGCATTTCAAGGAGCCCTGAGAAAGGTGGTGGTGGGGCATAATAAAGGTCCCACATTCAAGTGCCAGCTATGGATCTGCCTTATTACCTTATTCAACTCTAAATCCTCTATCTGTCTTGAAAAATATCCCAACAACACACACAGCAGCAAAAGTCTACAGCGAATAAAGTGCAACGTGAGACAAAAAATTAACGCAATAGAACACATTATGTAAAACACTATCTGATAAATATTTGCATTTGTACCATAAGACATGCTTATTTAAGTGGGAAGGCAATAAGGGTAGACAAGCAACAATCTGACATATTAATCATATCCTAAATCACTCGTTGCAAAGTATCCTAAATCCTTGACCAAAATGAAGATCAAGAGTGTTTTCTTAAGCAATTTTATTGCAATGCCTAAATGCTTCTTAGCATTTGTAAAAATGAAAATATGTCCTTAATGGGTAATTGCAATGGCATTAGAGACTTCTAATATGTATATCTGGCTTGATAGGAAGAGGAAAATTCATTCCAGTACAACACTGCCACAAACAAACAAGAGTGTGTTCAACTGTCTCCTATTATTTGTATCCAATTGACTCTTCTTACAGCAATTACTATATAGCAAATTCTTGTATGTGGAAATTTTTCACACTCCTGGCTTTATAACTGGAACTCACAAGGCAGAATTGTCTAGTGACTGAATGGGGTTTGAAGTTTTGAATCAGACATAAAGACCAATTTAATCTTTTCCACGTTAGAGAGCTGAATGCATAATTTAACAAATTCCACTGTGAGAATAAAGCTGATAAATGTGTTTGGCACAGAACCCAGCCATAGTCCTGAGAAAAAGTTTAATTCACAGCATTTAGGAGTTGTATCAGTTATCTGACAAGCTTCTCACAAAAGCTGAAAGTGGAAATATATGCAAACAGTACAATGGGAAGCTTCATGCAGGTCATAAATGGAATACGGCAACACAGGAGATGTGTAGTTAAGAGCTGTGAAAAGTACAAAAATCTAACACATAGGATACAAACAGTCAAGAACAGACCAGAAATTATCTGAAATTATGGTACAATCACTTGGCCTGCACTATTACATCCATCTGCAGTGAACTGACTCCTAGAAAATGAAGGTGGCCATTGGATTTTGACAAGATTATTCAACATCCTTGATAATGGTCCCATAATTTAAAAGACTGTTATTTATAGGAAATACACTTTTCCCCCACTTAATTCTGCTGCCAGTTCAGTGAAACCGGGCCCTTGAGGTTTTTACACTTGCATGCAGGCACAACTGACAGATGATGTTGCCAACTCGGAAAATAAGAAATCCTGGACATAAACAAACAAAACCAAAGAAGATACTGCTGTGTGAAAAGGAGTAGATCTGACAGGTGGTCTTGGGTGACCTGCAGCTGATGCTTACCTATCAGGAACAGTGGGAGATGAACCAGTGGGAGACATTAAGACAAGATGAAGCCTATTACACCCAGAGTGCTCATCACACACTCCAGTTCCAGACAGCACACTGCTACCACAACAAAGTGGTGTTCAAGACAGGTAACGGAATAAACCAGCTTCAAGGTGTTTTTGTGTTGAATAGGGACATATCCTCAGCTGTTGAAAAGAAAGCAGAAGAATTCCAGCTTCAACAGGAAGATGAATAATAGGACTGAATCCCAGTTACTTGGAGCATGGAAAGGGTGGAGGCAAGAGGAGTAGGAAGACTGAAACAGAAGTAAGTAACCACTCCTAACTTTGAGTGAAGGTTTGAGTGCTGGACTAGGACTGAATCTCACTGGGTGCCATTGGGCAATTATCTTCTCTCAGCCTAACCAAGCTCACTGGGATGTTGTGAGGACAAAATGGGAGGGGGTGTGAACTTCATATCCTGCTCCGAGTTCGTATCCTCTGAGAACTTTGTGTCCTCTGACTGCCTTGGAGGGATACGAATTGTCTCTCCTTCCCCTCCCCATGCAAGTATGCACACATACACTCTCACACACCACATGTTCCCCGGCCATGAGGAACTGCAGAGGCCCAAATAGAACATATAAGGAGGGGAGGTAGAGTGATGTGGCCTATAGGCTTGAGATTCTCTCCCTCTCCACAGATTCTAGAAAGGAGATTATTGCCGTGCAGCTTGAAGGGTCTCTCGCTTTCAGATTTGTTTCAATTCCTGTAACCTAGCAAAGACCTTATAATCTATTTACACAAGCAAAATATCAAATGGCACGAACATTATCACTAGTCTGAGTGCTGCCCTACATAAAAGTCATTGCTTTATGCCTGAAAACCCCATCCTCCCCCAATACAGAGCACTGACAGGGTCACTAAATCCTGCTGGGTTATCGCCAGTATCCATCTGTTCATCTTCCTTCTCACCCTTAAAACTCTCACACAGGCCCTGATTATTTCTCGCCTGGACTACAAAAATATCTTTCTTGGATTTCCCAGACTCTCGCTTCCTCTGAGCCCCCACGCATTAGCCTGCCTACAAAAACAGCTGTAAAGTTCTGCTTTTTACCCCAACCACTATCACCCTGTCCTCAGATTTCTGCAGTCTTCCCAGATTATCAATTGAAAATCCTCATTTCAGCATTTCAAAATTCCTTTGTTATTGCTATGAAGTCTTGGGGTGTGGGGGGAGAAACTCCAGCCTTACCCTTCTCCTGCCCCCCCCCATTTTTCTCACAACAGTATCATAAACCAGATTACTTCAAGCAAGTAACTGGGAGCAACATGGCTGCCATACGTTTTCCCCCTTTTCATTTTGATAGCAGCAACAGTCTAAAGCATATCAGCTGCCCTCACGCCTAACTTAGTTTTTAAGGAGTGTAGGGTTCTCTGCTTCTCCGCTCCCTTCTCTCCCTCTCCCTACCATTGGTTATCTTGGGGGAAAAAATGGAAATTTTCCCCAGTAGCATTGCCAGAGGGAAGCAGTCTACCATTTATCTAGATATACTGAGAAAAAGGAAGCCACCTCCTCACACGCTTCGGTCTCAGAGTTATGGGGTGGACAGAAGGGGATGAAAAACCATTACAGTTGATCCTCCGTATCCACTGGAGCTCTGTTCCCGGAACCCCAGTGGATAGAAAAAACAGTGTTATAGGAAATCCGGGGTGGGGAACAGTAACACACTACCTTTTTTCCAGCTTCTTCACTGCTTCCTTCTTCCTACGTTTGTTTAAACGGACCGAAAAAAAGAAAAACCGCTACCAGAAGCAAACTGTAGATGGAGCCAGATACTCCCGGTTGCATTTTTTCTTTTTTCAGCAGTTTAAATAGGTCAGGAAGCAGCTGGCAGGTCCCCAACAGATTCCTAGTTGCTTTTTTTCCCCAGCATGCAGGAGGTGGGAAGCAGCTGGCAGGCCCCCGACAATGCTGAAAAAAGAGGTAATGTGAACTCCCTCTTCCACAGTTTTGCCACCAGTGTTGAGTCAAATTCATGGGTGGAAAAACCGTAGATAAAAAGGTCTGATTGTATTGGCTTTTGTACAAAATTGGCCCACTCCTGGCTAGGGCAGCAACAGAAGTACAGAAGTTCTCTCTCCCACTGAGGAGAGTACAGAAGTTCTCTCTCCCACTGAGGTCCTACACCACGTCCCCCCACCATCTAAAGTGAAGAGGGTGGACAAAAGGGACAGGGCCTTTTCTAGGATGGTGTAAAAAGACATAGGGAACCAGAAGAAGCCCTCATACCGAGACAGACCATCAATCCGCTCAGTAATGTTGACACCAACTGGCAGTGGCTCACAAGAGGTTCAGAAAAGAACTTTTCTCTGTCTTACGAGGAGAAGCTGGGGACAGAATCTGGAACCTTCTACATCCAAAGCAGGCGCTCTACCAATGAGCTACAGCTCCTCCAAAAAGAACCTCTTAAAGGAAGATCACCTGAACCCATTGCTGCTCACTGTGTAGTAGCAAATAAAACCTTTTTTATCAGCTTTTTCTCATGAGACTTTTAAAATAATTTATCTGATTGGAGATGTTTTATTCTGATTTTGATTTTCACTGCTGTCAGCTTAACTTTTATGGATTTTTATAACATTGTTCAACTGTTTTAATTTTTCATTACTGTATGTTGTTATCTGTCTTAGAGAGAGAGAGAGAGAGAGAGAGAGAGAGAGAGAGAGAGAGAGAGAGAGAGAGAGAGAGAGAGAGAGAGAACCAACTTTTTTTTAAAAAGGTACCGCTACCATGTTAGTGCTGGACTGAGCAATCCTGAATTTTCATACATTTGCCTGATGAACTGAAAAAAGTCTCTTACCTTATACAGAGGTCCTCAATCTGCATTCCTGTACAAGAATTCTCTCACACATGTTTGTCAACATTGGATTGCTTCACTTTAGGGCTATTCACACAGTACATTGTATGCATGCGCTGGTGCCTATATGCATGTTCATGTTTTTTGGTAAATGTGTCCATGTTTCAAATCAACATGGGGAATGAACCCCTAAAACTGCAGAGTGCAGACTGTGGGACCTGCTATATGTGTATTGAACATAACATGTGAACAACAGTTTGCGCATAAAGATCATGTGCACAGATTATATGTGCATTGAACATAACATGAACATAACATTTACCCAGCGTGTAATTCATCTGTGGAACTCCTTGCCACAGGATGTGGTGATGGCATCTGGCCTAGATGCCTTTAAAAGGGGTTTGGACAGATTCATGGAGGAAAAGACCATCACAGGTTACAAGCCATAAGCAACCTCCTGGTTTTAGAAGTAGGTTTTCTCTGTGCCAGGTGCAAGGGAGTGTCAACGGGAAACAGGTTATCTTGTTGGCTGTGTACTCCCTGAGGCATCTGGTGGGGCCACTGTGTGACACAGGAAGCTGGACTAGATGGGCTTTTGGCCTGATCCAGCAGGGCTCTTCTTATGTTCTTATGTTCTTATGAACATAGCCTGCTTTGCAAAGGCAGAGGCTGAAGATGGGATAGCAAGGGGAAAATGTTCAAAGGCAGAACATATTGAGCATTCTCCAGAAATGTGGTTTGCCATCCCATCAGCCATCATTGAAAATGAGATCTGGATTTTCATATACTGTGCTCTATCTTTTAAATCTTTCATTGGTAGAGGTGGAAAAGAATGGCTTTTATTTTTTCTTAGATTTCAGTGTTTAACCAAAATGAAATAGCAGAAAGCAGTGTAATGTGTTTTTATTCCAAAATTTCCTCATTTTTAGCAATTGTAACCACTTTAAAACTGTACTAGGTATGTGGCATAAGTTGTACATTGACAGCAGAAGAAGAATGATGCAAAATTACATGGTTTTATTTTATTTATTTATTGCAGGTTTTTTTAGCAGAAAGCAGTTAGGTGTTTTTATTTCATTATCACCATTTTCTCCTGCCCCTATTTATTAGTAACCGCAGCCCCAAGATCTTATGACGTTTCTGGAGCCATTGTAGAGCTGTAAAATGAGCTTCAACAACATGGATGCTTTCAGCAAAATGTTCAACTATACGCAACAGCATATTGATGCGGATAGCCAATAATGCAAGGTTACAGGAGCATTTGAAACAAAGGCTACCAACCAACATGAACCTAAAAATAAAATCAACATGTACATCAGAACTTCACAGCATTGAAATACAGGTGGGCCCCCATATCCACTGTTTCGCTATCCACGGTTTCAGTTATCCACGGGTCGTGGGGACCCCCAGGCTTTTACTTTTTCCCCAGTAAGCTTCGTTTCTTCCTTAAAGAAACAGGAGAAGCAGCCTGTGGCTGCTTATTACAGGCAAGTAGAATGAGACTAAGTCCTAGAGAGGCTCTGCAAGGTTAACAGAAACCTTGGCAGAGCCTCTCTAGGACTTAGTCTCGTTCTACTTGCCTGCAAAGGAGGCTGCTTCTCTGTTTGTTTTAAGGAAGAAACAAAGCTTGCTGAAAGAAAAATAAGAGCTGGGGGGGGGCAAGCATGCCTACCTGCAGGGGAGGCAGGGTGGGGGGGCCCTCAGGAAACCATGGAGGGGGTGTTCGCTCTTATCCACGGTTTCAAGTATCCACGGAGGAGCCTGGAACATATCCCCAACGGATATGGGGGCCCACCTGTACTAAGATGGAAATACTCATAATTACAGGCATGTTTGAAACACTTCTGGCCTGGTCAGTCCTACCTGCACGTTCATAAGCCTAACACATTTAACACTCCCACACACCAAGACCCTACTCTTCTCATTTCACCCACGGATATCCTTAAAACTAACCAAATACAAACATGATGCTCTGCCTGTTCAATAAACTTCTGCTGAAGCATAAAATGAGAACAAAAAAGCAAGACTCACTAAGGGCTTCAAATGTAATTATTTCCTTGTATTTCATTATTCCTTTATTGCAACTCAAAGCTAGAGCCTTGATGACAACTATAATGCCTAGAGGATGTCCCAGTCTGTTGTTGGCACACTCCCTGTGCTGCTAATAAGTAGGAAGGTAGATAGGTAGGTAGAGAGAGAGAGAGAGTTAAAATCGAAGCGTCAAAACATAACAGGTGCACGCAATGACTTCTGGTGCATGATGGTAACATTCATCCACCCCCATTTAAAGCTGAGAAATAAGGGTCAGCATTCCAGCATACTGCTTGCTGTTAACCATTTCAAATAAGACAGATATTGAGCGAAGATAATGTAGCTGGGACACCGATTAACATTACCTCCTGTTTTCAAAATAGCTTTTGTGCCAATTGTCCAAATCGGAGTTTTAACACCAATATCATCACCTTTCAGGCAGTTGATTCACACAAACACAAAAGAAGATTGTACATCCAAAGGGCAATTTCTCTCAATTAAAGATCTTCCCTCAAAGGAATGCAAAATTTTTTAAAAAAAAAACATACAGAAGCAGAGTAAGCCGCTCACTTTGCAAATAAATGTTTATTCCTCTGTCGTGGGAAATAACTTCTGAAGCAAATTGGTGCTGAATACAAAAAAAGAGGATTAAAAGGGGATTGAATTGCTATTATAAATCAGGTCTCTTTCCCTTTCAGAGGCAATATATTTCCCATAAAACGATTTCTCAAATAGGGGATTATGCCCGACAGTGGTGGATAACCTGGTAGACATTTCTTTTATGCAAGATTCACATTTGATTTGTGTTACTTCCACAGAATAGCACTCTTTACACACTATAAACATTTGACATATTTAGGTGTCTAGATATGGTAATAGGAAATGTCAGGTTAAACAAACGAAAGCGTGAAGGCAAAAATAGTTTAAGAATGAAGGTGTACAGGAGTGTACATTGACTTTGATTTTGCAGGCAATCAATCATCGGGTTTTGGGCAGAACTGTGACATTTTATTATATCTGGAAAATGTCATGGTACAGTTGATATCTTTACAGAAACTTATAAAGCTGGAAAACATATATGGCATTTCAACATTTATATTTTTTTTATTATGAGAAGTGACAGTGCCCTGTAAGGAGGCCTATGACTCACCAAGAAAAGTATCTCATTTGATGTCACCTCACCAGAGGTCTTCTTAGGCGCAAAATGGGGTTATAGACTATAGTTCTAAGCCCTTTTGTCATTAGTAGGTTAGACAAAGGCTTGAGATTTGCTATCAAGGGCTTGAAAGCAAATCTCAGATCACGGCCACTTTGGTCTTGTCTAACCAACTAATGACAAAAGTGGTTGCTGTGATCCTACCATATAAGCAACAAGTATTCCTTACTGATGAAAGGCTCCAAACTGCTCAGTTGATCTGTACCCACAGGGTGGTATTCAAAAGCCCACAGATGTAGACACAATAGGCTTCCTTACCAATAAGATGGCAAAATCCTATTGTCTAACATGAATTCCTAAGCACTCATTCAAGGAAGGCCTCTCTCTCTCTCTCTCTCTCTCTCTCTCTCTCTCTCTCTCCTCTCTCTCTCTCTCTCTCTCTCTCTCTCTCTCTCTCTCTCTCTGTGACTCAGAGCCGCTAAGCCAAAGAGATCCAGAAGGGTCATGAGTTCAATGCCAAGATAGGTCCATTGTGACATGGGAGCAGATTAACCACATGCAATAAGAGATGTGGGGCAAGTTCAGAAGGTTAAGAAGTCCAAAAAGTGAAAACAGAAAGTGATCGTGATTAATTGACCCTTCTTTTCATGGGTCTTTGCTATTATTATATATCGTACCAATAAAAGGTAAAGGTATCCCCTGACAATTAAGTCCAGTCGTGTCCGATTCTAGGGTGTGGTGCTCATCCCCATTTCAAAGCCGAAGAGCCAGCGTTGTCCAAAGGCGCCTCCGTGGTCATGTGGCCGGCATGACTCTCCTTGCTGCAGCACGTAGCATGCAGCTGGAACACGGAGCGCTGTTTACCTTCCCGCAAGCGGTACCTATTTATCTACTCGCATTGACATGCTTTGGAACTGCTAGGTTGGCAGGAGCTGGCCAAGCAACGAGCGCTCACCCCGTCGCAGGAATCGAACTGCCAACCTTTCGATCGACAGCTTATGGTTCAGCGGTTTAACCTGCTGCGCCACCCGCTGGCCTATATTGTACCAATACCGCCCATCAAATTTTCATTTCTAATCTGCTAACACTGAGAATATAGTCCTGCACACTGGTGAAGACAGAAGTTCAAACTGGCAAGATAAAGGTTTCTCACTTAGTGTAGAGCAGCAATTTTCAACCAGTGGGCCACGGCACATTTGTGTGCCGCGAATGGTCCGCAGGTGCGCTGCGGGCATTTGGGGAGGCTCATATTTCCGTGAGGAAAAAAAGTCTCCCCAAGCACCTGAGGCTTATAGTCATGTTGCCTTTACTAAATGAATCTTTGCTCATTAAATGTCACTCTTCATTTTTGGCAAATACACCAGAAGGCTGCAGAAGAAAAGATATGTCTCTCTCTTTTGACTGAGCCAAAGAAAACCATTTGATCTAACTGGATGTAATAGGCTTGTATGTACTCCATCAAATTAAACACAATGTAGGATTCACACCTGTGTTCCATACCCATTTCACATTATATTTTACATTATACCTTAAATGAGAAAGTAGGTAAAGGTAAAGGTGACCCCTGACAATTAAGTCCAGTCGTGTCCAACTCTAGGGTGTGGTGCTCATCCCCATTTCAAAACCGAAGAGCCAGCATTGTCTGAAGGCGCCTCCGTGGTCATGTGGCCAGCATGACTCTCCTTGCCGCAGCGCGTAGCATGCGGCTGGAACACAGAGCACTGTTTACCTTCCCGCAAGCGGTACCTATTTATCTACTCACATTAACAATCTTTAAATGAGAAAGTAGCTCGCTCCACACAAAAGGACAGAAAACAAGAGTGTGGAATAAGGTTCAAAGGAAAATGGGACACAATCCAGTCAAAACTGAACACTTATATGTCCCATTGACTTCTGCAGGTCATGCATGTCTATATGAACAGGATGTGTCATTGAAGAGACTAATGTATTTGCTGGAAAGACAAAAGCACAATATGATTGTACCGCATCATACTGGTTCTCTGAAAGTTAAGGCATTCTCAACCAAGCAAAGGACTGGATTGTGTCTTAACGTAGTGCAACTGGAAAGTTTCTTTGTTTCAGTATTATTTATTTACAATATTTTTACCCCGCCTTTCTCCCCAAAGGGACCCAAGGCGGCTTACAACAAAAAGAAAATACAGTGCAGTATAATACCCAAAAATAGTTACATTTTAAAACAGTAAAAACAATTAACGAAAATTAAAAACAGTATCTAAAAATCAGTTTAAAAAGATTACAATTAAAACAAGTACATAAAAACAGCAGCACCCCACCTGTACTAGCAGGACGTCAATCTTACAGCAGAAGGAACATTCTGCATCAATCCCATACCGAGTGACTTGCAATTCTGAGAAGAGTACAATTTGCAGGTACATCATGTACTTAGGCAGGGAGCCGAACCTGTGCTCAGAATCAGAGGAGAATTGAGCGGAATCTTTCCTAATCCATGGGTAGGGCAAAACACAGAGTCATGGTTATTTTCCCCATATTCTTTGCAGTGCTTCTGAACTGTGAAAACCTTTCTGTCTTAAGTCCCCTGTAGCTACGCTCTTCCATCAAAAGCTATTTCACTTGGCAATGTATTGGTACAATATAGGCCAGCGGGTGGCGCAGCAGGTTAAACCGCTGAACCATAAGCTGTCAATCGAAAGGTTGGCAGTTCGATTCCTGTGACAGGGTGAGCGCTCGTTGCTTGGCCAGCTCCTGCCAACCTAAGTATGACAACAACTTACAAACAGCAATGGAATAAAAGCAATGCATTCTCAAGGATCCCTATTTACATTTCGTAATAAAGAGAAGGGGAAGGCAAAGGATGAGATGGTTAGACAGCATCACCGATGATGCAACGAACATGAAAATGAGCGAACTCAGGAAGATAGTGGAGGACAGGAAGGCCTGGCGGGATATGGTTCATGGGATCACGAAGGGTCGGACACGACTTAACGACTGAACAACAACAACAACAACAACAACAAATTGGAATAATCTGCGAGATGGAATGAAGAACATGAATGAAATCCACGACGGCTTCATCTTATCTTCACAATATCTGATATTAGTATCAGGTAACAAACTTGTTACAGGCTGATACCAATATCTTTATTTACAAATAAGCATTCACTTCAGTCAGCAGGAGAGCATGCAAAAACTCCTCTGCACCCCTGTCTCCTCAATGGAAGGATTGTGCAAAAGATCAATTGACATGGACAAGAGAAATAGAACTCAGAGCCCAGTTGTTCAGTAAGTTGTCTGTTTCCTGTGTGTTTACTGCTGGAAGTAGAGGTTTGATGCTAATTTTCTGTGATGCATTTTCCAATAATCCATGGTCGTGAGCTTGAGTACTGATAGGAAGAAGTGTTGTATTTCACAGCCCCACTGGAGAAGACAGTTTTAAGATCATTTATTTAATTATGCAAATGCTGCTCTTGTGACAACCAGAAGCAGGCTCAAAGTGAAAATCCCACGCTCAATAATAAAGTTCATACCCAAGTGAAGATTCATTACCTACTGCATCGGCTCCGGCTACTGGGACATCATTATAGCCTTGCAGTAGCAGTGTAGAGCTAAGAGCTGAGAGAGCACATGAATGTTAATCCACTATTTTTAGATTTTGGTTTGAGCCAAAGCGTTCTTCATGGATATGACTTTAATTGGTTCCTCTATGTCAGGGGTGACCAAACTGCGGCTCTTTCACATTTGCGACTCGCTGAAAGAGGGGCACAAAAAAGCCCTGCAGGGAATGAGGCGTGAATTTCCTGGTATGAAAATGACTTCTACTCTAAGCAGCGGCGTTCTTACACCCCCAGCGGGGGGGGGCGGCTTGTCGTGCACCCATATGACGCCACAAGCCCCGCCCGTTTGGGAGCGGGGTGTCACTTTCACTCTGCCACCGCAACAAAATGGGCCTCCTCAGGTTTCCGCCAGCTATTTAGCTTAGGATTGCTCACTCAGAAAGCTGGAAAACCTGGAAATGGTGTGTCTGATCAGAAACAACCAAAGACTTGTTTAAATGTTCTGACACACAAGAGAGATAAAGAGAAATACAGGGTGTCTACAAATGATTGGAGCGGTTTCGTGATTTTAAATTACAGTAGGATTTTTTTAGTCAGCAAGATGGCTTCAAACAACGAGAAAGCGTTTGCTGTCCTCGAATTTCATGCTAGTCAATCTGTGACAACAGTGCAACGACACTTTTAACCAAGTTTAGGAAAACTCCAGCTAGCGCCAACTCCATTTGGCGATGGTATGAACAGTTTAAAGCGATAGGATGCCTGTGTAAAGGGTTTGCTCACATTGATAGAGACATGCTAAATGTGTGGGAGGAACTTGATTACAGAGTTGATGTTTGCAGAATCACTCAAAGGGGCACATATTGAGCACCTGTAATATGCCCCCCAAAAAACTTTGTGCGTTGTTGTATTGTACTGTTTTGTGATCATATGTCAAATAATATACCTACAATAAAATTGAGAAACCGCTACAATCATTTGTAGGCACCTTGTACTTATTATGCCTTGGGCATATACTTCGGCAGATTCCTTGGATAATTAGAACAGGCAGCCACGTCAGCAATATCAGTACACTCATGTGGATACAAAAAGTGGCACACAGTTTACCAGATGTGACCAAAGGCTATGAGCAAGACCACACGAATCTAACACCCTGAGATTTGTTGCTTGTGTAGACATCTCTAAGTTAAAACATTGGCCCCATCTCACAGGCTGAGTCCTTTCCCAAAGAACATCCCTAGCCAACACAGAATTCAACCTTCTTCCCTTGTACTCCAGAGTCCAATTGTCAGATGAATATAGCTAGATAAGAGCAAAAGCCAAGTTTAAAGCCTGCCAGTCCTCTGTTTAAGGCACATAAATCACCTTGATTCAGATTCTAAGACACTGGCATGTTCCTGACCTTGATTAATGCTTTAGCAAAACCGTACATGTCAATACCAATAGGGATAGAGAAAAGAACAGAAAGAAAACTCAAGTTCTTATCTGCTAGTCTTTCCATATATCTGAAGATTGAAAGATAGCTGATATTGGAAACCAGTGACATCGAGTTCTGCAGAAACAGCTCTCCCTCAGCCTGCAAGCTGGCAAGACTTTTTAATATGAAGTGCCATTTCTAGCCAATCTTTAAAAGCCTGAACGACCCCAGGACATTCAGCTAGCAACAACAACAAAAGCCAGCACCCACATGGCATACTCATCACTTAAACACTCGATTTTATTCCAAGGTACCCAAACGATAATAGACTTTATTCTAATTGGATTGTCTGCGATGAGCCAATTTAAGTGCTAAATGCTGCAAATTATTCAACATGACATAGCAATGCAATGATCTGAACAACTGCAGGGCAGAAGGCACGTTGAAAGCTTGAAACATAATAAGGGAATGCATATCTTTCTTTGGCATGAGTCCACTAGCATGAGTCCAAATGCATTTTGAAGTAACAGCTGCAAGAGGCCCACAAAGCATTAGCTAATAATCTGCTAAGCAACCACTAACAACCAACACACCTGACTAAACACAACAATTTCTCAGACCCATATTGCATATGTGACCTTTTTGGCAGAAATCGAGAAGACCCAGCAGCGCTAGTCACCTGCCTGTCAACCCACCAGCTCCCTTCCCTGATTTCATTCAGGTGGGTTGTCCTGGTTCAAAGAACATAACATGGGAAATGAACTTCTCTATGAATGCTGGCCTGAACAATCGTGTGATGTGCCTGTGGCTGGCGTGTCTCCTGTTAGATGGATTCGCCAAACTGAAGCAGGGCACTAGTTGTCATTTTCCACACAATGACACACCAGCTACTGGGGAGAGCATTATACATCTGGATGCTACTGATTTGCCCAATTAGGTATCATACATCATTTTATTTATATATGAAATGTATTTATAAACATAGTGTGAATGTTTGCACTACAACATCTTGGAGCACTTCCTTAGAAATACTTGTTTTTAAAAAATCTCAAACATGTGGAATGTGCAGTTTTGTCCCAACTTTCCTCACTTTGCCCATGTTCCCCCATGCCACGTTGAAATATAGTCTCGGTCCTGTTGTAGTCCCCAGAAATTTAAGTATGGGGAAAGACATAGGGGCATGAAATTCGGCTGAAATAAGTTGTGTGTTCACTGCACGAGTTTGATTCTGTTAAGAACATAAGAAGAGCCCTGCTGGATCAGGCCAAAAGTCCATATAGTCCAGCTTCCTGTATCACACAGTGGCCCCACCAGATGCCTCAGGGAGCACACAAGCCAACAAGATAACCTGTTTCCTGCTGCTACTCCCTTGCACCTGGCACAAAGAAAACCTACTCCTACAACCAGGAGGTTGCTTATGGCTTGTAACCTGTGATGGTCTTTTCCTCCCTGAATCTGTCCAAACCCCTTAGATAACGATTCAGCCACAGATAAGAACATACGAACATAAGAAGAGCCCTGCTGGATCAGGCCAAAGGCCCATCTAGTCCAGCTTCCTGTATCACACAGTGGCCCCACCAGATGCCTCAAGGAGCACAAAACAACAAGATAAAGATGTTGCCATATTGATAAACATATGCAATATGTTGCCATATTGTGCAATTGTACAGAGGTGGCATCGGGCAACATTCTGGATTACACCGCCACTGGTGGAAAGTTAGTTCATTTTGACGTGAAGTAGATAAAAACACTGTCAATAAAATAAAATAAAATACATTTTTTTATAAATTCCTCCTTTTACCACTCAAGATTTCCAGGAACCAAAAAGATAAACCAGTTGTGCACTTTTCATCTGAAGCTTAAGATACAATTTCCAAAGCAAGATTAGATTAATATATTTACTTCTGATGAATGAGATGCAAACTAATTACAATTTTTAAAAAATCATCATCCGATTTACCTAACGACTCCTTTTTCTAAATCCCATTGTGTCATGTTGAAAATATTGGAGAAGCATGAACAGGAAACTGAACGCAATTGAATCTAGTTTCAAACCAATTATTAGCAAATGCTCTTTGAGGTTCAGAATGTAGACTTCAGAATGCAGGAAAACTAAATTGAAGGTGAACCCTGACCTACTAAGTTGAAAATGAGGGGTTTTCTGTTTATTCTTATGTAAGTAATGCAGATGTGCGTCTTCCTTTAAAAGGATTATTTGCAGGATCAATATTAAAGCCCTTCGTCAGACAAAAGCTTATCTTCCCAGGAGAAAGATGAGTCAGAGACCAAACCAGAACACAATACTTCTGACTGGTGAATTCTATTCAGGGCAACTGCAACCACAAGGTAAACCATTCATTGTGTCTCAAGCAACCACACAAGGAACTTGTCCCAAAAGCTACAGTCCTACAATGCCCACACAATTTGGTAGTAACATCCTTGTTCTTTCAGTGCAAAGAAGAATTAAAGTGAGAGACAATGGGATTGGAATAATTAATTATTTGGCAGGCTTGCCTGAAGAGAAATCCAACATCCGTCACCGAGTGGTTACTTCTCTTTTTCAGACAGATGTTCCTCATGACTGCCAATCCCACGTTTTCAACTGTCAAAAGAGACACACAGTAGAGTCCCTGTATCTGCAGGGGATACATTCCAGCCCCCCCCCCATACACACACACACACAGAGATACATGAAAACCACGGACAGGGTTTTCATGTATATGGGGATAGAATGCCCCTCTGCAGTTTCTGGCTGCTTATTGCAGGCAAGTAGAGCGAGACTAAGTGCTAGATAGGCTCTGCAAAGTTAACAGAAGTTACAGCCCAATCCTGTGTAAGGATACCCGGTCGGCCTAAAGGGCCGGCCGTGGTATCCTTTAGCACCTTGGGAGAAGGGAACGCTCATCCCCTTCCCTGGGTGTCGGCAAGCCTGGGGCAACGGGCCTACTCGAATGTATGCCAGTTCGGAAGCTTACGAACATTTGAGGCCCAGGTGTAAGGGCGAACCGGGCCGGGAGAGGGCAGGGGATATCAGTGGAGCTCACCGCCAATATCACCACCCTCCCCCCGCCCGGTTCGGTCAATGGCTGCCCTCCCTCGCCCCTCAGTCCACCCTCCCTCCGCCCTGCACTGGCCAGTGCAGGGCTTACCTTGCCCGGTGGGTGCAAGGACAGACCTTCGGCCTCAGCGCCGGGGCACCTTACTCTCCGGGTGACATAAACGCACTTTACAGCACGTATACAACACCCAGCACTGGGGAAGCGAGTGCTTGCCCGGTGCTTACTTACCCAGGAACACACTGCTAACCTTGCAGAGCCTATCTAGCACTTAGTCTCGCTCTACTTGCCTGCAATAAGCAGCCAGAGGCTGCTTGTCACGTTTGTTGAAGGAAGAAACAAAGTTGCTTCGGTAAAAGTAAGAGCCGGGGGGGGGTCCCGTGCGAGGGAGGCATCTGCTAGTGGATCCGCGGATAGTGGGGAGCCCCTGTACATTTTTAAAAGAGATGGGTGAAAATCATGAGAATATAAACCATGTAAGTGGCAAGTCTAACAGTCCAATCCTAACCAATTTTTCAGCACCTACGCAACCGCAATGCAGCCCCGCAGTAAGGGAACAAACATTCCCTTACTTTGAGGAGGCCTCCGTGACTGCCCCTCCAACACGGAATGCAGTGAGTGCCCCATTGTTATGGCCGCATTGGCGCTGGAAAGTTGGCTAGCATTGGGCTGTAACAGTGTCTGTTTTGTTTCAAAGCATGCAGCACGTTCAGGATTACTGTTTCCACGTTTTCCTCTACTGCTACAAGACCTAAAACTAGAGCTTCGCTGAAATATGGGTGAGTGGGGACTTTTCGCAAATCAGTTTGTCCCCTGCAAACTTCCCCAATTATGATACTCTTTCAGGGCGAAACCAGGAGCAAAACATATACAGGCATATCTTGACTTTTGTCACCTTGATTCTTGTCTCTTTCTTCTTTTGACCTGGCCGAGCACCCGGAAGCAGCCCGCGTGGAGATTGGGTTGGGAGGCAAGCCTCCTGCCCAAGTTGCCCTAAGCGGCACAGGAACTTGACATGCCTGGGTGGGCGGCTACGCCATTCCATCTGGCACATGGCAAACTGGATGGGAGACTTCGCCTCCCAAGCCAAGTTCTGTGTGGGCCACTTCCAGGTGCTCGGCAATGTCCAGCAACGGTAAACAACCTTGTTCCTGACATTTGTCCATTTTTTACTTTTGTCAATGTTCTGGTCCCTAACACGTTGAAAGAGCAAGGTATGCCTGTACAAGTTTTGAAAAATTAGTTACAACGTCACTCAACATCACCCATGTATCAAGAGGTGTACCTATCAGACAATGTGTTCAACAGAGACAAATCCAGAATCTTGGTTTCAAGGTGATTCCCAAAGCGCAAAGCATTATTTATGCTCCTTTTAAACAGTTTTGGTTTTGTAGTCAACACATCTGAGAGAGAGATAATAGTTTGGGATGTCAGCCACCGAAGACTCCTAAACTAAAAATTACAACTGGGAGATTCCATACAAATGGAAAGCTACTGTTTAATGGACCTAACTAGATTTTTACATAGAAAAATAATGCTGGTCAGTGCAGTGTGCCTGGCTTCTTATCCATTTCTTATAGCTATTTTCTGCTCTTATCGGTATGCAAGGGAATCTAATGCCTTCCATAAAGCATTCACTGCATCTACAGCATGCTTTTAGTCTGTAATTTGTTTCTTAAAAATGTAAGGGCCTGATAATGATTAGACCCAGCAAGCAGGAGCATGGGACGTGATGCTCCAAAGAACAGCATTTTACCCCATGCTTGAACATTAATAGAAATGTTTTGCAGTTCATTTGTCCAGGGAGATTCAAAGGACTAAGATGCTAAGGAAATGGGCATGTGAAGGAGACAGGAGCATGGAGCAGGTACACAGGTTTTTCTAAGAAGCAAAAGCACCTCATTTTTTGAAAATAAACAATTTCTTCTAGAGTGTGACATGCGAGCTTTCAGCACCTAGGGTTCAGTCTCTTTGACACTATCCAGACTTAAATTCAACCTGAGCAAAGTATACTGTAAAATTGTAGAAAGGAAGACAGGCACCGGGGGGGGGGGGGGAATGATACAGCCTAATGGAATTTTAGTAGCTGAGCCAGCTCAGCGCTCTAAAGTAGGCACAATAAATCCCCCCCATGCAACTCTCTGTTTCCTACAGCATCAGTTATCCAACTCAACAGCAGAAAGAGTATTCTGGCACCACAACAAACAAGCAAGCTAGAAATAAATAATAGCTCTCTAGAACAGCAAAATCCCCTACCTTGAATTGCCTAGAAGCTATCCTAGACTGCTGAGGGGTGTGTGTGTGTGTGTGTGTGTGTGTGTGTGTGTGTGTGTGTGTGTGTGTGTGTGTGTGTGTGTGTGTGTGTGTGTGTTTGAACATTAATGTGTTTTTGAACATGTGTGTTTGAACCCTACTCAGAGCACAATGCAAAGGCAGGTGCCGCGGCCGCTTCACAGAGATGTACTGCCACAATTTTCAATGCCCCGAAGCCTCAAACAGTGCACCCAGCCAAGCTGAGGAGTAAAAATACACATTCAGCAGTAGACCTACGTCTCAGAATGTAGGTTGCCACTGAGCATTTATAAAGTGAGGGGGAGGGGGGACTTACAAGACAGAAGCAGCAGGTGGGATAGCGCTGAAACCCTCTTCCCTCCAACTCAGACTCCAAGATTCACCACTTTACAGCTGTTCAGTGGTGCCCACATTCTACAACACAGGGAGTTGGTTCAGACGTCTGAATCAATGACTAGCTTTTTCAGATGACTCAAACAAAGTTTATTTGTGGCCCAATCCTAACGTGGCCTTACACTGAGGGAACTAGCTTTCTGGCAGCGTAAGGTCCTTTATGGCAGTTGCAAAACGCAACACTCCATACAGCACGGTCTGGCCACCGCTGCAAGCAGTGAGCGGCCGGAAATGCATGCCAGCTGCTGGTGAAAGAGCCCCGGCTCAGGTAAGAGAGCATGGGGGGGGGGGGAAGACGGGAGGCGGGGGGGCAAAACGGGGTGGAGATCAAGGCGGGTAGGAGGGCGGATCAAGGCTGGGAAGGGATGGTATCAGCAGCAGCATTGCCAATATCCTATCCCCCTTACCGGCCTCTATTTCCACCTTCCTGGCCACCTTCCTGGGTACACTCAGACTTGCCCCCAACCAAGTGGAAGGGGGTACAGGTCTGGCGCAGGTCTGAGTAGACCGAGTGGAGCAGCAACGGCTTAGCCACGGGCAATGGAATAAAAGTTCCCTTACCCAGAGGTAGGCTTACCATCGTCCCGGAATTGACGCTGGCTTCAGCCTAGAGCGGACCCGAGCCGCTCCCAAGGGTGCACTGTGGTTGCCCAATGGAGTTCCAGCTTCTGTCACGTCGTCGACCCGAAGTTCCGGAAGCTAGAAGCCTATTGGACAGCTGCAGTGCACCCTTGGGAGTGACTTGGATCCGCTCTAGGCCGAACCCAGTGTCGATTCCGGGACGATGGTAAGCCTACCCAGAGGAAACCTCCGGGCCTGAAACTCCCCTGTGTGATGCAGCGTGCACCAATGGCATAGCTGCATCGGCATGCGGGGAGTTAGAAAGGATTGGACTGCCCATCGTACACATGGCCAAAGCCTGCATACTCTCTCCCCCTTTCTTCCCTCACCTCCTCACCTCTGTTGCTAAACTGCAACATCAACCTCATGGTTTCCTGAAGCCACAGCTCTGCAGTTCATCTGACCCTGTTTTAACTAAACCATGATTGCAATGGATGAGGGCAGAAGAGACAGGAGAGGGAAAGCATGCAGTTTCAGGTTTGCAATCACAAATAAACCATCGTTTGTTTAAGCCATTTGAACCAATTTAATGCCCATTACTATTAATGCCTAGCTCAACCCTTACAATCCAATTCTAAATATAAATTGAATGGGACTTTCATGCACAGGATGATTCAGCCTTTAAACATTAATGTTCAAACTACAATGCTTTCAAGGTCCCCGCTGCCCCCCATATCCTTCCCCAATTGACAATGGTAACATCAGTTGCACCACTGATTAAAAAAATACTTTTAATATAGAGGAATTATCTGATACTATCATAAAAAGATGTGATCTGAACTGAGTTCAGTGAGAGATTAGATCAACAAGGAATTCTCATATTTGTTCACTATCTTCTTTAAAGTACCAACTACATTTTGCATTTGCACAAAAAGACTACAAAGTCTCAGAAGATCTGTTATGTTAAAAAGTACATCTCACTGTCACATTCTCTTTTTCTGAAAGAAAAAAATAGATGTTTAGAAAAAGGTGAAGGATATCAATAATGAAAAAACAAAACAGTAAGAATTAAAAACAGTCTTTATTGTAAGCCGCCTTGGTTGCCCTTGTGGGAGAAAGGCGGGGTATAAATTCTATAAATAATAAAATAAATAAATAAAACTATCAAGGTAACACATGTTTTAAGCCTTAGAAAAGCTTATAATGGCGACAACTTCCTCACATTTGTAACATCTTGACAGCCTGCTGGCTCTTTGCCTCACCTGACGAGGTCCATAGAATTGACGAAACATAGTGGTTCCTATGTGGTGTGTGTGCTTTCCTGTTAACTTTTTTATAGCCATTTAAAATGTTTTTAATCTTGCTATTTTTTAAAAAAAAACATGTTTTAAAACTTTTTCTGGTTTTAAATCAGTTTTTAAAGGAACGTACATATTTTTTGGGAATTTTATGACAGATGGCTTTTATTGCTGGTTCTAAACCTAAGACTTTGTACAGTAAGAATTGCTTTTTGTTTTGTAACACAAGACAAAACAAGTCAAAAGATCAAACAGAAAAACAGAAAAAAATCTGTTGATATCTCAGTAGCCTTGGCACATTAAAAAAAATTAATCACAGTGACAATATTTGTTACCCTATCCAAGTTGCCTGTCACTTTCCAATGAAGGCTCTGAGATGGCTCAACCCATCAACCATACATTCTATGGCTTTCCACAGAGGGCTGGCTTTCTTTCCTCAGGATGCTCAGGAACATCAGAATTCAGATTGAAATGTTTGTCGTAATTGCTGAGACGATGACATCAAAGCAGTTGAGCTACTGGCAGCCAGCAGGGTTATGACATCAGCGTCTTGATGCAAAGCTAAGCAGCAGACGCGCTTGCAAAAGTAGCACAGGTCTACCATGACCATCAGACATGAAGTTGCACCAAGAGAGGTGAAGAAGGTCAAGAGGCTCTAGGAAGGGGTTTCAAGAAAAAGGACTAGTGTTCGGACTGAGAGAATACGTTTATCTGAGATGGGAAAGTGAAGGGCCATAGAGAAAGATCGGATTGTTCTCAAACATAGCCTATTGCACTGACAGGCCCTTTAATAGTTTCATTAAGCAAATAAGCTATTTCTGAGCTTGAGTGAGCTGCATAACTTCCGATCAGTAAGCAAAACCGTTCTAAAAGAAGCCATCCACTATGGTACATGAATTCATAATTAAAATTTAATTTAAAATGCAAAAGCTAGCAAAAACTTATATGATGTGTCAATTTGCCTGTCAGATGAATATTGTTTTTAAAAAAGAAAATTAAACATTTATAATGGTTTCCACTGTAACCACAACAAAGCTTAAATAAAATCATTACCAAGAAAGCAGTTAGTGCATGGACTGGATTGAAATTGGGCATTTCTTCGCCTCATTATACTATATGACAAAAATAACCATCCTTGAAAATGGTGTCATCTACCAGAAAAAGACCACACAGAAACTACACTGAAATCAATGCAACTTACAGCCCAATCCTATCCACAGTTCCGCGCTGGGATGCAGCGGCACTGGGGCAGGCTCTGATGTATCCAGCGCAGGGCTGGAGGTCAAGCTCCAGAAGTTTCTATGGGGCTACTTGGAGGCACACCAGCTAAATGGCCGGCGCAACTCTGAGCAGCCCCATGTCGGGCTTTCAAGCCCGGGACAGGATTCGGCGGAGCCCGCCCCCCCTTCCGGGCCTAATCTGCCCTCCTTCCCGCCCCAAAATGCCCCCTCCCCACCAATGTTTCATCCTCCCCCTGCCTCCACACCACCTGGAGCAGAGCTCACCTGCCCCAGCTGGTGCTGCTCCTTCGCCAGTGAAGGCCTGCCGGCGCTGGCCTCCACGCTGGCAGGACTGGCCTCCATGCCATCACAATGTGCTTTACAGCATGTTTGCAACAGCATGGAGCCCAGTACTACCAGCTGAGGCCGGCATAGCTGGCTGTTAGTCTGGCATAATTTCTTGAGGGGTTGTATGTCACACACTCTTATCTGAAAGAAGCCTAAATTCACTCTTAAAAAGATGACCTAATATTAGTCATAATGACTTGTCGTGACGCTTCATTTACAGCACAATCCTTTGCACGTCTAGTCAGAAGTAAGTCCCATTGTACTTCAATGTACTCCCACGAAAGTGTGTATAGGATTGCAGCCTTACAGCACAAGCCTATGCATGTTTATTCAGAAGTAAGGCCCATTACATTCAAGGAGACTAGCTGCCAGGGAAATGAGTAAATAGTTGCAGCCTTCATGACCCATATGTATCTCTGATAGTTGAATGGATGGGTGCAGAATGCAGCATCCACTCCCGGACGTCTTGTCCTGAAACTGAGTTTAAACCCAGATGATAGTTCTTGCTGTCTCCACTCAAGGCGAAGGGAAACCCAGTCAGGAAGAGGCTGCTTTGGGGAGAGGGCCTCCCTCTCAGAAGATGGTGAACCCCCAAATTCCTAGGAGTCCCCTTAAAAGCTGGACATTGGTGAAGGCTGGCAGTCTGGGAAGATGGACTCCTAGGATTGCATGGGATGGCGAGTGTGGATAGGGGGAAATTCTTCTCCCTCTCGCACAACACCAGAACCAGGGGACATGCACTAAAATTGAGTGGAGGGAGAGTTAGAACGGACAAAAGAGATTCTTTTTTCTTTACCCAGCGTGTAATTAATCTGTGGAACTCCTTGCCAAAGGATGTGGTGATGGCACCTGGCCTAGATGCCTTTAAAAGGGGTTTGGATAGATTCATGGAGGAAAAGACCATCACAGGTTACAAGCCATAAGCAACCTACTGGCTTTGGAAGATCAAAGTGGCATCTAGTGGCATCTGTTCTGCCTCCAACAGTAGCTAGTCCAATGCCTTTGGGAAGATTACAAGAAGAACATAATGGTGATTAGCCCAATGTTTTTGACACAATGATAAATCCTGAGCAATGTGCAGCACAAGCCTATGTCCCACTAAATTCAGTGAGATTTATTCTGTAATAATTGGGTTTAGAATTGTAACCTTAAATGTTCAGAGAAGTCTAGAGTTTTGAAGTAGCTACTTAGAAAGTGCAGCCACTAGCAGCTTACAGACAATACAACCTCCCCCCCCCCCAAAAAAAAAACCCCAGACCTGCAGATCTCTTGCATGGATCCGATTTGGTGAGGGCCACCCAGGGAATGTACTGCATCCAGGGAATCACTTTTGAGAAAATGTGATAAAGAAAAACTTGTCAACATTATGCAGTTGGAGTTTTGCTTATTCCAGGCAGTTTGTTTCATTTATTTTCTTTGCTTATCAATCTAAATTTAAATTAATTTTAATCTTTTTACTGAAATCTTAAACCTAGAGCAATGCAAGGACTATTTTGTTTACACCAACACAGATATCAGTTACTTCAATAATTCAGAGTTTGTTTTAGTGCACAGAAAAAAGAGATTTTAATAAACTGAAAGGTGCCCTACCCTTTATTTTGTCCTTCTGTACCCAACTGGAGATACTAAGGAAGTAAAAGGTGCACCTATGCCATAGCATTAATTTTTTAAAAAATATATCAAAACATAAGGGGGGGATTTGTGAAAATGGGTCTGAAATTTATCTGCTTTCACCCACAGGACCAGAAAGAAAAGATGGTTAAAACAACTGACAATGCAAAACAAGCTGAGCTGGCCAGTAAGTTAGCACTGGCTCCAAGGAAGAGAACATCTGCCATTCTCCATTCCCATCAACCATTTGGCTTAGCCAAAAAAAAAAAAAGTGATTAAACTTGGATGTGAGTCATCTCACCATGAAGTGAAAGGCTTAGTCATCTGCATGCCAGTTGCGTGGGCACCACTGGCCAGAGCTTTCAACTAGTTGAGGGGTGAGAGAAGGCACAGAAGTGGTAACAAAACAGATGCAATGCTCTTCGTTTGTGACAGTTCCCATGTTTGTCAAATTCTCCTGAACGACAGGCAAAAAACCCCCCCTCAACCAGATGTCAGTACAGTTCTTTACAGAAGCCAGCCAGGATTAGTTGCCAAACTTCATGACTAAGATTAATCACTCTAACTGGGCAAGTTAAAGATATGAAGCCAGGAATTCATGTAGATCAGACTGACGGATATGGAAAACTATAAAGGAAAAACTGGAATATAATGTTTTCCTGCCAGTGAGCTTCAACTTCCTTTTCTGAACATGAGAAAACTGGGGGGGGGGGGAGAGGAGAGAGAATCTTTAAACTGAACACAGTATTTGTTGGGTGGTGTTACAAAGTGTTCCTTTTCATCTTGAGACTTTCCCAAATTGAGTGGGTGGGTGCGAACCCACACACACTCCCCTTCATAAAAAAAAGAGGTGTTCTTATTCTCTCTGAAAAACCTAAGTCAGAGCCACTGGACTGGAGATGTAAACATTGTCACCTACAATAGTCAGCAGCTTTTTGATAGCATTGCCAAGCATTTGGGGCACTGTCCAATCCTGTCCAAAACAGCATCCCTGCCCTTGAGGATGCAAATGTAGGACAGAGAGGTAAAAAAAACGGTGGAAAACGGTGTGCTGAAACCCGGAAGCAGCCCTCTGCTTGTCATCATTCTATCGGTCCCCGAACTATGAGAATAGGATCTGGTGTTAGCAAAGTACAGTACTGTACTTTGAAATCCAAGGATAACAATCAAATGCTATAGAATGGTGGGCTAGTGATCACAAAAGCACATCTGCCTTTTGGGAGCCATGTGACCATGCATACCAATCAGCAACACAATTCCACCCAAAAGGTGGGCAACTTGGCAATATCAAGTACAGGCCCTCCTAACAGATCAGTGTTGTTAGCCGTTTGTCTTTAACAGTTAGAAAAACCAATACCAGCTGGCAGCTTTGAATTCACCAACAGTGTCAAGGAATTTTATGTCTTGAGCACAGGACCCCAGAGCAGGATGATTCTGCATCCACGAGAATTCAGATTTACGGCTTATTTGCCCGAATTGGTGCTTTAAACTTTTTTTTGGGGGGCCCCCAAAAAAATCATCTGGGTTTCCTGGTATTTTGTCACTTGAAACAGAACATTAGTTTGGAGGCATCTGGGCACAATTCTGAAGGGGAACTTAGCTCTGTATCACAAAAGGTATTTTCTCTTTACTCCTAAATTGCTGGAATGAGAGTTTATTTGAATTTATAGTGAACAATTGTGCTGTATATTACCTTCCCTAGCTGTTCTAACCAAGCAAAAATCATCAATCGACACAGGAAAAGTTCAACAGGATACTAATGCCTCTTACACTCGACAAAAAGTGGACCACCAAAGATACACTCTGCATTTTGTGCAATTAAAAGCAGGACGGAAAAGGACATGTTCCATTAATTACATGAGTATATAATTTCTCTACTAAGGACATTCCTGGATGGCCTTGGTACATACACTGTGTATCCTACTACTGTACGATCTCAGCTACTCAATTGTGGGCTTGCCATTAGGCAGAAATTGAACTTGTCAAGAAACGTAACATTTAAAATGAAAAGAAAAATTATTAGCCATTATTTTTCTGCCAACAGCTGGACACATTCAGTATCCAAATCCAGCTTTTTAGATCAAATATATTCAACGCCATGCAGACTAAAGTAGTTTTTTCCTTGGATTAAATAACTGGTGATGAATTACATATAGTACAATGTTGTTGCCCCAATATTAGCCCTCATGGAGGTTTCAGCGGGTTGCGATAACGAAAGAGATCCATGGTCAGGATGGCACATAGCTGAGCTCTGTGGTTTCAAAAGTGGCATTGCCGTTCCCAGAACAAAAGTATTATAAAAAATTCACGTGTATATTGCAATATTGTTTTGATTGCATAGAAACTGGAATGGCATGTCACAGCCCACATCTTTAAAAAATGATTAAGATACAGTGACCAAAATCTAGAAAATGTTAACCAAGTTTGAATCCAACTGAAAGTACTGAAATGGGGCTTAGTTGTTGCTAATAGCCTAATCTCATTGGGTCTCTGCACCACCAGAACTGGTGTTCCAGTGGCACAGCATGCTTTATGGCTGTTGCAAAAGGCGGCATGCCATAGGATGCACCGCTGCAAGTGGCCGCGGCTGCGCACCAGCAGAGCTGGGAAAAGCCCCAGTGTCAATAAATCAGCATGGGGGGTGGGGGTGGGCAGAACAGAGTGGGGAAGGGGAGGAACAGGTTGGAGACTGGGTGGAGGAGGGGGCCCGGAAGGGGTGGTATTGGCCACAGTGGTGCTACTGATATCCTATCTGCCTTCCTGGATTCAATCCGTCTTCCTGGGTCCATTTGGACTTGTGCCAGCAAAATTGCTGGTGCAGGTCTAAGTAGACCCATTTGGGCAGTGGAGGCTTACACATTATCCCTTACCCAGAGAAGATTCCAGGAACGTTCCCTCGCAAGATGCAGCGCGTGCCCCGCTGGTGCAGCTGTATTGGTAGTGAGGTTTAGATAGGATTGGGTTGAAACTCATGCCATTAATTTCAAATTGTGGCTAACTTTTGTTGGACTGCACCATGTACAAAACACATATGTACACAACACAAATACGCATGCACATGTGTCTACATGCGCATACACATGCCCTAATTTGATTACTTGCAATGGAAACGTTTGCTTGAGATGGAACCATACAAGCACCAGAACTGCTTCACAAACCATTGATGTTACACACCAGCTTAGCATGGTTCATATTTTGTTATTGCAGGCAGATAGTATAGCACAAATGTTTAGGATCAGGGTGTAAATTTAGTCACTGAAAGAAGAACATACACAGTAGGAAGTAAACTATGTGAATATTTCTCAACTTCAATTCAACTTGTGAACAAACAAGATATCGCACTGGAAAAAAGGGGGAGCGAAGTCGGTTTATTGCCAAAGTTGCCTAGATCAGCTGTCACTACATAATATTTTCTAACAGTGAAAATTTCTGCGAGGGGGAAAAGTATTTGCTTTCCCAAAATATACTAGTTCCAATAACCCAGATAACGACTTTTAACAAATTTTAACACACACAGATGTAAGTGTATTCCAATTAGAGCTTCTTCACCTCTACAACATCATGTCTCCAGGGCATTAGTAAGCAACTTCATCAACAGTTGTTGATAATGACATGTCACCTATCAAGATAACAGTCTGGATGCTGTAATAACATCTGTTACATTCCTGTGTTAGGAAACTGGGAACATAGTTTTTAAGCACATCAAATTTTACTTTTAATTACCGTGTTACACCTTCTGTTCCGCGATTAGCCAGCATTAACCCATAAGGTCATTTCCAAGCATTAAGAACGATATAAAAATTGTTCCTACAAAGTTAAGTGTTTCCATGCGAACAAAGCCGAGAATTTTTCATGTAAAGTCCTGTCTCACAGTGAATTAATAACACTGTCTCCTGTGTAATTTGGAGTGTAGCTGTAATAAATTCACCTTCTGAAGGTTTATGAAACCAAAAGCAAAGTTGTGGGTCAAAGAGCTGCAAATAATTGGACTAAGTGCATGTACTAGATTCCCTGTTATCATGTAAATATAGCAGAACAGTCCGATATTTTAAATGTGGAAGATTACAGTCTTAGCGAACATTCTTTAATGCAGAACAGTGATCATTTGACCATGAGTGCTCAAAGCTCTCAGCTAAATTCACGGCATTAGTATCAGGAACTGCCATTTTATAATTGAACTTGCTGTAGTGTGTCCCTGATGCTCTTTACCTGAACTGCTCTTTCTGTTCGTGGCTATGATGAGTCTGTTCTAATTTAAAACAATTTACTAGCTACCTAGTAAAACATTTTTTCTCACTTCCCCACCACGTTGCTATCACCAAAGAGAAACATAATGTCATATTTAAATGGTGATCAGCCTAGAAAAGGAAGCTAGAGATGGATAGTCTCAGCCATGTTATGGTTTTTGAGGCAGAAGAGCTCTGACAGGTCACTTGCTGTTCTGCACCAGTGGCGTTGCTGGAGGTGGGGCGGAACGCTAAGTTCCGCACCGCGCTGACCTCTGTTACTCACCGGCACGAGGCGGCCCCACCCCCTCGCCTTCGGAGCCATTCAGTGGGGCGAAGGCAACGCACACTGCTCTGACGTTAACTCTGACCTCCAAACCAATCTAGTCTAGGCCAGCCTCCCTCACTCCAACGCCAGCCGCAGGAGGAAGGTAAGCTTCCCCGCCGGCGGCCACGTGGGCGGTCCGGCGGGCGAGGGAGGGAGGCCATTGGTTTAGCCAGCCCGGGAGGGGGCAGGGGATGGCGCCCGCCATATCCCTGTCCCCGCCGGGCTGGATAGGCCATTACACAGCCTCCTCTACGTCCACCAGCTATTTAGTTGGCAGAAATCCAAGGAGGTCAAGAGGGCCGGCCCCGGTTTACACCCGGGGAAGGGGACGAGTGTCCCCTTCCCCGAGTAGACCTCCGGTCCGCCTTCAGATGAGCAGCCTGGGCTCAGGATCCAGCGGGTGGCCCTGGACCGCCGGCCGGATCCTTACACAGGATTGCACGGTAAGACTGTGTATCACTGACAAGTAATTCCTTCGTTGACCTCTCCTCCCCCCCTCATAATCTCCAGCCCTTACATAAATCCTGCTCCACTCCTGAATAAATGGCAAATATACGTACAGTAGTCCCTATTGGAGTTTTGTAGCCAACAGACAAGGCAGGAACACAATATCCAGAGATAAAAATGAATTCATAATGCAGCATTTAAATTCACACCGATGCCTGATAATGAGACCACCTTAAATCTTGGATTTACCCAATTTCTACGACAATGGCAGAAACATTTGACATTTCATTTTTTAAAAAACCACCGCAGAAATAAACATATAAACAGTTTTATTTGAAATGCTTAACTGAGGGAATGAAAGAAAACAGGACAAACTATTAATTATCTATTATAATTAAGAGGACTCTTACAATTAAGGTACACCTTCCCTGACTGTTCAGCAAACAAATGAACAGTTTTAGTATCACTGTGATACTGAAACAGTTCATTTGTAGTCCAAGAATGATCTCATAGAAAACTCTTTACATTGAAAGGGTCGAGGTCTGATTTCTCTAATATGGCCCCCAGGAATTTTTGGTGGAATCACAGAATCAGGAGTCAGAAATGGGGCCAATGGGAAGAAAAGAGGCAGAACGAAGATTCAGGAAGCAGCAGGAACAATGGAGGGTGGCTGAGGCAGGAGAAAAGATCCACAGGCATCAGAAGAAGCAGATCTGACAGTGGAGCAGATCTTGAGGAGAAGCATGTGTGGCCCTCCCTCCACTCCTTAGTTTCCATGATCTCAGATGCTCCATAGAATTCAATGGAGTCATATTTATTTTGATGCCACACACAATATGTTGGGACACCTAAGCCAATAGCTTGTGTGATTATATTTGTGTATTTGGACTGAACCACAGAACCCACTGACACTGGCAGCCTGATAATGTGCTAACTTCATTAGTATGATCAGGATTTAGTTCTTAGTACTTGGAACAGCAGAAACGTATTCAGTTGCTATAAATGTTCCAGCAGAACGATGGGATCATGTATTCCCTTTTATATGTTAAGCCTGACATACCAGCAGCGTTATTATTGGCAGATTTCATGTCATGTCTCAGGGAAACCAAGTTGACAGTAAAATAGCACAGCTCGGAAGAGGCAACTCTTTCTAGTCACTTTTTTTCCTAGGAAAACGTGCATCCCTGCAGGATTTGTCAAAGCAGTTGTGGGACTATACTAGCCTGCATTTTCTGCCACAATCTTTGTGTCACGCTAGAGGCAAAATTTTGTTCCAGCTCACAGGAACCTAGTCATGATTTTCTACAGGTCTGGTTCCATAGAGGAGAAACATGGAGTTGGACCTTCCTCTAAGCTAAAGTCACAAGAGAAGCGCTGTTAAGAACGCACCTAGGAGCAAATCAACCCTTTCTTCTTAGCTACTACCAAACCCAGCTGGCTCTTCATCTGCAGTTTAACTCCTCTTCACACTAGAGCTCACCACAATTCAAGGAGGAGGCAAGCAACATTAAGCTTGCCTCCTTCTTCACGCTATGGAGTATGCTAGTGTGAATGTGCGTTGCCTCCAGCAGGAAACAGCACTTGCAGAGCGGAAGCAGGTGAGAATCACAACAGGGCAGCAACATTCAGTCTTTAAAGTGGAGGAGGAGGAGAAGAAGGAAGAGCTATTTTACACTATCCAACCTCCTCATACCGAAAAGCCTGTTCCACTGTGAATAATTTTATTCCCACTCTTAGCTTGTTTTCCTCCCTCTCTCTCTCTCTACTGGGACTTGCAGTGACTGAAATACAGGCTAAGATTGGCAGTACTGAACCTCTGGTGCATTTCTATAGCATCCTAGAGTGGTGCACATACCTCTAAACCTCTTCATTTCCTCACCTCTAATCATTTGCTGAAGGCACATATGGTGTGTGTGTGTCCCCTTTAAGGGACATCTGCTGAAAGCATGCATATCTGCATTACTTCTAAGACTAGCATATTGCAGATGAGCCCACACAGCTGAAACAGAAGGCTGCAAATGAACTTGGAAGAAATACGCTTCAATATACTATATAAAGCAGAAGTGCAAATTCCTTTACTTTTTAAAATAGTATTAGAAGAGTGTAGGGACATTCTGAATTAACATGCACACATGAGTAGTTTTGAGATCACGGTGGGCTGATTTAAATCAAGGCAATTTAAATTACTGAAGGAAATTATGTGATACATCACAATGAAAACAGAACAATTTTAATCTAGTTTTCCATTTTGTAATACACATATTTCCTGAATAACTATGCACACTAATTTGTTTCTGTAACAATTAAAACACTAACATTAGACCCTTTACACTACCTAGAATTATTTTAAAACATTTGATCATGTAGCCAACATAACTGTTGTACTACAGAATTGCATATGCTTAGTGATAAAAGTTAGATATGAAGTTCATGCATTTTGCAGTACACATGCACTGGGCTTGGTGTCAGGTTGAGTCGAACCCTTGGGCAAGCAAAAAGAGATGGCACCCCACAGCTGACTCTCCTTTCCTCCCCACATTCCCCTCTCATGTTTTACCTGCCTTGTTTTCAGCCAGCTGAACAAGCTAGTAAGCAGGCAGGCGCTCATTCCTCTCAGACTCGGGATCAGAAATGAATGATTCAATTGGCTGGGGAAGCAGAAAGAGGCAACAGGAGATTCACACCAGCTCTTCCGACCCCATCATCTAGACCAGGGGAGACAAAGGCCTCTAGGCCTGATGTGTTGTGTGGAAGCTCTTTATCTGGCCTGTGTGATAGTTGGGCTCTCCCAGCACCACCATCAGCTGCTTTCAGCTGCTCAGCTGTGAAGTGACACATTGGCAGAAGTGAGGTATCACTGCTAAAAGGGCGGCCAGTGTGATAATTTGGCTCTCTTAGCGCCGTCCTTTCAGCAGCACTGTTTCTGCCGAGGTGTTGCTTTGTAGAGCTGATACCTCGGCAGAAGTGGTGCTGCTAAAAGAGCGGCCCACGTGATAAGTGGGCTCTCCCATATCTTGAAAATATGATCAAGACTTGCATATTTTCTCTTCCGTCATTTGCACAATGAGTTCCTAAGAGAGAGAAAAGTGCGTATTTTCTGATCATCACCTGCTTAATGACATCACTTCCTGCTTAATGACATCATTTCTGGCCCTCAGCAGGCGCCATGAATACTATTTGGCCCAGTGTATGAAACGAGTTTGACAGCCCTGCTCTAGACAAACTTCCTTGGCAGAAGCGGAGTGACATGCTCTACAGAACACATCACTTCGCCACTGGCCACCCTAAGGCGGCCTTGTAGGCGGCCATGTGAGTCTTAAGCAGAGCATGGCCCCTCAGCCAGTACCCAACCTGGCTGATCCCTGATGCCACCCATGACATACACCAAGGAAGATCACATAGTTTAAAATAAGTGTCCGGAATGTTCCAGGCATAAGGAAGTTCTAGTTAATGGGCAGAACAGTGTTTCTTCATGAAGTGTTCATGTTTGGTTGGTATATTCAAACCAACTGAATACTGGGTATCATCCCAACTAGAACTTCCACCATCAGGAGCTCCCTCAAAGAAAGGAAGGAGCATTTACCTCATGTAAGGGGCCCTGTTTGCGCTTGGACCCCTTGAGTGAGGGGAACACCCCTTCCACTGATGAAGGGAGCTCCCAACAGTGGATACGCTAGTTAGAATGCTACCCATAATCAGAACAACAAATACGTTGCAGGACTCAGTAGTCAAAGGTCAGTAAACAGGTGTAGAACATCACCCAGGAAGTCCCAGTGAATAGTCTTGGTAAGACACAAGATGTGTCACCTGGATCCTGTGATGATGTGCCAGTTCCTGGGTAGTATCTAAAGACATTTCATTATGACGGACCACTGAAATCAATGAGGCTAGTTAAGTGTGGCCTCTTAGGTGCAGTAGGAAGCTAAAAATCATAGATACGGTAGGTGGTCTATTTTGTCAAATCAATGCCTGGCTTCAGATGCCAGCTTCCCCCCCCACCCCCAGTCATTCATTTATTCACACACTCAACTCATTCTTTATGTAAAACAGGAGCCTTTACCAGAACGATTATAGATTTTGTACAGGAGATGAAAATGTCGATTTTAATATGCTTGCATTACATTTAGAATTCATTTTAAATCAAGTTTGTCTTTTCTTTAAAAAAAAAAACCCTACAATTCAAAATCCAATTTTTTAAAAAATCATCCATTATCATCATCCTCTCTGCTTTTTATGGACTGGGGTTCCCAAAGTATGAATAAAAGTACAGATATCATCATCCATAATCCGTGCAGTCTATGTATGTTAACGCCTCAGCGGCATCTGTTTCCAGCACTGTGAACAACTTGAGTAATTCTTGGCATTTGGAAACAAACAATGACTTGTCAAAGACAAAAGTATCGTTCTGTGATGTAACTGAGTTGATGATTATTTATTATTGCTGCATTATTATTTAGATTTGTATGCCAGACTCAGGTGGTATTTGAAATAGAATTGAACATTTATTCACACAGAAACAACAGAGCGAGGCTCCATAAGAGCTTTAAAGAATCCAAACACTCTTTGCCCCATTGTAACAGTCGCTTAATCCCAGACACTAAAAATCCGTCAAAACAGGAAGGTGTTACAGTGTTTCTTGAGCAAAGAAATCTTAAGGCTTATTATAAATAGTTACAAAATGCAAAACCAGCAATAATTTGAATACGATTTCTAACCACTTTACAGAAACAAACTAATGTCAACCAACATAACATAAATAGTTTGTGAACAGGCAAGATAAATCTTATTTACCTATAACCATAATTATAGGGTTAGATGTCCCATACATTTAGGATCCAATTTCAGAAGATTAACCATGACAGCTTGTAACATCGACAAAGACTATTCTGGCAAAAACTGGAATCTACAAACCAATCAAGCCAAGAGAATTTAATGGAAGCCTATTAAATCTCTCTGAAGTTGTATGGGCCAAAAAAAAAAAATGCTTAATTGTTATGAACTGGACTACAATTTATTTACTCTGGCTTGTGCTTTTGGAAATGGTGAGCCTCTCAAGCATAACAAAACCTTTTGCCTTTAGAACACATAATAGACCAATACAGACAAACAAGAAGAGATCTATTGCCACATAGAACCAAAGAGTTTATAATCACCATGAATGCAGGCCCAGGAAGATGTTGTCGAAAACTCTTCCAAACAAACCAATACACTCTTTAATAACTGGAGATATCACCACAAAACATACCGGTACTTTC
The DNA here is from genome assembly GCA_026170595.1 of Plestiodon gilberti rubricaudatus. NCBI lineage: Eukaryota > Metazoa > Chordata > Lepidosauria > Squamata > Scincidae > Plestiodon > Plestiodon gilberti. The sequence continues at coordinate 242,490,018 of JANXHW010000002.1, forward strand.
CTTCCTCCAATAGTTTCTAACTAGATCAGACAATTGGTCACGACCCACCACTTTGAGAACCCTTGCTGTAAACCACTTTGAGTTACCCATTAGAGTTAATAGAAGTGGGATATAAATACAGCAAATAAATAAATACTGTAATCCAACAAATGGCTCAAATTAGTTAATGAAATCTGCCAAATAACGATGGACTGCCTCAACACAATGTGAACTCATTGATCAGAAGAAGAAAACCAAGATTATTCTTTGTTATTTTTATTGCTGCCTAAAATGAAGATGTACCTACAGACCTTACAAATTTGACAATATTGATTTTAATCACCTTTTATTATAGGACTGGCAAATACATGTAAGAGCTCTGGGTGTTGCTGCTTGTGTGCTTTTCTTTTATGTCCATTCAGCTCTCCTGTCTGTGTGGTGCTGTGGCCTGTGGAGGTAGAGCAATGGACCTAAGTATGGTTTGTTCATTTGGACATCATGCTAAACCACAACTTGGCATGCTTTCCAAACTGAGCCAATGTCTTCCTTATCCAGAAATGTGGAACTAATTACAAATCTTCTTCTAATCTGTCCACACCATTATAGGATGTTAGAGTAATTGAGGTTGACACACTGTAATGTCTTCGCACATCATTTCACACATAACTCTGCAGCAACTGCTATTAGCTGTTGGACTTCTATTTTGTATATGGAGAAGCTTTATCAGTTTGCTACTTGTTACTTACGTTTGATCTGTGTGTTTTTTAGTTTACAATGGTGGAATCTACACATTTTGACTATCTAGAATTATCTATTTGAAATAATTCCTTGTTGGTTTCCAGTACATTGGCTTGGACTTCCTTGTTTTTCGACATTCATTTTCTGTAAAACTTCGTCCTAGAGTCGTTCAACTGATGTTAGCAAAATCTGTTGGAATTTCTTTTTGAGGAAACTAGCTGAAACTTAGAACAACCCATCTTTGCAAACGTTCGACACAATCCAGAGTAAAACACCGCCTGCGGAGTAAAACTCTGCAGGTGGACGGTGTCAAACACACTGTAAAGCACGTTTACGGCACCCAGAGAGTAAGGCCTGCACTCGACTCCTCCACCATAGACTACGTGCTAGAGAGGCCTGCAAGGTTGCAGCCTCCTTGCAGGCCTCTCTAACATGTAGTCTCTATTATGGAGGAGTTGAGTGCAGGCCTTCCAGAGCCTTGCACCCTCGCAAAGAATGAAGCTTTAATCGGTCAAAGTAAGTGCCGGGGGGGGGGGGGGTCGCTGGAGGGGTGCACCTTCTTTAGTGCACCCCCCAGCTACGCCTCTGCAACGGATGTACTAAATACGTCCATCTGGCTGACAATCATAACTGGGTCTTTGGGGGGGTAGGTCTTATTTTCGGGAAAACACGGTAGTACCACTGGTTGAGAACCCCTGGATTAGAGAAATGAACTATTGTTACAACTAACAGAGGCCAAGCACTAGAGAGAATCTTCAAGTTACCAGCTGATGGCATTCCTGATTCACTACTATTGGAAAAGAGCTGCAAGTGCTGTGGCATTTTAGAATTCCAGTATCCTGGAGGGAAAAAGTCAAGGCTTAGCAGCATCCAGGGAAAGATTACTCAAGATTTTTGAGTTTAGATTTAGCCACAACAATCTCTCATGGGTCATTTCTATCATCAACACCTGAAATTCTGGACTGCTAACTGGGTAAATTCAACCAACTTGATGTTAGGAGATATAATATTAGGATACAATATTAAGTGGAAGTAGAATTAAAGGCCTCTATAGACCCCAATCAACACATTTGTCTATAACAAATTGATCAAATACTACCTACCTATTCAAAGCAAGCACCTCAGTATGTAAAACACTTATGCAGATAAATTCCTCAAGGAGTCCAATTCTATTTGAAATATCCATCTACCTACCTATACATTTATACATAATGTACAATTTAAACACACAGACAAGTTGCTTCAAGATGCATCAGGCTATTTAAATGGAAACTGTTACCATTCGTCTCAGACTTCCAGTGTGAAATCTCAGAAGATGGGAAATTCAGTACAAATAAATGACAAGGTACGTATACGCAGTCGTTTTTTATGGTACTTCGAAATGTCAGAGTCTAGCATGAACAAATTGAATACAGTTTCTCTAAACCTCTTACAGAGGCAGAGGAACTAGAGATCAAATTGCCAACATGCGCTGGATCATGGAGAAAGCCCGAGAGTTCCAAAAAACCACCTACTTCTGCTTCATTGACTACGCAAAAGCCTTTGATTGTGTGGATCACAACAAACTGTGGCAAATTCTTAAAGAGATGGGGGTACCAGACCACCTTACCTGTCTCCTGAGAAACTTGTATGCGGGTCAAGAAGCAACAGTTCGGACCGGCCATGGAACAACCGATTGGTTCAAAATTGGGAAGGGAGTACGGCAAGGCTGTATATTGTCACCCTGCCTATTTAACTTATATGCAGAGTACATTATGAGAAATGCAGGGCTGAATGAATCGCAAGCCGGAATCAAGATTGCCGGGAGAAATATCAACAACCTCAGATATGCAGACGATACCACCCTAATGGCAGAAAGTGAAGAAGAACTAAAGAGCCTCTTGATGAGGGTGAAAGAGGAGAGTGCAAAAGTTGGCTTGAAACTCAACATTAATAAAACTAAGATCATGGCATCTGGGCCCATCAATTCCTGGCAAATAGAAGGGGCAGAAATGGAAGCAGTAACAGATTTTACTTTTCTGGGCTCCAAGATCACTGCAGACGGAGACAGCAGCCATGAAATTAAAAGACGCTTACTCCTTGGAAGGAAAGCTATGGCAAACTTAGACAGCATAATAAAAAGCAGAGATATCACCATGCCAACAAAAGTTCGCACAGTCAGGGCGATGGTGTTCCCAGTAGCAATGTATGGTTGCGAGAGTTGGACCATAAGGAAGGCTGAGCGCCGAAGAATAGATGCTTTCGAACTGTGGTGCTGGAGAAGACTCCTGAGAGTCCCTTGGACTGCTAGGAGATCAAATCAGTCAATCCTAACTGAAATCAACCCTGACTGTTCCCTGGAAGGACAGATACTAAGGCTGAAACTCAAATATTTCGGCCACCTAATGCGAAGAGAGGACTCTCTGGAGAAGACTCTGATGCTGGGAAAAACTGAAGGCAAAAGGAGAAGGGGAAGGCAAAGGATGAGATGGTTAGACAGCTCACCGATGCAACGAACATGAAAATGAGCGAACTCAGGAAGATAGTGGAGGACAAGAAGGCCTGGTGGGATATGGTTCATGGGATCACAAAGGGTCGGACACAACTTAACGACTGAACAACAACAAACCTCTTACATGCACTTCACTACAAATATGGAAAACCCTAACAAGTTTGTTCTGAAACAACAAAAAGCAAACACACAAGGCAAGGTTGATTTTAGTTACCATTAGTTACTCATTAGTTTAGTTACTCAGCAACCTCCTGGTTTTAGAAGTAGGTTCTCTCTGTATGCCAGGTGCAAGTGAGTGGCAACAGGATACAGGTATCTTGTTGTCTTGTGTGCTCCCTGAGGCATCTGGTGGGGTCACTGTGAGATATAGGAAGCTGGACTAGATGGGCCTTTGGACTGATCCAGCAGGGCTCTTCTTGTGTTCTTACAGAGCAATCCTATCCAACTTATGCCACCGTTGTAACCAGTGGTGCAGTGAGAACGAGAGGCCCCAGAACAGAAAGGGGATTCAAATTCCCTCCAAAAAGGGAATTCAAAGAGGATTTGAATCCCTTTTCTGTTCTGGGGCCTCCCGTTCTTGCTGCGCCGCTGGTTACAACGGTGGCATAAGTTGGATAGGATTGTGCCCTTAGTTACTGGCAAGAGCAGAAAAATAAGCATAGAGTGGAATTGGGAGCGGAAGGCAGAACATGCTAACGCTTGCTCACATGGGTCTTTATTGAAAACCCACAGTTGAACAATGTCCACAATATCCAGAGACTTATGGTCAAGAGTCCATGAGGACTCTCTCTTTTACTCAGCACATACCGGTAATATGTGGAATTCCTTGCCACAGGATATGTGATGGCATCTGGTCTTTAAAAGGCGATTAGACAGATTTATGGAAGAAACGTCCATCACAGGTTACAAGCCACGATGGGTATATGCAACCTCCTGGTTTTAGAGACAGCCTATCTCTGAATGCCAGATGCAAGGGAGTGGCAAGAGGATACAGGTAGCTTGTTATCTGTGTGCCCCCAGGGTCATTTGGTGGGCCACTGTAGATAAAAGAAGCTGGACTAGATGGGTCTTTCACCTGATCCAGCAAGGCTCTTCTTAAGTTCTTATATGGGTCCTCCAGGACCTGGGTGGAGCTATTGCACAGATATGCCATACAACTAGGCTTACCATCCATCCTGGAAAACCCGAGACTGCCCCGGTACTACTGCCTCATGTGCCCTTACGAGATTTGGGCAATGCCATCTTGGAAATTTCACAAGATCCAAGATGGCGGCACCCAAAAAAGGTATGTTTTACATTTAGCAAGCGGCGGCGGTAGCGGTGGAATGTCAGGGGGAGTCCTGGCCGGCCTGGATGCGGCTGGCCAGTCTCCCCAGAAGACCTGTAGCAGCGGCGGAGCAGCGACAGCACCAGCGGCGGTGGAAGAAGTGGCAGAAGATGATGGCAGTGGAGCGGAGCAGAATGACGGCAAGCAGAATGGCGGTGGTGCGGCGGTGGCGGTAAGGCAACAGCGGCGGCGGGGACAGGAAGGTAAGTGACAGCGGCAGCAAAAATTTCCATTTTCGTGACCATAAATAATAAAAAGTTCAGCCCAGAATTAATTAATTCATTAATTAATTTGTTTATCTATTTAATTATTCTGGGGGTGTCCCGGTTTGGATCTGGGAAAATATGGTAAGCCTACATACAACCAACCCATGTGGTAAGCCAGTTACAAATCTAATGGTAGCTGCATGAAACCTTGACCACACATTAAAATGTCTTTGAAGGCTCATCACCACCAGAATTATTTGAAATGGACAAAAGATTTAGAGTTTCTAAAAACAATGCATCTATCCTGTTCCTAAGCAGGCTGTGTAGGGATATGGAACAACATGGCAAGCTTCATCAACTGCAAGACAGTTTTGCAACAAACAAACCATAACCCTTCTAACCAAGCTAATCAGATTCAAGGAAATTAGTAGCACTAGGAATTGAGGATGAAGTACAGAAAAATACCATCCATACAGATAGATTTGTTTTATGCAATTAATCATGTGGATGCAAGCAATTTGCTACTACACTTGCATGAACTGCAAGAAAGAGATAAACAATACACAAATACGTTCAGCCTCCATCCCTGAGAGATAGACTTTTATTTGGCCGCAAAAGAAGATAATCACTTATTGTTTCAATTCCATATGGCTTTGTAGGAGTCATGCATGCATTTCTGATTAAACCGCAGAGCTCCTCTTCCACCATTGAGGAGATGACGGCATCCATATATCTTTAACATTTAAGTAGCCAGCTTCATGTTCCAAACTAATACTGAAATATTGGAAAGAATCCTGTGACACCTTCTGCAAAAACAGTCTCTCAGACTGAAATCCCAATTCTAACAACAGAAATTTCAGGAATTACTTCTCTAAGTTAATGAGCCCTGTCAGCCATTCAAATTAAGCACTCTATTGTGCAAGGAGCTAATTATGCTGAGATTAAACCCAGAGAGTGATGGGGACATTTACTGTATTTCTAGCAATTAGAACAGCTCTTGGTACTGAAGAATATAACTTGTATTTCATAATATTGAAAGATGCCACAGCTAATCCAATTTTAAAAAATGTCTATGCAAAGTTCATGAAATGTGCACAACATGGGCTTCCTTTGTGGAATATTGTGCAAATTCTTCCATCACCGCTTCATTCACAATATCTCATTAACAAGGTTACATGTAGGCATGTTGGCACAGTTCCCACTATATCAAATTGTTCAAGGCTGGAACTCAACATGTGCAAGATTCACGGCCCTACTAGTATTTTTGAGAGGCAACTACTGGGAGGCAATTAAATAGCAAGGGTTTTTTTTTCCCCCCTCAAAGGAATCACAGTAGAACTTTTCAATTCCTGAATTTCCAGCCTTTTCCATTATGGATTGCTAAAGCAACACTACACAATTTTGTCCAACCTTCCACCATTAGATTCTTAAGAGAATCTAGGCAGCTGCAATTGCTGATGGTGCTGCTAAAGCAGCTGCACCTGCTGAAATGCCCTCAGCAGTGGGTTAAACCGCTGAACCATGAGCTGTCGATCGAAAGGTCGGCAGTTCGAATCCGCGACAGGGTGAGCTCTCGTTGCTTGGCCAGCTCCTGCCAACCTAGCAGTTCCAAAGCATGTTAATGTGAGTAGATAAATAGGTACCGCTTGCGGGAAGGTAAACAGCGCTCTGTGTTCCAGCCGCATGCTACGCGCTGCAGCAAGGAGAATCATGCCGGCCACATGACCACAGAGGCATCTTCGGACAACGCTGGCTCTTCGGCTTTGAAATGAGGATGAGCACCACACCCTAGAGTCGGACACGACTGGACTTAATTGTCAGGGGTCACCTTTACCTTTTTATACAACTATTAAAGGATCTGGAGCATTCATGCTGAAAGGTTGTCCACCCCTGGTTTAACCAAATATCACCATAACAGAGATTTTTTTGTAGTACCCTTAACCATAATCAAGGTGAAGATATGACAACCAAAGCTAGCAAAGGAACAGTGAATTATATGAATGGTGCAAGGCTACATTAGACCTTATTTTAGTTTAAGAATCCAATAGAACTGAACGCATTGTTGTGCGAAATGCTTACCAAAATAGCAAATAGCTTTGCTGGCTCTGGATCAACCAGTGGGGAATAAACATGCCTATAGGTAGGGGCCGTCGTTTTTGGTAATAACAAAATAAATGCACACACACACCGAAAAACTGCAAAAAATAAAACCGTTTTCTAACACCTCTACATATTGGTAATGATTGTGGCTGCATCTGCTGACACTATACCACCTATATCACCTACCTAGTACACTTTTAAAGCGATTACTAGTATTAAGCAACTATAATTTATAAAAATAGAATAAAAACACATAACACCGCTTTCAGCAATTGGAAAACAATGAAATCTGATTTTTGAAATCACCGTTTTGGACTGCTTCGACCTATAGGGATGGCATGTAATGTCAACACCCTACAGCACAATCCTATGCATGTACAGTTGGAATTTTTTATCCGCTGGGGTTCTGTTACTGGAAACACAGTGGAAAAGAAAATCAGTGTTATATGAAATCCGTGTGTGTGTGTGTGTGTGTGTGTGTGTGTGTGTGTGTGTGTGTGTGTGTGTGTGTGTGTGTGTGTGTGTGTGTGTCTTTTGGGAGCAGTGCCACATTACGTTTTTTACAGCATCTTCCCTGCTTCCCTCCTCCAGTTTGATTAAACTGACTGAAAAAAACAAAAAGCCACTACTGGACGCAACCTGTAAATGGCGCCAGAGACTCCTGGCTGCATTTTTCAGTGGTTTGGACACATGCAGGAGGCTGGACGTGGCTGGCAGGCTCCCGACAATGCTGAAAAAATAGGTAATGTTGAACTCCCTCTTCCACAGTTTTGCCATCCGTGTTGAGTCAAATCCGTGGATAAAAAAACCGTGGATAAAAAGGTCCTACTGTATACTCAGAAGCAGGTTCCACTGAGTTCAACAGAGCTTACTCCCAGGTAAGTATGCACAGAATTGCTGCCTTAAGTTACAGCCCAATCCTATTGGGCCTTTGCACTACTGGAACACACAGTTCCAGTAGCACAGTGTGCTTTAGGGTGGTCAGAAAGTACGACCTGCTAATCCGCGCATCTAGGCTGCTGCTGTAAGTGGTGAATGGCCGCAGCTGCATACCTGCAGGCTGCAGAGAAGCCCTGGTGCTGGTAAGTCGGCATGAGGGGTGGGTGTTGGGCAGGAGGAACAGGGAGGGGAGGAGGAGGAGGAACGGGGCAGAGACCTGGGAAGGGAGGGGATGTCCATGCTGGGAGGGGGGAGGTATCAGCAGCAACACCTCTGCTGATATCCTACCCCTCTTTCCTAGACTCAATCCACCTACATGGGTTGACTCAGACTTGTGTCAGCAAAGTAGCTCGCACAGATTTGAGTAGACCCATTGGGACAGTAGAAACTTGCCCCAAGGCAAGAGAATAAATGTTCCCTTACCTTGAGGAGGTTTCTGGGACCCGAAACTCCCCCACGGGATGCAGTGTGCACCCTTTTCGCATGGCAGCATAAGTGGAGGGAAACATAGGTTGTATCGGGCTGTTAGTCCAACAAAAATACAGTATATGCAAAAACACAGAGTGGGAAGGTGAGAATTGCAGGTGTCTTATATACATCCCCCATGCCTTATTTTCGCATATACAGTATACCACTAATGGTGTACTATTGGTGGTGTTAACTTCTCTTGGGAATAACAACCTATTTCCACAAGGTTCTTGTGAAGCTAAACCACCACTCCTTGGAAAGGTGGGCCATAAATATATAGGCAGACAGACATACTCGATCAAGCATAACAATAATTCTTATATAATATTGTATATTAACAATAATAATTAAAAAAACCTTCATGGAGTAGCATAATAAAGAAGTAGGATGATAATCAAAACAAAGGACAAATAGTATCAATTCATCTTATCAATAGTATCAAAGAACGCTTTTCACAAGCTGTATGCATCACATTAAGTTATTACTTCCTAGTTTATTTGCCTGTGTACTCCCCAATGAACATGCAAGACATGATATGGGAGAAGGGGCCACTTCATTAGAAAATTGAAAACCCTATACACTGTCAAGTCGTCATGTAAACAGACCACCAAAAATCCCAAAACTACATGTAATACCATCAAATACAAAAGTTTGCCTACAAATATCATAGGAAATCTGAAACAGATTAGCTAGTTTTTACAATTCTATTTTCATTTGTCACCATAGAAAGACAATAATGTTCTACTCTTCACTTGGGTAGTAAGATTTAAGACATATATAGGATAATGCATCTAACAGCCCAATTCTATGGGCTCATAGCTCTGGCGGAACAAGCATTCCACCAGCACTACCTGCTTTACGGCAGTTGTAAAAGTCCTTCTGGCGGGAAAGCCAGAACCTTCCCGCACACATTAAAAGCTCGCTGGCCACCCATCAAGGCAAGTAAGACAGCAGGGGAGGGCAGGACGCGGCAGGAAAACGGGTGGGGGACGGCGGAAGAGGCAGGAACAGGGGTGGGGTGAGGGCATATTTGGTCCAGAAAGGGGGTGGGTTCAGCGACAGCTGTGGCCACCAAATCCTCGTCCTCTTCCTGGACCCAATCCTGCGGCGTGGGTCCACGTGGATCTAAAAGCGCTTCCAGCGGGAAAGCCAGAACCTTCCCACACACATTAAAAGCTCGCTGGCCACCCATCAAGGCAAGTAAGACAGCAGGGGAGGGCAGGAAGTGGCAGGAAAACGGGTGGGGGAGGGCGGAAGAGGCAGGAACAGGGGTGGGGTGGGGGCGTATTGGGTCCAGAAAGGGGGTGGGGTTCAGCGACAGCTGTGGCCACCAAATCCTCGTTCCCTTCCTGGACCCGATCCTGCGGCGTGGGTCCACGTGGATGTTCCCTTACCCAGAGACCTCCACAATGCCCCCCCCCGCAAGATGCAACGATAGCCATTTTGGCATTAGCTGCATCGGCAGCAGGGGGAAGAGATAGGATTGAGTTCTTAAACTTTTATTAGATTTTAATCTGCATTATAAATCTTCCCAATCCATTCAAACGCTCACAGTAGAATTGAGCCTTTTACTTCTTAATCTGACAAAAGAATAGCTCATGTTTTATCTGTACCTCTATTCATTATGTTCATACTTTAGTAAATTCTGATCTTTTATTCCCTGACATTTCACAGAATAGTTTTTTTTTACCTCCTTGTTGAGTATTATTTGAAGCAACGAGATCTCTCATATGATCAGTATTTCCTTTTGTATTCGCTGGCTGTATAATATATGCTCTAATGGTTTCGTTTTCTCTTGTAGTTTACACATGATTATTTCATTCTGTGACCTCTGAAGGCTAATTTAGTTGGTCCCCAGCCTACTATATTAGCATAAGTCTTCCTGAAATGTTTAATTTTGGGTTTTTTTTCCTGAGTTCTTTATCATTTTACAAAAGAGTTTATATCCTCTTTGTGCTCATGTATTTATCTATTCTTCTCAAAACAGGAGGGTTAAGATGTGTTGAATCAGTATTAAGTTGATCCCACCCACCAGAACTTTAAAAATAATGCCCTATATTATAATCTAAATTATATCATAAATGGATAATAAATGATGATGGTGATGATGATAGCTCAGTAGGGATGAGTCCCATAGATGTTTGTTGAGAAGAAAACAGGAAAAATACATGTGGCATCCCTGCTGAACTAAGATGTTTATCTAGGATAGAATTTAGAATAGAAATAGCTCAAATATAAGCTTTGGCACATCTAGGCATTTCTACTAACAGAATTTGATTACAGCACTGATTCTTTGGATGGGTCAGTCCTGTAAAAGTCAGCCTTGAGTGTGATGCAAACTATAAAGTTTGACTTCTCTCCTCCCTAGAGTTGTGTTCAATCTGAGAAGTATGTTGGAATGGCACTGAACCTCCTACTTACAGTTTTGGTGGGCATGGGAATGAATATTACTTTTTTTTCCACGTATTTCCTCCACTTCACAGAGTAGTTGGCAGCAGATAAGGCTGTGCGTTTCTCAGAAATTCTTATAATAATGAGGATTAGATATATTTGGGGGGGAAAGGGACTTTGATATTTTGATTTTATTATATATACCGTATTTATTGGCGTATAAGACGCACTTTTTTGTCTAAATTTGTGACCCAAAATAGTAGGGTGCGTCATATACGCCAATACTAAAAAAATCCCTTTCCCCCCCCCGCCCGTTTTAAAGCATTTTTGGGCTTACCCGTTTTTTTCCGGAGCCGGAGAGCTCCCTTGTGCTTTCTTCCCTGACTAATCTATCCGATCTACAGCTGTTTGTCGGGTTTAATTTATGCACGTGCATGAGTTGAGCTTCTCAGCAACCAGCAGAGGGCATTGTGCTCAGTTCAGTTCAGCGGAGCTGCAGAGGGCCTAGTCTTTCCCAGCTCTCCTGGATGCTGAAAAGGCAGCTTGGGTAAGCTTCTGAACTGGGCCTAGTTGGGAGGCTTTGGAAACTGTGCATAGGTGGGGTGGGGTGGGGGAAAAGAGTTGAGTCTGGGGGTTTTGTATTTGGGATTTATGTTGTTTAAGAGTTGATAAGAGTTGAGTCTGGGGGTGGTAAGGTGGTAAGAGTTGAGTCTGGGGTTTTTTTTGTACTTTTATGTTTTTTACTTTGGAAACTGCATGGGTGGGGTGGGGGGAAAGAGTTGAGTCTGGGGGTTTTTGTACTTGGGGTAAATGTTTTTTTTTACTTTGGAAACTGCATGGGTGGGTTGGGGGAAAAGAGTTGAGTCTGGGGTTTTTTTGTACTTGGGATTTATGTTCTGGTGCATTTTGTTCATGTGTCTTATTGCTGTGTGTTTTAAAAGAGATCCTGGTATTTTTGTGCAATTTATGTAAATTAGCTAATTAAGCAGCCAAGCAGTAAGTGGCCAAGTGGCCCAAAAATGCTTTAAATGTTTTTTTCTTGAAACCCAGGGCCAAAAGGAAGGTGCGTCCTATACGCCGGTGCGTATTATACGCCGATAAATACGGGGTAAATGTCAACATCTAAATTTACAGATTTCCATACTGCCTTCTGGATTTGATCTATATATCAAATATATATAGGTCTAGATTGTCAAGATTTTTTTATTGTTGTAAATATGAGAGTTTGATACAGGAGGGGAAAACAAGAGAAGGCAATCTCAAAGGAAATACAAGATACTGCTATGAAAGCAGAAAAGCTAGCAGGACAGTTTTCTTATTAGGAAACCACTTACCCTACTTTAGCTTCATCATTCTTTTTAATGCCATTAATTCCTTTGGATTATGGAATCTATTTGTTTCCAAAAACATTTATATTATCTTATGACTACTTTCTATGTTACGTTAAAGCAGAATAAAAAGGAAACAAGATCAGAGATTCTACTGAATTAACACCTGTGCTTCTTGACCCCTGCCATGCAGCAATATAATGGTCACTGATGGTATATCCCACATTTTACAGTGTGGATAGGTTCCATAGCAAAACAGTGAAGTCACAGTAAGTCTACAGGAAAAAAGCATAATATTAGTCTGGTAATAAAATAAAAAAGGATGCCAGAGTCAGGAGCACCTCCATGGCTCAAACGACCAGCCTCTGACATACTTTCCAGTTCCAAAACTGTAAAGAGAGGGTCACCACTACGGTTACCGTACTCCGGGTGTGTTAGCACTGCAGCAGCCAAAGTAACTCCCACTTCCCTTCTACAGCTCCATGTAAATACAGTTCCATATAAATATCTTAACTAGCACCAGCACTTAAAATATCAGGAGACAACGATGATGGAATAAGGACTGAGGCATGTTGATGTGTAGAGTATGCATCTAAACACTCACATACAAAACCAAGCATTTATTATTCTGGATTACTTAATGCAGAGTAAAGGGGTATGCATTTTATATGAACAATGATGTAGATGGGTTTGAGAAAATGTGCATGCGAGACATAGAAAGAAAATAGGACAGTGGTAGGGTGCTTTTCTTTGCTTTTCAATGAAGCCAAAAATGCGAGCTGTCTGTCTCCATGAAAGGACCTTGGAGAAGTATGTGGCACGGAACTATCTTTGTAGGTAAAAAGACGATACCTGGGGAAAACACCCACCTTTGCCTTTAAAAATCATTTGCTGATATCAAACAGAAGATTAAAAAATACTGTATAATCAGGAGGATTCAACACTTCAAAAAAAGAATATAAAAGAAATAGTATTGTCTGATTCCTGTCACTCTCAAAGAGCAACTGTAATTTTTATAAACATTCAAGGCATAACTAGAAATAAATTATCATATGTTCACCATATGAAAAGTTCAGCACCATATCACGTTCACCATATGAAAAGCACCATATCATGTTCACCATATGAAAAGTAGCTACATCTAACCAAGTTCTCCCCGTTGAGAATCCTAAATGGTTTACTGGAGATGGGTGGGGAAAACCAGAGGGGATGGAAGGCACAAACACCACGGAAAGCAGAAAGCACTGGCAGCCGTTCTCCCTTCATCGATTCTCTCTTCTTACCTCTCTGTATCGAGGTTAATTTTCCTCAGAAGTTGGGAAGGGGAACATAAGAAGGGTCTTTCTGGATCAGACCAAAGGCTTATCCTGTTTCTCACTGTGGCCACCCAAGCTGCTTCTAGGAGGCCCAGAAGTGGGACACATAGCCAAATAGCTCTCCCACTGGTGCCTCCTAGCTAGTGGTATTCATACACCATCATGACTTGTAGTAATTGACACATTTGCCTTCCATGAATTTGTCGAAGCCCCCAAGACATCCAAGCCAGCAGCCAGCACCACATTTTGTGGCAGCAAATTCCATAATTAATTACACGTGACATGAAGAAATAGTACTTCTTTTGTTTCTCCTGAATCTCCTGCTGTCAATGTGTTTCACTGGATGACCCTATCTTCTAGTGCTATGAGAGAGTGCGAAAACTTACTTCTATCTACTTCCTCCACTCTATACGCAATTTTATAAACCTCCCTTAGCTGCCTTTTTTTAAAACTAAAGAGCCCTAAATGTTGTAACCGTCCCTTGTAATAATAATTTTGGTTGCCCTTTTCTGCACCAGCTCCACAATATCCTTTTTGAGGTGAGGTGACTAGACTGCATTTAGCATTCCACACCATCACATCGCAACATGGATAGATATTTTCTATCCCTTTCCTAACTATCACTAACATAAAATTTGATCCAATGCATTGACAGTTGTGAAAAAGGCAAGGGTTTCATCAAACTATTCACAACCCAAAGACCTCTCCTGATTGGTGAAAGTTGGTTCACCCAAATCTAATGAGAAGAGTAGGGCAATCCCAGTATCATGGGCAATATTTACTTAGTTATTCAGGACAATCGTAAGGCATTCTCTCAGTGGTCTTGAAGATGAGTTGGGAGGAAGGGATAGATGTTAGAAACAGGAAAGGAATGGTTTTCCCAGTCTAATTCTGGAAGATGATGCCAACTCCCCTGCATTCTATTCTTCCCTATGATTTTGTGATAGCCTTGTTGTATACAGGAGTAGTTCCAGTATAACCACTGGTAGAATTGTAGAAGCAGCCAGGCAGCACGATCCTCTCTAAGCTTAGAGCGGCAGAGCATGCGAAACGAATCAAAGCCATCACAAACATGCTGTAAAGCACATTTGCGACAACTCTAGAGTAAGGGCCGCCGGCGCAGAGGCCGACAGCCCTCACTCCGCCGCCCTCCGGACCGGCACCCATCAGTGGAGGTAAGTCCCTTTAGGCTGTCCACATATCCTTATGCAGGATTGCGCCGTAAGAAAAATACAGGCAGAGACACAAAATAATAACTATAGCAGTCAAATCAATTAGCTAGAATTTAGTTGACAAAAAGACTGGACATGAATCAGTGACCAAACAAGAGACAATTACAACCAGTCATAAATCCTCAGCTCTGCCATACCCTTGCCAATGCAGTATCTTGAGTTCCAAAAGTTTAAGGCAATTTAGAACTCTCACAATTAAATATAATTATTCAACAACTCAGATTGAGGTCAACCTATTTCACGCAAATGAAGGGACTCCTGTGGAACAAATTGTTCTTAATCAGAGAGCAGTGAAAACAAGGACAACACTCCCCCCCCCCCCAACCATTACACTAGTTTTGGGCTAGGTAATTAAAAGAATTAAATGAATTTTCAGTCATCTACCTTTAACAATTTGATTCGTTTCCCTGCTCAGTGAGCTAATGATTCACACCGTCCTAGCAAAAAGGGAGGAAAAAAATCTAAGTAAAGGTTGATTAAATGTTAACTGAATAGGCAGGATGTTACTTAATTGGTAACCCCAATGGTTTTAGGAAAGGAGTGATGCCATCCCTTGAAATCAGATACAGAGTTAATTGGTATAGATTATAGTTCTCAAACTGAAAAAGAACAAAAAATAAACAGAAGCCAAGATGAGGTCTGAGAGAGAATGAAGAGTTTCTTCTGAAAATAACATGTAAATCAGAAGAAAGCATATATTATAGTGATTGAGTCAAAATGATCAACACGTTGGTCACAAACCAATGCATTGTTACATATGCCTAAGTCCCACAGATTTCCATAAAATGAAAGTAATTAACTTGTGCAGCCTTCAGGGCATGGCCAAAAGGCACTTAATGGGGCAATCAGGCCGACCTTAACTCCTTCTGAGTTTTGATCATGCCTACATGGGGGATTCTGACTGAACTCTATGAACACTACCTTGAGTTCCATGAAAGAAAATAGGGATATAAATAAATAAAATGTATACCAGAGGTTCTCAACCTGTGGTACACGTACCCTCAGGGGTGCACGGGCTGGAGGTACGTGAGATGCTCGCCCCGCGTACCCCCTCCTCAAATCCCCCCCGAAAACCGAAAAAAGCGCTTTTTTCGGCCTGTGGTGCAGCCGAGCGGGTCCTCTGGCTCATGCCGCAAGCTGGAGGGAGAGGCTACAGTCCTCTCCCTCCGGCTTGCGGCGCGAGCCGGAGGACCCGGTCGGCCGCGCCGCAGGCCGAAATCATCCCTGGTAGCTGTCCCTTACCTTAGCTTGCAGCAGCCGCCATGTTGGATCTCCCGAAGTCTCGTGAGATCCAAGATCGTGGCGTAAGATTTGGGAGCCACGATCTTGGATCTTGCGAGAGTTCGGGAGATCCAACATGGCGGCTGCTGCAAGCTAAGGTGACAGCTACCGGGGACGATTTCGGCTTGGTTGGGATCAGGGGGGTGCTTGGGGGATCTCGGACGGGGGTACGCGAGTCCCCAAAGGTTGAGGGACCCTGATGTCCCCAAAGGTTGAGGGACCCTATTCAAGTTATATATGTCTCTATGGCCGCAATCCCATACACACTTTCCTGGGAGGAAGCCCTGTTGACCAGAATGAGGCTTACTTTTGAGTAGTCTTGCACAGGCTTGTGTTATAATTCTGGCTTTATTGTATTCATACACCACAAAACTTTAACGGTGCAATCCTGTGTAAGTTTCCGCCGATGAAACGACTGCTTTGGCGGTGCTGGGTGTCATAAACATGCCGTAAGGCATGATTTCGACCCCCGGTGAATAAGCAGTGCCGGCGGAGAGGCCAACGCCGTTGACTCCACCCAAAGCCACAGCCACTGCTGGCAGACACAGGTAGAACCTGCACCAATTGGGAAGGGGCGAGGGGATGGCGAACCGGGGTGGTAACGGAGGGGGAGATTGGCCAGCCAGGCCAGGGAAGGGATCATCAGTGGCACGTTCCATCGACGCAGGCACCTTAGGTGCGCCGCCACTGCATTCTAGACAGGAGTGCGCTGTAAGAATGCAGCAAAACCACTTCTGAGGCACAATTTCAATATAAGAAAAGCAGAGCATTTAGTTTTTGATCAAAGGGGTAGGTAAGATCCACTGCAGTCCAATAGATTAAAGTGAGGAGTAAGATACTGAGCATTTAAGGTTTAATCTTGTCAAACCATGAACTAACATGATAGCCTTAGGAAACAGAAGGAAAACATGGTTTGCATGAAGAAGGTCCCAGGGTCAGTCCCTAGCACCACTGAAAGGATATCGGTCTTGGCTGGAAAAGACCTCTGACTGAGGACTGGAGAGTTGATACCACTTTGACTGGATAGGATTGGGCTAAGACAGATCAATGATGAGTTGATTTAGTACACAGCTTCATATGTTCAGAATGAACTGAGTTTCACAGCCTGATCCTGCCTAATTTTAGACCAGTGGAGCTCTTGCTCTGCTGGCCTAAGGAGCCGCAAAAGTGCTGTAAAGTACTTTTGCGGCTCCTCTGGAGTAAGCAGCGCCGGCGCGGAGGCCAGCACCGCTTACTCCACCAACTACCGGTTGGCACAGGGGCATGGGGAGGGCAGGCAGGGGTGGCGAGGAAGGGGGCCATTGGCTAGGCTGGCCTGGGAGGGGGTGGTGATATCAGCGCTGGGTCGCACCGATATTCAACGCCCCTTCCTGGCCCGGGCCAGCCTTACACGGCCTCCTCAGACGCACACCAGCTAAAGCCTGGGCATTTGAGCCTCCGCCGCTAACACCGGGGGAAGGGGACAAATGTGCCAGCGCAGCCCGATTCCTGTGCAGGATGCAGCGACCGGCCATTTAGGCTGGCCACTGCAACTTGCACAGGATTGCGCTGTCAGTTACCCAAAGGAACAGCAATGTGGTAACTGAATGAATGCAGGATCTGTAAACACCTTGCACAACGTCCATATGAATTACTGCATAGAAAAGAAATGTAATTTTAACTTAGAAAAGGTGAACAGTTTTGTGAGGAAGAACACAGCCACCCAATACCCGTCTTGCTTTTGACGTGCTATAAAACAACAACAAAAGATCAAGATCTTTCTGCAACAAACCATTCTGGGGAGGGGGAAGTGTTACTTTTTCTTGGTAGCATAATCTGTTCTCTTTACACAGCACAGACCCCACACAGTAGCGCGCTGTGGTTCATGGTTCCATAGAAGGCAACCAACAAAGGACATTAACTCAGCAACCTGCCCAAAGTAGAAATATTCCTCTGCATCCTCCCCTGATGAACTGGAACTGAACCTAGATTTGAATTGGTTTGACTTTCTGATATCAATATAAACCATGACACCAGTAAGAAGCAAAACCAGTCAGAGCAGCAATTTCCTGGTTCCCAGTGGCGTAGCTAGACTGGAGCGGAGGGAAGTAGTTCTGCAAAACTCCGTTACACCGGAGTCAATGGCCCCTCCCCCTTGCTGTTGGAGCCATTCTGGCGGCAATGGCAACACGCAGGATACTCCCCTCTCGCTGCCGGAATGGCTCCAACAGCCAAGGGGAGGGGCCGCTGACTCCGGTGTAACAGAGTCTTACAGAACTACTTGCCTCCGCTCCAGTCTAGTTTCACCTCTGCTGGTTCCCCTATAGTCACAATAAAAGAAAAGAAAACTTGCAAGAGTGGTTTTCTCTCCTTGCTGGGATCTCTGCAGAAGGGGATCCCAACTGCAGCTGCCTGTAGCAGCTGCTGGGTAGCTTATTTACATGTGGTTCTTCACTAACAGGAGGGCTGGCCCAGTTTGCAATTACCGGTATAAATGGAATTTGCTTTCAACTGCTACAGTCAGAGCAACGGGCTTCCTTAAAACGTATCCTAGTGTAAATCACACAATATGTAGGGTATATCAACGTGTAGTTATTGGACTATGTTGAGCTTCCATCATATTCTAGGGCTTTTGAAGAGAGCTGTGGAAAAAGGGCAATGGGCTTACTTATTCTGTAATTGACAAGAACAAAATTTGTACAGACTGAAAGATAATTATATGGATTTAGCATACTTCAGAAGCATGAGAGAAAATTATGCCTTTGTTGCTAATACAGAGATTGGGCCTATTGTTTTATTTCATTTTGCTTTCAAAATAAAGCCATTACATACTGACAATTGAATGAAGTGTGTGTGGTTTTTTTCTTGGAAACTGCTTAACTATATCCCTCTGAATGTTGTCTTACAGCTTCATCAATCCATTTCGAATTCATTTTGCAGGTTTACTCAAACAGCTGTGCCAAAGCAAACTGCAATTATGAATAAAATGAAAGCTACTAAAATCAGTTTATTTTCAAAGACTTCAAGATGCAGAGCAACTTTTTGTTTTTACAACATTGATGGCTTAAGGGTAATAATTTTATTTGAAGTCGATGATTGGAACATGAGAAGAGCAAAAATATTACGTGTGATATTGTTGAAAAAGAGTCAAAACTGCGGGCAAAAGAGTGAAATTAATACAAAATTTGCTAAGATGGAACTAGTAGAGGGCAATCGCGAGGAGACTCAGCGGACAAGTACTCTCAGTGTAGTCTGTGTCACAGGGCTGTTGTGAGGATAATAAAGTGGGAGGAACTCCAACGTATGACACCTTGAATTCACTGGAGGAAGGGTGGGATACAGACAAGCTAAGTAAATTAATGACAGGTAGGACTGAAATCAGGAGCAACAAATGCAAGAACAGTGCATGAAAGTTGCGTGGTCTCGTTGCGGTTAGTCAAACAAGCGCTAGGCAGAATGGATGACACTTATCAGTGTCCCTCAACGAATACAGAAACTCTGAGCTACACAATCAAGGCTCTACATGACTAAGGACATCTCTGTAGTTCAGGTTCCAAGTTGTAACGGAGTACAATGGTATGTGGGTGTGTTTAGCATGCAAATAACGCATCGAGAGAGCTCAATAAATCTATGACTTGAATTTAAACTAAAGCTGCCCTTTCTTAATAGCAAGGCTGGGCAGCAGCACTCTTGTCCAATTTAGGAAATGTTACACTAATTGAGTATGCAGGCACATATTCTCCCCACCTCTGATTAAGCAGCACTACTCTAGGTCTTCACATCAATCTTGTGAAAACCACTGTGACTGATCTTATCTCACTTGGAGCTGAAAATTACCTTGCCAGTAGCATGGCATAATACTTTTCTATAAACAACAACTGAAAAGACAAGCCTCTAGATTTCCTTTCATGCTGCACAGTTGACTGATATTTCAGGAAGACGAAAAGATAGGGCATTAACTAACAATAGCCAAATGGAAACCTTGTAAAGGCAAGGGAGCTTGCCCAGGCCCCCAAAGGTTCATTTTTACAGAGGTATCTTTAGTGGATTTGACATCTCTTTCTGCCACTCACCATCCACTCCCTCTCGCGGCAAGCATCACATTAAGCAGCACCTCTCAGGACAAGAATCATTCCAGTCCACTTTCCTGCCACTCCAAGACTTGAAAAAGGTCACGCTAGCAAACCACTTGATGGCAAAGCTCACATGTTTCTGCTAATGTTTCAGAAGGCTGAACAGAAGTTCAACACAGCACATCCTGCGACAGCATGGCCAACTGTGCCGGCTTTGGAAGGTATGCAGAATGATATGCTCTCCTACCATATACCGTAATCCCTGCCACTTAAGCAGCCATTTTAAGAGACTGTAAAACAACAACAGCTTCTGTAAACTACGAAATGTCTCTCATGCTGTCTTTTTATACCAATAAGTCAAATGATAGAGCCAAACATGTCAGAAAGATAAAGATGAAAAATTTATGATTTCAGGACATATCTGAATGTGGATTTTTTTAAAAAAAGGCAAGATGTCCTTACCGGTCTAGTTGGCTTATCATGTGCATTTTAACTCCCCATGTACCCCGAGGCAGAATTACACAACTGCACTTTTGTAGACAGCATGCTTCCATTCTTATTATTTTACACATTTCAATTTCCACTGAAGTGATCATCCTAGATTTCACAGACCATATTGCTTTTCTCGGAATTCATTTGTAAGTTTTACACAAAAGTTTTACTAAGCTCCTTAGCTGCATGTGTCCAAACTAACAAACAAGTGAAAGAGGTTTTTGTGTCAACGAACCAGCCTGCATTTAATCTATTCCATACAGTGTACGTTCATTAATATTCTGAGCCACACTTGAACTTCTATTGATGGAGGAGCGGGTCACTTCCCTCAAAGGCAAAGGATTGGGGCGTCTTCTTTTATATACATTGAGAAACAACAGAGAAATAATTTATATTATTATAATTATATTATAAATTATATTATAATACACACACACACACAGTGTGTGTGTGTGTGTGTGTGTGTGTGTGTGTGTGTGTGTGTATTTAACCCCGTTAGAGCCCCAACCACCCCAATGGGTCTACTTGAATGTGTGTCAGCTATTTTTCTGATGCACATTTGAGTTGGCCATGTAACGCCGGCCAGGCCCAGGAAGGCGGAATCATGTCTCCCCACCTACTTATGAAGCATCAAGTAGACAGGGAAAGGCGATTTGGAGCCCACCTGCCTCTTCCCTACACTGCATGCAGCCTCCCCATTCCGCCGCTCTTCTGTTTGTACTGAACACAAGGTGGGGATGCCGGGTTCCTACCTGCTCATTTCCAACAGAAAAGGTGTGTCTGCAGTGATCTTTGTAAAGAGAAGGGGGGGATGTAAAGAGAAGAGGGGATGGAAGTCTGCCTGCTCATTCGCCCACCTGCCCGGCATAGGAGGGGGCAGATACACGTGAGCAGAGGTGGCAGTGGGTGGTGGATACAGGCACCGCAGAGGCACATGCCGCCCCTCACATTTGGAGCTTCACATTTAGGGGAGTTCTAATGAAAGTTACAGACAATGACTGTTTCGGGTGCTCCAATTTTAGGTTAATTACGAGTATTTATGCGACAACACTATGTTAAAAAGCACTTTACTAAAGAAATAGCACTATCACTTCTAGTCTGGTTTGGGCTTTTTGTTTTGTTTTGAAATTGCGTTTGCAAGTCTCACATGAGGTCAGAAATGAAATAAGTGTTGCAGCTGTACAGTGCATGCAAGTTCGGAAATGTAATAAAATAATACAATAGATGCATTAAGAAATAAATCTCCTACTACTGAAAACATTCTTTTATTTTTTCCTTATTTGACCTAATAAATTCGGCAATGTATAACCTCAACCGTATATCTAGACAGCCAAGGTTTGCGCAAAAGACACATTTTGTTTGCTATTAAAAAACGACTTGCCTACAATTGGTTTCAGTGGGACCAGAAGCAATAATACAACTGAACCACTCAGCCAATAAGAAGGTGCCAAGACAGCATTTTGCCACAATTCCCCAGACTTCTATTCTGTAGAACTGTGACATTCTAAGTAAGAAGATTCAATTAAACTTATTCTTTGGGCTTTCTCGCCTGGCACTACACGAACCCTCTCGCTTCTTATCAGCATAAACCAGATATTTATTATAACAATAAGGATGTTTTAGTCTAACTGTTTCACATTCACTGAAGCCCTCAGATATTAAACAAGATCATTTACGTTCCTACAGTGCCATTTGAAGAAGCGCATTGAGAAAATGTTAGATGTTAAAAGGTCAACTTCTATTAATGTCAGTGGATTTTACTTGCTTTCCCCACCCCTACTCCTGCCCCCCAAACCTTTTATTTATATGTTGGCCCAGCTAAATTCAACAGGCACATGTGGATGAAGATAGAGATGCAGAATGGACATTTCTGCATTAAACACCTTCTTTCCTTCCCCTCCGACTTTGACACGAGTCCGACCAGTTTGAAGTATTTTGTCGTCTGACCAGCTTTGTTTTAGATAATTCAGCATCAATCTTGTTCAAAAGGACATTGTACAGAGGATCACTAATTAATAAGTACGTACTGCCCAGATGAATCAAGACTAGTGCTGCAATCCTGTGCAAAATATCGAAGTATTTCAATTCCTCCTCACCTTGGGACTGCTAACAAAAGGATGGAAATTAAAACAATAAATACAAACAAAGGTGGCAGATAATGTAATATAGACCCCAGCAGGGCACCATAGCTTAACTGCCGTTGTGCCAAACAGTTCCTCCCCACCCCCCTTTTGAAATTGACTCCAGTGGGTAGGAGTGAAAACTACAAAAGCAATGTCCCAAATCCCCAACACAGTCAGGCAAACCAAGATACCATGAATGATGGCAATAAATACTCTTGAGAAATCCAGGAGAATCAACAGAGATGCACTCCCCCAGTTAAGGGGGCAGGGGACAGCTTTTGATCTCAACAGTGGTTCCTGATTGATTGATTGATTGTTGTTGTCCCCTCCCCTTAAGGTGACCAACTGAAGTATTCCATTTGTACAATCTTCAGTGTTAAGATTAGAATGCTGTGGCTGGTGCCCACTGATTTTATACTCTTTTTTAACTTCAACACAGTTTCTCATGCAAACTGCACAATTCTTTCTTCTAAGATGAAATGCAGGATAATGGTCTCTGAACACTCTGAAACTATCTATGATATGTCACAGTAGATGCTACTCAACAGTAAAGTCTTGCTAGCCACTAGAGAAACCAGTGGCTGAGCCTTATACCCTTAAATCTTCAAAATGACTCATCCCTTTAAAATAAAGGGTTTTAGAAGTTATCCGGGTAGCAGATCAGGAGTTCTTTTTATCGGCCATCTGGCTTTTGAGCTTTTCAGATAAAGTTCAGACACAAGAATCCCATTTTCCAGTATTTCTCGGGAAACAAAAGCGAGATGCTTTCTCAGAAAGAAACTTGGGGTGATTGGAAGCCTAGCACAAGTCTGTACTTCACATAAAACCTGCATCTGTTACCACCCTTTGCTGTAATAATAATGAATGATTTGCTGAAAGAATAATGTCATTTCCCAGCAGTGAAAGCACTACAAAAATAGAGGAGCAAAAAAAGGGGGGCAGGTATAATAGAATCTGAGGGTCAAGCTTCAACTTGTATGTACAACCCAAATACATTTCATGTTAGGATTCTGCATTCTCTTGTAGCCTTGAAATATAATATAAACTTACCTACAGAACTCAACTATTAATATTGTGTGCCATGGAGGTTAACACGTTTATTTTTCATACTGCAATTTCCAGATCTTATGCACATCCCTTGTTCATCACCTTGTGTGTTGTGTCACAAGAGCAATTCCGAGGATCTCACACAGTCACAGTTAATGCACGTCTTTGTGCGTAGATGGTTTTGTACAGTGCTATTCTTGAGCCAAGGTCTTATATAAACAACATTACGTTGAATTGGTAACTAAATTTAAAAATGTTCAGGTACAAAGAGAACATGACAAACGTTGCATTATAAAATCTGAAAGCATTCGTTTGTGGTTTGTATTTTCAGATGGGAATATTATCTATTTCCATCCTGCGTAAATTTGGGAGAAACTATGGTTTCCTGTTCTAGGGTGTTGTCCAAGATCTCCTCAACAGAAGTCTGTAAAAATAATCTTTTGGGTTTTGTTTGAAGAGAAATGTTTGGAGTATTTCCCATTACAGAAGGAAATGGGCTTGTCTGAACTGTAGCCCTCTTTATTCCCTCAAGGATATAAACAACCTAAACAACTTTAAACTGGTTTTCTGTTAGGAAGTGCCATAAAACTAAATGACAAGATTTTTTTTTTATCTAGACGCTATAAATTAGCCTTAAGTGTACAGTCAGCATTGAATAAAACTCGTTTAAATCAGAGCTCAGATGAAGTAATTAGTTTAATATATGGTCAGAAAGAAACGTTGCTTTTTTAAATAAAACAATGAATAGAAACCTTCTAGAATAGCAACTACTCTTGAGTGATAAAATCACACTTTTGTTTTATACGAGCAGAATATAAATGCTTTTCCCATGATATGAAGGAAAGCAACTGCACACTAAAAGAGGCCTGCTCAACAGGAGGAATGGTTTAATGTTTGCAGTAGCTTAATCTCTCCTCTTCTCTGATATATTACTGTAGTGCCTTCTAGCATTTCCTCTGCCTGGCTTGACAAACGTATGTTACCAAAGTGAACCGCAAAAGCGCGGGGAACACAGCATATAAACGATGGGCAGTGCCAAAAGCATTTGTCATTAGGGTTGCTTGCTTTGTATGCCTAGAGCTGCCTCCCAGAACTCTTATGACTTCTTTCATAATTTCTTCAAATTCCTTCTCAAAACCCAACTTTTCCGCAACGCTGTCAGCGCAACGTCTCAGTCCACTCTATCTACTGTAACTAAGCTTAATAAGTACGAGTCACTGAAATAACCACATATTCTTGCCTGCCTCCATTTCCCTCCCCTTCCTCTGTTGTTTCCCTCGCAACTATTCAGGTTGTAGGCCCTCAGGATAGGGACATGTCTCCCAGCAGGTCAAACAGGGGTGAAGGAAAGCAGAGCAAACAGGACCAGACAAGCAGAGGAAAGCCTTGAAGAAACCAAACAGGGAAGAAGAAAGAACACAGCATTGTACAAGATAATATAGGTGTAGTAGAAACTAATCATGACGGGGAGGGGAAGCACCAATAAAGCTATTTGAGCATATGGGATTCACTGAACTCAGTCAAGAATAGCAACCCCAAAGGCTGGATTGTTGCTCCACCTCCACTGTTGGTCCTAAGTTGGGTCATTATTTAGAGAAGACAGAAAGAGCTTCCCACAAACATTCAAGAACCAGCCATTCCACCTGAGGTAGGTGCTAAGCAGCAATTTTCAACCATTTCCATCTCACGGCACACTAACAAGGTGCTAAAATTGCCAAGGCACACCATCAGGTTTTTTACAATTGACAAGGCACATCACACTGCCGGCAGCAGGAGGCTCACATCTCCCAATGGCCTGGCTAACAAATGACCCTCCCCCAACCCTCTGCGGCACACCTGCAGACCATTCACGGCACACCAATGTGCCGCGGTACAGTGGTTGAAAGTTGCTGGTGCAGACACTGCAGATTGAACCGAAGTTTAACCATTACTGAAAAGAGGTCTGTGGCCTCCGCTGTCCATTAACAATCAAGTACTCTACCTGACATTGCTTCACCAAAGCACTTCCAACAGGCCAGAGTGTTATGTTTATTTCCTGGATTTGTAGCATTCTTTTTTCTTCTAAAGATGGTTGACAGACCTTATCCTAATCCTGAAACTCATTTGTATGCCTCAAACATTAAAGCTGAATATTCAAAAAAATCTGAGGGAGTTCTTTGAGTATTCAATGTTCAAAGGCATAAATGCCAAGTCACTGCTGGCTTATTCCTTCAGCCCTGTCTCCCCTGGAACACCTCCCCCCAAAGCAGTCAACTTGCAGAAGGAGTATGGAGTAGTAGCTCCCATAGAGAGATCCAGCAACAATGACAGAGGTCCACTGAGGTCTCTCCTCCATCTGGAATTATCAGGATGACCATTTTTATCTTCAGAGAGTGGTGGGACAGAACTACAAATCCCATCATCCCCCTTGGGAAATGATGATCAGAAGCATGGGGTTATGGTGGTCAGGGAGGAGAATGAGGTAGTAGCCAGTGGGGGGTTCAAGGATAGTCAAGGTCAGAGGACTTACAGTCCAATCCTAACCAACGTTCCAGGGCCGATGCAGCTGCGCCAATGTAAGGGAACACATTGTGGTTGCATCAGCACTGGAAAGTTGGTTAGGATTCCGCTAGGTTAGGTTAGATTGTGCTAGGATTGGTTAGGATCTCACTTTGATTGTATGCACATAATCCAGCAGGCCTGCATTGAATGTTTTCTCCATCACGACTGTTTTAATTACCTTTTCCGTTGTCAACACACTGGTGCTTTTCTGATCTTTCGCCACTTTCCTACACTTGGAATTGTCTTTCCCTTGCAGTCTGCTGTCCTTCCTTCTTCTCTTTTTAACAAGACTTTCAACACCCAACTGTTTTTAAATCTTGCTTTTTCTCTCTAAATATTTTTCCTACAAAGCAAAAAGGGAAGCTGTCGCTGATTTGGAACAATGATTGTTCATCTTTCAAACTGCAGTACTTTATACATAATGCATTACCTTTGCATCCTCTAATCTCCTCCTTCCCTCCTGTGTCTTGTCAATATTTAAACTGTAAGCTTCTAGGTGGGGACTTGTCTTTTGTAATTCTCTGAGCAGCACTTACTTTAAGTGCTTTACAAATTAATAATAATTTTAATAATAGTCCCTTTTATTTCTTTATGCCTTCCCTTGCCTCGCTGAATGTGTGCGCGCAGAGGCATGCACACAATGTACAAGCTTCTCCCCAGATTCCTCCTGGAACTAAAGTGGGGGGAAATCTTTGAGCCCTTAGCCAGGAGTTGCAATGGCCACCTTTCATAAGAGAAAGATTTCAGAGAGAAAATATCAATATAAGAAAACATGGCTGCATTCAGAGGATCCTCATAGCTTGGAGGATTGGGAACAAGCTATGCAAAGGCGTCGCTCCGGTAGGGGCGAGGCCGTAGGTTTCGCTCCGTCCTAGTCCCGTTTACCGAGTGAGCAGGAGGTGGCCCCGCCCCCTCACTGTCGGAGCCATTCCCGTGCGGAGAAAGCAGCAGGCCTGCTCACTCGGTAAACGGGACTAGGACGGAGAGAAACTTACGGCTCCGCCCCTACCGGAGCAACACCTCTGAAGCTGTGGGCCCGAGCAATGGTTTGCAATCCTGGTTTGGAAGTCCCATTAAAATACAGTTTGCCAGGTTGGACATAATGGCTAACAATGGTTTGAACAGGAAGTCATGTATTAAGTCACATATGTGACAGGAGGAAGAGGAGGCATTGTGAGATGTGAGCCCATGTTCATTCTCAATTTCTCAAGCCATGGCTTGTAAGGTCATCTTATTGCAGCACATTTGTCATTTCCACATGGTGCTGCTACGAGTCTTAAAAGAAAAGCTAAACTTCTAACCAAGGGCTATGGCCAACCATTGCTGGCTTGTACAAACCGACACTGAATAAAACTGGTGAATAAACATACAGAAACTAAATTCCTAATCTGAGAATGTAGTTGTTTACAAAACAAAGCTTACACATTATCTCCTCAAACAAAGAAGTGGGAGCAAAGACTGTCAAGTATGCTTTCTATTCTTGTCACCCACCCTCCTCCCATCCAGCCTTGAAACTTCACTGTGAGAAGTTCACACTTCACAGTACTTTGCTGTGTTCAGTCCCATTCAAGACAACAGTCTCACACAACTTGCAATGACTGCTGGAAGGAACCTAGGGTTTTATATCATTCCAAGGTTTAGGAAAGGAACACAGATGGTGGCTATGTTTATATTTGTACACCCCCAGCCCCATTTGCCCCATTTCTTCCTTACTCTTAATTTGCAACCGTAGGGGAAGAAGATCAGTAAATGAAATCAATGAGTAATGTCTCAAATTTGCAGTGACTTCATGAGAAGAGACCATAAAAAGGGACGGCGAAAATTAAAAGACAGCAAGAACTCATTCATTCGTCTTCTGCATTCCTCGTTATGCAAGATTGTTCCCAAGGGTATATTTTCAAGTACTTTTAGATCTTGGGGAAATTAGTTAACTCTACAATTGCATGCTAAATCTACTGAAAGTGATAAGCCCATTTTTTTTTGGGGGGGGGGGGAGATCTATATATAAAGCATCTACCAAAGATCTTCACTGCAGTCATTTCAAAATGACTCAATTCTCAATTCTCCTTCTCAGGTACATTCTAGTCCTACTAAATCAATTTCCCTTCTTCTCCCTCCTGTCTCAGGAGTGAGACAAAAAAGAATTAGTGCTACTAACAGCTATTAACAACACATTTCAAAATGGAGGAACATGTAGGAAAAAGAACCACCAGAAGGGTGTTTCCCTTCTAACAGTGATTCTCACCTACAGGACATCTTGCCTAGAGATCACAGTAATATAGGGACCCACCCTTCACTTTTCCATAACTGCTAGGGTCAACTTCCTTACAACACCACAATGTGCAGAACTATTAGGCTTTGGTTGTTAGGTTTGCCTCCATAGCCACTCTGTGTGTTTTTACTGCAGTTCCACCATTCAGTATAAAAACCAAGCGCACTACATTTTGTTTGCATTTTCAGTTTAGCTTCCTCCATCCTCATGTTATACTTGAGGGAGTTCTAATAAGAAGTTAAGGACGAAGCAGTTCCCTACACAAAATGCCTTAGGTTAGTTCAATGCCCCATTAGGTCATTTAATAGCTACTTGTCTGCAAGCTTTTCTGTACGCACAGAAGTCAGGGGAAAAAATGGATGGAAACTGAAGTCTTATTAGCACCACTCTGGATTGAATAAACTAATTTGTATAATATACACTTCCTACATTATGATAATTATGATTAACATGACAAGAACTAACATTTTATTAGTTGCTCAAAACAGCCCAATGAATAGTGAAATTACCCTTTACCTGGAAAGTCGTAGCATTTGCTAGACTTTATTATTATTATTATTATTATTATTATTATTATTATTATTATTATTATTATTATTGGAAAGATATGAATGGCTTTGCTTAAGCTTTAAAATGTCACACTGTGACTATCCAGTCCTTGTGGGTTTTTAGCTTCCAGCTTTTCCCACTCTGGATTTTCAATGCAGTTCAAACTCTCATGCTCATTTCAAGTCCCACTCAGTATATGTGGGAAAAGGTAGCACAAGAATTCTCTTGTTCCTTTTCTTTTTGAAAATTGTCACTGTGCATGTTTTTCAGTTAAACGAGTGATGGTGAAGAAGGTCATTTCAACCTTCTATATCAAACCTGAGAAAAATTAAATACCCACTAAGGCTCCCATTTTCCAGGGAGTAAGCTCCACTGAACCCAATGGGGCTTTGGGCTTTCTTCTGAGAAGACATGCGCTATAATTCTCCATCTGCTTTTCCTACATTTGAAGGGTACTACAAGCTCCTGCATTTAATGCAAGAAAGAACAAGCAATGAAAGGAGACATGTTAGTTATGTCACCCCTGGGTCTTCTGTATCTTGTCTGAGGTCAACAGAGGCCTCCAGTGTGCCACCCCTCACAAGCAAATTAATTAGGTACTAATCTCCACTTCACTCAAATAGCCTCTCTATAGGTCAGTGCTTTGTTCCAACTTCTGTTTTCATTGCCTACCCCATTTGACAAGCTCCCATTAGAAAGTATAACAGGAGACATGGGAAAGACAGAATGTTTGCCATCAGAGTATCACCTAAAAAGTAAGAACTGTTGGTTTTGCAACCAATATGTACAACCAGAGTATGCATTAGTAGCAAGGGAAAAAAATAGGACTCTAAATTTATACCCAGTGAAAAGAGAAGAACCAGCTATTTATGGATCGCACAATAGAACTCTCTCTAAAAATCTATTCCTTCTAAAGGAAGTCAAGGATGTTAATGATAAATGTTGGCACATAAGTAAAACAATAAATATTCCTAATCAAATTATGGTTAGTTGCAGTTCAAGGACAGGCCATGGTGTAGTGGTTTGGGAGTCGGACTTAGACCTGGAAGATCCAGGTTCAAATCCCCGCTCAGCCACGAAGCTTCCTGGGTGACCTTGGGCCAGTCACTATCTCTCAGCCCCACCTACCTCACAGGGTTGTTGTGAGGACAAAAAGGAGGGGAGGAAATATGTACATCACTCTGAGCTCCTTGGAGGAAGAGCGGTATAAAAATGTGAAAAATAAATAAATAATAAGTAAGATTGAACTGCTGTGACATTTACTGATCTATTGCCCACCATTAGTTTCTGCCTCGATTTCAGTACCAATAATTAGAAAATGTATACCACACTGGACAAGAGACCCAATGTTCTATACCCATTTAGTGCCAATCTGAGAATGGATAAAAGGGCCCTTGAAATCAGAGCACTTTCGGATATGATTTTGAGGAACAAAACAATTGTACAATAAAACACTGTGGATGAGTTTCTTAAATTGTTAGATTAACGTTCCTTTATTTGCTCATTGTAGTTTAAAAAAAAAAAACAGGAATCAAACACACATAACTCAAGCACTTTTTAAAGACATTCGTTTACAGCGCAAGATAATGAGTTTTTGCTGGAGAAAACTACCAACATAAACCCTAGAAAATATGCAGAAGCGTATTGCTTAATTGCAAACAGAGACACACGCATACCAAAAGGTCAATTGCAGATTAAAACCTATTTTTGTTTGAATGCTAATATTGGTGCAATGTAACATTCTAAGCAAAAAAAAAAAAAACACCCACCCCAACTCTCCAGTGGCATTTTGTGCCAGTTCCAATGCTGAGAATATTTAACACTTTCACGTAACACAAAACTGAATATAGATGTCTCCAGCTTGACACCATGGATTTACATACCCTCCAACAATTCACTATTACACATAGCTAAGGGCAACCCCTATTACACATAGCTAATGGCACTTTCCTGCCTGCTGTACACTATATTCATTTTACTGTGTATCAGTGGCTTCACAAGCAGGTATATTTATAAAAGGAGCCAGGATGGTGTAGTGGTTTGGGAGTCGGACTTAGACCTGGAAGATCCAGGTTCAAATCCCCGCTCAGCCACAAAGCTTCCTAGGTGACCTTGGGCCAGTCACTATCTCTCAGCCCCACCTACCTCACAGGGTTGTTGTGAGGACAAAAAGGAGGGGAGGAAATATGTAGACCACTCTGAGCTCCTTGGAGGAAGGGCGGTATAAAATATGTGAAAAATAAATAAATAAATTACAATCTCCTTTAAAAACCCCCCCCCAAATAGAAAAAAATATAATTATTTAAAACTTTGAATTTTTTCCAGGATAGATGCAACTCAAAAATATTCAGCAACATTTACTATCTAAGGTAGGAAGGTATGCGAGGGGTAGAAAGGAATCTAGTGTACAAGTGAGCCTTTGTTTAAAGGCATACCTAAAATCTCCCCATAAAGTGGAATAGGAATATTTACCAAAGACAGTTAACTACTGTATATAAAGACTGTTCCTGATAAATAGGAACTGCTGTAGCATACAGGACTAATATAATTGTTTTAATGTAGACAGATGAGTGTTTAGATCCTTTTGCTTATACCACTCCCTTCTTCCCACCAGTATCGTGCCAAGTCTTCACTGAAAACATACAATACAGGCAACATACTATCAAAGGTATAATTGATACAATCAGGAGGTGGGAAGGAATTTGGGGGGGAGGGGATGCTGAAACTGCAGCCCCTTCTAAACTTAACACATATCAAAATGTCAAAAGTTACCTGCCGAACCTAAATCCTTACGATGGTGTCCCATCTTCCCAGCTTTCACACATACCTTTACCTGCCTGCCCAGCTCCTATACACACCTTCTAAGTTCTACAGGCCCATAGCAGTCGGGACCCAATACCAGTGATCCTAGTGGATTTCTGACCTTTGTACTTTGGGAAACGTTTTGAGCCTTGATTGCTCATGTCTACTACCGTATTGGTCTAAGACTCACTTTTTTCTCCTAATTTAAGTTTTTAAACTAGGGGTGCGTCTTATAATCAGGCTGTTGCAATTTAATGCAAGTGATTTTATTAAAAATTTTTAATAGCACCAAACTTTAAGGGTGCGTCTTATAATCAGGTGCGTCTTATACTCGGGACAATACGGTACTATGAAATATACAGAAATGTTTGCATTTTGCCTGTTGGAAATTATCTCCTGCCCCAAGGTGGCTGCTCATTCTACAAACTTCCTTCTGCACTTCAGCAGAGAAGTACTGCCCTGCCCTGTAAAATGTTTCATAAAAGGAACAGGATAGATTTGTTGTTTTTTCAGGGCATCCTAATCAGCCCAGGCTAGCAATTTGTTTTGCTACCTAGGGCAGTTAGGAACTGCCAGGAAGTTCTATTCAGGAAACTTCAATAAATTTGAGTCATTGTAACGCCACTCAGTTCAGACTGAGGAAGCTAATAAAGGCTGAAACAGTTTACCTTAACATAGTCAAAACATTCCAGTGGTACTACAATGGAGTAAGTACCGTATTGTCCCGAGTATAAGACGCACCTGATTATAAGACGCACCCTTAAAGTTTGGTGCTATAAAAAAAAAATTAATTAAATCACTGGCATTAAATTGCAACAGCCTGATTATAAGACGCACCCCTAGTTTAAAAACTTAAATTAGGAGAAAAAAGTGAGTCTTATACTCGGACCAATACGGTAGTTTAAAAACTGTGGAGTTCTAGACTGCTGATAAATATGGACTACCAACTATTAGCCAGTGAAACGTCAGGACACAACGAGGTAGTTCTAACACAGCAGGACTGTTATAGCAGCAAGTGTTGTTTCGGAACAGAATATCACTTTTGCAAGTAGAGTTCTGCAGCTCTTCTTCTTTGTTTACAAGTTTTTCATTTGTAAAGATAATGTATCATTAATTTTGGCACATCGGAAAAGGAAAGGTATGAAACTCTTCTAAAACCGAATCATAGCCACCTAACAATCAAATAGGAACCTCCAATTCAGCATGTAAAAGCTTGTTATTATATTCTGGGTTTTATAATGCAAATTCTCAAAAGTCTCAGAACATTGAATAACAACATCTTATTTATGGAAACAGGAGGTGAGAATTAATTCCAAATGACAGTTTGTCAAATTGGAAAAATAAGCAAAACACTAAAACGGTCCTGTCAATGCCAAATGTTTGTGAGATTTTTATTTTTAAAAAAACAGCTACATTCTCAACAAGCATCAATACCCTGAACAAATAGTTTTTCCCATCTTAAGAATGTGCTATAATAATTACAATTGTATTATATTGATTCTTAAGATAAGGCCTGGGGAAGGGGTAAGAAAATTCCAGATAGATAAACATAAATTTAGGAAAAAGAATGCATGTTTATATAGTTACACTATCACTGACTATTGGGGGTGGGTGGAGTGGGGGCTATGTCTCAGGTTCCGAGGGATCGCCGCCGCCACCATGCTGTCTCTGCCCCTTAAAGGGGCAGGGGACAGCAAAAGTTCTCAATGGTGGGTCACGACCCACAGTTTGAGAACCAGTGGTCTACTGAGATTTGCCTGCTTCCATTGTTAGGTACCTAACCAGCTACCTCCCTTCTTGCCCATGTTTTCACAAAACTTGCTACATTGAAAGATCTCAACTATCTGGGTAATCCTTAACCTCTCCATTGTCTTTGATAGTTAACCACTCCATCCAATCTTTATGTGTCTGTGACTTTGTTCTCACCTACTTCCCTTCCTACCTCCAGTGGTGTCAATGGCCTTGGTGAGGGGACAGGCCGCCAGAGGGTGACAAGTGTCATCCCCCAGGGCCTCCGGAGATTTTGCGCATCACCCTCCGAGGCCGCCGGCGGCTCTGCGTCACCCCGAGACAGCACGGTACGAGCCGGGAGAGGGGTCTCGAAGCATCCTCTTTGGCTGGCAGCTCAGCCTCTTCTGACTAGGCCCTCAGCGGCGTTTTTGCGCTGAGGTGGGCGACGTGTGTCGGCAGGGGGGGTGACATGGCGACCACCGCCCCCAGGTGATGCACACCCTAGTGACGCCACTGCCTACCTCTTAGATTGTTTTAGGTTTCCATTGGGGTAAGTTATTCAGTCCCCCCCCACTCCTTATTTATTTGTCTCCTGCTATTCTTTTCTCTCTCACTCTCTCTGCACCATAGCCCTAACCTCCTCATGGTCAAAACTGTAGCATGCAGTTTTCCCATCATATACCATAGCTTTCAGTACCCAGATATACCTGACTCATCTAAATATTTTTCTCCTCAGTTCCACATACCTCTCTTGCTGCTTAATATTTCTACCTGGATGGCTCTTCATCTAAAACTCAATATGCCCATTACTGAAAAGATAATCTTTCCTTCCAAGCCTTCCTCTTTTCAACTGCTTTCTGTACCCGTCAATAACACCATCACCCAACTTCTGCCCTGGCAAAAAGACTTTGATCTCCTCTCCTTCGTCGCCATATTCACTTCTGTCATTGGGTTATGTTGCTTCTCCCTCTACATACAACAATGCAAATAAGTGACCCTTCCTCTCAATCCCTTTAGCTAACATACTGATCCATGTTCTTGTCCTCATGGAAGAATCATGGTTCTATCTAACAGCTAAACACACAGACAACAGAGTTAATTTAGACTATAATCCTAAACACATATACTAGAAATTAAGGGCCCAATCCTATCCAAATTTACAGCACCGATGCAGCCATGCCAATGGGGTGAGCACTGCATCCTGCGGTGGGGGGCAGTCATGGAGGCCTCCTCAAGTAAAGGGAACATTTGTTCCCTTACTTCGGGGTTGCATTGCAGCTGCATCAGCACTGGAAAGTTGGATAGGATTGGGCCCACAATCTCATTGAACACAGAGGCACTTACTTCTGAGTAAGTGTGTCTAAGACTGCACTATTAGCAAGCCCCAATCATAGATTAGATCAGTGACCCCTTCCCAATCATTGAAGCACTACAAGAATTATTTTGAGGGGGGTGGGAGTCCATCGAGATAGGCTGCTAGACACCAATGAATATGTACAGTATTTGCAGCCTATTCATCAGAATGCCTTAAGAATAGGTGTAATGTAATCATTTCAAGTGAAAGTTCACATGCCAGTAGTTAATATTAAATTATTCTGAAACATTTAATATTATTTCATCTTAATTATAATCAACTATAATTATTCTTAATATTAAATTATTCTGAAACATCTGATAGGACAAGACCTCACCCAGAGCCCAATCCCTATCCTCCCCCCCCCTTCGTGCAGCTGCGCTGAAAAGGAGCATGTTGTATCCAGCTCTTCAGCTGGTAGAAGGCCAAGGAGAGGAAGGGAGTGCGGAGGTGGCTAACAGAGGGGATAGGACCTGGTGTGCACCAAATCTACCAGATCCACCCCCTCCTACAGTCTCCCCGTTCTCCTCTCCGCCCCTTCCTCCCCCTCTCCGCCTACTTCCCATCTAGTTTCACCCCCTCCCTGCCCAAGCTGCTGCCTTAACTGCCCTGGTGGCTGTGGGTGGGTCTGATGACAGACAGGGAGCGCTTCCGCCTCTTGCAGCAGTGCTCCCAAAATGGCCACCGCTGGAATACTCCACACACTGTCAGCAGCCATTTTGTGACAGCTTAATGGTCACAAGGCGCTACCGCTGGCAGCCCAACCCTGCGTAGGACTGTGATCCTATGAACATTTACAAGAGAGTTCCATTGACTTATTTCTGAGTAAACATAGCTAGGACTGTACTCTAAAATGGTTAGAAGTATCCACATGTAAAAAATATGGACACCACTA
Organism: Plestiodon gilberti rubricaudatus; assembly: GCA_026170595.1. Taxonomy (NCBI): domain Eukaryota; kingdom Metazoa; phylum Chordata; class Lepidosauria; order Squamata; family Scincidae; genus Plestiodon; species Plestiodon gilberti. The sequence continues at coordinate 242,525,672 of JANXHW010000002.1, forward strand.
ATTTTTTATTTAGACACAGGAGATCTAGGTTCACATGCTACTAATGCACACTATAGTACAGTAACTACATTACAATTCCTCATTTGTAAAATTATGACAAGGCTTTATTTCTCCTGCCAGTTCCTCAAATCCTTTAAAGGCAGAACTTATTTCACTTTACATGTTTCATGCCATACATTTTATGGCACACGTCTATGGCGCTGTCATGGTCACAATTTTTTATACAGTAGGAATCCCCCCCCAAAAAAGGACTAAGAAGATTAGATTAATAAAGTTCAAGCAATGGGGAAAACAATGGGGACATGGTTCTACCCCTTTAATTTCCAAAGACTTATCTGAGCCTCTTAGAATTTCAGAAAACGACCTTGATTATCCAAATGTCACACGGCATCAAATTAGTTAAGATAATAGGAATTGCGGACAATCAAGGTAATTTTCAATGCAATTAGCCAATGTCAAGGAATATGACCCTGTTTCAGATAACAGGGGTATTTGAATAATTGAGGTGGGAGAAATCGAAGGGTGCTTTCCCTGCCACTTGTCACCCTAAATACAGTAAAGAGTGTTTATTGAAAAGCTTTTACCACAGAGATATTTCCAAGATCAAAACACCACAGCCAATATCTATTTCCAAATGTAAAAAGAACTGCTAAGAGGGCTTTAAGCAAAGCCGCTTCCCCACACCTTAGATTTGCTCAAAGCTCACCACTTCTTGTCACAATAGAAGCAACAGACACTCAAGACAGAATTTAGGAAGGATATGCTAAATTGTCTCATCTGGGAACTGAAAGTTAGATTAAATGGCATTTGCATCTGAACCGAGATGAATGTGATGGGCTTGATCCCAGTATTGACTGGCCATAGCAGCCGCAGCTCAATTAGACCTCCCTAATTGGTCTTCCCTAATCAAAGAGAACCTGGCATATAAAAACTGCTTTGCCAGTCAGGTTGGACAAGGAAGTTTTCCTAGGAGACAAAATATGGAAGGTTGCTCATTGCTCACTTGAACTCTGCATGATTACAGTCACTAATAAGCGCATCATTAAAAAGAGAGAAGAATGCAGACAGGAAAATACTGGAAAAAGGTTTTGGCGTTCTGTATTTTTTAATGTTTCATTCAGTTCTATTCCTTATTTATTTTGTACTAAAGACATATGGTAGAATTTGCCAACTTTCATAATCATGTCATAAATGTTAAGGCTAAAGCAGTGGTTCTCAACCAGTGGTACTAGTACCACCAGTGGTACTTTGGCTGACTACTGGTAGTACTTGGACCGCTGAACCACGCTCCAACACGGCACTTTCGGTGCTGTGTTTTCGCTCCCAAGAGGCTCCTGCCTTTGGTTGAGCCTCTCAGGAATGCCGAGAAGGTCCCTCCCACCTGCCCAGAGCCTCCTACCTGTGTTTTCTGGTACCCAGAAAACCAAAAACCCAGAAGTAACTGGTGATGATGTCATTGCCAGTCACTTACAGTGGTACACAGCAGGAGAGTGGCAGCGGAGGTGGTACTCGGCTGGGAAGGGGTTGAGAACCCCTGGGCTAAAGGTTCTGAAAACCTCAAATAACAAAATAAGGCTCCTCTCTCTCTCTCTCTCTCTCTCTCTCTCTCTCTCAGCATTTATCCTTATTGGTTCAGAAAACAAAAGACAAACACGTGAATGATCTTGGTTTTAAACACAACAAACAACTCATGATTTGTAATTCAAAGTTGTGATATTAGGGTGGGAGGGCTGATTCGTAGTCCAAAAATTTAAAATCACATATAATAAACACATATTTATAACATGATATACATAGAAGGTTGACTGCCCCTCCTCCACAAATTCACAGGTTGATTCATACTTTGGTATGGATCCAAATATGCATTTGGGCATGCCCAGTGAAATCTTTGACTTCCTCCTTTTGAGTGACAGGTCTTCACGCCTTATCAAAACCTGTTTTTCAAGCTTCGAAGAAAGTTTGAAAAGCAATTTGTGTCATGGCAGGAGGTTCTGTCACTCAAAAGGAAGAAGTTGAAGATTTTACTGGGCATGTCCTAGCACATCTTCAGATCCAAGCCATACTTCACATTACACACTGGGTAGGAGATAAATAGATCCGATGATAACACATCAGTAACGTAGCAGTGCTAATACCATTGTGCTGTTTTACAAGGCAATAATCCATTTCCCTTGCAGAGATAAACTACTAGGATGAGCAAGGACTAAGTTATTGGCTTGTAAAACAGCATGAAGAGAACATTATTATATAAATTAATGGCATTTAGCATTCTTCGCAACAGTTGCACATCCCCTGTCGGGTATTAAGAATGCTTTCTGCACTCCCACTTATATCACTGCAGGGGTGAAGGAGAAAGGGGAGAGATGACTTGAGGTGGGCAATTTGTTCAGGGCTAAAAGACATAGTTCTAGAATCCTGGAAAGTTAGTTTTTTCTTAAGACAAATTGATTATGTGTACAGATTATCGTTCAGTCCAGTTCAGAAACCTTTATTGGCATTTCAGATTGTTATACAAATTTTACTCCATAATCTCCGAGCACATAATTACACATATACATAATTTACTCCATAATCTCCAAGCACCGGGGATGAAGAGGCTGGAGAACCTGCAGGAATACGACATCTCACATCTGTGTCATATTCAACAGTATATATAATTTATTATGAAAGGTAGGCTTACCACAAGTTCCAGAAAACCCGGGACCATCCCGGATTCCGGGATCCAGTCCCGGGTCGGTCCAGGGCTTTCCGGGCCCGGTGAAGCCTCCTTCAAAATCTCGCAAGATGCAAGATGGTGCCACTGGAAAAACGGTGCCTTTTTGCACCTCTGGAAGCGTCGGAGGCTCTGAGCCTGGAGGCAGGAGTCCTGGCTGACTCGGACACAGCTGGCCAGGCTCTAAGCGGCAGAGACAATGAGGGGTGGTGACGAAGGGCAGCGGCGGCAGCGAGGGATGGCGACAATGACGAGATGACGGGAAAGGTGGCGGCAGCGGCAAGATGGCGATGAGGCGGCAAGAGGGCGGCGGCAATGGCTGCAGGACAGGTAAGTGGCAGCGACGGCAAAATGGCCATGTTCATGGCAAAAATAAATAAATGAATAAAAATTTCGAACGCTGTTCGGGTGGCGAGTGGGCACTTTGCACCCACAAAAAATTTATTTATTTGTTTGATTAATTAAATAATTAATTAAAATGGGGGGGTGTCCTGGTTGGAAACTGGGAAAATATGATGAGTCTAATAAAAGGTAATTACCACATGTAGTCATGAATTCACACAACTTTCCCCAAATTCCCACAGTAACAACGTATTAAACGAACATTTAAGAAACAAGACAAAACAAGGTCTGTTTCATCATGGACATATCAACCCCATAAACAAGCTGTAAGACTGAGAAACAAATATTAATACCCAAGAGACAGGATAACAATCCATCATATCGTCATCTGTCTCCACCAAACCCTTATTATCTCAGTAAGTTCGTCCCAGCCGAATAGAGCTCTCTTCCTTCTTTTATACAAGTTGCCCCTATATGGTAAGACTATTCTGCTGGACCTCACAGTTCCCTCTCAGGTCCTCCAGAGCTCTGTCTTTCCCACTCTTTTTTCTTGTCTGAGGCAGCAGGCCTCCTTCACTCCTGAGGGGAGGAGCCTTTTGTGATTATTATAATTTTGGCCTCTTTGGGCCTAATTCTTTGTGATCTTTTGTGATTATTAGGCCTATTTGGGCCTAATTCTTTGAAATGCATAAGAACATCCTTCCACAACAATATGAAAGAGGATATGGAGGATGTCTTCCATTTGCACTTATCTAGCAAAATAATGCATAAGTAAACATTACCAACTGATTAGGTGGTGTGGAAAACCAAACCTGAAACGACCTCTGAATACAAAAAAATGGATGATTTTACACAGCTACCATCTTTACACCATAGAATTTCATTTATATTTCACTCCTATGCATGCCCCAGAGTTCAGTGCAATTTACGTACTCCTTAGTAGGTTTACATAGGAATTAAGAATCTTCTCTTTCCTGGTATATCTTAACTGGATTAAATAACCTTGCGCTTTCCTCTGCCTTTTTCTCAATTGAAGACTAACTGAGGTGGCTACCTCATTTTAAAGTGATCTTGTTTCCATCTGTATATTCTATCCCATTTATCAATGTAAGAAACGGAGGCTTTACAAATGGAATCACTGATAAAAAACAAATTGGGCTAAGCATTACAAAAATGTGGGAAACAAGTCCTCGACTGATAAATTTGCTATGACAATATTTGGCAGTAATTTTATTCAAACACTAGCAAAGTCAACTTCAAATTATTGCAGCCAGAGACAGAAAGCAGCTGTTCTTCTTGCACGTTCACCCACTAAAGTGTTGACTCTGTGAGTGTCTGTGAGCACATATCCATGGGTATCATAACACAAGGTCAAGATATTTTCTCTGGCGGCCTGGCTTGAGTCAGTGATTAATATAAGTGAAGCATGACAAATAGCCATCACTCTACACACCTTCAGCAACCGAGGACTCTGCAGGTTTGCTTGCAGGAAGGGAAAGGTCATTCATTAGTCAGGGTGAACAAACATGTGGCAGATTTGTGATAAATAGCAGTCATTACAGAATTACAACGTACACAGAGCATTCCTGGTCCATGAATGTACCAAGCACTATGCTAGCTACATTTCTCCTTACACAGAGCTTAGAAGAACATGCAACTGGTCTTGTCTGTGCATACCCACCAGCTGTGTGGTGAATACTGTATTAGTTTATTCAAGACTTCAGTAAGTGCAGGAGTATTTTTATTTTATTTATTTATTTTGCACATTTTTATACCACTCTTCCTCCAAGGAGCTCGGGGCGGTGTACATGGTTCCTTCCCTCCTTTCGTCCTCACAACAACCCTGTGAGGTAGGTGAGGCTGAGAGATAGTGACTGGCCCAAGGTCACCCAGGAAGCTTCGTGGCTGAGTAGGGATTTGAACCTGGATCTTCCAGGTCTAAGTCCAACACCCGAACCACTACACCATCCTGGCCTATGCACAATTCTTACCAGGGGGTGTCCCTTTTCATAACTGCAAAAGTCTGGGTTGTGAAGCAAACACCAGCAGGCACCAAAACCACCTAAGTTTTGAGGTATTCCATTCAGGATAATATACTGTACAAAACATAAGGCTGAGTGCTGCGATAACTCCAAATAATGGCATGAACAATGAAGTGACAGATAAAAACGACTGCAGAAAGTCAGAGCGGTCCATGACAGCTCAAAATCTGTAACTCCAAAGAAAAACTGCACCCCATCTTATTTTTAATTGCTTATTTCTGGAGGCAAAGTTTACTAACCATGTTCCCTCCTCAGAAAGATGCTGTCAGCCAGTCATCTTGAGAAACCTACTGTTGCGAAGAACTCGCTCATGTGAACAACATTAAGTTTCCTGTAGTATTGATCAAGTTCTGAATGTGAAAATAGTCGGCAGAAATCTATTTTTAGGGTTCTCTCTAATTAGAAATTATCTGGATTTCTTTTAGAATGGCTTTGCAACTTAAAACCGAATGGAAAGCAAGAACACTCACAAGCAATTTAAAATCTTCATTAACCTACAACAACATGATTCAGGCGCAGTGCCACAAGAATGGGGTCAGACCAACATGGTCAAAAGAAGACAACATTGCAATTGACAGTCACTGTGGGGAATGATCATGGGAAGATGTGACTAATGGGCCACAAATTCTTGCCGACTTCACAGTTTACAGCAGCAGTGTCAGCAGCTTGTGGTTTAGGAAGTGGATATATCCCATGACCAGCAATTGATGCTTAGAAATGTTGGTGCTAATCAGCATATCAAACTTCCAAGGGTGTCCCAGAATGATGCTTCCCAAAATGATGGCATCCGATTGCAACCATTCTATTTTTTGCCCTATTTAAATAACCATTATATCTCTATATACTCCTTACTTAGTGGCAGATACAGACTTATAATGAACCTGATACAACTATACACCCAAATGTATTAGTGGCATTTAGTTGGTAATAAGGCAACGTACCATAGATTGTGCTGGGGACTGAACCATCTTTTTCTCACAGAGAAGTGATTAGTTATCATCCCATGGGAGGATCCAGACAAAACTCAGTCTTGTGCAAGGGTACAGAAGTGAATCTCAAAGACGCCAGGGGACAAAAAAGTCCAGTTCGCAATGGTTGTCAGGTGAAGGTGAGCACATGTTCAATTAGGTACAGTGATGGTGAACCATTTGGGCCTGGCGTGTCAAAATGTTTGAAAATGCCTAACTTGACTCTGCTGGTGTGTGTGTCCCTCCCCCCATAACTTTTAATAGTACTTTGACTATTGCTAATTTTAAAAGTAATTTTGAATTGAACTGAAAACAACTATAGAACACATTGCATTTTATTTAACATCAATTAGTGACTTTTTAAGTGCTGAGTTTTAGTGCCGAGTATAGATAATAATTTGAAAGAGGTCTGCCAAAAGCCCTGTCCTAAATGTTCAAGACAAGCCTATAAAACTTTTGTGAAAATGTAAGATGTGTTGGGGCCCTGGGGGAAACGCCGACGTGTCACCCAAAATGACCTCACGTGTCACCTGTGACACACGTGTTACAGGTTTGCCATCACGGAATTAGAGTGTCACCACAAAGAAGAAAATTCCTCACTGATGGCATGCAAATCCCTCCCAAAAAATCAGACTTGCTTCCACTCACTCCAAACATGTGGGGAAATTACAAGAAGTATTTCTTACAAAACAATATAAGAAAGCACGTTTTTTTCTCTCCATACATATTATAAATAACCCATGCATAATACTCCCTGTCAAAAATGAACTAGTTCCAGACAGATTTTCATGTCTGAAAATATCTTCAGTGTTATTTTAAGGTACTAGCACATGGTGTATTATATCCTTCAAGAATTGTCAGATTAAAAATAGGTGTATTCATTTTTCATTCTGTGGGAGGGTAGTATGGGATAGAGAACAAAAAAGGTATGAACAAACGGCTTCCATGGAATCAGGTGGTTCCAGGAACAGAACCTCAGTGGATAAAAAAGGTCGGTATGTTGGTTCCAGACTATGAAGGAATTTAACATTGCAGAAGAGCACTGGCAGCCAATACTGTTTTTGCAACACTAGTTGAATATGTTGTCCTTATTCATCAGGAGATGTGCTGTGCTGTGCTATTCTGCACCAACAGAAACTTTGGAGTAATCCTTCAAGGGCAGCCCCAGGTAGAGCACATTACAGTAATCAAACCTTGAGGTTACAAAAATGTGAGTGTGGATAAAAATGAAGCATAAATGGATAGGCATGGTGAGGTTTGGAGTCCATCCAAGAGGTGCAGCTGATAAAAGGACTACCATCACTTTTAGTGCTGATGAAGTGAATAGCACTCTGCTGAAAGCTTCCCAGCTTTCCTCTGAATATAACAGGTGTGGCTTGTATTGTTAGTTTTATATGCAGGGCACCAAATATAAAGGAGGAGAGTATGAAACGTAACTTGTGTCTATGTATTGGGGTTTCTTTTTTAAAGGACAGAAAGCAATGACAACAAAAATCCCGGCAGTTTTCATGAAAAATAGAGGCTTGGGGGGAAAAAGGAAAGATTCTTTGTATCCTCCAAGGAAACCTTCCCATCTTTTCAAAGACCAGCCAGACAAGAAATATAAATCAGACATTTAAGAGGAAGGAGATAGTTCAAGAGCAGCGTCCTTCAGGGGATTCTGTATTCCACTTATGCTGTTAGGCCTAATGGAGCAGAGACTTTGATCTTAATTTTAGCCAGAGTGTGTGTTTCCAACCACTATAACTGTTTGTCTCTCTCCCCCCCCCCCACTCTCCATTTTTGCTTGTAACAGTTCACATGTGACGAAGTATTTGATGGCTTTCTGTGTAGTAACCTTTATATGCTGGTAACAAGAAAGAAAAAAAAAACGGTTTTGGCTGACCTCTCTCAGCTAAGACACAAAACAGACAATGCTCTGGTCATTTTTCTCTAGGATAACTATAAGATAGTTTTAAAAACTGCATTTTTTTCCTGTCCTTGGCAAATAGAAGCCTCGTGTTTTTCCTGTGATCACTTGCCCAAGTTAACTGTTTTATTAGTGTATTTTGGCATAAGAATTATTTACATTTGAAAGAACAAATGGCTTTCTAATGTAAATACTCCGGTAGATGGATAATTTCCTAAGTATTATTGGATGGTATGGCACTGGTAAAGGGATATTTGTCCCCTTACCCCAGGTAAAGTCCCAGCCTGCTCAATGGGGCAACTCAGATCTGCACCTGCTAAATAGCCAGCGCAAATCCAAGCTGACTCGTGTCAGGGTTTCAGGCCCAGGAAAGGGAATAGGATGCAGCGTGCACCGGTGCCGCCAATCCCACCCCCCTCCTGAGCCTGAATTATTGTTAATAATTACATTTCTGTCCAGCTCGGTCTTCAGGGAGGAGTTCAAGTTTCTCCCTTCCCACATATTTTATCCTCACATAAGCCCTGTGGTATTGGTTTGGCTGAGAGATGGTGGTTGGCCCAAGGTCACCCAGTGAGTTTCCCGGCCACAAAAATCTGAACCTCAATTTTACCACACTGAGACATTCTAACTAGTACCACACTTGATAAAATGTATGTTTGAAAAACATAGTGAGTCACTGCTATCATTGCATTTCTGGTATTTTCAGAATAAAACTCACAGTCACATTTTTGATGTCACAAAGTGCTATATTAAAGTGGTTTTAATTAACTTGTATGCATTTCTTTTGCTATGCCAGATTTTTAAGGACAATACACAATTCGGAAAGATAAACAGCATGTTTGCATAGAAGTTCATATCTTTCTATAGGATAATCTAAAGAGACTAAGCTCCTTTAAGGCATTTGCTGCAAGGCATGGGTTCTAGATATCCAAAAATGCCTGTCAGTCACAACTTGGGCTATACAGACATATAAAAGAAAAACTGGAAGCACTGTCCTCTTCAAAGAAGCATATTCTCGTATACCGTATTAGCCTGAGTATAAGACTCACTTTTTTCCCCTAAGGCAAGTCTTTAAAGTAGGGGTGCGGCCTACAATCAAAGCCTAGCGTTTTCTGCAAAGCATTTCAAGCCAAGCCTCTCCGAATCTCTTCCAAAGGTGGGGCTTTTTCTCTCTCTCTCTTTTTAAACTGCAAAGCCTTAATCACTTGCTAAATGGCGAAAACAATGATCTCTCAGCAGCCTCTAGCCTCTGGAAACGTTTGAAAAAATTAACCCTTAAGTTCCAGCCCCAGGACTCTGTGGAAACTAAGATATGTATTGATCTTGCAGTTTAAAAGTTGAGAGTGCAGTTTGAAAGTTGAGAGCAAGAGCTCCTGCATAGGCTTACCATGTCCAAAGGGGGACAGAGTGCCTACCTTTAGGCTGTAATTCTATGCACACTTTCCTGGGAGTAAGCCCCATTGAATGCAATGGGACTTACTTCTGAGTAGACATGCATAGGCTTGTGCTGTTAACCATTGAAATTTGGGCAGGTGCAGCTCATCATCATGGAAGGGTGCAACAAGCTGCACCTGCCCAAATTCCAAACGTTAAAGGTAGGCACTCTGTCCCCCTTTGGATCTGGGAAGGCTACTAATACTAGGATGCCCAGATTCAATAAGGGACAGGGTGCCTATGCCATTAACTGTACTAAAGCTGTACTGTTTTACTGTTCTACTAATGTGTATATTTAAGTTAACAAAAAGTTAAAAATGTATTTTTTAAAAAATAGCACCAAACGTTAAGGGCGCGGCTTATAATCAGGAGCGTCCTATACTCGAGACAATACGGGGTATGTGGGGCCTGCAAGTACAACTGTGACACTCTTCCCTGCACATGCTCACATGAACCACTATCAAAGAATTAGCCAAGCGACCACAAGGAAAAATGAACTGTGACACGATGACGAAAACTGCACAGCAGGAGTTTGCCATGCAGACAGCATGAGCTACATGCAACGTGAATTTCTGATACCTGGGGGCGGGTAACTTTTCCCAGAGTGTAATTATAAAACCTCTGTCAGAAGCAAATATCCTTTTAGCGAGAAGCCAACATCTAAAATGGCATGACAGAAAAACAGGTATATCGCCTTTGAAAAGTGGGTTCCCTGAGGGTATTATGAATTTTTGTAGCACTATTTTCCAACTTTATTTTATATCAAAGAACTGTTTGACAAAAGCTTCCATGAAGTATATCAAATGGAAGCTCTTATGCACAAAGCTCTCCTTAATCAATCTTAACTGGGTATCTGCATATCCCAGACAGAAAAATGTTCCCAACTTAGCATCTAAAGGAATAACCACTATAATCTATTCAAAACAGATAAGCATTATTTGCAACTCTGTGCTTGACAAGCCATAATATTTGTTTAAATCTGGCATAACACTCTCCACCATTACTCATGGCCACAGCATGTGTACTACACATAGCCAATGCCGTGGCCACCCAAGCAGCCACTAAACTTACAGGCCGAAAGAGCAATACCCTTGGTTGAAGCCTTGAGAAGTGGACAGATTGCCTGGCCAATCTCCCCCCTTCAGATGTTGTGGCATCACAGAATGATCAGGAATATAAGGAGTTAACGCATCAGCATAAAAGCCTTAGAGAGACCAAGGTGGATTTGAGCTGTTCGTGGAAAAGGGAGCAGAGAAGCAAAGACAAACAACTCAATCCTATCCCACACCAATGGTGCGGGGTCACATAGCCCACGCTGTATCCTGCGCGTGTATCCTGTCATTGGCTCTGACCGATTTGGCTCCCAATTCTGTTCTTCTCAAGCACTGCAAAAGGGGGAAGCACTGGGTTCAAATACTTACACTAGACTTCCTGATCCAGTAAAATTCAGCCAGAATTAAGTTCTGTAAAGATCTGAATGAGAAAAGGACACATTCCCTCCCACTTAAACCAGTCAGGTTTAAATTGTACAACTCATTTGCATCATGCTCTTTGTTTAGCTGGAGTAAAAGTCTAACTTCAGTACACCTAGATTACAGTTCCTGATTTTCACAATGTATCCCTGCTTGGGTTTTCATGCCATGAAACATGGATTTTGTGGGACCCAAAAGTCTGGCTTGTCTGCTTGCCCAAATAACCACGTTTGGGGTGATAACATAATACTGACCCATAAGATTTGCAGTGCTATTATTCTGTATGTTGACAACTGAAAAACTGCTTAAAGAACCACTATTAAGTGCAAGAATAGGACCAATAAAAGTATACGTCACTATAAATTGGATTACAGAATGCATCTGGGGAAAACAGCTCTCAGATGCTGAACTCCGAAAGCAAGATTTTATTAAAAATGTTTGTCGTTTTAATATGTACTGATAGCAATTCAGTGAGATGGTCCTATTTTAAAGAGGTGTCCTGGATTTACGATCTTGATTACGTTTGTACAGTAGTGTATTCACTAAGTACTCAGTGGTGTCATCAGTTTTTATTATTCTCTAACAATCTATTAAATTTCCTGTATATTTGTGCTGGCCAACTGCGGTACATTCGCTATGCTCTACAAATAACCTCTGATATTGCTGACAAGTACATACCACTTTGCAGCAAATTTCCTATGTATTTCATAAGTGACATGAACAACATATACAAACATGAAAGACAGCACTGACAAGAATTTGTTTACCGTAATTCTGTTCAATTACAAATGGAAGAATACAGGAAGGGGTAGGCCAATGCTCACCACCTGGGTCACTTGTGGGGCTATAACTGTTTTGCATAGTTGTCTTTATATAAATATCATTTGCATGCATGAGATAAAGACGTATTTGTGCTTCTTGGTGGAGTGCAGCCATCTTTTCACTTCATTATGCACAAGATAAACATCAGATAATTGATTTCTGACAAACTTTGTCTCACCAGTACTAGCTGAGCCTGCCAGAGAGTGGGGATGACCAAACACCTTCATAACGTTGGCCCCCTCATATATTCAGAATTATGCCCTTATGCCTTCAGGTTCTATATCTCAAAAAGGTAACACTAAGAGATGAAAACAGTCTTTGCAAAAACATGAGCAGTGACCAAGGGAAGGAGGTGAAGAAGAACTAAGGTCAGTAGCAGAGCACATGCTTGGCATGCAGAAGGCCCCAAGTTCAATTCCTGGCATGTCCAGGTTGGTTGGGGTAGCCTGTCCAACACATCAGAGAGCTATTTATTTATTTATTTGTTTATTTATTTAATTTACAGTATTTTTATCCCGCCTTTCTCCCCGAAGGGACCCCAAGGCGGCTTACAACAGAAAAATTTAAAAAAATACATATAAAAAATACAATATAAAAATAATCACATTTTAAAACAGTAAAAAACAATTAATGTAGACCAATCAGTGTAGACAGTACTGATCTAGATGGACCAATGCGATGATTCAGTATATGTCAGCTTTATGTACGAGGTCCCAGGTCTTTATCAGCAGGCAGTACAAAGCAGCCAAGGCAAGACAGCACTATGTAGGCTGCCCCATTACCACTGGTAACAGCTGCTCACCCACCCTAGTTGTTGCCCGAAAGCAGCCCTTGCACCTCACTTGCCTCCACTGCCATCCAAAGCCTGTAGGTAGCACAAATGTTTCCTGGAGATGAGACCATACATAAGATGCTGTATGTTGGATCAATACGTTGCTGGCATGTAAAATAGGTGTGATCACTACATTATTTATTGAGTCTGTCATTTGGACCCAAATGCTGTCATCATGCATTACATGATGGAGACTCCTAGAGCTGATCTTCTGATATATTAATTGAGTAAGCAAGACAGTAATTAGATGTTGGAATGATGGTTGTATTCAATTGCCTCTTTTGCAATGGTATTAAATGTAAACATTTCAAAACTGGTTCTGGTCGTCTGTGCTTTGAACCAACCCAGAAACTGTTTTGTAACATCTGAAAGTCTCTCTCTCTCTCTCTCTCTCTCTCTCTCTCTCTCATTTGTATCCATTTATCAGTTTTGCTAAGATCTGAGTTTCTTCTACAGACTCTTAATAAAAAGAAGCCCCAGACACTTCCCTGCTGTTATTCAACATGGCTTATTTTCATTTTCACAAGGTCGCATCATGTGATTCCCTAATTGTACCTTGGAAGGAAAACAATTACAGGCGCGGTGATTAAGAGCTGTCCATCACTCACATGTTTATTATGCAGAATTAAAAGATCTCACCAGTTCACAGAGGTAACTGAATTCTAAGCTGCAAGAACAAGCCTCCTTTTTAGCATTCAGTATCAATTTGCCTCAGTGGGTGATTGTGCCGATAGAAGTCGGATGTGAAATGTTGCCCAAAATATAACAGAGCATTTAGCATGCATAAGCTACTGTTTCCACGAACCACTATCCCAGCTTCTATTCGAACATCGTTCAATCAACTGCGCATGATATAATTGGATTCTCTCATTATTCCAAACTGAAAACTACGAAAGATTTCTCATTCTCAGAACACTGGGCTTGCAGTGATATTGTTACCTGTGGTGGTTTTCCCTGAATGATTTTCTTTTAGTTTCATTGGTACTATGCCCACATATGAGGTGTTCCTTGTACATCTGCAGTGTTGCTGTTACCATTAAGGCTTTGGATCAACCCTCTAGACCAGGGGTTTTCAACCCCTTCCCAGGCAAGTACCACCTCCGGTGCCACTCTCCTGCTGTGTACCACTGTAAATGACTGGCGATGACATCATTGCCAGTTACTTCTGGGTTTTCAGGTTTTCGGAGGTCCGAAAACGCAGGTAAGAGGTTCTGGGCAGGTAGGAGGGCCCTTCTCAGCTTCCTTGAAAGACTTGACCAAAGACAGGAGCCTCTCGGGAGTGAAAACACACCGCTGAAAGCACCGTGTCAGAGCAGGGTTCTGGTAGGCTGGTGGTCTGAGTACCACCAGCAGTCGACCAAAGTACCACTGGTGGTACTAGTACCACTAGTTGAGAACCCCTGCCCTAGGCAGCATCCCGTCTGCATTTTGATTAGAAGGGCTTCCCTTGATTGTGTGCCAGGAACAGGCACATCAGCGCCCACTCTGAGTCCATTCACCCACCGGGCTACACATTTACAGCCTAATACAGAAGTCTCCAGAATCCCTTTCTCCACCCCATAACAAGATTATATATATTATATTAACAAGATTATATATTATATAGCTCATCCCCAGAGCTGCACATAGCAGCAACTCCAAAACTTCATAATTATGACTAGCAAAGGGTCACTCTACCTGGTACAACCACCTCTGTATGTGTTGCATCAACTCAGGGCTTCCACAAGGTGTTCGGAACTCTCTGGACCTCCCAGAAGACTCTCTGGAATTAGGTAGGTATAATTATGCTACGAAACTTCTTTTCCCCTTTGCACGGATTTCTTACCACGGATGGGTGTGAATCCTGCAGAGTGGCACAACTATCAGTCTCTTAAAGTATAACTGACAGGTTAACCATTTTTCTATTTTGAAACGCAAGTTGGCGTTTTCTTTCACTTGTATCACTAATATCCCAAAAGAGAAAAGGAACTCAAGCCACCAAATTTTTGCTATTTATAAGAGCAAAACCTGTGTGTTTTGTTCTCATGTTTGCCAAAGAACTAGGCTCCTGTGGGTATCTAAACTCCGGAGGTCAGTCAACATAGCATTTAATTATTCATCTTCCTGTGGTTTGTTAAGGTGTCTCTGAAGATATTGGAGGCACTTTTTGTGTTTAAGAGAAATATTGATTAAGACAAGGTCATTGACAAATGGACAACTTCACAAAGAACCTTGAGGAACAAGAAACACGATTCACAGCCCACCCTCTCCACCTACTTCACTGAGGAGGAAATGGCTTGTACTCTTAAATTTTTTAGAATACAGTTTGGACAATACAAGATATAATTGCTTTGTTGCAATTTTCAGTGTTTTACCCCAAAACCAGTGTTTCTCCTGCCTTTCTCTTAAGCCAAGTGCCCTCTGAGCAACCAGAAAGGGCTAAAACTGCAGCCCACGTCAGATGAAAGGTCTCAAGGTCCCTGATAAAAGTGTAAGCAGAGGAAGACACACACATCCTACGATCTGCATGGCCTTTTGCCTGCAAAATACCCCCAGCAGGAAACATGGAGTGCCTGCTTTGACCAGATGGTGCTGACGTGCAACACAATCCTATGCGCGTCTACTCAGAATTAAGTCCTATGACCATGATGGCGAACCTGTGACACGCGAGGTCATTTTGAGTGACACGCCAGCGTTTCCCCCAGGGCCCCGACACACCTTATATTTTCGCAAAAGTTTTACAGGCTTGTCTTGAACATTTAGGGCAGGGGTTTTGGCAGACCTATTTCAAATTATTCTCTAGTAAAACTCAGCAACAAAAAAGTCACTAATTGATGTTAAATAAAATGCAATGTGTTCTATAGTTGTTTTCAGTTCAGCTCAATTCAAAATTACTATTGAAAGTAGCAATAGTCAAAGTACTATTAAAAGTTCGGGGGGACGACACACCAACAGAGTAAAGTTAGGCATTTTCAAAATCTTTGACACACCCAGCCCAAATGGTTCGCCATCACTGTCCTATGATGTACAATGGGGCTTACTCCCAAGAAAGTGTTATAGGATTTCAGCCTAAGTGGCACTGTTATCTTTTGAGAAACAAGGGGAGTCCTTACCAAGTTACAACTCCCTACCCCAGAAAGGATCCTATTATTCTTCTCCAGTTAAAACTGGTTTGATTTAAAATGTAGGCTATAGCCAAGAAACAGCCCCCCTCTCCTTAGAAATGTATATAGAAGCACCCTCCTTTAATGGTGGCCCCTTCCACAAGAGAGCAGCAATGTAAAATCAAGCATGTGGGGTGGGGGGAAATCCTTCAACCAACTTCTCTCTCTCCCTTTGCATTGAATCACTCAAGAACAGGTAGCATCACCTCCTTTGGGATACCTCTTTTTTCCTTTCTTCTCTTCCCTTCCTGTTAAGAGCTGCCTATGCCACGAGTCCCCTGCCTTTCCTGGGAGAAGTTTGTATACAGGTATCTGCCGGTTAAGGACGGGGATACGTTCCGCAATCTCTGTCGTTACCCAGGGTCATCGTTAAGCGAGTTCAATGGCAACTTGACAAAAAAATGTTTTAAAAAGTTTTTTTTTTTAATTGCTTTAACTTATCTCTGAAACTGCTCCGTTTTCAGGGCTGAAATTGTCCGGGCCACTCAGAGGAATTTTATCAGGGGGTACAAAATTCCTTTTGGGTCCCCTTCATGTGAATTTGGCTCCTAGGCCCCGCTTTTTTGCTCCTGGGTCCCCCTTTTTGGCCCATTTTTGGAAGGGCCCAGGTACGATTGTACCCCCTTAACCCCCCTCTCAGAGGCCCTGGGAATCGTCTTGCTTCACTTGCTGCTGAGGGAAATGGCGCTCCAGAAGCCTCTTCTCTGGACCATGTGACCTTCTCCCTCTGATCAGGGCTCGCCCCTTCTTCAAGAGATAACCGGTCGGAGGCAGAGTTCTGTGCATGTGTGCGTGTGAGTCAGGCTACTTCTTAGAGAGGGCGGGTGGAGTAGCGGCTGCAGGGGGGATTGTGTCTTCTCTCTTCTCACTTGCTGCGCCTCATCTCATCTCTTGTTTGCTCAGCCCATCAAGTTGCTCTGCCCCCTCACCTCCTCATGTCCCAGGTTACTGTCGTGGCTGCAAAGTGCTCCAGCTGGCTGCTCTCCTGCAAGACTCCGGTTTCGCTTGCATTTTGCAATGTGTGTGCGTGTGTGTGTGTGCGTGACCTTTTTCCTTTTTTTGTGAGCCAAACGGGAGCCCAGGAGAGCAGAAGTCATAAGACTTTTTAATTAATTATATTCCATAGCACTGTTGTGGTATTTAGCTTAAAAGAAAAAAAATTGTCAGTTGCAGTTTTACATGTATTAAAAAAAAACTAATCTGTATAAAATTGTGCCCTCAAAAGGTGAGTACAGCACCCCTCTGAGGTCTACTCTTTTTTCATATAGGAATTTTTTTTTCCTGTGTTAAAGCAGAATCCTGAAGTTTTATGAAAAACCAAAAGCAAATGGATCTCAGTCAAATAAATTTTAAATTGCGCATATCTATAATTGAACTCACAAAGTTGTACACACAGACATGAAGTGCCAGATTGAAAATATTACCTGCAGTGCCTTTCATTGAAGCTGCTGTGATCTGATGCGGTAATCTAAAACTAATTTGTGCACAAAAAGGTGTTCCTAATAAAGCTGTACATCACTGTACAGCGTGGAACAAGGGATTTTAACTTAAATTATCTGTACAGGCACACAGAGAGAGAGAGAGAGAGAGAGAGAGAGAGAGAGAGAGAGAGAGAGAGAGAGAGGCTTCAGCAAATCGCTCACCTTTCTGCCTGAGTCAATAAATAATAGCTTATTCAGACTTATCTGCTGACCAGATAATTCAATCAATACAGAAATAAAGGTGGCAAAGGAGAACAAGATAATCTTATGAGATGTTGTTAGGTGCTCTTCATTCTGACTGTCAAGAAAAGTTCTACAGTGGGCAATAGTCTCTATTTACATGGCTTCTAAGTCAATAAAAGCCATTTTTGAAGGATGATAGTGAGTGAGAGATGCTGCTATTTTATTGCTCACATAGCACTGCAGATATGATCAGAAAAACGTTGCCTGTGCATTATTAAATCACATTGTCAATACACTGGCCACTTTCTAAAAAAAAAAATAGACGTTCGCATTCAAAATTCATTGACTATACCTTAACACTGATTTTACAATGTCCATTAAAATTCAGATCGGCTATGCTGATGTGCGTGCAACAAATTTCCCAACGCCATCACCCTTCGCCGTTTGCAGTAGCATGGAGAAGATTCCCCAACCTACATTGTGAGTGGCTACAAGAGAAAGGGTCACCCTGAAGAAGGAACTCCCATGTGGCACAAAGACACAATGCAACCTAAAAAGAGTATAAAAAGGTAAAGGTATCCCCTGACAATTAAGTCCAGTCGTGTCCGACTCTAGGGTGTGGTGCTCATCCCCATTTCAAAGCCGAAGAGCCAGCGTTGTCCGAAGACGCCTCCGTGGTCATGTGGCCGGCATGACTCTCCTTGCTGCAGCGCATAGCATGCGGCTGGAACACGGAGCGCTGTTTACCTTCCCGCAAGCGGTACCTATTTATCTACTCGCATTGACATGCTTTGGAACTGCTAGGTCGGCAGGAGCTGGCCAAGCAACGAGCGCTCACCCCGTCGCGGGAATCGAACTGCCGACCTTTCAATCGACAGCTTATGGTTCAGCGGTTTAACCCGCTGCGCCACCCGCTGGCCGCTAAAAAGAGTATAGAGGAAGTTTATTTGCTATTTATTGTGAAAAATAATAAAACACACTTCCCAATGCACTGCTTACTGTTCTTAACAATAAAATCAATGGAGCAAGATGCAATGACATTTAAATTTAATACAGTAATATCTCCCATAACGCAGGCAATATATTCCTGTAAAGTTGAGCGCTGTGTCAACCAGAACAATCCTATCCATGTCTACTCAGAAGAAAGTCCTACTGTGTTCAATAGGGCTTATTCCCAGACAGGTGTGCATAGGACTGCAGCCACCAATAAGGATAAGGCAGGTAACTGATGCTGATTGATCCATGCTAGCCAGAATAGGCTGATCCCAATGGCTTCAGTAACTGTCAATCACACCTAGGACAAAGAGTGCTATAATGAAACAGCACTAAAGGAAGCAATGTTTTGGGAGATATTACTGTATGCTTGTGTACATGACCTTGATCGTACTGTCCTATAAAATTACATGCCAGATTTATAGTCTGATCCAGTTCTTCTTCAAATGAAGTTAATGAAACCACACAAACCATCTAATTTAACCCATTGTCCTACGTAAAGATATACTGTAGTACTTAAAAAGCATGATTGTCCTTGAAAGCCTGAAAAGGTATAACCCCCTTCACTAATCACTTTCCTGTCTAGCTGCTGTTATAGGTGAACATATGAAGCAACCTCTACTGAGTCAGCCCTTGGTCCATCTAGCCCTACTATTGTCTACTCTCATGGGCATGTTGTTTGCACCCCAGGGGTACAAGTGATTTCAACTCGTTTGCCCGGTAGGCAGGATGACAGGCCACGTTGTGCCTTGGCCACTGGAAGCAAAGAAAAAACTCGCAAAAATGCGAAGGCACCAAAAGAGCTCACAGACGGTAAAACACACAGTACTGGCTCAAAGGTAGATCTTTACTTTGCTAGCAAAGGACACACTTGACCGCCCGAGCTGTGTAAAGTACATAGGAAGTACAAAGACTTTTATACATTTGAAGTTACATCTGAAACAGTTACATTTGAAGATCTTGGAGGGTATTTGTTCAAGAAATGCATAAGAAAGGGGAACCAATGTGCAAGAGGATCCAAGAAAGTACAAGTTAAAACAACCAATGAGAATCTGGATTCAAACTTCCCACCAATGAAAATTTACAATAACACTTGTAAGAAGTTAACCAATAAAAGAAGGGTTTTATTATTACACCAATAAGGTTTGTGATGCTTTTTGTTCTGGGGATCCAATGGGATGTTAGCCTGTAAGTGTATTCCAGGTAATTGGATTGTTTCCCCCAGACTGTTTATCTGAAGTAGAATGGGGATCTTCCTGTGTTTTTGTGAACTGGGGACACCTTTGATGCCTGCTTTCCCAAAAGCGGTGAGTCAAGCATACAACACATAGCTGATTGATACAAAGGTGCCAGGCGGAGTTTTGGGTTACAGTAGCGAGATACTTAGAAGCAACTATCCAAGAGTGAAGACTTGGTGGTGGTGGCAAAGGAGGATACACAAAGAGAAGTTTTAATAATGGAGATGGTTGACAAGTGTGCAAGATAGGCAAGGGAAAAATATGCATACGTTAGCCTTGCAGGAGATCTGGCAGTGGGAAATAATTCCGAACTGTCTGGTATTGCCTTTTCCTGCCTCCCAGGAGACACCAGGGTAGGTAATGTCTATTCCCCGAGAGGCAGCACAGGATGATATTATAAGTAGTATTAAAGAGTTATATTTATCATAGCTGTCTTGCCCATATCAGTCCCTGGCCAAGCTCTTGCTCTAAACGAGGAGAGAATTTCACTCTCACTTCTTTCCCCTCTTGAACCGGATATGAGGAGAATCTTAACTTCCTTGCATCAAGTCGGGGGGGGGGGCTTTTACCCCGCTTCCTGTCGCTGAGCAAGATCGCTGGCCCTCTAGGAGTGACTCTCTGCCAGGCTGCTTATGCCATGCCCTGGCAGGAGGATCGTGTCGCTCCTGTGGGTGGGTGCCACCTCTGTCTCAAGTTAGGGGAATGGCAGCTCATGGGTGAGCCTTATCTGCTGTGGCGCCACAATTGTGGAGCTCCTTGCGAGGGGATTTGAGAACAACCCCCTCCCTCATAACTTTTCGGCAGGGGCTCAAAACGTTTCTGTTTTGTCTTGCGTTTGGGTGATGGGTTGTTGTCTGCCCCTAGTGCCTCAGTATGTTCTGCCTTGTTGTTTTGCTCTACACTGTCACCCCCCCCAGTGGATTTTATCGTTTTTTAATTTACTTTATGTATTATTTTTAAATTATGTATTTTAACTTGTTGTAAGCCACCTTGGGCATTTGCCTTGGCATAGGAAAAGGCAGGGCATAAATTTTTAAAATAAATTAAATAAATAAAAGGAATCCGGTAATATAACTTTAAAACAATAGCCAGAAAACTCAAAGATAGCCCCCCCCCATACCAGTACTACAAAGAGCTGATACGCGTCTGCAATTAAACCGTGCTGTGCCACTGAGGCTTGGATTTTAAAGTACCAACCTTTGTAGGCATATATCTCGGCTATTTCTTGACGGATTTAGATGGGGTAAAAAACCAGTGTGCTCAGGGGGTGGTTCTTTGTGAAACAAAACCATGAGAGGGGGGTTTGGTGTGCTCCCAACAGGCAGGAGCTCTTCAGGATCACAGGGAGAGTTCCTTGTCCCACCATTGGTAAATGATGGCCCAATCCTAACTAACTCACCATGTGGCGATGCAGTGGCGGCTATGGAGCCGCCACTGTATCCCGCGGAGGAGTTTTGGCTGCTGGAGGTCTCCTCGGAGTAATGAGACATTTGTCCCCTTGCCCCGGGTTAAGTCGCAGCAGCCACTATGGGTCAACTCGAACCTGCACCAGCTCAATCACTGGCACAGGTCCAAGTTGATCCATGAAGGACCCGCCCCCCCTCCCGGCCCTCATCTGCCCTCCTCCCCACCACATCACTGCCCTACTCCTCCCCCTCTCCTACTCTGCCCTATCCCCTGCCCTACCCCTGCCCATTCTACCCCCTGCTCCGGTGGGTCTTCATTAGTCCGCCGGCTTGAGTAGGAAGAGCAGCTAGCACTGCCAAAGGGTGCTTTACAGCTGCTTTGCAGCAGCCAACACTGGCAGAACACACGTTCCACCGGTGGGGCAGCCCAATAAAGCCCGACCCACACCGCACGAGTTCCGGCGCGTCCCAGACGCGTGCGGAACTCGCGGAGCGGTGTGGCCACCATTTTAAAGAGAAGCATCTGAACGCGGGAGAGCTGTGCTCTCCCGAGTTCCTGTGCGAACAGAATTGTTTCTTGCTCAAGATTTTGAGGGGGCGGGGATTCGGAGCTAGTTCTGTTAATTCGGCCTTTTTAGTGAATATGACCACAGTGACTGAAACATCTGTCTGGAACCAATCATAACTGAAATATATTGAAAAAACAATAACTCTTGAAACAATGCATTTAAATAAATACAGTAGTTACGATGAGAGGGGGTTTCAGCCAATTGGAGCGCCAAACATAACTGACTTATGTTTGAGCCAATCAGCGATTAGAAGGTGGGACAACAGGAGGGACTATTCGCAGGGAGACACTTGTGGAGATGAGGTCAGTGCTTGGAGGCAAGCGTCCAGGCACCTATGCTCGCTCGCCTCCGCACCTGATCTCGTGCAGTGTGGGTCAGCCTTAAGACTGGGCTGTGAGATTCGTTAAAGAAAGATGCATGTAAAGCTAAGCGATGTCCTCTCATTATAACTTTTCCTTGTACAATATCTATTTAAATATAATGGAATATTACTGTATGTTTTCATATCATTCATACCAGATATTAGTCAGTAAAATATATTAATAGTGCATACTGCTTGTTGTAAACCATGGCAGAATTAATCTTTATAACTCAAAAATTATTGCTGGACTTCTAACTTCATTATTCATTCTTAGCACGGAGAATATCATCAAAAGGCTGTTCTTCCCAGCAACAACACACAGATAAAGATTTCATAGACAGGGAAGGGAAAAAACAAAAAAAGTTCTCCACTAACTCCAGATTTGAAAAGGGCAGATAATACAGTATTAAATTATCATTTTTGTTTTTAAAACCTCATCACCAACTAATGATAAGCACGTAAAAATTCCATTAATATCTAAGCTTCTTCACAGTAATTAACAACTTCACAACCACCTTAACAAGGATAAGTCAACATACATCAGTGCAGCTCAACAAGGTGTTATCTGCTCTGAGGAAAAGGGGGGGGGGTTGAAGGAAAATAATCTGTTATGGCTGTTGGAGTCCTTAAATCTAAATTCAGAGCAGTGAATTTATTTTCAGTATCTATCACTGATTTTTTTTTTTTAAAGGTAAAACTGTAGTCGGATAAGTATTTCATCGTGCTTTCTGTTTCACAGAGTGCTGCCTAGTGCGTTCCACAAAAGATAATTAATGGGCTGATTTGTGGGCTGGAGCACCTCCCTTATGAGGAAAGGCTACAACGTTTGGGACTAGAAAAAAGTCAGTCTAGAAAAAAGGCGCCTGAGGGGGGACATGACTGAGACGTATAAAATTATGCACGGGATGGAGAGAGTGGATAGAAAGAAGTTCTTTTCACTCTCACTCAGCACTAGAACAAGGGGACATCCACTAAAATTGAGTGGAGGGAGTATAAAAACAGACAAAAGAAAATATGTATTTACCCAGCATGTAATTAGTTTGTGGAACTCCTTGCCACAGAATGTGGTGATGGTACCTGGCCTAGATGCCTTTAAAAGGGGATTAGACAGATTTATGGAGGAAAGGCCCATCACAGGTTACAAGTCATGATGGGGATAAGTAACCTGCTGGTTTTAGTAAAAGGGAGTGGTGAAAGGATACAAGTATCTTGTTGTCTTGTGTGCTCCCTGAGGCATCTGGTGGGGCCACTGTGAGATACAGGAAGCTGGACTACATCGGCCTTTGGCCTGATCCAGCAGGGCTCTTCTTATGTTCTTAACAGCGCAATCCTAGCGCTGTGGAGGCCGACGGAATGAGCGTTCTGATGGCCAAAGCCGTCGCAAAAGTGCCATAAGGCACTTTTCCGCCGACTCGAGAGTAGGGAAGGCTGGCGCAAGGCCAGCATTCCCTGCTCCGCCGACCGAGCCGCCGCCCACCCGCCACCAGACCCAGGTAAGGATCCAGCCGGCGGGGGGGCGGTTTGGCGGCAAATGGCGGGGGCCGATAGGCTCAACCAGCCCGGGAGAGGGCGGGGATTGGCCTTGGCCGAATCATGACCTCTGCTGCTCGCCCTGGCCGTTACACGGCCTCCTCCGACTTCTGCCAGCGATTTCGCTGGTGGAAATCCGAGGAAGCCGACCGGCCCCAGCGCCATTTACTCTCGGGGAAGGAGACGAGTAGACTTTCCGTCAGGTGGGAGGCTGCCCGCGGCGTAGTTCGGGATCCGGCGGGCGGCCTGGGCCATCCGGCGGATCCTTAAGCAGGATTGCGCTGCCCGTCTTCTCAGACAACAGTACAGCATTAGAAGAATCAGGACTGTCATCAGCTATTCGTAAGGTTTGAACCAACAGGAGATATGGACAAGCTGCAAGTGTGCACTAGGTGCTTTAAGTTTGCATCTGTTTGGGATGTAGCCATGCATGTCTCTTCCAGGAAAGAAAAAAGGGGGAGCTCATTAACAAACACAATGACAGCACTTACGGTAGCTTTTGTGCTGTGCTTTTGAGTGTGCAAAGTGATACAATGTTACAACATCCCTATAAAATAAATATTATTCCCATATTGTAGCTGGGGAGCTGAGGGGGAATACTGCCTAGGAGGGCTACCTACTGAGTTCATGACAAAAGCATGCCAGAGGCATGGTGTAAACTGGGGAAGTCCTGATTCACAGCTTATAGTCTCTTAGCCACTGTGAGACATCAGCCCTCGTCATAAACATACTCTCATTTACTCATAAAAGGATGAGCTTTGTGCACACATCACATGATTTCCAAATCCACACTCTGGATTAAGTGGCTGGCATTTTCCATACTAAGTACACAATAATAATAATCACAAGACACAGTTCTATCCTATAAGTAATATGGCCAAGTCATAAGAACATAAGAACATAAGAAGAGCCCTGCTGGATCAGGCCAAAAGCCCATCTAGTCCAGCTTCCTGTATCACACAGTGGCCCCACCAGATGCCTCAGGGAGCACAAGACAACAAGATAACCTGTTTCCCGTTGACACTCCCTTGCACCTGGCACAGAAAAAACCCACTTCTAAAACCAGGAGGTAGCTTATGGCTTGTAACCTGTGATGGTCTTTTCCTCCATGAATCTGTCCAAACCCCTTTTAAAGGCATCTAGGCCAGATGCCATCACCACATCCTGTGGCAAATAGTTCCACAGATGAATTACACGCTGGGTAAAGAAATATTTTCTTTTGTCTGTTCTAACTCTCCCTCCACTCAATTTTAGTGCATGTCCCCTGGTTCTGGTGTTGTGCGAGAGGGAGAAGAAGTTCCCTCTATCCACTCTCTCCATCCCATGCATAATTTTATACGTCTCAATCATGTCCCCCCTCAGGCGCCTTTTTTCTAGGCTGAAAAGCCCCAGACGCTGTAGCCTTTCCTCATAAGGGAAGTGCTCCAGCCCACAAATCATTCTGGTCGCTCTTTTCTGCACCTTTTCCAATTCAACTATATCCTTTTTGAGGTGTGGTGACCAGAACTGGACACAATACTCCAGATGTGGCCTTACCATCGATTTGTACAAGGGCAGAATGATATTGGCCGTTTTATTCTCAATCCCTTTTTTAATGATCCCGAGCATGGAATTGGCCTTCTTCACAGCCGCCGCACACTGGGTCGACACTTTCATCGACCTGTCCACCAGCACCCCAAGATCTCTCTCTTCATCCGTCACAGACAACTCAGAACCCATTAGCTTATATGTGAAATTTTGGTTTCTTGCCCCAATGTGCATCACTTTGCACTTACTTACATTGAAGCGCATCTGCCATTTTGCTGCCCATTCTCCCAGTTTGGAGAGATCCTTCTGGAGCTCTTCACAATCCCTGCTGGTCTTCACCACCCAGAAAAGTTTAGTGTCATCTGCAAACTTGGCCACCTCACTGCCTATCCCCGACTCCAGGTCATTAAGTTGAAAAGCACCGGTCCCAAGACCGATCCTTGGGGCACACTGCTTTTCACCTCTCGCCATTGTGAAAATTGCCCATTGACTCCCACTCGCTGTTTCCTGGTTTTCAACCAGTTCCTAATCCACAAGAGGACCTGCCCTCTTATTCCCTGACTGTGGAGTTTTCTCAGGAGCCTTTCATGAGGGACCGTGTCAAACGCCTTCTGAAAATCCAGATATATAATATCCACGGGTTCGCTCGCATCCACATGCCTGTTGACCTTTTCAAAAAATTCTAACAGGTTTGTGAGGCAAGACTTCCCCTTGCAGAAGCCATGCTGACTCTCCCTCAGCAGAGCTTGTTCTTCTATGTATTTTAAGATTTTATCCTTAATGAGACTTTCCACCATCTTCCTTGGAACAGATGTTAGGCTGACCGGCCTGTAGTTTCCCGGGTCCCCCCTCCTTCCTTTTTTCAAGATTGGCGTGGCATTAGCTATCCTCCAATCCTCTGGCACAGTGGCCGTTTTAAGGGACAAGTTGCATATTTTAAATGGCATAAAAGCAATATGGCCAAAAGATTTAAAGTCAAAATGACATAAAAGCAATATGGCCAAAGATTTAAACTGAGATATGCGTCCCCCCCTTCAACAATTTTTCAAGAAAGGGCATGAAAGAGGAGAATTAGTTGGTTCCCCCTCAGTGATGTCTCACGGCCAATTTTAACTGGCTACATGATATCACAATTACTACATCAATTTTAAAGCAACAACTGTACCAAAGATGCTGCGAATTCGGTCAGCAACAGCAACAACCTTGTACAAACAAAATAAGCTTAAGGGCATCTTTGGGGAACATTGGGGGGGGGTCTCAAAGCCATTTATTGTAGGAAAACTGTTCACCCCTCAAGCATTCCACTAATAAGCAGTGATATTGCCCACACGCGCTCCAAACTGCTGGCAAGGTCTTCTTTCTACTGTAGAAGAACGTTTTTATAAAAGTTTAAAAAAAACCCTGCATAGTTAAAATACAAAATGTGTGCAATATTTTTACACAACAGATTAATATAAGCGCATTACATTTTATACCAGATTTAGCTTTGACACAAAGGCATAAAAACAATTTTTCCTCCACTACCGTTGAACAATTAGAAATGACAGGCATTTGATGACTACTCCAAGTACCTGTCAAAGGGCTGGATGGAGAAAAGAGCAGAATGCTAACTTGAAAGGATTGCAAATTAGAAAAAAAAAGTACTTACCAAAACAAAAAGGGAGAGGAATATCTCCTCAAATTATTTTCAAAGGAAATCCAACTTTGTTAAATAATGTTAAACATTTGAGGCCAACAAAGAAAACTCAACATTGATAAGTGTGTTTCCATAAAATATTTGAATTTTTAAAATTAAATTTGCATTAAACATTTTATATTCCCGTATAAGAGTTTGATCCCTCAAAATACCCAGTTGTGAGCCTTTAAAAGAAGATTAATCTTGCTGCGGCAAGGTGACTGAGGCTACAATTCTGTACATACGTACCTGGGAGTAAGTCGCATTAAACTCAATAAGGCTTACTTCTGAGTAGACATGGGATTGCACTGTACTAACTAAGATACTAACAGCCCAATCTTTCGTTGGCGAAGGCTCCGCCAGAATTCTATCCCACTTCCTGGGCCAGGCTGACGCAACACAGGCCGCTCAAAATAGAATTTTTAGGTCATACTTTTTATAGTGAAAACTAGCAATAAAAATTGGTATATATCATACATATATATTATCCAGAGTAGATAAATGCACTAGCACACAGAAATTTCTTAACCTCTTTTGTATGCAATTACCCTCAACTTTCTTCCTTCAATATTTGTCAATACAACAAACCACCCGTGCCCCTTCCACAAAAATGGCAGGCAGTGACAAAATACTGATATATAGTGCCATTTTGTAGCCAGAATATGAATATTACATTAGTTGTGTTATCACTATGGGGTTCTGACCTTCAGCTATCCAATTTCAAATTCATTCATTTTCATGCTATTAAACTACTCTCCATCACATCACAGGCATTGACAACACAAGGGTAGGTTTTCCTGACTACGTTTAAATCAAAACAAACACAATCATACATCAAAGGGAATTCCTTAAGATTTTCTTTGGATACAAGAAAGAGAGGTCAAGTACGGAAAGCCAATAGAGTCTTTGTAGCAAGACTGGAGCAGTTAAAATTAATTTTGAGAGCAAGGTTGTATTACCGTTAAGATGATCAAACCTGCACTTGAGTATTTTTTTTATTAGCCAGATAACATCAATTACACTGGCAGATCTTACAGCTTCAAGACACCTTTGAGGCTCATGAAGCAGCATTTTGCACCATCCATCCTGTTTTACTTTATGTTGTTTCCACTAACTATATGGTTACATGGTTTTGAGTATGGCTGTGCAGCACATTTAATGACCCAAACACCCCTACCTAAGAATTACCTTTTCATGTCTGTTTGCATTCACTCTCTGATCTGCTGCTTCAGTAGAATCTTTTCCTCTTTGATCTGTCTCCTTCATTACACAATCCTAGCCAACCAGGGATTGCATAGTGAAGTAGATGGCATCATATACCAAATGAGATCTGATTATAATTTACAAAGAGCAAGCAAAGCCAATTCAGCATGAAGGCAATGCTTCCTGGACTAGTCATATGGTTTCAATCTCAATCTCCTTCAATGGAATCATCAATTTGCCCTCGCCCGCATATGCGTCCTAAAGGCAATATTCAAACAGTCAAGCTCAATAATAATAATAATAATATACAGTATTTATATACTGCCTTTCTTGGTCATTGGATATCTCCTCTGACTTTAATCCAAGGCGGTTTATATGGGCAGGCTTTCCCAACCCCACTAATGGGGGTCTTTACAATCATGTATATAATATAAATGTTCAATCTTTCATGAACAACTGCATTCCAGATGGTATCCTTTGCAGTCTGGCCTCTCCCTTGCCGTCGCCTCCCATGCTCGGCCGATGCAGCTGGCATCTCTCCTCACAGAGGCTTTCACAGCTTTTTTTGTCAGAGGTGTGTCTTGAACTGGCCATTCACCGATCTTCAGGCTTACAAGGCGGCAGCTCTACCAACTGAGCCAGATCTCCTGCTCCCACACTCATGTTTTTGGGCTAACCTATCAGGAGAAGCTAGGATTAAGCTACATGTGACTTAATCATATCAGTTTGTTCTGCATGTTTGTTGTTTTTTCAATCTAAACAGGAAACTGGGGGTGGGGGGTCTTCATCCAGACAGGGACCATGGTATACAGGGACAGGAACTTAAACACTTTTGTCCCTCATCTATCCTAATCAGGATCATGCCCTCCCCCTTATAGCTGTTTGTCCTGGGATGGAAATGATTAATAGTTCAGTCTTCAGGCTACAACATGGCCAACGCATCACCTGATTGGACAAAGAGTCAGAGTCAGAATTAAAAGGCTACCAGTGGAGGTAGGTTTGAAACTGAGGGAAAAGCTCTAAAAAGAAAACGTTAACAAATTATACATTGGAATATCCATCAGCGAGAGCTTACAACATGCACATCCTCATAAAATTAGTGAGGATTTGAGGAAAGGGTGTGTGTATATAGGACACTGCGGGAAGAAAAGTAATTATGGCAGTAACAAAAACAAGTTATAATGAATATACGTTTTGACATGTGACAGTATCTAGCTCGAAAAGTGAATCCATGCACAAATTACAGTTTTCCATGAAACATTTGTCTCAAAAGATATTTAAAGATAATATACTCAGACTAGCCCATTTTATATACTTGCAATTGGATCACAAAGGGTCTGACGCAACTTAATGACTGAACAACAATTGGTTACCACCTGAACAACTACATCTTATACCCCAGAATTTTTCCAACGTGTCAGGTGCTGCCTGTTTTGCTATTTGCTACATTTTATATTCAGCATTTTTAACAACTCATGCAACATTCAACACCTAGCAAGTGACATTGTGTCTTGTCACGTGCACCCAAGCCCTTTATCTAATTGAAGATTTCTATTAAGATTTCTCTGTACTCCCCTTTCGCTTGCAGTTATTCATTCAAATGCAAGGGCTTGCTAGCGCAGTCCCATACATCCTCTCCACATTATCACTTTTCCACAAGAGATACTGGCATCGCTTTGGATTAAGCAGGCAATAAAAAGAATCGTCAAGTCTGGCCAATTCGTTTAAAGTGTAAGATCTTGAAAGACCCTTCTCAAGTTATCCAAGGCATGAAACCCACTTAATCTTTTCTTTAAAGGAAAAAAGGTTCATGCAATCGGTTTTGCTATAATATTCATATCCAATCATGAGAAAAACCCAAGGAGAAAAGAAACCGAGACTCATATTAGAATTCTCAATTAATTTTCCTTATTTGATAGTGTAGAATAAGCACATTAAAACAAATATTGAACATTTGCTGGAAACATTAACATATAGCCCACAAGCCAGATAGTTTTGTATTCAGCAGCATATGCTCACCAGCTTCATGATCCACTAACAATTAAATAAAAATTAAGTTTTAAACCGAATATTTTCTCATTTCCCCTTTCTTGGGTTCCAAATGTTCTCTCGCCAAATCACTCTTAGGTCCCTTGTCTTTGAAGGACCCAAGGGTGAATGAAGCAGGGTGAATGAGACCCCTTCAGCCTAATTGAAAAACGTCTGTTTTTCTACGTGATTCTTTTTGGCCAGAGCTCTGGACAGGAAGGCCTGGCGGGATATGGTTCATGGGATCACGAAGGGGTCGGACACGACTTAACGACTGAACAACAAAGAGCTATTCTCTCACTCTCTTGACAAGTCACAAGCCACTCAGGTCACAAAAAAACAAGTCACTCAGGACTAAAGCTCTCAAGTGAGAGTGCAGAGAAGTTGGGGTTGGGCAGGTTAGTGAGCTTCCCAGATTACTCCTGCAGCCATTTATAGCTGGGCTCATCCCCACACAGGAAGAGGGTACACAAAGACAGCTCCTGTTGAGTTTTCCCTTCCTGATGTCAGCAACTACGCCTTTTTGAGGATGGTTCACTGCCCCCCATGAGGTACCCAAGGAAGTGTGGTAAGGTCAGCTTTTCCCCATGAAAAAAGGGTAAAGGTAAAAAAGGAGAAAAGGTAAAGGGGGCCCAGGGTCGAAAGGGGGCCTGGGAGCCAAAGGAGGGGGCCCAGAAATTGCCTGGGATCTCAGCTGGCCTCATGGAGAGTGAAAGACGGATGCCGGGTCAACTGAGTGGCCAGGTCTACTGGGTGGATAGACTTGGGTGCCGCATCAAAAAGCCTGGTAAGCCTGGGCTCTGGAGACTTTTACAGCATTTGCTGTCCTCCCCCTGCCCTGTTTTGCCCCCTCCCCCTTTGAGAAGAGGCTCAAAAGAAACTTTGAATCCCCTGATAAAATCCTTCTCAGAGGCCCTGACGATCAGGTGCTCAGGCAATGTGCCTTGCTTCTTCCTCCATCCTCACAAGGTGGGCCATGGCAGCCTCAACCAGATCACCATAGTATAAAATACGACCGTTTTCTCTCAGCCATTAGGAAAGATCATTTCTTTACTGCAAACAATAGTATTTTGATGTGCAGGTTGCATTAAGACAAAGGCAAACCCCATCTTTCACAATTCCCTTTTCTACTTCTTGCCCACCAAGCCAGCGCATAGTTCACATGGAGCTGCATGTCAATGTGACACAGGGTTACTTTTTCACATCTATGCACAGTCAGCTGTCATCATGGCCACTCATACCACTCTCTGCCTTACTACAGGAAAAGGCAGTTCACAGAAGCTAAAGATTCAAAATGGTGCTGAAATGGGTTCGCCCTCCCCTTTTACTTAAACAAATGTTTTCCTTTTTAAAAAATTCTAACTAGGGACTTGAATTTTATTGACAGAATCCTAATCAAGTTATCTGTTGTCTTTACTGCTGAATCAATAACACCAGGTCATTGTTCTTATCTAGTAAAGATTTTCACTACCTCTCAAAACAGAAGAATAAGGGTTACAGACATTAGAGTTCTGAAAGAACAGCTAAACTTTAACTCAAGTAAATACCAACTCCAAACTAGTTTCCCTTAGACACCACATTTCAGCTTGTAATGACCCAATCACCTACCGACACTATCTGCTGGTTTACTGGGTACCTATACAACCAACACACAATCACCTATAGGACTTCGGCAACAAGATAAATGTACAAAATCTGTCTTACCAGTTGAGACTGGCCTATGGTTCCTGGCAAATATTTAGACCAGGGGTGGCCAACCTTCCAACATTAGGGCCTCTGCATTCTTAAGAGTTGTGTAGAATCTTGGCAGCTGCAATAGCTGGTGGTGCTGCTAAAGCAGCTGCACCTATTGAAATGCCCTCACACCTATACAATCATTAATGGGCCAGGAGCATTCACGGTGAAAGGTTGGCCACCCCTGCTTTAGACTGATCTCAACAACAGTGGCGATTCTACGACAGCCCCCCACACACGTAACAGCTGCAGTGATGTAACAGCTGCAGCCATTATGCACCATTCCGAGGTGCAGGGCGGGTGGGCCAAACACGCCGCCAACGCTCCTCGCTCGCCCGGACGAATGGAACGATTTGCGCTGCCGTGGCACCCGCCTGCCGCCCGGGGGACCCCCACCCCAATGCCCCCTCCGTGACGACGCCTCTGCTCAACCAACTTTAAAATGAACTTCTTGTTCATAGCAAACCATCTTTCTTCTAAAACAAATAACTTGATTTGAAATAAGCTCCTCTCCACAGCTTCCCTAACACTCTCTTCCTGTGCAATAGGATTGACTGCATGCCCCATTCCATTTATTAACTTTTTGGAGGGACAGCAGGCAACCCCCATTTTTTAAAAATCTGAGGTTGCTATCTTGGGAATTTGAGAAATACTGTATGTCACCAGTCTACATGACCTTGGTCCCCATGCATGAGGAAAAGCACAACCAGAGAACTCTCCATTCGGAATTGGAAAATCCCATCCACTTTTACTCGGGGGCATGTTTCTCTGTTGTTCTTTTCTATCCCACTTGAAGACTCTCACTATGTTAGAAAGCATGTGGCAAGATACTTGGACATGATTTACAGCGCAATCCGACTTAACTTTTGTGCCGGTTTAACCAGTGGCGCAACGAGAACGGGAGGCTCCAGAACGGAAAAGTGATTCGAATCCCCTTTGAATTCTTCTTCTGGAGGGGATTTGAATCCCTTTTCCTTTCTGAGGCCTCCCGTTCTCGCTGCGCCGCTGGTTAAACCGGCACAAAAGTTAAGTCGGATTGCGCTGTTAAGAGTCTCGAAGACAAGACAGACAAATGACAGCAGACAAAAGACAGCAAGTGGTGGGTCAGGGAGGCATTTAATGATTTGATTTTGTCTGTAAACTGCTTCGTGAACGTTTTGCTAAAATGCGGCATATAAATACTCATCATCATCATCATATCCCAACTGCAGGCACTATGTGTACATGTAATACTTTGGTCAAGACCTCTGGCACATTTGAAAAACTAGCTAAAGCATAAATAATGCCATGCTTTAAACTGCCTCTTGCCTTCTTATAATCACAACAAGGTTTTTTTTCCAAGGTGTTAAGACAGCGGCTTCCTGTACTTTGTCACCACTAATATGGTAAGTAAGAGTTGCATTACAGTAATGTATCAGTTCTCCATTACAATTAGCTTTATTTGCTCATCTTTTCCTTTTCCCAAAAGGCATACTTGATGCTAAAATACTGTAGATCAGATTGGTTTTAAAAGAACGCACTAATACTTAGTGTCTGAATAATTTTCTTTTGATAGAGGATCCAACGTTTTTTAAAACAGAGGAACACAGTGGTGGCTTTATACAAAATATCTATTAGCTAAAGAGAGAGATTCTTAAATGGCTATTAATACCATTTATGAATATGTAGGCAATAGAGCTACCATTATTTTAATTAAAAACACTATATTCTACTATGGCATGCTCGGTTTCTTGTTAATGTTGCCTCTAGCACAGCGATTCTCAAAGTTTTTCCTGTGAGGTGGGGATAACTTTGAGTGTTTGCGGGGGCAGAGCCAGCAGTGACGGTGATCCGGGGGATCGCCGCCAATACCGCCCCCGAAACCACCGTTGCGGCACTTACCAGGGCTTGGGAGAGCTTCGGGGTGGCTTGCGAGACCCTCTGCAGGCCTCCCCAATCTTCAGATTGCTGCAAAACAGCTATCTTCGGGCGCTTCCGGTTCTCAATGGTGGGTCGCGACCCACAGTTTGAGAACCGCTGCTCTAGCAGATAGAAGGACATTCACATTCTGGCAGTTTCTGCTACACAACATAGAAAAATATTACCCATTTACACAAACTAGCACGAACTGATTACAAATTGTGCAAAACTGCAACATTATCCAGTGGGAACAATTTGATGCACACTGAGAAGAAGAGTCTCGTGATTTTTGGGTTGTCTCCCCTGCCAGTATTATCACAAGCAGAGGCTGACCAAGGCAAAATACACAAGATCGCCCCAGTGTATTCAGTGTTTCGTGGAAATTTGGAAATCATGTATCCCATTTTACATTATTCTGGCTGCTAGTGAGCGAGAGTCACCTGGATGCCTGCAGTAACTGTTAGGAATACTGCAATATTAGCAATTACAGAAGAGATTTCATGTAGTTTACTGCCTTACAGCCAGTGCCTTATTTCATTACTTGTGATAGACAAAAACAGAGTGCAAATCACTTACTCCTCAGCATCTGAGCAACTTCAGTTGCCATTAATTTCCACTGAACCTTGAAAAGTAACACAAATTTATATCCCTAGTACTAGTACTTCTCCCTTCTATATTGTAAGCATATGTGCTACTCATCCTGAAGAGTTGAAATTGGAAGGGCAACTATTCACACAAAAGTATTATTAAATACAGAGCTGTAGCCAATCAACAACAGAAAATTAAGTTGGTGAGATGAGACCACACAGCAAACACACTTGAAAATTTTGTCTCAGTATGAAGGAACGTATTTCTCAAAAAAAAAAAAAACAATCTGGGACACACACACAGGCATTAATTATGGTTTTGAAAATTTCAACTTTGCAGTGCTTGATTCTCTGCCCCGACTTACAATGCATTAAGCAACTGTCCACCCTTTGATGTTTGCACAGAGCTCCCAGTCGCGTTCGGCGCCTCCGCAAAGTTCCCAAGTGCTGGACGCAACCAGGAAGGTCTGCGCAAACATCGCAGTTATTACTTACTACGATGTTTGCGCAGACCTTCCTGGTCGCGTCCAGCGCTTGGGAACTTCGCGCAGGCGCTGAACGCAACTGCAAGCTCTGCGCAAACATCGCAGTTACTGAGATGTTTGCGCAGACCTTCCTGGTCGCGTCCAGCACCTGGGAACTTCGCGCAGGCGCCGAACGCGACTGGGAGCTCTGCGCAAACATCACAGTTACTGCGATGTTTGTGCAGAACTTCCTGGTCGCGTCCAGCGTCTGGGAACTTCGCACAGGCGCTGAACGCGACTGGGAGCTGGGGCACACAAAGATTGGAGCTGGAAAACAACAATGAGGTAAGCGTCCAAGCGGCCAGAAAAACTGTTAAAAGAAAGACATCCCCCCCCTATTTTTTTAGCTCCAAAATACACATGCGTCCTATGGTCCAGTGTGTGTTATGGCGCGAGAAAATATAGTACCTTAGCAAGTTCTCCTCCCAACCTACAGTGGGTTGTAAT
This sequence comes from Plestiodon gilberti rubricaudatus, assembly GCA_026170595.1. Taxonomy (NCBI): domain Eukaryota; kingdom Metazoa; phylum Chordata; class Lepidosauria; order Squamata; family Scincidae; genus Plestiodon; species Plestiodon gilberti. The sequence goes on from JANXHW010000002.1 coordinate 242,560,734, forward strand.
TTTAGCTTAGATCAGGCCTGAACGACTTGTGGCCCAATATAGCAATGACTCAGCCCAGTATAGCAAGTGCTTGATGTTTCCCTTGGTTTCACAGTCCCAGGCAGGCATGAAAAATAACTACTTATCAAGTCTTTGGATACTAAAGAAAACAGAGAAAATGCCCGATTTAGATCTAGAGAAAGTAGGCCAAGAAAGGAGGTACTGCCAAAAAAAACCATAAACATTTTTGTACTTTTAGTATTAAAACCATAGAAAATAGTTTGTTTCTAGTTCTGCTTCTTAACATCAGTGGGCTCATTTTATACAAAGAAAGCAAGCGCTAGGGCAAAATATGTTTAAAAAAGATAACTTTTTTAATCTGCAGGAAGACCTATACCTGGACACAATTGCAATACGAAGTACAACATTCAGCCTCAAAACCTCAAGACATCCCCAGTAGAACTCTGAATTTCAGGGACAACTGAACATCAAAAGCAGGCGTTCTCTCTTAAATGACGAGAAAACTTGATCCCTTTGGAAACCAACGTTATTATAGAACAACAGCATAATGCTATATTCTCCTTGATGTTGTCTCAAGCTCTCACAAGAAAAAAATCAATATCAATAGAGAAAAGAAAAAGCCCTGTGAGTCGTAAAAACCTGCAAGTAGATACATTTGGGGAAATAATGTCACCTCTGTTTAACAACAGATTAGTTTCTGGACAGTGGAGTCACTTTTCATATCCCAAGGGTGTGAAAGAACCCAGCTGAGACGTGAGCTTTGCAACATAAGATAAAGCAAAGACATCATAAACATGAAAGATGGTCACAAAGAATGTGATGTTGTTTAAGTTTCCTGTGACTTAAGAGTAGCTGTAACCTGCTTTTTGTATTCGAGACTTATCTGCACATAATCAGTACAAGCCACACTCTGTTCCCACAGAAAGTCTGGCTTAAAAAAAAAAAATCTCCATTTGTTTCATTGGGCACTGACAAGCTTACAATATGTCATGGTGGACATATAAATCAACTCCCCCCCCCCTCCAAAGGCCAAAATAAAAAAAATATTTTTGACCTAAATTAAATACCGGTAATAAAAAAAAATCCATATATTATTTAGATACCTCCTAAATAAAAGCGCATGCAAATTGGTTGATTGATAGGCGCTGAGGTCTGAAAGACTGGAAATCCTTAGGTCTTGTGCATAGGATAAATATGCTGAGTCACTGTTCTTTTCAAAATGCATGTTGTTCCTAATTGCCAAATATCTACAGCTGATTTTGGGTGTGCACGCAGTGCAAGCAGTCCTCCTCTCTGATTGGTGCAGAAAAGATCCCTGATGTATAAGTGCAAGCAGTCCTCCTCTCTGATTGGTGCAGAAAAGATCCCTGATGTATAAAAGCAGGCATGCAGCCACACCTTAAGAGGGGAAATAGGGAAATAGAGGAGTCCGGTGTTAGACTATGTTTGAGACATCTGCGTTCTGGCTATGTGCTATGTCACTGTAAATATCTGTGCACAAATATACTTGCATGGTGAAGGGATTCTGCTTCGTGTTTGAAGTGTTTATTCTTTTTGTGACAAGCCGTTATCTCCAGAGAAAACAGCCTTGAGCATCGGTTGCTTCGGACTTTTGCTGCGCAGGCTGCATGGAATCAAGTAAGAGAAATCTCCTGCCCACCACTCGTTAACATCAACAAATATTTCTAACTAGAGTACTGATTCCAAGTCAACTGCAGAGTTAATGTAGTTACTAGTCATAAAACAGGAATAAACGGTCATAGATGGATCAGTGGATGACACCTGTTAAACGTTGCCAGCCTCTGGTCCCTGTAAGAGTTAAACACCTTACAATGTGTATGATAACAATCAAGATGTTTTTCTCACAGTTCTTTCTTCACAAAGAAAAGCAACCTTTCATAAATTCTTGACGATCATATGTTCGGTTTGTATCTGTTTTGTTTTAAATCATCCATTTTTATCTACCCTGCAACATAGAATCATAGAGTTGGACGGAACCCACAAGGTCATCTACTCCATCCCCCTGACTGTAGCAGGAAATCCTCCTAGAGTGTCTCCAGCAGGTGCCTGTCAAGCCTCTGCTTGAAGATCTCCAGTGAGGGAGAATCCACCACCTCCCTCGGCAATCTATTCCACTGCCAAATCACCCCTGACCGTCAAGAATTTCTTCCTGATATCCAACCGGAATCTCCTCTCTTGTAGTTTGTACCCATTTGATCTAGTTCTACTCTCAGAGGCAGTTGAGAACAAATTTGTTCCTTCTTCCATATGACAGCCCTTCAGTTATTTGAAGAGTGCTGTCATATCCCCTCTCAGCCTCCTCTTCTCCAGGCTAAACATACCAAGTTTCCTCAACATTTCCTCGTTGGGCTTGTTCTCCAGCCCTGTGATCATCCTCATCACTCTTCTCTGAACCTGCTTGCTCTACTTTGGCAGCATCTTTCCTAAAGTGAGGTGACCAGGATTCGACACAGTACTCCAGGTGAGGTCTGACCAACATGAATAACCATTGTCGTCATGTATGTTACAGCAGGAAACCTCAACTGTTTGTGAAATCTCATGGTGTCAGGGATATCTCAGGGAAAGATTTGTGTGTGTTCATCACCTATAGATGTGTGTATGCAGGGCACACAGACTAACCATATACACTAGAAGCATTAGCCATGTAGGAAATTTGTCTCACGTGAAGGGCAGGCCACTTCCCAGCATTCATAATTGTTCAGAATCAGACAGAATAAAGTTGAGCAAGAAAAAATGAGTAACCCTATAATAACTCAGTAACATGTCACTATAGGAGTTTAAAATTATGCATACCATAGAAATACAAAAATTGGAGTAATCCAATGAAACTGAATAGTAGCAGATTCAGGACAAAAGGGCGTACACCTTCATACAACACTTAATGTATAGGATCTACTGCCACACGTTTTGATGGCAGCCAATAACTTAGAAGGCTTTAAACAGGGATTAGACTAATTTATAGAGTCAAACGTTGCTAGGCTATCAATGGTCTCCGCAGTCAGAGACGGCATGACAATGAACATCAGCACAAACGGTAAACGGAAGTCCAGTATGATCAAGAGACGAAGCAACAATGCATCTCTGGCAACTCTCCCAGAAGGTCCCTCCATTGCGATGCTGATGTCACTTTCTGGTGCAGTAGCATCACAACTGATGTACGCCATCCACAGGATATGTGGCAGGAACGTTGGCTATAATACTGCCACTACAAAACATGAAAAAGACAGGAATAGCTGTATAGTAGCAAAAGCTCTATCCCTCAACTTTGTGCAATGGGAGAAGTCACAGATCAATAGTCAGCCATAACCCTCATTCACTTTGCAGCAGTCTCTTGCTCACGCGGATATGCCCTGTCAAACTGATGACCATCTCACTCTTTTTTAATAAATGGAACGGAATTTAAATGTCAGGGTTACTGCCATGGTACTGTCAACACTAGTGGACAAATATAATTTGAGTGAAATGAGTTCAGATACATAACTTGATTTGTTGTTTATATTTAGGGCTGCCAGATTAAAATTCCAAAATAAGGAACACTCTGAATTTGTCTCAGCTGAACATCTAACTTAACTATGTTCTATATAGTTAAGGGGCAGAGGGGTCTGCCTTAGTCGGGAGAGTCGCCACCTTGCAAGCCCGAAGATCGGCAAATGACAAGTTCGAGACACACCACCAACAAAAAGCTGTGAAAGCCTCCGTGGAGAGATAAGAGCTCCGAACTGCGTCAGCCAAGTGTGGGAGGTGATGGCCAGCGGAAAAAAGCCAGACTGCAAAAGGATACCACCTGGAATGTAGCTGTTCACGGAAGATTAGACATTTATAAATTGTAAAAAAAAAAAAAAAAGCATTAGGGGGAGTTAGTAAAGCCTGCCCATGTACACTGTCTTGGATTAAAGTCAGAGGAGAAATCCAATGACCAAGAAAGGTGGTATATAAATACTGTATATTATTATATTATTGTATGAATTCATAATATATGATCTACAACACATCAAATTCCAGAATGCATTCAGGGTTTCAAAAGATATGTCAGACCCACATTTTATCAGCTTATATATACACCAGTGTAAACCAGCATGGGAATGACTCATCTATCTGCAATAATGTATTGTACGCCCACCTGACATGAGGATCATTACTTAACAGATGGAAAGAACCTTAAAAGACCATCTGCAAACCAGATTAGCTTTCAGGAAAATCTACTGGTTTTCCTTCTACCATATGGCAACAATTTATTTTAGGGATATGTAAAAAGGATTCTACCAGCCTTTTCCAAGTTTTATAAACATTATACATATGTGTTACTTGCATCAGGTACAGAATATACACAGAACTGAACATCGTAACACAACGATTTTGAAAAAGAAACTACTTTAAGATAAAAATATCAAGGAGACTCTTCCTAGACATTCCTTCGTGTTTTCAAACTCACGCTCTGATCCACAAAAGATGCAGTATTATTACCTGAACTTCACCTCCGTTTCGCCTTGACAAGCAAACAGGAATACTCTCTGCTTCCCATCCCAGTCTGGAATACTCAAAGTAGCCGTTAACTGCAGTTAATGGAAGCACTTAAACCGTGATCACCAAGGTAACCAGGCCCAATTCATGCAACATTATCATGCAACATTTGTTAACTCCGTGACTCTATAACTGTAAGGCATGCACCATTCACTTTAAAAGCAACCTGACAATTCCACCCACCTTTTAAGAAAAACTACATCTAACATCTAAAAATACCGCCATTTGACAAGATGATGATTTTGTCAAAGTCTTGCAACTAGGCTAGCACAACTAAATTGTTTCTTTGTGAATATATTATCCTTAAACAATTTCATTTCCAAAGGGATCATCCAAAGTCACAATTGGTAGCTACTGTGAGACTAGCTAATTTTACAGCAGGGGAACACTCAGTCGAGCACTTTTTTTCTTACAGAATATCACATGCAGATGAAACACATGAAAACCAGAACTCAAAATTCTGTTGAATTTTACAGAAAGGATCTGCAAGTGAAAGACTAGATTCCTACATACTTCTGTTTATGGTTCTTATCAGCTAAACCCATGTAAATGTTACATTCATATATTGTGTTGTTCATGAATTTGTTAAGTTTCTCAGCAAGAGAAGCAAGTCTATAGAAATCAGTATAACACTTTTTGGATGCCAGCCCAACACAGTTCTAAATCATGTTTCCAATCCTCATACACCAGTAACAAATTGTTAAATAACCAGGCAATCAGCTGGCTGAGATTGCTCCAGCCCTGTATGTATTTTTCCATGGGTATCCTTCTACCTAGACAAAACATTGTGTTGGAAGGTCCATTCCAGGCATTTATAAAATAAGACTAGCTTCTAGCAGCTTTTGATGTATAATATTAAAGATGTAACAAAATGGAAGTCAGAGGTCTCAAATGACTACAATTTCAGAAGCATCATTTTGCATTTATATGGCCCATGAATTCAATTGCCTTTTAAGATCTACTCAGTCTTTGATTATTTCAAGCTCAGGCTATTGTAACACCATTGTTACCAGCCCACTTACTACCACTTACTCTACAGCAGTGGTTCTCAAATTGTGGGTCATGACCCACAATAGGAACCAAAAGCTGTCCCCTGTCCCCTTAAGGGGCGGGAAAAGCATGGCAGCAGCGGCGGCAATCCCGGGGATCGCCACCGTCAATGCCGAAAAAGCCCCTGAAACAGCTGTTTCTGTACTTACCGGGGCCTGGGGGGGGTTCGAGGAGGCCTGCGTGACCCTCTGCAAGCCGCCCTGATCTTCGGCTCGCAAAAAAATGGCGATTTTCGGGCTCTTCCAGTTTTTGCGAAAACCAGTTTTTAGCGATTTGGGCAGGATTTTTAGCGGCGGCTGTGCCCCCGCAAACACTCAGGGTTCTCCCCACCTTGCGGGGAGAACTTTGAGAAATACTGCTCTACAGGCTATTCAAAATCCTGCAGTTTGCTTCATTTCTTCCATGGCATCTGACACACACTGCTCCATTATTTATTCATCTACATTTATTCAGTTACATCTTAAAATGAAATTTTAAGTTTAATGCTTATTTCCTAGCCTCCAAATGTGTGTAAATGTGTGTGTTTTTCTGATTTGTTTAATGCTGTAGATTTAAATCTAGTATGGTCTCCATCTGAACAATATTAAACGCTTTCAGAAAGACGTTTGGATAAAAAGGAACTTTTTTTAACAGTAACTTAAATTGGTAGCACGGGGGGGGGGGCTTTAGTATCAAGAAGAATACTGAAATAGTAACACAATAGGTGCTTGACTACCTATGGTTTGGTGTCATCTTCCAAAAACTTGCAAGACACACAAATATTTTTTTTGCTTTCAGATCTGGATACCTAAAAGACAGATAAATCAGAAAAGTCAAGTCTCCTTGATTCCACTAAGTTTAACAGAACTACATTGGAATGAAACCACTTAGTATATTTCCAATTTCTTTAGAGAGACAAATTATTTGAGCAGGGGCAGTTTTATAGGTGGGTCTGAATGAGCACATGCTGGAGGTTCACACCCATGAAAAGAGCTATACAGATACTTAATTGTGACCCGCCTGCCCCCAAGTCTGCTGTTGCGCTGAGACGTCTGAGAATTTTAGAATGGCACCAGGTAGCAGGGAGGAGGATTCTCCACTCTTTCTCCCTGCCCAGTTGTTTGGAAAGTCACAGGATGCTTGCTGGGCAATGTGAAGGAGCAGAGGTAGAAGTGAAGGGTTTCTTCGTGCTATCGCTATAGCAGCAGTGCAAAGGAGGGCTCTTTCCAGCTGCTGTCCAGTTCCTGGGCAGTCCAGACAGTGGATAGGGCAAGGAAGCTAGCATGTAGGCAATTTCACATGATTTGGGGGGAGCACTCTGGCCTTTTGCCTGATAGCCCACAACTAGCTAGCAGCAACCCTGAATTTGATTCTGGAATCTCAGTTCCTAATGCATCGGTTCTCAAACTGGTGAGTTGAGACCCACCAGGAGAACCAGATGCTGTCCCCTGCCACCTTAAGGGGCAGGGACAGCATGGCGGCAGCAGTGTCAATCCCGGGAATTGCTGCCGCCAGAAAAAAGTACTTTAAACACTTACTGGGGGTCCTGCAGCCCTCCAGAGGGTTCAGGGAGGCCCGTAGCCCCCTCTGTGGGCCTCCCCGAGCTGTAGATCGCCACTCCACAGCGATTACGACTACTTCTGGTTTTCACACTACTTCTGTTTTTCACGTACATGGGCAGGCTGTCCTAACCCCCCTTGGGGGGGGTTACAATATATAAATATCCAATCTTTCATGAAAGGCTACATTCCAGGTGGTATCCTTTTGCAGCCTGGCTTTTTTTCTGCTGGCTGGCGCCTCCCACACGCGACCAACGCAGCTGGCAGCTCTTATCTCTCCTCCCGGAGGCTTTTACAACTTTTTGTCGGCGGCGTGTCTCGAACCCGTCAAGTTCACCAGTCTTCGGGCTTACAAGACGGCAGCTCTCCCGACTGAGCCAGACTCTTCTGCAGCAGCCAGCAGCAGCGGAATATGTGTTCTGCCGGTGGGGCAGCCCAATATAATTGGGCTGCCCATCATCTCTATGGGCTCTAGGAGTAATATGGATTTATTCCTCAAGAACGTTGTTCACACCCCTCTTATGTGATCTCAGACAAGTCAACCAATTTTTTCTGAATCTCAGTTACTCAGAACAGAGAAAACTGTTCTGTCCCCGCCTCCAAAAAATGGTTTGATGGGTAAGACATTAAAGATTCAAGGCATTTAGATACTTTAGTTAATAACAGCTATATATGTGTCATTGACAAATTAGGTAGATCAATTAGATAAGCCAACACAATAAAGTAGCCGCCTTGACAAAAAAGGAAGAAGTTTATCATCATGAAGGCTGAAAGCACTGATTAACTGCTGTAATGAAGTAATATATTAATTGCAAATATAAAAAACAGCAGGTTAATCTACACATAATGCTATGTGAAACCAGCCCTTTTGATTCATACAACAGACACAATCTAACAAGCCCTCTTACTTTTGTCCTAGAGATTGCGTGCGCACTGTTTTTCTGAACACCTGTCGCATCCCTACAAACTTTAATTTTAAAGTTGCCCAAGTGGATGTACTCTTCTGCTTTTCCGGGTTGGTGAGAACAACTTTTAAGATTTCCTAAATAATAAGTGATATTTCTTACTAAGATAATCATGAGAAAAAATACATTTCATACCCCCAGATCATCTGTATTGAGGTTGACCATTACTTAATTGGTTAATTAATCCATTAAATGCAAGATCGTTCACTGCATTAAAGAAGGGTATTCAGTTAACGAAACTAAACATTTTCTTCAATGGTATTTTCATATTATAGACTGGGTAAAGTGCTTAAATCATTCAAGCGTGGTTTCCAATACTTCCACTCTGATTACTAGTAATTCCTTTATTTTCCTCTAGGTGCACACAAATCAATTATTTGATGCCATGTTCTCCTAATGTCCCATTCACTAAAGACAAACTAACATCATTTTTCCCTAGGTCCTCCTCTTCAAATCTCAATTGACTTCTGTGAGTTCTCAAGGACAATGGCTCCAGAACTTGAACAACATTTATTTAGGTAATCGTTTCAGATTGCCAGGACACACGATAACCAGGTCCTTTTGAAAATGTTATTTACATTAGCAAAATTATCTTTATATTTATGTCAGCATCTATTCATTAAATGCTTACGAAATTAAGCTTTCAAAATATTGACAAAGGGGAGAATGATCAGTTATAGCTAAGTTTTGGATATGTGATTATAGTGTACATAGGAAAATCATTTTGAGGCTTCCCCCCCCCCCAAAAAAAAATGTTTTACATAAGCAATGATGTCCAATGAGAACAGACCCAACTTAGCAGGAAAAAAAATGAGCAGCTGCTGAGAAGGAAAAAAAATGATGTAGTGCCAATAAAATTTAAAGCAATACCCTTATTTTGATACTGAAGGATTTAGTAAATGTTCTTCACCTTTATTACATGTTCATATTTAAATATGCAAATAAACAGAATGTCAAAATACACTGAACTTCTATTACTTGCTCTTGAAGAGGTTCATATTGTATGGTCCATAAGTGGCATGAGGTTTATGTCATACCTGAACATGAACTTCAACCCCAAAGTTTCCACTTTCCACCTCCTATCAAAGGTGCGCAAAGCCTAGAAAGCATCAATATAGATTTTTTTTCTCTTGAGAAGTACTCAAATAATACAGAGATCCTGTAAATCTTTAGACATCCTATTTTTGTCAAAGGCAGAATTTTACAGCTCACTTCCTGGATGTTCCTGCAGCACACTAAAATACCATCTGTTCACCCTACTCCCCCTGAAAATTAGTCGTTTTTTCTTATAGAGCAATAAATATAATCTCACGTTCAGTAACTGCAGATCAAGGGAGCTGTTGAACTCTGACAGTGTAATCCTAAACAGTTTTCTAGCGCTGGTGCAGCCACAATGCAGCCCTGAGGAAAAGGAACAAATGTTCCATCACCTTGAAGAGGCCTCCATGGCTGCCCCTGCACTGAAAAACGCACTGTTGACATGGCTACACTGGCAGTGGAACTTTGGTTAGGATTGCTCTGTGAATCAAGCATCCACCGAAACTCTAGGTCAATATCCAAAACTGAAGTCAATTCTTGGCATGTGGGAATTTGGGGCTTGTCTAAGAGGGAGACAACTCTCTGGGAGAACAGTTCCTTCTATAAACTTGTCAAAACCTTTCAAAACCAGAAGTCCCAGGTCAAATATCCTTGGATGGTTAATTGGTTCTTGTTTGCTCTCCAGGTACATGGCATGTCAGATGTCTCTTGATCTAAGGGAACGTTTCGTATTCCCAAACATTCATTTATTGTTGGGCAGGACGTCTGGCTCAGTTGGTAGAGCGTTCTTCTCACAAAACTGCCTGAAGATCTGCAGGACAGCAGTTCAAGACGGCCGGAAGTCTGTCGGAGAGCTGCTGGCACGCCGAGCTGATAAGCTGCAGAGCCCTGTGGGGGAGTGGAGCTGCAGCTGAAGCAGCTCAAGCTGAAGCGTGCTGAGGCGAACGCCAGAGAGAGAGAGAGAGCTGGACTGTGAAAGTAACACCTCGAATGAAGGGTTCTAAGAAAGATTAGAACGTTATTATATTGTAAAAACCCTTTGGGGTTTAGAATAGCCTGCCCATGTACACCGCCTTGCAGAGACGTATTTAGGGTGGAGCGGAGGGAGCAATGGCTCCAGGCGGCAACTCAGGCTGGGGCGGAGAAACGCCGCGCCATCCTGACTTGCTGCCCACCCTCAGCTCGGTTATGCTGCCTGGAGCTAGGGGGTGTTGGCCACCCTCAGGGCGGCCAACACCCCCTAGCTCCGGGCGGCATAACCGCTAGCCTCGCCTCTGCCGCCTTGAATAAAGTCAGAGGAGAAATCCAATGACCAGAAAGGCGGTATATAAATACTGTATATATTATATATATTACTGTATATTATTATTTGACTAAAGTATATCCTGCTCTCCCTGTCCTCCTCAACACATCAAAGCAGCTAAACCTAAAACACGTCACAACTCTTTACAAGTAAATCACAGTCCCTTTTTCCAGACCCCTTTTTGTTCAATAGTAGTCAAAAGAACGGACTGTGGTGATGATATGCTGACAGACCTCATTTTGGAGGGGAAGCTTATTTCTGAAATTTTATTTTAAAACTAATCTTCCTACAAAGACCTATTCAAACAATACGTTTGGCAGAATGGCATTGCCAATGGAGGAAATTCACACTCTCTTGATAAGAAGTCATGTAAAATCCACCCTGGTTACCCTTCCCTGTTCCCTTTTCCTTGAAGAACCAATTCAGGCACTGAGAGTTGGAGAGCCTTTCCAAGCCCTAGCTGCTCTTCTGTTCTTTTGCCCAGCACACCAGCAATGTCAGAGGTACTGTCAATCACTGTCCTCAGCGGAAACAGATAACTTTATTAACTAGCAGCTCCTCACTGTCCTGGCAGTATTTTTTGTTGGCTGTTCCCACTGATGTGCAGATGCTTAGTGACTGGTGCACAACCAATTAGAAATATTTGATGGCTCTCTCTTGCCCCCAGCTGCTAAACTGCATTAAGAGCAGGTCTTAAAATTTACCAAAAATAAAATTAAAAAATATTTTAAAAAGCTCTGCATTAACAGTTATTGCTCCAAGTCAGCAATTGTAGCCACGGCCTCAGGGGTATTCTGTGGCCATAAACTGAAGGCAGAGACTATGACTTTTGACATTACCTCATGGAAAAATGTATATGAATCCCTGACATCTGAACAGTACAAGCTACTTAATATACTAATGAACACACTCTGTTGGGTGCTGGCCCACTGGACCTGTGAAACTGCCTCACTTTCTAAAGATAGATTTCATTAGTACACAAGCTAAAAAAAAAAAAAGATGAGGATGTCCTGCCTGAGGGGATATCCAAAATATGCGGAAGAGGCAGAAGTGATAGCAAGAGAGGCAGCTGCCAGGCTTAACTCATTGTGCTGTGCTCCAAGTCAGGATATGTCCAACATCTGCCCCCTAGTATTTCTCGTCTCCTCCATCACGATGCATGAAACACTGAATGAAGAACCTAGCCCCTAATTTAACCAAAAAAAAATGCTGCAAGGGGAAAGAGTAACAGACAGAAAAAGATATCCAAAATGTCTGAAAATCCCATAAGTAAACCAGGACCCGGGGGGGGGGGGGGAATAAAGGTATTTTTAGATTTTGTCAACAGAAATCTTTTAGACCTGTTTTTTTATACCAAAACGTACAGTACAATCCTATGCCACTTTACTCAGAACTAAGTCCCACTATGAAGCAAGCCGTACTAAGAAGATGGGGTTTACTCCCACGTAGGTGTGCACAGGATTGCAACCTTCTCCTTCCCCTGATGTTAGTCTTTATTTTCCCCCTCAACTGGTATTTTTCCTTTATCATCATCATCATCATCATCAATAAAAGTGTGGGGCTGCCTTTGAAGACCATTCAGAAACTTGAACAAGTGCAGGATGCCGCTGCATAAGTGCACCCCGGCAACAGGTAGCTTGACTGAGTCATTCCGTTATTTTACTGATTTTTAATTTAAAAAGATTTATACTCTAACCTTCCCACTTTTCCGGGAACTTAAGGCGGCCCAAATGGTTATCAGTCTGTTTCTAAGTACAGTTCAAGAATCTGATTATTACCTTTATGGCACAATCCTAGATGTGTCTACTGAGAAGTCCTACTGTGTTCAAAGGGGCTTACTCCCAGGTAAGTGTGTACAGGATTTCAGCTCCAAGGCTCTTTTACTTAGTTAACTTTGCCTTGCTCGACTTCTCTCTCAGATAGTACTACGAGGTAGCTTTGATGGGGCAGTATACTGTGCTATCTGGACAATCTCCAAAACGTCTTCCGACAACTGTGAAAAATGTTCCTATTGGAATTAAGTTACAGATTACGCTGTTCTAATGCTATTATTATTGCAAAGTGATCAGCAGAAAACAGAAGGCCAATTCAGACTGCTGCACTCAGTTGACACTGTGAGGACAGCGTGACAATAAATCCTCTCCGTTTCTTGGCAAGAAATGATAAATGTCTCTTTCCTGCTCTCATTCCCCTGTTTTCTCCTCATTTTAATCAACAATAGTGACAAAAAAGTGTTCTAATTAGAGAACACTAATCAGGTGGAATTGCATTTGATTGACAATGGAGAAATCGCTGCCCATTCTGAGTGAAACAAAGAGAGATTGGTTTGTTTGTCTTTAGAATCCGGAGATTAGTCAATAGACAAAAGGATGGCATTGAAGGGAGAAGACCCAAACCCAACATCTCAAGTGTAATTACTGACCAGCCCTGTGCATGCACCTAAAGATGTAGCGGGTAAGAAATGTGTATTGTTGGATTAGATTGGGACACCAAAATAAAGAGCTTAAACTTTGCAGAAGGAGAAAAACTGCCATGAGCAATGAGAAGCTCAACAATATGCATCGGCAGTTAACAATAAACCACCCAGAAATTCAAGTACGTAAAGAGTGTTGAATTTTGTGACAAAATGCTTTCTTACAGACTTTTTTTTTCCCTATGCAAGGATGAAACGACTATTCCAAGCACATTTTCAGTCATAAAAATAAAATAAATACGCCATTCATCATATAAGGTTTCCTTTTCATTGTGGGAAGACAAAAAGATAGAAACGAACCATCCATTTAACTGTTTATTAAACTTAAATCCCAGCTCTTCGTGCTCAACGTTAGTTTAGAAAGGAAATTTTTTTAAGGAGCAATACTAGCACTGTGCAAACGTTTCCGTGCTTGATTTGTCGAGCCAATTGCCAAGTGTGAGCCAAGTACTGATGGTATCTACTTTGTTCTGCCAGTATTTGTTCTTCCTAGCTTACCTGCAATTCCTCAAATTGGGGTGGGGATCTATAATATTGCACAGCTACTTAGGACATGTACTGTGAAGGGGGGGGGGACACGACATAATGCCATTTTGTTCTTTCTGTTCCGTTTATTAATGGACTTGTTTGCCTATGCTGGAAGAAAAACTGTGCAATGTTTTTTTTTTCCTTCAGAGAACAGCAGCAGCCCTCTTACCATTGCCTTGCTTGCTGCCCTTTGCAACATGCATCTCTCAACAGGACAAAAAGATGGGCAGAGGACCACCATGCCAACTGTAGCAGACAGCAGGACAGGTAGGGGATACAGCTGATACAGTGCAGGGCAGCAAAAAGCAGAACAGGAGGCAAGGAGGCAGGAAATGGAACCACCAGGGGTTTTTCTGCCAATTACAAAATAAAATTATTTTTTTAAATCCAAACTAGAAACAATCATTTCAAAAATAATAAAAACCAACCAACGCTCTCTCCATAAAAACCAACCAACACTCTCTCCAGTAAGTAGAGACTATGAGTAAAACCAGCAGCTGACAAACGTTGGCACATGCGCCACACAAAATGTGAAAATTCTCAAATGGATTTGTGAGATACTTCTGAGTATGAGAGGGGCAATCTCATTTGGATCACATGAAAAGAACACAGTATATGCGATTGAGGGACATTCGACAATCAAGTGCCAATTTGGAATTGTGCCCATTGTCATGTCATGCCCAATCTGTAGGTTTTGAGGACTGCCAAAGAGAAGTGAAGTTAATTTAAATCTCATTGGTTTCAATACATTTTTAAGTACAGCAACCTAGAATAAGTGCTACATTGTGTACAGTATTTTTTAATTCTGTTAAAAATTCTTAGCTATCTAGTTGAAAAATGATACTGAAAACTACAGACTCTGCCCCTTTGTGGCTCTCAGGGGAATTTTAGTAGTGCATTATTAATGCATATATGGTCCATGGATCACTACAGCCTGGCTCCTTGATTTTGTGCTTTTGAGCTAGACAGTTCTCCCTGATTGACTGCACCTTCACCAACCAGAGCTTTACTGAGCTGCTAGAGGGAGGAGTAGAAGCCTGGGGGAGTACATAACTGGGCCCCCTTCCTCACCAGCAATCACACCTTGGGAGTCCAGGAAAGGAGCATGTATTTCTTCATGCATATGATCACAGTGGCGTCACTCTAGGTCGGGCGGAACGCTACGTTGCAGACCTTCCTTACTCACCAGCACGAGGCGGCCCCGCCCCCTCACCTTCGGAGCCATTCAGTGGGGCAAAGGCAACGCGCAGGAAATATTTCAGAGAGGCTCCTCCATAAATAAAATGAGCATGCAGTATCCAGATGACTGGTTTGTGATGGTAAAAAAAAAAGAAAACAACCTGCTGCAAGTTATCCTAGATTTCTGACCCATTTTCATGACTCTCCTGGCCAACTAACAGAAAAAGCAACACAGCAGCATAAAGCAAACTCTGCTTTCTGCACGTCAAACAGCATATTATGATGTCACACAAAAGAACACAATGCCCTGCCAAATGTCTGCAACTCCTATTCTCTTGCCACATCCTTGCTCAATCCATTTAATTCTCACGAAGAACCATGTCAATACAGCATCACTCACTGAGGTGGATGCTGGTGAGCTAGCGAGCTAAATAAGTAAACAGCAGCAGTAACAGCTACACTCAACAACTGAACAAGGTTTCAAAATGAAATACATATTAAAAAGTAGGAAATTAGAAATCCGCTGGGTTTTAGACTAACTAAAAATCCAAGAAAACTTGTGGAGAGTGTTCGCAGTTGACCTTCCTAGTAGCTGCAAAGCAGACGCAGCAGGAAGCTGTGGAACGGAACCTGAGGTACATTTGTGTGAAGCGAAAGAGAAAATACAAACGCTGTCAAGATAACAGGAAAAAATGGGTTGCAAAACAAGTGTTTGTGTGGGAATTCTTACATTCGTATGAAAATTAGCAGAAGGGAGGGGGGAGAGACTTCCCTGTTTGAGAAACAAATAAATGTGCATTTCAGTACAGGTGGGCCCCCATATCCACTGATTCGCTATCCACGGTTTCAAGTATCCACGGAGGAGCCTGGAACATATCCCCAGCGGATATGGGGGCCCACCTGTACTATACTAATTCAAACACAATGGCTACGGACTACGGTTTATCACAATGGCCACAATCCAAAGGAGGGACCATCAACACCTGAGAACTTCGCACACCACCACAGTTCCATGCGCTATTTTTGTTGTGGCAGTTCTCACGATTGAAACAGCAAGCGGCCCCTGGCCGTGGAGCCTACAGTGACCAAATTGCAAGTGCAGCGCCATTCTCTCCCAAACAAGGTGGTTTCTTCTTTAGATTCTAGCAAATAATTTTTCAACATACTACCTTTCAGGTTGACCATACTATGTTCACGTGTTGCTCTGCCCTGTCCAGGATCTGAGTATGGCTGGGCAGGTCAGGGGGATGTGAAAAAAAAATAAATAGAAGAACTCACCTGAGTACGCCCAATAAAGATCCCCGGATGCCTTCCGCCGCCGAATCTGCACTGAACTGCCATGTCTGCTTTCATGCAGTGAGCTATCATAACCTTCAGTCAAAGCTGGGAGAGGAAAAAAAGCAGAAGCAATTAGCCAAGTGACAATCACTGACTGAAAGTTAAATCATTTAGGCATTACTGCAATTATTAGATCAGCAGAGACTATAGCCTCCATACAGATGAAAATACAAAACTCAAGGCACAGTTATTACACTGATGAATCAATCATCTGTGTGACAGAGTTCCTTCCCCAGCCCCTTACCAGAGCAAACTTACCAGCAGAAACACTTACACATACAGTACATACACACTCAGCCACAGGCTGACCTGACCTGGTTGGGAGCCAGTTTCTCCCACACCACAACCCTTACAATCTCTCTAAGCCAGTGGTTCTCGAACTTTTTAGCACCGGGATCCACTTTTTAAAATGACACTCTATTGGGACCCACCTAGCTTTATGAGACGCTCAAACATTTATCTCCCTATATTTAAACAAGCTTGCAAACTGCAGGAGGGCAGTTTTTGAAGGGCAATTAGCAGCTATCTGATTTTTGAATAGCCTCAGGGCTTGTGGCAATTACTTATCTGATCTTTCCATCACCTGGGACCCACCAGAAATCAGGTCGCGACCCACCAAGTGGGTCCCGACCCACAGTTTGAGAAACACTGCTGTAAGCCATAGGGAAACTATGGATAACGTACGTGTGTTTAATTCATATGCCTGTACACATCTTCAGAACTCCCTGTTGTCCAAAGGTGAGCCTGAGTTGATAAAACAGAACCAACCCAAAACAACAGAACAACAAGCTACAAAACTGTCTAGGCACAAATGGGCCTAGATGAAAAATAGATTTTTTTTCCATCTGCCACCATCTATTTCCGTTTGTTCCAAAAAAACCAGCGATGAGGACACCACCTCTCTCGTTGCTGTTCATGTTTATGTCAGTGACAGAGTGATAACAACTGGAAAAAAGTTCCCCTGTTCAGCATGATCTGTGGCATTCTGCGGAGAGGTAGCTAAGTAAAGATGACTACACCGTGGAAGAACCATCTGGAATTGCAGGGTTCTGTATATATAGAGAACAATACTGTAAAGATCCTTATTGGACAAAGGCTGCCTAGGTAAACCGCCTTGAGTAACATCCGAAGAGCAATCTGAGGATAAGAAAGGCTCTGTGTGTGTGTGTGTGTGTGTGTGTGTGTGTGTGTGTGTGTGTGTGTGTGTGTGTGTGTGTGTGTGTGTGTGTGTGTGTGTGAGTGAGAGAGAGAGAGAGAGAGAGAGAGAGAGAGAGAGAGAGAGAAAGAAAATAAATAAATAAATAAATAAATAAATAAATATTTTTGGGGGGAAGCCATCCATAATGAGGAGCTCCTAGCCAGAGCTCCACCGATAGCTGCTTCCTTGGGTGGAAGATGTTTTGTTCAAACACCTTGGTGGTGCTGTTTTTTACTTACACTGCCCTGTGATAATTCTGAGTTTCAGGTAATGAATGGGCAGCTCAAGAAGGCAGCTGTGCACAGAGACCTGGCCAGGAGCTTCTATGACATAACAGAACCATGACATTATTTTTAAAGGCATTAAAATAAAGAAGAAAATGAGAACAAAATTGAATGAATGAGAAATGAAATTGAGAGTTAGGAACAATTTAAAAGAAATATGCACACTTGTAGTTCAGGCCATTGCAGCAAGGAGGACGTTTTTCTCCTTTTGGAGGCAAAGCATGGGCATTCTGTAGCTGAGCTGCTTCTTCTGAGCCCTCCTCACATCAAAACTCGGGTGTGCAACAACAAAGGAAATCTGCTTGCCTTTAAAAATTTAAGAAACTGGATTTATAAAACAAAACAAAAAAAGGGGGAGG
The DNA here is from genome assembly GCA_026170595.1 of Plestiodon gilberti rubricaudatus. NCBI lineage: Eukaryota > Metazoa > Chordata > Lepidosauria > Squamata > Scincidae > Plestiodon > Plestiodon gilberti. The sequence continues at coordinate 242,578,529 of JANXHW010000002.1, forward strand.
GGAAAAAAAACCCTGCTTCGTTGTGCCTCCAGAGCTTTTTCTGCTATTTCCTGGAGATTTTTGTTTAATGTTAACACTCTTATTTTCTTTTCAATAAAAGCCCACCATTTGTAAAGCTACTGTAAGCATGCAAATCTTTGTTTATTGCTTTTGTACACTCAACTGAACAAAAATTGGAGCGGTGCCGCTTCAGAAATGCCAGAAAGCTAGCTTGAACACAGCTCTCTCACAAGCGCTACCTACGTAAGTGCAAACAAAAACAGAAATTGCTTTCAAAATGAACAATAAATGTAAAGGCATTATTAGACAAACAGGTGAGCAATGCCCAATTCAGAAGCAATCACTTACTTTTATTAGTTGAATAGCAAGCATAAAAACGTACTTGGTGACGAAACTGAAGGAAGGACAGGGCAGGAGTGATTCCTACAGATTGGGACCCCCCCCCTTCTGCCCAAGATATTCAAATGTGTTTTTAATTACCCTCCCGCTTTCCCCAAACCTCAGCAGTATGGTGTTGCAAACTCTCAACCAGCCAGCATTAAGAGTTAAACTGTGGTTGCTGACTTTTCTTCAGCCTGAAGGGGGAGAGGGGGAGGGGGTCAAAGGAAATAAAACAAATAGAAATAGAACAAGACCCTTCCACCCTAGGAGCCTAGGCAAATGTCTCCTCACCACTTGAAGGACCAGAAGAGAAGGACTGGCCCAACCAACTCCCCATCAGTGGAACTTGAGCACCTTGAATGCATCAAGAGATCAGTGTGGATTTTGTGTCCACTGTCTTGACCCAAATTACTGCGAACAAACCTTTAACTACAGACTAGCCTGGTTTGAGATGGGGCTACAGCTCAGTGGAATAGCAAGTGTTTTGCATTTTGCAGTGTTCTCAGGTTCAATCCCTAGCATCTCCAGGTAGGACTCGGAAAGATCTTGGAAAGCCCCTCCTACTGGTGTAAATCAGGGGTGCGGAATGTCCGCCCCCCCGGGCCATTTAAGGCCCGCGAAGCCATTTGGTGCGCACCGCTGAGAGTTAGCTGGGAGGCCATTTGGTGCGGCCCGCCGAGAGCTAGCTGGGAGACCATTTGGTGCGGCCCCTCGGCGAAAACAAACTTTGAATGCACTTATCTCCTTTGCGACACGGACGCGCAGCAATGAGGGCAAGCAGGAAGAAGAGACTAGGCAGGCGCCTCTCTAGGACGTGCAACTAGTCTTGCTGGTGGTAGGTTCTCCGGAGACTAGCGAGACAGACTAGGTGCGTCCTAGAGAGGCGCCTAGTCTCTTCCTGCTCGACCACATGGCTGCGCATCCATGAGCGGAGGATGGAGGGTGGAAAAAACCCAAAAAATCTGTTGTGGGTGTTGCTTCTCGCAGTAAAAAATAAATAAATAAATAAATTTCGGCCGGCCTAACAGCTGACCCTCAAACAATGTTGTAAACATTCAAATGGCCCTTGGCAGAAAAAAGGTTCCCCACCCCTGGTGTAAATAATACTGAGGTAGACAGACAAATGGTCTGACTCAGTAGTACAAGGCAATTTCCTATGAGATTTAATAAAAGGTTGTTAATAGCCAATGCAATGGACGTTTCTTTATGGGAGATATTTGTTAAAAGATGGTTGCTGGGTCCACAGATCTCTCTGGAATGCTCAAAATGGAGAGATGTTGGACTTTGGAGATGCTGGATTTTGGACGCAGTGACACTTTCCACCCTCTCCAGCTAAGGGTAGGGGGCTGATCTAAGATGTGCAAGAAAACAGAAGTACGCAACAGAGAAGCAGAGAGAGAGCTGCGAAATGAAGACACCTCATAGGTTGGAAAGAACGTCTTTTGGGGATCCAACATGAACCAGCAGATCTACTGCCTGGTTGGTAGCTATGCATGCTTAGGCTTACCAGATTTTTTCCCGGGACAGAGTGTAGCCATTTAGGAGAAGGAATGTGGACAGGTGTAGCTTGTTAAACCCTTAGAACACAATTCTAGGCATGTCTACTCAGAAGCAAGCCCCACTGAACACAATGGGACTTGCTTCTGAGTAGTCATACCTTCGATTGTGCTCTAAGGCAGCGTTTCTCTCAAAGTTTTCCCCACGAGGCGTGAAAACCGGAAGTGCCCAAAGATCAGTGCAAAACGGCGATCCAAAGATCGGGGAGGCCTGCAGAGGGTCACGCAGGCCTCCCCGAAGCTCCCCCCAAGCCCCGGTAAGTGCGGGGGGGCGTTTCGGGCACATTTGCGGTGGTGGCGATCCCCGGATCGCCGCCGCCACCGCCATGCTGTCCCTGCCCCTTAAGGGGGCAGGGGACAGCTTAGGTTCTCAATGGTGGGTCGTGACCCACCAATTTGAGAACCGCTGCTCTAAGGTTTAACAAGCTACACATGCCCACATTCCTTCTCCTAAAAAGCTACATTCTGTCCCGGGAAGAAATCTGGTATGTCTATGCATGCTCCATGTTTCCACTATGCTCTACTTGGATATTTGAAAATAAAACATTTTTTAAAAAAACTACATTTCCAGAGCTCTCTCCTCCAAAGGAAACCAAATCAGAGTAGCCTTCTCCCTAGAATGTCTCACTGCTCGGGGAAGTGGGAGAGTCTAACAGTATTCATGTTGATTGGATGTGAGTAGCAAACATTTGGGCAATATCAGTGTATGCTTCACTGTCTAAGCAAATTATCAGTGACATTTCCGAGGTGTGTATATCAACAGCTGTCAATCAAACAACCAACATGACTCACTACTGAACACGACCTCTGGCTTGCACGTCACAGTAAATATCTGCAGGTAAACTTTTGGTCAAAGTTCAGATATACCGATCCAGTGCGTCCAAGCACTGAAAGTGAAAACAGCAGCTGTGCTCGTTTCCACTAGCTCACGAAGCCAAACAGGGAAAATCATTGGAGGCAGTGGCGTCGCTGGAGGTGGGGTGGAACGCTAAGTTCTGCACCGCGCTGACCTCCGTTACTCACCGGCACGAGGCAGCCCCACCCCCTCACCTTCGGAGCCATTCAGTGGGGCGAAGGCAACGTGCAGGAGACTCCCTGCGCGTTGCCTTCGCCCCATTGAATGGCTCCGAAGGCGAGGGGGCAGGGTGACTCTTGCCGGTGACTCAGCGTGGTGCCCCACCTCCAGCAACGCCACTGATCCGAGGCCCAACAGTTCACCGCAAAACCATGCATCAACATAGCTACTTTTTCAGATACTGCCTTTTGCAGTAAATGCAAAACATCATGAATACAAAAAGAGCCCTGCTGAATCAGACCAAGGGACCATCTCATCCAGCATCACTTATACCACCGTGACCAAGCGGATGCCAACCAGAGAACATGGGAAGCTCTCGCGCAGACATGCCCTAATTACAAGAGGCCCATGTGTGATGCTGGGATCTCATACCAGAAACTCCCTTTTCTATGTGCCATCATGGTAGATAGCCAGAGGCAAGAGGCTGGTGGCATGTGCTCTACTGCCACCTCTGAGAGCCTGAGCTATTCAACTCTCAGGTGCAAAACTGCGCTGTTCTCAGTCTGTTCCTTCCCACTTACTGGCTTGATGCCCATCTGCTTTACTTGCCTGCCTACTTCCTGGCTCAACTACCTGCCTGTTTGGTACATTTGGTACACAGCCTTCAGAGTACTAACCACAACTAAACTGTAAAGGATGCGACACATTCAGCGCCTAGGCATTTCTCAACAGGGTTGTCAGATTTAAATCTAAAAAACAGGAGACCACGATGCCCATTCAGTGATGCTTTTCTGACGTAATAAAATGATTTTGTTCCATGCACTGCGAGGGTCAGAAGCATGAGTTGTCCCTTTAAACTAGATCAGGGGTTCTCAACCAGTGGTACTAGTACCACCAGTACCGATGCTGGTGGTACCCAGGCTGCCGGAACACTGGAATCCCGCTCCGATGTAGCGCTTTCGGCGGCACGTTTTCACTCCCGAGAGGCTCCTGCCTTTGGCCAAGCCTCTCAGGAACGCTGAGAAAAGCCCTCTCACCCACCCAGAGCCTCCTACCTGCGTTTTCTGACCTCCGAAAACCTGAGGGATGTCGTAGCCAGTCACTTCCGGTGGTACGCAGCAGGAGAGTGGCACCGGAGGTGGTACTCGGCCAGGAAGAGGTTGAAAACCCCTGAACTAGATGTATTTGGCAAACCTGGAGCGCACATTTGCAGCTAGATCAAACTTACAACGAGGAAACAAAAGCAACTGCACCATGAAAATGTCCCACCCATGCAAAAAAATACAGCCACATGTCACAAATAAGATGGCTGCCACTTTTTCAGAGAAGAGGAAATACAGTGGCTAATAACTCCTTAGTCACAGGCCCTCAGCAAGCCTTTCCTAGTGACACAAGGGTAAAGAGAACAGGTTAAAACAGTTTATAGATCCTGAACAGAAAACATTCCGTCAGCACTCAAAATTTAATCAATTGTAAAATCCTTTGTACTCAGAGCCGGAGTAGTCAAAGAATGGCAGCATGGCAATTCTATGGTATGGCTATGAATCATGCTATTGATTTTCAGTATCTTCTTGCAGAAAATTAAATTATGCAAATCCAGGCCTTTATGAATCTTTTACTTTAGTGGTGTGAAATTGAGCACTTGCTTAAGTCAGCATCTTATTTATGCAATTAAAAATTTGAAGCTCCTCTGAAAGTGTGCAGTTTCACTTTCCTCTCCATAGACTCCTATAATAACTATAAATCTAAGTTTATAACAGGTAAGCATTTGTAACACATAAAGATACTGGGTGCAAAGGGTGCAGGCAACACTATTAAGATGGATGAAGGCTGGAAGGACAGGATCAAATCTTCCCCTAACACAGGGGTTCTCAACCAGTGGTACTAGTACCACCAGTGGTACTTCAACCAACTGCTGGTTGTACTCAGACTACTGGACCAACGGAACCCCACTCCGATGCGGCACTTTCGGTGGTGTGCTTTCGCTCCCGAGAGGCTCCTGCTTTTGGCCAAACCTCTTGGGAATGCTGAGAAGGGCCCCCACCCACCCACCCGCTCAGAGCCTCCTACCTGTGTTTTCTGGCCTCCAAAAGCCAGTTACTTCAGGTGGTACGCAGCAGGAGAATGGCGCCGGAGGTGGTACTTGGCCGGGAAGGGGTTGAGAACCCCTACATGTTATCTAGGTAAGGGGTGGGGTTTACATCTGTGTGTCGTGTGTCTGTGTGTAAATAAGGGCCTCCCAAACCAACCATGAATAAACATAACCTTTAAGAAAACGATACAGGGGGAAAAACTGGTGTACGAATGGATTAAAATATTTTCAACTATGGAAAACCTGTAAGAAAACGAATAGATCCCAAAATTTATTCTCCACACTACATTTCTGCCTTTCAAATCTTCTGTTTCTACAGCTTTCTGCATCCCATTAGCTCAAAGTTCTCATACATTAAACAGCCACTTTTGCATGTTCCTATTTTTGCTTCCCATCAATTGTTATCCCCAGAAGTTCCTTTAACCACAAATAAACGTTTTCAAAAGGCTACAAGTGCTTCTTTTACTCAGAAGCTTGAAAATAGAAATCCCAACATACATGCCCATAGCCTAGACATAAACAATTCTAACAGAAATATGGAGTCTGGCAATACTTTTGTTGCTATTCTTGTAAATGTGAGGGTTCTCAGAGCCTAAAATTACACATTTTCTCTGGAAATAAAGCCAGGCTCTTCCTTCCCAACTCATTAGCAGTCACGATTGTGGAGATTTAAATTTAAAACATGTATAGAGTGTTGCCTAAAGGCTTGGGAGAATGAAAGGAAAAAAGAGGGGGGCAGAATAAAATTCTCCTTCATGGATCATTGCCTTGTCGTGGCGAAGGGGCTTGCGTAACTCAATGAAGCCATGAGCTATGCCGTGCAGGGACACCCAAGACGGACAGGTCGTAGCAGAGAGTTCTGACTAAAAGTGATCCACTGGAGAAGGAAATGGCAACCCACTCCAGTAACCTTGCCAAGAAAATCCCATGAACAGTACCAAAAGGCTAAAAGATATGACGCCGGAAGATGAGCCCCTCAGGTCGGAAGGTGTCCAATATGCTACTGAGGAAGAGCGGAGGACTATTCCAAGTAGACCCAGAAAGAGTGAAGCGGCTGGGCCAAAGCCAATAGGACGTCCAGCTGTGGATGTGTCTGAGGTTGAAAGGAAAATCCAATGCTGCAAGGAGCAATACTGCTTAGGAACATGGAATGTGAGGTCTATGAATCAAGGCAAGCTGGATGTGGTCAAAAATGAGATGATAAGATTGAACATTGACATCTTGGGAATCAGCGAACTAAAATGGACGGGCATGGGCGAATTTAAGTCAGGTGACCATCATATCTACTACTGTGGGCATGAATCCCTTAGAAGAAATGGAGTAGCCCTCATAGTCAATAAAAGAGTGGGAAAGGCAGTACTGGGGTGCAACCTCAAAAACGACAGAATGATTTCAGTTCGAATCCAAGGCAAACCATTCAACATTACAGTAATCCAAGTGTATGCCCCAACCACTGATGCCGAAGAAGATGAAGTTGACCAGTTCTATGAAGACCTACAACACCTTCTAGAACTAGCACCCAAAAAAGATGTCCTTTACATCATAGGAGACTGGAATGCTAAAGTAGGAAATCAAGAAATAAACGGAACAACAGGCAAGTTTGGCCTTGGAGCGCAAAATGAAGCAGGGCAAAGGCTAACGGAGTTCTGTCAAGAGAACACGCTGGTCATAGCAAACACTCTTTTCCAACAACACAAGAGGCGACTCTACACATGGACATCACCAGATGGTCAATACCGAAACCAGATAGATTATGTGCTTTGCAGCCAAAGATGGAGAAGCTCTATACAGTCAGTAAAAACAAGACCTGGAGCTGACTGTGGCTCAGATCATGAGCTTCTTATTGCAAAATTCAGACTTAAACTGAAGAATGTAGGGAACACCACTAGACCAGTCAGATATGACCTAAACCATATCCCTTATGAGTATACAGTGGAGGTGAAGAATAGATTTAGGGCATTAGACCTGGTAGACAGAGTGCCTGAAGAACTATGGACAGAAGTTCGTAACATTGTACAGGAGGCAGCAACTAAAACCATCCCAAAGAAAAAGAAATGCAAGAAAGCAAAGTGGCTGTCAGATGAGGCTTTACAAATAGCTGTGGAAAGAAGGAATGCAAAAAGCAAGGGTGAAAGGGAAAGATATAAACAACTGAATGCAGAGTTCCAGAGAATAGCAAGGAGAGATAAGAAGGCCTTCTTAAATGAACAATGCAAGGAAATCGAGGAAAACAACAGAATGGGGAGGACTAGAGATCTCTTCAAGAAAATTGGAGATATCAAGGGAACGTTCTGTGCAAAGATGGGCATGATAAAGGACAAAAAAGGCAAGGACCTAACAGAAGCAGAAGAGATTAAGAAGAGATGGCAAGAATACACAGAAGAACTATACAAGAAAGATCTGAATGTTCCTGATGACCACGCTGGTGTGGTCACTGACCCAGAGCCGGACATCCTAGAGAGTGAAGTCAAGTGGGCCTTAGATAGCATTACTAACAACAAAGCTAGCGGAGATGATAATATCCCAGCTGAGCTACTTAAAGTACTAAATGATGATGCTGTGAAGGTGCTGCACTCAATATGCCAACAAATTTGGAAAACTCAGCAATGGCCAAAGGATTGGAAAAGGTCAGTTTACGTTCCAATTCCAAAGAAGGGCAGTGCCAAAGAGTGTTCAAACTACCGTACTATTGCACTCATTTCACATGCTAGCAAGGTTATGCTCAAAATCCTACAAGCTAGGCTTCAGCAGTACGTGGACCGAGAACTACCGGACGTACAAGCTGGGTTTCGAAGAGGCAGAGGAACTAGAGATCAAATTGCCAACATGCGCTGGATCATGGAGAAAGCACGAGAGTTCCAAAAAAACACCTACTTCTGCTTCATTGACTACGCAAAAGCCTTTGATTGTGTGGATCACAACAAACTGTGGCAAATTCTTAAAGAGATGGGGGTACCAGACCACCTTACCTGTCTCCTGAGAAACCTGTATGCGGGTCAAGAAGCAACAGTTCGGACCGGCCATGGAACAACTGATTGGTTCAAAATTGGAAAGGGAGTACGGCAAGGCTGTATATTGTCACCCTGCTTATTTAACTTATATGCAGAGTACATTATGAGAAATGCAGGGCTGAATGAATCACAAGCCGGAATCAAGATTGCCGGGAGAAATATCAACAACCTCAGATATGCAGACGATACCACCCTAATGGCAGAAAGTGAAGAAGAACTAAAGAGCCTCTTGATGAGAGTGAAAGAGGAGAGTGCAAAAGTTGGCTTGAAACTCAACATTAATAAAACTAAGATCATGGCATCTGGTCCCATCAATTCCTGGCAAATAGAAGGGGCAGAAATGGAAGCAGTAACAGATTTTACTTTTCTGGGCTCCAAGATCACTGCAGACGGAGACAGCAGCCATGAAATTAAAAGACGCTTACTCCTTGGAAGGAAAGCTATGGCAAACTTAGACAGCATAATAAAAAGCAGAGATATCACCATGCCAACAAAAGTTCGTATAGTCAGGGCGATGGTGTTCCCAGTAGCAATGTATGGTTGCGAGAGTTGGACCATAAGGAAGGCTGAGCGCCGAAGAATAGATGCTTTTGAACTGTGGTGCTGGAGAAGACTCCTGAGAGTCCCTTGGACTGCTAGGAGATCAAATCAGTCAATTCTAAATGAAATCAAGCCTGACTGTTCCCTGGAAGGACAGGTACTAAGGCTGAAACTCAAATATTTTGGCCACCTGATGCGAAGAGAGGACTCTCTGGAGAAGACTCTGATGCTGGGAAAGATTGAAGGCAAAAGGAGAAGGGGAAGGCCAAGGATGAGATGGTTAGACAGCATCACCGATGCAACAAACATGAAGATGAGCGAACTCAGGAAGATAGTGGAGGACAGGAAGGCCTGGCGGGATATGGTTCATGGGATCACGAAGGGTCGGACACGACTTAACGACTGAACAACAAAGAATAAAATTGTGCAATTTCATGGTTTTGGGGAACCCTGAAGCAAGATTAAGAGATTTGGGGCAGGCTGCCATGAGCTGTTTAAGAATTGCATGGAAAATAAATTAGCCTTGTATCTACAAACCGTTATAATAGTTGAGCATTCATCTTTCTCTGCAAATGGAACCAGAACCTCATTATTAACATACCACTGTATTTAGTCATTGGTGGTGGACCTTTAATGCAAAATGACTCAAGGGTCTTTGGGATCATCTCACCTGATCTGCAAAACAACAGCTGGGTTTGTTTCTGCTCTTTCCAGGGACAAAATGGATCATGGAGAAAGAGGAGGCAGAAGGTATGGAGAGAGAGTACTAGACTAGTGAAAGGAGATTAAGGACAGCAACACAGTCTTAGAAATGACTGGAAGGTAGCACAGGCAGCAGCCAGAAGATGGAAGCATAAGGCAGAGAACCTTCTACCAACACTAAGGGATAGCAGCCTAATAAGCTAAAGAAGCAAAAAGACAAAGAAGCAGAATCGAGGTTTGCTGCCTTCAGAAATAAAGAAATGGGGGTAATCCACAAAGAACAAAGGGCTCCATGCCTCAGAGCCATCAGAAGTCCAATTATGGCTCAGCATCTAAATTTGTTCCACTGCTATAATCTGGATTTAAGGCACACTGCACAACGGGGGGGGGGGGTAGAGAGAGAAAGAGAGAGAGGTATTCCATGCCAAACAAACACCAAGTCTATGTACAGAGACTACAGCACAATCCTGTCCACGTTTGCGGCACCTGGAGAATAAGTGGCACCGCCGCAGAGGTCGGCACCACTCTACATATTAGAGTCACCGCTGCACCTGTCGGGGAAGGTACATTCTCTGCCAGGCGGCGGAGGGCGTGGGGAGGGTGGAACTGGCTGTTCCAGAGGGTGAGATTGGTCGGCCGAGCCCAGGATGGGGGAGGGATCGGCGGCGGCCTCCTCTGTCATATTCTACCCCCTTTCCCAGGCCTGGACGCTATTACACGGGGTTCTCAAATGTGCACCAGTGAAACAGCTGGCACACATCCCAGTATCCCCATTGAGGTGGCTGGCATGTTACTCAGGGTAAAGTAAAATTGTCCCTTTACCCCGAGGAGGCCTCTGACTGTACTGGGGCAGGCCCAATCTTGCTCAGGATGCTGCAAGCACCTTACTTGTGCCGCTGCATCCGGCTAAACAGAATTAAAAAGGTAAGGGTATCCCCTGACAATTAAGTCCAGTCGTGTCCGACTCTAGGGTGTGGTGCTCATCTCCATTTCAAAGCCGAAGAGCCAGCGTTGTCCGAAGACGCCTCCGTGGTCATGTGGCCGGCATGACTCTGCGGAGCGCTGTTTACCTTCCCGCAAGCGGTACCTATTTATCTACTCACATTGACATGCTTTGGAACTGCTAGGTTGGCAGGAGCTAGCCAAGCAACGAGCGCTCACCCCGTTGCGGGGATCAAACTGCCGACCTTTCGATCGACAGCTTATGGTTCAGCGGTTTAACCCACTGTGCCACCCGCTGGCTACAGTGGGTTATTAAACCCAATTAAACAGAATTGGGCTACCCATTACACAGTTTAATCAGGGGTGTATGTCTCTTTTACCTTCTTACAGTGCAGGGGTGGCCAAACTGCGGCTCCTGAACCACATGTGGCTCTTTGACGTATAGTGTGCTCTTGACGTATAATATGCAAATATAATTTGACGTATAATATGCTCTTGAGAATATGTTGGCTGAGCTCCTTTTTGCATCACAATTAATATAAAAGGAAAATAAGAAAATTTCAAGCTGTATAATTTACCAGGTGTAAACTGAGAGTCCACTGAATTAAAACATAAGTTTAATGTTCACAGTGAGTAAATATACTTAAGAATTTAAAAGCTTCTTAAATATTGTGGCTCTCAAACATCTGATGTTTATCGTATGTGGCTCTTACATTAATCATGTTTGGCCACCCCTGTTATAGAGCATTCCTCTTTCAACATGCAAGCTTCCAAAGAATGTTGAGCTTTCAGCAAGCTCCTATGATAGCATATGAATCTGTAAAGAAGGAAAAAGCATGGAGATTTGGACTAGATAATCACTAGGGAAAAGAAGGCAGGGAACAGTAACCATGTGAGAGGCACAGGGAGCTGACACGGACTCAAGAGCCATATCCCGGCAACACTAGAGACTTTTCACCCAGCTGTATTCTGATTGCTAAGCCATCACTATGACTGCATGCTTTCAAACTTATCATTGAATCTCCAACCATGAAAGCAAAGCAAAAGGGGAAAGCTGGGTTGCTCAAGATAGAACATCCCACTTCTGAGACAAGCAGCAGACACATACCCATTATTAACTAACCACCAATAGTTTTAAAATTATAGTGTCTAATTCTCCCCCTACCTGCATCCCGATGTTCATGCTAGCAATACAGCAAAGACTGTATCAACATGGGCAGGTTTTTCCAATGCATGTTAACCTCCCTCATACATACAGATTGAAAGGGAAAAAAAGAGAGGGGCAGAATAAAATGTGTGCAATTTCATGGTTTGGGGGAACCCTGAAGCAAGATTAAGTGATTGGGGGCTGGCTGCCATGAGCTGTTGCTTAAGAACTGCATGGAAAATAAATTAGCTTTGTGTCTACAAGCAGTTGTTTTGCAAATCAGGAGGAGTCATTTCTGGTAGCGCACACAAGAACTCATACCTCTGTGCTAGGAGAGAAAAATATGCTTAGAAAAACAATCGACTCAGCATAGCGCTTGCAAATCTAACCTTCCACCAGACTCCTGTGTCCCACCAACCTATACATTTAACCAATTCCCTATACCCCCAAACAACTTTCCACCAGCATTTTCCTGATTAGCTGTAATTTTTTATTGATGTACATATTTGTATTTTTTAATTTGTATATGCTCCATCTTTTTTGTAATATGCCAAGGCACAGAAACATTCTTCCCTTTACAAATAACCAAAATCCCTCACAAAGGAATTGATGTTTTCAAGGTGCAGGGCTATGCACGGAACTGGCAAGCGCATGGCACAGTCGTTTGTGGGGAGTAGGACTAGCAGGACACACGTTACATCCTCCTTCAGCCAGGACCCTTCCTAAATAGCCTTGGGCAAGCCACCATATCTCTCAGACTAACTTAGCTTTCAGGATTGTCATGAGGATAAAGCGGGAACAGAACACATGTCACCCTCGGTTTCATGGACAGCGGCAGGATTGAAACCTAATAAATAAGAGGGAAGATAACTGAGCAGCAGAGTGTTGAGGGAAAGATGTTTTGGGGGATACGGAACTGGGAGGCGCAGCTCCCAGGGGAGCCGCAGAAACCAGCCAGGGGAGCCGCGGAGTGCCATGGAATCCTCTCGGAAAACAGAGCAATGCCAATTGGCAGGCATCAACATAATGTAATGGGGAGCCACGGCCAATGGTCACCAATGGTCAAGGGAGCCGCAGGTCGAAAAAGTTTGGGAAACACAGTATTAGGTGTACAGAGATAGAGGGAGCTGCTGGCGGAAGGCCTAAAGTTGAATTGGAGGGCACAGTGACAAGCAAGAGACTGTCAAGTGATAATGCTTGATAATACCCCTTATCAGAAGCTAGATACTGGTGTGGACCTGGTGTGGATTTTTTTTCAGTTTTTTTTTGGGGGGGTGAGGGTTGTAATGGTGGTGGGGTGGTAGAATAGCCTTTCGCTTGGCCCTTCTGTTGTGATGCAACCTTCATACTTCCCTTTTTATTTTTGTTTGCTTAATTTTACCTCAGATTGCCCCGTGGCAAAAAAGGCAGGACCAAAAGGGTTTTAAAATATACAACCTCCTATTCCCTAGTTGAAGGTACTTCTGCCTCTTCCCTCAGATGTTTGCACTAGCCTCACATACTGTACACTCGTGTGTGTTGAAGACCACTCCCACCAAATGTCCACTACTGACACAGCAGCTGTTACATATGAGAAATATTGCAACTGCTGTCTATGAGGAACAATGGGCCCTCTCACAGTTTACACAAAAGCATTCTCCTCATGCCCAATTTCCTCTCATTTCAATCAGCATTAAAATGTCAGATCCAACATACTACCTAAAATGACTCAGTCTTATGTCACACATCTACAGATAGCAGAAGCAATGAAATTTTGTACTATTTGTTTAACATTCTAATCGGCTTCCCATTTGCTCTGCCTCGTATTCAAATTTTCAATCAAACGCATTTGATAAGTGCACTCAAAGGTATAATAAGGCAATTTCTTCCTGGATATTTTTACTGACATTTAGAGTTCATGGTTTAAAAATAAATAAATCTACATGCAGAATTATTTCCCCATACACATCTGTTTTGCATATAAACGATTACACTATGTTCACATCCGATATTTTATATGTTCTTGTTTAAATACCATCTCTTAGTCGGTAGTGTAAGAGACGTGAAATCTCAACGCTGATCACTTAGGAAACTTACTTACTAGGAAACGATTTCACAATGCATTCTTGCTGTTCGATTCACTCTCAGTTGTGGTTCCTGCCAAGCTGTGTTTCCCTGAAGCCATGCTACATCAGAATAATTGTACTGATATAATTAATTACATTCTTAATGAGCTCAGAACCATAATACAAGTGCTTAGGCCAGTTAAAAACGCTCACTGAAATAAAGGCAGGTCTGTACACACACCTCACACCAGCCAAGCTTAGGCGTCGTTATGAATTAAACTTGCATCGAGGAGGCAACTAAAGGTACAGGCATGCGCACCAATGTGGCTGACATCTAGATCAGAATGGTGCAAGCACATTTTTCGTATAGCATTTAATTCCAGCCCCACACCCATATTTATGGCACAGCATATAATTTCAGACCTTCTACCCTTGCAACTTTTCTCTAAATATACACACACAAAAATGTGCACTTTTGCCACAGGCATATTTTATCACCATAGTATCCAAGCACGTTAAGTGTCCTTAACACTCCTATTTTAAATTGGCTTGCAGAAATCCCTTGCTTGTTTATGTGATTCCTGAAAATTGCTTCCAACAGAGGAAAAAAATAGTAGCGCCAAGAACTACACAGGCAAACTGCAATTTCTTTGCTTCTAAATACTGAGCACAGGAAAAGGGCTGGGGTAAGTAGTACATTAAGCACTCTGCAAAGTAAGGTCATGGCCAAATTGGGGTCCCATAGGTGGTCTATAAATATTTGGAATGCTCCATTGTTGTGAAATGTGTGTCACTTTTGCTCCCTGCTTTTAATTACTATATTTATTTATTTATTTATTTATTTAAAAAACCGTACATATTCCCCTTCTCCCGCCGAACACACAGTAGTTTACAAAAGGAAAACACTATGAATACCAATATAAAAATAACAAGGTCATCATAAAACAATCCATCACAACAAATTCAAAAGTAAAAAAACAATGAGCACAGATGAAATAAAATCACTGAGAGTTCCAACATAAGTAACCAATGTCAGCCGGTGCCAAGGGCCTTCTTAAACAACTAGGCCTTAGCCATACACCTAAAGGCAAATGATGGCAGCGCCAATCTGGCCTGCAAAGAGAGGCCATGCCGAACAGCCACTGCCACTACTGAAAAGCCACTGCTTCTTCTGAATGCTGGAACTTCCAACAATCTAGGCACCTGAAACAGGGCCACTGATGAGAATTTGAGGGTGTGTGTGTGTGTGTACACACACGTGTGTGTGTGCACACATGTGTGTACATACAAGAATTACTATACAATTGCTACAGTTAATTATAATATGGCAGTTTACCTTTCAGACAAATACAGTAACACCAAACACTCTTCAAGATGTAGGGAAATTAAATACCGTATTTATTGGCGTATAAGACGCACTTTTTTGTCTACATTTGTGACCCAAAATAGTAGGGTGCGTTTTATACGCCAATACTAAAAAAATCCCTTTTCCCCCCTTGCCCGTTTTAAAGCATTTTCGGGCTTACCGCGTTTTTCCCTAGCCAGAGAGCTCCCTTGTGCTTTCTTCCCTAACTAATCTATCCGATCTACAGTTGTTTGTCGGGTTTAATTTATGCACGTGCATGAGTTTAGCTTCTCAGCAGCCAGCAGAGGGCGCTGTGCTGCAGTTAAATTCAGCTGAGCTGCAGAGGGCGTGGTCTTCTCAGCTCTCCTTGGAAGGGTAAGCTTCTGAATTGGGCCTAGTTGGGGAGGCTTTGGAAACTGCATAGGTGGGGTGGGGTAAGAGTTGAGTCTGGGTTTTTTTTTGTACTTTCATGTTGTTTACTTTGGAAACTGTGCATGGGGTGGGGTGGGTTGAGGGAAAAAGAGTGGAGTCTGGGGTTTTTTTTGTACTTGATATTTATGTTCTGGTGCATTTTGTTCATGTGTCTTATTGTTGTGTGTTTTAAAAGAGATCCTGGTATTTTTGTGCAATTTATGTAAATTAGCTAATTAAGCAGCCAAGCGGTAAGTGGCCAAGTGGCCCAAAAATGCTTTCAATCTTTTTTTCTTGAAACCCAGGGCCAAAAGGAAGGTGCGTCTTATACACCGGTGCGTTTTATACGCCGATAAATACGGGTATATAAAAAGATAGCTTGTCCAGCAAAAGATAAGAGAATACTGCCTATAATCCTGAAATGAAATGGCAACGTCTATTTAAAAAAAAAAGCTTAGCTGATCATATGAGTTTTAGTTGATCAATTAATCAATCACATTTGCATACGACTAAAACAAAAAGCATACTTCGTTCGTATGTACATGTATGTATCAGTCTTTCCTGGTGTGGAAAAACAGGAGGAACACCTCTTAATACAATTATTATTTGCAATGTTTATAAAATTACTTGTATTATGACATTTAAAAAACGCTTGCTGCCAAATTAATCAGAATTTTTTTTAGTCAAATGTTTTAACTGATTAAGCCAACCACTTAAATTGATGAAGTGTTAGCAGCCCTAATTTTGTAGGTTTAACAAGACGCAAACACAGCCTAGGCATCATATGGTTTTTAATGTTGTATTATCACACCAGATAATACAGGTCTGCCATAAACATGAACCACCTCCAGCAAATTCTGGGACACCCCCCCCCAAGCCCTGGAATCACCATGACCGATGCTTGCACTAGCACTGGGCGCCATTTATCCCCCCCCCCAACATGTACACTTCATTCCTCTAAGTACTGATGCAGGTGGGAGTTGCTATATTTTAATTTCCTAACAATACCCCTGACATAGCATAGCCCTGGAACTATGCCACATTAGGCAAGTAATGGAAACTGGTGGCCTCAGACACATCAGTGCTGAGAGAGATGCCACTACTACTGCTACTTTAAGGCATTTTGGGGGATAATGGCTTCCATTGCAGTGGTGTTCCAAGAAGCAATACTACAGCTGCTGCTGGCTGGTAAGCCCACCAGGGCTCACCTATATAGAGGGCAGTGGCGTCGCCAGAGGGGGTGTGGCGCATTAAGTCGCGAGAGACACTGCAACACGTCGTGTAAGCGGTCCCTCCCACCCGCCACCGGAGCCATTTGGGCCAGACTCCTTGAGCTCCTGCACATTGCCGTCGTCTGCCCCGAATGGCTCCAATGGCGGGTGGGAGGGGCCATTTACAAGGCGTGTTGCATTGCCGTCATCTGCCCCAAATGGCTCCAATGGCGGGCGGGAGGGGCCACTTACAAGGCGCGTTGCATTGCCGTCATGTGCCCCACATGGCTCCAATGGCGGGTGGGAAGGACCACTTACACGGCACGTTGCAGAGCCTATTGCAACTTACTGCTCCACACCCCCTCTAGCAACACCACTGATAGAGGGAAGCTGTGAATGTGTAGAAGGTAGACAACAAAGGGCACTTTGCTCAAGGTCCCCTTAATACTGGAACCAACCTTGAATCAATACTATTGCATTTGTAGGATTGAGCTCTTGGATTCAGAAGCAAGAGAAATGGAGACATTCCCTCTGGTGAGACTAGTCTCTTCCTTAACAATGGCCTATAATATTATGTACTACTTTAGTGATTAAAGGGAATAAACATAATCACAGTTAGTAATTAACTCAGTGCACATATGGAAAAGATCAGTTTTCCCTTTTTCAGTTATCAACAGCAATCTGTAAACTTTAGAGGAAAAACACATCTGGGGAATTTCCCTGTCTCATGCCAAACCTTGCAGAGCTAAATAAAAGCCAAGACAGTTATACAGCATGGTGCTGCTTGTGTGCATGATCATGTTTTGTTTATTTGGATGGGGCTTTGAAATATAGATTTTATTAAGATTTTTCAAAATATGCATAGGTTAGCAGCATCAGAAATAAGTAAAGAAAGGTCAAACATCAAGAATCCCTCTCACCCCCTACAGTATATCTATAGGTGTAGCTTCCCACACATCAATGAGTCTTGATAAATCATCGTTTAAATCTGCCATTATAATATATGCACTTGGCTTGGACATTTCCAGTCTAGTAGTTCTTCTTTGTTACTGTCAACACCACTTTGAAATGGGAGTCCAGTTTTCCAGGAATCTGCTCTGCTGCAAGATTGTACCACGTGTATCAAATCTGTCAACTTTTGCCAAGACCGTATCCTCAGTATTTGTTCTTCCACTGAGTAAGTGCTAAAGTATTCTTATATTGTAGTTTCACTGACTGCAACATATTAAATGTGGAGCTCCAAAGCACCATTTGCTGCCCGATACACAATACACGCCAGGAGAGTGTGACCCAAGCCAGTCTTGTGCAGTTTTGCTTGGGTTGATGGCAAGTATGCATCAGATCCCACAGGCCTTTGGGTAAAAGGTCAAACTTTGGTTCATAGGAGCAACTTCCCCACTTCCTTTACTGGCTTGTGCAAAGCCTAGCCTTGGAAAACTCCATGACAAAAAGCCAGACCTTGATTGGTCTTCCTATTTAGACATGCAAACAATGCCACACCCTCATTAACGTCATCAGAAACTCAACCAAGAGCAATATGCTAATCCAGATGCAGCCTCCTGAGCAATCAAGAAGTCCTCTGCCTCACCCTTCTAAGGGTACTGCGCCATAGAAGACATCCATCTCCACCAGGGATAAGGCAACAAGAAAAAAAAACGGTCCAAGATAAGCGCACCTCACAATAACTTCCATGTTGTCCAATGGGGAATCTGTTTATAAAAAGTTGGGTCAAAGGCCCCTGGGTTGCCCGCTGTCCTCTATTTTGCACTGAGTGCAGCCCATTCGTGCTGCATCAAGCACTCTCGTTCCCTCCATGAGCCAAGAACCACTCAGGACAGGTATCAGACAGCTCATGTCTCTTTCTAGCTCTGCGTGCTAGAGGAGGAGGCTAGCTCTGCAGGCTAGGGAGGATTGCGCTGTGGGTCAAGCAACTGCTTCTGTGTCCACCATATGCAGTATGTGTGTGAATTATAGCAGGATTTCCCAAACTGTGAGTTGCGACCCACTTGGTGGGTCACGGCTTGATGTCCAGTGGGACCTTGCATTGGGCCCTCCCACCCACACTGGCATCCAGTTGGTTCCAAATTGAAGCCCTTTGAATGCAACTGGTGCCCGCTCCCGGGCCACGCTCCCGGGCTCCAGGAGGAGGAATCGGGTGCGACAACCCCCTCCCCTGGGGTCCCTCTTCTAAGGCATCCTGATACGCCCCTGCAGGCTCGGTCTGGAGGTCTCCCCAGAGTCTTATTTGGAAAACAGCAGCAGTTGTCTATCTTCAGTGTACGAATAGCTTCATCTTCTTTCTACCTGCCAGCCATTCTCAATGGGAGCCATATGGCCCCCTGGGGAGCCCTGACACATTTGAAGGGGCCACAGACTGAAAACGGTGAAAAGAGGATTTTATGTTTATCTGTTTGTCAATGTTGTATCATTGTTTGACAGGGGGCCCTGCAGCGTAAGAAGAGCTCCTAAGAGGCCGTAGCCCCCCAAAAAGGTTGAGAATGGCTGGAGATCCCTCCACATCTGTTTTTTCCTCGGTTATTTTCAATGACTGTTCCTTGGTTCTCTGTGTCTCTTGCCACCACTATCCCCCAGTCACAAGGGAGGCATCGGGGGTTGGCCAGGTTGGGCCCTGGCTAGGGTCGACACCCATCAGAGGGCCAACCCAGATGGGCCAACCCCTGAACAATCACTACTGGTGGCAGCGGTAGCTTCAATCACATTGACAAAGGGTGACTGGGAGTTGCTATGGGAGCCCAGTACTGCCCCCATCAACCTGACACCGGCACTGCCCATTCACACCACAGAACGGAGAGATTTCAGCAAACTGAAAGTGAAACAACAATCCATAAAGCTTCATCACAATCCTTTAAAACTTCTCCAATCACAATTTCACATGTTCTGGAAGCTGCTTTTACATGCAGAGAGAGGCTAAATCACAGCCCTCAATTTCAAGATGAAAAAAGCAAAAGTTAAGTATGGTGTCACATTGCATGGGGATAAGTGACCCGGTGAAATAAAGTTTCCCAGCATCAAGTAGGGACCTAGAAGACTTATGAAGCACAACAGTCCTTTGGAACTGAAAATACTATAAACCATTTCAGGGCACATGTTAACCACTGTCGTTGATATAAAAGCAGAACTGCGATGAATATAATTAAAATGTACGTTCAAATATTTTAAATGTTATGGCCAAAATATAGTTGGACTCTTCTGATCTTATCTGCAGCTCTTCACAATGCATATGGAGACCACTCCAAGGGCAGATTGGAGTGGGGGGCAAAAGATGCCTGGAAGGAAAGGGAAGCCTCAGAAGTATCACCCACTGGATTTCACTAACTGCTTATAAAATATTGAAGTGCAAATTCTTTTCACAAAGTCCCACCATGTTAGGATGGGTTAATATCTAATAGCTACTGCTGTTTGCGAATTGCTGAATATATTTTTACTCAAAACAAAAGCCTTTTTTGGTCATCACGAGGGGTAGACAAATTCTCCCAACATAAACAAAAAAATATGTAACTATAAGCCCAAATTAGCTTCTCTCTAAATCTAGCATGGAGAAGTCCGGAGTTTTTTGTTTTGTCTGACCTACAAGAATCTTCAGAGACCTGGGAGAAAGAGAGCATATGCCATTAGGTTCGAAGGTTGAGTTCATATCTCTTTTTGCCTTGTGTAGTATCCATGTCAAACCAACATAGGTTCCAAGTATACTCTTCAAATGTGATGGTATATTCCCAAATACCGTATTTTCGTTCCATAAGACGCACCAGACCATAGGACGCATGCGTGATATGGATAAAAAAATAGGGGGGGAAATATTTGTAACTTACCGGGGCTTGTGGGGACTTCGGGGAGGCCCGCACGACCCTCTGCAGGCCTCCCTGATCTTCAGTTCAGCGATAAATGGCTATTTTCGGACATTTCCGAAAACCGGAAATGCCCGAAAATCGCCGGTTTTTCCAAACTGAAGATTGGGGAGGCCTGCGCAACCCTCTGCAGGCCTCCCCGATCTTCAGTTTGGCGATAAATGGCTATTTTCGGCCATTTCCAGTTTTCGCGAAAACCGGAAATGGCCGAAAATAGCCATTTATCGCCGAACTGAAGATCAGGGAGGCCTGCAGAGGGTTGCGCAGGCCTCCCCGAAGTCCCCACAAGCCCCGGTAAGTTACATTCGGTCCATAAGACGACCAGACATTTCCCCCTATTTGGGGGGGGGGGACTGCGTCTTATGGAGCGAGAAATACGGTAGGTGACCATGTTGCATGGGAAGTAGTGCTTCCATAACAAACAGAAGCTATTCAGTGGGCATTCACTGCTTAGGCATTCACCTCACAGGGTGCTGTCAGGTTAAGGAGGGGCAGAACAATAAGGCTGAAAAAAGGACCTTGGTAAGTTGCATAATAGCTCCTTCCTATAGGAGATCTCTCTCAAATGCCCTTCATTGCAAGGAAAATACTGCCTTTGGCAGACTTCTGACAGGAGAGAAATTGAGGAGGTTGTGAGGTATGAGTAAGTACAATTTTTCAAGGTCGAAAGACAGAAGGAAGGGCAGTTTTTTTTTTTTTAAACAGTATTTATTCTGAACAGACAGGGATTTCATATACTTCCCATTGTAACTGTAACTCACATAATCACCAGGCCCACTTTACAGTTTCAAAGGCCACGATCCAAACCAAGGAACTGATGTCAAAGCAAGATATTAAAGTAGGAGTGGAGCTTTCCTGCTGAAATCAGCAGAACTTAAAAAGTGCTCTTGGGCAGTTGAAGCACAACATGCGCTTCCAATGAAAACTCTTGCTTATATTTGCCTTAACTTTTAATCTGAAACATTTGGCAAATTAAACCCATTACTTACAATCATTTTTTAAAAAAATCTACAACCCATTAGAAATGTTATGATATCCACTCAATGTTCTTCAGCTTGAACATGCATGATGTCAACGGGTTTGTGATGGGACAGGAAAGAAGGTAGATCAGGACCAGGAAGGGGGGGGCAGGTTCAGCAGCAGTAGTGTCTGCCGAATCCAATAACACCACCACCCCGTCCCAGGCTCAATCCACTTTCACGGGTCCCTGCAGACTCCATGTAGACCCACCAGGGGTTTACCTAAGGGCAAAGGAACAAATGTTCCCTTTCCCCAAACAGGCCTCTGGTGGCTAACCCTCAACCTCCCCCCCCCCCGCAAGATGCAGCAGGCACCATGTTGCTACCGCTGCATCGCCACGTGGATTGGACTGTTACTCCCAGAAATGTATGTATAGGATTGTACGCTTAATAAAATCCACAAGCCCCCAACTCCACCCCAATTTTAGCAAAATGATGACTTCCCCATAGTCCTTGAAAAGCTGTAGCTAAGGGGGCTGTCACCATAGTTGGCACCAGAGGGGGGACATGTAAGCAAGCACCGCCATGGCCCCCATTGATGGATCCGCTTTTTAAACATGAACTAGAAATTAAAGTAAGACTGCAATCGCGAAAGTTAATTCTACCACAACCACGAGGACTTTCTTCAATATGAAGATGGAAGTGTGTGAATGCTAAATAGCAATAGTAATAATAGTAATAATATTTATATACTGCTTTTCAAAAGGAGTAGTTCACAAAGCGATGTACACAGTAAAATAAATCAATAAATGGTTCCCTGTCCCCAAAGGGCTCACAATCTAAAAAAAAAAAAATTACAGAAGCGACACCAGCAACAGCCACTGGAAAAGACGCCATGCTGAGGTGAAGAGGGACAGTTGCTGTCGCCTGGCTAAATGTATGAGGACTCCCCTTTGAAAATTGACGCTTTCAACATTCTAACATGTAGGAGAAAAATCATCCTTCCCCCCCCCAAATGTGCTTTGCACATTCTGTGCCCCCCTCAGCATTTATCCTGGTGCCTCCACTGACCATCACAAGAGAGTTGGGCCCCCTGACCCTTCCCTCAGTAATTCAAACACTATTTCATGTATTGATGTTTCTCGGAGGCTCTCCTCAGAACCCTTTCCAAACGCATTTTTAGGCCTAATCACACTGTCTATTGTTTTACTGAAAAGACAAAAGGAAGTTGTAATGTTGCCATACCTTTCTGTCCCCTCAACTGTCTAAAAATGTCAATTATTCATTTTTATTGGCTGACAGCTTCAGCTACCTTCCTATCCCGCCCTTTTTAATGGATTGAATTTCCAAGAAATGCTAATTTGGAACCTAAGAACATAATTAAAGCAGAAGAACAAGTAGGGGGAATGAGCTTTGTGTATACATTAAAATGTGGCACAAAAGAAGAACAGAGCACCCCAATTGTACAAAAAAAGAGGAGCACTAGCTCTAATTTTAAAAGGGAATAAACACATACAACCTCAACTGGTCCATGTACGGTCTGACAATTGTACATAATGAATTTGTGAGAGACACAAACGAATGACAATCACGATGAAAAATATGACAATCCAGTAACAGACAATGACAAGCCAGTAATATTTACTAGCTTGTCATATCTTTCATTTTGATTCTTTTGTGTCTCACTATGTTGTTGTTGTAATACTGCACATTGGCCAGTTGGGACTACATACATTTATTCTCTTAGAATAACAGATCGTACTCCATTTTTATGCACTCGGGATACTGTGTTTTTCTTTTTTTGTGGTTCCTTCTAAGGTCCCTTCCCTCTTTTGGTTTCCATATTAAAATGTAGATCAAATACAGTTTTCAAACTGAGGGCCTAGAGCACCCTAGTGTTGTTGTTGTTCAGTCGTTAAGTCGTGTCCGACCCTTCGTGATCCCATGAACCATATCCCGCCAGGCCTTCCTGTCCTCCACTATCTTCCTGAGTTCGCTCATTTTCATGTTTGTTGCATCGGTGATGCTGTCTAACCATCTCATCCTTGGCCTTCCCCTTCTCCTTTTGCCTTCAATCTTTCCCAGCATCAGAGTCTTCTCCAGAGAGTCCTCTCTTCGCATTAGGTGGCCAAAATATTTGAGTTTCAGCCTTAGTACCTGTCCTTCCAGGGAACAGTCAGGCTTGATTTCATTTAGAATTGACTGATTTGATCTCCTAGCAGTCCAAGGGACTCTCAGGAGTCTTCTCCAGCACCACAGTTCAAAAGCATCTATTCTTCGGCGCTCAGCCTTCCTTATGGTCCAACTCTCGCAACCATACATTGCTACTGGGAACACCATCGCCCTGACTATACGAACTTTTGTTGGCATGGTGATATCTCTGCTTTTTATTATGCTGTCTAAGTTTGCCATAGCTTTCCTTCCAAGGAGTAAGCGTCTTTTAATTTCATGGCTGCTGTCTCCGTCTGCAGTGATCTTGGAACCCAGAAAAGTAAAATCTGTTACTGCTTCCATTTCTGCCCCTTCTATTTGCCAGGAATTGATGGGACCCGATGCCATGATCTTAGTTTTATTAATGTTGAGTTTCAAGCCAACTTTTGCACTCTCCTCTTTCACCCTCATCAAGAGGCTCTTTAGTTCTTCTTCACTTTCTGCCATTAGGGTGGTATCGTCTGCATATCTGAGGTTGTTGATATTTCTCCCGGCAATCTTGATTCCGGCTTGCGATTCATTCAGCCCTGCATTTCTCATAATGTACTCTGCATATAAGTTAAATAAGCAGGGTGACAATATACAGCCTTGCCGTACTCCCTTCCCAATTTTGAACCAATCAGTTGTTCCATGGCCGGTTCGAACTGTTGCTTCTTGACCCGCATACAGGTTTCTCAGGAGACAGGTAAGGTGGTCTGGTACCCCCATCTCTTTAAGAATTTGCCACAGTTTGTTGTGATCCACACAATCAAAGGCTTTTGCGTAGTCAATGAAGCAGAAGTAGGTGTTTTTTTGGAACTCTCGTGCTTTCTCCATGATCCAGCGCATGTTGGCAATTTGATCTCTAGTTCCTCTGCCTCTTCGAAACCCAGCTTGTACGTCCGGTAGTTCTCGGTCCACGTACTGCTGAAGCCTAGCTTGTAGGATTTTGAGCATAACCTTGCTAGCATGCGAAATGAGTGCAATTGTACGGTAGTTTGAACACTCTTTGGCACTGCCCTTCTTTGGAATTGGAACGTAAACTGACCTTTTCCAATCCTTTGGCCACTGCTGAGTTTTCCAAATTTGTTGGCATATTGAGTGCAGCACTTTCACAGCATCATCATTTAGGATTTTAAGTAGCTCAGCTGGGATATTATCATCTCCACTAGCTTTGTTGTTAGTAATGCTACCTAAGGCCCACTTGACTTCACTCTCTAGGATGTCCGGCTCTGGGTCAGTGACCACACCAGCGTGGTCATCAGGAACATTAAGATCTTTCTTGTATAGTTCTTCTGTGTATTCTTGCCATCTCTTCTTAATCTCTTCTGCTTCTGTTAGGTCCTTGCCTTTTTTGTCCTTTATCATGCCCATCTTTGCACAAAACGTTCCCTTGATATCTCCAATTTTCTTGAAGAGATCTCTAGTCCTCCCCATTCTGTTGTTTTCCTCGATTTCCTTGCATTGTTCATTTAAGAAGGCCTTCTTATCTCTCCTTGCTATTCTCTGGAACTCTGCATTCAGTTGTTTATATCTTTCCCTTTCACCCTTGCTTTTCGCATTCCTTCTTTCCACAGCTATTTGTAAAGCCTCATCTGACAGCCACTTTGCTTTCTTGCATTTCTTTTTCTTTGGGATGGTTTTCGTTGCTGCCTCCTGTACAATGTTACGAACTTCCGTCCATAGTTCTTCAGGCACTCTGTCTACCAGGTCTAATGCCCTAAATCTATTCTTCACCTCCACTGTATACTCATAAGGGATATGGTTTAGGTCATATCTGACTGGTCTAGTGGTGTTCCCTACATTCTTCAGTTTAAGCCTGAATTTTGCAATAAGAAGCTCACCTAGTACCCTAGAGCACCCTAGTAAGTTCGATGTATTCCTAACCCCTCTCTCTCTCTCTCTCTCTCTCTTTATTTCAGTTTGGTGCTCAGTAGCAATTAAAAAGACATAGAAATTCACATCCAGCCAAACAGAGTATACACAACAATGTCTAAATCTTGTACACCAGAAAAACCTCCATCATCAAGTTTTTTAAAAGCTCAAAGCATTGTCTTCAGGAGGCAAAATCCAATGTTAGGAAATTAACAGTTCAATCCGACTTAACTTTTGTGCCGGTGTAACCAGCGGCGCAGCGACAAGGGGAAGGCCCCAGAACGGAAAAGGAATTCAAATCCCCTCCAAAAGAGGAATTCAAAGGGGATTTGAATCCCTTTCCCGTTCTGGGGCTTCCCGTTCTCGCTGCGCCGCTGGTTACACCGGCACAAAAGTTAAGTCGGATTGCGCTGTCAGTTAGTCAAAATCTCTACAATAACAATCCTCTTCTATACACTGCTCGCTCTCTCTCTCTCTCTCTCTCTCTCTCTCTCTCTCTCGTTTGCCCGAGTTTGATTAGAATGCCCAACACTTATCTTCATATGTGAATTCATTTAAAACTTGCACATCATCGAACATTGGATTAAGCTAAGGGAAAAAAAGACTAAGTAGTAGAGAGCCAGGCCAAGCCTGTTTGAAAAAGATAGGTAGCAACTTTAGGTTGGAGGCAAGACATAATTCATGTTTGTGAATTATCCAGACCTACTACAGTTATCACAATGGTGCTACTAAGGAGAGCTTTATTTTTCAAAAATTGCTTCTTAAAGGAAGCTTGGAAACTTTGTACCGGAGAGAGTGCCAGTATCACTTGGGGATGCCCTCTACATAATTAGCAGTCGTGCCATTTATAACTTTATCACCGAGTCGCTCAAAATATTGCATGGACAGTAATTTGGAGACCCATGGTGTTAACTGGCATCACAAGATGAACTGGCTCTAAAAACAGGCAAAGCAAGCCAAACATCACACCATGCCAGGGAAGGATTTCATTGTTGCAATTCACTACACACAGCAAAGCATTTCCTTGCTGGCTAAAGGAGTCTTAATGGACAGGCCTCCCTCCAAGGTAAGATACTCCCAGATAAGTGTGCACAGGATTGCACCTCAAGTGTTTTGTTTTACTGCTGAACTGGGGGAGACCAGTTCAGCAGTAAAACAACATAAAATCAAAGCATAAGAGGAAGATTTCATGTCATTTTTCTTGTATATGGCTTCTCAAGAAAAAAGTTTCTCTTTACTTTCTAATGACCTTCTTTACTTGATCTCACATTTAAGCTTTTAAGACAAACTTCTGATGTTGCTATATTCTTTTTCCTGGCAGGCAATTGCCTATTGTCAGTACAGAATTGCTTCTCCACAGGTTAAATCCAGGGAGTTAACACTTTCTTTCTCTTCCAGTGCAAACAGAATGAAAATGCAGTTGTGTAAAAGGAAACAAAACAAAACAAAAACCAGGCAAAGTTAATTAGTGGCTTTATTGAAAGGGTCAGTTCCGCTGCCCTCTACCTTCCCACACATATGGCCTTAAAAGTTTAGAAAGTGTGTGTGGAAGCAAAGAAATTCCAGAGCTTCAACTGGTACCAGGGCCTCTGTCCTCAGTTCACCCTGCAGTAATTAGGTCCAGTAGCATATGGCTCTGCAAATCAACCTCTGAAGAGAAAATAATGTGACCTTAAAAGGGAGCTTTTTTGTGCAACTTCACTTTTCGCTTTCTGTGCAAAATCATGCTTATGCTCACTTCGCTTATACAAAGCTAATGACACACACACACACACACACACACACACACACACACACACACACACACACAGAGAGAGAGAGAAATAGAACAGCAGTTCAGCTCTTCTTGTAACAGATTTCCATATATATTGGAGGATTGTTAATGAAGAAGCAGGGTGCAAGGGAGAGAATGCAGCTGGAAATTTTTTCAACGAGTGCAACATACTTCAAATTGAGCTCGTTGCAAGTGACTAAATTAGATTCCTTTTGATGTTTTTAAAAAAAAAATAGGGAAAAGACATTCCAGAGAAGCTTATGTTCAAGGCTATGTTCTGAAATAAGCGACAATCCATTATATTCCCTGGACTTGGGCACGGTTTCATCCCCATGGACATTGGAAATGTGAATACTGCCACGGTGAGGCGTCGTCTGCTTTCAACACACATGCACACATCTTTTGCTAGCAACAGGACTCCAAATTACGGTCACAAAGATCCAAGGCTGTTCTCTCAAATGTATACTATTGCATAAAAGGGAAAGGAAGTGACAGGTACAGGGTCACATTAGAAAAAGCCCAGAGCTCTTGAGCTGGTAGACAGATCAACATTGTTGTACCTTCTGCAACCCGCAGAACCAGTATAGAATAAAGTCTGCAACAACAACAACAACAACAATATATTCAGCGATATCTGATTAAAGCATCCATTCAACTTTCATATTCAGTCAGCAATTATCTCTCTTTCCATGAAGCTTCCATCCTCTTAAAGGGATATGCACACATTGCCAGAGTTGAACTATGGAAGCTGCTGAGGCCTCAAGACGCTACTTATGGGTTACTAACTGTGCCTTAAAACTGATGGATTTTTTTTTTTTAAGCAGAGACCAATATTTATTCAGAATACAAATAGATGACTCCTTGTTTAAAGTTCTCCTATGTCAACATCCAGGTTCAAATCCCCGCTCAACCACAAAGCTTCCTGGGTGACCTTGGGCCAGTCACTATCTCTCAGCCCCCAGGTTGTTGTGATGACAAAACGGAGGGGAGGAAATATGTATACCACTCTGAGCTCCTTGGAGGAAGGGTGGTATAAAAATGTGAAAAATAAATAAATAAATAAACTCTGGGACAAAGCTTCTAGCCCAGCATTCCCCCAAATAAGTTAGCTTTTCATATACTGTACAATGTGGGTCTTGATGTAAAAGCACTTTGAAACCAACGATCCCCTAGGTGTGCTGTGCTACTGACTGGAGCAAGAACGCTACTGAACATTTCAATCACCTTCTGCAACTAACAGCCCAATCCTGTCCAGGGCCACTGTAGAGTGCAAAAAGTACGTTGTGCCGGATCCTGGGCAGGATTGGGCCAGTGCTGGCGCAGCGGGAGGCTGCCTCGGGGGAAAGGGACAAAAGTCTCAAGTAATGCCCCAGCCGCCCCCATGGGTCTCCTTGGATGTGCGCCGACAAAACGGCCAGCACAAATCTGAGGAGCCTGTGTAACGTCGGCCAGGCCCGGGATGGGGGATTGGATCCGGCAAAGCACACCGCCAAAGATCCCTCCTCCCTCCTGTTCTGCCCCTTTCCTCCCTCCTCATGCCCCCCCCCATTCCCACTGCCCCGCACAGGACGTAACTGCGTCCGCCAGCAGCATCCAGCGGAGGGTGAGCAGTGCCAGCCTCGCTGCCGGCACTGCTTACTCTCCAGGCGTCGGGAACATGCCTTACGGCACATTTATGACACCCAGGAGCGGCGGAGTGGCCAGCGGCCACAAACTGGATTGCGCTGTAAAAGGGAGTCCATAGCCACCCCAATCCTTCAACATCTTCACCACCAAAATCAATTCCAGGCACAGGCGTCGCTGGAGGTGGGGCGGAAAGCTAAGTTCTGCAGCTTTCTGCCCCACCAATACTCTCCAGTACGAGGCGCCCCGCCCCCTCGTCGTAGGAGCCCGTCAGCAGAGAGAAAGCAACGCGCAGGGACTCTCCTGCGCGTTGCTTTCTCTCTGCTGACGGGCTCCTACGATGAGGGGGCGGGGTGCCTCGTACCGGAGAGTAACGGTGGGGCGGAAAGCTGCAGAACATAGCTTTCTGCCCCACCTCCAGTGACGCCAGTGATTCCAGGGACACGGACACACACAAAATCAGAAACATCTAAAATGATCACCAGCCTTCAGCAGCCCCTCAGAGAAAGGCACACATTTTTGTAAGTAGAAGGGGTTGGGTGATGATGGTAGCAATCTTGGTAGGAACTAGAGGCACTTTACCCAGGAAATGAGGGGTTCTTTTGGGAGACTTCTAGCATTCCTCCCCCGCCCCATTCTCTAGCTTTTTAAAGCTCCCTGAGTATAAATACCCCATTGTCCTATCATACAATTTAAGACATCACTAAAACTTACATTAATACTTAAAAGTTATGACCCGAGCTATTACAAAAAGGTCATTATAAAAAGAAATAGCTCCACAGATTCAGCGAGTATGTCTTCTTGGAAGGACACATCATTAGTTTCATCCAGTACAGGAGATATGAGAAATTAACCTGACATCACAGTATCATACTTAGCCAAAAAGCCTCTCTCTTATCTACAGTGCTGAGACTGAGTCCAAACTATTCTACAAGCAAGCAAAATTGAGCTTATATATTTTGCAGTCTTAAATGTCAAGACTGATGTTGCTTATACAATGTAAATTGGGAATAACTCCAGTGATATTAATGAAGTGACAAGAGGGGGAAATAAATATTTCAATAACCAGAACAGATCCACTCATTTGATATTAGGATATTCACAAAAAGACCCTGGTTTACTAGGATTCATTCACAGAAAATAATTTATACTGTACTCACTTCCTTTTTTTCCACTGTCAGCAAAACAGGTTTGTCATTTCCAAAATCCAAAATCACTAAGTACCAGCTAGTTAACTCTTAACATATTTGAACTGCCCACCATCAAGTGTTAAATCAAGCATAGAAAATCCTCTTCAGTTTTTCAACACAGGCTTTCAAAGACAGCATTTGCCACAGCCATGGTAACCAGCGGAGAAATAAATTTGCCACTGACCATTTTTAGGACTGCATTTAAAAGTATACAAAATAAAATTAACTTGCATGACAGTTTGCTTTCAGTCAGTCTCAAAGATACATAAGAATATAAGAACATAAGCCCTGCTGGATCAGGCCAATCTAGTCCAGCTTCCTATATCTCACAGTGGCCCCACCAGATGCCTCAGGGAGCACACAAGACAACAAGATATATGTATCATAAGCAAACATGCCAGGATGATAAGAGAGCCAGGATGGTGTAGTGGTTCTGGTGTTGATGTGACAGACCTGGAAGATCCAGGTTCAAATCCCTGCTCAGCCAAGACATTTCCTGGGTGACCTTGGGCCAGTCACTATCTCTCAGCCTAGCCTACCTCACAGGGTTGTTGTGAAGGACAAAATGAGGGGAGGAACTATGTACACCACCCTGAGCTCTTTGGAGGAAGGGTGGTATAAAAATGTGAGAAATAAATGCCAGATTAAAATGAGTTTTGACAGCACCCCCAGAACACTAATCCACATGTTCTATTCTGGATTATTTAACTTTGATCCTTCTAGTAAGGCAGCGGTTCTCAAATAGTGGGGCGCGCCCCTCAGGGGGGGCGCGAGGCTACGTAAAGGGGGGCGCGGGGCTTGCAATAGTTAGTGTATGCGTGTATGCTTTGCGCCACTTAACTAGAGTGTAGGAGCCTCCAGCGACGATCTACTTCACCGGGATCTGCTTCCGGGGAGCAGATCGTTCCTCTGCTCCCCGGCGCGAACTCTGTAACGCGCCTAGGAGCGCTTTGCAGAGTTCACGCATGCGCAAGACGACGATGTTGCCAATCGTCGTCTTGCGCATGCGTGATTCACAGCGTGAACTCTGCAGAGCGCTCCTAGGCGCGTTACAGAGTTCGCGCCGGGGAGCAGAGGAACGATCTGCTCCCCGGAAGCAGATCCCGGTGAAGTAGATCGTCGCTGGAGGCTCCTACACTCTAGTTAAGTGGTGCAAAGCATACACTAACTATTGCAAGCCCCGCGCCCCCCTTTACGGAGCCCCTTTAAATGGCGCAAAGCATACACTAACTATTGCGGGGGGGGCGCGAAATTTTTTCTTCTTCCTAGGGGGGGCATGAAAGAAAATAATTGAGAAGCACTGTAGTAAGGTAAGTGCTAGCAAGCTAGGATCACAACTCCGCCAGTTCCCTCTTGCTTTTCCCAAAGAGTGGAAAAGTGGAAAACTCTCTAGCTTCCCTGATAAAACAAAAGGCATGATGTCAAGGTACTTAGATGGTACTGAAAACTAATGGATGTCCTGAAACAAGATATTTACTACCTATGTAAATGCTGTTTTTCTACCAGGCAAGTGCCCTCCAAGCAGCATGGGGGGGGGGGATAATAAAAATAAAACTGGTTTAAACAAAAAGGTAAGCACAAAAACAAGAGCAAGGTAGAACCAGTCAACTGGGGGAGGACCTTTACTATTGAAGGTACATTGGAAAAGGATGGTCTTCCTTTTCCAATCAAAACCTTGATAAGAAAGAGGCAAGGCAATTCTTCCAGGAGGGGGGACAGTTCAGGAAATTCTACAGTTTGGGTTCTTCAGCCAAAAAGGTCTTGTCCCATGGTCCCGCTAACTACATCTCTGAAGGGGATGAGACACAGAGGGCCTCCCCCAAAGATTTCAGTCAGCAGGAAGGATCATGTTGTGAGCAGGGGATCCTTTCAAAACCCTGGTCCCAGCCTCAGTGAGAATATGCTTTGTGCGGGAAAGAACAGAGCTACTGTAAAACTGTGCTCCTTAGATGCAGCCTGGGCCAGTCAGTCCAGAAGAATATGGCTTCTTAACAAATGGCTTTTAACAAATGTAAATATAGGTGACCCACTGGGGTTGTTTGTTTTAATTGTTTTAATTATTATTTTTAATTATTTTAATGTATATACATATTTAAATGTTTTTTGTAAGCCGTCTTGAGTGCCCTGCTGAAAGAAAGGCGGCATATAAATTCTTTAAATAAAATAAATAAAATAAAATATCAGGACGGATTGTTTTAAAAGTCACTGAGCAGTCCAGCACACATGCATCCCTCCTGTACAGGTCATCCTCTAGAGTGGCCAATGCAATTTCAGTTCCAAAACTGGAGCAAGCGTCAGACTGAAGAGGGTTCAACAAATCAGGTTCCTACTCCCAGCTGCACTTGCTTAACACAAGTGGAGTTTGGTGAGTGAGTGGCATGTTGGGCTTGTGCCTAGAAGGACTGGGTCTAAACACTGGTTTTAAGTAAGGTTGCATTTCCCTCAGTCTCAAGAACCAATAAGCCACTTATCTCACAGGTCATTCACAGGACAAAAGAGAAAAGCATTATAAAAACCAAAAGGTATGTTAAAACAATCAGTTTTGAGATGCAGGAGAAATACTTGCAGGCATAGGTTAAAAGCAAAGGGTTTCCGCAAGAGCCTGTTCCACATTTCTCAGCAATGGGGTTTCCTGCGCATCCATCTGGCGGAGCAGATATCAGCCAGGGTACTGCTCAAAAGATCTAATCCTACGAAGTAGTACACAGATAAATAAAGTGGTAAGATAGTGGTACGATGACTATCATATCTAACTTGGCAAACTATCATATTATATTAACACCAATGGAAGCAAGAGTGAGTGTCAGTACTACAGTTCTGAGAATATCCACCACGGAGATAGAAGCAGAGCTGGGGATGATTCACCTACTCACATTTCAAACACTATGCAGTTAGCTACATCAACACAAACCAAAGCTTAATACTTGATAGCAAAGCGAATGCCACAAACACTGCTCAGAGCAAGACAGACTGTCTCATGGATCTCTGCCTCACACGGGGTAGGACTATGTGATGCCACAGCGAGTTGTTCTAGGCACCATTGCACCTCATCCACTTACTTTCAGGAAGTAAACGTGACTGCTCAGAAGATAATATACATTAACCTACAAGCATTCAATAGCATCTTCTTATTGCACAGTAGACATGCAACCATGACACACCTGAGTTGGGTAGGAGGTCCGACGACCCCAATGTTAATTTGCCACCCAATTCAAGTCAAGAGTACGTTCCTGGCAAATAACCCTGGAGAACACTCTATTTGGATGCCGTACGTACCGTACGTAGTTGGAGTGTCCTTACCCTGCAACAGTCTTTCTGGCAGACAGCAGAAACTAGCTTGGAGCTCATTCTTCAATACACTGCCTTCAAGCAATAGAAACATAAAGGGTAGAAAATGGCCTCGGCAGAATGCAATGAGCAAAGACAATATTAGTTACAGTAACTGCTTTGACATTAGAGACATACACTGTGTGACTATCAACACCACGATCTGCGGAAATGGCAAGGAACCATTAAGTGGATTCTCGCTGCCATCTGTTGAAATACATAAAACTGTTTCTTTCTATACTTTGAAACAATGGTATGGAGGCCAGTGTTTGTTTCATGTTTGTTAAAAACTGTGGGAGATGCCAAAATTAGGAAGGGATAGTGGGCTCCAGGGAGGAATAGGATGCATCAGGAATGTATAACGATCTGGCACGCTCAAAAAGATGGGCAAATGTGAACGACGTGATAGAAGCTCGAGAAATGCAAGGTTATCTATCTGGGGAAAAATAATAATCAGCATAGATATAAAACGGAAAATGTCTACTCGGGAAGCTTTTAATGCCAGAAAAAAGGGAAATTGCGGAGTGTGAAGTTGGAGTGCAGAAAGAATTGGAAAGGAATGACAACTTCAAAGCCATGGATGGTGAAACGGTTTGAGAAAATTTTGTGAAAGATGAATACACCTATAATGTACAATATCTGACTGCTTGTTTCCAAATACATAACAAGCAACATCTTTCAGAGAACCTAATTATCATACAAAGTATTAAAATATCAGCATGAAGTATTTACAGAGAAAGAGGAACACCCCAAAATTCCCCAGTGACAGTATTACAGTTGGCCCTAGCTATCCGTGGGGGGTGCATTCCAGACCCCCCCCATGGATAGCGATTCTCTGCAAATTGTTGTTGTTCAGTCGATTAAGTCGTGTCCGACCCTTCGTGATCCCATGAACCATATCCCGCCTGGCCTTCCTGTCCTCCACTATCTTCCTGAGTTCGCTCATTTTCATGTTTGTTGCATCGGTGATGCTGTCTAACCATCTCATCCTTGGCCTTCCCCTTCTCCTTTTGCCTTCAATTTTTCCCAGCATCAGAGTCTTCTCCGGAGAGTCCTCTCTTCGCAAATACTGGGATCCATTCAAAACCCACCTTTTTTTTTACCTTTTCAATGCAAACCGCTCCAAGTTCTTGCTTTAACATGGTGAAATCGCACTCCGGAAGGTTCTTCCAGGTCACGTGACTCCTTCTCCCAAGATCGCCCCAGAATGTTAGACGCATTGCAATGCATTCTGGGGCAACCTTGGGAGATGGGAGGGGGGAGTCACGCGATCCAGAAGGACCTTCCGGAGCACGATTTCGCCATGTTAAAGCAAGAACACGGAGCGGTTCGCATTGAAAAAGTTTTAAAAAGTGGGGTTCTTTTTACCTTTTTTCGGCGATTTTTAGCGGACCCCTGCGGATTCGGGATGTAACAAATCCGTGGGTCCCGAATCCGCTGGAAAAAAAGGGTCCACTGTATATGTGAAAGGTCCACTGTATACATGAAAGGCTCCTGAGAAAACTTCACAGTCAGGGAATAAGAGGGCAGGTCCTCTTGTGGATTAGGAACTGGTTGAAGACCAGGAAACAGCGAGTGGATGTCAATGGGCAATTTTCACAATGGCGAGAGGTGAAAAGCAGTGTGCCCCAAGGATCGGTCTCGGGACCGGTGCTTTTCAACTTATTCATAAATGACCTGGAGTTGGGGATAAGCAGCGAGGTGGCCAAGTTTGCGGATGACACTAAACTTTTCCGGGTGGTGAAGACCAGCAGGGATTGTGAAGAACTCCAGAACCAAACTGGGAGAATGGGCAGCAAAATGGCAGATGCGCTTCAATGTAAGTAAGTGCAAAGTGATGCACATTGGGGCAAGAAATCAAAACTTCACATATACGCTAATGGGTTCTGAGTTGTCTGTGACGGATCAGGAGAGAGATCTTGGGGTGCTGGTGGACAGGTCGATGAAAGTGTCGACCCAGTGTGCGGCGGCTGTGAAGAAGGCCAATTCCATGCTCGGGATCATTAAAAAAGGGATTGAGAATAAAACGGCCAATATCATTATGCCTTTGCTAAGGCCACATCTGGAGTATTGTGTCCAGTTCTGGTCACCACACCTCAAAAAGGATATAGTTGAATTGGAAAAGGTGCAGAAAAGAGCGACCAGAATGATTCGTGGGCTGGAGCACCTCCCTTATGAGGAAAGGCTACAGCGTTTGGGGCTTTTCAGTCTAGAAAAAAGGCGGCTGAGGGGGGACATGATTGAGACGTATAAAATTATGCATGGGATGGAGAGAGTGGATAGAGGGAAATTCTTCTCCCTCTCGCACAACACCAGAACCAGGGGACATGCACTAAAATTGAGTGAAGGGAGAGATAGAACGGAAAAAAGAAAATATTTCTTTACCCAGCGTGTAATTCATCTGTGGAACTCCTTGCCACAGGATGTGGTGATGGCACCTGGCCTAGATGCCTTTAAAAAGGGTTTGGACAGATTCATGGAGGAAAAGACCATCACAGGTTACAAGCCATAAGCAACCTCCTGGTTTTAGGTTTTCTTTGTGCCAGGTGCAGGGGAGTGGGAGCAGGAAACAGGTTATCTTGTTGGCTGTGTGCTCCCTGAGGCATCTGGTGGGGCCACTGTGTGATACAGGAAGCTAGATGGGCCTTTAGCCTGAATGATGCAGTAGGGCTCCTCTTATATTCTTATGTGTGCAACCAGGAATCCTACACGCAGAGATCCGTTTAATTCTGGCTAAATGAGAGAAGCCCTGAAAAGAAACCTACAGGAGATAAATATCCACACACAAACAAAGCATTTCTCTCCTCTCTTTCCCACAAGGAGGGGCAGCGTTTAGGTACACTGATAGAGTGCAGAGGGGTGCATTTCTGCAGCCTTTTGTAGCTTTTAGTCAGCAGGGGAGAAAGAAGGAGACTTCCATCCCAATGCTATTAATCTGGTTGTTACTACAAACATTTAATTCACTTTACAAAATAGTGCTAATGAACTGTGTGCCCCCACATAACAACCCCAGTGCTTGTTGTGCAAGTCACATCCCTTCTTAAAGAAACAGCACTGCTGTCATTCTTGGGCTTCATTCACCCTGACCAACACAGAGCTGCTGTTAAGTTAAATAGCGTTACACAGCTAGGTTTTGCACACACCAAAGTCCTCTGCCAGGAACACTGCCAAGCAAGCCTGTCAACAATAGCGGGTTTCTCCTTTAGCAAAGGAGGTTGGGTTGGGGTTTTCATTACAGCAGGACTCAGTCTGCAGTATATCCCCCATCTGAATGTAAAAGGCTTCCAAATGGTACTCTGTTACTTTTGGAAAGTTTCTTGCTCCATAGTCTACAGACTTGGCCCACACTCAGCAGGCAAAAAAATGAACCTTGCTGTTGACAATGGACAGCTTCTGAGACTTCAAACACTGACGATTACTGCAACACACACAACACACACACACACACACACACACACACACACACACACACACACACACACACACACACACACACACACACACAATGTACATCAGGACATTTCCAAGTTGGGCAAAGGGCAAAGCAAGCAGACCCCCCCCCCCCAATGCACTTGTTAAATGAGGGTTACACAGTTTCTGCTTCTGCATTTTATGTGTGTGTGTTCACTGCGCAACATGACATTATCCTGGTCTCTTTCTACATTTGGTGTGTTAAAAATCAGTTCACTATTTTTTTAAAAACCTTTTGGAAACTTCAATTTTTCAGTATGGCCAAAACAAAGTGACTTTCAACGGCACCACAATGAGTGACCCTTATTATGCACAAATGCTTTGGGGTGGTGTTTTTGTGGGGTAGAACACCGTTTGATTTTTAAAAAATCAGTATTTCATGGAAGAAATCAACATTTTAAGAAAAAAATCAATATTTTCAACAGTCCTATTTAATTAATTCACAGGCATACTCATGATGCAATAAATCGGAATCTTTAACAGCACGAACACAGAATGCCAAGTGTTGCTTCACTCCTTCATTTTTTTTTACCGCTGCAACCATGAAACAACTTTTTATTCTTTCCATTTCCCTAGCATCCAGCACATTTTATTATCACCTTTTACTACAGTAAGTTATGTTTGTGTCTCAGTCCAGAATGGGAAGTTGCAGTTCAATATTTTTTTTTTCTTAACCTTGGCATTTATTTTGCAAATGGGAAGCTCTATGAGCTCCAATTCCAGGACTTTCAAGCTTCAAATAAAATACCCCTTTATATACCAGGAAAAGAAATCCAGCTTTCCTGCTGGAAGGTAAAATAAAGGCTCTTGATAGTATAATCTCCAAAGCGGAAACTGAATCCACACCAAGTCAACATCTGTGGATCTCACACTGTTTGCTTAGGGTCAGCCTGGCTTCACTTGGACAAATGGGCAATTTTTTTTAATTTTTTTAATAAAGAATCATGCACTGGGAAGAAAATGGCACTTGCCCTATGTGAGGTCAAGCTCTCAACTTTATGGTCAGGTCAAATAATAGCCCCCACTCTGTACTTCCCTTAAACAACATATGCCAAGTGATATGTTATGCAACCAGTGTTTAAGGTATGCAAAAGAACAGTGTGTTCCCTTGAGGGAATATCTTTCATACACAGCACAACCAGAGGAGATAAGACTTAAGTGACCAGGTGTGAAATTACTCTGGGTTTGCTGGAACCAGAGGGTTCATCACTCTCCAGAGACAGATAACAGCTTGCATTTGGCTAAGACAGGAGGTGGAAAGGAGGGGAGCAGCTTGAGGGGAGAAAGAAGAAGAAAATCATATGGAGAAAACATTAGAAGACAGTACTAGCAATTCCCAGCACAATGTTTTGCTACATGTCTTTAGCTGGACTCATTCTCTTACTCCAATGCAGCTGCAGTGTGGCATTTTGTGCATGTTTTTTTCATTAAAATGTTTAAAAGCTTGTTATAATTTGTGTCCAGTTTTTTTTTCCTGCAAAGGCCAGGCCAATAAAATATATTCTGTGTTGTATATTAGGTCTGCCCTTTGTGGTTTATTTCTTGGTCAGGCTGGACTCCAGGAACATGGCACGCCCCTGTAACACGTGACCACCTCTTGAGAAAAGCCCTCTCAGTGTTAAAGTGAGTGGAGTGAAGTGCAGTAGGGATGGATCCAATCCTAGTTCTTTGAGACACAGGCAGGACTTTGCCCCATCCTTGCTCTGCAACAGTTTGTATTGTACTGCATTATGATAGATGTTGAAGCCTTCCTTTTGCAACACATAATGTCACACTGCCATGAAGTGCCAAGATTTTAGCTAGCGCCATTATAATCCCCCCCCCCCAAAAAAAGACACATTCAACCCAGGGTTGCACATTCACTATACAGTCAAGACACCTGCCCTGGACCTGCCCACAGATATTACTGAGAAATCACCTGGTAGAATGGAAAGCAGAGTACCAGACATACTCAATGGGTCATTTATACCTCTTGCATGACAGGTTTACATGATGCCAGCAGAATCTGGCCATGCAAAAAAACCAAGCATTACCATCCATGTCCATGTCCACCAGTTCTCAGGATTTCAAAATAACTAAAGACTTTGCAACAAAAGAGCTGTTAAGTTCCTAGGAAATAAAATTCCTGCCAGTGTCAATACTATGGAGACTACTAGCGCTGACCAAAGCAACGGGTGGGTACTTTTCATGACCATTTTTGCCCCTGCAAGAAGTGCTCACCTTTTGCAGTGGCAAACCGGAGTGGAAAGTGTTTGCATCATTGGCAACTCTCTCTGGCATCTATTCAAATAAAAGACAGCATATCGTCCTCACTCTGAACTGGTTTTGTGATGTTGCATAGCCAAATCTAGTTTGCTCAGTAGCGTAGCCAGAGGGGGGCGGTGCGGTAAGTGGTGCACGGCGTTGCATGAAGGGGCAAAGTGGCCCCTCCCACTTGTCGTCGGAGCCAATCCAGCAGCAAAGGCAACGCTGCCTTTGCTGCCAGACTGGCTCCGACAGCAAGTGGGAGGGGCCAATTTGCCCCTCCACACAACACTGTGCACTATTTACTGCGCCCTCTGGCTACGCTACTTAGGCTGACCGTATCCAAAAAGGGACAGGGTGCAAACCATTGGAATTTGGGCAGGTGAGGCTCATCATGGAAGGGTGCAACAAGCTACACCTGCCCAAATTCCCTCTTCTTACAATGGTTAAAGGTATAGGCACCCTGTCCCTTTTTAGATATGGTCAGCCTAACGCTACTTGATTTGCTATGCCGTGTACGGTGACAGACCGTTCCAAGCGATCGTAGGGGAAGTACTCCTGCAATAGTCTTTTGTGGAGCATAGTGTTGTTGGTAATTTCAAGGCATTTCCAACGGATGCAGTTAGAGAGAAAAACTAGAACAATAGAAATCAATACAAAAATAGTTTGCCAATGACATTGAACAGCCATACTGGCCTTTCAAAACCTTGGACGAAGCAAGCAAGAGAGAATGAAAGAATGCTGGAGGGCACCAATACAAGTTTCGTAACTACAGAGAATCCTCCTAACTAAGCTAAAGTAAGCTTGTGGTGATCCTCTTGGAACTCTCTGGAGAAGGGGGGGGTGGAGTGAAGGAAAGTGACTAAATAAAAATTCTACACCTAAAGGCTCTTTCTAATAAATCATAAAGCCAAGATTTTGTAATGGGAAATTATCTCCCACATCCACCCAATTAAGTCTTAGGATGTCGATAATTTAACAACAGAAGTTGGCCCACTGTTGTTCCAAAAGCATAGCAGCAAATGGAGTACAATTTAATATTCAAAAGCAATAAAATGCCTATACTAAAATAATAGTGCACCATTATTTCAATAATGATCTCAATTTAATGAGCATAGTGCAATTGTAGAATATTCATTTTACTACTACTAGGCCAAAACAATTAGCCCATTATTTAGTAACAACAACATCCTATTATCCTACAGAGAAAATAGGATTAATGCAGTGAAAAACCATCTGCCCACAAAAAGAGAGAGGTGGATTATAAACGTCGTCAATGGCTCCATTAAGTTCAAAAGGTAGAGTCTCTATGAGTAGTATTCATTCCCAAAAATATTATAGGTACTATATTTCCCAACACTAAAAAGATGCAGCTGGCTGGATGCTGCTGTCAAAGATGTGCACAGGATTGCATTGTTAATGTCTTTAATTTATTGAGGTTAAACCGGAGAGGCAAAGCAATGTGCACAAGAAGAGTCAGGGTGCAGTCGAGGGGGTGGTGGTGTTTACTTCAGTCAGTATATAGAGAAACTATACTTCACAAGTAATGGTACCACTGTATGCTGCCTTAGTAAGACTACAACTGGAATATTGTGTCCAGTTCTGGGCGCTGCAGTTTTAACAGCGCAATCCTGGAAATAGTTCCGGCGCTGGAGTGAGTGCTCCGGTGCCAGAAGCTGTCGCAAACGTGCCGTAAAGCACATTCGCGACGACTCGGGAGTAAGGAAGGCCAACGCAAGGCCGGCCTCCCTCACTCCGACACCGGATCTCCACGCGGACAGTGGCGGAAGGTAAGCGCTCCATCACCGGCTGCATGGGCGGTCTGGCTGGGCGAGGGGGGCCATTGGCCTAGCCGGCCCAGCAGGGGGGTGGCTTCAGTCATATCCCCGCTATTTAGCTGCCGGAAATCCGAAGAGGCCAATAGGGCCAGTCCGGGGTTACACTCGGGGACGAGCGTCCCCTTCCTCGAGTAGACTTCCAGCCCGCCGGTTGACGGGCAGCCAGTGCACAGGATCCGGTGGGCGGCCCTGGGCTGCCAGCTGGTTCCTTAGTCAGGATTGCGCCCTAAGAGGTTTATTGACAAACTGGAGTGGGTTCAGAGGAGGATGACTAGGACTGTGAGGGGACTGCATCCTATGAGGACAGGCTGAAGGGGCTGGGTATGTTTAGTTTGGAGAAGAGGCAGTTAAGGGGTGCCATGATATTCACCTATAAATATCTGAAGGACTGTCACATGAAAGGAGCAGATTTGTTCTCAGTTGCTCCGGGGGGGAGGGGGTTAGGAGAAATTGGCTTAAATTACCACAGGGGAGATTTGGATTAAATATTAGGAAGAGCTTCCTGGTGGTATGAAGTGTTTGGCAATGGAACAATTTAGCTTTGAAAGGTGGTAGACGCTCCATCATTGGAGGTCTTTAAGCAGATCTGTTGAGGATGCTACAGTTATGGATATCCCCACTGACAGGGGTTGGACTCAATTATCTTATAGGTCCTTTCCAATGCCATGATTCTAGAATTCTGGTTTTCTAAACTGAAAACGAGGGCTGACATTGTATGAAGTGAATTTTTGCATCCGCTACAAACAAACATCACAGGTCCCATTGATTTGGGGAGAGGGGTCTGTATAGAATGATGTTCCAAAGTGCTTAATATTGCTGACCTTGTAATGCCGCCAAAGATTTTTGCACAGGTCAATGATCAGCCATTGGCTAATGACTGTTAGGAAAACTGTGCTTGGTTAAATGGTGGCTGACCCAGATGAGAAAAGTCCCTCATTGGTGAGAAGGACAGAGATTGATAATGGAGCTCAGCCTTTGTCGTAGAAACACTTTTGAAAGTGTGGCCTTTTAGCCACACTCTGCACATTTCAAATACTTCTAAATAACGTCCTGCAGATCAAATTCTAAATTCTTACTCTGTTTCAAAATTATAGATTACTATAGCTTTTAAAAACTTAGCATGGCTCTGGTTTTAATTAAAGAAAACGCAAATCTAAGTTATTTTGGTTATGAACATATGTGTTTTATGTTTGAGCACCAAACCAAAACACTTGTTTAGAATACCTAAGAAGCAACCATGTTGTCTTTATCAATGTTTCAGAGCTCCATTTCAATGTTGTTTATGCACCTGAAATTCTAACGTAAGTCTAGCATAACATTTCACATAAGAAGTGTTTTCATGGCCTGCCAACGGACTTATTTTCTTGCCTATAGCCCTGGTTCAGGCTGCAGAGAACAAAGCTCCAGGCACGG
Source organism: Plestiodon gilberti rubricaudatus (assembly GCA_026170595.1). Lineage (NCBI taxonomy): Eukaryota > Metazoa > Chordata > Lepidosauria > Squamata > Scincidae > Plestiodon > Plestiodon gilberti. The sequence continues at coordinate 242,620,697 of JANXHW010000002.1, forward strand.
TTTCACGCTATAGCTGAAACCTTGGGCTTTGCCACTTCTTTTCTCTCCCCCCCCCCCCCCGGTCTTTCTTCTTCCGTCCATTCCCACAACTCAGAACACTTGGTTTTTCAGCTCCTGTTCCTCCGGGTAACCCTCTTGATTTCCCCTATGTTCTGCTTCCCCCCCTTTCTTCCCTCCTCCATTTGCACCGTTACATGCCCCCTTGTATGGATTTCCTTTCTCTTTCCTTCTACCTACCTGATGTATAGGGTCTAGTTGTGTGGACGATTGTTGTGTACATTGTATTGCATTTACACATCTTAGAGCACGCCCAGTAACAGAACTCTTGGGATGCAAATCATGTGCTCTACCACTGAGCAGTGTCCCCGCCCCTTTTCTCCAACTACAATTTATCTGAAAGCCTCAGACTTTTTAATTAAAATATTTTGGCTGGCCTGTTGTTTGCCTGCTCATAACTTTTAGTTAGCTTTATTTCCTATGAGTCTGGCTTTAAAACTAGTGAAGATAAACCATTCCATCACCAAACCACTCTGCTCCAGACAAGGGCTTCTAAATCAATATACATTTAATTATATCTATTGTACTATAACCATTGCCTGAAAACAACTCTCTCCTATGTGTCGTCTTCTCCCTGCAGCCCCCATTTTTCTCAAGTGCACACATAAACGTCTGTGTATGAAACCCTTTAAAAGTTTTATATATTGAACAAGATTTATACAGGCCATAATTTAACTCACTCCAACGTGAAGCACTGAGCAGTCTTATAAAAATAATTATACCAGAAATGCTTATGAATTACAGCAGGCAGAACCAACTAGAGCTCTAGAATCTAGAGCTCTAGTTGGTTCTGCCTGTTGTAATTCATAAGCATTTCTAGAGCGCTAGATGACTCAGGGCCGGTTTCTGGGGCAGCGGTTTGCAAGGTGCCCACATATTTTCTGCAGCAGCAGATGGAATTTCTCAGTGCCCTCAATAGATTTCTCCAACACAGCAAATCTCCCCATTTTGGAAAACAAGACGCATTTAAAAACCAAAACAAGACTACTGTTACAACACATCCTTAGTTTTGGTAAAAGCTCATTCATTTGACAGCAAGTGCAAACCTTAGCTGATAGTTTTCAGGGAGGGCATCTGAATAACTAACAGCCCAACGCTAACTAACTTCCCGTGCGGCGATGCAACGGAGCAAATGTGGCTGCCACTGCATCCCACAGGGGAGTTTCAGCCTCCAGACTGAGTCTTCCTCAGGGGAAGGAAACATTTGTTTCCTTACCCCAGCATAAGACCCTGCGGGCCCGGCTTATCTACTCAGACCTGCACCAGCGATATTGCTGGCGCAAGTCCACATGGACCCGTGAAGCCAGATCAGGTCCGGGAAGGACGTTAGGAATCGGCAAGCACTGCTGCCACCAAACCTACCCCCTTTCTGGTTCCGATCCACCCTCCCCGCTCCTGTCACCACCCCATTCTGCCCTCCCCTGTCTCCCTCCCACCCCCTACTCACTCTTACCTACAACGGCAGGTGTCCGCTGTCACACAGAGCTGGCAGCAGCCAGTCCACGAACTCCGGTGGGCTGTGTCTTGCTATTGCTAGGAAGCGCATTGTGCCGCCAGAACACTCATTCCAGTGGCACAATGCACTAGTCGGATTGGGTCATATGTAAAATAGAGGTGGCAATAAATTAACAAGTCACAAAGTGTGGAGGCATACACCCGAGCTCTGGAGGTCAAATGTGAGCTCTGGAGGTCAAATATGAAATCGTTGATCTAACAAAAATATGCTCCTAAGTTGGGAATTGAAGGCACACCTCTCCTTGCTAAGAAGGAAGACTGCAGATCATGTTACTAACCATACTTTGGGAAAAATACATTTCATCTTAAAGCAGCAATATATCCTAAAGGCCGTCAGTGAACTCACATTCGGTTTAGTTATATATAAAATGTGAACTGAAGAAACAATATGCATGAGGAAAACTGTCATCTTGAGGCACCAATAGCGAATTTTTTTTGTAAGGCAGCACACTGGTTGTTACTCCCAATTATCATTATCTCCAACAGAAGGGGAGGCTTACACATAACCATGAAACCTGATGCCACAGCAGACACAGACTAAGAATAGCTCTACGCTCTCTACTAAACCCTTTTGTATGGAGAGTGTTTTCTTTGCTTGTTCAGCTTGCACATTTGCAGAAGGATCCTAATTCATGGTTCCCCTGAAATTAATTGTTGAAGACGGGTGTAGAGACAGCTGCGCCAGCACAACGCCACACGGAAGGAAGTTATACCCGTACTGCCAGCAGACTTGCCAGGGTGCGAAGGGTTTCTTCAATTCCCATCTCAATACTAAGAATTTTGAGTGGCTTAAGAACAGAGGTGGTCTGTATGTTGTCTGTTGAAAGGTCTGTCAACACACCATTCTATGACGGACTGCATTACATTGGGCAGGTTCAGACGATCATCTTAATCCGGGGGGGGGGGGGCGCGGGGAGGCAGATCAGCAGCTACTGGTAGATCTCTGGGTGACTTGCAGCAGATCTGTAAGGATTTCTGGATTCCCAATTATTTAACAATAGCAAAAACAAAAAGGCTCCCCCTGCTGCACGCAAAGTGAACCGTTGAAATGAGGAAAGCTTGGAGAAAAAAATGAGGAGTGAATTTTCGGGTGAAAGGACTGTGAGCTCAGTTCTGGTACTGAAAACCAACTCCTGGGCTAAGTGTGTGCTCAGAGGCACCCTGTTTCCTCAACTCTGTTTTACTAAGCTACTTCTCAGCAGCTATTTTGCACCTGGTTGCAGCTGGAGCTTGGGGCTCTATGAAAAAAGAAAGTAGATCCCTCAAACCTGAAATCTGCCCACCCCTCATCTAAACCTTGTTTCAGATCAGGTCCCCCAAACCACAGCCCACCAACATAGGGTGGTCTCAATCTTTGCCACACATTAGACAGAGTTGGGATGTTCTCACAAAGGTTACACATGTTCGTAACATGGGGTGTGAGCTATCAGAGCTATTTCTCTGAAGGATTCAACTTGAGTTGGAGCTATGATAGAAACTGTACAGCTGTTGCTAATCCCCCAGTCTTCTTCACCCACCCCCAGCATTTCACCTGCCCTTCCTCTACAAGCAGTGCTGTCTTGAACACTTAATTGAAAAATAAACATTTCCCTTCTTGCTGGCATTTTGATTGAGACTGTGCTCTCAAACCATTCGTCAAGTGGTGGGTTGCGATACACAACTAGGTTACCCTTTGACCCAAGGCTGTTCATAAGACCAGCATTTTCTGTCTGTTTGTTTGCTGCAAGGTTTTTAAGAGGAGAGAGGCTGAAGCAGAACAAGAGAAAGTGGGAGAAATGCGACATCGTTAGAAATGCGACATCGTAGCAGCTGTGAGCGCTAGTATCTTCAGGATTATCTCAGCTGAGACTGGTGCTATTGCTCTGAAGAAAACCCAAGCGAGGGTTGAAACGTCAGTTTGAAGTTATTGCCTGTGGTTCTGCTTTGGATAATCCTGAAGATACTAGCACTCACAGCTGCTACCTCGTCTCAAGGAATTTCTACAGACCACTGGTTTTAGTAAGAACGTTATTTCTTCATTCCAACTTTACATGGCTGAAAATCCCATAACTCTCAAACCGTTGCAAATTGTTACATGCCATGGGAACCTCCACACTCGAAGGTTATAACTTCCGCCATTTTGTCCTAAGAATTATGTCGGGTAAAGTTAGGCTGACAGAAAATCATGGGCCTAAGGTCAACCTCTGAACATCATGGTATATAGCATAGTGCCTAAGAGACTGAGTGGCAAATCCAGGTTTCCCCAGTTTGAGTCTCATCTCTGCCATAAACTCATGAGGAGGCCTTGGGCAAGCCACTCTTTTTCAGTCTCAGTTGTAATATGGGAATGGTAATATTTACCTTACAGGGTTGTTGTAAGGATTATATCAAGATATTACTGTATATGTGAAATGCTTTGCACATTCAGAAATCACTATGCAAATGTGAAGTATTATTTTTTAAAAGGGGAAAGGGGAGGAAAGCACCAAATACCAACAGGCTCTTCCCTCTGTAAGTGCCAGTTTAATGCCACCCAACAGAAACCAGTCCAAAGAAGAAGGCTTTCAAATATTCAAAAACACTCGAGCTTGGGCTTTGTGTGAGAGGAGAGCTGCTGCACCTGGCAGATATAATGGATGCTCTGACAGAGAAAGATCCTTTGGATATGTGGATGGATTGCCGGGAGGGCAGAGAGAGCATCCACGACTCTGCCTGAACACAGAAGCACTTATATTACTGCCTACTTTCAATTAAAATAATGGTGCTTCACAGCTGCAAATTTATTTAAGCCAGGTGGAAAACAGATGTTAATGTTTTGACACTGGTGTTAAACTACACTGAATTTCAAACCAGTTTAATGTTGTTACATATCGCAAACTCAGGAATGACCATATGGCAGTGGTCAAAGCCTTATGAGGCTTAAACACACTTACAGGCAAATCTACTTCTAAGATATTCAGGACTTAAGAAATTACCTTCCAAGAAATGGTACCGATGCCTGGGGACAGACTCGCTTCCATTCAGCCATCTGTAGCAGGATTTCAAAAATGCTCATTCTGTACTGAACTACTTACAGTACACGGGTAAGAAAATTTAGTACAAGAAGACTACTACCAAGTCATGCTAACGTTCAAGAACATAGGAATTCCTTACCTGGGAATATCCTCTTCTGGGGGGAGGAAGGAGGGCATTCACAACAACATGGGTATGCCCCTCCCACTCCAGGAGGCAGGACCGGATCTTCAAGCAAGACTCCTCCTAGTGGAGGGCATCCCCTCTTGCCCCAGTCCGGAACTGAAGAGCTAAAGGAGAAAAACACCTCCACAAAAACAAACTGAGAGCAAGCCACAGGGTGGTATGCCCAAAAACTGAGAGACATAACAATCACACAGAACAAACAAGAACAACAAGGCCTCTGCCAACAGGCGTGGCCCAGACTAATGGGCCCAGGGATAGGGTGAAAAGAAAGAACAAACCCCATTGCACCAGGAACCGCAAATACGCCCGCACAAAGGGCAGGCACAGTCACCATGAGCTGCCGCGCCAATGAGTGGCGGGGTGAATGCCCTCCTTCCTCCCCCCAGAAGAGGATATTCCCAGGTAAGGAATTCCTATGTTCTCTGGATGGAGGAAGGAGGGCATTCACAACAACATGGGACATGACAGAGCAGTAACGGAACTAGGGTGGGTCAGACGCGGCAGCACCTACTACTGTGCCACCACATGCTGAAGCACCCGTCGTCCAAAATAGGCCTGTGAAGCCCCCACCAGGTCCACCCGATAATGTTTAACGAAGGTGTGGACCGAAGACCAGGTGGCTGCTCTGCAGATCTCTGGTACCGAACTAGAGCCCTCAAATGCTGCCGAAGCAGCCGCCCCTCTGGTAGAGTGGGCCGTGATCCCTTCTGGGGGCACTAGGTCAGATGCTTGGTACGCTAACACGATTGCAGCTCTCAACCACCTAGCTAGGGTGGAAGCCGAAGCCCTGGCTCCCCGGGACGAACCCCTATGAGTTATGAAGAGGGATTCTGACTGCCTGAACTCTTTGGTCCTGTCCATATAAAACCTGAGAGCCCTACGCACGTCTAGAGTGTGCCAAAGTTTCTCCCTAGCGTGGGCAGGTTTTGGGCAGAAGGAGGGCAGGATCACCTCCTGGGCCCTATGGAATACCGAATTCACTTTGGGCATGAAGGCAGGGTCAGGGCGTAGCACTACCCTGTCCTTATGAAAAATGCACAACCCAGAGTTGATGGAAAGAGAACCCAGCTCAGACACCCGTCGGGCAGAGGTGACGGCCACCAGGAAGACAGTTTTCAGAGTCAATTCCCGGAGAGGGACCGTAGCCAGTGGTTCGAAGGGTCGTGACGTGAGAGCATTGAGGACTGTGTTCAGGTCCCAAGTAGGGGTCCGATGGATCGGGGGAGGATTGATCAATTGAACCCCCCTGAGAAACCTTTTAACATGTGGGTGAGTGGACACACAGACCCCCCTATCCACACCAAGAGTGCTGTTCAATGCTGCCACTTGCCTCTTGAGCGTGTTGGTACTTAAACCCATCTCTAACCCATCCTGAAGAAAAGCAAGGATATTTCGAACTTTGGGCTTGATGGGGTCCACCCCTTTTGAGCCGCACCAGGTCAGAAACCTCCTCCAAGTTGCACCATAGGACCGTTTGGTAGAGTCCCTACGAGAGGCTAACATTGTGTCTATCACCTTATCTGAGTAGCCACAGTGTTGGAGAGCCCTCCGCTCAACCTCCAAGCTGTTAGTTGGAACATTTGTGGTTGAGGATGACGAATGGGGCCCTGCGTGAGCAGGTCCACCCGAAGAGGAAGGGGAAGGGCCGGCTCGCTGGATAGGGTTACCAGGTCTGGGAACCAAGGTCTGCGCGGCCACCTCGGAGCGACAAGGATGAGCTCCGCTCCTAGGTCTTTTACCCTGCGCAGAACCAAAGGTAGAACTGCCACCGGGGGAAAGGCATAGAGGAGGCCCCGAGGCCACCCGCACTGAAGCGCGTCCACGCCTTCCGCCCCTGGCTCCGCTGTCCGAGAGAAAAAACGGGGCAGCTGAGCATTTGCACCCGTGGCGAATAGATCGACCACGGGCCAACCCAATCTTTGGACAATCCAGGCGAACGTCTGTGGATGCAGTCTCCATTCCGCTTCCAACAGACGCCTCCTGCTCAACCAATCCGCCGAGACATTCAGGGTCCCGGCCAGGTGCTCCGCCCTGATGGATCCCAGATGTTTCTCTGCCCACAGCATTATGCGTCCCGCTTCCCGACTCAGCCGAGCGGAACGGGTGCCCCCCTGACGATTCAGGTAAGCTTTGGTCGTCGTATTGTCTGTCCTTACCAGGACATGACGGCCCTGGACCAAGTTCCGAAACTGCTTCAGGGCGAGCCTGACCGCCCTGAGTTCCAGGAAGTTGATACTCCTGGAAGCTTCCTTTGGCGACCAGGTACCCTGAGCAATTGCCCCTTGTGTGAATGCCCCCCAGCCGAGTAGGCTGGCATCGGTGGTGATCACCAGTCGGGCAGGCTGGTGGAGACTGGTTCCCCGGGACAGACGACGCTCGCTGTTCCACCATCGGAGGGAGTCCAGGACTTCCGCCGAGACTGGAAGACAGCGATGCCTCTGCTGTTCGATGTGATGTTGGTAGGGAGCAAGAACAGCTTGCAGGGGCCGCATCCTGGCGCGTGCCCATTCTACCACATCCTGGCAGGACACCATCATCCCCAGGATGGATGCCAGAAACATTAAGTCTACCTGCTGCGATCCCAGGACTCGCTGGACAGCTCCACGGAGCTTCGAGCGCCTCTCCCGGGACAGGGCAATCCTGAATGCTCTGGTGTCCACCCAGACCCCCAGATGTTCCAGCTGTTGGGTCGGGACAAGGGTGCTTTTCCTCATGTTGATGACAAACCCCAGGTCCTGGAGACAGGCCATGGTTCGCTGAACCTGGACTTCCGCCAGTCTCTGGGACGGAGACTTGACCAGAATATCGTCCAGATAGGGGAAGATCGCTATCCCCTGCTGGCGAAGAAAGGCTACTGGAGCGATGAGGAGCTTGGAAAACACACGGGGGGCGGAGCTTAACCCGAAGGGTAAAGCTCTGTACTGGAGGTGCAGGTCCCCGTAACAAAATCTTAGGAAGCGACGATGGCGAGGCAAAATGGGGACGTGGAGGTAGGCCTCCGAGAGGTCGATGGATGTTAGAAAATCGCCCTGATCCAGGGCTGCCATGATGGTCCTCCACGTCTCCATTTTGAATTTCTTCTTCCGAATGAAGCGGTTTAGCCACTTCAAGTCTAAAATCGCTCTCCACTCGCCGCCCTTCTTGGGCACCAGGAACAGAACCGAGTAGACCCCCCGCCCTCTCTGGGAGCGGGGAACCGCCTCTACCACCCTGATGTCCAGAAGATGCCGAATTGCCTGCAATTTTAGGGAATGTTTGCCCTTGTCCTTGGAGGCTGGCACCCTCCAGTACCTGTCCCGTGGCATTTTGGCGAATTCCAGAGCGTAGCCATTTTGTACGGTCTGAAGAACCCACGCGTCGCTGGTGATGTTTTCCCAGCGAGGCGCGAATCCCAAAAGTCTTCCCCCTATACTTGAGGAGGATCCTCCCGGCCCGAAGTCACGCCCCCCGATGATCCTTGTGGGGCTTGGACTGGCTGGGGGCTTGGCTTCCCTGGGGTCGCCCCTTGGGGAAGACCCTGGACTTATTCCATCTATTTTTACCCCTGTTTCTATCCTCCTGCCTGTAACTAGCACGAAAGGACTGAGTCTGGGGGGGTCTGGGCTTGGGAAGGTCCTTTTTACTCGAGGGGAGGACCTTGCGCTTCTCCCTATCTTCCACCAGGAGAGGCTCCAAGGCCTGACCAAACAGTTCGGTTCCCTGGAAAGGCACGCCGACCAACCTGGTCTGCGATGCCGCGTCACTCTGCCAATTCCTGAGCCAGATGTTGCGTCTGGCAGCGACATTGGACGCAACAGATCTGGCGCAAAATTGCATAGAGTCCAGAGAAGCGTCTGCTGAAAAGGCCGAGGCTAGAGCAATTTTCCTCAGTGTAGCCTTGACCCTCTTGGAGAGTCCCTTTTCAGATTCCAGCTCCTCAGCCCAAGAAACAGATGCCCTGGCCATCAGGGAATTAGTGGCCGCGGCCCTGAGGGCGTAGGAAGAAGCCTCAAAACTCTTTTTGAGGGAGGTGTCAACCCGCCGGTCACATGGATCCTTCGGCCCCCCCTCTCCTTCCGTTGGGAGAACCGCCGCAGACGACAGGGCTGCGATGGGGGGGTCCACTGAGGGAACCTTCAACAGCGCCATCGTTGTTTCAGGTAAGGTATAAAATTTATTCACCAGCCTAGCGGAGTGTTTAGGATGAATGGGATTAGCCCATTCAGCATCTACCACTCTCTGGAAGGCGTCAGGAAATGGGACAATCGAAGGCCTGGAAGGACCACGCGGCAGCAGCTTGGAGGAGGTACCCTTACTGGTGGAGGGCTCTGAGGCCACTGGCTCAAGCGCTAAATCCAATGTGGTAGAAGCCTTTTCCAGCATCCTGGGAAAAAGGTCAGCTGGGAAGAGACGGTTAAGGTGCTGTTCCCTGTCCTCATCGTCATTCCCAGACAATTCCCCCTCCTCCTTACTGGAGTCTGAGGACAGCCACCCTTCGGAGACAGGGGAACCAAGAAGAGTGTCCTTCTTTTCCTTATGGGAGTGCTTCCTGCCCCTGTGGCTCTTGCTCCTTTTATGGGATTTTGAACGTTTAGAACGTTTATGTGAGGGCTGAACATACTCTTCTGAGGAAGAACGTCCCCTCACAGGGCTGTGGGATCTACGCCTCTTATCCGTCCCCCCTCCCTGAGAAGAAGACTTGGGGTCAGAGGAAGGCTTGTCCTTTATCGCTCCATCTACCGCAACTTTAATAAGCTCTAGAATCCTAGCCTCCATTGCGGGATCAATTGGCTTGGGTTGTGAGGATTCCCCCCCCTTAGCCACAGGAGCAGCCCCTTTTGACGATCCTGCCCGCTCAGCCATTACTTGCCTCTGTCCTTGTGAGCGGCAGAAAATCACGCGGCTGCGCCCCGCTGCAAGCTGGCGTCCCGCTGAGGTAAACGAGGCCGACGAGTGCAGCAAACGGCCTGTGCTGACTCCGCCTCCTGTTTTTTGGCGCGCACGGAGCTTCGCTGGCTGTGAGGGAAGAGCCGGTGGTAGCCTTTGATCAGGCCCTCAACCGCTCCTCACACCCGCTGATTGCGATCAGCCTCCCTGCTCCCCTGCTGTTTGAATAATTGCTGGGCTGCAGGTCTTTGAAAAGGGCAGCCGGCTCCCCTGCTGTTTGAAGGATCGCTGGGCTGCAGGTCTTGAAAAGGCAGCCGGCAGCAATATAGCCACGGCGGGCGCGTGTGAGGCGCCTCGCTAAAGCGGCTGGGCCTTTATTCAAATGAAGGTCCCCCCCTTCACTCGGTGTCCTAGCCTGGCTAGGATCGCCACGGAGAAGAAAATAGGGCAGGGGAGGACACACAGACACACACACACACGACAGGACAAACGATGGGAGACTAACGATAACAACGAAGAACAACGAAGGAGTCAAAAGTCTATCTTATGAAGAACAAACACTGAGCTCACACGAGCTCACCACAGATCCGTCCTTTCTCTGAGGAGGCAGAACCGGACTGGGGCAAGAGGGGATGCCCTCCACTAGGAGGAGTCTTGCTTGAAGATCCGGTCCTGCCTCCTGGAGTGGGAGGGGCATACCCATGTTGTTGTGAATGCCCTCCTTCCTCCATCCAGAGAATCTAACGTTCAAGAATCTTGACTGACCTGCAAGAACATGTATGGCAGGGTCGGCTTTTATTAGGTTATTTGGCATGGTAAGACTTCTAGTCCCTGTAAAGGAGGTACAGGTAGTAAGGTAAGACCAGCTCTTGGAAAGAAGGGAATGTGTGTTGGATATGGACTGGAATAGATGGATTTCTAGAACAATCAGTGCCGAGACAAGAGCTGGGGAGGAACATGGAAAAGAATGCATTCTCTGTGGCACCAATGTCACCCTTTACCATGTTTCTGAGAGTTCACTGTTTTACATGTTTAAAGAAAACCTGTAAATAAACACAGAACAGAGCACTGAGCCTTGGGAAACGACACCAACTGTGGGATTCTCTTTGCTGTGGGATGCTCTTTTGAAACACAAGACATGGTGAACTTTATGTGTTTTAGAAGAGAGCTTGGAAGATACGTTTGAAGGGAACCAAGTGCCAGGCATCACTGAGACAACTAACAGGATATTTCACCAGTGAATATTGTCATAAGTAATTACGCTCAGTGGAAAGGAGGCTCTAATTCCAACTGCTCACTTACATCATCAACAAAACTCAACATTTAGGGTTGAGTTTATTCTTTGGTTCATAGAATTGTAGAACGCTAGAGTTGGAAGTAGACTTGTGGGTCATCTAGCCCAACTTCCTGCTCAGCTTAGGCAGTGAAGACTCTGCACATGTGCAGAAAAAGAAGGGTGTCGCTGGGGTCAGAACTGAGCCTGCTCAGGGTCTTACCTTTCATTTGTTGAAAGACCACCAAATTTCTAGGACCTATAGATACAAATCTCTGAAAACATTTAGATTTACCACTAGACTTCCAGGGGACAGGGCTATAATGTCTTGCATGGGTTTCTACCCCTAATGATATTGCATTAGCAAACTCCACTTGTGATTATTTTTAAACTAAAAAAATCCAGCCGTTCTGATCTTTTATCAAAGGCTAGATTGAGCAACTCTTAGCACTGCTGTGCTCCATGACCAGGAATGCCTTCCAGAAACATAAAGAGAGTTGCACTTTTGGAAAGGGGCCAGTGCCAACTCTCCTTCCATTCATGGAAGGAGCTTCTTGGCAAAGAGTACCACAGTACCAAAGGTTAAGATACTGTACAACCCTTAATAATAATTTGCTAGGTTTAAATTGATTTAATGATTGAGGGTTAAAAAAAATGCTTCTGATCTTTTTTAAAGCAGATCTGTATATAATTAGAAGAGGAACTACAGCTGATACTCTTTCATGATCACAGCTTTCATCAGTAGTTTCCTTTTCTCATCTCTACTTGTAATCCTCTACCCCCACACCCAAAAAACCAAAATCCTACAGCCTTTGTACAGTCTCCTGCTATCTTTACTCAACAAAACAAGCTGAAAGTACTAACGTGCAATAGACCCACAGCTGTTTTCAGTGTGGAATTAAGCTGTACACAAAACGTAGTGGCTCCCATCAGACTCATCAAGGAGGAAAAGGGAGGGGGACTATTGGTGGAGGAGAACATTCTACGTCAATGCAGCAAATACAATACAGCAAAAATGTGAATATAAAGCAGTCCAATTATAAAACTTTAATGTACGCTAAGTTATTTAATAATCATAATGAAATTCAATTTAGTTTGGTATGGAAAAAATACAAACCAGCCACCACACAAGAGTTAAAGACTTCTCAGTGCTCCTTGGTAGTCACTGGTCAGAACATTAGCGATCTGGAGCTAGTTAACGTCTTAATAAACAACAGGATAGAATAATGTCCACATGGTTTTCTGTATATCTGCATACAGACTAACATTTTTGTTTTATTTTGCTTATTGAATGGGGCAAATCCCATTGAAAGGGCCCTGGAATAACCGGCTACAGTCCTAGTTCCCACATGTTGGCTACAGTCCTAGTTCCCACATAACCTTAAAAAAAATGGAGCCTTCATTTTTCTAAAAGGAAGTTGTTAATCTCCGTAAAATCATATGGATGCCTTCCCAGGAAAATATGCAGGCAACCGGGTACGCAGAGGGCTAAAGCAAGTACATTGTGTGGGGTTGAGAGCTGTGTTTAGACCTTGGAGACCAATGCTGCTCATCTGGGGTCCACATAGCATATTTTTGCTAGCAAGTCAACCCAGAAGAGAAACAAACAGGAACCCAAAGGAAAGTTTATTCATATAATTACATCACAGTTTAATTGCATGGATCGATTTTCCTTTGGCACCTCCCTTTTTTGCTTTTTTGGGCCATCTTCAGCGCTGCCTTCCTTCCCTCACCCACTTTTGACCAGCCATTATTTGTTGTCATCAACATCTCCCCTCTCACAACTCTAGTGCCAGGAGCCAGGTACTGACCTTTAAAGGCCTTCACAGTTTGGTGCCAGGTTATCTGAGGGATTGCTTTCTCCCATACATTCCAGCCCACCATATTAGGTCAACTGAGGGGGCTCTCCTGCAAGTGTCGCCTCTGTCCCAAGTTAGAGGAATGGCTGTTTTTACTCTGGTCTAAATGGCATTTTAGCATTCACCCACCCACCTCAATTGTTTTTATGGTTTTAATATTTTATTTATTGTTTTATATATTTTAGGCTTATTGTTTTGATGAACTTTGTAAGCCACCTTGGGCATTTGCTTCAGCATGGGAAAGGTGGGATATAATTTTTAAAGAAACGATGAACTGGTGAGTAGATTTATGACGCCCTGTCTGTGGTTGTGAGTGACTCAGTACAAATGGCACTAGTACAAAGCAGAGGCGTCACTATGGTGGGGGTGGTTCCAAAAGTTGCACCCCGTCCTAGTCCCGTTTACAAGCCAGCAAGAGGTGACCCCTGCCCCGCCGCCAGAGCCATTCCGTGAGGAGAAGGCAGCGGGCAGGGAGTCCTGCCAGCTGCCTTTACCAAGAGTCCTGCCCGCTGCCTTCTCCGCACGGAATGGCTCCGACGGCGAGGGGGCGGGGCCGCCTCCTGCCAGTTTGTAAACAGGACTAGGATGGGCACAACTTACGGTACCGCCCCCACCGTAGCGACGCCTCTGGTACACAGAAGCTCCTGGTTCAAGTCCTGACAGATCCCAACAAGCCCTATGAATAGGCCAGCAGGAGAACAACATAAAACAACCTGCTATCACTCTTACCGCTTCTTCTACTCCTTCTCACACTTATTCTTTGAACGACTCCTGGCAGCCAAGCCCCTGAAGACATATTTGGCAACAGCCTACAATGAGCGATGTCATTCTCCCTACAACGTTGCCCTCTGGCAAAGACAGGCTGGCACCGTGGTTGGAGGATGAAAGGTTGAAAGATGGAGGACACCCTTTGTGAGGCTGAGCCCTGGGAATCCCCCCCCTCTCTCTGCCCTTTCACATGCCTCAACCATTACTAAGAAGACTACCAAGTAATATAGCATAGAAAGTGTCTCAAGTTCAGCCACTAAGTTGAGCAAAAACCAGTGTTCATGCAGTCATGCATAGCTGCTTTGAAAATATCACCAAATCTGGCTTTAATATCCAGTAAGTGGGAATGTTTGCTCTCAGCATGGGAATATTCCTTTTCGTCTACTTTTTCAAGGAGGTTAGGTGCTTGAAAGCCAACTGCAAACATGAACACCTGAAATCTTTGTATAAATGTATGGCAAAACTGTAGTACCTTCAAATTGGGAAACGTCTCTTCTTTCAATAGGTCTGCTTTGTAAGAAAGTTTAGGCAGAAATGAGTGCTGGGTATTTGACGTTAAAAAAAGAAAAGACATGGCCAACGGACTAGTCAAATAATGGTCAAATATTTTTAAAGAATTAATGTCACTAGAAAAAAAAGGATAGTTCAGTTATCAACATGTTTTATGCCAATCCCAAAAATAAATTGGCATGTATTGTAAAACACCAGAATTTCCCAAGCCAAAGGCATTTGTCACTGATGGCGCCTTGTGTTCCATTTTTGAGATACATGCAGTTACAGCAAGTGGCCAGAAGGAGAGGTTCTGTTAAGCTGGTAGGTTTGCCCAGACTTCTGCAGGGCTAGGGGCCAACAGCCCTTATTCTTGTCCATGTGTCAGTCCTCAGCGGGGGTCAGTTCTTGGCTGCCAGAACAAAGGCATTGTCAAAATTGTCAAGCTCAAGTTCTGAGCAAGCAGAAAAAGGATCCAAGGGTTCAGATGCAGGAGTATAATTAAGACTGAGAAAATAATTGATTTCCAGAGAAATCTGGTATGGGGTTAGGGGGATGAGCACCAAGAGCCTGCTGTGACTACTCATAGCTACAAGTTGCCCCAACTGAGCAACCAAGCCTGAAGCAATCATTACACAGGGACAGGGACAGACAGGCCCCTATTGGTCCCCTAGATCAGGGTTTCTCAACCTATGGTACTAGTATGAGTCTTACCAGTGGTATTTTAGCCGACTGCTGGTGGTACTCGGACTGCTGGACCACCGGAACCCTACTCCAACACGGCACTTTCAGCAGTGTGTTTGCGCTTCCCTAGAGGCTCTTGCCTTTGGCCGAGCCTCTTGGGAATGCTTAGAAGGGCCCTCCCACTTGCCTACAGCCTCCTACCTCTGAAAACCCGGAAGTAACTGGTGATTCTGTCATCACCAGTCACCTCCAGAGGTACACAGCAGGAGAGTGGCGCCGGAGGTGGCACTCGGCCGGGAAGGGGTTGAGAACCCCTGCCCTAAATCATCTGGTCTGGTTGGGCTGCTGAGCAATGATGCCCCTCTCTGACCTCTCTATAGTGGTGCTACAGTGCAGCAAGGTTAAGATCAGTAGCTCCCTCTGCTTGAGAGCTACCCTGCTGGGGTGGGGATAAGGTGCCTGGGCCTAGCTTCTTCAAGCCCTGGTTCAAGGTCTCCTCTTATGGTTGACATCTTGGTAGCAAGCTACACCATAATGAAGTAAAACAAGTAAGCTGGCCTACTTTTGCTTTCATGGAACATTTGATGAGTCAGTTGACAGTAATTGACCAGCAGGTCAATCTTATGTAAAACTTATCTACATGCAGTGAAATGGGGGGCACTGATTATACAAGGCAACATACATCCTAGCCTGTGTGTTTTTCTGTTATCGGGTAGGATAGTCATAGCTGATGTAGCCCTAAGCAGCTTCAACATACTGCATTTCTGTTGCCACTCATATTGCAACCGACTTCTCTTACCTACACACACACACACACACACACACACACACACACACACACACACACACACACTCCCCAATAATGTGAATTCCTCATATCATCATGACTTGAAATTTCACTGGTGCCCCCTACCACCACTCCCCAGTATTCCTCTTGCCATGCAAGCTTTATTGCAAAGAAAAAATGTACAGTAACTTAAATATGTTTCCCAGCACCATGATTCTATGGATCTATCAAACCTGCACCCAGCCATGAAATCAATCAGCGTACAGTACTTTGAAAATAAATAAATGACCCAACAGCTTGGAAAACAGAATTTGTTCAAGTTACCCACACATGCACATATTTAAAAAGAGGAGAGATTCTGGTACAATTCTGTTATTATTTGGAATTGGTTGAGTAGCTTGTTAAATGAGAAAACTCATGCTGGAATTCTGCGTGTTCTCACAAGGCCTCCAAATAAATAAATATCATCCCCCAACAGATCTAAGGGCTTTGCCTGAAATCTTATTAATCGCTAGAAGAAGACGGCCATATGGTGTGAGGATGGAGCTCTCCGAGAGCACACAGTGGGAAAATATGTAGCTGGCTGTGAATGGAACAAAGGGTGCAGGGGAGAAAACAGCAGCTCCTAAATTGTACAACACATATGTCTATAGATTATTCATTAGAAGCCTGAGCGTATACTGGCACATTTCTAATTACTGAAGTTCATTAGAGGACAGGGCTTTCTCTGGCGAAACTGGAAAACTTTCATCCTTATCATTACAAGAATAATTGAAATCTTGTTTCCATTAAAGTTTAAGTTGGCTTTAAATATCCTTCTTCTGGAATATAAACAGCACACAATTTCATGCCTGCATGGACCAGAGAATACAAATTACATACACAATATTTGATAGGTCACCCAGTCTATAAAATAAACAACAACAAAAAAACAACTGTTGTCTTGAAATAACCAGACTCGGAGGATGCTGGGAATACGGTGTCAAAAGAAAAGATGCGGGAAAAATATATAGTCAGAAGGTTGCAGATATCTGCAGGCAGGCTAGGGTTAGAGTTATTGTGGCAAATCAAACAGATTGTTGTAAAGATAAAGGCAGGGGTACTGGGCAGGCAAATAAAATGATACAATAGGAAAATATCTTTGCTCCAAGGCCTTACACAAGACAGGCTGGAAAAAATCTCAAACAAATACCTTTGGAAGAGAAAAAGGGCCACTGCTAAGCTGTCCACCTCTTCATTCTGAAGAAGCGGTGTAAAATCAGACAGGAATAGCGGCCTTCACTGTGATATTTAGATTTAGTATAAGAACCAACTTATTTTATTTATTACATTTTCATCCAACCCTTCCTCCAAGGAGCTTTTACATCCCAATCATACCAAAATCCCACCCTGCTAATGCAGCCATGCCAATGGAGCATGTGCTGTATCCGTGGGGGGGGGGAATGGAAAGATCTGCTCGGGGTAAGTGAACATTCCACCCCCTCCACTCCCCCATTCCACAACTCCCCGCCTCATTCCGCCCCTGCCGCTGTTGCACCTACCTTTGTAGGTCCGACGGCAGGCCTCCAGAGCTGCATCTAAAATGGCCACTACTGGAGGCCATTCTACAACAGCGGAACTGTCTTTCCTGTTGTACAGACCTCCGCACATTGGCCCCATCCAAGATAAGATTGGGCCATTAGGCTGAGAAATGGTGACTGGCACCAGGTCACCCAATGATCTCTATGATCACGTACAAACTAGACCTGTCTAGTGAGTCAAAGTCCAATCAAATGGTAAAAAGTCTCCTTTGTTAAAAAGTTAGCACAAAAGAAAGCTTTCAAAGGAACTTCTTATAATCTATGGCAAAAATTTCTCCACTGTGCAAGATTTTCTGTCGTGCCTCAAGGATCACAGACTCTTTTCCTTTACCTTTATCTACAGCTGTCTGCTGGTATCCCACTGAATCCCATTCATCTATTGTAATAAGAACAAAGTACCTGGATGGTATAGTTACTTTTAAACACCTACTGGACACTAAGCCCACATTTTGTGTCCACATCAAACAACCTTTATCAGCTATCCATCTCCTAAATATCAGCTTTAAATTTCCATAAGGTACTAGGCATGTGCTAAATATGTAAACTTTGGCTTTTGCTAGTTCTTTTCCCCTCCCATAGCGATTATTTCAATCCACACTTACAATTAGCTGCTCACTTGGAGCAAACTACTGTTTCCAAGCTATTAGCTTGACAGATAAAGCAACCTTGTATGTAAAAGAAACAAGGTACAGCTGGTAAGATATTCTGTGGAAAAAGTGGCTTTTGTTCTCGTATCTGTAGATTTGCTTCAACAAACTCTGCCCTTAACATCCCCAACAGGCCCCCAAATTCTGACTGGAACCCTAGTGCAGTGCATTGTTAAGATCTCATCCCATAAACAAGAAAAAGGCATTCAAATAATTAGGATTATGGTTATCAGTGTAGAATATATTTCAAAGTGGAGAACTAGTCAGCTGATCTGCCTGCAGAGGGGAGGCAGAAAAAAAAATCTCATTGCCTTTAGTGGGGATTACATGCACAAAAAGAGCTCTTGCATTAGCAAACTTCTGTTTGTGTGCTTTAGCAGTTTTTAGTGATTTGATTATCTTTCCCTTTTTTATTTGATGCGAAAGCTTTTAAAAAATACAAAAGGGGAAAAAATCCTGACGCCACCATCACTCACTTTTTACAAATAGGAAACTGCTATAACAGAACTAATTTTCTGCTTAGCTACCAAACATGCTGAAGAGCTTTATCCAGAGGGCTTCAGATTTTATTTTACCAAGTTTGTCTTCCCCTCATTTACTGGAACTACATAAGCCCTGCCTCCACCAATTTTTTAAAAAATCTCAAAACATCACTGCATCAAAACATACAAATATATTCACAATACGCAGGCTCAGTTATCCCTACAATGGACAGTCACATAGATGTGCTAGACAGAGTAGCAAATGAAATATCTCCCTTTGGAAGCACAAGTGGCTTTGTATAACCTGAGATCTTTAGTACAAGACATAGCTCTAAAACTAATTAGCCTGCACAGAGTTCCATCCATTTTCACCTTCAGACTACAGACAGGAACAACTTCTCTCCCCCCCCCCCCCGTCTACTTAAAAAAAAAACAACACTACAGAGCTTTGTCTAACCCCAAACTTCACACACCACCTTGTGAACTCTGACTGATCCTAATATATTTTTTTTTAACTGTCCTTGCATATAACAGATCTTTGCATTGGAACCCAAAACTGGGTCACACCCACACACACCACTGCTACAACCACCATTTTCTTCTGTCATTTAACTATTTTTGTGTAAGCAAGGGAAAAGAGAAGGTAAAGCAGAAAGATGGTGGAGTCATGCACAGGAATAAGGAGAAAGTTTGTGTGTGTGTGTGTGTGTGTGTGTGTGTGTGTGTGTGAGTGAGTGAGAGAGAGAGAGGGGGGGGAGATGCCCTGTTCTCATGACATATCATGGATAAGTGAATGTAGGTGGGAGGAAGAATGGGAACCTGGCCACTGGTCCACCCACCCCTGATCTACAGGTACTCAGTTGAATATCTGAATGGACTCTCTCTGCACAATGAGGAACCCTAGAAAAGCAAGTTTCTCAATTGTAGTAAGTCAGTTTTACAGATGCCACGCAGACATTCAGCTGAACAAATATTTCTGTGCCCCCCCCCCCCGGGATGATGCACACTCATTCACCTGGCTATACTGTGGAACCTGGACTAGAGAGATGGATTTATATATCGTTAGAAAAAGCCCTGAAAAGTGAGTCATGTATAGCAAGTTGGAGTCAAAGATGGGTGCTAGATCATCTGACAAGGTAGCTACACTATCAGCGCAATCCTATCCAACTTATGAAACTGGCTATCAGAATGACAAAAGTATGATGAGGTGGTGGTGGGTTTTTTTAAAGTACATACTTATTTTTGTCTTTAGTCTTGTTTCAAGAACCATTTTCAAGCTACTTCCTGGTACTTCTATGGAATTTGCTCCCTGAGTTTGCTCACCATTGAAAGGCGCATGGCTGTTCTGCTCCCCTCCCCCATATGCTTTTTTGTTGTTTGAATTTCAATGAGTTGGGACTTATCTTTGTGCTTTTATTTCTCTACAGTCGTAAAACTCTATTATGATGCTTGGCAGACAATTTAAACTGCTGCAACATTCATCTTGGAAAAGGGAAATCTGCTTCCACAAAAACCTTTCTCCTTGACTAAACGTTCTGCTCTAAAGAAAAGAAAAAGAGCTCACAATCCTCACAATCTAAATTAAGCAGAACAATATTTTCCCCTACCTTCTTCTGCTTTCAAGAAAGATTGGCGAGGGCAGTATGTATTTGTAAAGATACACTTTTTGTTTAATAATGGAGTAGAAACCTATTCATTAACACAGGAGGGACCCGAATTCTTACACCTCTAGCATTATCACTAATGCCTTACGGTAACCAGCACTTCCGTGAGATTCTGTCCTGGTCTACAGGTGCAAAAAGATTTAGATGGAACGAATAGATTGCACCACTTTGGAATGAAGTTGAGGGATCACAGTTTTGAATGCTCCCCATACCTCATGTTGTTGTTGTTCAGTCGTTAAGTCATGTCCGACCCTTCGTGATCCCATGAACCATATCCCGCCATGCCTTCCTGTCCTCCACTATCTTCCTTGAGTTCGCTTATTTTCATGTTTGTTGCATCGGTGATGCTGTCTAACCATCTCATCCTTTGCCTTCCCATTCTCCTTTTGCCTTCAATCTTTCCCAGCATCAGAGTCTTCTCCAGAGAGTCCTCTCTAAACCAGTATAGTTAGGCTTACCAAATTTCCAACCGGGACAGAGTGCTAGACCTTTAGGAGAAGGAATGTGGGCAGGTGTAGCTTGTTAAACCTTAGAGCACAATCCTAAGCATGTCTACTCAGAAGCAAGCCCCACTGGGGCTTGCTTCTGAGTAGACATGCCTAGCATTGTGCTCTAAGGTTTAACAAGCTACACCTGCCCACATTCCTTCTCCTAAAGGTCTAGCACTCTGTCCCGGTTGGAAATCTGGTAAGCCTATGTATAGTAGGCAAAATGTTGGGCTCGAGCCTCTCTCTCTGCTTTGCTACATATTCACCTGTTTTTTTTTTTTTTTACATAGGAAGCATTCAAAAGTGGCATCTCTCACCTGCACTCCATACTTACCTCTTCTGTATGTGTCCATCCTGCTTCAGTCACTCAAAAGGGGCAGGAGCATTCTGCCACTGGGCGTCTAATGGGTCTTAAAAAGGTCTTAACACCATGTCAACCACAGGACACACATCAGAGGAGGAAAACAACAAATACCTAAGATTGAGGTAGAGGGAGCTTAATGATATTCTCTCTCTGCCCCCCCCCAAAAGTACGCAGAACCCCAGGTTCTGGGAGATTTTGCCCAACTCTCTTATCTAATACTTCTTTCAATCCCCTTCACAATACGCACCTAAGCTGACAGCTTCAAGGTTTTTACCAGAGATGAGAAAGTTAAGCTGTCTCATTTACCGAGACATTTTACAAATTGATTTGCCAGAAAGCAGTACATATGGCTGCATATTAATATAAAATACCTTGAAAATGTTTTCCTAATGCTCTCATTTGTCATGTAACAGAGAGCTAAGTGCATCCCGCTTTAGTCTCATGGAAGGCTTCTTATAAACACATTAGAAAGAAAAGCTGTTCACTCGAATTCCAGTGGGCTAACACCGTCTGTCAAAGTTCCTAAACCGATTTACAGATACAAAATTATACCAAAGATTAATTATAAATCAAAGTAATTGTTGCTGAGTTGGCAAACCTTGCCTTTCATTGACATATTTTACAACACTGTGGGCAAGGAGGCATATGATGAGTATCTGTAAAATTGGTAAAGCTCAGGACAAGCGAGAAAACAACTGGGCTGAAGTGCAGAAAGTAGGTAGCTAAAACCAAGAACTAAAGCAGTGTTTCTCAATTGGTGGTACACATACCACCAGTGGTAGGTGAGGTGGGTATCCGGTGGTACACAAGGTGTGTGTCTGGTGGTACGTAAGGCACCCGCAGACACTCACCTCACATCAGGGAGACCGCGATGCGACTCTGCAAATGCCGGTAGGAGGCTCGGCTCACCAGGAAGAGCTCCAGCGCGTGGTTTTCGTGCACTCGAAAAGCTCTCCCGCCTGCCCTGAGCCTCTTGCCGGCGTGTGCGGAGTCACTTTGCAGTCTCCCAACCCGGAAGTAATTGGCGATGACCTCATCGCCAGTTACTTCCAGTGATTCGTGAGGAGGTCCGTGACGGCGGAAGCGGTACGTTGGGTCAGGAGGTTGAGAAACGCTGAACTAAAGTCTCTCTTTTTTTCATCTCTGGCATCACAGAGGACCTGATTCCTACATGCGTCCTGAAACATAATTACTACGAGGTACCCAAACCGCATGGGTGGAAGGAAATTCAGGGTCTGAACGGAGAGCTTCAGGGCCTGGCCTAGAAAACAAAACAAAAGGTCTCTTCAGGCACAGAAGAGAATAGGGATGTGCAACAAGTCTGAGGAGTTTGGCTAACTTAACTTTTGTTTGTCATGTAAGTGCTAAAGACTAAGAGTAAAGGGAACTTGCCAGCTTAGGTTCACAACATACAGGGGGTATCTCACCTTCAGAATTTATAAAGCACCATCAATGTAACAGCTCTTTAGAGGCAGAATCATCGTTCAGTGTGCTAGAACACATGTCTGGATGCAGAAGGTCCCAGTTCAATTCATGGCATTCCCAGAGAAGCTTGAGAAAGCCCGCCTGAATCCCTAGAGACCCCTATTCCAGTCGATGTAGACCAGGGGTTCTCAACCCCTTCCTGGCTGAGTACCATCTCCGACACCACTCTCCTGCTGTCTACCACCGGAAGTGACTGGCGATGACATTGCCAGTTACTTCTAGGTTTTCGGAGGCCAGAAAACACAGGTAGGAGGCTCTGGATGGGTGAGAGGGCCCTTCTAAGTGTTCCCGAGAGGCTCGGCCAAAGACAGGAGCCTCTCGGGAGGAAAAACGCGCTGCCGAAAGCACCACGTTGGAGCGGGGTTCTGGTGGTCCGTCAGTCCAAGTACCACCAGCAGTCGGCCAAAGTGGTTGAGAACCCCTGATAGACAATAACACTGGCCTAATTGTTACATTTTTTCCCAATAAGCCCCACTCAGCATCAACAAAGTTGTCCTATCGCAACCTATCACAGGCCACAGCTCAGAAAATTATCCTTCGCATTCAATACTGCCCCTATCACTGAAGTAGCTGATAAAGCATTATTCCCTCTAATTAAATTTTCCTAAGCTTATTATTAATACATGGAAAGAGATGTGCAACAGACTGCCTTTAGAAATTGGCCTGTAAATTCAATCATTTGGTCTGACAGCTGGTGGGAACTTTGCGTCAGCCTTTACAATAAGACCTGAAGGCCAACCACGAGGGCGGGACTCCCTTCATTTGCTCACCTTAATAAAGCTCAGATGAGAAGGGCGGGGGATTTTTCCTCTGCTAAGAGCTGCTGGCCTGAGAAATCAGACATTCCTGCCTTGAACATTTCATCTTCCTGCAGGGTCAGAGGAAGGGAGGGCGGGTGAAGTATAGGAAAAACTACAAAGCTAAAGTCGTGGCCATAAAGGAAAGCTAGCAGGAAGTCGTTTGGAGCACAGAAGGATGCAAGATCTGTCTCTCTCTCTTTTTAGTACTACGCTGTATATGATTTAGTTCTTATATTACCACAAAAATGCAAATACTCAAAAGCACATATTGTTTCTCCTCCTTATACAAGACCAACAGCACTCAGAGTTGATCACAAACTACCATGTATTGCAGCTTCTTTAAAAAAAAAAAACTAGAATGCCTTATGCTAAAAATAGCAAGTTACAAACTACAAGGTTTGAACCTGGCCAGGAGTGCATTCTTGGGGAAATCGCCTTGACTACTTCACCACAATGGAGCTATTCACAGACACAGCAAGCAGAGGCCTACAGCTGCAGCCTTCTGGTTCGTGGCTGACAGGAATGTCCTTCTTCCAAACTGTCACATGGGAATCGGTAAGCCACACCAAAGGAAACAGGGAGTTTATGTCTGAACAGTGAATGGGGGATATTTATTTATTAAATTAATATAATGCTTTTCTGGCATTTTATCCTCATAATCACTCTATGACAGTGGTTCTCAACCTGTGCTATGGGTACCCCTAGGGGTACACAGACCTCTTGCTGGGGGTACGCCAAGCCCTGCCCCTTATCTGCCCCATCAGCAGCTAATTAAGTGTTAATTAACATGGATTTTAAGTTTTAATTATTTTCGGAGCCCTTCTGTCTCTCTGATTTTGGTTTGGGGCTTATTTTTGTACTTTGGAAAATGTACTTTGGTGGAGTAGGGGAGGAAGGAGCTGATTTTAGGAAGTGTGACTTGGAGAAAAGAGATCCTTGCATGTGTGCGTGTGTGCACAGAGTTAAATAAGACATTTTTTAACATTTAAAGTTGTTTTAGTACTTTTTTATTTAACGATTAATTACCTAATTAATTAATTGATTAATCCAATGAATTAGCAGTTAATTAGTAGGGGGTACTTCAAAAAATTGGACCGTGATGGGGGTACCCGGGCCTCCAAAGGTTGAGAACCCCTGCTCATTTAGGTAGGCAGGCTGAGAGATAGTGACATGGCCTAGAGCAGTGGTTCTCAAAGTTCTCCCCGCGAGGCGGGAGAGAACTCTGAATGTTTGTGGGGGAGGGGCCAGCGGCGGCGATCCCTGGGATTCGCAAAAAACGGAAGTGCCAAAAAAAACAACGTTTTTCAGCGATCCAAAGATTGGGGAGGCCTGCAGAGGGTCACGCAGGCCTCCTCAAAGCCCCCCAAAGCCCCGGTAAGGCCCCAAACAACGGTTTGGGGTACTTTTTCGGCCACGGCAGCGGCAATCCCCGGGATCGCCACCACCATGCTGTCCCCGTCCCAGCAGCCCTTCCTCCCCAGGTGCCAAAACTGTGCTTTATGGCACGATTACGGCACCTTGTACCTGGGGAGCACGCGCTCCGCAGGTGCTTGTTTAAGGAGGATTGCGCCGTAAGTATCCTAAAAATGCCCACTTGTTGTAGTCTTACACTGGAAATTGCACACAAGGCAACAAAGATTTATTCAGACCGTATCAGACTCCTACAAATGTAATGAATATTTATTTATTTATTTAATGGATTTCTACCCTGCCTTTCTCCCAATAAGGGCAATATGATGCATGCTAACTATTTCTGCCGAAATGGTAACTATGGGAATAGACCAATTAGTTTCTGTGCACTTGTGATGCTTTTCCAGTGTTGGGCTCAGTGCTGAACATGATTCTGAGTTCAGGGCAATAGAAAGTAAATACACAGAAAAGCCAGTCTACATCATACTGTATCTGCAATCTGTACCTTAAAAAAATAGACACACTGCTATTATACTTGAACTCATGTTACATGGAAATGCCACTGATGCCCCAAGGAAAACTAGAGGGGGTGGTGGAGAGGAGAGGAGAGGAATCTGCAGCAGAAACAAAGCTGCTAATGTGTCATCCTTTAATATATCTCTGTCTTACAACAACAACAAAAGATTTAGATATAAACAGGATCTTTGTTGCTCTAGAGCTCAAGTTGCATATTCTCTCCTAGAAATCCTATCCATCTGTGGTCCCAGGCCTGCGATCCTGGCATCCATAAGATTCTTCCTTCCCTCCCCCCTTCAACACCCTCTACTAGTGGCTCTCTATGAATTTGGGCTGCAGCGTCTGGCTTGCATTTGCAACATCCTGTTTACAGTCGCGCTTCAATGGTAAGCGAAGCAGATGCTATAAAAGCTCATAAAGTAAATAAATATAAATAAATAAGATTATGTCACTGCAAATGAAATGATTGCAAGTGTGCAAGGAATACTTAATAGGTCGGAGGAGCAGATGAATTACTAAGCAGCACAGTTCCTTAATGCAGAGCAGAGCTGCCCAGCAGAAGGAAAGGAGATAAAATCCACATCAAATGGTTCGCCTTGCACACGCCTCTATGCGTCCGTACAGCTGACCTAAGGCTCAACCTTGATAGAACCTGTAACATAAAAATTAGCTTTACATAAAGCATTGAGTGTTTCTGTTTCCACCCCTACCCCTATGGTCATATGCACAATTCTCTCCTCTTTATTTATACTTATCTGCTATTTTTTCTTTCTTGGGGATGTTCAGAGCATCTTATGTAAGGCTTTCAATCAACAGACCGTACTGACGCTGGTCTGGCTGAGGATAATTCTGTAGGCCCACTGCAAGTCACTCCCCCGTCTATAACATACTGTCGCATTCCCCAACGGGGGAAGGAGAGACACCCCAAGGGGGGAGCGGCGCATCGAAGGGGTTGCGATTCATATCTTACTTTGGCACGAGAGAGCACTTGGAAGCGGAGTCTGCAGTTCAACTGGGTTTATTAGGGAGGGTACAACGTGGGGAAGCTCTCTTTCTCCCTCCTAGTTCACTTCACTGGAGTAGTGCTCACCCCAAGTTGGGTCTCGACCTTTCCGAGAAGCAGAGGAGGGGGACGTAGCGGAAAGGCACCTTGCAACCTTCTTCAGCATGGCACTGATGCCAGGTCCAGTGGATTCGCCTTGGTCTGGGTAGCTGCAATTTCGTCTTAGGTGCGGGGTTGAGTTGCTGCCCAACAGGGGCAGGGACGGGTATCTCAGGGCAGCCCGTCAGCATGGGGTTCGGCAACCGGGCTCCAACAGGGGCAGCTGTGTTGGCCACAGGGTGACGGTGGATTCAGGGTGGTGGGGTGCCGGATTCCTCGGCCTATAGTAGAGACCCAGCGAGGCCACGGGAAGGGCTCTGGGGTATCAGCAGCCAGGGTCAGCAGAGAGAGAGAGAGAGACCGGCCTCGACTGAGACTGCCTATGGCTCTGACGGTGGTTAGCTGCCTCTTCCCAGTGGCCGGTGTAGCTTTTATATCTGCCTACGGGGCCCTTACAAGAGGTGTCGAGGTTGTCAGGGAGGGATCCTGGCCAGACTCACTCCTCCAGGGGAGTTTCTCCCTCCTGCACTTAGTGTTAGGGAATGCAGACCTGCAGTGATTTACGGCTGGGCTGCGCCATCTCCCACAGAGACTTCGCGTCTGAGCACAGCTCTGGTATTGGCCCAAGAGCTGGGGCTGTGAGTCTGGGATGGGGTTCACACATACCGTTTAAGGAATTTGGACATAAGAACATAAGAACATAAGAAGAGCCCTGCTGGATCAGGCCAAAAGCCCATCTAGTCCAGCTTCCTGTGTCACACAGTGGCCCCACCAGATGCCTCAGGGAGCACACAAGACACCAAGATACCTGTGTCCAGTCGCCACTCCCTTGCACCTGGCACAGAGAAAACCCACTTCTAAAACCAGGAGGTTGCTTATGGCTTGTAACCTGTGATGGTCTTTTCCTCCATGAATCTGTCCAAACCCCTTTTAAAGGCATCTAGGCCAGATGCCATCACCACATCCTGTGGCAAGGAGTTCCACAGATGAATTACACGCTGGGTGAAGAAATATTTTCTTTTGTCTGTTCTAACTCTCCCTCCACTCAATTTTAGTGCATGTCCCCTGGTTCTGGTATTGTGCGAGAGGGAGAAGAATTTCCCTCTATCCACTCTCTCCATCCCATGCATAATTTTATACGTCTCAATCATGTCCCCCCTCAGGCGCCTTTTTTCTAGGCTGAAAAGCCCCAGACGCTGTAGCCTTTCCTCATAAGGGAGGTGCTCCAGCCCACGAATCATTCTGGTCGCTCTTTTCTGCACCTTTTCCAATTCAACTATATCCTTTTTGAGGTGTGGTGACCAGAACTGGACACAATACTCCAGATGTGGCCTTACCATCGATTTGTACAAGGGCAGAATGATATTGGCCGTTTTATTCTCAATCCCTTTTTTAATGATCCCGAGCATGGAATTGGCCTTCTTCACAGCCGCCGCACACTGGGTCGACACTTTCATCGACCTGTCCACAAGCACCCCAAGATCTCTCTCTTCATCCGTCACAGACAACTCAGAACCCATTAGCGTATATGTGAAATTTTGGTTTCTTGCCCCAATGTGCATCACTTTGCACTTACTTACATTGAAGCGCATCTGTCATTTTGCTGCCCTTTGTCCCAGTTTGGAGAGGTCCTTCTGGAGCTCTTCACAATCCCTGCTGGTCTTCACCACCCGGAAAAGTTTAGTGTCATCTGCAAACTTGGCCACCTCACTGCCTATCCCCGACTCCAGGTCATTTATGAATAAGTTGAAAAGCACCGGTCCCAAGACCGATCCTTGGGGCACACCGCTTTTCACCTCTCGCCATTGTGAAAATTGCCCATTGACTCCCACTCGCTGTTTCCTGGTCTTCAACCAGTTCCTAATCCACAAGAGGACCTGCCCTCTTATTCCCTGACTGTGGAGTTTTCTCAGGAGCCTTTCATGAGGGACCGTGTCAAACGCCTTCTGAAAATCCAGATATATAATATCCACGGGTTCGCTCGCATCCACATTCCTGTTGACCTTTTCAAAAAATTCTAACAGGTTTGTGAGGCAAGACTTCCCCTTGCAGAAGCCATGCTGAATCTCCCTCATCAGAGCTTGTTCTTCTATGTATTTTAAGATTTTGTCCTTAATGAGACTTTCCACCATTTTCCCTGGAACAGATGTTAGGCTGACCGGCCTGTAGTTTCCCGGGTCCCCCCTCCTTCCTTTTTTAAAGATTGGCGTGACATTAGCTATCCTCCAATCCTCTGGCACAGTGGCCGTTTTAAGGGACAAGTTGCATATTTTGGTCAAGAGGTCAGCAACTTCATTCTTGAGTTCCTTCAGAACTCTTGGGTGGATGCCATCCGGGCCTGGTGATTTATTGATCTTTATTTTGTCAATTAAGTCTGAGACATCTTCTCTTCTTCTCTTTTAACCTCTAGACATACCTCTAGGAACGGCCTGTGCAACTTGCAGCTCAAAAGCTGAACGCAATCTATCAGCTGCCCACTAGGAGCTCAATAATTCTTTGGGTTTTGCTGTCCTCCACACACTGGGAAAGGTGTGTGCGCGTGCGTGCGTATGTGTGTCCTCATAAGAGGGACACAAGTTATGCAGGTCTGATCTAGTTACAGGTCCTATATCTTATTTACTGCATTTATATAACACCTACTGGCATATAAATGCTAAAGTGGTTCACAAATTAAGTAACTTGCTTACAACTGAAGGGACACGATACCAAAGAAGAAAGGCACAAGGAGAGAGGAGGAAAAATGGGCAAATTCACACACCATGGCCACTGCATTACATTCTGGGAGAGGGAGGCACTAAGAGGCAATTGGCTTCAGCCGGGCTGATGGAGGAGGCCTTGCTATCTCACCTCTCCCTCACAAACAGCCAGGCAACCTGGCTGCTGGTGGGCACTCTGGGAGCAAGGAGTCTTCTGCCTTTGAATGTCAATAACCCAAAGCAAATTCCTCCTATGCTGCATGATATGCTGATACTACATGGCCGTGTGCGTGAGGTGACCTCATCCCACACTCCAGTTTCCTTCCTTTTGTAACCTGTTTGTTTCACCTCAACATCAAAAGTAGCAAGATGTTGTCACAAAGATATCCAATCATCGCCCTTCCCAATGCCAGGAAGAATAATGATTTATTTAAAAGTTGACTTTAACAAAAAATCTACCTCAAGGATAGCCAGCCACGGTGTAACCTGGTCGAGAACAGAAAAGATTAATAACCCGAGATCCGCTATCTTAGCAACACAGCCAGGATTTTTAGATTGCACAGGAAGGCCAGTAATTCTAAGTATCCGACTTGGGTGACCAGATGTTATTTCAATGCTTTTTTTAAGCGGCTCTACTGTTTCTGTGTTTCCTTCCTGTCTAGTGGATGCCCAAAGTCGACTAAAAATAGGCAAGACTCGCCTCCTGTTTTGGCAGCCTGTACTAAAAATCAGGTTTTAATAGAGAAGGCAGAAACACTGCAGGAAAGAAAGTGATTCTTGCTTCATTTATTTGTTAGAAGAAAAAAAATGTTTCACATGCATTAGGCTGACTACATGCATCTCAGCTCCTTGTACGACAGACACTAAAGCTGTTGCGATTCACTCTAAATGGATGCTAGAGAATATTCATTGGAGAGAAGGTTTTTTCAGAAGAATCTCTGCCACTAGACTTTTTTTTTTAATCATAACACTTTTGCAGTAAACACTTTAATAGACTACTTTTCAAAATGCAAGGCATACTTCAAAGTAATCCTCTAGGCTGTGGTTCTTCCAATTTTCTACAGACGTGGACAGATGCTAAGAAACCATTACTTTCTTAAAGCTCCTCAGCTATCTGGCATACCCATGGATGGCATGGTCCACATATGCAGGAGAAATAAGTGGTAGAATCTTAAGGGACTGTACCAGTTCAGGCTAAAGATGAGGTCTACCAATTGTTCCCACATGTAAAAAAAAAAATTCCCTACAAGTAAAAATCTAACATATCAGGGAGAAAGATTTGCACTCAGCATGTGCCTTTTATGCTAGTTTTCTTCTTGCTGGGAGTTTTATTGCACGGGAAATTTTAAAAAGTGGTATTTTCCAATTACGGTCTGAAGTGATACAGTCCATTCTACCAGCATACTCTGCTGCATGTACAGACCAGGCCTAGAACGGACTTCAACTGGGATACGAATTCCAAAACCAATAGTATATATAGGCACAGGTGTTGCACTACATACCCATAGGGCTGTGTATACACTGACAAAATTCCTAAATAAAGATTTTATAAATAAAAAAATAAATAAGGAAATAAAACTAATAAGGAAAAGAAACAAACACATGTAGTGCAATGGTGTCACTAGGGGGGTGCAGACTGCACTGGGTGACACCCTCGGTGTGTGTGTGTGTGTGTGTGTGTGTGTGTGTGTGTGTGTGTGTGTGTGTGAGACACCACTAGTGGGACCAAAATTGTGAAAACATTTATTTATGAATAATGCCATCATGTTATATAATATATATCATTGATTCTCAAAGCTTTTGGACATCACTGTTTAGGCTGCAAACCTATGCATGCTTACCTGGGCGTAAGCCCCACTGAATATAGCGGGGTTTACTTCTGAGTAAACATACATAGGCTTGCATCCTATGCATGCCAACTCAGAAATAAGCTCCATTTAATGCGACTTACTCCCTGGTAAATACATAGAGAATTGCAGCCTGGTTGACAGTAATGTCTAAACACTGTAAATGTTTAGAAGGTGATTGTTTACAGAGTCTTCATAAAGGCACATGATATTTACTCAAGACAAATAAGATCTCTGGTAGGAATATACCAGTGTCGATTCGTGGCATATCTAACAGCCACAGCAGGTAAACAGTGCATCCAAGAGTCAATCAGAGCATATATTCAGGGGACAATTCTCAACCAGTATTAGGTGTGGTCATTGTTACACTCCTCTCCCATGACTCAAGCCTAGCCAGCCTCTTTGTGATATCAACGCAACAAAACCATTAGCAACCGCACAGACTAGGCCATCCCTCATGGGTTGTTCAGGCCCATAGTGACGTCGGAGCATATTAGTTCGTGTCTGTCAAAGAAAGTGTAACTCTCTGGGGACAACTCTCGATTAGCCTTGGAAGTCTATGCCTTACGATGGCCACACTATTTTGTACAACTCATCATACAAGTGATGACTTGGGGTTTCTGGAGGAGAAGCGTTTCAAAGTTAGGGGGCCACAAACACTTGTATAAGTGCTCCCACCAGTCAGACTTGATACAAGACAACACTATCAATATTTGCAGTAGGTTCTCAAATGAAAAAACTCAGGAATTTTCACCTCCCTTGTGAAAGCTTGGGAATTTTCCCAGTTCTTCACACAGCAAAGCTGTGATATCTAATTTCATCTAAAAAAAAACACGAAAGAAAAGATGTCTTCGGTTAGGCTGATAATTCTCAGCATAGAAAAATTCTTACACCTATGTTGTGCCATACACCATTTCCAACACTGCCTGAAACAGTTCAGCTTGTCTAATGAAACTTCCATTTTCATTTTCTTTGCCCAACTATAATTTACACTGAAGGATCGACTTTGTTAACACTCCTGATTTATAATATCTTACTGCCAAATGTACTTTGATTAGCAACACTTGGAAGGGGTTTATTAATAAAACAACCAAAAGGTGCACTTTTGATTAGCCTCAGCATGGGAATGAAAGTTGTTTTTAAAAACCTTTTCCTTTGAAAGTACCAAGATTCAAAGCAATAAATATTCCTTCAAAACTAGGCCAGTCTTGAGTTTAATACGTACCAAATAAATATTCTGTCAATTAGAGATGTGCAAGTAAAAAGCTTTACATTACGGCTTATAGCAATTTCAGATAAAGAGCTTGTGTGGTGGAGTGAAACCAGCTAATAAATTATTGGAGTAGTGCAACATATTTTTAGCGCAAGATAGCAAACATCTTGAAAAATACTTCAGAGGCATTTTGGGGTGATTTTCTTCTGAGATCTCATTAAGTCTCGAGCAACAGACTATGACATGCAGTACCAGGCAATATTCACATAGTAACCTTTGGGGAACAGAGATAAAACCAATTAAAGGTTCCCCGTAATATTTTATTTATATATATAATTTTAAAACAGTTTGATTTGGTAAAAATGTTTTCCCCCTTTAATTTTTTTTAATTAAACTACAGAAAGTAAAATGGTACACTATCATAGGGTGGTATCACCCCAAGATCGGATAAAAAATAAAAACAATCTGTTACTTAATGATAACACTTTATATTAAATGACCATTCTGCTACTTCCTCCAATTCCTTCCTCTCTAATGTTCGGAAGGGAATAAGAACCCTGATATGGTTAAGTAATCTAATCTGGCAGTAGTGTTGAAGAAAATGTTTGCCATGACTCAAGTCATGATAACTCTAGTTATTTTCCCATTTATATGTACGGTAAACTGAGAAAGCCTGGAACTATGCTTCTGAACTAATAATTTTAAAGGCAGTAAAAAAAGGGCAGACAAAGGCAGACAAAAATTGCTATCCCCAAATACTGTATAAGTAAACTAAAGTCTAGTTGGGAAATGACAGACAATCTTGGGAGTAGAGATTCCGTTCTCCTGAAAGTGGATCCCCTAGTTTTGTTTTAATTAAAACAGCAATCATATAGGGGCAATATATAGGGGCAAAATCCAAATAGGAACCATGATATGGAAGTAAGGGGTGCTCAACCATTTCCTCTGTGCTGTCCCCAAAGATGCTTTGGGCCCCCAAAATTGCACTCTGTTGCAACAAACCTTTGGGGACCCACAGCAGCTTGAGGGGTAGGTTTTGGTGGGGAAACAGTGCAGAGAAAAAAGGGTCCCAAACATAGATGCCATTTTAAAGTTGTCGTTGTTTACAACCAAGCTAGACGATGTTTTAAATACTACCTGTAATTTGACCTCAGTCAAATTATACGCTTGTCCGCTAGCAGGATTTGAACACAGTTATCAATGTGTTGTGTCGCCCAAAAGCTTTTAATCCCCACTTCCACACAGACTTACTTATAAACAATACAGTCCTGTTAAAGGGGACTTTTTGGAGAGCCAAAAATGGCAGTGTTGTGCAGTGATTAGAATGTTAGCCTAGAACCTGGATTTCTCCCCATCCTGAAAGTGCGTTGGATAGCCCTGAGACAGTCGCCAAATCTCAGCCTAACCTAACTCACAAGAGCGTGAGGATAATGAGGATAGAGAACCATGTTGTCCCAGTCCCAACCTTCCTGGAGTGACAGCCAAAGGACCTAATAAATAAATTAAATGGAGCTTTCCCAAGACAGAGTTCCTTCAGAGATAATTCTGCACCACAGCACAGCAAAATATGCTAAAACACAGAATGGATGGTTATGGACATTTGATGCTACCAAAACATTATATGGCAAAAATATCCACCGTACTGAGCTGCTGCAGGATCACTTCCGACTTTGTTAAAAGTATTGTAAGAGACAGGATAAGGGTTAAAAAGCATGAGAATGACATGGACACGTGAAGGTTCAAAAAAACTCACAGACTTCTGCATTTAAGCAAAGGAAACATCCCAAATAAAGGTTCTACGGGCAGAGCTCCCGCTCGGCCGGAGGTATACTCGGGGGGATGCTCGTCCCCTTCCGAGTGTAAAGCCAGGCACGGCCGATTGCCCTCCTCGGATTTCCGCCAGCAAAATCGCTGGCAGAAGTAAGAGGAGGCCGTGTAACGTCCCAGCCGCCCAGCGGGGACCAGGATACAGCCGAGGCCGTCCCCCGCCCCCTCCCGGGCCGACGGGCCCCCTCCCTTTACTTCCGATCCGTCCCCCCCCCCTGCTGGATCCTTACCTGGATCCAGCAGCGGTCCTTTGGGCGCTCCGTCGGTGGAGCAGGGGAGGCCAGTTTTGCGCTGGCTTTCCCTGCTCTCGAGTCATTGCGAACGTGCCTTACAGCACATTTGCAAAGGCTTTGGGCAGCGGAACACTCGTTCTGCCGCCTGATTGTTCCGTAGGATTGTGCCGCAAGTCTCTCTTGGTGACACCGTACTAAATCTTTGTTTAATTTTAGTTAAAATGGGATGTTTTCAAATGAACACCAGCTCCTTCCTTGGGTTTCTAGAATGCTCACCTCGATATAAATCTTGAGACTCTGGCTCTAGAAAATAATCCATGCCATTGGTCAGCCTCTCTTGAACATTTCAGAACTCCTGACACCAGCATTGTCATCCATAAAAGATGTGAAAAGTCCTCTCCTAGATGGAGTAGCACTTGCTGTGAGTAACAATTGCAACCACAGGCTTGCTCGTCATTTCACTTTTTGTTTTTGCCATCTGTTCATGCAGCTGTCATGTTTAGGAGATGATGATTCAGACACCCATCCCAGACGTCTCAAGCAGAGGACAAGTCCACCAGAGTCTGTCAGATCTCAGCACCAAATAGACTGTGGCTAGTATAGTTTTACAGCCAATTCCAAGTTGGGCTAGTCAGATGCAGAACCCACAGAGTTCCATGGAAATCACATCCTAATCGGAGAGTAAGTCCTACTGAACACAGTGGGAGTTGACTCCAAGTAAACATGCATAGGATTGTGCTGTAAAGGCTACTTCTGATCTCTCCCTACTATTTTCCAAACCACTAGGAGGAAATCTAGCCTTGGTTCTGAGAAACTTGCAGTGATGTAGACTTGAGTCTATTGACTCGGACTCAGTCATGTCAGTGTCAATGTCGTGTCAATGACTCGACTCAGACTTGACTCAACCATTGTAAAAGACTCGAAAGACTCGACTCGAGACTTGGGGCCTTTTACCACAAGTCCAATTTTAAATAGATAGGAACTCGCAACCAAAGACTTGGGACTTGGGGACGGAACCACCTTCAGAGATCTACTATACGCTGTTTTGCTGCAATGGAGAGCCTTGATCATCTGAACCAAAACTTTGTCTAATTGCTTTCCTGCCTGCTTATAACAGACCAATTCAAGGCTTCCATGACAGGCAACTAACCAATGTTTATGACTGCTGCTTCTCGAGTTCCCTTGCTACTATGCCTTGCCAGTTCTGAGGGCCAAACTAGATAGGATAGGGTAACGGTCCACGAGGGAGAGATTTAAGCCCTCTTCTTATACAATCTTCCCCATGCCATGTTCAGTAAATGTTTGTATAAGACTCACTTTTTTCTCCTAATTTAATTTTAAACTAGGGGTGCGTCTTATAATCAGGCTGTTGCAATTTAATGCCAGTGATTTAATTAATTTTTTTTAATAGCACCAAACTTTAAGGGTGCGTCTTATAATCAGGTGCATCTTATACTCGGGACAATACAGTATATTCATTCTTTAGGATGAAATCAAACTTGCTTACAACAAAATACAAGCGCATATGTGCACACACGCACGCGCACACGTTATTCAATTACAATTCAGCAAAAAGGACCCTTAAACTGGAAACGTTACCTCACAAAAACCAAATAACATCAAACCAGGCAAGCCCAATGGCCTTCCTGAAAAGACACATCTTAAACTTTGTGCTTGAAAGACCAGAGCATTAGGCCTGGAGTGTCTCCCTGCGGAGGACATTCCCTAAGTTGGTGCCACAACTGACAAAGCTCTGCTTCTGGTAGACACCTGCTTAGGTGGTAAGGGGTACATGGAGTGGGTTCGTTGCGCAGACTGCATGGGTAATATATGGCAGTGGCAGGGAGAGAGTGGCAGCACAGAACTTGCCATTAGCGACAGGACCATCAATAGTTGTCCAGCTGCTACAGTCAGCCATGTGCAATTGTAAGTGAAGATATACAGTATTTATTTTATTTACTGGTATTTAAAAAAATTATATCCCGCCTTTTCCTAAGCCGAAAGGCAAATGCGCAAGGCGGCTTAGTGAACTCATGGGATCCGCTGGCTGGATCAGAGGGAGCTGTTGGAAAGAGTAGCTAAAGCTGGTAGAAGAAGGCAGGGATGCACAAGAGAAAAAAAAAAACATCTCAAGAACCCAGTGAGGTTAAATTGCAAGTACTTGAGGAAGCCTGAATGAACAATAGACATTACTGTGTGAAACTAAAGTGCCCTTCATTATGCAGGTGGGAGATCAAAACACAATTATAATTATCGTCTCTTCTAGCTTTCTGGAGGGGAGCTACAGGAGCTCTGCATATTGGTAATAGCCCCCTGCAACAGAACCATTTCAGCTTTCATGGCAACTTTAGATGACCCCAAGGGATTCAGCACTAAAGGATCTGAGAGGGCTTTTAGTTTATTAACTCTGTGTAGTTCATCTCTCTACATACTTATGATATGTAGTTACATTTACTATTGATTGTAGGTTTGATTTCCATGTTTATGTACACCTGAAAATTTATAACCCACATTTCCAGGGAAACATCATGCTGAATGCTTGATTTGATAATTAGTAGACAAAGGAACACAGGCAAGTAGATAATGTTTCTGAGCAAATAAGTGCTTGATCAGTCTTATGTATTATGGATGTCATGCAATTGTCATCAGCACCCCAGGTTCAGAAGCTTTCCACAGGCTGCGATCCATATGATAGTGTGATTATACTTAACTCCAGCTACACAAATACAGCAGAAATCTTACTAAACCTAGTATGCACAAATGCACATACGCACTAAGACTAATACTGTGTTGGAGAGCCAAATTGCTGTCACACTTAGTAAAGAAAGAAACAGCTACACATGCCAAAAAAATAAAACTATCTGCGAAAGTGGCAACCCACACATACAAGCTGCAGTTGCACTGCCTAACAGAACATGAAGCATTATTTATTTTAAACTCTAGTGAGAGACAACTGATGATCAACACCTCCAGGGGAAGAAGTAAGCAACACTAGGGAAGATGCCATGGGGTGTGTGATCCATTCAGATAGTCAAGACGAGACAGGCTTGTATAGTCCCTAATGTTAGAATAGGAAAGATAGACATGCTGCAAACATCTGCCTTGTTTACCCTGAACAGAGGGGTCTAAGTGATTCCAGTATCTCTTGGTGTGCAGGGAGTGGGTCTCTAAACCTTCCACAAACTCAAGGGCAGGGCTTTCTCATTGTTAAGGTGTGATGAGTGGGTAAGCGTAGAACCACTTTAACAGAGCAATCCTGCCTAACTATCAGCCGGATCCTGTTCCCCAGCGGCTATGCCGCCGCCGGAGCAGAGGTCTACTCGAGGAAGGGAACACTCGTCCCCTTCCCTGAGTGTAAATCCAGGCCTGGACGATCGGCCTCCTCAGATTTCCGCCAGCAAAATCGCTGGCGGAAGTAAGAGGCCATGTAACGGCCCAGCCGCCTGGCAGGGACCAGGATACGGCCAAGGCTGTCCCCC
Source organism: Plestiodon gilberti rubricaudatus (assembly GCA_026170595.1). Classification (NCBI taxonomy): domain Eukaryota; kingdom Metazoa; phylum Chordata; class Lepidosauria; order Squamata; family Scincidae; genus Plestiodon; species Plestiodon gilberti. Next base: position 242,658,005 of record JANXHW010000002.1, read on the forward strand.
TCCCCCTCCCGGGCCGGCTGGGCCAATGGGCCCCCTCCCTGGCCCGGCAGAACCCCCCCCCGGTCAGATCCTGACCTACCTGGTCCGGCGGCCGTGGGGTTGTCCTTGGGAGCCTTCCCTGCTCTCAATTAGTCGCAAATATGCTTTACGGCACGTTTGCAACTACTTCCGGCGACAGAATGCTCATTCCGTCACCGGCAAGTTAGTGAGGACTGCGCTGTAAGACACTCTACACAACAAGGATACACCAACCCCAGAGGAATTTGCCAGGCTAACTGAGACACTGATAATCATGGTTCTCTCCTTCAATATGGTTGTAAAATAGCGGTGCATCTAGTTCCCTTTGTCAGTCAAAGGTAAGGATATGTATATCTCAATAGTGATGGTCAAACCATCACTATTCAGGCATCCTGATTGCTTTTTATGTACTGTACTCTGTTTTTTATATACTCTATTGTGAATGCAAACCTCTCCACTTAAGTTATGATGGAGATCACCTTGTTGAGAAGTGGAAATGTACTACATATTGTATCTAGCAATAATATTTTTTTGAACAAAAGTAGCACTCAGAAAATGACATAACCCTGCTGGAAAATGTAGACTCCAGTTTATATTTGGAATGTCCTCTTCCCCAACCATATATCAGAAGTAATGTGCCTTTTGAGCTATCCAAGAAGTCAACCACGTGTTGTTTGGTGGGGGGGGGGGGAAGGGGAGAAGAAGTGTGTATTGCATCACAGAATCCTCAATCCCACACTAGTTAACTGACAGAACAATCTTACACATGTTTACTTAGAAGTTCCACTGTGCTCAGTACGGTGTAGACCCAGGAGAGTGTGCATAATACTGCAATCCTATAAAAAAATACTTTGAAGTACCGGCGCAGTGGGTTAAACCGCTGAACCATGAGCTGTCGATCGAAAGGTCGGCAGTTCGAGTCTGCGACGGGGTGAGCTCTCGTTGCTTGGCCAGCTCCTGCCAACCTAGCAGTTCCAAAGCATATTAATGCGAGTAGATAAATAGGTACCGCTTGCGGGAAGGTAAACAGCGCTCCGTGTTCCAGCTGCATGCTACGCGCTGTGGCAAGGAGAGTCATGCCGGCCACATGACCACGGAGGCGTCTTCGGACAACGCTGGCTCTTCGGCTTTGAAATGGGGATGAGCACCACACCCTAGAGTCGGACACGACTGGACTTAATTGTCAGGGGTCACCTTTACCTTACCGGTAACTGTATTGAACTTAGTGGAACTAACTTCAGCATAAGCACTCACAAGATTGTAAGGCTGCATTCACCGCAGCATTTTAAGTTGCTTTTAGCATTTTACTTGTGACTGTTAAGTGTTTCTGCCATTGTGGCAGTCACCCTGGATGAAAGGCAATGCTACATAAATATACTATTAAAATTCATTTACTGCTGGATGTAACTGTGGTAATTTTTTATTCTCCCATTATTAATAGATATAAAATCCCTGTGCAAAGTATCTTGGAAGCAAGACGTTTCTGCTAGAAATTAATTCCTCTATTAAATGCCATCAAACACTTTATCGGGGTGGATGACACCAAAATCAGCTGCTGCCTACTAAACTAAACTTACACGTTTTAGGTTATGCGCTAGGTGATGTATAACCAGGTTCTCAAATATCATAGTAATAATATCAAATATTATCCTTCCTTTAGGATCTCTGGGCCAAAATTCAACATAGATGGTTGCTTGAATTTTGCACATATATGGGACTGCTAAGCTAATGCAAGGTATTTATCATTAGACTCTTGAAGGACGCACAAGCATGTCTCTAGTCCTTAATACTACATGGAAAAGCTAGAAAAATCTGTGAAAATGATCTGGTGAAGACATTTGTCAGAACTACCAATGGTTAGACTTCAGGGGCCCAGGAAAGATGTGAAGGTTCATGATGAAGCTCACTGAAGTCATCTCCCCGCCGGGGGGGGGGGGGGGAGGGCATGATTCAGGGCCCAATCCTATCCAACTTTCCAGCGCCAATGCAACCGTGCCAATGGGGTGCACATTGCATTCTGTAGTGGGAAAGCAGTCATAGAGGCCTCCTCAAGGCAAGGTAACAGTTCCCTTACCTCAGGGTTGCACTGCATCAGCGCTGGAAAGTTGGATAGGATTGGGTCCTCAGACGTATAAAATTATGCATGGGATGGATAGAGGGAAGTCCTTTTTTCTCTCGCACGACACCAGAACCAGGGGACATCCACTAAGAACTGACTGGGGGGAGAGTCAGAACAGATATAAGGAAACATTTCTTTACCCAGCATGTGAAACTCCTTGCCTCCGGATATTGTGACGGCACCTGGTCAAGATGCCTTTAAAGGGGGATTGGACAGATTGATGGATGAAAAGGCCAGCACAGGTTACAAGCCATGATGACTATATGCAACCTCTGGGGTTTAGGTGTAGCTTATCTCTGAATGCCAGATGCAAGGGAGTGGCAACAGCATGCAGGTATCTTGTTGCCTTGAGTGCTTCCAGAGGCACCTGGTGGGCCACTGTGAGATACAGAAAGCTGGACTAGATGGACCACTGGCCTGATCCAGCAGGACTTATGATGAAGCAACCTTATTGAAGCTAAGCAGATCTGGGTCTAATCAGTCCCCGGGTGGAAGAACACTTGCAAACCTTAATTACCCTGTCACAAATTCCATGGAAGAAAGCTGGATTTCAGTTATATACATCCATTACTCAGCACAGCTTCCAATCCCATCCAACATGACCAGCAGGTTCTGGCCGCCACTCCTATAACTTTTCTAAGCAGTCTCAATACTCTCTCTCTCTCCCTCTCCCCTATAACTTTTCTAAGCACTCTCTCTCTCTCTCTCTCTCTCCCCCTATAATTTTTCTAAGCTCTCTCTCTCTCTCTCTCTCTCTCTCTCTCTCTCTCTCTCTCTCTCTCTCTCTCTCTCCATATTCTTTGAGTCCTTTCCAAAATGCCTTAGAAACCCCAAATTGTGAAAGCAGAATAACTTGCTTGCATCATATTCATATGCCTACGTTTACACACTTATTTCAGATAATTTGGCAAGGACTTGGGGAGTTTTGAAAATAAAGTATTTAATTTTGGCACCAAATAAGACAAGCCACTTTGGTGGTTCCTTCATTAAGACCAAACAGCAGCTTAGAAGTATTTAAAAAATATATAACTCTCGCATACAGATGGTTGCACTATATCCCTTTCTCCACACATGGTGACTCAAAGCCACAGCCAGCAAGACAGCAAAAGCTGTTTGAGACATAGTTTTTGCCTCTCAACTCCACACGTCAACATTATGCACAAGTTGAACGATACACTTTTCACTCAAGTCTGGAGAAAGAGTACTTGTGGGTCTGCTTAGTGGTGCAGTTCACAGACTAGCCCATTGTTTAGCTATCGGTTTCCCTCGGGATCATCAACTGAGATGCTGGCCCACGATGTTCTCAACTCCCCCACTCTCCAAAACTGCCAGCCAGCAAGTTCTGTGGCTGACGGAGAAAGAAGAACATTAGAAGAGCCCTGCAGGATCAGACCAAAGGCCCATCTAGTTCAGCAGCCTGTATCCTACGACAGTCAACCAGATGTCTGCAAGAAGACCATAAGCAAGCCATGAGGGCAATGTCCCTCTCCCACAGTTGTCCCTAGCCACAGCTGAACATGGAGGTTCCACAGGACCACCAGGACTAACTGCCAATGATGAGCCATCTTTCAGAAATCTGTTTCAACTCCTTTTAAAGCCTTCAAATGCTAGTGAGCCTCATCACGTTTTGCTGATACGAAAAACAATATTTTTTCCAACATCTCTTTTGCTTCTAAATTGGCAACTGGAAGGCCAGTTTGACTCAGGAACCAGCAGTTGCAAACATTTAGCCCAATGTTTCCCAAACTTTTTCGACCTGCAGCTCCCTTGACCATTGGCGACCATTGGCAGAGGCTCCCCATTACATTATGTTGATGCCTGCCAATTGGCATTGCACTGTTTTCTGAGAGGATTCTGTGGCACTCCGCGGCTCCCCTGGCTGGTTTCCGTGGCTCCCCTGGGAGCCCGCCTCCCAGTTTGGGAACCACCGTAGCCCTTACATAGGCAGACCAAGATCAACAACAGACACATGTGCTTCTTCCTTGGATAAAAATGCCCACCAACAAAACTTTGCTTGCCAGAGGCTTCATTTTCTCGTACAGCTATGGCGCAATCCTGCCTAAAGATACACGGCTGGCCTAAAGGGCTGGTCGCTGCATTTATACCAATCCCAGGCTGCCCTGGGACAGCCCGGGAGCATCTCAGGAGGGGACATTCATCCCCTTCCCAGGGTGTAAGTCAGCCGGGGCCTATGGGCCTCCTTGGATGTACACCAGCTATGAAGCAGACGTATATCTGGGGAGACCATGTAAGGTCAAACCGGGCTGGAAAAGGGCCTAGGATGTTGGGGGAGTGCGCCATCGATATCCCCACCCCCTCCCAGTCCGGGCTGGCCAATGGCCACCCCCTGGCTGCCCCTGCCCGTCCTCCCTCTGCCCTGACCAGTGCAGGACTTATCTGAATCAGTAGGCGTAGGGTCCGGAGGGAGTCGGAGGGAGGGCTCCAGAGACATCGCAAACATGCTTTACAGCACATTTGCGACGGCTTAGAGCAATGGAGCGCTCGCTCTGCCGCTCTAGGAGTTACAGAGGATTGTGTTGCTAAACAGTCAAGCCACTGTTCGATTTCAAAAGCAGCATGGTATTAAAGCAGTGGATCCTGCTGCAAAGAAAAGAGCAAGCAAAGATCTGGCTACACCCACATCCCTCCTCCAAGTCATGGTCCTGAAGCTTCATTCCCCCTGAAATATGAGCAACCAGGCCCCCCTCTAGGAGATTTTGGCTGTATTTTAAATAGAACAGGTTTACACACACACACACACACACACACACACACACACACACACACGAATATGCATGGGCTGACTAAAATGGAACATCTTTGTCATGCTGAAAGTGACAATTGCTATTATTTCCAGCAGTATGTGCAGGAATATAAACAAGGCTCTTGCCCATCACAGATGGGAAGATGACCATTCATTGAAATGCAGCAGTTTGGCACTGTAAAGAAAGTATATACTAACCAGCTTTTTAAAACAACATTTTTAGACAATGAGAGATAGGACACATTGCCTGAGACGTCTACATTTCAAAGTCAACAAACAAGATGGAAAGGGAGAACTTATACTGAAGTGGCAATGTCTCAAAACTAGCCAGGCCAAAGGAAGACATTATGCCAGCCCCTGAAAAAAAATTCTTCCCCCCCCCCTCCTCCCTGCCAAGTAGCATAAGCCACTTAAGGGGAGACAGGCAGTTGCTAAGAGCTGTCTGAGTCTCCACACTCCACACTCCACTCCTCCGCACAGACATTGGCCATCCCTTGCCACCTAGCCCACCCTCCCCCCGACCCTGCACCCACCGGTGCAACCCTTACCTGACTCCGGCGGCTGCAGGTCGAGTCCACGGCAGAGAGAGGCATGCCGGCCTCTGCACCGGCGGGTCTTACTCCAAGGGTGCCGAAAACGCACTTTACGGCACGTTTACGGCACCCTCCACCTGCGGAGCGCATGCTCTGCAGGCAGAAATCTACACTGGATTGGGCCGATAGTCTCCCATCCGAACAACCAATCCTGCTTAGCTTTTTCAGACAAGGCGACAGCCCAACTTCCAGACCACACCTTCTGTTGTCCCACTTGTAGGCTTCCTTGGTCACTGTGGGGAACAGGATGTTGGGCTTGATAACTTTGGTCTGACCCAGCAGGGCTCTCTTATGTTCCAAAGTCCCTTATGGAAGGACTGGTAATTAGACTGAATTACAAAGTCAGATCCCTGATGTGATGTGGTGATCTCAACATTTGCAGCTTGTAAATTATTGTATGCAGATAGACACATGGGAGCTTTGATGTATATGTGCTTGTGTGTGTTTATTTGCAAAGAAGTAGAAAAAGGGAGAAAGTTTGTTTAATTTGCAATGAAATCAAAGAGGAAGGGGAAATGTTATCTCGGCAACTGAGGGAGCAAAAACACAAAGCAATTTTAATCACTGGAATGCAAGACATAATTTGGACCAAACATCACAGGATTAGAAGTAGTTGGAGAACTAAAAGAGAGAAAAATTGTGTTTTAATAAAATTAATTTTAAAAGAAATCCATTATTTCAAATCCAACTGCACAATCTTTGAATGCTTTTTGTTGTCAGTAATTGGTTCACGGAGCACAATGAGGTCAAAATTTCCCCTTCAGATAAATGAGTCTGTTGCCACACAAACATCCCGAAGTCCTTGAAGGGACACACATAAACCAGCCACACATACACCAGCACAAATATCCTTGCAAAATGAACTGAGTTTAAAACAGCCAAGTTCATCAAACCCCAGAGCGTTCGCCATGAGTAGAATTTGACACAAGTAACTGGCCATTGATTCCATCTTCATTACTCCACACTGACAGCAAAGTCATTTCTCAAGTTAATAAGTAAAGAAGAGAAAGAGGAGGAAAATTCTTCCTTAATCTCTTGCCGAGTCTAGACAGGTTTATGTACGGAGGAGATAATTAAATTTATTAACAGTTGGTGGACTTCTCTCCAGCTCTGGTGAATTATCTCTGGATTACGGCTCACGGAAAAATACACACACGCTTCGCTCCCAACTGCCAGCTCTAAGAGGCAGCTATGGCCAGCAATGCCTCCAGGCCAGCCATGGAAACGCTCCACTGTTTAGAAGCAACTTCTGTCCCAACTACAAACAGCCCTAATACCCACATGACATGTGTGAAAAGACATGTCGTTTTTAATGGGAGACAGCATCTCATTCTTTAGCGTTTGCAGATCAGCTGTGAGTCATTATGAAGAGTTTTCTTCCACCCTCTACCCACTCACAACTGCTGCTCTCAGGATATTACCGGTATTCAGCTTCATGGGTTTTGTTAGTACGTTCCTCTGAAGTGTCTGGCTTCAGCCAGTTTAGGAAAGAGCACTCCATATCCTGCAGTAGTCCCTTCCCTGAAGACACAGCTGGCTAAAGTCTAGTACCGTGATGGCGAACCTATGACACACACACGTGTCACAGGTGACACGCAAGGCCATTTTGGGTTACACGGCAGCGATTCCCCCCAAGGCCCTGATACATCTTAACAGTTTCACAAAAGTTTTACAGGCTTGTCTTGAACATTTAGGGCAGGGATTTTGGCAGACTTTTTTCAAATCTAGTAAAACTCAGCAACAAAAAAAGTCACTAATTGATGTTAAATAAAATGCAATGTGTTCTATAGTTGTTTTCAGTTCAGTTCAATTCAAAATTACTATTAAAAGTAGCAATAGTCAAAAGTACTATTAAAAGCTGTGGGGGGGAGGGCGACACACCAGCAGAGTCAATTTAGGCATTTTCAAATTTTTTGACACACCAAGCCCGAATGGTTCGCCGTCACTGTAAAAAGCTCCCTCTTTGTCACTTTCCAGTGCTTTCCTCCCATTTCTCATATGCATGTTCATTTTAACAGTCATGAGGATTAGAAAAAAGGTAATACTCTCAGTAAGGGAATGCGATGCTGCAGCTGCCACAGTAGCATTTCTACAGAGGAGGATTGCTGCTTCTATGGACCACTGCACACAACACCATTGCACACAACGACTCTGCCAATACCTTGCCTCCACTTTTCCTCATCACATCCACACCATTGCACACAACGACCATCACAACAGACACCAGATTCTCGATTCTTAGGCCAAAGCACGAAATTATTTGTGGCAGCAAGTTGTCACGGTGTGGATAGATACCAAAGTATGACAGAACCGAGGTCAAGCAAGTCGATCAGGACCCGGGGGGACCCGGGGGGACCCTCGGGCCTGACCTCAGGTGGGTCACAGGTGTGCTGCCCCTGCCTTTTGTCTTGAGGCTCAGGTCCGCACAGTTTGAACAATAGCGAAGGCTGGCGATCCTAAATGAGGTACACCTTGCCTTTCAGTTTGAGGGGATGGTTCTGATCAGTAACCCCTGGCCGACACAATGTGCTAAAGATAGCATTGGAAGTTACTGAAGAGTAAAACATAAATACAACATGAGCTTAAGGTAGACCACCAAGAGGGGGAAAATAATATCAAATAAAATAGGGTGGGTCAGATTAGGAGAGGGGATGTAGATACACAAAACACATAAACTACACTTATTCAGCTCCTCAAACACCTTCGCTCACTATCGGAAGCCAATTGTTCACAAAGTACTAGTATATTCTACTCTGAAAGAGAGAGAACTACCACCATTGCATACATGGATGGGAAATGTAGTGTCGGCAATTCAGCTCTATCTTACAGAAGAAAGCTTTTCTTTATAAAGCACCCAAATGATGCAACAGAAGGGCATTTTGCTGCTAATATTTATTTGAGCCTTCTCTTTCCTCACACATCCCCCTCCCCACATACTGTCCATTTCAATCAGAAACACAAAAGGAAATTTTCAATGAATGGCTAGATACAAAATGCCAAGCCTAATGAGGTGGTCATTACTCCCACCCCGCCAACAACATCTGACGACAGCTACACAAACACCTGTTATGCTGCATCTCCCTGGGAGATACAGAGTATGGAACACAAGACCTTTTCCTTGTTCCAGCTGCTGTGAACACAGACTATAGTTTAGTCCCTCAAACTGGCCTCACACGATTACATGCAAACTCATAACGCATGGGTATCCTGACCCATCCCATCTTTTCCTAATGGGGGGCCAGCTACATGACCTGCTAAATGTAATTTAAACTAGATTTAGCAGCACAGACAAAGCACACATGAGCAGTGACTGAAGAAGAGGAAGGACCACAATGTGTGCACACGGTAAGCCTGCATGCCTCTAATTGTGTCGGGCAGGTTCAGAGGGCAAAATATTGTCCAAACTGGTCCAGAAAATTCACTAAACTGTCTGTCTGCTGACTTCACAGGGTTCCATGTTTTCACAAATGTGCTCCAATTTAAAAAGACACCAAGTTATGCAGCTGTATGCAGATTCTACATCTCTGAAGATGTTTGATAGCCACGTTAGAGCAGGAAAAGTTGTTGCCTCAGATACTGTGGGTTTATTTTTAGGGATTTCATGTGGTAGAACAGAAATCCTGATCAAAATCTTGCCATTTCATTGGGTATGCATGTAAATATTAGAAAGCATGTAAATATTAGAAAGGGTGCCTCTGAGCATGTAAAGAGTGCCTGTCTCTTCAGTGCAACTGTTTGCCACATATATTTCCAGAGAGAGAGAGAGAGAGAGAGAGAGAGAGAGAGAGAGGCTACTTGCTTCCAGTCAGTCATGTAAACCTTGGCACAGACATGTTCAATTTGCCCATCAAAATCGCCTAGGGCCTTAGTGCTTTACATACATGTTACCCTCCCTTTTTTGACCTCCTCACAACAGGGTGCAACTAAACCTAATCATTCATGTGAGGAAGCCACACGCTCCTGAAAGTGTGTCACTGGGGAATTGGTTCTTTAATCTTAAACCTTTCTGACATGTCACTAAGGCTTTCGGAATCCAACTCCCAGACACTCCAGCAGACAGGCAGTATTCAGGTACGACTGGGTTTCGCTGACGGATGGTCACCCTCAATTACCAACACACACATATTAGACTACATACGCCTTTAACAGTGTGATCATGCAGTTTCTGTTTTGGTGCTCAGTTCAGAAGATTTGCTCCAAGACAGTGGCCTGGTTCAGATATGTTAAATATGCCTTGCTGCCCAACAGTCTCCCTGCCTGAGCTGACAGGGGTGATCTCGGCGGTGGCGTTGGAGTCCCCCCGTCTATTAGTGCTGGGGGATTTTAATGTTCATGCCGAGGCCCCCGGGGGTGGTGCGGCTCAGGACTTCATGGTCGCCATGACAACCATGGGTCTGTCCCAGAAGATCTTGGCCCCGACACATGAGGCGGGACATGTACTGGACCTGGTGTTTACTGAGCAAGGGGGCGGTGATCTGGATGTGGATTTAGCTGAGCAAGGGGGCGGTGATCTGGATGTGGAGATTAACATCACTCCGTTGTCATGGACAGATCATTTTCTGGTAAGGTTTAGGCTTGTGGCAACTTCCTTCCTCCGCAAAGGTGGGGGGCCGCATTCTATGGTCCGCCCCCGGAGGCTAATGGATTCAGAAGGTTTCCTGAGGGCTCTCGGGGGACTTTACCACTGCCAAGACTGGTGACTCAGCTGAGGCCCTGGTTGACCTCTGGAATGGGGAAATGGCCAGGACAGTGGATGAGATCGCTCCTGAGCAACCTTTGCCACGCCGCAGACTCAGAGTGGCTCCTTGGGAGGGGCTGGCTGAGTAGACGGGGAGGGTGGTCAACTCTTCTCTGGTGGAGGGGGTGTTGCTGCTCGCTTTGAGGTGGGCGATGGTTCGACCCCTTCTGAAGAAGCCCTTCCTTGATTCCACAATAATGGACAACTACCGGCCAGTCTCAAACCTCCCATTCTTGGGCAAGGTGATTGAGCGGGTGGTGGCGTCTCAACTCCAGAGGGTCCTGGATGAAGCAGATTATCTAGATCCCTTTCAATCTGGTTTCAGGCCGGGCTTTGGGACGGTGGATGACCTACACCGAGGACTGGACAGGGGGAGTGCGTCCCTGTTGGTTCTGCTGGACCTCTCAGCAGCTTTCGACACCATCGACCATGGTGTCATTCTGGGCTGACTGGCCGAGCTGGGGGTTGGGGGCACCGTTCTGCGGTGGTTCCGCTCCTACTTGGCAGATAGGTCCCAGATGGTGGTGCTAGGGGACGCCTGTTCGGCATCCTGGCCCTTGAGGTGTGGGGGGCCACAGGGTTCCATCTTGTCCCCCATGCTATTTAACATCTATATGAAACCGCTGGAAGAGGTCATTTGGGGATTTGGAGTTGGGTGCTATCAATATGCTGATGACACCCAGCTCTATCTCTCCTTTCCACCCGATTCCAGAGTGGCTGTTGAGGTTCTGGAGCGCTGCCTGGAGGCGGTTGGGACTTGGATGTAGGCTAATAAGCTGAAACTAAACCCGGACAAGACAGAGGTTCTCCTGGTCCGGAAATCCACGATGCAGGTACTAGAGTATCGTCCTGCTTTGAAGGGGGTTGCACTCCCTCTAAAAGAGCAGGTCCGCAGCCTGGGGCTCTGCCTGGATCCGCAGCTGCTCCTGGATTCCTGCGGCTGTGGCCAGGGGGGCCTTTACCCAGCTTCGGCTGGTGCGCCAGCTGCGACCGTACTTGGATCGTGCAGACCTGACCACGGTGATCCATGCCACGGTGACGTCATGATTAGATTACTGTAACGCGCTCTACGTGGGGCTGCCCTTGAAGACGGTTCGGAAACTGCAATTAGTGCAGAATGCGGCGGCCCATGTGGTTACTGGAGGTAGGCGGTTTGACTCTGTTGGGCCGCTCCTCCTACAGCTGCACTGGCTGCCGATTCGTTTCCAGGCCCAATTCAAAGTGCTAGGTTTGACCTTTAAAGCCCTATACAGCTTGGGACCAGGATATTTGAGAGACCGCCTACTTCTATATAGTCTGGGTCGTCTCCTTAAGTCATCAGAGAAGGCCCTTTTGCGGGTGCTGTCGCCCAGGTGGCCAGAAATAGGGCCTTCTCAGTAGTGGCACCAACGTTATGAAACTCCCTCCCTTTTGATTTACGAACTGCTCCCTCCTTGAACACTTTCCGGCGAGGGCTAAAAACCTTCCTGTTCAAGGAAGCCTTCTGAGCCCTGCCTTTTTTAACATCCTGGTGGTACAGCTCGGACATTGCTGCTTTTTATGCTCTTGTTTTAATTGTAATGATGATCTTTTTTAAATTAATTTTTAGACGTTTTATTAATTTCGTTAACTGTTTTTTACTGTTTTAAAATGTGACTTGTGTATTGGATTTGTTGTATTGTATTTCCTTTTTTGTTGTAAGCCGCCTTGGGTCCCTTTGGGGAGAAAGGTGGGGTAAAAATAATGTAAATAAAATAAAATAAATACAGCAAGAAACCATGGTTTCCTGAGACAAAAAACAAATCTCTGCAAGCCGCAGGCTCTCTCCAACAAAAGAGAAGGGAACAGTTCTCTTTTCTCCTTGTGTCTGCCACAGTTCTGCATTACATGTGCACTCTGGAATTACTGTTTATTTCAAACCACAGTTAGGGAACAAACCAGGATCTTAAAGCAAAATTTGATCCTGGTTTGTTGTCCCAAAACTGTGATTTGAAGTAAACTACAGTTCCCGAGTGTGGTTGTAACAAAGAATTGTAGTTTACTTCAAGGAGAAAGTGAAAGCTTTCTCTTTCCTCCTTTCCCTTTGTTCTGGCAGATAGGTTTTCTTTTATGTGGAACTTGCAAATCTTAAGAGGGTGTTGCCAGTTTCCCCTGCCATCTGCAAACCCCCTCAAAAAAGCTACTGTGGAGGGTTCTCCACCCTAGGGAGCCAGTTTTCACTGCAGGATCTTTGGAATCAAGCCTTAAGGAATACTAATTCTACGTAGTTGTTAGTTTACTCAGGTTTACTCAGAAACAACTCAGTTGTTGTCAGTTAGAAGATCTGAAACAAAAATGGTTTATAAGCATGGCTGGCCCAGCTACGCAGTAACCTGATGAGCCTTGCGACAGAAGCAGATGGTGGGAGCGAGGGCACTCCCTTCACCTCGAATCCTGCTGCCTCCCTCCATCCCACTGCATGCCTGAACCAGACTGATCCACTTTCAACTCACTTGAGCGGGAAGTGGATCATCCGTTTCCTTACTGTGCTCCATTGTGCAGTTTTTGCAAAGTTGGAAGTCCAGGACCTCTAATTTTCTTTTGCAAATGAAAAAACTACATCTTCACGTTTCCTGTAATTAAAACCCAAAGTCCCAGATTTCAGGGTTTGAAAAACAATGCAGTGGCGCTTTTCCCAGCATGCCGCAGAAGAGGAGGCAGCAGCAAACCCGAGGCAGCATCAGGCGGCATCCTCGGATGTGCTACTCCTGTGCATAACCCAATCTCAACAGCTAGCATTTTTAGACATATTTGCACCCTGAAATATATAGACTTTATTCAACAGTTTATAGATAGAATTTATGGATTATATATCTTTTTCTGATGAAAGGAATAATAATTGAAAAAAAAGAACTGAGCTAAGTGCATGGAGCCTAACTGGCTGATAAATTACAAAAAAAAAAACCCACCCCAAATACCTTATAGAAGTGGGATCTGGCTTTACGACTCCCCACACATACCTGTAGCCAACTTTGTCCAGTTTTGCAACATCTAAAAGCATTTGCTTCTCTTTTTTCCATAAGCTTACATAAAAATATCTCTCTCTCTCTCTCTCTCTCTCTCTCTCTCTCACACACACACACACACACACACACACACACACACACAGAGGGAATTACTGCAGGATGATGCCACATGTGACGAGTGCACCAGTGGTGTGTTTGTTTTGCCAGTGTAATACTGTCAAAGCTTTGTTGAATGAGCCAATTTTAAGCTGTTGATATAGTTCAGACCTTGGCAGCTCTCTAATCTCCTTGAAGCTTTAGGGTTTGATTGCATTTGTTTGCCCTGCAAATAGTCAACTGTGCAAGTTATAGCAAAGTGAGAATATATCTAAGAGCTAGTATTTATAATAGATGAGGTTCACAGCCATGCAAAAAGCTTCAAAAAATACAGACACGGTCCCTAGGTTTTTTCCCCAAAACTGCACAAAAATCAGAATTTTCCTGTTCAAGACTCCTCTAAGGCTCTAATGGCGTAATCCTATGCATGTTTACTCAGAAACAAGTTCTACTGTGTTCAGTGGGGCTTACTCTCAGGTATGTGTGTACAGAACTGCTGCCTAAGAATAACTAGAGAATCACTTGGTGGTTTGTGGCTGTGGCAGAAGCATTGTCGGGGGGGGGCGCCTGGGAAACAAGCAAGGGGTGACAAAGCAGCGGGCGACGGCGGAAACCGCGCTGTTTTGGCGACAGAGACGCGCTTGGTTTGGCCCACCCTCCTGGCCTGCATCTTGGAAGGGGTTTGCAGCAGCGGTGCCGTCACTTCCGGTGGCGACGTCACCGGGGGAGGGAGGCATATAGCGACGCCTCTGGACTGTGGGAAACCAATGCCACTCTGTACCTTCAAGACTCTGCAGCAATTTTCTGCCAAATTAAAGTTGCCAGTCCTGACCTCCAGCAGCTTTATCACCCGTATGATAAGAAGGGTGCAAGGAGACTTCACCCATTTGCTGTGCTGCACTCTAGAGAATCCATCCATAAATTTCATCCTGCTACAGTTTTGAAAAGGATTCCTGTACCTTTTAACAACTGGGCATTAGCAATCAGCATGGGAATGCAGGCATGTTTTGGGCACTGTGAGAACGCCACGTAGGTTTGCTTGACTGATTATCATTGACAGTAAAGCTTAAGCATATTCCATTGTAGCTTGCCAAGCTCTAAGAAATGTCGTCGAAGTAGAGAAATAAATGGGTTCCTTTCTGTGTAGAATGTAAGAGCACCTCAATAGGCCAATAGTCTTCTAACTAGAACAACTCCTATTGTAGGGTAGAGCACAGACTGACCTCTTAGAACAACGTGTCATGGGTAGCTTTAATTCAAAGAAATACTTCTGAGTGGTTAGAAGCTTCCCTAGAGTTCCAATTTGGTTCATCTACACTCTCCAGAGGAGGGAATTTCATAGAGGTTATGAGCAAAACACAGTTCATTCTCCCATGCGGCAGAAAGGAGGGAGAAAACAAACATGTGCTTGAGCAATTATGTGCAATTTTGACAACCCTTTTTCTTCTCAGTGAGAGGCAGCTCAAGGGCCACACAGGAAGGCCCTGAACATGTCATAGTAAAGTAAACAATATCTCAGGACAGCCAACAAGGGCAGCTAAGCTATTAGACTGTCAGGGAAAAGGGAACTGTGCAATCACGATTTAGAGTGCAATTCCAATAATATTTATTCGTAAGATCTCCAAACTTTATTTGGAACTCGTTCAGGCCCAGAAGATGCCCCTGGAATGGCAAGAGCATAAACACCTGACCAGAGGAACTGTTTCGGCTTCACTCTATGATTGCTGCAATATAGTCTCAGTCTCTTTGAGCATTTGTGTCAAGTGGTTACCCTAACTACAACTACAGACCGGAAATGTTTGGCAATTTCCTCTCTAGCACTCCGGCAGGCCAGTGCCTAGGCAGGTGGGTAGGAGGGACTCACCGCCTCCCCCGCCTCCTTTGGCAACTCCACCCGCTGCCCCTCATGCACTGGTCGCACCAGTGGGCACTCTGCTGGCTCCAGTGGGCACCTCTCCAGGCCTGGAGCAGAGAGGGGGCTGCTGCGCTGCTGAGGAAGGGAAGGGGTGTAGATGGCACCACTGTGTTAAATGAGACGTGCACCCACGTGCCTCTAGCCATTCTGCCAGCCTGCCATCAAGAACAGCCCAAGTGCAAGGGCAGGCATGGTAACAGACATGCAAGAGGCATGCGCGTCACTGGAGCGTGGCGGTGGGCGGACCGCCAGGGGTGACGCGTGCAAAGAGTGACGCGCGCACTTGTGCGTGTAGCCACGCTCATCACCTCCGCTCCAGGGGAAGTCCTCGGAGCGTCGGCCCCAGGCGGCGGAGCGTCGGCCCCAGGCGGTGGTCCGCGGCCTTCTGATGAGGCCCAATGCGGCGTGACGTCATTTATTAGGTTTCTGAGGGCAAAAGGGTAGCCCTTGCCCTCAGAAATGTACTGTGCATGCACGAAAAACCTAAAAAATTGTGTATTGACACATTGGGCCTTCGTCAGAAGGCCCAGGACAGCCTGGCTGGGAAGGATGTCGCCGGGGAGGATGCCGCTGCGGGGGTAAGACTTCCTTCTGGGCTGCCTTTGGCGGCGCGGAAAATTTTGGGGTATGTGGGGAGTCAGCGGGGGTCATTAGGGCGGCATGCGCGCCCTCGCTTTAGGACAGCGCGCGCCCTAGTGATGCCACTGGCAAGAGGCGTGGGTAATCAGGGCCAGAGGGGGAGGAGAGTGGCAGCCGCTTGCGGGGGGCAAGCAGGCCAGGAATGTGTGGCGCCCTGGAGGAGTAACCCATGTTCAAGCGGGCACCTCACACGGGCAGAATACCTCTGGAAAGACAGGTGACAATGGAGTGAAGGAGGCATCATCTGCTGTTCCTTTTTTTATAAAGACATATAATTCATATTGAACAGAATTGAGTTCAGCCTATTGGTCCGGCCCTCCACAACAGTCCCAGTTTCTCATGTGGACCTTAGGAAAATTAATTGCCCACCCCTGACCTAGATGGACCAGTGGTCCATCTAATAAGATGACTTTATATATACATTCGAGATGCAAAGCTGATCTAGCTACATATACCTTTGACTGGCTCTACTGGCAAGCATGCACAGGAGTTAGAGAAATACTTCTACATCCAGGGCAGGCTCTCAATTGTATACAATATATTCCACCACTAGGCTGACTTGGGAATTCTCATGGGCCTTTAAAAGGTATTGCTGCTGAAATGCAAAGTTCTTGCTACTCACAGTGTACCAATCCAACATTTCTCACCACCGCTATCCATTGGCACATGTCTCATTTTCTGCCAGCTATACAGTACATTGGCTTCAGCACATACGAGACCAAAGTAAAAAGTATGGAGGGGAGGCAGACAAATTGTTTGTGTACTTTCAGCTCCCACATTTTGAACTTCTGGCTTTTGTTTCTGAGCAGGGAGTGCTTGCCACTAGGCTTTTAAATTCCATTTCCTCCTAATAATCTCTTTTGCTTGTGCATACTAGATAACATTTGTATGTATATGGTCTTGGTGGATTTACAGAGTTGACAAAAGCAGCAAAATAAACAGCAATCTACTGCAAGCGGAATTAGCTGTTTGGCTTTGCTCTTTATATTTATTTGTTCTAAACGAATGCTGCCTCTATAAGTGAGCTAGATGCAGAAGTGAAAAGTTCATCGGCTCACTTTAACACAAAGGAAATGAATGAACAGCAGGGTTGAACTCTTTGCAGCTGGAGATGGGAGCAAACGATCACCTTCCTAGAAAAGAAGGCAGTTTCCTGACCAGACCATGCCTCCATCAAGCTATCACATTTTCCAACTTTTCTCTATAAACATGAGGGCTAGAAACTTCATTTATGGATCTAGTATGGCCAACATTTGAATAATACTCCATGATGACCCAAAAGGTGCCCTTGGACAATAACCAGCGTCTCGGAATCAAGGTTGGTTTCGGCCAAGAGTGGACCCAAGCCACTCCCAAGTGTGCACCGCGGCTGCCCAACGGCGGTCACATCGTTGACCGGAAATTCCGGAAGCCAGAACCCCATTGGGCAGCCACAATACACACTTGGGAGCGGCTCAGGTCCGCTCTAGGCCGAAACCAGCCTCGATTCCGGGACGCTGGTAAGGCTAACAATAAGCAACTCAGGGACTGTATATAATGTATCATATAAAATCATGTTTTTAAAAGAGTTTGACAAAGCAATTCTTGTACCCAAGAAATTACCATTTCTGCGTGCAAACCCCCCCAAGGTTTTTTGTATTCCCCAAGGAAATCCTCCATCCCTTCATGAAGAGAAAAATAAAGATGCTAATCTATTTTTGTCCCAAATCACGCTAAAATACATTATTCTCTGCACTTACTAAACAGCCAGGTGCATACAGTATCATGTTAAGATAAGTACTGTATACACAATGCAAGCTATTACTGTTTAGCCGACAGCACATACAGGGATAATCTGATCTAGAGAGAATCTGATGAAAAGTTAGAAAAAGGAACAGGAATTATGCAACTACAGGGAATCAAACCATCAAAAGGAAGAAGACTAAATAAATTAGGGAGGTTGTTTAGCTTTGGTTTGATTTTGGAGATTACCATTTTGGACAACATTTGGTACTAGTTTATAGAAGCTAACCAGGGTTGGGGAGGTGGGAATATTGTTAGATGGAACTGCAAACAGGGAAAGTTTCAAGTTGGCAAAGGCTGCCATTCAACACTGCATATCTGAAGGTTGGTTCACACATGCATTTATATCCCGATCTCTCTCACCTCATTCATTGTTGATCCACCAGTGATTGTATGAAATGCCTCAGTTGGGTAGTAGTCCGGACTAGTCCGAACTAGAACCTTGAAGACAAGCAGCAGGCAGATGATGACAGATTGACAATTCTCAAGTTAGATTTTGGTACAGAAACTACAAAGCAAAATGCACACGCCTTTCATCAAAATGTATTTGAACAGCAGGTACAAGTAACGTTTGGCATGTCTCCCTTTGAGACACACTGAAGGCACTGAAAGACACTGAAGGGACCTTTCCTCATTGCAACACATTAGTAATTTAAGTAAACATTTAAAGTTCAGGGGCATGCATTTCATTTTGGGTTTTCTATATCAGTCCTGCAAGATGAAACAAGCAGCATTTTTCTTTCATTAAACTCAGACTATCCACTTGGCTTATTTTAGCACAAAACACGGGCTAAAATCAATGTTCACTGTAGGATTCTGAAGCAGTCACAATAATACATTCCAGAGTTGTATTATTTATGGTTTTACTTAACCCTTCCCTATTCTGAAAGCTCAGGTTATGTTTGAGGTCAGAATCTCATATTTGAAAACAAAGAAACAAAAAAAAAATTCTGACAGCTGTGAGAGTTTTGAAATCCATTTGTGAGTCTATGTGGGGAAGGAAATGAAAAGAGCAGAGTCTTACCTTTAGAATGAAAGAATGTGTAGCCCTTGCGATGAATAAGTTTTAAAATATGAATACCTGAGATCTCAAAATGCCAGGTGATAAATATACTTTGTTTAAAGCAAAACATGAGTTTCGAGGTCAAGACACTGAACTTGTGAGGCCCAACTCTAGATGCCTAAGGGCACAATCCTGTGTAAATGTCTGCCTGCGGAGCATGCGCTCCGCAGGCGGAAGGTGCCATAAGCGCACTGTAAAGCGCATTTATGGCGCCCGGAGCATGAAGACCCGCTGGTGCACACGCCAGCAGGTCTCTGTCCGACGCGGAACTGACCCAGCCGCCGCCGGAAGAAGGTAAGGCTCCTGCCGGTGGAAGCAGAGGCAGGGCGGGCAGCGAAGGAGGGGGAGGTGATGTCGGCTGCAATATCCCCATCCCGTTCCTGGGCTCGACGGCTGTTACACGGCCACCTTGGATTTCCAAGGAGGCCCATTGGGGCCTTCCAGCTCTACACCAGGGGAAGGGCAACTCTGTGAGAGAAACGGACAAATGCACAGGCATGAAACTCCAAAAGCCAGACTGGTCCACTATAATAAGCAGCCACAGTGTTGGGAAAATACTACTTTAATTAGAACCAATTATTTACAGTGCAGTACATACTACTGAACCATAACCGCTGAACCGTAAGCTGTCGATCCAAAGGTCGGCAGTTCGATTCCCGCGACGGGGTGAGCGCTCGTTGCTTGGCCAGCTCCTGCCAACCTAGCAGTTCCAAAGCATGTTAATGCGAGTAGATAAATAGGTACCGCTTGCGGGAAGGTAAACAGCGCTCCGTGTTCCAGCTGCATGCTACGCGCTGTGGCAAGGAGAGTCAATGACCACGGAGGCGTCTTCGGACAACACTGGCTTTTCGGCTTTGAAATGGAGATGAGCACCACACCCTAGAGTCAGACACGACTGGACTTAATTGTCAGGGGATACCTTTACCTTTACTTTACATACTACATCTATGGAAGCTGACAAGTTGTACTGTGAGCATTTGCTTGTGTCATGGAAGTTATTTTATCCACCTTTACTGGATTGGCAAATGTCACCTTAAATGCCACCAATTGCCACCAAATGCAATCCAAGGTGGACCCACTATTTATTTTATCCACCCATTTAGCACGGGCAGATTTAGTCCCCCAATCTTCCAAGCATACTCTCTTTGCTCAATGACCTCCTTATGGATAAAGGGCTACATCTGTGGCAAGCTTAAAGGCTTATCAGGATTCTCATTTTATCAAGGATATGAAACTAGGATTTGAAG
This sequence comes from Plestiodon gilberti rubricaudatus, assembly GCA_026170595.1. NCBI lineage: Eukaryota > Metazoa > Chordata > Lepidosauria > Squamata > Scincidae > Plestiodon > Plestiodon gilberti. Next base: position 242,677,963 of record JANXHW010000002.1, read on the forward strand.
CAAGGCTGCTGGTCAAAATGGAAACTCTGATTACGGTTAATTACAACAACAGTGTGTGCAGATGCAACACTTTCCCCAATAGTTTGAACCACTGGGGAAAGGACGGGAAAATTGATGCACTTCAATTTCATTGCATGTTTAGCATTTGGTATCCTGAGTGCCAGAATCTTTACATCACATGGTTCTTTATTGCGACAGATAGTGAACTGCGTAGGCGGTATCTAGATGATTTTTTGTCCTCTCACTCACGTTGGTCGGATGAGCAAAAAATCCGGCGTATGTTAGGAGGTTCTGAAAGACTGTTCACCTGTTTGGTTGCCCAATTTATGAATCTAGTAATTCAAATCCGACGGAATCTTCCTTTTTTGGGGCTCTGAGATTAAACTAATACCATGGGGGTGAGTTGGTATGTTGGACTATGCGGGTGGGTAGGGAATGTGAGCTGCTGTTAGGGGACTTTGATGTCGATGTTCGTTTTTGAAATGTTTTGTTGTGTATTGTATTGTCGGTTTGTTTGTTTATGCCAATAAAGGTTATGGTATCCTGAGTGGCTTGGTGTTTAAAGCAAAAAGTACTGGCAAGGAGGCATTAGACAACTTTAGGCTTCTGTGCCAATGTTTGAAAGATGGATGCACAAGCTGTATCCATATCTCACATTTCTGCACACCCCCTGAAATGTTCCCCAGTACTGTAGTCTATCTAGACCATTATCCGCTGAAAACCTACACAAGAAAAGGCGACAAATGGAAATGTCCTTACAGTTGTTTGAGCATGCATGCAGAGATGCCATCATTCCAGGAACCTTCCCAAATCGGGTTTTCAAAAGCCCTAGATGTTGCTAGACTTTCGGTTTTCTCGACAGCACAATGCAACCTAACTGGTTTGACAAAGCAGCCAAAAAGGTAAAATCATTTACTTTCCTATCATCAGTTAACATCAGAAGTCTCACCGAGATCAATTCTAATCTGCCCGTTATTGCTACTTCAAGAACTCTACATGCCTTCAAGAGAATCTACACTAAACCCCTTGCCCTTTTTATCTCCTCCATACCTAGGATCACAAAAGTAATATAAGTCACAAGCGTTAAGAAAATATTGCTTTCCTGTTGACTCAAGATTGCTGCCAAGCAGCTCTGTGCAAAAAAAAAAAAAAAAAAAAAGGTATCAGGCATCTATCATCATGGGGACCTTTTCCAACCTTCTAGGCACAAGTGGCAGTGGAGCATACAGAACAGCTGGAAGGCAGGGTTAATTTGAACAAAACCGTTTGGTGGCTCCCTTTTGTTCCAAAGCTTTTGTATTCCTCATAATAGATTGCCCCCATAAATGTTTAATTAGCGCCATGTTTTATGCAGGTGTTGAAGGGAAACACACACAGGCTGTGCTCGGTAAAGAGTAAATATATCAAAAGTATCAGCACAAAATAGAAACAACATTAGACTGACATACAAGGGCTTGTTCCTGAAAGGCTTGCCTTATTAATTCACGTATCAACAGAGCTACGGAACTGCTGGGGGGTGGGGAGGGGGAAGCCATCTACACAAGGAAATTTTGTTTAGACAAGAGCTAATGTGATGTCCTCCCCACCACCACCACCACCCAAACAGTATGTTCGTGAGCATATGGGGTGTTTTGTGCTGGAAATCACTGAAGTAGTAAATGCGTATTTTGCTAAAATGGCTCAAGCCAAGTTGTACATTTCTTTCTGTTATTACTGGAATAGTTTGCAGCTGTCTTTAATGAATGACCCGATACGATACCATTTTGCGAGAAAGTTGTGGGGGCAGGAAGAGCAACGAAGCAAACAAAAAGGTACAGGAAAGCTATTTTTGCTTTCCTCAGAGTTATGGTTCTTTTGTATTCCACAGAGAGAGAATACTGTAACTTTTTGGCCCCAATCTATCGATTCTCATGTACCTGTATGTGGCAGTGGGCTTGAATGCTCACTGCTGGCATATGGATTCCTGATTCTGAACAGATGGACAGTGCTATAAAGTTTGACAAAGATGACATCTCCCCATTTTTGCCCAGGTACCCCCAACAGGTAGCTTAAGCATTTCTTGGCATCACAAGGTTTCAGTTGAGATCTGCAGAGGGAAACAGGACTGTACACACCACTCAGCCTGCCGTGAGGTCACAAAGATGCTGTGGGCAAGACTTTGTTTTCCCTACACAGCAACCTTCAATCAATGCATGCAGTACTGCACCCAGAAGGCATATCGATGAGCTTTGGTGGAACAGGAAGTCTTAATGACACCATTTCTATGTCCAAGACACCTTTACAGAAGACAACACAGTCATTTGTCTGCAAGAGGATAGATGGGATAGGAGAGAGGTACACTTTCTTATTCTTAGGCAACAGGGCAACACTCCCAGGTGAACTTAGATGAACTGCTCGGACAACACAGGTGAAATTTGCATTTCGGACCATTTGTCCGAGCACAACACTTCCAGTCACAGCAGTGCATCTCTCCCAGAGTGCAAGATGTCACTGCAGACCAACACTACACATGGTTCGGTGGTACTAGACTCACAGTGGTTCGGACTGTGGGGCACACAGACACTGTACCTTACTACAGCATCCACAATTAGTATAATATCTGAAGATAGTATCTTCAGAGCGACGGCAATGCAAGGACTTCATCTGCTCTGAGTGATGCCATTACATGGCCAAAAGTGATTGGCTACACATGTGGTCCCTGATTAGACGGGATCACATGGTGAAGAAACCTTAAATATAGGCCAAACAACACCAGATTAGGGAAATGATGGCCAGAAACAGGCACAAAAAGTGTGTGTGTGTGTAAGTGTAAATAAATAAATAAACAAACAATGAACCTTTTTATGCCCCAGAAATAATGGCTTCACAGCAAAATCACGAACAATTGGTGCAGCACTAATTTATTCTTTGCTTATTCTTCATACTGGAAGTCTCTTAACCAGAATTATTATTCTTCTATAAAAAGGAGAGCTTTTAAAACAGGTAACTCATTGGTGAATTTAACTATAAACTCCTTCATGGTAGACCTCTAGGTAAATGCATGTCTGATTGACAGCACAAAGCATGCATCAAGGCCAACCCTGGGTTCCTTTTCAATGCTTTATCATGTGGAGTACTTGTGTAAAGTCTTGCCCTCCTCTGGAGCAACTATTAGAGAACCAAAAGAAAATAAAACGTCATTTTCCAATAAAGGAAGCATGAACCTGTGAAGAAACTAGCAGAGTGGAAATACAACTGTATCTTATTAACATTAAACAGGTTACACACAGATGAGTTTTGGAAAATGTGCACTCATTCTGAGTGGACATATTGCTGTGAAAACCATTTTGCTTTGTACAGAAAGTACAAAGTGGTTTGGGAGTCGGACTTAGACCTGGAAGATCCAGGTTCAAATCCCCACTCAGCCACGAAGCTTCCTGGGTGACCTTGGGCCAGTCACTATCTCTCAGCCCCACCTACCTCACAGGGTTGTTGTGAGGACAAAAAGGAGGGGAGGAAATATGTAGACCACTCTGAGCTCCTTGGAGGAAGGGTGGTATAAAAATGTGAAAAATAAAAAATAAAAATAAAAAAGTCAAGGGCATACCTAGGAGACTGAGAAATCAGCATTGTTGATTCAAGCTTGTGTGGTAGAACATGGAATTGGTCTAACACGAAATCCTCGGCTTGAACAGAACAGATCCACAGGAGAAAAATCATAATTTTAAAAATAGAAGTTCTCATCAAGACACAGGCATAGTCCTAGCCTTGAGCTCAACTTCACCCCCTTCCTAGATTATCACAAGACTAGTCCAATGTAACATCCAAATCCCAGGGACCAAGGAACCTGGAAGCCTTTCCTTTCTAACAATGCAAGAAACCAGAGAGAGAGAGAGAAAAAAAACATACACATGTTCATGTCTTTGAGTGCTAGAGTTAAATGTGCCTTCAATCTTAAATTGGGGGGGGGGGGTAGGGGGAATCTTTGCTCCATGTATCAAAAGTCTGGGAAACAGTTAGGTAAAGGTTCCCAAGAAGCAAGGATGGTAGATTCTCTAAATCATAAGAACGTAAGACGAGCCTTGCTGGATCAGGTCAAGGGCCCATTCCAGTATCTCACAGTGGCCCCACCAAATGCCTCTGAGAGCACAGACAACATATGTGTATACATAGGCTTACCATAGTCCCAGAATCGAGGCGTGCTTTGGCCTAGAGAGGACCCGAGCCGCTCCCGAGAGTACACCGCGGTGCACTCTCGGGAGCGGTTCGGGTCCTCTCTAGGCTGAAGCACGCCTCGATTCCGGGACTATGTTAAGCCTATGTATACAGTACTGTTGTCACTCCCTTTCACCCGGCATTCAGAGATAGACTACCTCTAAATCAAGGGAGAATTGCAGTCAGGCAGTTAGCACTGGATTTAATAGGCCAGTGTTCTGATAAGGAAGCACTCAGGTTCAATATTTGACATCTCCTGTTCAAGAATCTGGTGCTTCGCGCTTGCTATAACCTTATGAAATATGGATTGTTTTTACGTTTTAATATTATATTAATTAAATAAAAATTTATATTAAAAAAAAGAATCTGGTGTAGCAATCCTAAGACATGAAAGCTGCCAAGCTTTAAGTGGATAACCAGTGTTCCACAACTATTGGTTGACTTTGCTTGCCAAGAAACAACCGTGGATGCCTCCATAGAACAGTCCCCATTCCCCCTCCTGCTCAAGTGTAGACATAAGCCCTGGGCTCCACTGTTTGGCAGAGAGGTGAAGGGCATCTTCACTGAGTGCAGCCAAAGCTCGCTGACCAACCTCAGCAGAGGGTGCCAACCCATTCACTGCAGTAACTGAAACTGTGAAAGCCTGCAGATAAAACTGAGCAACGCTGTGATCGATTGCTCTTTCTACCTTGGTGAGTTAGCTGCTTACAATTATAGTATTTTTCATGAACAAAACACTTCACAAAATATCTCATTCATTCTCATAGACACCATGTGAAGTAAGCTGCAATGCTACTCAGTGTACAGATGAGAACTGAGGTCAGTGCATACTACTAAGCATGACTGAAAGATGAAAAATAAACTCAGGTCTCCCAAGTCAAATTATGTAAGTGTTTTATGCAAATGCCCGAAGTCTATGGGCAAAGATGGGAGAACTGGAATGTCTGGTGGCTAGGGAAAACATTGACATAGTAGGTATAACGGAAACCTGGTGGAATGCAGAGAACCAGTGGGATACTGCAATTCCAGGATATAAACTCTATAGGAGGGACAGAGAGGGGCGTGTTGGAGGTGGGGTGGCCATCTATGTCAAAGAAAGGGTAGAATCCACCAGAGTAGAGCTGAAGGGGGGCTCTGACTCCTCCGTAGAATCACTGTGGGTTAGATTACCAGGCTCAAAGAGTGATGTAATAGTAGGGGCATGCTACCGTCCTCCAGATCAAAAACCTGAAGGGGATCTTGAAATGAGGAAGCAAATCAGGGAGGTGTCAACGAGAGACAGGGTTGTAGTCATGGGGGACTTCAATTATCCTCACATCAACTGGGTCAATTCATGCTCAGGTCATGAAAGAGAGACTGGATTTCTGGATATGTTAAATGACTGTGCCTTAGAGCAGCTTGTCACGGAACCGACCAGAGGACAGATGACTCTGGACTTGATATTGTGTGGCACTTAAGATCTGGTCAGGAATGTAAATGTTACCGAACCTTTGGGGAAAGTAGGTTCTCTTTGTGCCAGGTGCAGGGGAGTAGCAGCAGGAAACAGGTTATCTTGTTGGCTGTGTGCTCCCTGAGGCATCTGGTGGGGGCACTGTGTGATACAGGAAGCTGGACTAGATGGGCCTTTGCAGGGCTCTTCTTATGTTCAATAGTCCATCTGCTCTAGCCCAGTAAAATGAAGCCAACAGCCAATTCATGTGTATTTACTCAGAAATAAGTTCCACTGCGTTCAACAGCCTTACTCTCAGGTAAGCAAGCCTAGGACTGAGGCTTGAGGCAGCTCACAGCCAAGCAATTCAACCCAACGGAGTTGTGGCTTAGGCTGAAAGCCAGCCACCCTCCATCCTATAGGATCAATGGGTCTTTGCAACAGCTCATTTATTCTCCCTCACGTACTGCATTTACCTGGAGCTACTTTGTCAGCTATTCAGGGCACTGACCTGACTTTCGAGGCAGTCTGTGAAGTATCCCGTTATCATTAAAGCATTGTATAAATAATGAATTGCAATAAAGGATTCCCAAGCCACACAGAAGATTCTCAAAATGCCTGCCAAGATATGTTTTCGTTCTGTCTGGATGTATGTGTGTGGTGTAGTAAACAGCAGCCTACTCTAACCCCAGCTATTCCCACCCCCCTCTCCCTCCCTCCCTCCCAGGCCTCCCGCATGAGAAAGTCATTTAATCCTACCTTGAGTCTAATATAAGTCAGTGGGAATAGGCCAAATAGACCTGTTGTTTGCATACCTATTACTTGCTATTAGCCGTTAACTTGCACGCACTGAGCGAGTCTATTCTATTCGCACAGTCACCTGCATGCACATATATAATATATTTTTTTTCTTTTGCCAAGCTACACAGTTGGAGAAAACAATGACTGAATGAATGACCATCACAAATCCATTTGGGCCCCATCATTATCAGTTCAGACTGCAAGCAAATCCCATTTTCCCTTTGCAAATTCAATTCCCATCTATAGCCCCATACATCACTGGCTGCTCATGTTAGCCGCCTCATTTTTTATGAGGGGAAAAAAATTGAAAGATTACTGCCAGCGCATAATAGGCAAACTGCATTTTCAATTCCCAACACATGTGTTTCAGGGTTGGGGGAAGAGCGCATGAGGAAGAAATGCAAATGAAGGCACCATTATCAGCTATATATTACCCTAGTGACATTGCAGTGCTTTTCTCTCACAAGTCACGTACCTGGGAAATGGGGGGGGGGGAGAGAGAGAGAGAAGAGGAGGAGAAACAAGTGTGCTGTCATTCAAGCAAATTCTTTTATCACCCTACTAAACATTAGTTCACTCTCCCCCAAGCTATTTCCAGACCACATATTAGAATTAAGCTGTGATCTTTCACTTCGCGTTCCACTACTCTTCATTAGCGGAGAGTCACTGAGGTAGACTAATAGTTGGGCAAGTGCAACTGTTTGGGTTTTAAGGAGAAGCTTCTTGAAGAAATCAAGGAAACGACTTGGTGGGAGACAGGGCAGCAACATGGGAGTGAGAAGATCGAGGCTAATCCAACCGTGTTGCAATGTAAAGACTGGTGGGAGGGACACACCCCTCCCGTCTTCCCTAAAGAAAATACTAGAACCAAAACTCACAAAGAACAAGACAACTCAACACTTTAGAACCTGATGAAACAGGAATGTTTTCATGGCCCTGTGAAAAATAAGTGGGATGGGGGCTGTTCAGGCCCGCCTGACATCTGATATCCTTCGGCATGGAATTCCATAAGATGGAATTTTCTTCATATGGAGAATGCCCTCCCGTGTGTAGTTGCCAACCGTGCTTCCATGAATGAAGGCACATGCTTGAGAGTCTCCCCAGATCAGGGGCGTTCCTAGGGCTTGCATCACCCGGTGCGGGAGGTCAGTGTGTCACCCCCATGATGAGCCTTCTCCCATGCAGTGGGTGGGGAAACACATCATTGCCCCGCCCCATGCCACTGCCCCACCTCCCGCTTAATCAAAATTACACCTTTAATTTTACAATATTATACGCACAGCCTAATGTATGTTTGCAGCCTAAACAGAGGCATCACAAGGGTTTGCGTCACCCAGTATGAGAGCATTAACTTTATTTTTTTTAAATATATAAAACAGTACAGGTAACAGTAACCAACTCAGATCTCAGAACAATCTGTCTCATTGGTCTGTTTTGAGTTAAGGAAATCCACTTTTTGTTACACAATGAAGTTGTGTTTTCTGTTTCCTGTTATTTGGTCATAACATTTGATAGGATGTAGATATTAAGAAATGGTTTCTTTCATTGCATTCTACATGTGATTACACATCGAATGATATAAAATGATGACCATCATGATGATATAATCATGATAATCATAATTCTTAAAGACAAAGGCTTTCACAATTTTGGCCACTAGTGATGTCACACACACACAGACCCCTGGAGGATGTCCCATGGTGCAGTCCGCACCCCCCGCACCAGTGTTGGGATACCACTGCCCCAGATGATCACTTCCTCTTTCACTTTAAAAAGTTTGTCTGGCTCTGGCTTTTGGAATGAAAACAAAACAAAACAAAAACTCTGAAACCAAAAGGCTTGGAAATGAGAAGGGCATATCAAACTTACAGTGCAATCCCACATATCTACTGAGAAGCAACCCCCGCTGAGTTCAATGGGATTTGCTCCCAGGATAATGGGTATAGTATTGCAGTCCAAATTTATTTATGTTTTGCCCTGTCATTTCTCAATCAACCAGAGTTTTTGAAGGACTGACTCACAAGATAATCCATTCGAAAGGAAGACAGCTGATGCAAGTCTCTTACTCAACAGGCCAGAAAATGTTTCCCAATAGAAAGAAATGCCATCCAAACCCATCCAAATTCTAGCCTCCTAATTCAAGATTAAAGCCATTAGGATGAGCCCCAGGTCCATCTAATTCAGATTTTCCAGGCATGAAGTAGCTAGAACCCTCTAGAAATGTATAGTCAGGGAAACAGAAGTAACAGTCATTTTGTCCGTCTTCCCCAGCTTCTTTGTGCCGAGTATCTAATACTCAGATGTTAGCCAAAATGCCTTTTTTACTTTGGGGAATAGCTTTAATTATGGCAGTTTGGCATGTTCTGGGATCTTTACCTGTGTATACCAGAGTCCAGATTCACAGAATTCCGTTTTAAATAATATTGAGAACACACGTGGTTACTTTCCAATATTTACTAAATAGTTCAGGCAAGAATCATACAAAAAGAAAATACAGTTTAATATGCATCACTTCAATCATACTCCAAAGCATAAAAGATCTAGGAACTTAGGTACAGAGATTTAGCAGGGTTCTTGCTAGAGTTCACCTTGGCTTGCAATGCTGTAGCATTGAATGAAAAGTAGGACTAGCAGTCTGTAGGAATGACTGAGAAGTCAAATTAAGAGTGGGGGATAGGAGGAGGGGGGGAAATAAAATGATGCTAAGGTTCTGAACAAGCTGGGTTCAGGAACCAAATCAGTGACTAACTGAGGGGTAATGCAAAGAGAAGGGAGGGGGGGTTGCAAGAGAGAGGGGGAAGAGGAGGGGGGGAAGGGAAAACAAGATAGAGCAGAGGGAGCTCACCAGTACCAGTCCGAAGGGCAGGAGTAAGAAGGGAAGGCTTCCCAGTCTGTCCCGACCTTTTATAGGGGCCTGAGCACATGTCCAAGAGGATCCCCATGTACACAGACAAACAGGAAAGAGAGTTCCTAGAAGGGACACCTCAGTGCACCTTGGGTAAAACAGACAAGTGGGGGGGGAGGGTGAGGAGATCTGTCTTGATGGTCCGGTACTTAAGAGACAAAAGCAAAGGCTAGAATGATTCATCTCAGATAGCACTGTATTGTCTTGTCTTGGAAGATATTTAGCATCACAGAGGGGGGGGGATGCAGAGTAGATTCTGTGAGAGCTTTTTTGGACACATGGCGGCTGCTCAGGTTTTTCAGCTTGGAGACATGTTAAAATGGAGTCTGCTGCTCAGGTATGCCTTCCCTCTGGTTCACCTTCTTACAGCATCCTTACATGAAGTCCTTACAGCATGGCTCCTGGTGCAGGAATACAAACGTGGCATGGACATCACGTCCTTCCTTGTTACAGTCCTGGTCATGCACATGTTTCAGTTTTGTTCTCAATCCTTTTCAAAAAGTCTCATGGCACCAAACAGTTTTAAAAGCCATTTCCTAACACAGACATAAAACCTCCACGTCTAAAGGCAGTATTTACCCATCGTGGCTAATTACCATTGATTGTGTCCTCCAGAGATTTCTCTAATCCCTTTTTTATTATTAAAAAAAACAAAAAAACAACCTTTGTCTTTATTGAATGTTTTCTCATTTATATTATGGAAAGCAAATCATCATAAATCAATGGAAGAACAGGACAACGTTTTTCCAAGAAAGATGACAGACGAGTCAAAACAGCCTGCAAAGGAAGGTGTATCCAGTAAGAATGTTTGGTGGCAATAACATCAGTCCAAAATTAGGTTTGAGTTACGAGGGGGTGGGGATTTGCAAAGTTGGGCTTCTGTTAGCATAGGAGTTAAATAGATACCAACTTTCTATAAAGGAGTGACTTTTCTTCAATTCATGCTGTGTGAATTATTCCATAAGGCAGCGTTTCCCCAAACTTTTTCAACCTGCGGCTCCCTTGACCACTGGTGACCATTGGCCACGGCTCCCCATTCCATTATGTTGATACCTGCCAATCGGCATTGCAGTTGCACGGTTTTCCGAGAGGATTTCGTGGCACTCCACGGCTCCCCTGGCTGGTTTCCACGGCTCCCCTGGGAGCCACACCTCCCAGTTTGGGAACCACTGCCATAAGGAAATAATGCTCAGTTTTTGATACCACTGGGACGTTGTTGGGAGGGCAGGATTCTTCCAATGAAAAAAGTGTTGGTCTGGCTGCCAACGAACAATATAAAGCAAAAATGCTGTAGGCAATACTTTGCTCATCGTCAGGTAAACCTAGAAATGCATGTGCGGGGTTCAGACTAATATTGCCATTGAGGATTATGTTAACTTCAACAGAATGCTATCCAGTACACCTGAACAAGATCACACCACCACCACACACGGCACAGTGACCCTATTTTGGCCAACTCTCTTTAAGTCAGGGGTTCTCAACCAGTGGTACTAGTATCACCAGTGGTACTTCGGCCAACTGCTGGTGGTACTCGGACCGCCGGAACCTTGCTCTGAGGCAATGCTTTCGGCGGCACGTTTTCACTCCCGAGAGACTCCTGCCTTTGGTTGAGCGTCTCAAGAACGCCGAGAAGGGCCCTCCCACCCGTCCAGAGCCTCCTACCCTTCCAGAGCCTCCTACCTGCATTTTCTGGCCTCCGCAAACCCGGAAGTAACTGGCGATGATGTCACTGCCAGTCACTCCCGGTGGTACACAGCAGGGGAGCGGCGCCAGAAGTGGTACTCAGCCGGAAAGGAGTTGAGAACCTCTGCTTTAAGTCATCCAAGCCAGTCTCAGTTACCACATCTTGTGATGCAATCTATAAGTCAACATCTGCCTTGCCAGAAATGCATAAAGGGAAATATCTTCTATAAGAGTAATCATCCTTAGAATTGTGTCCAATATCACCCCAAAACAATTCTGCAAGACAGAAAGACACCCCTTCCCACTCATTCTTTTTGTTAAGTTGAAGCACAAGGATGCAGTTATGAAAAGAATGTCATATCCCACCCGCTGGAATACATTTACTGAAATGATTGCTTTGTGTATCGTTTAATATTGAGGTAGGCCTTAATTAGTTCTGGTGCTGATTAGTTCTGGTTCAGCAGCCTCTTGCGCTGAAAGTGTTGTGGGAGGCATTACAAATTTTGAAGAGGTGGGAAGAAGAGATTTCAGGAAAGGGCAAGATTCTCAGCAAGGCATACATGCCAGATCTTGGATATAGTGAAACATTACACTGATTATTATTATTATTATTATTATTGGCAATATTTAAAAGTATGTGTTGCTGTTATTTTCTTTATAAGTACTACAAAATCACTACATCATCAATGCAGGTCAGATAGTCACCTTTCAGCCAAAGATTTGTGCCTTTGCCATGCATATTTACAGTGAGGTCTATTGACTCGGACTTGACTCGGCAATTGTAAAATACTCGAAAGACGACTCGAGACTTGGAGCCTTTTACAACAAGTCCAATTTTATTCAGGTTTAAACCTGTTTTCCCCATTAAATAGATAGGTAAAAAGGTAAAGGTAAAGGTATCCCTTGAAAATTAAGTCCAGTCGTGTCCGACTCTAGGGAGCGGTGCTCATCTCCGTTTCAAAGCCGAAGAGCCAGCGCTGTCCGAAGACGTTTCCATGGTCATGTGGCCGCCATGACTCAACACCGAGGCGCATGGAACGCTGTTACCGTCCCGCTAACGCGGTACCTATTAATCTACTGGCAATTTCTTGCTTTCGAACTGCTAGGTTGGCAGGAGCCGTCACGCGGAATCGAACTGCCGACCTTTCAATCGACAGCTCATGGTTCAGTGGTTTAACCCACTGTACTTGCAACCAAAGGCTCAGGACTTGGGGGCAAAAACTTGGGACTTGACTTGAGACTTGGACCCAGAGACTTGAGCCACATCCCTGCATATTTAGCAAATAAAGTCTTAACAATTTATAGCAATATGTGTTCCTGAGGAATCATTATTCCTTTTTTTTTTATTTTGTAACATTTGTTACAACCATAGTCTTTTCAACCATAGTCAGAGTAATTCACAATAATAATATTAAGAATTACAACACTATTAGATCTTATTGCCGGAACAATGACAGATCCAGAATACTGTACTGAATAAATATACAATTGTAAGTCTCTCCTTCGGTCCCTCACTTTCTCACTCACCTTAGCACCTCAACTACGCTGACGGAAGGGAAGGGGGTTGGAACATGTATTCATTTCCTCCTCTTTCTTGTCGCCTTGCAATTTTCCTAGGTTTGCACTAGACCAGTGGTTCTCAAACTTTTTAAACACCAGGACCCACTGTTTAAAATGACACTATCGGGACCCACCTAGCTTTACGAGACTTAAAAAAACGTGATCTAGAAATAAAATAAATAAATAAATATTTCTTTCCAAGTAAAGAGCTCAGCTGCTTGCAGGGTAATTAGCAACTATCTTGCAAACTGCAGGAGCTCAGCTCTTTGAAGGGCAATTAGTAGCTATCTGATTTTTGAATAGCCTCAGGGCTTGTGGCAATTACATATCTGATCTTTCCATCACCTGGGACCCAACAGAAATCACGTCGCGACCCAGCAAGTGGGCCCCGACCCACAGTTTGAGAAACACTGCGCTAGACTGACTAGGCAAGGCTCTCAGCTGTACATTCACTTCTTGTTGGCTCTCTGTCTGAAGTTTTTAAACCCACCATCACCACAAACTTCCCTTCATGGGCCCGATGATGATTTCCCATTCCCTGGGTGCTGTCACCCTGGATACAGATCCACGTCCAGGACGAATTTTGCCTAGTGTGGGATCCGTGTTACTGACAGCTCCCATCGTGTTTCCCCCTGGCACACAATTCCCGGCCCCATTCTGCATAGGGTGCCGAACTGGGATGCCGTCACGTAGCCAGATTCCTGACACCAATATAATCTGAAACTCACAAGGGAGAAAGAAGAGAAAACAGCCCCCACCATGCCAAACTCATTCAGACACACAAATCCGGATGCACTGAACACTCCGCCTAGCTGGACTGCAGCAATCAAAAGTATTAAAATGGAGTTCTTGGTTCCTGAAAGGCCATCTGGGTGTACCCTTGAATTTTCCATAAGAAATTCTACATGGCATCCAAGGTGTGCTTTCTGTTCAACACATTTATATCTGTGTGCAGGGTAGCAGTTGTCCTCTGGCTCATTCTGACAACCCACAGCTGCCCTCAGCCACAAACTACACATCTGTAAGCTGGTTCAGACAACACCCAGTGCCCATCATATAAAGAGGAGTGTGTGAGCACACTTCTACTCCCCACACTCCCCTGGACAAGTTTGCATGATCTCCCATTCACACGACTATGCAAGCAAAATGACACACTGTCGTGTGAATGGGAGAACATGCAAACTGCCCAGTTTCATTCTACAAAGTAGTAGTAAAACCTCATGATTTTCTGACCTCTCCTCCTTCCCCATGCAACTATGCAGGGTGGAACAATGCACTAAGTGGGGACAATACATGCATATACTGTATGCTCCTCCTCACGTGATGGTCGCCGTCAGCATCTGCACCTTTCTTCATTTCCCCACCACCACCACCACCACACCCAATCTGAAATACAGTATTTACACATGGGTGTATTGTGCAGTTACTTTAAGTTTCCAGACACACAAACTGCCTTATGCTGATTAAGTTAAGGCTAAGCTATGTAATAGAGCAGTCTACGCAAACAGGACGGATAAATAAAAATATCAAAAAGGGATGATTGCTGGATTACAATTCTATGGGACAGAGAGAGGAATTTGGGGGCAAAGCCTGTCAATCATTCTGCAGGTCCATGCTCTTCTCTACAGCTCAGGGGACCTGCACCGATAATTCTTAGCAGTGCTAATTAGAATCCTTTCATTAAGGCCACCGAGTGTCTGAGGGATAACATTACATCCTCTTAGCATAACCTCCATCGCCACATCACCCTTTTCAAACAAGGCTTTGCATAAACAGAGGCTTCCCCAAGTTTACTGCCTCCCCAAATGGCTGAACGAGAGACTGTTTCGAACAAAGCTTTTAAAATTATGTTTTTCCCTAACTTATAAATCCAATGAATAATAATTACACAGCTTCCCTCAAGTGAAAAGTCTATTTACATGGAGGACGTGTTTTTAAGCGTGTGGCGTGCATCTCATTCACTGCCAGAAATCCTGGAAGCCCAAAGTCTATATTGGGCAAAAAATAAAATGCTGCACTCTTCCCAGCAAACAGCAATAAATATTTTTAACACCATTGTTAACCCAAGTTAAGTTGAAAATAAAGATAACTACTATAAGATTTTAGCAATGCAATTGTTGCATAATTGAATGCTTAAGGATACGTGTAATTTTTCTCATTTGACAAACCCTATTGTAGTTAGGCTTCTACTGCAGTAGTTAAATTGCTAAGGCATCACAGAGGACGCAAGAACTCAATTGAAGACTTGGTTAAGGGGGGGGCTGATTTAACCCTTTCACCTCAGGCTATTCCCCCAACCAAATCACCCCTCCCCATTTGCTTTTCTTCAAGGAGGCAACAATACATGGATGCTATTTCTGCTACATACAGTATGTTTTGATCTGAACTCGACTCCAGTCCTGTTTTTAAAAACAAAAAACAAAAAAAAAACCATGCATGTCTACTCAGAAGTAAGTCTGATTGTGTTTCCTGGGAGTAAGTCCCATTAAAGCAGCGGTTCTCAAATAGTTGGGCGCGCCCCCCAGGGGGGGCGCGAGGCTCCGTAAAGGGGGGCTCGTTGCAATAGTTAGTGTGTATGCTTTGCACCACTTATCTTGATTGTAGGAGCCTCCAGCGACGATCTACTTCACCAACGATCTCTTCCGGGGAGCAGATCGTTCCTCTGCTCCCCGGCGCGAACTCTGTAACGCGCCTAGGAGCGCTCTGCAGAGTTCACGCTGTGAATCATGCATGTGCAAGACGACGATTGGCAACATCGTCGTCTTGCGCATGCGTGAACTCTGCAAAGCGCTCCTAGGCGCGTTACAGAGTTCGCGCCGGGGAGCAGAGGAACGATCTGCTCCCCGGAAGAGATCGTCGGTGAACTAGATCGTCGCTGGAGGCTCCTACAATCGAGGTAAGTGGCGCAAAGCATACACACTAACTATTGCAACGAGCCCCCCTTTACATTAGTTACATTGCATTAGTTATATTAGGGGGGCGCGAAATTTTTTCTTCTTCATAGGGGGGGCATGAGAGAAAAAAATTGAGAAGCACTGCATTAAAGTCAGTATAGGATTGCAGCACTACTGCATTATCCTTTTAGTCACCATGATGTTCTCAGAAACATTACAATTGTTTGTAACGCAGTGACAATTGTATTCTGTTATTGTAAGGAAAAGTATGCAATAATAACAGTGATGATATGAATGAAAAATGTAGTAGTAGTAGTAGTAGTAGTAGTAGTAGTAGGAGGAGGAGGAGGAGGAGGAGGAGCAGCAGCACCACCACCACCACCACCACCACCAATATCCACAACAATTTACAACAGAAGAAAAGACTCCTTGGTTAAAATAGATCCAAGGGAGAGACCAGAGAAAAAGACAGGGATGGCACTAGGGTATATATGCAATTACAGTATTTCATGTACACATACTTAAGCTTACTTGCACAAGGAGGTGGCCAGGGCATAAATTAAGTGTTTTTGCTCAGGGGTCGGACAGAAAGGGACATTTTCTGCAATTCTGTAGAGGGAGAAGCAATTTGGTGGCAGGAGGAGATGAAGGAGAAGAGAGGAGTCAATGCTGAAGGCTTCGAGCCTGCTCAGCAGGGTAAATAGCAATAGAGGAAAACACAACAAGGCCAAGGGTCCCATCTAGTCCAGTTTCCTGTATCTCACAGTGGTCCACCAGATGCCTTGGGAGCACATAAGACAGGATACCTGTATCCTGTTGCCACTCCCCTTGCATCTGGCATTCAGAGGTTGGCTCTCCACAAAATCCAGGGGCTGCTACATATAGTCATCATAGCTTGTAACTTATGATGGGCTTTACCTCTATAAATCTGTCCAATATCCTTTCAAAAGGTATCTAGGCCAGGTGCCATCACCACATCCTGTGGCAAGGAATTCCACAGATTAAGAATAGCAGAGGTGTCGTATGGGGGGAGTGACGGGGTGGTGGGCCCCTAGGCAGTGGGATCGGGGGCCTGGGCAGCAGGCAGGTGGTGTCAGGGTGACCAGCGGCAGTGTGAATCACGCCGTCCGTCGGCGCGAGCGAGGAGCAGCGGCGGCGGGTTTGGTCCGCCTGCCCTGCGCCTCGGTATGGTCTAAAATGGCTACAGCGGCGATGTCACTTCCAGCACGGGGGGGGGGGCGCCGAAGAAAAGATCTCTTCCCAGACATACTGAGTTTGAGAGGATGCTAAAGCATGCAAGCAGAAGTGTCAGACATTAGTTGCAGTTTCAGTGAGGCAGAGGGACAGTGGGGTACTGCCAAAGGCTTCACAGGGAACGTGGGTTTTGAGGAGGAATTTTGAAGGAAGTAAAAGGAGGAACAAGTGATCAGGGAGAGAATTCCAGGCATTAAGAGGTAGCAAGGGGTCTGAGCATGTGCCAATTGCTTGGTGAAGACTCAGAAACTGGAAGAAAGGTTCCGATGCAGAGTCATGTGCAAGCTTGCAGGGACTGCACAGAGGTGCCAATTCTATGAACTACTCTTCCACTTAGGGCCTATGTGCCCACTGCTTTTACAAACCCTACCTACTCCTGCAGGCAATCAAGGAAGGGACCACCTGCATTTCTGAACAACACCTTGGATTTCCAGTGGGCAGAACAAGACTGAAGTGCATCTCCTTCACCCTCTCCATGGCAAGAGGACCAAAACGTTGCGCAAAATAAAAAATAACTTAAGAACTTGGCTTATTCTGCATAATGCAACTCATAGAATCCAGTTTTTCTTCGTGAACAAGCTATATTACCTTTGCACGCAGATTCAAAAGCAAAAATTCTGTGCTGAATATGCACAGTCCCGATTGTGACACTTTGGACTTTGTTCAGCACGCCATTTAAAAGTCGCCTCTCCAGAGATTCATCTGGTCACATTTTAAGCTGAACATCTGTTTTCAAGCAACATCATTTTCAACTGAGCAAGTTCAGCCTCTGGCATTTTTTTTTTTCCTTCCACACCCCACCCCTCATGTACGATGCACTGCTGCTGTCCCTTTGCACAATATAAATTCACCCTGACATTTATCATGGCAGCTAAAAGAGAGAACTAATTGTTCAACTGTGATAAACAAATGAAGTAGCAAAGCTATGGAGGGTACAATGCCCAGCAAGATTAACAGCACTCCTGTAGAAGCAGGGCTTGGAATACTGTACTCCTAAAATACAGTATGATCATTGCTCCAACATTTAGAATTTACTGAATTAAGAGACTGTTTGCCTATAGCCATCAGAAGACTGCAGCATTCAAATAACGTTTATACTAAAAGATATGGTTCCCTACATCTAGAAAAAAAAAAAAAACACCCTTTCTGAGGAAGCGAAACCTAACATATTCTGGATTCTCTATTAAAGCAAAGCCTCTGGCAATGTAAGAACTGACATCAGACAAGAAGGCTTTATCCAAAGTAAGCTTGCAAAATGAACTCTCTGATGAGCAATTAACTGTGTACACCTTGACATGAAGCAAGCAAAGGAGGTCATCCCTTCTCACCCACAAGATCTACAGAGCGATCATCATTATGGGCCAGAAGGTGAATTCCTCAAGAGCGGGAGGCTACAATCTAAACACATAATACTCGTAAAAAAGCACATTAAACTGTGTCAATATCAGACACTGGAAATGCAGGCATATATCAGGGTGGGATCTCCAGCTCAACTAGGAGCATACCAAATTACACAAGACTTGTTATCTTCACAAGGCAAAGACAGGCTCCTTCATAATAGTAATGGGGGACACCTTATTGTACTTATATTAGATATCCTAGCAGCACTCAATTTATAAAGATGTGTATTGACTTTATGGGATAGTTTAATAGCCTTTTATTCAGCAAGTCTTTTTTTATACTGTCATACTTTGCTTATCTAATTTAGGCAGAATATATTCTCTTGAAATACACATACACCTTTGATTAATGATTCTAGTACCTGTTCACGTGGGGAAAATAGTCAAGAATCTGGAGCAAACATCTGTGTAGGAGGAGTCTGCCAGCAACTCGCAGAAGGTTCTGGAATAACCCTACTATTTAAGCATTGTCACGTTGTACACTTAACAGTATAAAACTCTTTTCTTTCACCTGAAGGGGAAAAAACAGTTGCATGCTTGGAACTAGGGTGGGAAAGGAAAATGCAAAACATACAATCTCCAGAAGAACCTCAAAGACAACCAAGAAAATTGAAATTTCACACCAAGCAAGCATATTCTCAGCTAAAAATAAAAAATAAGCAAGTCTATGAATTATATGCGAAATGTGCTTAGGCTGCACAAAGTTGTTCAGCTTACCTGCTTTTTTGTTTTTCCTAAATTTGGTATTTGAACTTGTGGACAGATTTGGGAAGGCTTAGCAGTTATGTGTAGACAGGAAGAAAGATATAGGGAAGTATGCAGGGGCATATGGATAGGAGAACACAACTGGAGGTTCCAAAAGGTGGGACAAACATGCATGTGAGTAACAGAAGCCTTACTACCTATATGCTTACGGAGGGGGGGAGGAGCTACAAGTCCTGCAATTAACATAAGCCTTCTCTGTTTATAGGACAACAGCGCAATCCTCTTCTTTGTTCGGGTGGCGGAACAAGCGTTCCGCCACCCAAAGACGTTGTAAAAGTGCCATAAGGACCGCCGCCGGACCCAGATAAGGATCCAGCGGGCGGGGGGGGTGGATTGGGGGCAAATGGAGGGTGGCCAGCCATAAGCCCAGCGGCTCTGGGAGGGGGGTGGCTTCGGCCAAATCCTGTCCCCCACCGTGCGGCTGGGCCGTTACACGGCCTCCTCCGACTTCCACCAGCGATTTCGCTGGGTGAAAGGGGACGAGTATCCCCTTCTCCGAATAGACTTTCCGCTGGGTGGGAGGCTGCCCGCGGCGGAGCATGGGATCCAGTGGGTGGCCTGGGCCGCTCGGCGGATCCTTAGGCAGGATTGGGCTGTCATAGGATGTAGCTGCAAGCATAGTATAAATCACTCCCCCCAACACACACACACACACACACACACACACACACACACACACACACACACACACACACTTTTTTCTCTGCTAAATCTCATCCTCCCACCTCGAAACACACACTACTTGGCACAGTAACTGGAATAGTTTTCAGCAGGTAATTTAATGTTGGGAGGCTGTTTCCATTTTTGCACCAAGCACATCCTTCCAGTCAATGAGAGACAATCCCTTTCACCTCAGCATGTTCAGCTCTAATTGCAACAGTGGAGGAGCTAGATAATTCATTTCAAAATAGCTGATCAAGCCATAGGGGAATATTAATACCTAAATATTTAACACATCATGATGCCTATTTAAAAAATGAAAACTTTGAATACCGGGCCTGGCTCTCCCTGCTTGGCAAGGTATTAACACTTGCCTATGCCTGGGAATATTTTGCTTTTCACAAAATGAAGCGTCCCTGGAGGGACCACGGGGTTCTTTTTATACCTCTAAATAATGAATTAGAGGGATTTGTTACTGCGTGGGCATGCCAATATTTGCATTTCACTCCTTGCCATTATGCTTGGAACACTCACAGATTATCTTTTATTTTCTCTATGAGATTTCCAATTAACGTGAAATGAGCACTGTGACTAGAAGAAAAAAAAGATTCACTGGGCCCTCATTCTTCACAAAGCTGCAAGATGCTGCTAGATCCACCAGTTTAGACCCACATGCCTTTAGATCAGGGGTGGGGAACCGGCAGCCCATGGTCCAGATCCGGACCCCGGAGCGATCCGGTCCGGTCCGGCCCGCGCGAGACTGGACCCGAGTCAATGAGGTCCGGCCCGCGCGAGCAGACCGGAGGCTCCGCAAGCTCCGCCGGTCCCTCGCGTGCTCACCTCAGCGCGACTCCTTTCGAATCCGGCAGAAGCAGCCGGATTCGAAAGGAGTCGCACCGAAGGGAGAGCACGCGGGCGTGCTCAACTTGCGCAACTCCTTTGGACCCGGCTGCTTCTGCAAAAAGCCCTCAAAACGGGTCTGCGCATGCGCGAAAATCCGGAAAATATCCGGATTGACGCGCTGCCTGGGACTTCTTTCAGAAGGCCCTGGAGCGCCGACGGGGTCGGACGCTCCGAGGCAGGCTCCCGGGCCGGCCTCGGAGCGTCCGGAGGGGGGCGACGCGACGCGCGCGGGGGTAGCCGGGTGGCCCCCTCCCCCCGCGCCGATAACGTCACGCCACTAGGGGGGGTGACGCGCGTCCCCGCACCAGGGTGACGCGCGTCTAGTGACGCCAGTGCTCAGTTTGCCGACAAAATGGAAAAAAGGTGTATTTTTATATAAAAAACTAATGCATAGGGCACGGGACCAACCCAGCCTCCTCTTTACCTCATCATCACTCCCTGCTGCTTAATGATTAAGCAGTTTTTCCCTAGCCTGCTTCCAATAATGGAAGCGAGTCGAGCACAGCAAGGTCAGGTGAAGGGACAGATTTCTCCCCTCCCCAACATAGTAATTTTGGTATCAAAAATAGCCCCCCCATATTATAAATAAGCGAGGCAAGTACACAACACACACACACACACACACACACACACACACACACACACACCAAATGTCTAGTTAAGTTCTCCAAAGGGATGCCACTATATTAAGAGACTCATTCATAGAGTTTGACTTTTGTCCTGCCAATCCTGTTGCAACTAAAACATGGTGGTGCAATAGGGATCAAAATATGGACTCTAGTTCTCTCTGGACACGATTAACCTGCATCTGAGCTGTGCCACTTCAGACCACTGGCAGGACTCATTATTGAGTACTGGCAGCTCTCAATTTACACGGGGGTTGTATTCTCAGAATCTGCACATATATTAAAAATGCATTAACTAAACATTTTTCCCATAGGAGCCAATGCAACTTGTATAGGTTGGGAAAGTCATCAAACACTCATGCTAGCGATTGGCAACTTCTGCTTGCCCAAGAGGGCATAGAGGGAGGGTTGAGAAGGGAGGCTACTGGGAGTGTGAGTGACTACTGGTGTCAATGGCTGAGAAAGCAATCATGAAAACGATGCTGGTATAAAAACTGAGGAAGCAGTAAGCGGCAGCTCTGGGAATTTTCTCTATTTTTTATCTTCTGGCTTTAGAGGAGCCCCCCCACCCACAAACAGGAAGCTGCCACAACCAGGAAGCTAACACAAAGGATGCTTGTTAGCTATTAAAGGTAAAGGTGACCCCTGACAATTAAGTCCAGTCGTGTCCGACTCTAGGGTGTGGTGCTCATCCCCATTTCAAAGCCGAAGAGCCAGCGTTGTCCGAAGACGCCTCTGTGGTCATGTGGCCGGCGTGACTCTCCTTGCCGCAGCACGTAGCATACGGCTGGAACACGGAGCGCTGTTTACCTTCCCGCAAGCGGTACCTATTTATCTACTCGCATTGACATGCTTTGGAACTGCTAGGTTGGCAGGAGCTGGCTAGCAGGTAATTGACCGCATTATTTCAAAAATTGCCATCATAAATTAGACTTCTGCTATTAATTTGCAAATTGCACTATTTCAAAAACGGACAAATTAAGAACACACTAATTGAGAGCTGCTTGTACTTAGAAAAACAAATATCAAGGAGAAAGCTAACCTAGAACAGTTCTGCCTGGCATCTTCTAGGTGGAGAAATACGCAGTCATGCGAGATCCTACCTGCAAACTGAAGTGGTACAACCCAGTCTCAAGTTTACCAACAATGAAAGCTAGGCCAAAAGGGGGGGGACCATTTGTATGAGGCCCAGAATAATGGAACTTCAATATTAGGGGAATACGAGACTGGTTACTTTGTAGGGAAAGGAGGTCTGAATACTGAGGGCACAGCTATACGTACACCACAGGCTTAAGCTGGTTCAGTTGTCAAACCTTCCTCTAGGAAACTCTAGAAACTGCAGGTCTGTGAGAAACGCTAAAGACCTTTACTGGGATTCTCAGCAACCTCAACGGACTACAATTTCCAGGATTCTTTGGTTATTCCTTGGTTTTCAGAGGCAAGGTGCTGGTAGTGGGACCAGTGGTTAGCTTCTAGAAATATTATCTTACTATCCAACTCCAGCATTCAGCAGACCTTCACCAGAATCTGAGCACATGCCTGCAGCTCCCCATCACCACAGCCCCTAACCACATAAGAACATAAGAAGAGCCCTGCTGGATCAGGCCAAAGGCCCATCTAGTCCAGCTTCCTGTATCACACAGTGGCCCCACCAGATGCCTCAGGGAGCACACAAGATAACAAGATACCTGTGTCTTGTCTGTTTTAATCCTCCCTCCACTCAATTTGAGTGGATGTCCCCTAGTTCTAGTGTTGTGTGAGAGGGAAAAGAACTTCTCTCTATCCACTCTCTCCATCCCATGCATAATTTTATAAGTCTCAATCATGTCCCCCCTCAGCCGCCTTTTTTCTAGACTGAAGAGCCCCAAACGCTGTAGCCTTTCCTCATAAGGGAGATGCCCCAGCCCACTAATCATTTTGGTCGCTCTCCTCTGCACCTTTTCCAGTTCCACTATATCCTTTTTGAGATGCAGCAACCAGAACTGGACGCAATACTCCAGATGCGGCCTTACCATCGATTTGTACAACGACATAATAATATTGGCAGTTTTATTCTCAATCCCTTTTTTAATGATCCCAAGCCTGGAATTGGCCTTCTTCACAGCCGCCGCACACTGGGTAGACACTTTCATCGACCTGTCCACCAGTATCCCAAGATCTCTCTCCTGATCCGTCACAGACAGCTCAGAACCCATTAGCGTATATGTGAAATTTTGGTTTCTTGCCCCAATGTGCATCACTTTGCACTTACTTACATTGAAGCGCATCTGCCATTTTGCTGCCCATTCTCCCAGTTTGGAGAGATCCTTCTGGAGCTCTTCACAATCCCTGCTGGTCTTCACCACCCGGAAAAGTTTAGTGTCATTCACAAACTTGGCCATCTCGCTGCTTATCCCCAACCGATCCTTGGGGCACACCGCTTTTCACCTCTCGCCATTGTGAAAATTACCCATTGACACCCACTTTCTGTTTCCTAGTCTTCAACCAGTTCCTAATCCATAGGAGGACCTGCCCCCTTATTCCCTGACTATGGAGTTTTTCCAGGAGCCTTTGATGAGGGACCGTGTCAAACGCCTTCTGAAAATCCAGGTATATAATATCCACGGGTTCTCCCACATCCACATGCCTGTTGACCTTTTCAAAGAATTCTAAAAGGTTTGTTTACTACTGTTAGCCCTCCAACCCACGTCATCCAAGGCTGCCACCACCAACCAGTCACACCCAGTGCAAATTCCATACTTCTCAATATCTGCACAGCTAATTTAAATGACTTGTGAAAGAGACTGATGTTCATGCGGCAGCAGTCACTGGTAGATCAGCAACTCTTCCCTACTAACAGCACAATCTTAAGCACATCTACTCAGAAGTTGGTCCCATTATGTTCAATGGGACTTGCTCCCAGGAAAGCGTGTATAGGATTGTAGCCTAAGTGCATCAGTTTCATAGCTTCAAAGATGCTCTGATAATTTGTGACATTCAATCAAGTTTCCAAAAACCACTCTGGGACCCCCAAAGGACTAGATAAAGCCCCTGTACCTTATGTTTGACAGCCTTAGTGTATGATAAGGAATAGTAAGAAATCTTAAAATCCATTATAACTCTGTCGTTATCAGAGCCAATTTACAAGTATCGCTTATTAAGGGGATACACAGATCCAACTCCCACTCCTTGCCTGTATTGGGTTTTGGAAATAAAGGACAAGCTCCTTTACACTGCTGCTCAGCACAAGCCATGGTGCCTCAGATCCTCCAAACTCTGACTGCCTCTTTCCTTGCCCCATGCAGAGATTCACCAACCACTGCCACACTGCACTACAGATTGAAGTACAGTCGGACCTTTTTATCCACAGGTTTCCATCCACAGATCTGACTCAACACGGGTGGCAAAACTGTGGAAGAGTTTTTAGTGTTGTCGGGGGGCTGCCAGCCATTTCCCACCGCCTGTGTGCATCCAAACCACTGAAAAAAGATAAAGAAACCGCAACTGGGAATCTGCCAGGGGCCTGCCAGCTGCTTCCTGGCATATTTAAACTGCTGAAAAAAGAAAAAAATGCAAGTGGGAGTCTCTGGTACCATCTACAGGTTGCTCTTGATAGCATTTTTTTCAGCATTTTTTTTCTTTTTTTCCAGTCAGTTTAAACAAATTCAGGAGGAGGAAAGCGCCGAAGATGCTAGAAAAGGGTAATGTGGCACCACTCCACACACCCCACCCCGGTTTTCATATAAACACTGGTTTTTTTATCCACTGGGGTTCCAGGAACAGAACCCCAGTGGATAAAAAGGTCTAACTGTACATAGTGGCCTGGCCACGTGGTGTAATTGCATCAAAAGTCTCTCCCAGGTACCAAGTCGACTTCCTCCTTTAGGATGAGCCCAACATACCACTTATTTATACCCCGCCTTTCCCTCCACACTGTGGGCACCCAAGATGGCCAACATTGTATATCCTTCTCTATACTTATACTTTTAAAAGTATAAAATATATTTATCTCTCTCTCTTTGTTGCAAACCTGCACAGACAACCATTTTACCATTCAACTCTCTAGGGATCACTAACATGATGGGTGCCGTTGATATTGTTTTGTCTGATCATTTATTGCAACCAGTGGCTTTTTCAGGGGCACAGACTTAAGAAAAAGGGAGGGGGGAGAGGGGGCTATTTTTGAGTCAGCATTACTGCATCATCACACAAATGTAGTAACAATTAGGCCACGTGATCTCTCCATTGTCTAAGAATCCTGGGACTCTTTTTAAAAGAACAATAGTTGAGCCTATTCTAGGCAACTCTACCCATTTGCAATTATAACCTGTATTAAAACAATGCTAATTTATCAATCCAATATTTGCTCTAATATAATATAATCTCTGCTGCAAGTATGCTGCTAATGGGGGGAAAATACATTCTTTTATTCATTTTTCTTATTATCTTCTCTAGGGTAAAAGAAAGGAATCTTCACTTTGCAAACATTTGACAAGGGCCTGCTACTACCAAAGTGGAGGAGTGGCAATCCATTTAAACCAGGCTTGTGCGTTAAAAGCTCCCACTTCATTAAAATCAATTCAACACATGGTACTTGATGTTACTCATACAATGAAGCAACTTTGAAATCAATGGGATGTCTCCACGCGCAAAAGCCATTTCCAGATCCAAGCAAGTGACTCTCTCATTCCTTTTTATGGCTACTTCCAAAAATAAAACACACTCAGCCCAAAGGCCAAACATGAAAGTCGAATAGCCACCCAGAAGCAAAGACTTATAAAGGTTTTAATTAACGAGCACATCTAGTGTTTTAGTGCTGCAGAAACATTTGTCATTATGATCCTAAATGCATTTCTCAGTCACCGGTGTCTACTACAGAGCCCTCCTGAAGCCCTCAAAGATTGCAAGGATTGATCAATATTCTGAGACCAGTCAAGTTAGGCCTTATTACTATTTCCAATTGACACAATGGAAACAGTGTGACTAACACTGACCGGGTTCAGACATTACACTTAACCACAGTTTAATCCCAATTCTGCTCAGTATGCATAAGCTTCAGGACCATGCACTTCCCCCTTTGCACTATTCCATCCCAGTTTCATATCTAGACTGGTTTGCAGACTCCGATTAGACCAAGATTTGCAGGATTCGGACATCATAGCAAATTAGCCGTACCATCATCCTGGAATCGAGGCAGGCTTCGGCCTAGTCCGGGGCCAAGCAGCTCCCAAGGATGCACTGTGGCTGGCCAACGGGGTTCCAGCTTCGGTCGCGTCATCAACCGGAAGTTCAGGAAGCCGGAAGCCCATTAGCCAGCCACAATGCATCCTTCGGAGCTGCTCGGGCCCAGACTAGGCCGAAGCCTGCCTTGATTCCGGGACGATGGCAAGGCTATAGCAAATCCCAGTTTGTTTAAAACTAGGACTGAAAATTTAAATCTTCCTCCACTTACATGTGATGGGGAAGAGGAAGAATGCTCATGAATGTTACACGGAACCAGGGTTAAACCATGCTTCCGCGTAACATCTCAACTGGTCTGGTGACTTGCTCAGAGCCACTATGCAATCCTGACAGTCAGATGGAAGGAGATGTCCCACAATCCAAAGCTTTTCAGATATTCCAGCAGCACTCTCAATCTTCCACTATATGTCCACAAGGAGTTTGCTATCGCAATGCCTCTCCCACCCGCTCGCTCCAGCTTACAAGCAATCCCAGAACATATAAAGAGCTGCTGGACCAGCTGCAAAAACGTCAGGCTCAACAGTCTTCCCATGTACCACACTAATGCCAGCTGAGAGGATGACTATACTACGTTATATATCCATCCGTAGTCTTGATGGATAACATTACAGTATAGCAATCCATTATAATAACTTGCACTCAAATGCAAAAAGAGGCCATGCAACATAAATCCTTGTGCCACTGTGCTGCTCAAGTACAAGAAAGGAAGCTACAAAGGCCAATCTCTTAATTGAGAGTTAGACAAAATAAATCCAGATTGCCAAATATGGGCCACAAATGCCAATTTTGTGCATAAATGCATGCACATACATACACTAATTTGGTCCCAATAAACCAGGAACCACATCCTGTACAATTTACGTGGCTTACTGTCCATGGTGGCTTAACTCGCAAAATGCAACTCTTTGTAACAAGCATGAAGATATCTAACCTGTTATTTAAAAAAAACCAGTTACCGGTATATCATTAGGCAAGTTTCGGCAGTTGGTGACTTCCAACTGCAGCATTTAACATTTTCAGTACCCCGTGTGTGTGTGGGGGGGGGGGGCGCACAGCTACTCAAGGAAAAGGGGCCAAGGAACCACCGGGGAAAGGGAACTGGCAAGTTGTCCCATCTGCAGCACAAAGGAATGGGCAAAGATTTCAGCAGGTTTATTTATATTTCACATTTATATACCACCCTTTCTCTGAGCTCAGGGTGGTATACACAGTTCCTTCTCTCCTTTTGTCCTCACAACAACCCTGTGAGGTAGGTTAGGCTGAGAGATAGTGACTGGCCCAAGTTCACCCAGGAAGCTTCATGGCTGAACAGGGATTTGAACTTGGATCTCACAGGTCTAAGTCCAAGTCCAGAACCACAATGGGGTTGGGTGACTAGGGGTGACCAGGTTCAGAACCCCAACAAGAAAGGGACATTTTAGTACATCACTAATATACTTTCAGTCAGTCCCTGCTGAATTTTGATTTCAAGAAGCATGGTAAAGATAACCGAACAGCCACAAAAAATAGCATAGTGTAATTCTGCACTTTTAAGAAAGAGGCAAGGAAAACGAGGGTGAAAAAAGCAAGACACAAGCAGCTACGATCTGCTTTATACTTACAGGCAAGAGAGCTGCTTGAAAAGGGTCAGGTTTTGTTTATACTACTTATTTCTCCTCTGACATAAGTCACTAAATAGACCCAGGGGGAAAATATGGACTGATTCATCAATGTTTCTAGCTAGACAGAGAGCTGGCTAATGGCTTTATTGATTCTTTGCTTTGCTATACATTATATGGTACACTGGATCAAGTGGTCCATACTGTAAAGAGAATTCAGACTGTTGGTGAAACAGCATAATTCATTTCTAGCTCATCAGGAAGACAAGGCAATTCTCTACAAGAAGAATCAAGGATATATTTTCTGGGCACAGAATGGCAAGTAGCGAAGTTTTAACGTGTCTTAAAATATTTTGTGTGTACACATGCATGTTCAATTACTTTCCTGAACAGTACAGGCTCTTTTACACATTTCCTTTGCAAAGAAAGGGAGTCAGTACTTTTTTTATATGGCTGAGCCATAGTACCGAGTCAAATGGTTATCAATTTGTGGGAGGCACAACTGGCAGACAAATTAAAAAAAAATTCTGCAAATGAACTTGACAGTATAAAGCTCAGAAGAGATAAGTTGGAGTAGTAATTTGTTAAGTATGCACTTAATAAAAGCGCTGACCTGCCTTTGGCAATTTCAAAAAGCACAACACTGAAATTCCAAAATTAAGGCCTTAGGAAAACAACACAAATTGGAGAGGTTTCAATCCATGGAATTCCAAAAGTTAATGATAAAAAACATAAACCACAAGCTCAGCTGGAAAAGGGGACGTACCCAAGACAGGAGTGTGCTAGTTCTGCTTCTTACACATTATAACATTGCCATCATTTTTTGGATGCTTACTTGGTAGTACTGCAGTCAGAAGAACATTACAGATCAAGAATCAACTGAAACACTTGAATCTGGTGACTCATTGACTTTGGAAAAGCAAACATAATTGAAAGCACAACAGTGCCCCAAGGCAAGGCAAGGCAAGGCAGTTGTACTTCCCCTGACAACTGCTCATGCTTCCTCTAGGAGACTGGCATTCTATTTTAAGAACTATACACAAGCGGTCCCGCAAACAATTTCCTGTAGCATGTGCATTTTCTTGAGAGTAAGCTCTACTGAACTTGGTGGGTCTTGTTTCAGAGTAAACATGCCCTGGATCACACAGTTAGGCTGGGTGCATGGGAGTTTTCTGCATGGAACTTTCAGCCTGACTTTTATCTCGTTCTCTTGTAGTTCCTTCTGGTTTGCGTGCGCGCATGCACACATGCAATCTGTCCTCCTCTTTCACAAAGCTGCAGATCTTTCCCTCTCCCTTTCTTTCTTCCAGCAAGAACAGTGACACATCTCTAGGAATCCTCCTTGTCAGAAACCCTCCACCTTTTTCTAGGTGGTCCCATTTTGGCTACAACTCTCTCAGCAATGGCTTGTGGGCTTTAGAAGCAGATGGAGAGATCAAGGCGTGGGAGATTTCATGCTCACACAGTCTACTTTTTTGTTGATTTTCATTAGAAGCCTGGTTCTAGCCTAGGTACAGAACAGTGGTGAGGAGTCATACACTTCTTAGGCCCATGCCAAACCTGCAAACACCCACATGGAAACCAGCATTTCCCACAGATGGAACACACATTTGGATGCAAAACCCACATGTATCTCCTTATCCATGAGGTCCCCCCACCCACCCAAGGAATAAGAAATAGGATGCTCCTGTACACATGCGCAGACCAAGGATTTGTTATCAGTACCAGAACTCAGTTCACAACACTTGCAAACAAAATTCAACTCCTGGTTTGCCCATCAAGTTTTTTATTTCAGCAGTCTAATTCAGGGGAGGATAACAGACTTTTGTTGCTGCTATTGTTAAAACAATAAGAATCAGAAACCCTTGCCAATCCCCCAAAGATCTACCAGTAGATCTCAATCTAGACTGAGGCTTTTGACAACAGATCTAAAACTCTCTTTCCTGATCTCAGCTTGCCCTCAAAGATCGAGGGGGAGGGAGGACACTGTTGATCAGCACTTGCCTATTGTTAATTATTAACAAACCTGAATCCGTAGTAGAGTTGGATTTCCACCATTGCTCCCACACACACCATTCCCTGCACTTTGAACCCTCCTTGCCCTCCTCCTCTTCATTCAAGTTCCCAAAACAATTGGGAAGCAAGAAGCGCAAAAGGGAAACTTAAGCTTAAGCTAAACCAAATACCTCAACTCTTAAATTAGACTGTGTGTTTTATTGTTGATATTAGTGATTTTTAAAATCAAAACAGCAATTTAATCTGAAAAAAAGACTGGCCTTCCATTTTTTGTTAAGGAAGTGCGATACACAGGGCAAACTGTGGCAGCCCTAAAAGAACAACAACAAGGAATTATGTTTTTAAGTGCGAGACAAGAGGCTCATTAAAAGTGTTGGCTTCACAGCCCAAGGGATGCTGCTCCACTGATCTGCAGAGGTGATAACACCATTAGTAGAAGCTCAAGCTTTCACAGACACACTCTTAGCTCCTGCAAGTAGGCCAGGGAATCCTTTCCTACAGACTCTTTAAACACAGGCAAGGCTGTTCAAAATTATTATTCTTGTTATTATTATTATTTGCAATGCCCACTCAAATCTTTGGTTCCATGGGAATATACATCACAACCAAGCAGAAATGACAAGTGATGCTACAGAAGGTTCTAGAATAAGATAAGTTGCTTTATCATCACGCAACACAGAATGGATATTTGTTGCTCAGTGGCCTAGGAGTCCCCATATTCAGTACTTGTGCATGTGAGCAGCTGTGATACAGGGAAACCAAGCAACAACTTGAACTCGAGTTTAAATTCCAGCATAGCCATGCACTTTTTAGGAGGCCCTGGACAAGTCACCTTCTTTATCCTCAGTTTATTGTTCCATCTGGAAAATTATGATTTAATTTGCATAGGGCATAAGAGGAACTCCTTTGAATATTCAAGTCTAGACCCAGGCCATTTACAGGGGTTAAAAGATAGCACTTTGTATCAGTCTCCACAAAACACTAACTACGAGTCAGTGCATCATTTTAAAGGGCTGATGTTATAGGATAACTGCATTGGGCACTAGCTACAAACACACAGACACACCCTAACCCACTGTGCTCTGAACCTGCTGCAGTAAGTTTTGAATTCATGAGGTTAGGCAAGTATTTTTCTACCGTAGAATTGTCCAAGAACGTATCAGAGGAGCACATCACGTTTTGGTGGGGGAGGTGGGCGTCACAGAAGGAAGAAAGACCACCCCAATACTATAGTTAAATATAAAATGAAATGGAGTCTCATTGATTTTAATTTAGGATTTTAAAAAGTGGACCACTCTGTAACTATCCTAGAAATGGGAACTGCTATTCAAATAGGTGAATTCTAAAAGCAACAAAATACAGGAAGACATTTTGTTTGACTGAATAGGTTTTAACTCAATATGAATCTTGGCATTCATCTGCCGCTGAAGCTTTCGGGGTTCTGTTCGTTCGCATCAATTCAGACATTAAGATGCTGCAGTAGTTATTCTTCAAGATTCTTTTAGGTTCTAATTTACAAACAAAATCAAGAGAAGCAATTAAACGTTAAGTGCTATCAGCATGTTCTCTCCGAGTGGCACCAGCGCTGGGTACACACACACACACACACACACACACGCATGCACGCACACGATGAAATTGAAGGAGTCCAAGCTTGACACAGATGATTGGGTTACAAATTGAAATACCATTTTATTGCCATGACTCTTAGGGCTTTGTGTTGCAGAAAGAAAATGACAGAAGGTGTTATGAGCTCTTTTTAGTTAACACTGCATGGAAGGGAGAAGAGCCCGTTGCAGACCTACTTAAGCTTCCAGGTGAGAGATGCAGAGCGGTGCTAACTCAATTGTATTTTCACAGCGCCATCAATGAACCTGGCCGTTTACAGAGTCACACAGGCAAAAAATCCCAGACATACAGGTACCTGCCCTGAGAAGCTGATCATCTACATTTCAGCAGAGGGGAGACATGTCACCAATTCATCCCGCACTGAGTGCATTAACAGCAATATAGATAACAGTGGCCAAGAACTATTGGCATATTTAGGGAAATCAAACAGTACAATTCTTCTTGGTTAATTAAAGCTATTTAAAGACAAACCCTTCAGAATGAAATGTTAAATCCAGGTGATATTTTTTTTCCTATCACAAACCATCATGAATCCAAGGGCTTGTCTTATTATATTAATAACAAGAAGTAGCCCTTTATTTGCGTATTTGGGTCCCAAAATAAATTTAAAGGTACATGTATAGGTATTTAATCATTCCTATAGGAATCACTCGTACAGGAAGACCACCCTCCCTCACACACTCACTCACACACTCACACCTACCTGTACGGTTACTCTGGAGAAAAGCATTGTATTTTATTTACATAGACATACCAAGCCACTTTATACTTCAGACAGACCTCTTTCTATATAAAAAAGAGAGAAACAGCTAGAGCCTTGCTTTCCTCTGGGTAAAAACAGACATCCTTTCAAAATGTTACCTAAAAAAAACCTAACAAAAAGCCCAACTGAACAAACAACTGTCAACAGGAAAATATGAGGTGTCAGACAGACACAGTATGCCGTCACATCAGAGGCAACCTCGTAAAAGGACAAGAAGCCACCCAAAAAGAGCAGTCTATGTCTTTTTGCTCTCCATAAAAAGGAAGAAACACAGAAACGGTGTGTATATACGCCCACACACTCTGCGTAGTGGTGTATGTAAAGTCACATAGGCTTGACCCTAAAGCCAAGATGCCAAACTAGCCACATATGTTAAATTAGCATTGAGTAATTTGAAGGGTATTCCCCCATCTCACGAGACTCCTCCATTTTGCAGGTGGGTTGACTTCCATATCAAAATCATCATCCATGTTCCTTCCCAATCATCCTGGTTTTCCCTCCTGATTTTCTGACTTGCTCATTCTCCTCCTTCATACCTTCTCCGATCGTGTGTCCCCCGCCCCGCCCCCAGAACAGTCAACCTCCACCCAACGTTCCCTCTAATTTTCGCCTGGAGTGCATGGAGCCCTTCAGTGGCGGCTATGGAGCGTTTAGCAATGTAATTATCAAGCTCCAGGGTGCCAAGAGGGAAGCTGGGCAGGGCTTCGATTAGAGCTGTGTGGCTGCGCAGCTTACAGGGTAGGCTGCCTCCACCCCCTCTGCTGTGGCCCGTGCAGCCTGTTCTTTGCTACCCAGTGAACGGTGGGCTAGAAGCTCTTTGCAATTCATATACAATCACTCACTTCTCAATCTGAAGAAGCCCTGCAAAGGGACATGGTGAGGCAACTGCCTCAGCTGGCAAATGGTACAGGTGGGCCCCCATATCCGCTGGGGATATGTTCCAGGCCCCTCCGTGGATACTTGAAACCGTGGATAAGAGCGAACACCCCCTCCATGTTTTCCTGAGGGATCCCCCCACCCTGCCTCCCCTGCAGGCAGGCATGCTTCCCCCCCCCCAGCTCTTATTTTTATTTCAGCAAGCTTTGTTTCTTCCTTAAAAACAAACAGAGAAGCAGCCTCCATTGCAGGCAAGTAGAATGAGACTAAGTCCTAGAAAGGCTCTGCAAGGTTTCTATTGACCTTGCAGAGCCTCTCTAGAACTTAGTCTCGTTCTACTTGCCTGTAATAAACAGCCAGAGGCTGCTTCTCCTGTTTTTTTTAAGGAAGAAACGAAGCTTACTGGGAAAAAAGTAAAAGCCTGTGGAGGTCCCCACGATCCGTGGATAACTGAAACCGTGGATAGCGAATCAGTGGATATGGGGGCCCACCTGTACTTTTAATGACAATCTGGACTATGACACATAATTCGCCTTGAAGTTCTCCCACACAAGTCCTGCTGAAATGAAGCTTTGCAGCTCCTACTCGATGAAGCTTTGTAGCTCCCAAGCAGTCTGGGTAAGAGGGATACTCAACCTGTACTTAGCTGCAGCTAATGCCAAGATCAATCCAACTGCTGAACTGAAGAGGACTTTATTATGGTGGAGTTGTAGGAGCTGGAGCTTTTGCCAGTGCGGTCAGAAAGTAAATAGCTTAAGTGGGGAACAGGGCAGGAGATGTGGTCTGGCAGATTAGCTGTCATCTTGCTTGAAAAAGCTAAGCAGGATCGGTTGTGTGGATGGGAGACCGAGAGGCCACTGGCATGTCTGTGCGGAGGAGTGGACTGTGGAGGAGTCAGCTGGCAAAAAACCCAAAAGAAAACGGATAACATCCTTGAGAAGCCGGTCTAAAGCTTGGTTTGCAGTTGCCTGCAAGAGCTTGGAAAATTCAGGATGACAGGGTGACAACCGCACTATGAAGGGAAATACCTGGAGAAATAGAGGTTCTATGAGAGTGTCTTGTGGAATAACACTTGAAAAATGGATTTACGTTCAGCCTGCCTATGTAACCGCCTTGAGTATATTGAGAAAGGTGGTATATAAATATCGTAACAAACAAACATACATTTTAAAGGCAAAGCTAGGAAAGTTCACTACCACCTAAAACCGTAAATATTAACAGAATAGACAGACTTATGAAACATCTGAAATGGAAAGTGCAGAAAAGAGCAACCAGAAAGATTCATGGGCTGGAGCACCTCCCTTATGAGGAAAGGCTACAGCGTTTGGGGCTTTTCAGTCTAGATAAAAGGTGCCTGAGGGGGGAGGGGAATGATTGAGACGTATAAAATTATGCATGGGATGGAGAGAGTGGATAGAGGGAAATTCTTCTCCCTCTCGCACAACACCAGAACCAGAGGACATGCACTAAAATTGAGTGGAGGGAGAGTTAGAACGGATAAAAGAAAATATTTCTTTACCCAGCATGTAATTCATCTGTGGAACTCCTTGCCACAGGATGTGGTGATGGCACCTGGCCTAGATGCCTTTAAAAGGGGTTTGGACAGATTCATGGAGGAAAAGACCATCACAGGTTACAAGCCATAAGCAACCTCCTGGTTTTAGAAGTAGGTTTTCTCTGTGCCAGGTGCAGGGGAGTGGCAGCAGGAAACAGGTTATCTTGTTGGCTGTGTGCTCCCGGAGGCATCTGGTGGGGCCACTGTGTGATACAGGAAGCTGGACTAAATGGGCCTTTGGCCTGATCCAGCAGGGCTCTTCTTATGTTCTTATGATTGCTAAAATGCAAACACTCAAAATATACAGAATTTTGCTTAGTAATTTATATACTGAAGCTATGTTCAGAAAGATAGGGATTTGTTTTGTCCTGAATTTATTTTCACTGACATACCTCTAGATGTCAGATACCCCCCCAAAAAACCTATAAGATCACACATTTTGCAACTACAGTTTTACAAAAAACAATGAATTTTTGTAACAAGAAAGGAACACTTTTGCATAAACAATGGATGTAGTAAGCAACAATTTCAAGGCAAATCATTATTTCTGTCAGTGAATCTACACACTTAACACTTACTTAAATAGCTAAAGAATCAGAAAAGGTGTTGCACTGGAAGACAAACAGATATACGTACAGAAGCCGTATAAATCTGATGCAAGACCCTTGGGCACAGAACGAAGGAAAAATAAACAACTAATTTTAGAATACGAGTTCTCCATTGCCAGTCTCACCAATTAGAATATGATGCAATAGGTATCAACAGGCAGGTTCAGGTTATAATTTCAAAAGGTGCATATTTAAGGACTACCATTTGCCTGCAAAAGGATTTTTTTAAAGTAATTAGCAATATGGATATGTGTGGATATTGCTATATCAATTCTAGATATACAAAATACAGCCTTTCACCATAAAAATAGCTGCCAACTGCTGAAGGAATTCAGATACCATGAAAGACTCATTGCTTCGGAGCTGAAAAGCATGGCATGAGGGTCACTTTCTAGATGAAGGCACTTCCTCATGGCTTCTTCAAACAGAACCATGGCAGTGCTGGGAAACCCAGAGCCGCATGGGTGGCGCCAGCTGCATGGGTCCTCCCCCTCCCCGAACAATCATTGCCTGGCAAGGAGGAAAGCTGACAACTGAGTGGAAAGACTGGCGCAATTTGCTCCACCCACATAGTTCTAGGCTTCCAGACATTACACATGAGAAGAAGTAGCTCCTGTGCTACTTCAAACACACATGAAAGAACCAGGGCAGCCCAATCCTGCCTAACTATCTGGCCAGCGCCGCCAGATCCTATCCCCATTTCCCGGGGTCTACTCGGTCACCTCGAGGGAAAGGGACATTCGTCCCCTTCTCCCGGTGTAACGCAGGGAGGCCCCAATGGGCCTCCTTGGATTTCCACCAGCTATTTTGCTGGCACAAGTCCAAGGAGGCAGTGTAATGGCAGATCCAGCCGCCATCCCCATCCCCCCAGGTCGGATCCGCCACCTCCGGCCTCTGTTACCGCCCAGACTATCCCGTACCCGCCAGGGATCGCTTACCTCCTCCAGCGGCCACATGGGCAATCCAGCGGTGAAGGGAGGGTGGCCACCCTCCGTGCCAGCCACCCTTACTCTCCGGTCATCGCGAACATGCTTTACGGCAAGTTTGCAATGGCTTCCTGCGGTGGAGCACTCGCTCCACCGCCGGATTGCTGCGCAGGATTGCGCTGTCTCTGCCATGCACAGGGAACCATCATACACACTGGTTACTATTCCAAGACTGGGTTGGGTTGGGGAAGAGAAGAGCAGTAGTCCCTGCCCACATTCAGCACAGGTAGCTCCAAGGTGGAACGCAAGCATCAAGTGGTCCACACCCAAAGGATAAATAGCAAGATAGGAGGGAAACATTTCATTACAATCTCAAAACATGGGACAGATCATGGTGTGCCAAAGGGGACTTCTTCTTTACAATGAAGCTCCCTCATCAGTCACCTCTGAAAGCTCCTGGGACGAGACTTCTAAAAATAGATCATTTTCATGTTCATCAAATGTTATCCCTGGAACAGGAAGCAACTACATGTGTATGCTTTGCCCTACAGAGCACAGAACAGTTTGGGGTTGAGGGTGAAGCAGTTTGAGGGTGAAGCAGTTTTTAAATCAAGAAAAGGACACCGGGGGGGAGGGGAAAACACATGTTAACACAAGCAATCCCGATGACAGATCTCATATAGTGCAACTTTCAGATGTTTAACGACACTATAGCGAGCAAGTTTGCACATCGAAGACACTTGAACAAACAATTGGCTTTATAAGATTGTCCACTTCACAAGAGCAAAGAACAAAAAAAAGTTCCTATTAAGATCGTGCTTATCCCCCCCCCCCAAAAAAAAACACCTAGATGCGCCCATCATGGAGCACAAGAGAGTTTCAAAATATATCCTCGTTCTTTGTGGTTTACATGCAAATATCCATTTACCTTGGTTAGAAGCAGTGGTTAGAACGTTGGACTAGGAGTGATCTGGGTTCAAATCTTCTCCTAGTCATGAAGCTCACTTTGGGTCCGTCACTCTCTCAGTCCAACCTACCTCATCAGGGTGTTGTGAGGATAGAAGGGGTGGGAAGAATCACATGTGCTGCCCCAAGTTGCTTAGAGGGAGGATGGGACAGAAAGGCAGAAAAATAATAATTCTGCTCATGCATGGGAATGTGCGCATTTATTTCTCCCCCAGGCTCCCCCCCCCAATTCTGCATCATGTGCCCCTTTGGAGAATCGCTTACGCCTACAGAGCATTCGGCATGCACAAGGCGATGCAGGGGATGGGGGAAATCAGTAGTCACCCCACCATATATTTCCTCCAAACCACCCCTGGCATTTCTATTCAGACAAGTGGATCTTTGGAGTCAAGCCAGTTTCAGTTGCTCATAATTTTTCCAGCCCATCCATACCCTATAGAGTCTTTTCTCAACATCAATACTTGAAGAAAAACACACGCAGGCAAAATTAAATTTCCTTATCAGATACAACTCACCCTTTTCCTGCAAGATTGAGACTTCACAAATGGCCAAGGGCAATAATCCAGCAGTTAACTAAGTGCTATTATGTGCAGCCACACTACGGTCTCCTGTTTCGATTAAAGGCGAGAGGAATTGTATCAGCATCTCTTCCTCTGCAGAGGCGGAGGGAAGGATTTGTACAAATGTCTATTTTGCCTGCAAGAAAAGATGAGATAGCTTTCCTCTTAGTTACCAGAATCAACGGGCTGTCAGAAGAAGGGCTTTTAAAGCATTCTATCAAGAGGACAGGCATGTTCTTCATAGAAAGGGGGAAACCAACACAAACAAACACATCCACAGCTGCCACATGACTAAATAATATCCAGCATTTTGCTCTTCTACAGCAGCACAGCTCCTCTTGGCTCAAGGTCTCCTTCATTAAGTATCTGCAAGCACAGAGAAGGACTTTTCAAATGGGAAAGTCTCTGAACACCCGCAGATTTTTGCACTATGAACAAAAAGCCCCTTAAGTTAGCAATTGGCAAAGAGCAGACCCATGCACACGCCACTTCTCTCCCTGGCATTGACTGCCGCTTATGTGGAAAATAAAACAAAATTGCCACAATTGAGACGTCAGAGCTAGTGGCAGGTGCAGGTTGCGGCCATCTTCCTAATTCTATGAAACGGTCCATCATCCCAATTACTTGACGCTTAAGGATTAAGATACTTCAATTAGTAACCATGCCGAGTGGTTATGGATTCTCTAACTGCAGCAGACACGTGCAAAATATCACACGATATCCAGATTTTGCCTTGCGA
This sequence comes from Plestiodon gilberti rubricaudatus, assembly GCA_026170595.1. Lineage (NCBI taxonomy): Eukaryota > Metazoa > Chordata > Lepidosauria > Squamata > Scincidae > Plestiodon > Plestiodon gilberti. The sequence continues at coordinate 242,716,493 of JANXHW010000002.1, forward strand.
CGACTGCTTTCTTTGGAAGCCAGCTTATTCAAATAGCTGCAAGGCCATTCCATTCATTTACAAGTACTGAGTAATTGCTTCACTGCTACTTGGGCGCCAACCTACCGCTTTGCCTCTTTTCCCGTTAGTTCTTCTATACCCGATGCCCTCTTGTGTGACCAGATTTATGCAGAAGGTAGCACACTGGTCTTACAAAATTGGATCGATTATGCTCAGTCCCACTTCAGCCAGAAACATACAATGACAAGATGGAAGAAACCGTCGTTTCATCACTCAGTCATTTTGATTTAAGCAGGTCTGTCACAGGATCCAAGACATCTCAGTCAATTAATGGTATACGTGTGACTTAAAATTTGCATGTACAAATAAGACAATAGTTCAGAAGCGGAGAAAGAGGGCACACTGTTTAAGGAAATATTTATGCACATGTCTCAACAAGAACCAGCTTAAAAGAGCCGTTCAGTTCTGTGTATGAGAGAGAAGGGGAGGGATGCCTCTTAAAATGGTGCTTAGCTTACCACCTGCTGTTCCTCTAATTGCTTGCATTAAAAATAGTTAAATTTTGTTTCTTAAATCTACTACTCGATTAATTGGGGATATATATTTTTCTGAGTGAAAAGGATTTTTAAAATTGATTAAACTAAAACCAACCAACTAAACCTTGCATCCCTAATTTTAAGGGCAAGAGGGTAATTAATCTGCATTAGAAGAATATCAGAAAAGGCAGGAGGGTAACATGAAAATCCTGCCAGGTTACTTTCAGTTCCAGACTGGACTTAATTTAGTTGCTCAGCAGCACGCATAACACACAGACCCCTCCTCAATTGCAACAGAGGTTCCTCAGGGCAATTGCTACTGCTATATCTACAAATAAAAGGTCAGCTTGTATTCCGATCTTGAACACATTACTTGGAATGAAGTTCAACGGAAATAAATGGACCCAACTTCCATTTATTTTGGATTGGCATATAAACCTTCTAACCTGGACCAAATGTCACTAGCTGAGACTTCTTTAGGCAGGAGATTTAATACACAAATAAATGAACAGAATTTTTTTTAAAAAAAAGCATATCATATGAAGACACTTTAAAAAAAATGTTGAAAGGCAGACAACATCCCTTATTACCAAAACACTACTGAACAGGGAGCAGATTCACTAGTGAAAACACAAAAGTGGTTTTTAAAAAAAAGAAAGAAAAAAAGATTGCAACGGGGGGGGGGAGAGAGAGAAAGCAGGCAGAGTTAAGACTTACAGTTTAAAAGCCCCATATAATTAAGTCTTATAAAAAAGTTGCAAGCAGAAATACATAATCATAAAGCATCACAGCATGGTGTGAACATAGCAGCAATTAATAATATATTTCTCAGTAATAAAGTGAAAACTGTAGTAACTTAAAAGCAAACAGAAATTAGACTGACTCATAATTCCTCCCATTATAGACTTCAACATATTAGAGACAAATGTTATGACTATACTATATAGGCTCAGAAAGTCTGCATGGCCAAATCAACAACCGTTGCAAAGATCACTGAATAGGATAGGTCAGGGGTTCTCAATCAGCGGTACTAGTACCACCAGTGGTACTTTGGCTGACTGCTGGTGGTACTCGGACCTCCGGACCACTGGAACCCCGGTCCGAAGCGGTGTTTTTGGTGGCGTGTTTTCGCTCCCAAGAGGCTCCTGCCTTTGGCCGAGCCTCTCGGGAACACTGAGAAGGACCCTCCCAACTGCCCAGAGCCTCCTCCCTGCATTTTCTGGCCTCTGAAAACTTGAAAACCAGGAAGTAACTGGTGATGTCATCGTCAGTCACGTCCGGTGGTACTCAGAAGGCGATTGGTGCTGGAGGTGGTACTCAGCCGGGAAGGGGTTGAGAACCCCTGGGCTATGTTACTGTAGAATCCAGATGCTGGAGCAGAATCTTGGCTACCTAAACCCCTTTTAGAATATTATCTGCGATACAGGACCAACACACAAAGTTGGTGTAGTAGGATTATTTCGGCTAGCCTCAACAGCTAGGCATGTCTCAATGCACTTTTGGTCACATCCATCCCCTCCAGACATCTGTAGAGGGCAAGCTCTGAATGTGGAGAAATTCCTCCCCATGATAACCATGGCTATCCAGGGTTGTCAATCATGGGGAAGAGCGTTACCGATGTTCAGTGCTTGCCTTCTGAAGAGAAGTGAAGAACACGTGGACATCTAAGGGGGTGACCGGGGACGCTTGTGGAGGGTGGCACAGCTAACTGGCATGCTTCCATTTGCCCTTTTCATGCTTTGGTCTTCCATGGAGAACCAACATTTGAAGAGAGCTTCAGGGGCTTTTTGGAGGGGAGTGGGTAAAAGAGAAAGGTGTTAGCACTGAATAAGCAACAGCATAAGAAAAAGACACACAGTGCGCATGTGTACCCACATGCATGTGTGTGTACGTACACACACACACACACACACACACACACACACACACACACACGGAAGGCAAACATTTCTAGACAGAGTCACCAGCAGCAGCCATTTTCAGTGCATGTCCATGTGGGAGAAATTGCAAAGGATTCTCCCAGGTTCACCCTGGTGAGCTCTGAACTCAAGAATGACAACCTTTAGAACAAAAATCTCGTACTTTATTTAAAAGCAGCTGCTTTGATGCACACAAACACCACCTCTGACCAAAGACAGCTGTGGAGTCACGTGCACACCGCACACCAGTTTCACACATTTTAAACATATCTAAATTAATATAAACCTAATAGCTAATACTGCTAAATGGAATACTATTAAACGAGCAAGTTCAGGTTCACAGTACCATCCTATTCTGGGCCTACAATTTCTTTGACACCCACAATCCAGCAGGGGAAAAAACATGAGCTATTTACACATTATACACAGCAAACTGAGGGAGCTACAACTAAACATGTATCCCTGACAAGTACACTTGTACAAGACATATTTGTACTTGATATGTTTATAGGTACTGTACAACTAAAAATGTAGCACATGACCTGGGCCAACACACAAAACATACACCATGTCATTGGTTTTCCCCCTTACACTGTCAAGATAAAATTAGGGACCAATGCCAAAGCAGACTCAAGGACAAGTATTGACAAAAAGGATCCATAAATAGATTTATGCAAGTCACATCTTGACCCACTTTGCTTCCTTCAAACATTCAGCAGCAATGTCAATTCTACAATCTCAACACTTGACTGAGTGGTCTTGGTATCAGTTGAAATGATGCTAACACGTTACCAGTTAGAAAAAAAGTTCCTGCCTCTATCAACATCTTTCACAGCTCCACTTTGCAAGAAGCCCAGACCAGGCTCATCACTGGAACAAACCAACCAAGAAGGTTGAAGATGCCTGGGACAATTCACCAGAAGCGTCGTCGGGGGGGGGGGGCGCCTTGGCGCCCTGGGCCCCAAGCGCCGCTTCAGGGGAGGGGGCGCAATTTCGCACGTCGCTCACTTTGTCTTGGTTGTTTCTTCACAGCCATCTGGGCTGCGTTTCGGCCCTCCGGCCCACCCTGGCGTTGTTTGGCTCCAAAATGGAAGCCAAAACGGCAGGGGGGGCGATCGCAGCCGCGCTGACGTCACAACCCCGCGTCACGTGGGCGTCGTGGCATCGGCGGCCCCCACCACGTGGGGGCACAACAACACCTCTGCAATTCACCATATATTTTACAGCACGTGCCAACTCAAACAAGCACAATTATCATGGTGTCGCCTTTCCCCCACCATTATATGAGCAAAGCTATTTGGGATTCTAAAATAGCTCTCCTACAACAAAATATCCTTATTTCTCTCTAAGTTGTCCTTTAGAAAAAAAAACTTGCAGCTCCACCAGCAACATGTACAAAACATGAAGTCAAAGCTCCACAAAACAAGGAAAGCCCATTACAACTCCAAGGCTCTCCTTCATCCTCCTATTCTTCAAAACTTCAAAGGCCATATACCATGGTACACACATGAACACTCTGCTTTTTCTTCCAGTTATAGCTTAGCAGCCTTTCCACAAATGGCCAACATACTTTTGAAACTCATGGGTGGAAGGAGGGAGAAGATGGCCATTGAACTGAAAGTAGCCATAGAGCAGGCTTCTCAATCTTGACGGCTTATCTCTATTACCCAGCAACACTTATCATTTCGCCACCAATTTTTCTTTCCCAATCCTTCATGAAAACAAGAGAAAAAAAACATATACACAGTGAAAACATGCAAGTTTACACATCTATGCTGATCCTCCAAATGTACACGATGTATTTCAAGTGCAGAATTTCCTGTCTGGGCACAAACCCCAAGGGCCTGTAAGCTTACACTTCTCAAGATTCCACATCACGTGAATGTTCAGCTGCCAAGAAGCCAATGTGCATATTATCCGGCCTAGAATAATATGCCAAATCACTCAATGCCACTATCAGATTGCTGGTTTAGTTCATTTTAATTTTATATACTGCCAAAAAAAAAAACAAAAAAGCCCACCATTCAGCTTTTTAGAAAGATAAAAGTAAGTTGTCAGAACTTGCATGTCATAAGTATCAAGAGCCAAAATAAAATGATAGTTAGCATGAGAATAATATCACCTAAGCCCTATCCCGACATTATTCAAATTGAATACAGGGCATTATTGTTGTTATTGATTTATTTAGATCAGGGGTTCTCAACCTGTGGTACCCCTAGGGGCACGCAGACCTCTTGCTAGGGGTACGCCAAGCCCTGCCCCTTATCTGCCCCATCAGCAGCTAATTGTTAATTAACATGGATTTTAAATTGTAATTATTTTTGGAGCCCTTCTGTCTCTCTGATTTTGGTTTTGGGCTTATTTTTGTACTTTGGAAAATGTACTTCGGTGGGGTGAGAGAGGGAGGAGCTGATTTTGGGAAGTGTGACTTGGAGGAAAAAAAGAGATCCATGCATGTCTGTCTCTCTCACTCTCATACTCACAGAGTTAAATAAGACATTTTTCACATTTAAAATTGTTTTAGTACTTTATTTAACGATTAATTACCTAATTAATTGATTAATCCAATTAATTAGCAGTTAATTAGCAGGGGGTACTTCAGAAAATTGGACCATGATAGGGATACCCAGGCCTCCAAAGGTTGAGAACCCCTGATTTAGATAGCATCATCAACATACAAGGTGCTTAACACAGAATAAAAAGACAGATCCCTCCCTTGAAGGGCCAGGATGGTGTAGTGGTTTGGGAGTCGGACTTAGACCTGGAAGATCCAGGTTCAAATCCCCGCTCAGCCACGAAGCTTCCTGGGTGACCTTGGGCCAATCACTATCTCTCAGCCCCATCTACCTCACAGGGTTGTTGTGAGGACAAAAAGGAGGGGAGGAAATATGTACACCACTCTGAGCTCCTTGGAGGAAGGGCGGTATAAAAATGTAAAAAATAAATAAATATAGAGAGACATTGACACAGGGGAGACAACAGAGGGCAGGAAGGGGAATGGCGGCGGGGTAAACTAGGGAAGCATAGGAGGCTGCAACCCCACACACTCACCTGAGAGCAAGTCCCACAGAACTCAATAAGGCTGACTTCTGAGCAGACATGCCTAGGATTGAGCTATGATTTACAGTGGAGAAGAGAATTAAGATATGGTGTTAACAGCGTCATGGAAGATAAAGATTTTAAGATGGGTAGGTACAGGATAAATAGGAGAGCACTGGCTAACCCCACCCCCTGCGCAGAAATGCTCCTCAGCCACATATCCTGGTTCTCCCCAGGTATAACATTTGTCAAGAGAACTAAGACAATATGGCTACCAAGTGCAACAACAGCACCAAGGGGGCTGAAGGGCGACTAGCTGGCATGCTCCTGTTCCCCTGTACCCACGTTTACCATATCTAGTCTTATTATTCAAGGTAATTCCCCAGAAGCCTTCCTTTAAGAAGGAAGACCCTGATTACTTTTCTAAGAGTCTTCAAGCTGGGAACTAGAGCAGACTTCCTTGGGTATGAAACGGCACAGTGCTGGTACCACAAAACAGAAAGGCCAATCTAGCCCCCTTGTAAACTCCGTCTGGGCCCAGCTCCGCCCACCCCAGAGCCCCCCGCCAGATCTTCCTCCTGCAAGCCGTAAGTCTGGGCAAACCCCAGCCGGCTCAACTCATACGCCCCCACAGGATCCTGACCAGGTATGAGCTACCGGAACCCTTTCGATCCCCCGTGGGGTCTGTCCCATCCCACGGGAAGCCACACGCCCACAAAGAGGGGGATTTAAGCCAAGTCCTGGATTTAACCAGACCTCAACAGTCAGCGGAGTTCATACAGCCACAGCTAAGCGTGCAGGTGACCAGATGTCTGGAATTTTGTTATCTATATATTTTACCAAGATACTTCAGGCGACTACTTTGCAGCCCTTTTAAAGACAGCTGTAGAGCACTTAAATCAGAGCCAACATGATTTCCAAAAGCCATCAGCAGTCTGAGTAGTGAAACTCTGATCATAACATGTGGCGTCGTAAAGCGTTTTTCATAACTGAGCACGAAGAAAAAGAGTTTGAGTTCTGAATTTTTTTGTTTTTAAAAAGCTCCGATTAAAAATGCATAAAGAAATACAAAAAAAAAAAATCCCAAATCCTACTGATAGACTTTGGCACTCCTAACATCTGACGAATCATAAGCATTTCTGGTTTAGCAGACAATGCCCAACAAGCTCACTCATGCTAATTTTTTCTTCCTCTCAGGGGACTTCATCATTTCTCAGCATTTGTATTTATTGCAGACAGACTATTACATCAAGGGGATAAAAATCTATAACAGAGGATAACGGTCATTCTACTGAGGACTGTGTTAGAAATGCTTCAGCATAAAAACTTTCATTTCCCCCAATCTGAAGCTGAAACCCATCTGTCCCAGCTTACTGCACCAAAAAAAGTATAATTGCTCTATTACTTAAATCTTAAGAAGAGGAATGTACAATAACATCGTCAAAGAACTGATCCCACCTCCTACAAACCACAAAAGTCCTCCTGATTTAAATATAACTTTCTTTCAAATTTACAGTGCAATTCTATGCATGTCTGTTCAGAAGTAAGACCCATTGAGTTCACTTACTTACTCCCTGGTAAGCATGCTTAGGACTGCAGCCCAAATGGCTCTCTAACCGCACAATCCTGCACAACTATAGGCCGGTGGAGCTAGCGCTCCACCGGACTAGGGTGTCGTAAACGTGCCATAAAGCACGTTTTCAACACCCAGAGAGTAAGCGGCATCGGCACAGAGGCCAGCACCGTCTATTCCGCAAACTACGTGTACCCACGCCGGCTGCCACAGGCGAGTGCTGCACCGGTTGGTGCAGGGGGCGGGCAGGGGCTGTGAGGGAGGGGGGCACTGGCCGGCCTGGGCTGGGCAGGGGCGGGAATATCAGCGCTGAGATGCACAGATATTCTATGTCCCATCACAGTCGGGGCTGGCCTTACACAGCCTCCCTGGTTGTGCACCATCTTCAGACAAATGGCCCCTTCTCCCGAGGTACATCCGGGCCATGCCGGGGTAGGCCATAATGGGCCTTTAGGTCAACCGGGTATAGTTAGGCAGGATTGCGCTGCCCAGCACATAAAATGCACAAATGAATGCTGCTGAAGTTATGCTTCATTTTTCTCCTGAAATTGGCAATATACAGTATTCATTCCTTCTTTGGATGTGCTAGAATTCTCTCCCTCTCCCCCCCCCCTCAAAAAAAAATCATTTGTTAAGATACCCGGCTTCCAAGACTGCTTTAAAGGTTTCAAAAGCTACACCCTGCCATCATTAACTGTACAACCAGCTTCTGTAAACCTGCACATGGATATCAGAACTCTCCCCTCACTACTTTTCCTCTGAAGCTTGCTAGCTAGTTCATCCGCCACTGCCTGGGAAAGAGAAGAGACACATTTGACATTCTTAATCTGCAAGGACTTCATTAGACAGTTCCAGAAATATGAAGCATGGGGAAGAAGGCATTCAAAAGCAAAGCCGTCATTAAAATGTAAGATGTGTCATCTCCATAAAGCCACAAGACTAACTCAAGTCTTGGAGGGCCCTCTCCTGTACATTCCATATTTTCTAAAAGATAACAGCAACACAAACACAAACACACACGGAAGCATCCTTGCAGTAGAAATACCTAAATAAGCCTAATTTTCAAGCACGCTGAAAGATAGCCCAGAAGCAACTCATGAGAACACTCAAAGGAGTGAAGAAAATATAAAAAAGGAGAATATTCCCTACTTTCGAGAAGCTTTCTATCCAGAAACTCGAACAGCAAAGTACAAAAACAAGATTCTACAGGCTTACTACTACTACAAGGACATTATCTTAACCGGGCAGAATTTATAATAAATCTGCCTTACAATACATAACATTGAGACATAACATTGAGACCCAATGCAACACAACAAGAAATCTCAGGAGGACAAACTTGAGCTATACAGAGGTTTATAGTGCTAGCCTTATATTTATTTATTTATTTAAAGAATTTGTAGCCCGCCTTTCTCCGGAAGGCACTCAAGGCGGCTTACAACATATTAAAATACATATAAACAACTTTAAAACAATTAATTAAACACATTAAAATAATTAAAAACACTTGAGATTTAAAAACAGATTTATACAGAAGCAGAACAAGGTGAAAAGGTGCCTGGGGCAAGGCAGCATGCGGCACCCCGCCCCCCCCAGCGCTCCGAACCCGAAGGTGAGTGGCGATAATGTCACCGTCCACTCACTTCCAAGTTAGGAAGCCCAACGCGAGCCTCAATGTAACTGTAAAAAGCCTGGGGTGGCCGGGAAGGCTTTCCCCAGCGCACGTTTTTCCACGCGCTGCAGCTCTCCCCGCTACGGCAAGCTTCCTACTGCTTGGAGTCTCGCACTGGGAAAAAATTGCACCCCCTTTGGCGGAGTGCCCAGGGCAGGTGCCCCTCAGGCCCCGCAATATATACACTCTGCTGGATTATAACCGGCATATGTTTTTATAATATATATAATATAAAAACATATGCAGGTTATAATCCAGCAGAGTTAGGCATACTTAACTCTATTGATTTCCATGGATTTAAATATGTGGATTATGGTCACTGTATATAGGACAGAACCAGTCAGCGCTCATGTTTATTGCTGAGAAAATCTTCTACCATATATGAAATATGAGGGCATGTCCAAAATCTGGCAGATTTTGGTTAACAATCCATAATCTGCGTGCAATCCTATTTTAACTCATACGCATTTTAATGAGTTCCAAGCATTCTTAAGTAGGCAAAGCACGTGATTATTTTCAAGATTACAAGAATTCAAGTTCCACTGAGCTTTATGACCTACTCCCGAGCGCTCCATATAAAAGAACGCTATATGAAGGGAAAGTGAATTTAGAAGTATTTAGCTACTTAGTGGTAAATGCTATTGTACATTTAGCTGCTTTATTAAAGAATGCCAACTAGGGGTGGATCTATTTCAGTGCAGAGAATACTAAAACCAACATCAAAGGAAGTTACGAAGGAATGAACACAGTAGCAATATGGCTACTGTTCTCGGAGCACACAGAAGAAAATCTCAACTTGGAAGCAGAGATTTGCAAAACAGAAAATACAACTAGGCACACAGGTGGCCATCCAGCCTCTGCTTGAAAACCTCCAACAAGAGAACGCCCCCTACCACAAGAGGCACACTGTTGCAGTGCTAGACAGCTCTTACAAATAGAACATTCTTCCTCATCTGTAGGCTACATCTACTTCCCTGTATTTTCAACCCATTGGTTCTAGTCCTGCTCCCAGAAGACAACAGAGGGAAATGGACGACGGGATAAACAGGGGAAGATTATGTGATCGCAGGGGGAATATGGGATTATTTCATTTCATGTACTTTGCCTTAGTTGCACTAAGGCAGCGTTTCTCAATCCCCCCCCCCCCCCGCGTACCACTTCCAACGACACGGACCTACTCACATACCACCGGAAGTAACAGGTGATGATGTCATCAACCGTTACGTCCGGGTTGGGAGACTGTGATGCAACTCTGCAAATGCCGGTAAGAGGCTCAGGGCAGGCAGGCGGAACTTTTCGAACACGTGAAAAACGTGAGCTAGAGCTCTGCCCGCCGAGCCAAGCCTCCTACTGGCGTTTGCAGAATTAAACGTGGTCTCCCTGACACGAGGTGGGTGTCCGCAGGTGCCATGCATACCACTGGACGCATACCGCCGGTTAAGAAACATTGCTCTAAAGGAGTATGGCTGCCTGGAGCCCATTCTTAGCACAGACACAGGATATTTACAAGACTGCCATATTTTCTGGTCCTCAAACAGCTCCAGAACCTTGACATTCACTCTTGCCAATGCGCACCCACATTGCATCCTCATTTCTAATAGGTACGGTCTTCCCCCTCATAATGCATTGGTGAAGCTTATCAAACTTCAGTGCTACTTGGATGCATTATGTTGAGTGAGCCACCATGAAAAATGGTGAAACCTGTGTACATGCATCATTTGTCTAGAAATATGGCCCTGGACATCATTCTTTCTTCCCAATAAAGAAAGCTGAAGGGAAAAAAAAAGAAAACCTTTATGGTTGGCTTTTAAAAGCCAGAGAAAAGGTGCTGATGGTGTCTTAACAAAACCATTTTAGAACAGAGTCTTGTTACCCTCTCCTAGATCTCACATGAACTTGGCTAAGAGTAAACATAATCACTATAATTCGGTCTGGTCTGCTAAGCACATTGTAAGCTATCTGCATTTCTGGTGCGCATTCCAGTTTGCTTAAAGGTAGCCGCTAAAAGAGAGACTTCAGGCCACTGGCTGAATAGCTACAGGTTGGCAAGTATTCCCCATTGACCACGACTTTGAAACTTGATGTTGTCACCATCTCCTGTTCTACTTTTACATCCTCTACAAGATGATCCCCAAACAGCTCCTGCCTCTGGCATCCCTCTTGTATGAGAACTTAAGAGGGATAGTTTCAGGAGCCCACAAAACCAGCCAAAATTGACAGTGCCCATGGTGCTGCTCAATTTGGGGGAGACACGGGGGGTCTCCCCTCTGAGAGCACTGAGTTGCATCAATATCCAATGCCCCTTCCCAGGCCGGGCCGGCCTTACATGGCCTCACCAGACACGCACCAGCTCCAGAGCTGGCATGCATCAGAGGAGGCCCATTGGGGCCTCTGATGCTTACACCAGGGGAAGGGGACAAACATCCCATTCCCCCCCCCCCCGAGGTGAGCCTTGGCTGTGCCGGCGCAGCCCGCATCCTGACTAGGATGCAGCGGCCAGCCCTTTAGGCAGCAGACCCCAGGACAGTATGGAGAGTCCTTGTTTGTCTTGCTGTGCTAAGACAAAGCAGCATGTGATTTCTGTATTTGAAGGGGGGAAAACCCCAAAGCACCAACCTATATGCTACATCTACTACGAACCTATGAAATCAGAGTATAGGTCCATTTAGCCCAGCCTCAGACACCGTGATAGGCAGTGACTCTCTTAAGTCCAAATTTCAAGTTGAAGGTCTTTCCCAGACTTGTAACTGGAGAAGCTAAGGATAGACTCTAGGATCTTCAACATGCAAAACGTGTTCTACCACTGAGTTATGAGCTACAAATCGATACCCACCAAAATTCATCACAAGATACTGCTTGTCTTTGAACAAATGTGTACCAATATCCAGTGTCAGATTCCACTTAAAACCGATCCCTTCTTTATACACTATTGCCGCTAAGCGCTGTTCAACTACATCTTACAAGTCAGACCTCGGACACAAAGGCAAGCAGAACAGATCTGACGGAGCCTGTCATACCGACGTGTGATCGAGTTCGAATTCCACCTATATAAATTCACAACTCTTACAACAGTGTCATATCAAACTTACATCAGTGCTTGTTTTCTTGAAGTGCTTCCATGGCCTGCCTTCTAGATGTAATTACTGTGCAATATATATCAGAATCAGAGAGAAGGGCTTCACTTAGAAGAATGACATCAAGAAGAAATCAATACAAAGAAGATAAATGTTTCTTCTCAAGAGCTGCAGAATTTCAAACAGAGACGTTTTAACCACCACCCTCTCCTCCAACTTATTTTGAACTGAAATTCTCTTCTTTGTCTGAAGGAGTTGCTGGAAAAAAAAGAGATAATTCAGATACGACTAAACTATTTGTATGGATGTTAGGCTCCGATCTTTTGGTTTGTAAGAATCGCTCTCTCTTTTTTCCTCCTCTTATTTCAACCTATAAAGCAATCCAAGATTTTTTTTAAAAAAACTGTATCAAAAAGGTCAATGTCACAAAACTTTCTGCTTTTAATCATAGCTATAAAGAGACACTAATAAAAATGATTAAAATCCTAATAAAACCACAGCATGGAGAAGAGGGAAGTTGCATGGGAAGTCAGCAATAGATCCCAATGAAAGGGGGGAAAAAAGATGTGGATGCAAGTTCAATTCAGTGACGACAGGTTTCTAAACTTAGCTGAATCTGAACTTCTGGTTAAAATTCTAAACACACTTACCAGACAGTCAGCACAATCCTATCCAACTTACACCAATGGTGTAACCAGCGGTGCAGTGAGAACGGGAGGCCCCAGAATGGAAAGGGATTCAAATCCCCTCCAAAGGGGGATTCAAAGGGGATTTGAATCCCCCTTCCGTTCTGGGGCCTCCCGTTCTCGCTGCACCGCTGGTTACACCATTGGTGTAAGTTGGATAGGGATTGCGCTAAGGCACACTGAACTCTAAGTAAATATGCATAGGATCACACTGAAAGAGTGCAATCCATACATAGTAGGGGGTAACTACTACTGAATGCAGTCCGAGTTAACATGCACAGGATTGTACTTCACATCAGTTTCCCTGCTGTCCTAGTAAGAAGGACCTTACTGCCTATCTGTAAAACGTTCAGAAAATAAGTTGACCAGGCATTTTTCAGCATTCCCCCCACCCCCAAGACATTACAAGTAGAAATGAATGCTGTGTAGAACATACATTTTTCTTCAGGCAAATTTGCCGGATACCCATTTATCAAAAAACAAAAAACAAAACAAAACGGGGGGGGGGGGAAAGAGACATTGGAAACAAAACATAGAATGACACAGTTAAGCTTCAGACATTCATCTCTCCAGCTGCAGTAGCCAACATTACGCTGAAATTAAAAACACTGACAAGAGCAGACGATAATGTCACACCTTCTATAAAACAGGGATGGGTTAATTGTAAGTTTAAGAACAGCTCTTATCAGGGGATGTGTGTGCATATGTTGAGGGACTTTTGGGATCTATGTTGAGTTGAACACAATCCAGAAAAGACTGAAGCTCAGCAGTGCCTCTAGTGGCCCATATATGTTACTGTACATTGGGAAGGGGGGGGGAGAGAGAGAGAGAGAGAGAAAGAGAGGGAATCTTCCTTCAAGCTTCCCTGACAGTTTTAACTTTCCTGAGCTCCAGGCTCACAACAAAAATTAGGGTACGAGGAGCAAGTGTGATGTGCTTTCCTATTCCTGGAGAATCTCGCCTTTAACCAGTGCTTCCAGTATGTCTAAATAGGGGGTAAAGAAAAGGCAACTGTCTCTCCTACCCCCAAATTAACAAAGCACATTGTGGAGCAGGAGACTCCAGTAAAACGCCCAGCAGCCCGAGAATCATTTGAACAATGCCCAGGTTCCCCAGAACTGCCTGGGAAATGGAAGGCAACATTTCAGGCCAATCATCTCCATCATCCGCCCTGTTCAAACACTGGACATCATGTCTGATTTCACAACCCCGACTTCTTCTCTCCCAGAAGCAGCATCCGATCATGCCTACCAAGGTCAGTAATGTGACACTGACCGAGCTTATCAGGGCAAAGGTGTGCAGGCAGGATGGCTGCAGGTGGAGGCAAAAAGAGTCAAGAAGGTGGAAAGGGGGGGGGGTTCATTGTGATCACCAGAACTGCGATACAAATGGTGGTTAGGTATTATTACTCCCCCACCGAAGTGCCATGGCTGGAGCGCCGGTTAGTGCCTACTCAGCCTTCAGCATGGAGTAGGGTGGTGCTCAACCCCCCCCCCTCACCCACACACTGCTGGCATTCATACCCTGCGATGCCCAGGCTCTGCCTAGGGAAGCACTGCGCCAAATCAGAGATCTTGGCAGGCGAGGGAAAGGTTAGGCAAAAAAAAGGGGGGGAGTGGAGAGATATTTGCAACCTCTCTTCCCCCCCCCCCTTAAAAACAGGATTATGGCAGAAGGGCTAAAAGGGGGTACAACTCAGGGAAATGGGGGTTCTCTGCTCTCTAAAACCTGCAATTCACCAGGCACCAGCCAATGGGGGGGGGGGATACCTGTGCCTGCTAAAAGGGCAAAGATAAGGAGAGGTGATAGGCGGCAGCACAAGGTATTAAAGTGGCAGTCCCATTAGACACACTTAAGCGCTCATACAGACACACACACACAATACACACGCGCGCGCGGATGAGAAAGGGAGCACAGAAGCTGGCGGGCGCAATCACATACACACACTCCTTCACTCTCAGGGGCAGGGATGGAGGGGCTCCCACCACTACAACTACACACACACACAGCAGGAAGGATGCTCGCCTCGCGCCCAGGGATCGCCACAAGGATAGAGAGGCTGAGGGGGAGGGGCGGTGAGGTGGGAGGGGGGGGACGGTAGATCAGAGAGAGATCGCCGAGAAGAGAGTAAGTTGTGCAGAGTGTGCGGTTGGGGGGAATCAAGGTTCAGAGGTGCTTTCCTCCCCCCCCCCCGAATCTCCCTGTCCAAGCAGGGCACCACATCCCCGGGTCCGAGTCTTCTTTCTCATTCTCTCGACATCGGAGCTTCAAGACAAATCGCGATTTCCACCAAGCGGCACAAGCTTCACGCCACACACACCTTCCTTCGGAAGGAGGAAGACAAGATTGGGTTAAAAAAAAAAAACACCTTTCCCACCTCGGGCCACAATCCCTCTGTCCTCCACCACCACACATGGGGGCGATCGTAGGGGTGTGCAAAGCCAAGAAAGGCACACGCTGAAAAAAAGAGAACCAGAGGGGGGAGAAGAGATCTGCGAGCCTCCTTGGCGCTCTTGACGCCCCCCCTCCTCCCCAATCCATCCCATATTAAGATTGCCACTCACCGGGAAAGCACACCACGTAATGGAGCACGGAGACGGTGATTTTCAAGAAAAAGATCCAGCAACACGGTTGCAGTAGCCTCCGCATGTCCAAAGCCGCACATCGAAAAAGGCAGAGGGGTTCTCTTTAAGTGTATTTAAAAAAAATGAAGGAGGAATCCACGCGCACACAAACAAACTTGTTGAAAAATAATAAAAGTTGCAGACTCTCCTGCCCTTTAGCCTGAAACAAGCGGAGGGGGGGGGTGTAAAAAGGAGAGGGGGAGTAGCAATGCTTGCCTCCCCGCTATTTAAAAAAAAAGAGGAAAGAAGAAATCGGCGCGCGCACAGCCTCCCTTTCTCTCCCCCCGGAGTCGTTCACTGGATTTCTGCGTGTGTGCAAAGATCAGGAGTCCCAGAGTTCAGCAGAGGAACAGAAGCAGCAGCAGCAGCAGCAGCAACAGCACCGCTCCAGGCCTTGGGAGCGAGCAGCGCTGGGGACTTGGGAGCCGAGAGCAGCCCACAACTTCACTCTAGCCTGCAAAAACAGCAGCAACGGCGCCGGGAATCGGTGGATAAAGAGCGCCTCGGCTGGGCTCGGACTCTCCTTTCCTCTTCATGCGGGCAGCTCCTTGCAAGGCCAAAGGAAAAAAGGCATTCTTTCTTCTTGCAAACAGCAGTAAGAGCAGCGGCGGCGGCGGCGGCGGCAGTAAAATCCTCTCCCCAACCCAAGTGATCGAGGGCTCCTAGCAGCAGCAGTAGCAGCGAAGAGTAGAGCTGCCCACAGCAGCTTTCAGTCCATCCCGTTGCTGGAAGTTGGGGCTCCGGAGAAAGCAGACGAAGAACAGTCAGGCAGGAGCTGCTGGAAGCTTTCCATTCTTCCATACAGGAAGTAACATGTGAGCCTGGATCCTGGCTGAGACTTTAAAGCGGAGAGGGAGCGGAAGGGAGAGAGAGAGGGAGAGGAGAAGAGAAGAGAGGAGGCGGGGGCGCGCAGGGGGGAAAGGGGGGGAGTCTGGCTTTGCGCGCACTCGAGGCTCTTAAAGCGGCAGCGCACGCGCGCCTTTCCTCACATCCAGTTGTACAGGCAAGCGGCAACCCAACAGAAGTGGAGAGAGTACATTTGGAAAGGCTGTCCTATATATGCGTCTACATAAACGTCTGTTCTCTTACCCGCACACGACACGCATATTTTAATATACGCCCCTACTATAGCACACGATCACCCTTCCAGCAATTTGGACGTATTATACCCTTCTGGGCTTTGGCTTCACATTCGTACACGTGCGCCTATGCTCTCGTACACGCCCTTTGAGCAAGAGACGCATTCACACACACACCTCTTCCCACACCCGTGACACCTCTCTCCGTTACTGAACGTAGATCTGGCGTCCGCAGCACGCACGTTGCTCGCGCCCATTCACCCTCGGGGGATTAGTGCACGTACACTTTCTGACTGGGACACACACACACAGAGCCGTCTCCTTCATGTTCACGGCGTGTCTCTCGCCTGGGCAGCTTCTCCACTCCCATGCGTCTTGCGCGGGAAGACCCAGAGGAATTCTCTCTCTCTCTCGCTCTCACTCACACTGAAAGCGGACAGGCTATTTTTATACACACTGTGCTAACAGAATACCGTACAAAGACACACACAAATTCTCTTTGGTAGGCATCCCTTACCTGCACATGTGCACCTACATACTTTCGGCGATAGGTACACATGCTTTGCTGCTCACTAGACAGAGCCTTCAATCTCTCTCTCTCTCTCTCTCACACACACACACACACACACACACACACACACATATGGACTTTTCCGCGTCACTCTCTCACACACGTTCTTCGCTACACATCTGTTCTGAACCCTTCACGCACCACAGGACCGACCGCTCTCACGACGCATTTACAGATATCATCATCCATTTCACACATAGATGTTTTTCATCGTTCTCTCTCACACTCCTAGTGTACTCGTTTTCACACACACACATTCACCTCCCCTCGACTTTTTCTCCCTCTCTGTTGCACGCACAGACACAAACTCGGTGTCATCATCCACACGCCCGCTCATGCTCGCTCCGCGGGCTCACACTCACTCTGCCCGGAGAAACCCGCGGATTCATTCCCAGCCCCAGGCTTTGCAACATCAGGCTGGCTGCATATTTTTTCAATTTCCTGACAGCAGGGGGGCTTAAAGCAATATCGATCCATTTAGCACCGGAGCCTCTCTAACGAGTGAAATACAATAGCTAGCATCGCGACGTGTTTTTACTAAACAGCTCTAATCCGATCAAACATCATCAAATAATGCAGACATATGCTCAAGCAGACATACGCCGCGTCTGTGTTTTTAACCCAGACAGACATAGTATTTGAGAAGATCCCGGCATTGCGATCTGAGCAGTGGCGGAGAGGTTAAAAGGAACCTATAGGCTATAGCTGCTGTGATCAGAATTTAGCAGAGCCCGGAGGCTAGGCTGATCTCGGGCAAGATAGGAGGGAGCGATTTCCTTTTTAGCCCATGCGTTTAAATAAAAAGCAATCCGGGAGAGGCGTTCTGGGGGAAATGCCTTATCTGTAATGAGTTTTGTCCCTTCCTTTAGACTGGAAGATTTTATCGAGTTTTACTTATAAGCAGCACCGTATTTTGCCTTTATGCTGCTCCTAACTAGTGCTTGGGAGCTGGCTTTTTTCCCCCTGATGAAATGTGTAATTGAGTCAAGATAATTTGGCATTTGTAATTTTTTTTAAATCGCCCTTATCTAAATTGTATCTGTTTGAAGCTACTTGTACTACTACACCATCCTCAATACATGCTAGTGCATTTTTTAAATTTATTTTTAATGTTTATATATATATATATATATATATACACACACACACACACACACACACACACACACACACACACACACACACACACACCCCAAATGCTCTGCCTGGTCAGATCCAGAGATGCCACACATATGAGTATTTAAACCCTTTTAAACCCCTATTTTTATTAGGGTGACCCAGAACCCAACATGGTCTGAGAATTCCAAGTCTCTCCTCAGTACAGAATAACCAGAACAGCTGATCACTCTTCTAGCCCACCCAACCTACTATGCGCAAAACAATGTGGGTCATCCTCATACACTGTGCTTTCAGTGAGTGCTTTGATATATGTCCATTAGTCCAATGGATGAGCTGGCCCTACTTAGTAACAGTGAGTAAGGAGCCTAGGGTACGTGTACACACACACACACACACACACACACACACACACACACACACACACACACACACACACACACCAAAATCCAATCTCAGGTCAATAGCAAAAAAAAAAAAAAAAGATGGCGGCTAGAAAGTTATGGGTCATATCCCCTAGGGAAAATAGAGCTTCAGGCTTGACTGCCATAATGGTCAGGCAGCGTTGTGAGATGCTGAAAAAGGATTGGGATGTCTGTGCATGAGCAAAGATTGATTGCAACTTTAGAGACTGAGGCTGCAATCCTATGCAGCGCTACCACTGCTGGAACTAGCATTTTGGCAGTGGTACCTGCTTAATGGCTGTCGCACAATGTTGCACGTTGCATGCTATGGCAGGGAAAAAGATAGGATTGAGCTGTTAGCCACATGGCCACCAGCCAGCTTCTTCGATATACAGTACTTGTAGGCAATCTAGTACAATCCTTCATGACCAACCAAGCAAGATCAATGCAATCCGGAGCAAGGAGTTTGAGGACCTGGACATCATAGATGTATGTTTTGAAAGCACTAAAGGTAGGTCTGTAACTGATGTACACCTGTAACCAGGTGTGTATCTGAGGGGCAGGGAACACATATCTGAATCTTACTGTGGCAGGACTGCCTGGTTCACCTTCAAAATAGTGTGACCACTCCATTCCTAACATGCCATTGGGTCAAGATTCCTGAGTGACTGAAATAAATAGCATCAAGTTCTCAGACCTTTTGCATTACAAGTCAGTGGAAAGAAGTGGAAAGCCTTAACACATAAGCATTGTGTTAGCTCACCCGGAAGGTAATACACTTATTATTCTGGATTAGGTAAAGAGATAGTGATCTCCTAAGAGCCTATGGAGTTGTTTGAACCTGTCTGCCATTAAGTATCTTCCTTTCTTATCTAATTGAGTTGGAAAGTGCCTTCTTCCACAATATAGTATTTTCAAGTGCACCCCAAGACCACAGCATGCTCAGCTGAAATCCAAGCATCTTCCTAACAATGTACTGTTGTCTAAGACCTCTTCATGCGTATATAACCCCCAAACGACAACATGATACCACATTGTACAATTTGCTGCATAAATGGGCAAAACATGAGTGTAGCAATTCGAATAAACAACTGAGTCATTTGATACTACACATGAAAGTCTTCCTGGTAGGACTCAAGTTAAGGGGGGGGGATAAAATGGAGAGGGGAAACTAATTAAAAATCTGTTTTAAATTATAGATGGTGGTTTGTTTTTTTACCTCCCCTCAAAATAATTTTTTTCAGCACAAAATAACAGGAGGTCCAGAATATCTGAACTATGTGTCAACATAACATTTCCATGTCATTTCTAACAGTCTTCATATCATCCTAATTATGTTGGTTTCCAATGTTTACGTATTATTCAAAAAGAAAATGATATGGGTCAAAACTTTGGTCCATCTAGCCCAGTATTAGTGTAATGTGATTAGCAGTGGCTCTCCAAAGGATTAGATAGAGGCCAATCTCAGTCGCCAATCTTTAAAAAAGGAAGGAGGGGGGACCCGGGAAACTACAGGACGGTCAGCCTAACATCTGTTCCAGGGAAGATGGTGGAAAGTCTCATTAAAGATAAAACCTTAAAACACATAGAAGAACAAGCTTTGCTGAGGGAGACTCAGCATGGCTTCTGCAAGGGGAAGTCTTGCCTCACAAACCTTTTAGAATTTTTTGAAAAGGTCAACAGGCATGTGGATGCGAGCGAACCTGTGGATATAGTTGAATTGGAAAAGGTGCAGAAAAGAGCGACCAGAATGATTCGTGGGCTGGAGCATCTCCCTTATGAGGAAAGGCTACAGAGTTTGGGGCTTTTCAGCCTAGAAAAAAGGCACCTGAGGGGGGACGTGATTGAGACGTATAAAATTATGCATGGGATGGAGAGAGTGGATAGAGGGACATTCTTCTCCCTCTCGCACAACACCAGAACCAGGGGCCATGCACTAAAATTGAGTGGAGGGAGAGTTAGAACGGATAAAAGAAAATATTTCTTTACCCAGTGTGTAATTCATCTATGGAACTCTTTGCCACAGGATGTGGTGATGGCACCTGGCCTAGATGCCTTTAAAAGGGGTTTGGACAGATTCATGGAGGAAAAGACCATCACAGGTTACAAACCATAAGCAACCTCCTGGCTTAGAAGTAGGTTTTCTCTGTATGCCAGGCTGAAGCGTCGCCTGATATGGGGCGGTGGGGCAGTGGGCCCCAGGGCGCAGGGGCGCTGAGGCTCTGGGGGGGCGTGGGCCTCCTAAAATCTCGGTTTTTTCCCCTTTTTTTCCGTTTTCGGGTGATTTTAAATGTAAAAACGGGAAGTTTAAGGTGTATGTATGCTTTGCGGGCACTTAACTTGAATATGGGGCATTCCAGCGACGTCCCAGCGACGATCTTCTTCTGCGCTCCGGGCACAGCTTCTCTCTGCACCCGGGCGCCGACTCTGTACCGCCCCCAGCAGCGCTTTCCGGAGTTTGCGCATGCCCAGAACGTCCCTGGAAACTCCGTGGGTCTGCGCATGCGCAAACTCCGGAAAGCGCTGCTGGGGGCGGTACAGAGTCGGCGCCCGGGTGCAGAGAGAAGCTGTGTCCGGAGCGCAGAAGAAGATCGTCGCTGGAACGTCGCTGGAACGCCCCATCGACAAGTTAAGTGCCCGCAAAGTATACATACACCTTAAACTTCCTGTTTTTACATTTAAAATCGCCCGAAAACGGAAAAAAAAACCCACAAAAACTGTCAAAAATAGGTTTCAAAACCGAAACCTAAAATTTTGACAGTTTTATTGGGGGGCGTCGGGGGGGCCCGCACCAGTACTGGGGGCACCTGGCGACGCCACTTGATCTGAAAACATGAGGGTGTTGATCTATATTCCATCCTAGTCACCGTCTACAGGCATAACACTTAACTATGTTTTTTAAAATTAAATCATGATTAGGGTTTGACTACAAACCAAGATATGAAACCATGGTTTGAAGGAGATTTGCCAACTATTGTTTGCATTTATCATAGTTATGCATTATGTCTACACCAAGCAAATACTTCCTTCTGGCAATGATATCTATGGAATAATTTGAAAGGTGTACTAGTTTGAGGAAGGACCTTTTGGTCCCAGAAGCTTGGGGTAGAACAGTGTTTCACAAAAGTTCTCCCCATGAGTAGGGGAGAACTTTGAGTGCTTGCGGGGATGGGGCAATGGCGGCGGCAGCGATCTGGGGATCGCGCCACTGCTGGGGACAAAAAGGGTATTTTTAGACTTACCAGGGGTAAGTAACCTGAAAGTGGGCTTTAATCGCCTCCAGGAGCCATTTGGAGGCTTGGGGAGGCCTGCTGTGGGAGGGGGCCATGGGCCCTGGATCGCTGCCACTGCCATCGCAGGTCACCACTCCCCTTAAGGGGGTAGCGACCCGCCCCTTCTCCAAGGGGTGGGTCGCAACCCAGCACTTTGAGAACCCCTGGACATCCATAACCGGTTTTCCTGCAGCCACAGGTCAATCATTATTACATCATCAGCATATATCAGACTGAGATCAGGAATGAAGGAGTCATTTTTCTTTTTGCATTAGCAATTTGGTTCAGTTGAGGAGCCATAAAAATATATGACTGAGGTCTGGCAAATGGAGGTAAACAAGATTAGGCAGTTAGCGATTTCCTTTCCAGTATCTCCTTTGCCTATGGCACATTGTCTATCAACAAGAGGTAGGGACAAATCGTTCCTTTAGCTGTTCGAACAGAGAAACCTGGAGAAAGACCATGTTTCATGACTGCTTTGATGCTGTGCAGCTGGAAAGAGTGTCTGCTGCTGAGGCAAGCCAATTCTCTCCCCAGTGATTAAAATAATAGTTTCCAATTATATTCAGGGGAATGTAAAGGTGGGGTTGGACATTAAATATGACACAGTAAAGCCTAGTTTGATGAGTACATTGCAAATGTTGCAATATATTGTTGACCAAGAAGCTCAGTGGGCAACATCCAGGTGAAAAGACTAAACTCAGCATCTCTTTCCGTTTGGTTTGCAAGTGAGAGCGAATCACATGTGTTAACTTTTCCCTTTAATTTTCCCTGTTTGAACAGGTAATATTTTTTTACTGCTGCTTCCATCAGCATATGGACATAGCTCCTGGGAATGGAATGAAAGTCTGTTAATTTATTTGATCAGACAAGGGAAATAATAGAAAACCGAAACCAAGATTCATACATTTGTCATATGTATGAATTAGTCGGAAAAGGGGAGAGCAGCAAAATATTGCAAGTGGTTCAAAGATGAGAAGGTTTATTGAAGTAGACAGATATTAATGGTATTAATAATTTCTAAAGCATACTCGTTAATGCATATGAAGAATTGGGTGAGGCTGCAGGCGATTAAAGAGGAAAGGAATGACTTGTTACAATTAGACTTTATAACACTGGAAACCAACACCAAACCGTCAGCTGGTTTGTATTAGTGCAGCTCTATAAAAATGCTGAGTCTGATTCACTATTTTTTTAATGCTCAGTGAACAAAGAAATTGTAGTACAGTGGTGGGCAAGCCTCACCCATAAGGTGTGACGCTGTTTCCCATCAGATAATTATGGGGAAATATGTATTTCAACAATCCAAGACACAAAGCTTAACATTTAGGTGTCATTTGCTTGTACACACTCCTGGGGAAATATAATCTTGCAACCCAAATATGAAGTGGTTCGACGTTTCAAAAATTCAGCATACAACAGCCAAATTATGAAATCAGTGCCCTGTTACATGCTGTCTTGTGTCAGGCTAATAGGCACAGCTTATAGCTAATATGAGCTGTCGATCAAAGGGTCGGCAGTTCGAATCCGCGACGGGGTGAGCTCTTGATGCTCGGCCAGCTCCTGCCAACCTAGCAGTTCCAAAGCATGTTAATGCGAGTAGATAAATAGGTACCGCTTGCGGGAAGGTAAACAGCACTCCGTGTTCCAGCCGCATGCTACATGCTGCGGCAAGGAGAGTCATGTCGGCCACATGACCACGGAGGCGTCTTCGGACAACGCTGGCTCTTCGGCTTTGAAATGGGGATGAGCACCACACCCTAGAGTCGGACACGACTGGACTTAAGTGTCAGGGGTCACCTTTACCTTTTTACACATTGGGTACATAGCACAACTGGCACTTTGAGATGCTCTTCATGAAAATAAAGGGGTACACTTGGGAACATAATTTGATTAGGGCCTAATTGTCCTCTTGCCTTTTCCTCTTGGTGACTACAAGTGTGATCGTGTGTGTCCCCCCCCCCCCATTCAACTATGCACCAGTTTACAGCTCATAGAAGCATAAGAAGAGCCCTGCTGGATCAGGCCAAAGGCCCATCTAGTCCAGCTTCCTATATCTCACAGTGACCCCACCAGATACCTCAGGAAACACACAAGACAACGAAACACCTGTATCCTCTTGCCACTCATGCATCTGGTATTAAGAGATAGCCTATTACTAAAACTAGGAGGTTACTTATCCCCATCATGGCTTGTAAGCTGTGATGGACTTTTCCTCTATAAATCTGTCCAATCCCCTTTTAAAGGCATCTAGGCCAGGTGCTATCACCTCATCCTGTGGCAAGGAGTTCCACAAACTAATTACACGCTGGGTAAAAAAATGTTTTCTTTTCCCTTCATGCCATGGAATATAGAATAGGAGCTACTGAGAACTATATCAGTTCATACCTGCATAACTCCACCCCTTCATCTTCATAGCCACATCCTGGGCAGAAGCGTCGCGGGGTAGGGGTGGGGGTTGTGGACCCCAAGGCTTTGGACTTGCCTGGACGACGCGTTCCGTTCGTCCGTCGCTGCTTCCGTCGTCTTCGCTGAGCGGGGGTTGGGCCCTCCTGCCCGCCCTGGAGCTGTTTGGCTCTGAAATGGTAAGGAAAACGGCGCGGGCGGGTGTGGTTGGAGCCGTGTGACGTCACGCCCGGCGTCACATGGGGGCGTAGCGTCGGCGGCCCCCCACGTGTGGGCGCAGCTTTGTCTTTGATCCTGGGTTCAATTTCTGAGGGCCTATCCAACTTTCTATCCAGCCTTCCAACACTGATGCAGCCATGCCAACGGGGCATTACTGCATCCTGCAGTGGGGGTGGGGGGCAGTCCCAGATACCTCCTCAAGGTAAGGGAATGTTTGTTCCCTTTCCTCAGGGCTGCATTACAGCTGCAATGTCATTGGAAAGTTGGATAGGATTGGGCCCTAGGTCATTCTTTCCACTTTGTGCTTTTCAGCTGATGGTACTTCGTACCACTTGACCTACTGTGAAGTATCACTATGTGTAAAGCACTGACAGGACTGAAATACACTTATAACAGAATCTATAACAATTGATTCTAAAGGTTCTGTCTAATCCAGTACGGTCAACAGAACGGTCAACTAGTCCAGTACGGTCAGCAGAATAAACTTGTCCTTCAAGTATCTACTTATCTAGACAAGTATTTTTTAGCACAGCTCCTGGAAGTATCTGAGATGAACCCTGGCACTTCATATGAGCAAAGCATATATCTGCCTTTAAACTATAGTGTCTTCCCAGGATGAGTTGAATACCTGGTAAGTCACTCCAATGGATGCAAGATTAGAATAAGACCAACACGGCAATGACGTGATGAGTTCTCGCATCAGAAATGCAAACCCTGGTGATGCCTCTGATACTATGAATGTCAACTCAGAAGTTCCATTGTGTTCAGTGGGGCTTACTCCCAGGAAAGGAGTACGGTAAGTGCTTACTCCCAGTGTGCATAGGATTGAAGCACAAGTTACTTTGGGACAGGGCTGCCAAACAAGTTTTTCCATGCAAATCTAAAAGTGTCCCTCTGAGTTCAATGGAACTTTTTTTTAGAATTTTTATTTGTACAACTATGGACTTTTTAACATACACCTAAAAGCATGAAGTGTGAACACCATATATATGTACCCTATCGATACAGTCAGGGATTCAGAATTGTGTGAAATTATTTTAGTTATTATTAAGTATTATTTATTATTAAATTATTAAATACCATTAAATAAATTATTTGATAATTAATTAATTATAAATTAGTTATTCATGAATTTTTTTTATCCTGCTTTTCCTGTCAATTATAACCCAAGATGGCTAATAATTAAAAAAATTAAAAGAAAATGCTTTCAAATACATAACATAAAACTCCAGAAAAAGTGACAGACAAAAACAGCGAGCAAAAGAAGATAAGACCAAAGTGTTGTTTTGCTATAAAAACAATTTAAATGACCTTGAGGAAAAGAAACGTTTTAAATCACCATTGAAAAATGGACTGGGAAGGAGCCAGTTGGATCTCACTTAGGAGTGCATTCCAAAGTAGCGGTGCTGCCACTGAGAAGACCCTGTCTCTGGTACCCGTCAAACAGATTTTTCCTGGAGGAAAGCCCAATCTCAGGGCTCTGGTGGGTTGATATGGAACCTACACGTGGTCCTGTACGTACGGGACTGCAGCCTTTTCAAATAGGGAAATCCTGTCTTTGTAGAGGGCAAACCTTCTGCTCTCATTTCTAAAGGTTCCCTATTTTAAAGCCAGACAGAAAGGAATTGACAACAGGCAAGGAGAGGAAGGGGAAATGGATGCACAGAAGAATTTTGAGCAAATGAACTAGTTTAGCTACACGACAGGCATATGGAAGAGTTCTAGGGAGGCTCTGTAGAAGAGGTAGCCAAGGAAAGCCTTGAAAAATGAGGAGAGTACACTTTAGACAAGAATTCAATGACAAAAGACTCCATTAAGTGCAGAGTTGAGGTATACTATAAAGGTAAGACAATTTAAACTCCAAAATGTGAAGCTGAGAAATTCCTGCCTGGCAGCGGGCAGCAGGGTCACATTAACTCTTCTAGTGCCCAAGAATGTCGTGCAAGAGACGGAGCCTTCTCTCTTCTCAAGTTCATCGATGGTGAAATCAAACAAGGGGTTGAAAAGCAGACAACTCCAATTCTGTACCTACCCCACCCCAGACGTTGACGTCGCGCTTTTTAGCGACATACATTTTCACATTCCCATACTTTCTGTGATGGTTATGCAGGTACCCTCCCCCCAAGCAATCCCCACCGAGATCAATCGACGAGTACATTTCTTTTTAGGATTGAGGGGGTGTTAAAAC
Organism: Plestiodon gilberti rubricaudatus; assembly: GCA_026170595.1. Classification (NCBI taxonomy): domain Eukaryota; kingdom Metazoa; phylum Chordata; class Lepidosauria; order Squamata; family Scincidae; genus Plestiodon; species Plestiodon gilberti. Next base: position 242,742,871 of record JANXHW010000002.1, read on the forward strand.
AGCTCCTGCTATTTGTCTAGTATGTCCTTGTTTGAAGTTAAATGGTTGCATGTTCCCAGTGCTTGCATATTTATACCTATCTACATGGTAACTGAAGTGCTGCTGCTGTTTTAATTTGACAGCCTTTTACACTGGTCTGTCCGGGCATAAGAGACGCGATAGAAAAATCACATTTGAAAAGAGTGACGCTTGTGGCACTCCCACTGGAGCGTGGAGGCATTCCGAGAAATGCAGTTCACTACTGCAGTCACAGTAAACACTTATCTCAGATTTGCCTTGTGGGTCTGCTTGGAGGATGAGAGCCATCAGATCTGTGCCGAAGCTCAGAGGAGCTAAACTTTTCAGCATTTGCTGTTGCATTCCTGGCAGATGGGATTCAGATCCATTTATTTTAACAGAGAGAAAGAAAGAAGTGCTAAAAAGGTATGCATTTATTTATGGAGGTTCATCCTGTGCACACAAAGGTTCATGGCAAGCATCAGTGGTATTGTCCAACAACATGACATCCCTATCAGCATAGAAAAATGTAGAAATGATATCCCTATCAGCATAGAAAAAAAAAACTTTGCAGGACAAAGGAAGAGGAACAAAATGAAAGACATGTTATGTTTTCTTGGATCCATTAATACTAAAATATGTTAGCAGATAAAATGCATTCATTCCACATCTGCAATATATCTACCCGGCAGTGGCAAGACCTTGCGTTAAAGGACCGCCACTCACTATGAATAGGATGAACTTGCTATGAATGAGCAATGGGTTTAAAATACAGGAAGGAAGATCTGGGTTACACACACAAGGGAACATCTCCTAACAATACGAGCAGTTCTTCAGCAATGGAATAAGCTCCAGAAGGAAGTTTTGTAGTGTAGGATCACCTTCTTTGGAAGGTTTCTAGAAAAAGACGATAGGTATTCATGGGAGCTCTTCATCTTGATGATACTGTATCTGTTTTAAGACAGGAGGCTGGATTAGATCCAACAGAGAGAAAGAGAGTTCCGTGAGGAGGCTTGGGCTGTACACTTACCTGACAGCAGGTCCCATTGAATTTAATGAGACTTACCCTTCTGAGTAGATATGCATAGGATTTTATTTAATTTATTTTTATTTAAAAAATTTATATCCCGCCTTATCCCATGCCGAGGCAAATGCCCAAGGCGGCTTACAACAAAAATTAAAAACAGTTTAAAATACAGACAGTTTAAATACATAATTTAAAAACAATAAAAACAATAATATCAATAAAAACCACTGGGGGGCAACAGTAGGGAGCACAAAAGCAACATGGCAGAGCATCTTGAGACACAGGAGGCAGGCTACAACCCATCACCCAAACGCAAGACGAAACAAAAATGTTTTGAGCCCTCGCCGAAAAGTCATGAGGGAGGGGGTGGTTCTCAGATCCCCTGGCAGGGAGTTCCACAGTTGTGGCGCCACAGCAGAGAAAGCTCGCCCACGTGTTGCCACTCCCCTAACTTGCGATAGAGGTGGTACACGCAGGAGAGCCCCCTCAGATGACCTAAGAGAGCGGGCCGGAATGTATGGGAGAAGGCGGTCCCTCAGATATCCTGGACCCAAACCGTGAAGGGCTTTAAAGGTCATTACCAGCACCTTGAATTGGGCTCGGAAACGAATGGGCAGCCAGTGCAGCCGCTGAAGCAGCGGCTCAACAGAGTCAAACCGCCTAGCTCCAGCAACCACCCGGGCCGCAGCATTCTGCACTAATTGCAGCTTCCGAACCGTCTTCAAGGGCAGCCCCACGTAGAGCGCGTTGCAGTAATCCAGTCTTGAAGTCACTAAGGCGTGGACCACCGTGGTCAGGTCCGATCGACTCAAGTACGGCCGCAGCTGGCGCACCAGCTGGCGCACCACCCATAGGATTGGGCTGTTGGGCAGTTGTTGCTAGGTAGGGTTGTTGCTAAGCAGTGGCGTCGCTGCGCCCAGAGCAGGTTGGTGCGGGGGACCCCCGGCACCCCGCCCCCCCGGCACCCCGTAAGTTTTTTAATGTTTTTTTTAACTGTGTTCGGGGTTTTTTAACTGTTAACGGGGCATCTGTTTATTTATGTATGCTTTCCCCCCACTTATCTTGAAAGGAAGGCTTCCAGCGACGATCTTCTTCCTGCGCCCGGGCACATCTTCTCCCTGCGCCTGGGCACGAACTCCGTAAAGCGCCCAGCAACGCTTTCCAGAGTTTGCGCATGCGCAGAACGTTGACTGGAAACTTCGTCGTTCTGTGCATGCGCAAGTCTTCCACAGTTTGCGCAAGCGCAGAACGACAAAGTTTCCAGTCGACCTTCTGCGCTTGCGCAAACTCTGGAAAGCGCTGCTGGGCGCTTTACAGAGTTCGCGCCCGGGCGCAGGGAGAAGATGTGCCCGGGCGCAGGAAGAAGATCGTCGCTGGAAGCCTTCCGTTCAAGATAAGTGGGGGGAAAGCAAACATACATAAACAGATGCCCCGTTAACAGTTAAAAAAAACCCTGAACACAGTAAAAAAAAAACACAGAAAAACATGAAAAAACCCCGAAACCTAAATGGTCCCCGCCCCACCCCCTGAGCCCTGCGCCCTACGCCCTGGGGCCCCTGCTCCCCACTCCCTATCAGGCAACGCCATTGTTGCTAAGGCCAGAAAATGAAAGATAGACACATAACACCTTTATTGCACTGTTGATTGAAGTTGGATTGAAGGGCCAAGAAAATATCAAATTCTTAATGGGCTTTCTGTGTCTCCATGTGGCCCCACTGTCTCCCTTTTCCACAAAGGAAAGCCACACAGGCTTTTCTTGAGTCATGTTTGCAGACCTGGCTTAAGAGTGAGTATTACCATTCGAGTCCATCTTTATATTTGTTTTCTTTTAAGAAGAAATCACCCAAGGGAAATCTAAAAAGATTAATGCACAGATGTAGGGAGTGTGACTTACGCTGAATGTCTAACAGCCCAATCCTATGGGCTCTTCTTCACACTGGCGGAACGGCAGTCATAAAAGCACTTCTGGCACTGCATGAAGTAGCGTGCTGCCGGAGCACCGGTGGAAAGACCTTCCCACTCATGTCACCGGATTGCTGGCCACCTGCCGGAACAGGTAAGACAGCGGGGGGAGGAGAGAGGGGGTGGGGGAGGGCAGAATGGGGGCAGGGAGGCTGTGAGAGGTGTGAATCCAGCGGCGATTCCCTATCCCTTCCAGCAGCAGACTCCCCATCCCCTTCCTCTCCTTGAATGAATAGAGTTAGAACAGATAAAAGAAAATATTTCTTTACCCAGCGTGTAATTCATCTGTGGAACTCCTTGCCACAGGATGTGGTGATGGCACCTGGCCTAGATGCCTTTAAAAGGGGTTTGGACAGATTCATGGAGGAAAAGACCATCACAGGTTACAAGCCATAAGCAACCTCCTGGTTTTAGAAGTAGGTTTTCTCTGTGCCAGGTGTAGGGGAGTGGCAGCAGGAAACAGGTTATCTTGTTGTCTTGTGTGCTCCCTGAGGCATCTGGTGGGGCCACTGTGTGATACAGGAAGCTGGACTAGATGGGCCTTTGGCCTGATCCAGCAGGGCTCTTCTTATGTTCTTAATGCTGGCACAGTTCTGAGGAAACCCATTGTGGAGTGGGAGGCTTACGGAAGTGTAAGGGGTTTTAAATTCCCTTTCCCCTTCAAAGCGTCCCCCTCTGGATACAGCCTGCCTGGTTTTGGTGAAGCTACACGGGAGGGGGGGGGAGGATAGGATTGGGCTATAAGAGAATGTGAGGATAGGGAACTTCCTGAGGGGATCTAACTCATTTGTCAGAAGAATGGATATGCTAACTGGGCAAGAGGCACTTTTTCCATTGGTGCACCTCTTATATTTAGCAGGAGGAGAGTAACTGCCCCCTTTCACCCCAGCACAGTGTCTTTTGTGGTGGCTGTTTGCTGGTGTTCTTCTGCATCATTTGTAGATTGTGAGCCCTTTTGGGACAGGGAGCCATTTAATCATTTGATTTTGTGAATAAACCGCTTTGTGAATTTTTTGTTGAAAAGCGGTATATAAATTCTGTTCATAAATACTGTTAATAATTTGCTTCTTAGGGAGCTAGGCAGGGGATGGCTCTAGAAGATTTCAGAAGGCCCTTGGCAAACTGCGCTCCATGGCCCATTTCCTACCCAGGTGAACCCCTCCCTGTCGCATGACTCATGATGGAACGCAGGAGAGAAGTTGACAGTGGAGCAGATCCCTTGGCCAAGAGTGTCATTCTGTCATCGCTGAAGAAAGGCTATAGGCACAAAGATGGTCTAGGGACTGGCAATTGGCCTTTCTGAAGGTCCGGGACCCTTAGCAGCTGCTCAGCAATGCCAACCCCTGAGACTGGCCTTGAGGCCAGGTCAGGCAGAAGTCGAGGTCCAGTGTGGGATCATTTCTTAGGGACAATGAGAGGAGGTAGCTTTTCAGTAGAATCTGACACCTCTTGATGGTCCCAGCCAGTCCTGTGGGACTTAACTGAGTTAGTCCAAGGGAGTTCCTGACTCCAGGAGCCAGCAGCCTAATATGCGTGACATTCCAAAGAGGAGGGAGTGGTGAAGCTGTTATGCGAGAGATTCTCCCCAGGCAAATGGGCAAACCAACGGATGTGAATAAAACAATACCTAAAAATTCAGCTTCAAAAGATTACTACTACTACTACTACTACTACTACTACTACTACTACTACTACTACTATTATTATTATTATTATTATTATTATTATTATTATTATTATTTTGCCCCATGTTGCAGCTCAGGCTGAGAGGGAATAGCTTGCCTCAAGGCCACATAGTGAGTTCATGGAAGAGGCAAGATTCAAACAGTGAAGACCTGATTCACAGCTCAGCCACTACACAACACCAGCTCTCCGGTATGTAGTCATGGCACCTGATCACTCCTAGGGGTTGAGAAGAGAACATTAGCTGCTAAGCAGAGATGTTAAACATAGATAAACAACTGATGGAGAAAGGCAGCCAGCGGTTCTACAGTCTCCAAGGGAGTTTTCAGAATTCTTAACATTCAGAGCCTGTCTTACTTCTTTTCATATGATGAATGTAACCTGTAACCAGGATATTATACATCCATCTCTGGTGTAAGAGGAACATTCCATACCTTTGAATTTCTCCCAGTGACTGCATTCAGTTCTTTTTGTTGTCATGTTCTGCATTAGCTTGTTAAATCCTTTTAAAATGACAAGGATTTTGTGAAATGAAGTAATGCCCTCCCTAGAGCGCCCATTACACGAAGGAGAGTCAAATCTTTTAAAGGAAAAAAGCGGAACCAGGCAATCACAACAGTAGCCACATCAAAACATCAAGTATAACTGGGACACCGTGGAAGTGGGTAGAGTTTATATGAAGTGCGCTTCTTCCGAATGTCCCAGCCACACTTGGAAGAGGTCTTTTTTTCTGTCATTCCTACCTCATGATAGGAGCAGAGACTAATCCATATCTCTCAAGCAGCCTTCAACATGAGAGATTTCCCACCAACATGTTCTCTGATGAGGCTGTTGCCCTGTCCTCCCTTCAGTAGAGTTGTGAAGCTCCTTCAACGTGAATCCTGAACTCGCTTCTTCGCTTTTCAGTAGCAGGAGAACAGGTGGAACTAAATGCCCCTTGTGGCTTGGCTAGTATGAAACGTAGCTGCACCAAGAAATGTTAGAAACTCTGTTCTCATCCACAGAACCCCATGATATGGTTCAGCATTACTAGTCCTGTGGTCCTCGCTCCCATAGAGCATTCTGGACCAAAGAACATTCTGTAAGTTCTAAGCATTGTAATGCTGTAAAACAGGAGACCGTCCTTTGGCATAAGAGCCAATCTTTGCAATTAAAAAAAAAATCCCTTAAAACAGGGGGCATCTGGCAGCTCAAGCAACGATCTCTCTCCCTAATGTTGTAAATGCCACTAGTTTATTAATAGAAAGAAGCCAGTGGTGGTAAGAAATATATCCCAATAATACTGGGGACACTGGAGATTAGATTACCCAAGTGTGGGAGGAGGAGACGTCTCTATGCATCACAGGAGCCCACTATTCAATGTCTGTTCAGTGTCTGAAGAGGTTTTCTTGCCGGTGATATAATACACTGATCCAGGAGGCAAATGGGCACTGCTCCCAAGGCCTGCTGGCAGACCTTCAAAGCAGCCTCTGAAGAGATTTCCACTCATCTCTCTGCTGTGTTTGTAATAACTACCCTCTCCACTCCCCACCCCCCAACTATGCAGGCCTATGACATCTCAGCGCTACTCCACTGACTGGAATGACAAGAGAGCTAATCTTTGAAAAATGTTATGTCCTGTCATGCAGAAACAGGCCTTGAGTGTCACCAAATCCAATGGGGATGACATAAAATGCCATGAAGAAAAAAAACAGCTCTCCACCTTGGAATACAATAATCAGATCCCAATAATTAATCAAATCTGTTTGGGTTTGATTGGATCGCTTTAGGGAAGGGCCCAAAGCATGGAGGACAATAAATGTTTTGACCTAAATTCTGTTATTAGACAGGGACACTGCCGCAATAACTGGGGCAGCATCAGGTTCATGTGAGTGTACAATGAAAGAAAATTGAATCTGGTCATCTGATTTTAAATATCCAGATTTGCTCTCTACATTAGCGCAAACTGCTTCACACTATTGACTCACACACAAACACAGCTGTATATAGCCTTTGAATTGATATTGTCGCCATACTGTCGCCCCCTCTCAGTGGATTTTATTGTTTTTAAATTTAGTTTATGTATTGTTTAAATTTATTTTATGTATTATTTTAAACTATGTATTTTAATTCTTGTTGTGAGCCGCCTTGGACATTTGCCGCCACATAGGATAAGGCGGGGTAAAATTTTTGAAATAAATAAATAAATATACTTTGATTACTCCTAGGTCAGTATTCATAGAATATACCAAGGTCCAGAGGCCTCCTCGAGGGGGCAGTCCGGAGGTAGCCGACTGTGGCAGAGGATCTCCGGAACCGCCGCCATTTTCAGTGGTGCCCCCCAAATGGCTGTCTGTGGCGGGCACAGCTTGCTGCTGTGTAGCCATTTACGACAGCAGCACAGTGCTCTGCTGTCATAAAGGGCTACATAGCCCTTGTTAGGATCAGTCTGTTAAGCTTCTAGGTCATAACCCTGTGGAATATGTTTAGTGCAAAATACCCCAAAGAGAGACTTGCAGCATAATCCAATGCACGCTTACCTAGGAGCAAGCCCCACTGAATACAATGAGACTTACTTCTGAGTAGACATGTCGCACTACCAATTAATTACAGTCCATGCAGGGTTTTTGTTCTGTTTTTAAATGTAACGTGAAATTATATGTAGAAATTGTTTTTTTTTTCAAAACTGCCAAGTGATAAATGTGAAAATATAATTGCGTTGTCATCTGTCAAAGGTGCCAACTTTCAAATTAAAGAAGAGAATTTGGGAAGAGGGAACGTGAACATGATTCTGTAAGATTAATTCACACCAATGAAATATTGAGGTGCTATAATTGTTCCTGGAGGCACATTACAGCAAAAGGTTACTTCTTGTACAAACAAAACGTGGCATGTATTCTTAACTTGGCAGTATTTTAAGAAGGGAGGAATCCAAGGAACCGGCTGCTGCTGAATCTTCTGCCCTTTTTTAGGCCCACAACCAAGTATTGGAGCTCCTACTGATATGCCTCTCTCCCAAGCAATAGCATTTATTAGCCCAGGTTGTCAAGAGGTGACCTGCTTCTACCACAAGGGGGAGTTGCTGCTTGAGTGAAGATCTTTCTCTTTTTCATAAAGTGCTTTTTTTTTTGCCACTTGGGTTCCGGGCTGCTTCAGTTAGTCTCTGCAAACAGCTGTCAAGTGAAACAAAGAGAAGTCTTAAACAACGCTGTATATTTGTAATGTTATTTCCGTTCAAAAGACACGAGGAGACACCAGGTCTTTTTATGGGTAGTAGGTTGTTTCTGAACATTAGAGGTTAGCCATGTCAAATATTAGTTAGCTTTACTTCAATCTACAGCTAGTTCGGAGATGAAAGATTAAACTCATGAGAAAGGGCTGCTGTCCAAAGTTGTATTTTGTTGTTCTGCCCAGACTCTGAGTGCGATATACACTTTGTCATGAGGACCCAACACTCTGCAAAGACACAGTCAACAGGGCTGATGGGAGGGAGCAGGATGTGATCGCTTTTAGGATTTCTATATCTCAATAACTGCTGGGAAATCACCTTAAGAAATCTAACTGAATCATTCATCAGTTCCATGATCTCTATATAGTAATATGGTTCCTTGTTAGGGACTTGGAACGGGCCAATCCTGAGTTGAAGCAAAATTCCATTGGTGGAGTTCATCAAAGACAAAGAAGACTGTAAGATCGTTCAAAAGGAGAGACGAGTTGTCCAAACGTCCGGTTGTCCAGCATGGTCATCCTCTCTCTTAAGGGCTTGAAGTCTCCATTCTCCTCCACAGTTGCTTCCCAGCAGCAACTGGTATTAATACTGCCTCAGACCATGACGATTTCTTTTAGGTATTGGCTTATCTCTATTGATAGGCCTATCTTCCTTGAATTTGTGTGCTTCCCTTTTAAAAGCATCTGAGCTAGTGCCCAGGTCATCACCACACCTTGTGGAAGTAAATTCCATATGGCATTAGATGCATTGGTGATCAAATTTTGATGGATCAGACCATTCTACAGTAAGCACGCTACTTTCACTCAGTGCAAAACAACATATGAACAGCGGGTCTAGTGACAAGGTCATGAAGGAAAGGAAAAAAACATGTATAAAAGCATGGCACACTTCCGCTTCATTTTCATTTGTGTTTTCTTTTCCTAGAGCTGCGCCCCCCCAAACCCTGTTTTTACCTTTGTGCAGATAACTGGGTGGTTTCCAAGCCTCTGCAGGGCTTTTTCAAACTGAACGACCTACTTCCAGATTGTGCAAAGGCTCTTCTCTCCTCCCAGGCTCACCCCAGAATGCATCCTGAGGCAAGGCTGGGAGGAGAGATGAGCCGTTGCGTGACCTGGAAGTGGGTTGTTCAGCTTGAAAAAGCCCTACAGAGGCTAGGAAACCACCCAGTTTGCCCGTGCAAAGGTAAAAAATGGGGATGGGAGGGGCTTTTTTCCTATTTTTTTTAAGTGGACCGGCGTAGGTCTGAGATCCGCGGTGAGACAAATCCGTGGATCCCAGATCCACAGATAGAAAGGCTCCACTGTACATCAATAGAAAAGCATATGTTTTGAATGCAGAAGGTCCCGGCTTCAATAGCTGTCACTTCTAGGCAAGACCCCACCTGAAATCTGTGCCACTGCTAGCTAGTCACTGCAGACAATATTGACCTAAATGAACCATTGGTCTGATTCAGTGTAAGGCAGCTTTCTGGGCTCCCAACCACTCTCTGAGACATGAATTTTCTAAGCGTAATGCAACCTGCCTCTTTCATTCCTCCCATCCCCATAACGTGTGGCATTTTGCTCATAATATGGAGATAATAACACTGGCCTGCCTAGTGGCAAGTATCAATGAAATCACATATGTGAGGTACTTAGAATTTCAACCAGACACTGTAGCTGTGCCTTTCAACAGTAGCTTGATGTGCAGACAGCAGCAGGTGATAATAATGTTTATCTCTGTGCCGTGAAAAGCTTTCACTTGCTGACTTTTCCACTTCAAAGGTGCAAGAACAGACCAGATTTGTTTCTTTTATGGCCAGTTGGCAACCCAACATGGAGCATTTAGAAATCTCAATCTCTCTCTCTCTCTCTCTCTCTCTCTCTCTCTCTCTCTCTCTCTCTCTCTCTCTCTCTCTCTGTGTGTATGCATATCCCTTGCATCTGGCATTAAGAGATAGCCTACTACTGGGTCATTCCGTGTCAAATCAACCAATGAAAAATCCTTGACGTCACGGATTTTGCTCATTTTCGGTACATTTGTAGCTTACCATGAGATGTTTAAAAATTATTTTTTTCAGATTTTTTTGTCCATCCGTTTTTGAGATATTGAATGTTCAAAATTGCCAAAAAAGGCCAAAATCCACTTGTCACCATACATTCAAACGCCAGTTACAGGATAACGATGAACACTACAGACATGGGACAGGTGTCGTTTGAAAGCTTATGAATCGGGCTTTCATTTGATATACAACATGATAAAATTGTAAATTTTCAAGAAATTCAAAAATATTCAAATAATATTAATTTTGAAATTTTGAAAAATTGAACTTTTTAAAAATTTTCAAAAAAATCATACTTAAAGGTATATGTCTTGTAGTCAATCAGTCAAAATTTCAAGATGGTATCTCAATGGTATCATACAAAAATTAAATTTTCTTGTTGGCAGTGACCAGGAATTAAACCCCTCAAGTCCATTTTTCTACAGTTTTTATTAAGTTTAATTCATTAACTGTTTGATAATTACATGATTTGAAATATGGAGGAGAATAAGTGGTCAAAAAACTGTTGCAGCCCTTTTAAAAAAAGGGGGGCACTGGGTTAGTAAAGACTTGAGGAATGTAACTGATTGGATGGTTTCACTAAATAGTGAAATCAAACCACACATGAATAGAAGCCTTGTCAGATGGAAAACAATATACTTGAAAAGGAAATTCCTCCTGAGAATTATGAGTTTCCTGGTCTTAGTCATATAAAGGAGTCTGAGTATTTGGACCCTGATACAGCTTTAAGCCACTTAAATGCCTCTTTGACCTCCCTTGGTGAGTCAAGAAGAAAGTATCTAAAGTGCAAAGAAAAGATGGGGAAGATTAAAAGGACCTACAAATAATTATTTTTTTACTTCTGAAGATGATTTAGATGAGGAAAAATGTCACTGTGCTGATTCAGAAATTATTCAGCAACTAAAGGAAAATTTTAAAACTACGAACAGAAGTAAAAAGCTCATGATTTTGATAGTTTTACTAAAAAGCTGATCCTGTAAAAGAATAGAAAGTGAATTCATGCTCTATAAATCTATCTCTATAAGTCCTGTTATAAATTTTTGGATTCATTTCAGTTTACCACCTAATTTTATCAATGTAAACTGTAGAAAAATGGACTTGAGGGGTTTAATTCCTGGTCACTGCCAACAAGAAAATTTAATTTTTGTATGATACCATTGAGATACCATCTTGAAATTTTGACTGATTGACTACAAGACATATACCTTTAAGTGTGATTTTTTTGAAAATTTTAAAAAAGTTCAATTTTTCAAAATTAATATTATTTGAATATTTTTGAATTTCTTGAAAATTTACAATGTTGTCATGTTGTATATCAAATGAAAGCCCTATTCATAAGCTTTCAAACGACACCTGTCCCATGTCTGTAGTGTTCATCGTTATCCTGTAAATGGCGTTTGTATGTATGGTGACAAGTGGATTTTGGCCTTTTTTTGGCAATTTAGAACATTCAATATCTCAAAAACGGATGGACAAAAAAATCTGAAAAAAATAATTTTTAAACATCTCATGGTAAGCTACAAATGTACCGAAAATGAGCAAAATCCGTGACATCAAGTTCCAAAATGTATTTTTTATTGGTTGATTTGACACGGAATGACCCTACTAAAACTAGGAGGTTGCATATACCCATCATGGCTTTTAACCTGTGATGGACATAAATCTGTTTAGTTCCCTTTTAAAGGCATCCAGACCAGGTGCTATCACCACATCTTGTGGCAAGGAGTTCCACAGATTAATTTCACGCTGGGTAAATAAACATTTTCTTTTGTCTGTTCTAATTCTCCCGCCACTCAATTTTAGTGGATGTCCCCTAGCTCTGGTGTTGTGTGCGAGGGAAAAAAACTTCTCTCTATCCACTCTCTCCACCCCATGCATAATTTTATATATCTCAATCATGCCCCCATCATCTCAGTCTAAACTAACTTTCCATACAACAATGCAGTGGCACCCACTCACTAGCGTCGCTGCAGTGGGCGGAGCTCTAAGTTCCGCCAAGGTTCCGACCCTCCGTTACACCGGAGCATGAAGCAGCCCCGCCCCCTCGCCTTCGGAACCATTCAAGGCGGTGAAAGTGCTGCTTTCACCGCCTTGAATGGTTCCGAAGGCGAGGGGTTGGGGTCGCTTCGTGCTCCGGTGTAATGGAGGGTCGGCGGAACTTAGAGCTCCGCCCCCCCTGCAGCGACGCCAGTGCACCCACTGTATCCCAGAGGGGAGTTTTGGCTCTGGAGGCCGCCTCGAGTTAAGGAAACATTTGTTCCCTTGCCCTGGGGTAAGCCCATGCCGGGCTGCCGGATCTACTTGGACCCGGGTTGGGGGATTGAGGCTGAAAGTGGGTGCCGCTGCTGCAGAACCTGCCCCCTTCCCAGTCCTGATCTGCTGTCCTCCCCACCCCCATCGCGATCTCGTTGTGCCCACCCCCTCCTCCCTCCCACCCCCTGCGCACACTTAACTGTGCCGCCATCTGGAAGCCCCTGGCATGTGAAGCTGATCGAGATCGTGGTTGAGACTTATAAAATTATGCATGGGATGGAGAGAGTGGATAGAGGGAAATTCTTCTCCCTCTCGCACAACACCAGAACCAGGGGACACGCACTAAAATTGAGTGGAGGGAGAGTTAGAACAGACAAAAGAAAATATTTCTTTACCCAGCGTGTGATTCATCTGTGGAACTCCTTGCCACAGGATGTGGTGATGGCACCTGGCCTAGATGCCTTTAAAAGGGGTTTGGACAAATTCATGGAGGAAAAGACCATCACAGGTTACAAGCCATAAGCAACCTCCTGGTTTTAGAAGTGGGTTTTCTCTGTGCCAGGTGCAAGGGAGTGGCGACTGGACACAGGTATCTTGTTGTCTCGTGTGCTCCCTGAGGCATCTGGTGGGGCCACTGTGTGACACAGGAAGCTGGACTAGATGGGCTTTTGGCCTGATCCAGCAGGGCTCTTCTTATGTTCTTATGTTAAGCTGGCCACTTGCAGTGGCAGCCAGGCTATGCGCTCCAGTGAGTTGCCTTTTGCAGCAGCTGGAAAGCGCTCGTTCCTGGCATACGCCGCAAATGGGCCGTCATGTGATGGCTTAGGGAGAGCTAAGCTGAAATACTTGCTCTGCCATAAAGCTATTTGAGGTCATAGTCGCTTAGGAAGCAAACCACTGCTCTAGGGCGCAATTCTCGTTAGGAAAATAGTGCAAGGGAAAAGAGTTACCCCCCTCCTCTATGTGTGGCACAGGCCCAGCCAGAATCAGTCCCCTGTGGCATCACATCTGAGAAGGAGAACATTTGCTATATCCTGTGTTTATGTGCATGTCTAGTTTAACCCTTTCTTGGTAGCCTGAGGTATTGGATCTCATCCCAATGCAGGCATGTTGTGAGGCTAAGATAGAATCACCAACATGGCCCCAAATTCCTTGGAGAAAGAATAGGATACAGGTATGATGGTGTTGCATGTTCTTGTGACACTGCTCTGCTATATCTTCTGGAATTTGGATGACTCTTTTCTCCAGCCCATTGTTATATGATATTAGTGGGGTTCAGAGCTGTTTTGCTGGGATTTTATCCACCATGTACTACAGAGAGAACATTGGCCAGCTTGCTGCTGAAAGGTAGACAAAGGATTTTCTCTTGCTCCTGCTGCCGCTGCCTCTGAGTGAACTGTGACTAGACAAGCTGAAACAGAACGAAAGAGTTTACAAGGTCCCGAGAATTATCTCTCTGAAGCCAGCTGAATTTCAGCCAAAGTAATCAGCCACTTTGTTTTACAGAAAGAGAGCTGGGGAAAAAAAAAGTGTGACAGTGGGTCATTTGGATTGAAAACAGCAATCGCGATGACCAGGTTAACAACGTTCGAGATGATTTTATTTGATAGAATGAAATGTTTGAACAAACCGTGAGAGAGCAAATGCACCATTCGGGAGCCATAGAGTTAGTTCTGCATCTCAGCGTGTTTCTGCTTGGCAGGGCGGCTGCAGAGACAGACTGCTCGGGAAATCGATTCTACCTGTTCAACCAGGAGGGGGCCCTGGGACTATACAGAAGAAGTCCCATTATGAGTCTTTCTCCTGTTTGCTCCTGTGGTTGCTCCGTGAAGTGAGACTTCTGAGTGGCAGTCCTACTCCCTCCCGTTTGCATCCAAAATCTTTGTTGTTGTTGGCGGAACACCGCACAGGAAAATGTTGCCATGTTGCAGGGCTTGAACCTCCATCTTCCGGTTCTCATTTCAGTGCCCTTTCCTGGGGGATGTTCCCTATGGCCTTCCTCTTTTCTGCTCTTTCGTGCCCATGTGACTTTCTGCCTTGCCAAATGCTTTTTGTGTTCATATTGGCACTGCTGTGGCTGCCATTTCTGGTGTCCTAAGTATCTGAATGAGGATATTGTTCCCACAGTAGAGCTTGATGTGTCCTTCTGGCCATGGGTTCTCCATGCATTCCATCTATCCACTGGGCTGGGTGTTGGAACTGAATTGGCACATCTTCCATAAGAACATAAGAAGAGCCCTGCTGGATCAGGCCAAAAGCCCATCTGGTCCAGCTTCCTGTGTCACACAGTGGCCCCACCAGATGCCTCAGGGAGCACACAAGACAACAAGATAACCTGTGTCCAGTCGCCACTCCCTTGCACCTGGCACAGAGAAAACCCACTTCTAAAAACCAGGAGGTTGCTTATGGCTTGTAACATGTGATGGTCTTTTCCTCCATGAATCTGTCCAAACCCCTTTTAAAGGCATCTAGGCCAGATGCCATCACCACATCCTGTGGCAAGGAGTTCCACAGATGAATTACACGCTGGGTAAAGAAATATTTTCTTTTGTCTGTTCTAACTCTCCCTCCACTCAATTTTAGTGCATGTCCCCTGGTTCTGGTGTTGTGCGAGAGGGAGAAGAAGTTCCCTCTATCCACTCTCTCCATCCCATGCATAATTTTATAAGTCTCAATCATGTCCCCCCTCAGGCGCCTTTTTTCTAGGCTGAAAAGCCCCAGACGCTGTAGCCTTTCCTCGTAAGGGAGGTGCTCCAGCCCACGAATCATTCTGGTTGCTCTTTTCTGCACCTTTTCCAATTCAACTATATCCTTTTTGAGGTGTGGTGACCAGAACTGGACACAATACTCCTGATGTGGCCTTATCATCGATTTGTACAAAGGCATAATGATATTGGCCGTTTTATTCTCAATCCCTTTTTTAATGATCCCGAGCATGGAATTGGCCTTCTTCACAGCCGCCGCACACTGGGTCGACACTTTCATCGACCTTTCCACCAGCACCCCAAGATCTCTCTCTTGATCCGTCACAGACAACTCAGAACCCATTAGCGTATATGTGAAATTTTGGTTTCTTGCCCCAATGTGCATCACTTTGCACTTACATTGAAGCGCATCTGCCATTTTGCTGCCCTTTGTCCCAGTTTGGAGAGGTCCTTCTGGAGCTCTTCACAATCCCTGCTGGTCTTCACCACCCGGAAAAGTTTAGTGTCATCTGCAAACTTGGCCTATCCCCGACTCCAGGTCATTTATGAATAAGTTGAAAAGCACCGGTCCCAAGACCGATCCTTGGGGCACACCGCTTTTCACCTCTCGCCATTGTGAAAATTGCCTATTGACTCCCACTCGCTGTTTCCTGGTCTTCAACCAGTTCCTAATCCACAAGAGGACCTGCCCTCTTATTCACTGACTGTGGAGTTTTCTCAGGAGCCTTTCATGAGGGACCGTGTCAAACGCCTTCTGAAAATCCAGATATATAATATCTACGGGTTCGCTCGCATCCACATGCCTGTTGACCTTTTCAAAAAATTCTAACAGGTTTGTGAGGCAAGAGTTCCCCTTGCAGAAGCCATGCTGACTCTCCCTCAGCAGAGCTTGTTCTTCTATGTATTTTAAGATTTTATCCTTAATCAGACTTTCCACCGTCTTCCCTGGAACAGAGGTTAGGCTGACCGGCCTGTAGTTTCCCGGGTCCCCCCTCCTTCCTTTTTTAAAGATTGGCGTGACATTAGCTATCCTCCAATCCTCTGGCACATTGGCCGTTTTAAGGGATAATTTGCATATTTGGGTCAAGTGGTCAGCAACTTCATTCTTGAGTTCCTTCAGAACTCTGGGGTGGATGCCATCCGGGCCTGGTGATTTATTGATCTTTATTTTGTCAATTAAGTCTGAGACGTCTTCTCTTTTAACCTCTATTTGACTTAATTCTTTATTCAGGGGAGACCGTTCCGGCAGCGGTATTTGCCCGAGGTCTTCTGCCGTGAAGACAGATGCAAAGAACTCATTTAATTTCTCTGCAGTCTCCAAGTCCCCTTTTATCACCCCTTTCTCTCCCTCACCATCCAGCGGACCAACCGTTTCCCTGGCAGGTTTCCTGCTTCTAACATATTTGAAGAAGCTTTTATTATTCCCTTTTATGTTGCCTGCCATACATTCCTCAAAGTCTTTCTTGGCCTCCCGTATCATCTTTTTACACTTCTTTTGCCACAGTTTGTGCTCCTGTTTATTTTCCTCACTAGGGTAAGACTTCCATTTACGGAAGGAAGCTTCCTTGCCTTTTATAGCCTCCTTAACTGTGCTTGTTAGCCATGCCGGCACCCTCCTGGACTTGGTCGAGCCCTTCCTCCTTCGTGGGATACACTCCCACTGGGCCTCTATGACTGTTGTTTTAAACAGCCTCCATGCACTCTGGAGTGATTGGACTCTTTTTACCTTCCCTTTCAGCTTTTTTTTAACTAGTCTCCTCATTTTGGGGAAGTCAGCCCTTCGGAAGTCAAGGGTTTTCGTGTCAGATTTGCTCGGCACTCTCCCCCCGACATGCATGGCGAAACAGATTGCAGCATGGTCACTATTCCCCAACGGTTCGGTAACATTTACCTCCCTGACCAGATCTTGAGTGCCACACAATATCAAGTCCAGAGTCACCTGTCCTCTGGTCGGTTCCGTGACAAGCTGCTCTAAGGCACAGTCATTTAACATATCCAGAAATCCAGTCTCTCTTTCATGACCTGAGCATGAATTGACCCAGTCGATGTGAGGATAATTGAAGTCCCCCATGACTACAACCCTGTCTCTCGTTGACACCTCCCTGATTTGCTTCCTCATTTCAAGATCCCCTTCAGGTTTTTGATCTGGAGGACGGTAGCATGCCCCTACTATTACATCACTCTTTGAGCCTGGTAATCTAACCCACAGTGATTCTACGGAGGAGTCAGAGCCCCCCTCCAGCTCTACTCTGGTGGATTCTACCCCCTCTTTGACATAGATGGCCACCCCACCTCCAACACGCCCCTCTCTGTCCCTCCTATAGAGTTTATATCCTGGAATTGCAGTATCCCACTGGTTCTCCGCATTCCACCAGGTTTCTGTTATACCTACTATGTCAATGTTTTCCCTAGCCACCAAACATTCCAGTTCTCCCATCTTTGCCCGTAGACTTCGGGCATTTGCATAAAAGCACTTATATACCTGGTCCCCCCAAGAAGGGCTGCATGTTTGCACCTTTATTCCTGCAGCCTTCTGTCCTGCTAGACTGGCTGTCATGTCCCATCACGCTACCACTCCCAATTTTTACTCTGCTATTACTTGACTGTTCCCCATCATCTGCACCCTCATTCCCTAGGGATGAGGAGTCCCGAACCGGATGCCCCTCGGCTCCTGTCGGCTTTCCCCCAGGAGTCAGTTTAAAAGCTGCTCTGCCACCTTCTTAATGTTACGCGCCAGCAGTCTGGTTCCGTTTTGGTTCAAGTGAAGCCCGTCCCTCTTGTACAGGCCCGGCTTGTCCCAAAACGTTCCCCAGTGCCTAACAAACTTAAACCCCTCCTCCTGACACCAGTGTCTCATCCACGCATTGAGACCCCTGAGCTCCGCCTGCCTAGCTGGCCCTGCGTGTGGAACAGGTAGCACTTCTGAGAACGCTACCTTTGGGGTCCTGGATTTGAGCTTCCTACCTAGCAACCTAAATTTGGCCTCCAGGACCGCCCGGCTACATTTCCCCACGTCGTTGGTGCCAACATGCACCACAACCGCTACCTCCTCCCCAGCACTCTCTACCAGCCTATCTAGACGAGAGGTGATGTCCGCAACCTTTGCACGAGGTAGGCAAGTCACCGTGCGGTCCTCACATCCGTCACTGACCCCCCTCTCTATGTTCCTGACTATAGAGTCACCCACGACAAGAAGCCCCTTCGCCCCCTCCCCAGAGGAGTATCCGTAGTGCGACTGGATACAGGCCCATCACCTGAAGAAGGGGTCCCCACTGTGGGATTGTTTCCCTCTTTTCCAGAGCGACGTCCTCCAGCCCTGAGACTCCCTTTCCTGGCAGCTGAGGAGCTGGCCAACTGAGGGTGGGACGATGCCTCCACGTCCCTAGAAGTCTCACCCTGGTTCCTCTCTACCTGTCTCTGCTTCTCCAGGTCAGCAACCGTGGCTTCAAGGGAGCGAACCCGTTCCCTGAGAGCCTGGAGCTCTTTGCACCGAGCCCACACCCATGACTTGTGCCCAAGAGGCAGATAGTCATACATGTGACACTCAGTGCAAAACACTGGATAGCCCCCACCCTTCTGCTGGCTGTCTGACTGCATAGCTTTTGAGTGTAAATTATGGATTTATCCAAGTTTGGGTACCTTAATGTCGTTGGAGCTCTCCTCTCTTCAAGGTTGTTGGAGCTCTCCTCTCTTCCTCTCTCCTCTCCACAGAGGAGAAGTGCCAGGCAGTGTGTGGGGCCTGGCTTCCTCACCCCACTGCTGAACTCGCCCAGCTACTTAACTCCCTGTGTCTTTTTTACCTTGCCACTTTGTCCCAGTGAGCCACTGCGTCCCAGTGAGGCCACTCGCTGCTCCTAAAAGGACTCACTTGTAAACCAGCCCCAGATTTAAACTGTTGTGTAGCTCCTCCCCCTGCCTACCTGAAAGTTTGAAAAGATTGGCCTCTAAGAGGGGCGGGGCCTGATGGGGTTTACTGGCAGGAAATTCCTGTTGCTATTGTTCCTGCTGGTGCTGCCTCAATTTACGTCTGGCCTACTATACCATGCGGTCTGTATGTTTTAAACTGTATGTTTTAAATTCTGTTTAAGTTTAACTCTGCTTAAGGTGTAGTTTAGCTTGCTTTCTCCCCTTCTTTTAGCCTCCTCCAGTTTTGGGCTCCTACTCTAAAGTAGACTCAGGTCTCTGCCCTGGGCTTTTACTCTTGAGTAAACACTGGTTTTACTCAGAGTAGACCTGTTTAGATTTGGACTGCAATTCTCTTTAGAATCCGCTCCCAGGCTTGTCCAGTTTCTGCCCCTGTCTTTTAGATAGGTGCTTGTTTGTTTATTTGAATCTATTTAATTTCCCCACCTAGCTTCTGTGCCTGTGTCCTAGCTACTGGACCTTAAAATTCCCCTCCTCAGGTTATATTTAGTTCTACTTAGCTAGGCTTAGTTCTTAGCTAGGCTTAGTTCTATCCTAAGTTTAAGGTAGCTTTAACCAAGTCCTTTACAGTTAATGGTAAATTAAAGTTAGACAAAGCTGCACAACTGAGAGAGTTAACTTACCTTCTCCTCGCCCAGCTGCTTAACTTGCTGTGTCTTTTTTACCTTGCCACTTTGTCCCAGTGAGCCACTTGGTCCCAGTGAGGCCACTCATTGCTCCTTCCTTTCCTGTCTGGCCCTGGCTGTTTGCTATCTGTTTACCGGCGGATTCAAACTTCAGGAAGCCTTGAAGTTAATGATTAGAGGAGTCAGTTGCTGCCTTCCATGCGTGGCTGCACTGGGGTCTCATTCTGGCCACCTGTGAATTGTGTAAGTCTACAGGGTTGGGCAACATGAGAACATAAGAACAGCCGAAGGCCCATCTAGTCCAGCTTCCTGAATTTCACAGCGGCCCCACCAGATGCCTCCGAGAGCACATAGTCAACAAGATAACCTGTTTCCTGCTGTCACTCCCTTGCACCTGGCACAGAGAAAACCTACTTCTAAAGCCAGGAGGTTGCTTATGGCTTGTAACCTGTGATGGTCTTTTCCTCCATGAATCTGTCCAAACCCCTTTCAAAGGCATCTAGGCCAGGTGCCATCACCACACCCTGTGGCAAGGAGTTCCACAGATGAACTACACGCTGGGTGAAGAACTGTTTTCTTTCGAGGGAGTTATTGGGCCACTGCTATCTACTTAAAAAAGCTATTTACTTAATAAGGGGGTAACTCTTTTCCCTTGCACTGTTTTCCTAACGAGAATTGCACCCTAGAGCAGTGGTGTGCCTTCTATGCATGGCTAATGTGGAGACATGATTGGTACCCACTATTGTGATTGGTGGATGGTGAGAGAGTTGCCAGAGACACTGGCAGGAGTGACTGTTGGTATTGCTACGTTGGTTTTTTTTTTCTATAGCAATTCTTGTGCTGTTGACGTTGCTGTTGGTTGAACATAGGATCACAACTATGTTCCCAACAAGACCCAGCCCAAAGCCCTCTGGTTCCTAAGATTTGTTGCCACCTACACCCCTGCAGTGTGCAATGCATGCCATGTAGGTTTTTTTTTTCCCTCCTGCCCCTGGATCACCCCCAAATCTCAACCCCCTACCCGAGATCACCACACCATCCCCTGCCCCTACCAGCCCCTGGATCACACTACCACCTGTCCAGTCCCTGGATCAACCCCCCATCCCAAATACCTCAGCCCCCACATCATCCCCTTCTGCCCTTCACCAGCGTCTGGATTGTACCTCCATACCCCATCTCTCCTCTACTTCTTTCTGCTGCTGCCCCTTCTCCCTCCCACTCTCTGCCATTTGAAAAGGCAGCAAGGGCAGGGAAGGGGCAGATAAAATGTTCTCTCCCCCTTCCCTGCCCTTGTTGCCTTTTCAAATGGCAGAAAGGGAGAGGAAGTGGACACAAGAGCCACTCTAGGCAGCCACTCTTCTCTTCTGTCACCTCTTAATTGACAGAAGAGAAGAGTGGCTGCCTAGAGTGGCTCTTGTGTCCACTTCCTCTCCCTTTCCTGCCCGCTCTGTCTTTTTAAACGGAGCTGGTAGGAAAAAAGAGGAGGGCAGTAGCAGTGTGATAGTCGTAGCGATTACCTGATCATACTGCTGTCACGTAATGTGCAGTCAGGTCACCCTCTAACTGGGGCTCATAAGAGACCTGGCCCTGGTTCCAACAATGTTAGACGTTAGGTATTAGACCTGGCATAGCAGCCACCCAGTGTTGTGGGACCACAGGATCAACTTGTCAAAAAGTGCAAAAGTGTGCACTGTATGTTAAGAACACTCTCCTTCCTTGCCCTCCCTAAATGGCACCCCTTCTTTCTGAAGATGCCTGTTCAAATAGTTTAACATCAATTGTTCAACATTCCTATCAGTTTTTGTTGCGAATGTACCAAGTACGGAATTCAGGTTTGATCTTCATGTGAAATGGAAGCTGCTCCATTTTCGGGGGCAAGGAAGTGGTGGAACTGGGGGGGGGGGATAGGGATAATTGTTTGTGACCGGAGCTATTAAGATTGCCTTTGTGCCAAATGCATTTGGATTCTGGTTGGTAGCTTTTGGGGGGTTGGTTGGTTTTCATTTCTGATTTTAATGTTCTGTATTGATTTTACTGTACTGCACTTAGAGGCTCTCCAACAGGCACCTTATTACTGTAAATAAAATAAGATAAATACCTTGGGTTTTGTTTTTGTTTTTTGCTTTTAACGTGTCTGGCAGCTGCAGCTGGCGCCGCAGCCGCCTCCATACTTAAACCAAGTTGGCATGATTACCATTCATCAGCAGGGCAGCTGCCCAGGTTTGCAAGTCTGGGATAGTCATGAAAAAGCAGCAGCAAGCATCGTGTGTGATGGAAAAAAGAGATGGGCAATGCACGGAACATGGGAATCAAACACACCTGGATTGAACAAATTCCCTTCTTACTCAGTTGGTTTTTTCCTCTTCGCTGGTAATGCAACTCTTTCTCCACCATACATCACTTTTAAACGGGCAAAGTGTGTGTGTGTGTGTGTGTGTGTGTGTGTGTGTGTGTGTGTGTGTGTGTGTGTGTGTGTGTGTGTGTGTGTGTATCTTCAGCCTCACATTTGGTCTGTAAAATAAATCACTGTTCATTCTTATTGGCAGTAGGTGCAGAGCTGAACAAAGGAAGCACATTTTCAACACTACATAATTATTCAATGCTGCAAGATGCAGTGATAGCAGCAACTAACCCAAATGATGTCTTGGTCCCAAACCATTTAGGGCTTTAAAGAATTAGGGGCAGCATGGCCCAGAATGCTGCCCAATGCAGCCTTGAATCTGTCGCTGCCGCCTCTGCACTACAAAAAGGGGGAGGGAAAGCCCCTTATCCTGTGGTCCCTGTAAATAAAACCGGAAGTCCTGTCCTTCCACGTTCGAAGAAATTGCACATGGAGCACAGTAAGAAGGCTGATTATCTATTTTCTGCTCACTTTTAGCGAGGCTGTCCCTGCCTAGAATTGAACTTGGGAACAAATTGATAACCAATGAAGTCAGAATAGCATTGGAGTCATACAGTTAGAATATTTGTCACTTAAAAGCAGTAATGCCACTAGCCCTCCCGGCGCCTGGGCCAAGGGGGTGGGGCCTAAGTGATGTGACGTTGTCGCGGCCAGCGCGACTCCGAACACGCCCCCCCGCCGGTTTTGGCACCTTTTTGGAGCCGTTCGAGCTCCAGGGAGAGTGGGAGGCCCAAAACATCGCGTGGGTAAGAACCCCCCTAACACTGACTGCGCCCCCCATGCCCGTGCCCGCGCCCCCACCCAGAGCAGCTGCTCCGCGCGCTCCATCCTACTTCCGCCTCTGCCTACATTTTGGACTGACTCTGACTGCAGTTTCCGAACATATTTCATGGTCACTTCCTGCTCAACCAACACAACTCTTCCACCCTCAACATGCCAAAGGGTAGCACCTGTGCATGGTTCTCTGCTGCCAGGAATGCAGCAGTGCATTCCCATCCCAAATCCCATCCCAAATGGGATTCCTATCCCAAAACCAGCAGTGCATTCCCATTCCCACCGGCGAGTGCAACCCCATCTGGAGTCAATTCCTGTATTTATTTTATTCCTTGTAGCGATTTCGGAATTACGAGTAAAATAGCCATGTAGTAGCTAACAGGACAGCCAGAATAAAAATCAATTCTGCTTGTGTCTTCCGTTGCTGGGGCTCACAAGACAGACAGAAAATTTATTTAAAACTCACAGCCCAGTAGTCTCACTCCTGTTTTATTCCTGTTAGAGCTTAGGGGAAGTGGGTCATTCAGACCCACACTATTGGTTTTGCAAGGATAGTGGATCTTGACCACCAGTAGAGACTCTCTCCAACAGTTCCCCTCATTGTCCTCCAGCATCATCGTACCTGGACATCTCATTTGACAACTACAGGGAATGGTTCTCATTTTACAGACTAGCTTATTAAGGAGAGTGAGTCCAGTTAAGATCATCTAGAGTCCCCATGTGATTCTAGATTTCAAAAGTGGACGTTTTGGCTGCTGCAAGTCTTGTGGCCATCGGATGAATTGGCAGGGGCCCTGGGAGGGCATGGCTTCACTATATTATGAGTAGAGGTGGTGGGACTTGAACCAAGGTTTCCCATATTCTCTGTCTGTCTGTCTGTCTGTCTGTCTGTCTGTCTGTCACACACACACACACACACACACACACACACACACACACACACATATTCGTCATATTATTACAAAATGCTAAGATTTTCTCCTGCAGGATTGAACAGATATAGCTGCCATTGGTCCTTGTATCTCAGTATCATTGCCATTGGCTGGCAGCAGCTGCCCAGTATGTCTTGCCCTACCTGGGGCTGCCCACTGGCGTCACTACAGGGGGGGCGGAGCTCTAAGTTCTTCCGTGATCCGAGCCTCCGTTACACAGAGGAACAAAGAGCCCTCGCGCCTTCCGACCCATTCAAAGCGGTGAAAACAACGCGCAGGGAGTCTCCTGCGCATTGTTTTCACTGCTTTGACTGGTTCGGAAGACGCGGGGGCAGGGCGCTTCGTTCCTCCGTGTAACGGAGGCTCGGATCACGGAAGAACTTAGAGCTCCGCCCTCCCTGTAGTGACGCCAGTGGGGCTGCCAGAGATTGAACTTGGGGCCTGTTACCTGCTGTGCCACCAACTTCAGACAACAGCACTGAGCACTCCGCAACACAGATATTGGAGAATTCACATCCTTATCATGCTTTGAAGTCTTGCTGTTTCTTACAGAAATACTCACAGGGCAAACTCAAGTTATTTTTTTTACATGAATAAACTAGTTTTCAATTAGGTAGGCCAAACTATCTTGAACACAGCTGTGAAAAGGACTGTAAATAGATTGTGCACATACATCATTATAAATTGTCAAAATAATGCCTAAAAATAATATGCCAAAGAAAACGGGGGGTAGGGAGGAACACATGAAAAATAATCAAGCAGGGTAAAAACTGAGTGAGATTAATTTTAGTCAGAAGCTTATACGTGGCACATTGTGTTTTCTGGCCTGAACAGAAAATGCCTGCTGTGTGAGGGTGTTCAGAACTTCATTAAATTGTAATCTGTGTACACAACAGTAGTACTGTGCAAATAAATGTTGTGAAACAAAATAAATAACTTTTGAGGAGTGAATGAAGCTGGCAGTAGTTTGCTAATTAACTAGAACAAAGAAAGAGCTCTCATGAAATCTGAAGAAAGAAATCCAAAAATTGCCCTAAAACCTGCCATGTCACTCATCTTCCTTTCCAATGTTTTCCCTTCAGTCAGGTTGTCCTCCCTCCCCGACCATGCTCAAGAATCTCAAAAAGGGATAAGAAGAGCCCTGCTGGCAGCAGCTTAACTAGATAATTTGGCGCCTGGTTCAGGGGGGGATTTGGCGCCCTTAGGGAACGTTCAAAATATCTTAAATCCGGGGGTGGGGGTGCCGCGCTCGGGGGGCGACCCGGCGGGACCCTGCACCGGGCACCCCCCCGAGCGCGGACCTGGCCGGCTTACCTCCTTTCCCTGGAGTGAAGGCTGACAGGAATGAACACACTCAGGAAGCAGCGTTCAGTTCATTCAGTTCAAGCATTGAAGCGCCGGCCACGCCGCGCCTGGGCAGCCGGCAGCGCGGCAGGCACAGCAGAAGTGAGTCTGTGTGCCCCCTCCTTTCAATTCCCCGCCTCGAGTCGAAGCAGCGGAAGTTCAAAAGCGGTTCAAGCGGAGTTCGCGCAGCAGAAGTTCAAGTGAGTGTTCGTTCAAGACAAGTTGCCCCCTCCTTCAATTCCCCGCCCCCTCCTTCAATTCCCGGACTTGAATCTCCGAGTCGGACTCGAGTCAGACTCGAGTCTCCGAGTCGGACTCGAGTCTCAGTCTGGCGCCGGCACCGCGGCTTTGTCGCGGCGCCTCCGCATAGGTGGGCGCCTGGTTCGGCTGAACCACGTGTTCCACCGTCGTTATGCTACTGCCTGCTGGATCAGGCCAAAGGCCCATCTAGTCCAGCTTCCTGTATCACACAGTGGCCCCACTAGATGCCTCAGGGAGTACACAGCCAATAAGATAACCTGTTTACTGTTGTCACTCCCTTGCATCTGGCACAGAGAAAACCTACTTCTAAAGCCAGGAGGTTGCTTATGGCTTGTAACCTGTGATGGTCTTTTCCTCCATGAATCTATCCAAACCCCTTTTAAAGGCATCTAGGCCAGGTGCCATCACCACTTCCTGTGGCAAGGAGTTCCACAGATGAATTACACCCTGGGTAAAGAACTGCTCCAGTTTCTGGTATGCTAGAACGTTTCTGGTATGCTAGAATGACTACAAAACATGGAGTAGACTTCTAATAACATTATGCATAACCAAGAATGTCTGTATTCATCCATCTGTTCGGCTCTCCACCAGTATCTCTCCTTGATTTGAAATATCTTCGTGGGCTTAAGCACCTCCCTTATGAGGAAAGGCTACAGTGTTTGGGGCTTTTCAGTCTAGAAAAAAGGCACCTGAGGGGGGACATACTGAGACGTATAAAATTATGCATGGGATGGAGAGAGTGGATAGAGGGAAATTCTTCTCCCTCTCGCACAACACCAGAACCAGGGGACATGCACTAAAATTGAATGGAGGGAGAGTTAGAACGGACAAAAGAAAATATTTCTTTACCCAGCATGTAATTCATCTGTGGAACTCCTTGCCACAGGATGTGGTGATGGCATCTGGCCTAGATGCCTTTAAAAGGGGTTTGGACAGATTCATGGAGGAAAAGACCATCACAGGTTACAAGCCATAAGCAACCTCCTGGTTTTAGAAGTAGGTTTTCTCTGTGCCAGGTGCAGCGGAGTGGCAGCAGGAAACAGGTTATCTTGTTGTCTGTGTGCTCCCTGAGGCATCTGGTGGGGCCACTGTGTGATACAGGAAACTGGACTAGATGGGCCTTTGGCCTGATCCAGCAGGGCTTTTCTTATGTTCTTACGTTAACTATGCAAGTTTGCTCTGAGTGAACTTGTAGTGGTGAAGGAAGAGGTTGTGTTGATAGAGGAGAAGTGGTGGTGGTGAGGAAATGAGGTTGTGGGATTTTTGAATGAGAGCATAGTGGAGCTTTATGGTGGTAAAGAGGAAGGGACTGGATAAGGTGGTCAAAGGCGTTGCTCCAGTAGGGGTGGGGCCGTAAGTTTCGCTCGTCCTAGTCCCGTTTACCGAGCGAGCAGGAGGCGGCCCCGCCCCCTCACTGTCGGAGCCATTCCCGTGCGGAGAAAGCAGCAGGCAAGAGTTGCCTGCTGCTTTCTCCGCATGGGAATGGCTCCGACTGTGAGGGGGCGGGGCCGCCTCCTGCTCGCTCGGTAAAGAGACTAGGACGGAGCGTTACTTACAGCCCCGCCATTACCGGAGCGACGCCTTTGAAGGTGGTGGTTATTGTAGCTGAGTGAGGAGATTTTGGAAGTGATCTGGTGTGGTGAACACAGAAGAGGTAAAATAGAAGAAATGATGACAGCAAAGATAGATTGTACTAGAAGGTGAAGAGACGGAGGCAGAGAATGAAGGAAGCTGATTGTGTGGAAGTGGATGGGTGGATTCTTGCCAGGCAGGAACCCTGGGAAGGGGGGGTAGTGGTGGTACGAAGATCAACCTGCCTTGGCCCTCACATATTAAGATGGTGGTTCTGATACCAGAATTCCAAAGCCAATCGTGTCTTTAACAAGTGGTCAATGGTCACGTGCCTGAGCATCAGACATGTACTCTGCCATGGAGCTATGGCCTTTGCCTATCTCTAGCTGTGATTTCCTCTAGTTATCTCCTGCATTATAGTGACTAAAGTCAGGTAGTCACAGTGACTACCTGACTTTAGTCACTGTAATGCAGGAGATAAAGCTAGAACTGGGCCCAGGAGTTCTCATCTCTGTTCAAGCTCAAGGATAAGCACAGCCTTGACTACTTCTATTGTCACATCTCTTCATTTCCCCTTTGTAAGATGGTAGTTATAATTGCAGCTGCACCACAGAAAGAATGAACAAGACAGATTGTGAAGTCCTTTGTTCACGTAAAGTGCTATATATCAGAAAGAACGTCAATCAAACTGATCTTATTTTGAAACAGGCAAACAGAGCTTTAAGGTTCAGTTGTTACACACACACACACCATCGACCTTACATATTGGACCGTGTTGCCACTGCGTTATTAAATTTCAGGACTCCGTTTATGCATGCAAGTGTGTGCATCCTAGTTAGAAGCGAGCTGTCTCTAGGAAATAAATTATCCTTGGGTTATTTGCATGATGCTGGCTTCCCAAGACTTAGCTTTTAATAATCCATAGGCCTCTGCTCCTTTACAGATCACTCTTACTGTGTGTACCTTTGCAAGCAGTTAGTTTACTCCACATACATAAATTCTGCAACTCAGTTTCCAGGTCTCTTTTTCGTTTGGGCTGCAGGTATAATCGAAAGGTGACAATCTGCCTGGTTACCCTAGGGATTTACTTAGATCATGTCGTCCGGACTCGCTTACACTGGTTTCTAACACTCTTCTACATAGGAATCATTTGCCCCCAGAGTTCTAAGTTACCCCCAGGATACATGGCCTACCACTGAGCCCTGCCAATGCTTTCATCCCTAGGGCACCAGAAGTAATTGCTGTTTCATCGGATCCAGACCTTCTTGGAGGAAGAGGTCTCCTCTACTCACCATAAATTTGAATGCCCCACCATCAGGAATCTGCTGCCAATGGGACATTCAAAAGTTTGCAGGGAATATTTATTCAGGGACAGTGGCGTCGCTATGTGCCCCCGTGATGTCACTATCGGAAGTGGCGTCACTTCCACCGCCGTTGCACATCCCGTCGGAGACGCAGGGCGGGAGGGTGGACCAAACACATTGTCGCTGCTCCCGCCACCAAAACAGTTGGTTGTCGCTGCCAGTGGCTTTGTCACAATACCCCATGTGTCGCCCGGGGTGGACCGCCCCCCCCACACCCCTTGGCAACGCTTCTGTTCAGAGGCTTTGGTGATATGGGAGCAGCAGGTCACAGAGGCCTGGATGGGAGTCCTCATGACAGCTGGAGTTGCCTAAGGCATTACCAGATTTACCTGGCCTGCCACTTGTGCCAACTGTAGGTTCCTGTGTTCATTTCTCCTTGGGAGTTCTTTCCATCATCTCTTATTTGTTTATCACTGTACCAGTGCACATACTGCTCTGCAATAAGGATTGTGCATCCAGAAGAAAGTTCTGTGCCTTCCAGCATCTTAGCTCATGACAGAGTTTTTGAGCATATGGCTGTAACCCCCTCTCACAAGTATTGCAAGAAGCATCTCAGGCTGCTGCAAGCAGCTGCAAAAAGGTCATGCCTTCAGCGAGGTCATCTGGGACATGTGGCACAGTTCTGTTTCAATGTCCTTTTGTTGCGTCTTCTCCTTTTTGTTTTGCAGAAGTCTTGTTTTCACTCTCTTTCCTTTTTCAAACCTTGAGCTGCTGCTTATTTTTAACGACGGCCTCTTGCTTTCTGTATGTGCTGATCAATGGGCAAGGAGAAGCAAAGGTTATATTGCTCTGTTCTGCTCAATTAAAACCCACACATGACATCCAGGGTCTTACAGCACAACTCTATGCATGTCTACTCAGAAGAAAGTCTCATTGAGTTCAGTGAGACGTATTCCCAGGTAAGCGTGAATAGGATTGCAGCTTGAGATGCAGGCTCCAGCAACGTATCCTTCAGACATAAAAGATATAAGCTTTCACTTAAGAACTTAGAGAGGAGACGTTGCCGCTTCATTCTACATCTCATCTCCTATTCCCTGTTTGGTAGTGGAGATTCCTAGTACTTCAGTAAAGGAGGGGAACATCAGAGGTGTAGGTAGCCTCTCCGGCACCCCCCTGCGTGTACCGGCACAAGCCCCGCCCCCGCCAGTGGCATCCCCGCCCCCACCGCATCATGGTGAGAAATCCCCCCCCCCTGACATTTTCCCTCCAGCATAGAGCTCCTAGGAGCCCAGGCGGGCCAATCATAGAAGTTGCACGGCCGTTTTTCGACCGCCGCAGTGGCGCGCTTCCCCCCCCCCGCCTGCTTCCCGGGGCCCTCCCGTCTCATCGCTGACTCCGCTACTGGGGAACATTATTCCCATGTACCTCTCTTGACCTTCTTGCGGGTCAAGAAGCAACAGTTCGAACCGGCCATGGAACAACTGATTGGTTCAAAATTGGGAAGGGAGTACGGCAAGGCTGTATATTGTCACCCTGCTTATTTAACTTATATGCAGAGTACATTATGAGAAATGCAGGGCTGAATGAATCGCAAGCCGGAATCAAGATTGCCGGGAGAAATATCAACAACCTCAGATATGCAGACGATACCACCCTAATGGCAGAAAGTGAAGAAGAACTAAAGAGCCTCTTGATGAGAGTGAAAGAGGAGAGTACAAAAGTTGGCTTGAAACTCAACATTAATAAAACTAAGATCATGGCATCGGGTCCCATCAATTCCTGGCAAATAGAAGGGGCAGAAATGGAAGCAGTAACAGATTTTACTTTTCTGGGTTCCAAGATCACTGCAGACGGAGACAGCAGCCATGAAATTAAAAGACGCTTACTCCTTGGAAGGAAAGCTATGGCAAACTTAGACAGCATAATAAAAAGCAGAGATATCACCATGCCAACAAAAGTTCGTATAGTCAGGGCGATGGTGTTCCCAGTAGCAATGTATGGTTGCGAGAGTTGGACCATAAGGAAGGCTGAGCGCCGAAGAATAGATGCTTTTGAACTGTGGTGCTGGAGAAGACTCCTGAGAGTCCCTTGGACTGCTAGGAGATCAAATCAGTCAATTCTAAATGAAATCAAGCCTGACTGTTCCCTGGAAGGACAGGTACTAAGGCTGAAACTCAAATATTTTGGCCACCTAATGCGAAGAGAGGACTCTCTGGAGAAGACTCTGATGCTGGGAAAAATTGAAGGCAAAAGGAGAAGGGGAAGGCCAAGGATGAGATGGTTAGACAGCATCACCGATGCAACAAACATGAAAATGAGCAAACTCAGGAAGATAGTGGAGGACAGGAAGGCCTGGCGGGATATGGTTCATGGGATCACGAAGGGTCGGACACGACTTAACGACTGAACAACAACAACCTCTCCCATCTTTCCATTGGCCTTCCTGTGCTCTCTCATGGCCCCTGTTCATTTGAATGGAGTCATTCATTTAACTCCAGCTGACTTTGGTTTTATTGTAGCCCACATTCCATTGGCCATTTTAGATGGGGAGGCATGAGAAAATGGAAGCAGAAAGAGGTTCATATACATTTCCCCAGGATTGTATTATTGTAGCAACTGGAATACAGCACACCATTTTATTTTATTTTTAAAACAACCATTCTAGTCACTGGATAAGACTTTTTTGTTTGCCATAATCTGATTAACTGGTTCTCCATAATGGATAGGGATCGAGTGCCATTTTGTTTTTAATGCTTCTTTTTATATAAGTATGGCTGAGCAATCGTTTCTATAACTGTTTCCCCATCCTCTGTTTAGTTTTTTTTAAAACCACAAACCATCCAATGAGACATCTAATTTTCATTTCCAAAAAGCTGCATTAAAAGAATTAATGATCAATTTATAATGACCTAAATTTATGGGAAACAAGACTTTCCCCAGAGGAATAATTCTTTTATTTATGTCTATGACTGCAATTCCGTGCACACTTACCTAGGAGCAAGGCCAACTGAATTCAGTAAACATGCAAATGAATATGATTATACTGCAAGTATTTCAGGGCAATGCTTGTGGCAATAGGACAGGGCAGTCCTATTGATTGTGAGATGGGATCTCTCCTAGAAGTGCTGTCCTGCCCAACTAACAAAGGACACCATTGTCCCAGATGTCACAGCCCAAATCTATCCTTTCACCCATCATAGCATGCAGCTGTGCCAAAACAGGCTGCACTGATTACTATGGTGAGAGGGGCAGATCAGGAGGCTGGGGAGGAGAAAGAAAAAAAATATTTTCTCTTACCCCTTCATAAGCCTACCGATCATCTCCTTGGACCTGCGCCAGCTCTTTAGCTGACACAAGTCCAAGGCAATGAAGGGGGAGTGCTGCTTGCTATCGGAGGGGTGCCACCCCCGTCTGACTCCATCACGCCACCAGCCCTCTTCCCATTCCACCCTTCCTGGCGACTTGCCTGAGTCAGCATGCCTTCCCCAGCCCGCTGCCATGTGTGGGGCCGCTCCGGCCACTCCAATGGCTGTCTGGAAGCGTGTACTTACAGTACTTCCATGGCTCCTAGCAAAATGGCGGCATTTAAATTTGCAAAATAAGAAATGCTGGAATGCTTAGAAATGTTATCCTTTGCCTTGGAGTTACTTCCTTTTTTAAGGTAAAGGTGAAGGTGACCCCCTGACAATTATGTCCAGTTGTGTCCGACTCTAGGGTGTGGTGCTCATCCCCATTTCAAAGCCGAAGAGCCAGCGTTGTCCGAAGACGCCTCCGTGGTCATGTGGCCGGCATGACTCTCCTTGCCGCAGCGCGTAGCATGCGGCTGGAATACGGAGCGCTGTTTACCTTCCCGCAAGCGGTACCTATTTATCTACTCGCATTGACATGCTTTGGAACTGCTAGGTTGGCAGGAGCTGGCCAAGCAATGAGAGCTCACCCTGTCGCGGATTCGAACTGCCGACCTTTCGATCGACAGCTCATGGTTCAGCGGTTTAACCCACTGCGCCATCCGCTGGCCTGTACTTTTTTACTGTTCCTTTTTTACTGAGATGCAATAAAGGCAACGGTGGTTATCCCAGGGTAAGGGAATGGCCATATTCATATACAGGGAATTGTTCCAGGGCATTGCAAGCAGGCTCCAAGGCTAAGTCCTGGTGATGTCTGACTGGGATTAAGATCTGAGTAAACCCTGACTGGAAGGAGCAATAGGAAGACCAAAGCAACAAGGAGAAGGACTTTGCATCAGGAGGAAGAATGAGGGAAGAAGAACTCACATTGCCGATGCAAGATTTCAGCCAAATCAGAAAGTCTTTATTATAGCCCTTATGGCCCAATCCTTTTGGGCATTGATGATGGCAGAACTCACATTCTATCGTCATAAATACCTCTGTGGCGCTGTAAACGGCACGTCTCTGCCAAGCATGTTGGAGCCACCGGAGCTAACAGCCGGCAGCTCCACGCTCCTGCCACTGACAGACCCGGCTGGCCCACTACAGAACAGATAAGGTGGCAGCGGGGGCGGGTTGTGGGTGGCTTGGGGGAGGTTCAGGGACGGGAAGGCGGAGGAGGGAAGGATCTCAGTGGCAGTTGTGCATGCTGGATCCTATCCCCCTTTCCTGGCCTGGATCTGACACCAGCAAAATAGCTGATGTGGGTCCGATGAGGCCCATTGGCAATCAGGCAGCCTGCCAGGAGGTAAGTGAAAGTTATTTTTATTGACCTCTCTCTGGCTATCTGATTGTCTGCCCCACCATATGCAGTGCGTGCTCCGTTGGCGGAGGACAGGATTCGGCAATTATTGTTGGGAAAGCATGGATGGAGTGGAGCTACTGTAGTGCCAGGAAAATCTTCATTCCCCAGCAGGTTCTCCAACGAGTTTATATTGCATTGTTTCATAAACTTACGTTAGCTGATTTGTTCATTTTAAGCTGAAAGCTGGAAAATAAATGAATTCATAAAATTAAACTAAATACACTTAGCGCTGGTGGTTCACCGCAAGGGATAGGTGGGTTTTCCTGCTTCTAGTCTGGACAGAGGGGATGGTCCCCTTGGTCATGTTCAATTGTGTCCTGGATTCCTGAATGTTACTATGTTTGTTTGTTTTTTAAGGCCAGCGGGTGGCGCAGCGGGTTAAACCGCTGAACCATAAGCTGTCGATCGAAAGGTCGGCAGTTTGATTCCCGCGACGGGGTGAGCGCTCGTTGCTTGGCCAGCTCCTGCCAACCTAGCAGTTCCAAAGCATGTCAATGTGAGTAGATAAATAGGTACCGCTTGCGGGAAGGTAAAGAGCGCTCCGTGTTCCAGCCGCATGCTACGCGCTGCGGCAAGGAGAGTCATGCCGGCCACATGACCATGGAAACGTCTTCGGACAACGCTGGCTCTTCGGCTTTGAAATGGAGATGAGCACCACACCCTAGAGTCGGACACGACTGGACTTAATTGTCAGGGGATACCTTTACCTTTTTTACTATCTTTTTGCAGACTGTGATCCTGGCTCTCTAACCCCATTGACCTGAACATATTGAACATTTTGGTGGATCGTGCTATGGGAAATGATTCATAGACAAATTGATTTTATGTTAGGAAGGGAGACTTCATCTGACATATTGAATAGCACAAGCCCATTTAGACCCCTCATCCTGTAATAAAGAATCAGTGAGTTCAGCCATCTGCCTACGCAGAGTTTATTTCAGGAAAAGGAACCTTAAATTTAACCAATTTAATCTCCTGCCGTCTGAGGCGTGGTGACAGAAAAACGCCATCCTTGTTGCGCTACGTTGCAGAAAGGACATCAGGAAGAAGAAGGAGAATGGCTGTTCTCTACATCTACGGAGGACTAAACGAACAACTGGGTTTAATTTGCAGGAAGGTAAGTGGAAGACAGAGCCACACTTTATCTACAGTACTTATATAGCACCATCAATGTACAGTGGTGCCTCGCAAGACAAAATTAATTCGTTCCGTGAGTCATGTTGTCTTGCGAATAATTTTGTCTTGCGAGTCACCTCCCCTGCCGTGCTATTTACTTTTAAGTATTTACAGTACTCACAGTTCCCAGAGCTCCGCTCTAGTAATGCACACCGTTTCTGGAAGGGAAGGGAAGTTTTATCTCTGCTTTGCCTTTATCTCTGCTGGTGTTAGCTATTTGTCGGGTGATAATCGGTGTGGCCTCGGGCTGTACTGTTTGCAGTCTGCTAACCCTCTTGAATACTTTATTCAAATGGCAAGTGTAGCTGTCGCCTACAGTATCTTCCTGCTGTGGTGCCGGCCAGGCTAAGGGGCGGAGCAGGCACCACTAAATGCACCATTACCTCTCAGCTGAAGAGGCTTTCCTCGGCGTGAGGGCGGCTCCTGTGTGAGTCAGTAAGAGACTCGAAGCAGACAGGCAGACAGCCTGTGCCGAGTTGCTGCTGCCGCTTCCGGGCCAAAACGAAGAATGGGTAGGGTCTTAATCAGTACACCTACTAGGATGGGAAGTTTTTCAGGATGGTAGTTTTATCTCTGCTTTGCCTTTATCTCTGCTGGTGTTAGCTATTTGTCGGGTGATAATCGGTGTGGCCTCGGGCTGTACTGTTTGCAGTCTGCTAACCCTCTTGAATACTTTAACATTTAAATAGATTGTGGCTTGAGGAGCTGAGTGTTCCACAAGACGAAATTGTTTTTGCAAGAAAATTTGTCTTGCGAGTCACCAAAAAACTTGTAAAATGCTTTTGTCTTGCGAGTTTTTTGTTGTGCGAGGCATTTGTCTTGTGAGGCATCACTGTATATGAGTTTTCATATAGGTAGACAGGTCCCTGCCCCATTGGGCTTACAGTCTAGAACAGGGATTCACAACCAGTGATACTAGTACCACTGATGGTACTTCGACCAACTGCTGGTGGTACTTGGACCACTGGACCACCAGACCCCGCTCCAACGTGGCACTTTTGGCAGTGTGTTTTCACTCCCAAGAGGCTCCTGCCTTTGGCCAAGCCTCTTGGGAACACTGAAAAGTGACCTCCCAACCTCCCAGAGCTATGTATAAACTGCATTTTGTCAGGAGCAGTTTTAAATATAGCTCGAGATGGATTTAATGTTGAGATAGATAAACATAGGAAGAGAACCCCAATATTTGGTAAAGATGTAGAATAACACTCATTGCTCCAGACTTTCCTGGGTAATGGGAGCAGGGGTGGCCCAAGCTCATTTGCCACTTGAAACTGTGGTCCACATGCCACCTCCCCCCTTCTACATCCCTCTGCTTCCTACCAGCATTCACATGCTGGTGCTCATGTACCAGCCCCCCCCCCCGTGCCAGGCATCGCACATGCATGTGCGCACATGAACTTTATTTTCCTTTATTGTAGGCATGCCCTCTGCTGTCATCTCTAAGTTGACTGCCCCCCCCCACCTGGCCAGGAGGAGAGGAGGCAGCGCTGGAGATAGACCCCCAGGACGTCCGCCTGCCCATCCACCCACTTACCTTTTCCTTACCTCCTCCTCCTCCTCCTCCTCCTCCTCCTCCTCCATGTCTTTGCTCTTTTGCCCTATTCTCAAACAGAGCAGCAGGGCCAGTTGGAACGGAAGAAGGAAGGTGAGCAAATCACTGCTCCACTTCCACAAAAGGTGAGGTGGCTGTAGTGGCAGCTGATGGATGCAGGGTGTTCAAGGGCAATGCGACAGGACTTAATTTTCTTTCGATGAGAGACCTGTGAACATATGAAGCTGCATCATGCTAAGAGAGGTGGTTGCATGTAGCTCAGTACTGTACTCTCTTCTCCAACTGGCAGCTAACCTTTCTATCCTCCAACTTGAGACAGTTTTGGCTGGGGATGCAAGGGACTGAACGAAGACCAGCTCCAGTTTTGAGTAGGCTCTTTGTGCTCTGTGGGGGTCCCTCTTATGTGGGTGCTTCTCATGTTTTGGCATTGGACTGGGGTGATGGTCTTATCCCACTGCCATATATAGGCTTCCCTACACCACACCCTAAGGGCTAAATGTGCCCCCTCTCCTCCCATCAGCAGTGGATCATACGACAGTCCTACACCAACCTGTAATGCCACCTCTTGATTGATGATGGGACCTTTTGCATGCAAAGTATATAAGAACATAAGAAGAGCCTTGCTGGATCAGGCCAAAAGCCCATCTAGTCCAGCTTCTTGTATCTCACAGTGGCCCCATCAGATACCTCAGGGAGCACACAGACCACAAGATAACCTGTTTCCTGTTCTCACTCCCTTGCACCTGGCACAGAGAAAACCTACTTCTAAAAGCAGGAGGTTGCTTATGGCTTGTAACCTGTGATGGTCTTTTCCTCCATGAATCTATCCAAACCCCTTTTAAAGGCATCCAGGCCAGGTGCCATCACCACATCCTGTGGCAAGGAGTTCCACAGATGAATTACACGCTGGGTGAAGAAATATTTTGTATTTGACCTTTTGCATGCAAAGTATATGCCCTACTACTCTCCCCTATATGGTGTCTCCTCAATATTGTTGATTTACAACTATACAAGGAGAGCACTGGAGGGTGCTGAAGGCTGGAGAGAGATGCCACGAAACCACCT
Organism: Plestiodon gilberti rubricaudatus; assembly: GCA_026170595.1. Taxonomy (NCBI): domain Eukaryota; kingdom Metazoa; phylum Chordata; class Lepidosauria; order Squamata; family Scincidae; genus Plestiodon; species Plestiodon gilberti. The sequence continues at coordinate 242,779,430 of JANXHW010000002.1, forward strand.
CCACACATTAAGGAATGTCAATGCTCTTTTGTCAAATCCCTCATCAATTTTCTGGTCATTTATTTATTTATTTGATCTGTACCCTGCTTTTCTCCCTGAAGGGCACCCAAAGTAGCTTACAGAGCCAAAACATTGTAAAAACACTTCATGAATTAAAACATAGTGGTTCATAAAACTAACATTAAAACATCGTTAAAACATCATTAAATCATAAAACATTAAATCATAAAACAAAACATAACAAATAAACCACAAACCAGCAGCAGTTGACCTCTTAATAAAAGAATAGAAGGGCAAAGCTTGTAAAATACAAATCAGCAATAAAACTTTCCCCTCAAACGTATATTCAGTATTCAACTAATCATAATGAAATCAGAAGGCTAGTCTGAAAAGAAACATTTTTAAGGTCCTGATGGAAAGCTTCTAAGGAGGGTTCATAAACTAAGAGGGAGGGAATTCCATAAAGTTGGTGCCACTACTGAGAAGGCCCTGTTTCTTGCCACCGCCCCTCCCACCTCCATAGGTGGTGACACATAGGTGGCTCTCATCCCCTTGAATCACAAATTTGAACTTGACTTCCCAAATATTGGGGAATTTTGGTGGAGAATTTTTAGGGTAATTGGTCCAAAGAGAGGGCCCAGTGAGATGTCCAAACCCGCCCCAGAGCTCACTGTCTCCAGTAGTGTACTGGTTTCTGGTCCTTCTGGGGCACTGGCAAAAATCTGCTCAGATTGCAAGCAGCCAGACAAGTGTGTAGTAAGGTAAGAAGGTAAATAAGGGTTTTATTCAAAAGTAAAACACAAAGGTGGCAAAATGAGAGGGCCAAAACACAGGTTTAAAGAAAAATAAGCAGGCAAAAATGCACAATAATAAAACCCAATGAGTCTAGCTATACTTCCCTAGCTTTCATTTACTTAGGGCAAGTCCTTGGGGTCCTTCACTTTCTAGGCCAGGGAGGGAGAGTCACTTCATACCCTAAAGGGGTGTGTGTGGCTCCCAGCTACACGTAGTATTTACCTGGAAAGAGCTGAAGCAAAGAGCCCAGAGCTCCTACTTCAGTAACCTTTTGGATGGGTACAAATCAGCCCACCTGATTGGTGGATTCAAACCCACCTGAGCCTGCCACAAGTGACCTCTAAGAGCTTGGATGCCCAATAGGCTGGCAAATGCCAATCCCAGCAAGAGGGCTGGTCGCTGCTCTTTGTCCTGGGCGGCCAGATGAAGAAGATGGTAAAGGTAAAGGTGACCCCCTGACAATTAAGTCCAGTCGTGTCCGACTCTAGGGTGTGGTGCTCATCCCCATTTCAAAGCTGAAGAGCCAGCGTTGTCCGAAGACGCCTCTGTGGTCATGTGGCCGGCATGACTCTCCTTGCCGCAGCGCGTAGCATGCGGCTGGAACACGGAGTGCTGTTTTCCTTCCCGCAAGCGGTACCTATTTATCTGAGCAATGCACAAAATAGCTGGGAGTGGGAGAGCAGATCATGCAGCTCCCCCTGATGGTGGCCAGTGACAAGCCGATGGAGCCTGTCAGAGGTGTTTTTTTCCCCCCACATTTTTTTATACCACCCTTCCTCCAAGGAGCTCAGAGTGGTGTACATATTTCCTCCCCTCCTTTTTGTCCTCACAACAACCCTGTGAGGTAGGTGGGGCTGAGAGATAGTGACTGGCCCAAGGTCACCCAGGAAGCTTCGTGGCTGAGCGGGGATTTGAAGCTGGATCTTCTAGGTCTAAGTCCAACTTCCAAACCACTACACCATCCTGGCTCTGTATGTAGGCGTTCAGTATGGGGAAAAGGAGGGCTCCTTTCCCTACCATCACAGGCCCATTTGCAATAATCCAGACAGCCAAAGCATATTTTAAAAACTTTCGCGACAACTCATTCTGCGATAGACCAGATGTCTGCCCAGACTATTTTCACACCACAGATTTATAAAACCAAACATTCTATTTGTATCCTGAGGTGGTGAAAGATGCAGGTTTGACAGTGGTAGAGCGAATATCAATCCACGAATGGTTTCCAGTTGACTTATCGGGTAAAGTAGCTCTTTTTGCAGCTCTTCTCGTTAACAAGGAGGAAAGCTTGTCTTGAGGGTTGACAGATAGACTTTGAATCCATCCAGTCTATCCTCGCAATCTCTGCAGAAAAACAACCGCAAGGGGATTTAATTGGATGGAAGCTTTTCTATCCATTCGAATTATAGCATTTAGTTTTCAAGATGTGGCCGGGTGTAAGCATCCTTAACTCTTGGACTATATTGGCATTACCCATAGCTTTCAGTTAAGTGTGTTTTGAAGCATGTCCTGAATCTTTTGAGAATGTGTGTCTAGCAGTCTAATCCTTATGTTTCCTTACCTCTCCACAAAGCCCCTCAATCGCCAATGGATCTCCTTGGACCTGCGCCAACTCTTTAGCTGGCGCAAGTCTGAGGAGACAAAAGGGGCATGTCAGCTGGCTATGGAGGGGAGAGCATCCAGCACAAATCTCTCATGCCAGGTGTCACCCCTCCTGCCTCCAACATGCCCCCAGCCCCAATCTGCCCTGATTCTCCCACCCCCTGTCCCGTTACATTGGCGCAGTGGCTTAAACTGCTGAACCATGAGCTGTCGATCGAAAGGTCGGCAGTTTGATTCCCGCGACGGGGTGAGCTCTCGTTGCTTGGCCAGCTCCTGCCAACCTAGCAGTTCCAAAGCATGTTAATGTGAGTAGATAAATAGGTACCACTTGCGGGAAGGTAAACAGCGCTCCGTGTTCCAGCTGCATGCTAAGCGCTGCGGCAAGGAGAGTCATGCCGGCCACATGACCACAGAGGCGTCTTTGGACAACGCTGGCTCTTCAGCTTTGAAATGGGGATGAGCACCACACCCTAGAGTCGGACACGACTGGACTTAATTGTCAGGGGTCACCTTTACCTTTTTATACAGTATTAGTTAGTGCAACCGGTTTCAGATTCAATGAACTCAAGTCTACATCACTGATGGCAAGTTTTTTGATTATGCATTTGTGGAGCCCCCCCCCCCCCACTGCAGACTGCTCGGGTTGGGGTTCCTCCTCCCTCTAGCCCTCCTGCCGGGAGCCTCAGAGCTTAGGTGGGGAGGGGGGTTACATCCTCCTCCTCCACCCCTCAGTGTTTGACTTGCCACACAAGAAGAGGGTATCTCTTCCCCCTCAGGGTCTGCCTCCTTGTGGGTAGTCCTCCCGGCCTTATCATATAAGCTCCCCCTTTATCTTCCCCCAGAGCCTGATTAGGCCTCATAAACTGCCCTATCCAGTTTTTCGCCTCACCATCCTGTCTGGGGCTGTCCCCAGTGCACCGGCTCCTGCCAGATCCCAAGGGCCATGCCTGTTACCAGCTCACTCCCCTTCTCCAGTGGTGGAGTCAGGATCTCAAGAGTTCCCCCTGCCTGTTCCGGGGACAGCACCACCTTTCTCACAGCACTTGTTTCAGGCACTGACTCCCTTAGTGGGGCTGTGTCGCCCGCACTCATCAATGGGCAGCCTCCCTAACGCTCTGGGTGATGTGGTAGTTTTTCAAGCTGGCCGGGAGGCCTGCCAGGGCCTGCTGAGCTGTCATTCCTGTTGGGCTCATGGGGGGGGGGAGTAGCCGCCCCGGAGGAAGGTGAGTCTGAGGCCGGACATTATTTAACATATGAAATGTATAAAATTATGCATGGGATGTAGAGAGTGGATAGAGGGAAGTTCTTCTCCCTCTTGCACAACAACAGAATCAGGGGACATGCACTAAAATTGAGTGGAGAGAGAGTTAGAACAGACAAAAGAAAATATTTCTTCACCCAGCGTGTAATTCATCTGTGGAACTCCTTGCCACAGGATGTGGTGATGGCACCTGGCCTAGATGACTTTAAAAGGGGATTGGATAGATTCATGAGGAAAATTCCACCACAAGTTACAAATCATAAGCAACCTCCTGGTTTTAGAAGTAGGTTTTCTCTGAATGCCAAGTACAAGGGAGTGACAACAGGATACAGGTATTTTGTTGTCTGTGTGCTCCCTGAGGCATCTGGTGGAGCCACTGTGAGATACAGGAAGCTGGGCTAGATGGGCCTTTGGCCTGATCCAGCAGGGCTCTTCTTATGTTCTTAAACATTAATTGCATGTCCAGAACAGCAGAACAGCAGGCTGACTGTCTAAAGCAGGGGTGGCCAACCTTCCACCATTAGGGCTACTGTGTTCTTAAGAGTTGTGTAGAAGACAGAATCTTGGCAGCTGCAAGTGCTGATGGTGCTACTAAAGCAGCTGCACCTGCTGAAATGCCCTCACTTATGCAACCATTTAAAGAGCCAGCATTCATGTTGAAAGGTTGGCCACCACTGGTCTAAAGCATTTGAAAGTGTTTCATGTTGTTCTTTTAATCTTCCTTGTCCCAGATTACAATTATGATCATGTTGGCAGAAGGCCTTTCAGATCAAAACATGACAGAAAAGAAGAGGGATATGGATCGGCTGGAAAAGTGTAGAGTGCCACCTCAATTATCTATGGAAATTATTTCAAAGTATTTATTGCTACAAACTCTTTTCTGAACCACAGTAGACTGTGTCCCTCCTGGAAGACACATATATCAAGATAATTGTCCTTTCTCTATTAGCTTAGCCCATGTGACCAAAATACTTGACCAACCCAATCTCCATTTTCATTTGTCAGCGTCTCGCAACATTAAATGTGATTCCTGGAAGAGCACTGCTTTGATTCCCTCCTTTCCCAATGCCTCTAGGAAGTTCCATTGCTTCTTTCAATCACTTGAACTGTTTACGTTAACCCTTTACTATATTAACACATACACACGCCAATAGGAGAAACACTCTCCTTGAAATCAGAGAATATGAATGGAATTATTTCTACAGATTAAGAATCTCAGTAATGATGCCTCATGCCCAAATAAGTTATGAAAATGAAATCCGTATAAAGTAATAGCTTCCTGAAAATCAATGCACACACATAGTGAGTTCTAGATTAATACAGAGTTACATGTTTAAAGATGAAAGAGAGCAAATAGAGAAGGAATGAAAAAAGATAGTTGATATATCTCATTGAAATCAATGGGACTTGAGCACACAGTGGCATACTGAGATCATTAACATCTAATGACAACCCAATCCTATTTCCCACCAGTCCTCAGCATGGACTGAGTACACAGCCTGGCCAACGGACCATGCGCTGCATGCAACTATTTATGTATGCACTTTTCTGGTATTGTATTTTTTTTTTCTGTTGTAAGCCGCCTTGGGTCCTTTCGTGGAGAAAGGCGGGATAAAATATTGGAAATAAATAAATAAATAAATAAATGGTGGAGGTGGTGGGGTGATCAGACAGCCAGCAAGAAGTCAGTAAAAGTATTTTATACTTACTGGTACTTCCTGGCAGGCCGCCTAGTCGCCAATGGGTCTCTTTGGACATACGTCAGCTACTTTGCTAGTGTAAGTCTGAGGAAAGGAAGGGGGGTGGGTCCGGGCTGGGAAAGGGTGTGTGCGACTGCCGCTGAGATCCATCCCCTCTTGCCCTAGAAAGCCCCCGTTTTGGTCCACTGTCTACCCACGAAACACCCCTTCTGCCACCTTACGTGCACCGGCAGAGCGTCTGGATGGTTCTGGTCTGTGCATGGAGCCTCTCTTTCCGCCGGTACTACTGGTGCAGCTGGACCTCACTGACACCTGCTGCAATGCTGTCTACACTTGCTGAATGACTGGGGGGGGGGGGAGGAACTCTTTTTGTCAGGGGAGGGACTGGGATGAGTCAAAAGGGGAGTCCCAACTATACACCAGCAAGGTGGGGTGTTGGTAGCCCACTGCACAGGGGCCTGCCTTAGGACCCAGGCAAGACAGGTTCAAGCCAGTCTGTCATGGAGTTGGCAAAGTGACAGGACCCTGTCTGGAACAAGGAGATTAGCAACCCCACAGACACAGCTGGATTAACACTGTTCACTGCTGCCAGGCATGCTGTGGGCTTCCCTTGTGGCCTACACAGCTGGAGGGTCCTGTGTCCTCTTCCTCATTTGCATAGCTGCCTGGGAAGAGTGGCTCCTGTTGGGTTACCTCCAAGTGGAACTCTCTGTGACTAATGACTGTTCTGCCCTTGTGGCAATGTGGCAGTTCAGAAAACAAAAGGGCTCAGGGTGGCTGTTTGGAAGGCATTAGCACAATGGTTGGGCTTCCTGTTACAGACACTCATTGCTATTAGCTGTTGCAAAAGGAAGGGGTGGTTGTTAGGCAATGCAATTTATGGCACAGAGACATTTGGTAATATTGGGACCGGGGAGGAGAGAGAGATGCACATTCATACTTTGGGGCTTGGACTTCCCACCCCTCCGTTGTTTACCTGTGTGGGGTGCATTGTCCTTGCTCCCCCTGTTGGCGTGTTGGAGTGGACATTGTGTGTGGGGTCCTCCTGGGGCAGAGTACCTGTAAAGAGAATTCTTATAAAACAAGTGTTCAAATAACTTGCTATGAATGTTGTGAAGGCAGCAAGCTGTTTGTGCAACCCTTTGTGTGCAAAGTGCCCTTTCACCAGAGTTTCATCACTAACATGTGTGCACAATCTGAGGCTAGACAGGTATAGCACCATGCCATGTGTCCTGCAATTTGGGGGGTGGTCTCCTTTGCATGAGTCTTTAGTACTGGGGTTGGTGTGCGGTGACTGGTTGCAGAGTGCAACCTGTACTCTATGCTCCACTGTAGGAAAGTGGGAAGGGCAGAGGAGGTGGCAGGAGTTTGAATTTTCTGGTGTTTTTCCCCTTCCCATTGGTTTCTATGAGCTTTTAGGTTTGTATGCCAGTTCTGATGTCCTGCTGATGTTTGGGGTGTGTCTATTGCCTGGAGCCACTAGGATAAAGCAGCCACTAGTTCCTTCCCGTCCCACCTATGTCTCTGGCAGTATTCCCTATAAGGGGTCTGTGCAGTGGCATGGACCCTTCCCTGGCAGCACATCAGTGTCTGGATGCTCAGTGATGCCATTATACATCGTTGGACTTCCAGGAATGCCGAGCTCCAAGTTGCGCAGAGTTTGGTGTCGAGCTGAGCGGCTGTGCAGCTTAGTGGAATGTTGGTCTCTGCCCCATGTGGCACTTCCACCAGCAGGAATTGAACCAGTGGCGAGGGTACACTGGTGTGGGGTTGCACTGGTGTCTGGGATGTGTCTGCCAGAGGGACTGGGGCTGTGCCAGCATCCAAGGGCGGCTGCCGTATCTTTTACCATTCAAAACAGCTAGCCTGAAATACAGGATTAGGCTGCCCATTTGTTTAATCGGGCTACAATGATTCACCTATGTATTAGTTAAGTCCCGTTGAATTCAGTGGAACGTGACTTCTTTCACATAAACATGCCTAGGAGGGGGCTGTTAATGGACGTCCCAGAGATGTCGAGAGAACTCTTCCCTCTTTGTACTAAACAACTGTTGTTAAATAGCACGACCAGTACTATTCGTACAATGAAAAAACCTAATTGTTGCACAATTGAGGACCTTGTTCAGCACCAGGTGCTGAACAAAAGTGATATTAGGAATGCATCACACAATCCAGATGGCAGCAGCATATTTATCTTTTCCGGTTACATGTCTTGGCACAATCTGCACACAATTACAGGTGCTCTTTTTCCTACTTTCCTGAATTGGAGTTGTTCCCTTGAAATGTGAACCATCTTGTGTTGGCCCCTTCGATGTCATGAACAACATTCAAAAAGCACAATAAATATTTGCTTCTTTAAATAATCAATGCTGCTTTGTGTGTTTGTTTATTTGTCAACCTTCTGCATCATGCACTGTCATCTCATTCTCAAGCTTTTCTCTACAACTACCAGGGTTAGAAACTGGGTATGTTTGTTTCGGGTGTTTGTTTTTTTTCCTCCACCCATGAAAGCTGGGAATCTTCCGATTCTAACAAGTCCCTTGGGGACTATGTGCAGCCAGCAGAACCTGAGTTGCTCTTTCTGCTGCCCCAGTTTACATGAACGAAGCTAAGTACATACGTGCAAGTGCATCACCAGTATTTTGTCAACCTGTCAGCCACAGCCATAGCAAGTAATCGTCTAGAGTGCTTGGGGGATGTTGTATAGAAAGCTCCTCTGTGCTGTTTTTCACCCTGGAGCCTGGGTCATTTTCAAATGGGTTGTGGTTATCTGGTCCGGCACAGGACCAAATGGTGTTCCAGGCAAGGGACATCTTTGGTGCTCCTTGCATTTCTTTCACGTTTGAATATCCTATTTTTTTAAATTGCATTTCACAACTTTGATGCATGATCTGCATGGATGTGATGTCCAATGAAAGGTTGGACAAAGGTTGGACAACTTTGACGCATGATCTGCATGGATGTGATGTCCATACTGGAAGGTTGGGGCTAGAAGGCACAATCACTAGCTCCCCACTTCACTCATACATAGAATATCTATTCAGGGCTGCTGCTACGGAGTATTCTTTAATGTACTGTATGAAGTATTCTTTAATTCAGAACATTACAGCTCTAATAAACATATGACTCAGCTCTGCAAGGAACATAGATCAACTGATTCAGTGCTTTCTGAAAGCTTTGCAGCATCTCTTAATCTTTGTTATTGTTTGCTTTTTTAACATTTTGGTCTGGCAACTCCACACAAAACCTTGTTGTATCTCCACTTCACACATTTCACTGGGGTGTCTCAGCTGTTCCCTCTTAAGAATTAAGAAGCTTTTCCCACAACTGCAACCCAATTTGACATGACATGTTTACACCGCACGCTAGCTGAGCCTTAATTTACAGGAAGTCTTTACAAATGGAAAACTTTGCTAAACACTTCTTATTCAATGGATATCTTGCCATGCCTAGATCAATGAAGCTTATTCTGTGGTTTAAGGCTAATCTCCAGTTTTCAGCAAATGAAACATCTTTCTTTTGGGTTACGAGTAATGTTTCGTGACATGGAATGATTCTTTTTTTCTGTGCTTGGTTTCTTCATAAAAGAGGACAGTAGAAAATCAATGAAAATGGAAGAAATAAAATGGAATTTATGGATGTTGAGGTGAGGACTTGAATGAGGGTTGAGGCATTTTTACCTACAAAGGATGGGCAAAGCTAGTTTCAAAAAGAGCTTCCCTCATCTTTTAAAATGTAGGTAACTTGCAAGAAAGAGGGTGTAGCTATGCTGTAAAATAATAATCTATTGTAAAGGGATCGAAATGTTAAAATACCTTGTCTGATTTCATTGACTTTACTTTCAGCACAGGTTAAATATATAGGTGACAAAATGGGGTGCAGGCTTCAAGGCCGCTGGAAGGAGCTTAAACCCAAAGACTTCTGAGCCATCAAACGTTGCCGGGGATGTATAGCAGTGGCAACGTCATCACTAAAACAGGAGCTTGTTTCCGGGTTTGTTGTGAATTCGCTGAAAGAGACGGCAGAGCAGCAGAGGAGAGGAGCATGCAGATGTCAAGGAGGCCAGGGCTGGCCCAAGACCTCCTGAGGCCTGAGGCGGCATGCCAAATGCTCCCCCCCTTACCCAATGATGTGCCAGCTGCTCCTCCCATTCTCCAATGTTCTAGTTCAGCTCTCTCCTCCTCCCCACCACCACTGGCGTCGCTCAAGGTGGGGCGGAACAGTAAGTTCCACACTGTGCTAACCTCCGTTTACTCCCCGGCATGAGGCGGCCCCACCCCCTTGCTGTCGGAGCCATTCAGTGCGGCAAAGGCAACGAGCAGTAGTAGCGACACTACTGCCCTCCACATTTCCTTTTCCTCTCTGTCCCCCTCTTCCTTTGCCAATCCAGGGAGTGGAAGGAGAAGGAGGGCCAATGGAGGCAAGTAGATGGACAGAGATGGGTCCCCACCCCCACGAATCTGCTGCCTGAGGCGACCGCTTCATGTCGCCTCATGGATGGGCTGGCTCCAGTGGCATTCCTGGAGGTGGTGCGGCAAGGCGTGGTGCAAGGCGCTGCACTGCGCCTTGCAAACTGGTGTAACTCAGCCCCGCTCACTTGCCCCCAGGCCAGAGCCAGTGGCTGGCTCTGAAGGAGGCACAAGGAGACAAAGAGATGAAGTAAAGTGAAGCTCTCAGTATATGACTCAATAGATTAAGCAGCAACTAGCCTACACAACAGCTCTCTCACCCGATCCCTAAAGACTTGATTGAGCCCGAGCTTGATCCTAAGCGTCTTTTGGAAGCTGGCCTAGATCAGCAGGGCTTTCCCTGTACAGCAGGGACATGCGGTGCCTCCGTCACAGGGGGAGGCAACCCCGCTCCCTCCTACTCTACCGAACATCACTGCAGCCGACCTTTGAAGTGCGCTCACGCACCGCCCGCTACTCGAGTGCAGCAGGCAGTGCTCAAGCGCACTTCAAAGGTTGGCTGCGGCAATTTTCGGTAGAGTAGGAGGGGGCGGGGTTGCCCACCTCTCACCCCTCTACAGCACATCCCTGCTGTATAATATACACATTTTGCAGTTCTACTCAGAAAAACCAGGATGTGGACTTCTCATAGGCTGCTATGTTTGGCAGACCGCATTTGATGTCATTTTGATCACTCACAAATGGTACAGGCCTGCCAGAGTATATTTGCTTTCTGGTTTTTTTTTTTGTAAACTAGCATCACTTTCCCCATTCCTTACAAATAAATAACATAACATTATTGCGTTGATAGTGGAAGGAAGCTCTTGTGACTCACGGGGTGGGGGAAGGATAGAAAATGGCACCTATTTGAATAGTGGAATTCATTTGGGCAACTGAAATTATAAGAAATAAGAGAGAATAGATCTATCGGCAGTTTTTAGTCATGATGACTAAGTGGAGCCTCCTTGTCTGGAAGCAGTGTACCTCTGAATGCTAGATGTTGGGGCCAAAACAACAGGGGAGGGCTGCTACTTTCATACTCTGCTTGTGATCTTCATGAAACACCTGATTGGCTGCTGCTGGAGTCAGAATCAGTTGCATCGCTAACAGGCCATGTGGGGGGGGGGGGATGATGACATGTTTCACGGCATTGCCCCACCCCCTCCACTCCCAGAAGGCTTCATTTGAAGCCTTCTAGGACCTGGGGTGGGTGAGAGTACCCAGAAAATGTGCCAGGTTTGGGGTGTTTCCCTCTGGCTGCAAAAAAGCACGAGGAGACTGCGGTTGCCGTCTGGGGGCATTGCATCCCCCCCCCTAGCAACGCCACTGGTCAGAATGCTGCACTAGTTGGGTCTTTTTCTGGGCAAACAAGATAATTAACTTCAATTTTCCTTGTCCAAACAAGTCATTCTCATATTCTTAGTGGCTTTTGTTTGGAAGAGGATAACTGAAATGAAATACTTTTACTATAATCACATCTACTACAGTAGAAGACTTTCATTTTAGTTTTCCTGAGATGGAAAATCCAGGCAATGGTCAGCACAGAAACCTTCTGCCACGAGAGAGAATAGAAGGATCTTGGAATCTAGTATCCTTTTAAACCATTTTTAAAAGCTCCTGATCTGTTTACTTGGGCTCCAATATCATGCCTGGATTTCTGGGCTTTGTACATTTCAGACTGAAAATGAAGGATCTGTGAAACTACTGAAAGTCTAGCAATATGGCTTTATCTTCACATCTTTCCGAAGGTACGTATTGCCTGAAAAACTGTCCCTTTTTAGCCCAGAGGCAGAGTCCTGTTTGCACTTCAGTTTAGGTTCACTTCTCATCACAAGTCTAATGAACTCATTGAAACTTTGCAAGCCTGAGTGATCTGGACAGGTGAGAGTTGACAACCACCCTTGGCAGAGCTCCCATGACATGGATATAACTTAGCAGCTGCAGCATTCTTATTTTTAGAATTTAAACCTTGCAGGGGAAAGAAAAAGCCTCGTCTTCCGTTGCACCCACTGATTGTCTCATACACTTTGTACTATCATGTCTTGGCAGAACATTGTGAAGAAGCTATTGTACCTGAATGGCACTATTTGTAAATACAGATTCTGAAACAACACCTGCGTACACTCCAATTGTCCCTGTTTACCAGGGACAGTCCTTGTTCTGTGGTACTAATTTGGTCCCTATTTTTTTTTGCCTCCTGGGAATGCCTTGTTTAAAATTTAAATATACCCCCCCTACTATCCGCGGATCCTCTATCCACAGATTCACTTATCCGTGGATAGAGGGTGCCTCCCAACCACCCCGCATGCGGGGGAGCTGAGGGCCCTCAGAAAACCGTGGAGGGGGTGCCCCTATCCGCAGTTTTCATATATCCAGGGGGGGGCATGGAACGTATCCCCGTGGATGGGCCCTACTGTAGTGTCAATTGCTGCCACTGGTGTCATTGTTCAGGGTTTAGCAACCTTCCCAGGGACTCTGAATATTAAATCTCAATGTGGGGAATGAATGCATCTTGTCTGTAGTACACATCCACACACACACACACACACACACACACACACACACACACACACACACACACACACACACACACACACACACACACTAAGGTTCCACACTGTGCTCAGCTTGCCATATCACCCTCCACAGTTGTTGAAGTGTATTTTGAACTGTTGAGAGCATACTGTGTCTTTCTATCATATCTTTAGCAAGAAGAACCAAACTTTTCTGGCTTTGACATCAGCGGAAGACAGGTGACAGCAGAACAAACAAATACAGCACACAGAAAGCCTGGCAGCCCAGGGCACCGAGAAGCCGGTCCACTGAGTCAAACTATTCAGCTTGCTAGGTAGCTGTGGCCCAAGCCCTTGTTCCAGCCAAGGGCCATCATCAGGTTCTCTGTAGTGTGTTGACAAAAAAAAGAGCCTTTTCAGGCTCCGTTCAGGCTCCCCTCCATTCAGGGCCAACAGCTACAGGAGCCAGAGCTGGAGCTGCAGCAGGGAACCAAGGAGCAAAACATGATGGTCATGTGTCCATCAACTGGTGCCACTGTATGGCTGCACCACATGGTCTGTGTTACCACATGGTGTTTGGGTGGGCTGCATGATGGGTTGGGAGCCAGGGCCACCATGCCGAGCCTGCTTCAGTTCGCACAGCAGTCACAACCTGGCCCCTAGGCATGGAGCTGCTCTGGGAGTGGGACCACAAAATTACTTGGTGGTGGCTCTGCGAGGCAATCTTTCTGCAGTGGTGCTGATTTCAAAGATTTTCCGGGAAGCATCCCAGGACAACCGCTGGGGGTTGTCCGCTGTCCTTTTCATCACAAGGACAAATTTAGAAGTAAAATAGCAGAAGAGGGAAATGGCAATTTTAAAATACAACAGAAAATAGAGGAAGGATCATGGTTTTGGTTTTGGTTTTTTGCAGGGAAACATCCAAGAAACCAGAGAATAAAGATGGGTTGATTAAAGAAGAAATGGTAGGCCTAAGAAGAAGAAGTGAGTTGGAAGGGTAAAGAGCCCAGACTGCAATTGATTCTCGCTGTATCTTTTTTCCAGATGGAACTGCTGGCAGAATCCTAGATGCTGTCAGTTCCTATTCAGAGATTTGGCTCTGAAAAAAAGTTATATGAGCACTAGATTGTCATTTATTGTTTCTCTGTGAGTTGTGTGTGTCCATGTTTTAAGAGGTACCCTATGAGCACAAAATGTTAAAGCAAAAGAGGGCCTAAAAACCATTACAATGGTGGATCTGTTGTTACCATTTCTGTAGCATGTTCCCATCCTTATTATTCATCCATTCTTACAGTACCCCTGTAAAACAGGCCGTGTCTGCATGAAACGTATGTGGTCACTTTACCACTAAGCTTCAGACCTTCTCCCAGATTCCAAGCACCAATCTCTAGACGGCACTGACTAGTTAGCTATAGGATATATACATCAGGGTGTATTATTATTCAACATTGCAGGAAAACACATGTATGGACACTGTATTTCCACTGAATAGCGTGATGGTCCTTATGAGTATATGAAGCTAATTTTTTAAAAAATAAGGATATAAGATTCCTCTTCTTGATTTGTTATTCCTCCTGCATTGGGCATAAAGCAGGGGAAAATGTACAGTTTTCCCACATTTTATGCAGACTTTATGTGTGTGGATTCAGTTACATGCACTTGGCAAAACCAAAAAAAACAAAATCTCAAACCATTGACATGGCGGGCTGGCTTTTTGATAGATGGCTTTTGACAGATGTAAATGTGGATGACCCACTGGGGCTGTTTGTTTTAATGGTTTTAATTGTTTTAATTCTTGATTTTCAATGTATATATGTATTTTAATGTTTTTATTGTAAGCCGCCTTGGTTGCCCTTGTGGGAGAAAGGCGGGGTATAAATTCTATAAATAAATAAATAAATAAAACCCAGAAATAAACAGTAATTTAAATAGTTCAAGTGATTCCGCCCGCCATTCTGCTTACTAAATACTGTACATGTCCCGGAGGGCTCCTGAGATTGGAGAATGAAGCTGCTGTTTCTTCAGTCTGTCTCAGTTCCTGTCTGCCTCTCATAGTTTTTAAAGCGACAGTACTATTTTCCAACTGCAAGGGATTTTCAAGGTAATTTTGAGTATACACAATTTTGGTTTTAGGCACTGACTTTGGGACATAATTCTTACATAAGATGCAGGCTGATTGTATATGGATGATTTTTAAAAAAGGATTTTGGATACATTTTGGATACATTTTGGAAAAAAGGATACATTTTTTTTTTAAAATAATGTGGTCATCGTGTGTCTAAGATTAAAAATTTAAAGATTTTTAATCATGTCCAGTACAGTTTTTCCCCCAGTATTGGCTCTGAACTTGAGGTCCGAGGTGACAACGTACAAGATTGTGGCAACAGATAGATACCTCGGCCGCCCTCAGCCAGAACGAAGCACTCCTGACTCATCAAAACCGCTGCCACTTGCTAGTATTTAGCAGATGGAATGATTCAGCAGGAATAGAGTTTGAGAGAAGTCTGCACATAATAATGTTTCTAACCTGGAAGTGAGTAATAAAAAACTCAGCAGTTACAAAGAGCAGTGCGAACTTCCACAGTCTAAAGTTCAGCCCAGTCTCCTGTGATCTTGAAAGAACGGTTCATTCTGTTCTGGGTGACTGGATCATCGGCAAGAAGAATATACTAGGTTAGAGTAATGGCCCCCAGTGTCTCTGACAGATGATGATACAAAGGAGACCAGGGTCTGGGCTTTATTTTCAATGCTTCACTGAAGCAGTCTTGGTTGGCACCCACACTGGTTTGTTAGACCCAACCAATGTTTACAATGTGGTGTGTGAGCGTTGGAGAGACTCAGAACACTTACTCAGCAAATGGAAGGTTTCCTGAAAATACAAAAACCTGCAATTACCTGAAGATGTCTAAAGTACCATAGTCAGAAACTAATGGCCAATCCTATCCCTTCCTGTCCACTGATGCAACTGAGCTGACGGAGTGTGTGCTGGATCCGGGGGGGGGGGCAGTCCTGGAGGTCTCTTCTGGGTAAGGGAACATTTGTTCTGCACTCTAGTAGCGTGCAGCTTCATGGGCTGCGGTGATGGGGAGAATTTTACGACTGCTGTAAGGCAGTATCCTCTGGCGGAATGCCAATTCCACCAGCAGATTAGCCCAACAGGATTGGACTGTAAACTGTTGCATGGTCACCTTCACAGGAGTGAGGTGGGCTAAAATCCAATAGCAATAGTTAATGTGAGTAGATAAATAGGTACCGCTTGCAGGAAGGTAAACAGCGCTCCGTGTTCCAGCCGCATGCTACGCGCTGCGGCAAGGAGAGTCATGCCGGCCACATGACCACGGAGGCGTCTTCAGACAACGCTGGCTCTTCGGCTTTGAAATGGGGATGAGCACCACACCCTAGAGTCGGACACGACTGGACTTAATTGTCAGGGGTCACCTTTACCTTTACCTTATTGTTGTGCTAATTGAAACTGATGGGTCCCTCCTAAGAAGAGATGTAAAGAAAAACATGGCAATCCTTATAAGAGCAAAAGTGGACATTCATTTTAGCGGACACACTAATGGACGTGAATGAAAGCCAATGGAATAGAGTCCAAGGAAGCCAATTTGGTTTAGCATTACATAGAAATTAGAGGGATGTTGTTGTTGGTTTAAAAAATGTGCGCCTCACTAAGTAGCAGAAGGTCGAGATGACAAATAGACTGTTTTCTGCACTTCTGACTCAGACGTTGGAAAGCATGCCGCAGACTCACATTTTTTGCTGCTTTGTTTTTTTCCTTCCTTGTATATCCATCCCTACATTCATTGGGCTCGTGAAATTGGAGCTAAAGCTATTTGCACAGAAAGAATGCAAGCAGAACATGGCCACCTGATTCACTGGGTTCTTCTGGATCTCATCAATACTGTACATCATAATAATAATAAAAAAGACTGCAAGGCAGAAGGGATCAGGCCCCTACAATGTGAGCACCAGGTCTGCCAACAGTTCATAGTTTTGTCCTTGTGTTTTGAACTCCTGTCCCATCTGCCCTAAGTTCATGCTTAATGAAACTCCAGTCTTTCCAAACTTCATGTCATGGCGGAATTTAATCGTAAAGATCCTTCCTTCCTCTCTGGGGTGTTATTAGGTTTAGTTCATTAATGCTTATAAGCAGTTCTAGGTCCTTGGATGAAAGATGCTGCAAGTGCCACCTGCATTAATAATTAGGTTAAGAACTGATGGAGCACAACAATAGAGGACGAAGTGGTGAAGACCCAGAAAACAAAGAAGGATGAATTTGAACTGGAGGGTGAACTGAGAGAGCCGTGGAACAGTGCAGGATAGTGATTCTCAGATGTTTTGAACTCAGACCCAACTTCTAAACGTAGGTGACCTCCTGCCTCCAGTCCACCACCGAGCACCAATCACCCGTTGGACCGGGGAATGCACAGAGATCCTTACACACCATCTCTCTGTAAGCGAGAATTTGTGAACTGCAGTCCGAGTTGGGGAGGCGAGGGCTGGTGGTAAGAGACTGACAGCACAAGTCTACTCAGAAGTAAGTCACATATATTTCAATGGGACTTACTCCCAGGTAAATGTACATAGGATTGCAGCTTGAGCTCAGGACTTTTCTGGTTCAAATCTCATCTCTACAATGAATTCACTGGCTGGTCTTAGGGAAGCCGCTTCCCCACAGCCTCCCCACTTGCAATGTGAGGATCATAATACTACAGTATTGTACTGTCCTTATAGGGTTGTTGTAGTACTTTGCACACTCAGACAGTGGAATACAAATGCTAAGTGCTACAATTAATCCCACAGTGGCATTAGAATCTGAATGGTGTCAGTTCTCTCTCTCTCTCTCTCTCTCTCTCTCTCTCTCTCTCTCACACACACACACACACACACACACACACACACACACACACACACACACACACACACACACAGCTACTCCCAGGGAAATATAAGAACAAAGAAGCAGCTCTTTCAGAACTCTGAATGATGGAACTATAAGGGTGCAGTCATCCCCACAAATGCAGGGTGGATCAGTCAGGGGCCACTTCCTGGGGCATTCAATCTACCCAGGTCTTGGCTGGTGTGGGAGGAGGCATTTCCTGCCTTCCTGTCCCTTTCTGGAAGGTGTTCATGGTACCCCATAGGCACCCTTCTAGGTACCTCCTCAAACTCACCTCAACGTTTGAAAACCATTATGGGTGTAGAAGAGGATCCTGGATGTGTGACCTGATGGTGCACACATCTGGTAAGCGAGCAGTAGCACCTTGAATTGTAGTAGAGAGATCTAAACAGCTCACATGTCAAGGCCGAGCAGGAGCTGGAATGAGAATTTGTGATGATGAGCAAGGGACTGGTTAAAAATGGAACAGTGTGACGAGAGAGAGAGAGAGAGAGAGAGAGAGAGAGAGAGAGAGAGAGAGAGAGAGAGATGTAGACTTGAGTCTATTGACTTGGACTCAAGTTGGACTCAAGTTGCATCAATGACTTGACTCGGACTTGAGTCGGCGATTGTAAAAGACTTGAAAGACTCGACTCGAGACTTGGAGCCTTTTACGACAAGTCGAATTTTATTCAGGTTTAAACCAGTTTTCCCCATCAAATAGATAGGGACTCACAACTCGCATTCAAAGACTTGAGACTTAGAGTCAGAGACTTGATCCACATCCCTGAGCAGTGGCATCACGAGCTGGCGCGTCACCCCGGGTGGGAGGTTGGCCGGCTCGGCGTGTCACGCCCCGCTGCCGCGTCACCCCCTCACCCCCCACAGCCACCTCACCCCCTGCCGCGTCACCCCCCATATGGACTATCTTCTTCTGCCACGTCACCCCCCCCCCCGATGCATCACCCTACGTACGAACCATCTTCTTCCATCTTCTTCGGTGGTTCGGCTGCTTCTAACAAGGCCTAAAGCGGCATTCTTTGCACATGCACACAACGTCGCTTGAAGCCATGCCCTCAGAAGGGGTGAACAAAGACCCAATCATATCTTCGTTCGGCCCTTCTGAGGGTAAGGCTTCAAGCGACGTTGTGTGAATGTGCAATAAACACTGCTTTAGGGTTTGTTAGAAGCGGCCGAACCACCGAAGAAGACGGAAGAAGATGGTTTGTACGGAGGTGACGTGTCAGGGGGGGTGACCCAACGGCCGCATCACTCCCTCCTGCGTGTCAAACCTGGTGGCCCGCCCGCCCCCATGCCCTAGTGTCCCTGAGAGAGAGAGAGAGAGAGAGAGAGAGAGAGAGAGAGAGAGAGAGAGAGAGAGAGTTAAAAAGGTCTTAAGCTTAAGATACTGCTCTTGTTTGGCAGATCACTTGTTAATTGTTAATGGTTGGTTCAGGTTGATGTTTCCTTTATTGGAGTTAATTAGGGCATGGTTGCTTGATCCAGGGACCTCTCTTGAATGTTTGGCATGGAAAAGCCATCAGAGCTGGGGGAAGCGTCATACCATACACCACCCAGCTAAGGGGAGGAAGTTGCAGTAAGGCAGGTGTGAGAAGAAGTAGTTTTGGATTTGGGGTGGGACTGGGAGTACCTCTAGGGCGCTGGGCTTCTTTCTCTGGGATTCTAATATGGGGCTAGCAGATCAGCTGCTTGGGAGACGTGCACATGCTGTTGGCCTCCACCTATGCTCTTCTTGTATATCTGTAGATACAGCAAATATGATAAAACCACCATAGGTCTGCAATGGTCTTTCCACCAAAAGGAAACAAAACGTGGGTAGAACTACCTGGGGAATGTGCCTGCTACAGAGAAGTGGGGAGCGTGCAACAATACTTGCACTGCTGCAGATTCCGAACTGGTGGCTGCATGTCGTGACCCAGCTATGGAGTGCAATTCTCTGCTGAACAAAGGGGGTTGCCAGATCACAACCTCGAGATCATGCACAGGCCTCTTCTTTAACAGCTCTGCAGTTGCAAAAGAGAATGAAGCAAGGGCCTCTGTGATCCTGCGCCGAACCCCCCTCCCCACACGCCCCTCTGTCTGTCAAACTGTGAGCCTTGGAGGCTCCCACAGGCAGGAGGAGAAGAGCAGGAGCAGCCAGGGCATTAAAGGGTGTTTGTTTTAATAATTCAGTGAGGAAGAGGAATAGAAAAAGAAAGGCCAAGGGATGGAATAAGAAATATTAATAGAAAAGAAAAGTTCAATACATCTGCTGTCTTGAAGTCCTATAGATGTTAAGATGTTACTAGGATCTCACTGTGGTAATTCTGTCATTGCCATGCAGTTCAGTTCAGGAGAATCAAATCTCTACGGATCTGCAGAGCCTTTGTGGAATGAGTAACATGGAGAATTTCAGTTGTATGCCTACGGGCAATGACTGAAAACCTAGTAAAGATCAACCCAGGCAGCTTCTGCCCTCAGCACCCACCCACTGTAATATACAAAGACACTTCATGCATGTGACAAAAGGAGCTTTTTCCCATGCTCGGGAGGGAGCGGGCTTACAGAATCGGAAAAATGGGATTTCTCCTTCTAGTTAAGGGCTCCATGTGCCTCAAGAGGCAAAATTCTATCCCAGTTATTACTAGGACCTGAACCTCAATTAAAAGACAGTCCTGCATTGGATTGAAAAGATCCCAGAACAGTTTTCAATCATTTCATTGTACTGTACAATACAGGACATTTGTTTTCATGGGGTTTTTTCCCCCTGGCAACAAAAACAGCAACAGCACAATTCTTTGCATGTCTACTCAGAAGTAAACGCCATGGAGTTCATTGAGTTCAGAGAGCTGCCGGCACGCCGAGCTGATAAGTTGCAGAGCCTCTGTGGGGGAGTGGAACTGCAGCTGCAGCACTTGAGTGACAGTCAAGGTTGCTTGTGTCAGCTGAAGCATGGTGAGGCGATCGCCAGAGAGAGAGAGAGAGAGAGAGAGAGAGAGAGAGAGAGAGAGAGAGAGAGAGAGAGAGAGAGAGAGCTGGACTGTGAAAGCAACATCTAGAATGAAGGGTTCTACGAAAGATTAGAAAGTTATTATATTGTAAAAAAACCCTTGGGGTTTAGAAAGCCTGCCCATGTACACCACCTTGAATTAAAGTTGGAGGAGAAATCCAATGACCAAGGAACGTGGTATATACCGTATTTTTCGCTCCATATGACGCATCGGACCATAGGACGCATGCATCCTATGGAGCAAAAAATAGGGAAAAAAAGTTTTAAACTTACCTGGGCTTCTGGGGGCTTCAGGGAGGCCTGTGGGGGCTTCGGGGAGGCCTGCAGAGGCTCGTGCAGGCCTCCCCGATGTTCAGTTTGGCGATAAATGGCCCTTTTTGGCCATTTCCGGTTTTCACAAAAACCGAAATTTTCACGAAATTTTCACGAAAACCAGAAATGGCCGAAAAGGACCATTTATCGCCAAACTGAACATCGGGGAGGCCTGCGCGAGCCTCTGCAGGCCTCCTCGAAGCCCCGGTAAGTATTTTTTTTCCTTTTTTAAAATCTTCGCTCCATAAGATGCACGCTGTTACCCTAGGCTTACATTCTGAGGGCCCAATCTTAAGGGTGTGTTATGCTAGCAGAACGTGTGTTCTGCTGGCATAACACACTTTGCAGCTGTCACAAATGTGACTCTGCCAGGGAGCGCAGCCTGATCACTGCCGGAAGTGGCGAGTGGCCAGGTCCATATGGTGACAGACACTGGACACCCGCCACCTCAGGTAAGGCCGTGCAGGGGCCAGGAGGGAGGTGGGGAGGGGACAGAATGGGGCGGGGTGGATGAAACAGGGTGGTGACGGGGCAAAGAGGAGGTTGTACCAAGTCCAGAAAGGGGGGGTCAGTGGCAGCAACACCGGTTGAATCCTGCCCCCCTTCCTGGGTCTGAACACGGACTTGTGCCAGCAATATCGTTGGTGCAGGTCCAAGTTGACCCTCTGGGCCCCCAGGGGCTTAGCCTGGGGCAAGAGAACAAATGTTCCCTTACCCCAAGGAGGCATGAGACCAAAACTCCCCAAAGGATTCAGTGGACGCTGCGTTATCACCGCTCAGGGATCACCTGCGTTATCACCGCTCAGGGTGCATTGGCCCGTGAGTGTTCTTTGTGCCGAGCATGATTTTGACCAACATTCTTAATACAAAGTTCCATAGAGCTGTGCTCACGTTATTCTTATTGGTGTCCTCCTTATGGCATCATCTTGTACAGTGTTCAACAACGACTGAGAAGCCAGGTCCTTGCCCTGCGGGACTTGCTCTTTAGAAAATAGACACAAGGGAGAGAACCAAAGGCTGGGGAGGCAAATGGAGGTGAGATGAACAGGAGAAGAGGACATGATTATTTCAGTTACATATACCTGGGGTTACTTACAGAAGGGAATGGGGGCTAGGGAGTGGTGCCCAATGGTTTCCCCCCAAAAATATTTTGTAATGATGCTTTCTAGATGCTGGAGGTGTGAGTCCTGAACAGGTGACATCAGGGATTGGGGTGTCCGGTGCTGTGATCATGTGAACAGGAACAGCATGTGAGGCCTTATCTACATTATCACACCTCCCTTGTGCTACTGCCATGATACACTATTGCCCCGTGAACGTTTTGGAATAGCTCCAGTTGGTCAACCGCATTCTATTCTCAGTTCCCTTCTTTGGGTATCGTTGGTAGCTCCATGGCCTGGTGTCACTGACACCCTCTGTATCCCTCTGAGCTCTTGCCAAGACATGCCTTCTTCCCCAGCTCCCCCCATAAGTGTCTTGTGGGGGGCACCTGCAGGCAAGGTGGAGGTGACTCTCAAATACTCTCAGCATCTTTGTGCTCTGAATTCTCAGCCTCGAAAATCTTCACAAGAGCTGCAGCAAATTCTCCTGCCCTTACCGGAGAGCTGGGCAGGGGTTTTTCAGATGCTAACTACATAATATCCACAAGTGCATGTTTATGGCATTTTTTAAAAAGAAAAGCAGCACTCCTCTCTGCTGCCACTTCTCTGCTCCGATTCATCTCTCCCCAAGCAGCATTTGTTGTTTTATTTAGATGAAAACCGGGACATATCCTCCGAGGCTGGTTATCAGTACACCTGGACTGATCTGATATACATAAGTAATAAAATGTAGCACCTTTGTGGTCTTCTAGCATGTATCCCAGGGCTTCCAGGGCTACCCAGAATCCCTATTCCATGCTCCCAGAACTAATTTTTGCACTTTGAAATACATACTTGCTGAGTGAATTTGCAATTTACTAATGCAGGATTTGTGCATGCTGCAAGTCAGATTTTAAATTTCTGCCCTTGGGCAGTTTCACTCATCCTCTCTCTCTCTCTCTCTCTCTCTCTCTCTCTCTCTCTCTCTCACACACACACACACACACACACACACACACACTCACTCTATTTCAGAAGAAGAAAATAATATGCCACAAGAAACAAGTGATGGTTTGATGCTAAGATATTTCTAGAGAACTGTGAAGACATAATGATGTACTTTTCAATTCAACATACTGTAGTGATGTAAGTCCTTAGATTTTCATGACTGGTACAAATTATAGAGTTTAAAAACAGCACTTTCCAGGTTCACTGGTCATTTATTAATAAACGACCAGTGAACCTGGAACGTGCTGTTTTTAACTATACTGTAGTGATATTATTATTGTAGAAAAAGAAAACAACAGCAAGAGGATAATATCTATAATATCATAATATCTATAGTTTTGCCCTTATCCATGACAGGAAGTTTATTTTATTTCCCATTTTATTTTATTAAGTCTGTGTTGACCTTTGAAGGCGGATCAAGCCCAGGAAGGGAGTCAGGATTCAGCTGGTGCTGGTGTCACTTAACCCGCCCCCTTCCTGGGCTTGATACACCCTCCGCCCTGTCACCACCCCGTTTCGCCCACCCTGCCGCATTCTGTCCCCTCCCCACCTTCCTCCCAGCCCCTGCATGGCCTTATTTTATGTGGTGCTCGGTGCATGTCGGGAGGGCATGACCCAGGCCACCATCATGTTGGTTTCCTTGGGCTGATGACAAGAGAGCATTGTGTGCCCCTGTGTGCACATGTTACGCATGTCTCAGAGCACACCCAGTAACACTGCAATCCCTTCCAACTCAAACACTCCCTCTGTGTGTGTGTGTGTGTCTATCTATCTCTATATCTATCTATCGATCAATCAATAGATAGATAGATAGATATATTTGGGAGTGTGTGTGTGTGTGTGTGTGTGTGTGTGTGTGTGTGTGTGTGTGTGTGTGTGTGTATACCTCTAATTATTTTTAAGATCAGGCCAGGTATTTTCAACTTGAACCCTCTGCTGATAAAATCTTCTGCTTAAGATCTAGAGAAGGCAATGTACTTGATCACTTTCCCAAAAACTCTGAGAAAAGATCTTTGCAAGATAATGAGAGAGGCATTGATACAGTAATCAAAAGTAATGCCCATAATAAGGGTGGAGAGTTGGTATTTTACAAGACATTCTTGGGCAATTACATTCCCCTTAATTTCATAGAAGATGCTTGTATTATCGTGTCATTATTGGTGGCACATGCCTGCTAAGTGGCTGTCTGTTGTGCAGTTGAAACAGGAACATTTCACTTAAGCAGGCAAGCGGATTCACTAGTTTGGTTTGAACAGACAAAATAATAACATTTTATCTGAGCTAATGCACAGTGGTTGGTGGTTTTACTGATTTTCCTTTGGCCTAAAACAAGGTCTCACTTCAGAACCAAGAGTGTATATAGTCCAGAGGTTTCGCACATGAGCCAAGATGCTCGAATTTCAATATGCAGGATTTCACCATAACGAAGTATTTATCTACATTTTATATTTATCTCCAGGCGAAAGTATCCAGCCCCTAGTGAACGGTGCTGCATCTCAAATGGCCCCTCACCCTGCAGATAGGGACCTCTATCTGCCCTGGTTTTTACCTGGCAATACAGGGTGATGCTGATCTAGTATTAGCACCACCCCTTCCTGCATCGCCAGGTAACGTGAGAAGCCCTGGACCATGTGCGATTCCTATGCTGCTGCAGTAGCATGAGTAAGGAGGGCAGCTGATTCCTGTGTAACTCCCCGCATAATGATGGGCAATGGGGGCACGTGCTGCATCCCGCAGGGGAGTCTCAGCCCCTGGAGCTCTCCTTTGGTTAAGGGAACATTGGTTCCTTTTCCCAGGGGTAACCTCTTGCTGCCTGAATGGGCCTACTCAGACCTGCACCAGGAAGGCAAATTGAGGCCAGGAAGAGAGATATGATATCAGCGGTGTCACTGCTGCTGATACTGTCCCCTTCCTGGGCTCAATCCGCCCCCCTCCCCGCCCCGATCTCTCCCTTCCTTGAGCACCAGCCTCCACCTCCGTCTCCTTCTTCGCTCTTTCCTCCCATCGTTCCCTCCTCATTCAGTCTCCTCTCCCCAGTTGGCTGTCCTCCTCCTCTCTCTCCTGCCCTCATTCTTTTAAGCTTCCCTGCTCCTGTATCTCCCCAATCAGTGTGATAGTCAAGCATAACTCTTGGAAGCCTTGCCTAGCTGTGACTCCTCACAGTCCTGCCCCATGCTGACAGTCACATTTATTTATTTATTTACTGTATTTATATATCGCCTTTCTCATCATCAGATTTCTCATCAGATTTATTCAAGGCGGTTTACATAGGCAGGCTATCCTAGACCCGATAAGGGTCTTTACAATATTGTTCTATTCATATATAGAACCTTCCATACACAAGATATTTCCCTTCCGAGTGCAGCCCTCCTTCTGGCTTGTGCTCTGCACTTCCAAGCTTCACAGTTTACCGCAGTTCGCCTTCGGATGGTTGTCAAGATGTTATCTCTCTAGCAGCTGACTCCTCCGCATTCCACGCTCTCATGCTGCCTTCTCAGTGTCTTTGCGATGTCTATCAGCAGCTTTCGTCTCCCATCCAAGCGAGAACCGAGGTCGACCATGCTTAGCTTCTTCAGGCAGGGCACTGGCTCAACCTCCAGGCCACACCTCCTGTGTCACATGTGCGCAGAAGCTTAGTTAGAGTGCCAGGCTAGAGTTACATTGATGTGGAGCTATCATGTGATGTGTACCAAGTGAGCTTAGAATGATGATTGATGGAAGTTTAGATGATTGACAGATTCCGAAATCTTGCAATAGAGACAGATTCTCTCTCTATTGCAAGATGCAGCTCCCACTGAAGGAGCAAGGTTATCTGGGATCAGGGCGGGCCCAAGGGCCTGGTGCCTGAGGTGGTGTGCTAAATGCTTCCTCCTCCTTACCTCATGACATCACATGACCATCTCTGCTCCTCCCACTCCCTGGATTTGAAAAAGAAAAAGGGGGTGGAGCAGATGAGGATGTTTGAAGGAGAGGTGAGTGGTGGGATAGAACAATACTCTAGTACTCCACTCTCCTCCACACTTCCAGTCTGTTCTCTCTTCCTTTTCTAATTCAGGGAGCAGTAGGAGGAGGTGCAGAGGAAGCAAATAGGTGGATGGAGATGGCCAACCTGACCAACCTGCTACCTGAGGCGACTGCCTCAGTTGGTCTCATGGATAGCCTGGCTTTGTGTGGAAGAGCAAGAGGTAGGGACAGGCAGGTCTAAGCTAGGAAGCAAGAGCAGCAGGGTGTGTTCCTTTGCTACTCCCACCAAGGAAAATGGGCCTGAATCCGACAATGGATTGTTATAGGAGTCTGGGCTTAACGCATGACCTGGCCTGTTTAAATGTCCAACTAGTCTTTTTGCAGTTCCATTGGGGATCACCCATAGTTCAGTGGTAGTGCACATACTTTGCATCCTGAAAGATCCTGTCAACTCCAGATCAAGAGATCACAGGTAGAAAGCCTGAGAAAGACCTCTCTCTTCTTTGGTCCTTAGATCAGGGTTTCTCAAACTTTTGGGGTCCGGGTACCCCGAATGAAGGTCAAAATTGCTCGACTACCCCAGATAATTAGCATAATCAATTAGCTAATTTGCATAAATTGCACAAAAATACACAAAAATGCTAGGATCTCTTTTAAAAAAAACACACAGCAATAAGACACATGCACAAAATGCACAAAAATGCCAGGATCTCTTTAAAAAAACACAAATTCCTCTCCCAACTCCCCCCACCCCCAAAAAGCACTTTTCCCACGTAAAAAACATTATCCCCACGTATAAAACTCACCAAATCCCTCTCCCAACTCCCCCACCCCCAAAAGCACTTTTCCCACATAAAAACATAATCCCACGTATAAAACTCACCAAATCCCTCTCCCAACTCACCACCACCACCAAAAAGCACTTTTCCCACGTAAAAAAACATAATCCCCACGTATAAAACTCACCAAATTCTGCTCCCGCCGCAGTCACAGCCCGTGAAAAATTAAAAATCCCCCGTTTTTCGCGGGCTGCAGCTTCACCCTCCAGGGTGCGGAGCGATCGGTAGAAGCCACCCGGACGTGCCGCAGCCCACGAAAAACTGTGAAATTGCCCTATTAGCTTCCCTTACCTTGTTTCCTGGTCGCCTCCATGTTGAAACTCACGAAAATCTCGCGAGATTCAAGATGGCGGCGGCCAAATCTCGTAAGGGCATGAGATTGCCTCATGTGCCCTTACGAGATTTGGCTGCCGCCATCTTCAATCTCGCAAGATATTCGCGAGTTTCAACATGGAGGCGACCAGAAAACAAGGTAAGGGAAGCGAACGGGGCAATTTCGCGGTTTTCCGGTCCCCATTATCAGCTGCTGATCACAGCAGCTGATAACGGGGACCATCCCGCGTACTCCCAACCTGCGGTCCGCGTACCCCTGGGGGTACGCGTACCACAGGTTGAGAACCTCTGCCTTAGATGGTTACTGTGCCAGAGTAAATAGAAATCCCATTCTATTAAGGGCTGGAAAATTCAGAACTATTGGGCAGTTGCGTCGCTAGCAGGATCATGTGGGGCCCCCGATGAGGCATTCCATGTCATCGCCCCGTCCCCCTGTGCTCCCAGAAGGCTTCATTTGTAGCCATTGAAGAGCCAGGATGGGTGGAAGGGCCAAAAAATGCGTCGATTTTGACATGTTTCAGCTCCACAGCTGCAAACGCAGCCCTCTGGCTGCAAAAAAGCAGCCGCGGAGTCAAAAAACCCACCGCAGCTCCTCCTTGGGAGGAGACCGTGGTTGTCACCTGGGGGCATTGGATCCTCTTGGCCCCGCTATAGCGATACCACTGCTATTGGGCCTGCAGCAGAAATTTAGGTGTGGGCTACTACCATATAAGAAAAAAAAAAGGCACAAACAAAAAGCTCCTCTCAGGAGGACTTCAGAGATAGCCTTTGTTGCATACCTATTTATTGATATGCCTTCAAACTGATTATTTCTGGTATGAGGAGTTTCCATCCTGATTATTAATGAAGATTGGGTTGTATATTTAATAATTATGTTGCTATTTCTGCAATGTCCTTTTCCTAAACTGGACACATCATTGAATATATAACTGTGTTTGTATGAAAATATATTGCGAAGCAATTCTCTGGATAGTTCAAAAGGCCCGAGGCAGAAGTCTAACCTCAAGAAAACTTCAGAGACAGCCTGGCTTAGAGCTTATTGATAAGCCTGTAAATTGATTATTTCAGGGAACTGCAGCCTGCCAGAGAAGAGGAAATAGCAGCAGCAGATTATATCTCTCAACACCATCCTGAAAGGATTTGGACCAATAAGAGAACTCTGAGATACTAGAATGGGTTGCGAACCTTTCTAAAAAATAAATGAAATAATTAAAAAATCCCTAGTTTTGTACAATGAATCTAAAGCAGTTTCTGCATTTGTTTTTCACTGAATGCTGCTGTGTTGGACTTTTAAGAAAAGAAAGGAGTACTAAACTTGAAATGTATATACATTGTCTGTTATCATTGTCCTCAACTACAATTGTAGATGTACAAGAAATCACAAAATGGAATTGCACTACAACCGAACTCAGTCATTCCGTTGAATTGTGTATTCTGCAGATATCTAACAGCACAATCCCATGCATATCTACTCAGAAGTAAGTCTCATTGAATTTAATGGAACTTACACCCAGGAAAGTGTGTATTGCATTGTAAGTGTGTAAGGCCCAGTGATGGTGTGAACATCGAACCGCAGCTGGGCCATTTGGGACTGTTGCTGCAAAGCTCCATGCAGTGGCATAGGAACGGGGGGGGCGTGGGGTGGTACGCCCCCGGGTGACAAGCAGTGGGCCCCTGCCCCGGGGGGGGGGGGTCCAGCAAAAAGTGGTGTTGGCAAAAAGTGGCCTTTTTATCACTTTCCACCGCTGCGCAGGGGAAAGGAGTCGCCCCTGCCCGTAACATGCCTTTTCTGGGCCCAGGGGAGGGTTTCAGCCGGAAAAAGGGGCGTGGGTGTGGCTAATGATGTCACTGGAGGCTATGTCACTGGCTCCCATCCCCATCAGCACACACTACCGCCCCACCCCCCAGAGGCTGGCTACACCTCAGGGCCTCCATGTGCCAGTAATTCAGCAGCAGGGGTGTGTCATGGGTGGGGAGGGAAGGAGGAGTTTCAGGGCAGGGAGAGGGAGGGCAGGGGACTCAGGGGATTCACAGACACTGAATGCACAGAAGACTAGAGAACAAGCCCTATGAGGAAAGGTCGAGAGAACTTGGTATGTTTAGCCTGGAGAAGAGAAGTCTGAGAGGGGATATGATAGCACTCTTCAAATACCTGAAGGGGCTGCCATAGGGAAGAAGGAACAAACTTGTTCTCAATGGCCTCTGAGAGTAGAACTGGTTCCAATGGGCAGTGGCGTTGCTCTAGGTGGGCGGAAAGCTGAGTTCTGCAGTGTTCTGCCCCACCATTACTCTCCGGCACGAGGTGCCCTGCCCCCTCATCGTCGGAGCCCATCAGTGGAGAGAAGGCAACGCACAGGGACTCTCCTGTGCATTGCCTTCGATCCACCAACAGGCTCCTATGACGAGGGGGCAGGGCACCTCGTGCCGGAGAGTAACGGTGGGGCGGAACGCTGCAGAACTTAGCTTTCCGTTCCACCTAGAGCAACGCCACTGCCAATGGGTACAAACTGCAATAGAGGAGATTCTGGTTGGATATCAGGATGAAATTCTTGATGGTAAGGGCGGTTCGGCTGTGGAACAGATTGCCAAGGGAGGTGGCGGATTCTCCCTCACTGGAGATCTTTAATGACCTGGATGACCTTGTGAGTACTTTCCAACTCTATGATTTTATGAATCCCAGCCTACTATCCCCAAGTTCAAGAGATGCTGTGGGCCGCATAACAGGAGCTGCCAGATCTCACGTTTTGGCCAGATCCTCAGGTTTTTAAAGGCCATCTCAATAATAAATACAACTAAATAAAAAACAGAATCTCAGCCTCTTCAGCTAGGCTACCAGATCGAAGGTTTTATTTCTTTTGGAGGTTTTTTTGCATCCTGCCTTTTGACCCCCAAGGAGGCCTCCAAGGCAAGTCACATCAAAGGCCTACAAACCAATAACATAAAATCATAAACTTTTTTTTTTAATCTCCTCCTCACAGGCAGTTGGTGTCCCCAGTAGGTTTTCAGCCTGATTCAGGTTTTGGAGGGCCTGAGAGTCTTACCGGTAAGTTTCTGGAGGGCTACCTCTGCTGCCTCCTCCACCCCACCCCACCCCCCCGAAAATTTAGTGTGTGCAGCTGGGGCATCTTCTGCTGGCATGGAAGGAGAGGAGGAAGAGATGGAATGGCCTGTGTAACTCATCCATCCCTTTGCTGTGGGGTTCCACCCTGGGCCTGGCCACGGATTTGTTGGTCATCCAGTAATATGCAACTGTGTGACATCATCACCACGTCCTGCCTTGTGACATCACCAGATTCCACCTCCTGAATCTCCAATCTGGCAACCCTAGACATGGCTGCTGACAAATACAGACGCTATAAAGATTCCTGTAGAGCAGAGGCAGACAGTAGGTAGATCAGTACCTCTGGGCAATGTGCAAGAGATCGGTAAGGCAATGTGCAATAGATCAGTAAGGGTTTCTGTCTGCCAATTGTTTAACAATAGCAAAAAGGAAGAGGTATTATCCTGGTGATGTGAGGACCGCATGGTGACTTGCCTGCCTGGTGCGAAGGTTGCGGACATCACCTCTCGTCTCGGCTGGTAGAGAGTGCTGGGGAAGAGGTAGCGGTTGTGGTGCATGTTGGCACCAACAACGTGGGGAAATGTAGCCGAGAGGTCCTGGAGGCCAAATTTAGGTTGCTAGGTAGGAAGCTCAAATCCAGGACCCCAAAGGTAGCGTTCTCAGAAGTGCTACCTGTTCCACGTGCAGGGCCAGCTAGGTAGGCGGAGCTCAGGGGTCTCAATACGTGGATGAGACACTGGTGTCAGGAGGAGGGGTTTAGGTTTGTTAGGCACTGGGGAACATTTTGGGACAAGCCGGGCCTGTACAAGAGGGACGGGCTTCACTTGAACCAAAATGGAACCAGACTGCTGGCGCGTAACATTAAGAAGGTGGCAGAACAGCTTTTAAACTGACCCCTGGGGGAAAGCCGACAGGAGCCGAGGGGCGTCCAGTTCGGGACTCCTCATCCCTAGGGAATGAGGGTGCAGAGGATTTGGAACAGGCAAGAAATAACAGAGAAAGAATTGGGAGTGGTAGCGTGATGGGACATGACAGCCAGTCTAGCAGGACAGAAGGCTGCAGGGATAAAGGTGCAAACATGCAGCCCTTCTTGGGGGGACCAGGTATATAAATGCTTTTATGCAAATGCCCGAAGTCTACGGGCAAAGATGGGAGAACTGGAATGTTTGGTGGCTAGGGAAAACATTGACATAGTAGGTATAACAGAAACCTGGTGGAATGCGGAGAACCAGTGGGATACTGCAATTCCAGGATATAAACTCTATAGGAGGGACAGAGAGGGGCGTGTTGGAGGTGGGGTGGCCATCTATGTCAAAGAAGGGGTAGAATCCACCAGAGTAGAGCTGGAGGGGGGCTCTGACTCCTCCGTAGAATCACTGTGGGTTAGATTACCAGGCTCAGAGAGTGATGTAATAGTACGGGCATGCTACCGTCCTCCAGATCAAAAACCTGAAGGGGATCTTGAAATAAGGAAGCAAATCAGGGAGGTGTCAATGAGAGACAGGGTTGTAGTCATGGGGGACTTCAATTATCCTCACATCAACTGGGTCAATTCATGCTCAGGTCATGAAAGAGAGACTGGATTTCTGGATATGTTAAATGACTGTGCCTTAGAGCAGCTTGTCACGGAACCGACCAGAGGACAGGTGACTCTGGATTTGATATTGTGTGGCACTCAAGATCTGGTCAGGGAGGTCAATGTTACCGAACCGTTGGGGAACAGTGACCATGCTGCGATCTGTTTCGCCATGCATGTCGGGGGGAGAGTGCCGAGCAAATCTGACACAAGAACCTTTGACTTCCGAAGGGCAGACTTCCCCAAAACGAGGAGACTAGTTTAAAAAAAGCTGAAAGGGAAGGTAAAAAGAGTCCAATCGCTCCAGAGTGCATGGAGGCTGTTTAAAACAACAGTCATAGAGGCCCAGCGGGAGTGTATCCCACAAAGGAGGAAGGGCTCGACTAAGTCCAGGAGGGTGCCGGCATGGCTAACAAGCACAGTTAAGGAGGCTATAAAAGGCAAGGAAGCTTCCTTCCGTAAATGGAAGTCTTGCCCTAATGAGGAAAATAAACAGGAGCACAAACTGTCGCAACAGAAATGTAAAAAAAGGCGGCAACTTTGCTCTTACACCAAATAGGATCCCTGTGGAGCAAATTATAGCAAACGTGGAGTCCACCTTAGCAGTATTTGATAAGGACTCAGCTGAATCCTTAAGGATTCAGATAGCAAATGTTTTGTTGAAGGCAAAGCCCCCACCTAGTAATATCAGCAGGTTAGAAACACTGGCAATTAGAGAACTGAGAAATAATCAAGAGTTAGTGATTTTACCAGCAGACAAGGGCAATGCCACGGTTATTTTAAATTCCGAGGACTATTGCAGCAAAATTAGGGACCTATTGAGCCCCGAGACTTATTCTATTTTAAAAAAAGACCCTACTAATTTTTTTTTAAAAACAACCAATAAACTTATTAAAGACTCTAATTTTAATCAGGAACTTAAGAATAGGCTAACTAAATCCGAAGCTCTCCCGCCCAGACTTTATGGATTACCCAAAATCCATAAGGAAGGATGTCCACTGAGACCTATTGTAAGCAATATTGGAGCACCCACACATGGGTTGTCGCAATACTTGGCAAAGATTTTGCAACCTTACATAGATAACACGTTTACCTATGTTAAGAATACATATCATTTCATAGAATTGTTACAACTTGTTAATTTGAAACCTGAGTCAAGATTAGTCAGCCTGGACGTGGTATCCCTCTTTACGAAGGTTCCACTGGTGAAAGCAATGGAATTGATTGAAGAGCTTACGATACCAAGGGAACTTATTCCCCTATTTCGTCACTGTTTGACGTCTACTTATTTTATTTGGAACGGGGAAATTAGGGAGCAGAAAGAGGGGGTGGCCATGGGGAACCCCCTGAGTCCAGGAGTAGCTAATTTATTTATGGAGATGTTTGAGAAACAGGCACTGGACTCAGCTACGTTGAAACTGGATTTTTGGGTCCGATATGTTGATGATGTTTTTTGTGTCTGGACACATGGTGACGTAGAATTGGAAAAATTTGTGAAACATCTAAATAACCAATATGCGGAAATACAGTTCACCGTGGAGAAAGAACGAAACAAGTCCCTTCCCTTCCTAGATGTAATGGTGACACGGAAGGAAGATTTAACCATAGGGCATAAGGTTTATAGAAAGCCTACGCACACTGGTAGGTATCTAAATTATAATTCCAATCACCATCCAGCACAAAAAAATTCATTAATCAATTCCTTGGTCTATAGAGAAATTATGGTCTGTGATAAGGAATCTCTAGAAGCTGAAAAAACAGTGCTTTATAACTCATTACAGGCTAGCGGATATCCCACAGACCAAATTAATAGATGTTGGGTTCAACAATACAGCAAAATTAAAGCAAAAAGAGAAGGAACGATGATTATTAACAGTGACACTAAGGAAACAACAACAGAGGAGAAATTATGGATTAGTCTTCCATTTATTAAAGGGATCACCGATAGGATTGCCAGGATCTTACAGCAAGGAAATGTTAAGACTGTTTTTAAACCCACACATAAAATACAACAGGTGCTTAATAATCCAAAGGACAAGAGACCTGCGCTGTCAGAAGCAGGCATCTATTGCGTTGGATGTGAGTGTTCTAAGTGCTACACTGGCATGACAACCGGATCTATTAAAACCAGATTGAGTGAACATGAAAGATCATTGAGGCTTGGTCATGTGGAACAATCCTCGATAGCAGAGCATGCCTTGAGTGAAGGGCATTCCATTAGATTCAGTGACGCTAGATGCCTACAGAAAGAAAATAATTTCAAAATCCTGCGCCACTTAGAGTCATTAGAAATCAGCAAGAGACAAGTAAGAAGCCTTTTAAACGGTCAACAGGATTTATCCTTTACCAACCGGATTTGGCTCCCGATACTGCACAAACTATATGACCAAGGAAAGAAAGACAGAGAAAGTGGATACAATTCAATGGGACAACAGTAGAGTAAGACTGACCAGCTGGTCCATATGATGATTAATGGGGTTTCCTGCTCCTGTGAGGTTTTAAGCAAGTACTAACATGTCAGCTGCAATTTCACCAGCAACCTACATGGTTGATTCCTATGAGGAGGTTCCGGCTGGCGGAACGAAACGACAGGACTGCATTCTTGGATTTTAGTGGTTTTTTTCAGTCTGCAGGAGGCTGCCCATATCGGGAAACCCTCAGGCAGTTGAGTGAATTTATTAAAATTCAAGGGTTTTTTGTGCTTTTACATGGCATCTGTTCCCGTAACTCTGAAACACTGTTGGCTAAGTACGGGCCATGAAAGCTTTCGAACAAGATGAAATGTAAAAAGACGACACGGGAGGCCAAGAAAGACTTTGAGGAACGTATGGCAGGCAACATAAAAGGGAATAATAAAAGCTTCTTCAAATATGTTAGAAGCAGGAAACCTGCAAGGGAAATGGTTGGTCCGCTAGATGGTGAGGGAGAGAAAGGGGTGATAAAAGGGGACTTGGAGACTGCAGAGAAATTAAACGAGTTCTTTGCATCTGTCTTCACGGCAGAAGACCTCGGGCAAATACCGCTGCCGGAACGGCCTCCCCTGACTAAAGAATTAAGTCAAATAGAGGTTAAAAGAGAAGACGTCTCACACTTAATTGACAAAATAAAGATCAATAAGTCACCAGGCCTGGATGGCATCCACCCAAGAGTTCTGAAGGAACTCAAGAATGAAGTTGCTGACCTCTTGACCAAAATATGCAACTTGTCCCTTAAAACGGCCACTGCGCCAGAGGATTGGAGGATAGCTAATGTCACGCCAATCTTTAAAAAAGGAAGGAGGGGGGACCCGGGAAACTACAGGCTGGTCAGCCTAACATCTATTCCAGGGAAGATGGTAGAAAGTCTCATTAAGGACAAAATCTTAAAATACATAGAAGAACAAGCTCTGCTGAGGGAGAGTCAGCATGGCTTTTGCAAGGGGAAGTCTTGCCTCACAAACCTGTTAGAATTTTTTGAAAAGGTCAACAGGTATGTGGATGTGAGCGAACCCGTGGATATTATATATCTGGATTTTCAGAAGGCGTTTGACACAGTCCCTCATGAAAGGCTCCTGAGAAAACTTCACAGTCAGGGAATAAGAGGGCAGGTCCTCTTGTGGATTAGGAACTGGTTGAAGACCAGGAAACAGCGAGTGGGAGTCAATGGGCAATTTTCACAATGGTGAGAGGTGAAAAGCGGTGTGCCCCAAGGATCGGTCTTGGGACCGGTGCTTTTCAACTTATTCATAAATGACCTGGAGTTGGGAAAGGCAGTGAGGTGGCCAAGTTTGCAGATGACACTAAACTTTTCCGGGTAGTGAAGACCAGCAGGGATTGTGAAGAGCTCCAGAAGGATCTCTCCAAACTGGGAGAATGGGCAGCAAAATGGCAGATGCGCTTCAATGTAAGTAAGTGCAAAGTGATGCACATTGGGGCAAGAAACCAAAATTTCACATATACGCTAATGGGTTCTGAGTTGTCTGTAAAGGATCAAGAGAGAGATCTTGGGGTGCTGGTGGACAGGTCGATGAAAGTGTCGACCCAATGTGCGGCGGCTGTGAAGAAGGCCAATTCCATGCTCGGGATCATTAAAAAAGGGATTGAGAATAAAACGGCCAATATCATTATGCCTTTGCTAAGGCCACATCTGGAGTATTGTGTCCAGTTCTGGTCACCACACCTCAAAAAGGATATAGTTGAATTGGAAAAGGTGCAGAAAAGAGCGACCAGAATGATTCGTGGGCTGGAGCACCTCCCTTATGAGGAAAGGCTACAGCGTCTGGGGCTTTTCAGCCTAGAAAAAAGGCGCCTGAGGGGGGACATGATTGAGACGTATAAAATTATGCATGGGATGGAGAGAGTGGATAGAGGGAACTTCTCCCTCTCGCACAACACCAGAACCAGGGGACACATACTAAAATTGAGTGGAGGGAGAGTTAGAACAGACAAAAGAAAATATTTCTTTACCCAGCGTGTAATTCATCTGTGGAACTCCTTGCCACAGGATGTGGTGATGGCATCTGGCCTAGATGCTTTTAAAATGGGTTTGGACAGATTCAGGGAGGAAAAGACCATCACAGGTTACAAGCCATAAGCAACCTCCTAGTTTTAGAAGTGGGTTTTCTTTGTGCCAGGTGCAAGGGAGTGGCGACAGGATACAGGTATGTTGTTGTCTTGTGCTCCCTGAGGCATCTGATGGGGCCACTGTGTGATACAGGAAGCTGGACTAGATGGGCTTTTGGCCTGATCCAGCAGGGCTCTTCTTATGTTCTTATGTTTATGTTCCTAAATTAGGCGGATGAAATAAAGAAACTGGAGCTGGGGAAGGAACCAGGAGTGACTTTTTATGTGAACTCACTTCTGGCATCAGTTCTTCTTTTGCACCTGGCTCTAGTTGGTGGACCTCAATGTGCTAGAAAACACAGTAGATCCTGCATATGTAGACACTGCCCATCCTTGCTGTTCAGAAACCCACCACTCCACTAAAATCATGAATAAATGCACGGTAGGGAGGGAAAATCCCAGGGCCTCCTGTCAGGATATGTATGAAAACAACTGCTAAGCAAGTTTTTTTTTTTCATTTTGGTGCCTAATGATAGCTTTGACCCATATATTATAAGTATTTTTCAAAAGGCGCTATCTTGAAGCAAGGATTATCTCTGCACACACACAAATACTCCATATAGATTGGGTTCTGTGGGCCTCTATAAGAGGATTAAAAGCATACTTCTGGGAGGCAGTTAAAAAGGCTTTATGTAGGGGAAAAACCCTCCCTCAGAAGACAGGATAGACCAGTGTTTCTCAAACTGTGGGTCAGGACCCACTTGGTGGGTCACGACCCAATTTCTGGTGGGTCCCACAGAGCCTCCAATGAAAACAGAGGTGTGATGGAAAGATCAGATAACTAATTGCCTCAAGCCCTGAGACTATTCAAAAATCAGATAGCTGCTAATTGCCCTACAAAGAGCTGAGCTCCTGCAGTTTGCAAGCTTGTGTAAATATAGGGAGATAAATGTTTGAGCGTCTTTTTTATGGTGTGTTTTTCCCCAAGTCTACTAATGGGGAAAGTCTACTAGTGGAGGCAGGTGAAGACTGGGTCACATAACTAAGCCCCTCAAGCTTTGTGGCTATTCGTTAGGGCTGCCTCATTATGAGAAATGAATTGAGTTTTTTGCAAGGAAATAAATAAATAAAATTTACTTGTAAGTCTTACAGTCCTAGTTCACCTTTTTTTAAGTCTCGTAAAGCTAGGCGGGTCCTGATAGAGTGTCATTTTAAAAAGTGGGTCCCAGTCCTAAAACATTTGGGAACCACTGGGATAGACTATGTGTGGTATTGGTGGAGGGGGAGTCATTGCTTATTTTTTTAAAATGAGAAGTGCTCATTCCTTTTCTTTGGTAAACAGGAACCCCAATGAGACATTCTCAGGTTAGCAGAAACCACAAAGCAAAGCAGGTGGGAATTATGTGAAATTATCCATGACCAAAATGAAAATTTAGAAAAAAATAAACATTCTCAACTTCTGAATGCTGAGATGTCAAATTCATAACACTCCCACCCCCAAACTTGAGTTTCTGCGCATTATGCAGGTTATATCCTGTTGTGCCGGAAAGTTCTAAGCAAGGAGATTAAACAAACGCAAGACTGTTTGGGTGCTACCATTGCCACTGGTACTGAGGGGGTTTCAGGAGTTGGTGAAGCTAGGTGGGCCCTCTGGTTGGTGTGAACCTTGACTGATACTGCATATATAATTGCACATCTTAAAATTTCAGTTACACGCCCAGGGTGTCAGCAAACTCAGCAAACCATGACAGCAAACTCAGATTCTTGACTGTGTTACACAAATCCTTGAAATGCCTCGGTACACAAGCCACAGCCAGTAGGTATTTCTGTTTGTCAGAGATCACATACAGTTTGTTGTTGATCTGTTTTATTGCAACCAGTTATTCTTAAATATGCAAATCAGTTGAGTACAACAACATATTGATGTGGCACTGGCCACTGGCATCACTACAGGGGGGGCGGAGCTGTAAGTTCTTCTGTGATCGGAGCCTCCGTTACACGGAAGAACGAAGCGCCCTGCCTCCGCGCCTTCCGACCCATTCAAAGCAGTGAAAACAACGCGCATTCACCGCTTTGACTGGGTCGGAAGGCGCGGAGGCGGGGCGCTTCATTCTTCCGTGTAACGGAGGCTCTCATCACGGAAGAACTTACAGCTCCGCCCCCCCCCCGTAGTGATGCCAGTGGCACTGGCTATCAGGACTCACTGGAACAGATAGTAGAACACACACACACAAACACACACACATATGTGTGTGTGTGCAGAAATGACGGGCGCCCTCCCGGCGCCCGGCGCGTGGGGGCAGGGCCTGCATCGCGTCACGTTGACGCGCCCCTTGCGTCACGTCGATGCGCCCCCCCGCCCGTTTTGAACTCATTTTGGAGCCGAACGGGCTCCAGGGAGGGAGGGAGGGCCGATGCAACGCGGCACTTCGCGACGGTAAG
The DNA here is from genome assembly GCA_026170595.1 of Plestiodon gilberti rubricaudatus. NCBI lineage: Eukaryota > Metazoa > Chordata > Lepidosauria > Squamata > Scincidae > Plestiodon > Plestiodon gilberti. The sequence goes on from JANXHW010000002.1 coordinate 242,817,793, forward strand.
TGCCCTGAGCGCGCCCCGAGCGCGCCCCGAGCGCGCCCCTCGCCCACCCGAGTGCCTGGAGCTCCTGCTCCACGCGCTTCACCCAAGTTCCGCCGCTGTGTGTGTACATGCGCGCGAATACACACATGCGCATGCACAGAAATAGCTGCAGAAAGAACAGGACAGGAAAGAGAAAGTACAAGGAACTGACGGTTCCCCACTGCATCATCCTTATGCATTTTTCATGGGAAACAAGCTAGATCTGCCATGAAAGATAATTGTGTAAAGCAGGAGGAGAGAAAAAAAAAGTTTGTCAGGGTTTTGCTCACTTCAACTGTGGGAATACAGCATTGTCAAACTCTGCCATGCATTGACGCTTTAAATTCTAGGCTGAACGTCCTCATGGAGAGGTCTATCAAATCTTCACAACATTTTGATTTGCTCATTTCAGCACGGAATGCAGATTAAAGGAAAAGGCTCTCATAGCATTTTTTTTTTTAAAAAAACAGTAATCAGATCAGAAAAATGTCTGTCCAATACCTTAGTTACTTATTAATTGGCGTTCTGTGCTTTGGGATATATTTTCTTCACAGCTTCCTGGATTCCTGGGAGACTAGTACCAATTAGTGTTCCTACTAAGTATAAATTAGTTAAGAGGCTGGGCTGACAATCCAAGACTTTTGGAAAAGAGAGTTTGACTGGCTGAATAAGAGATGAAGCTCTTAATTTTGGCAAGCGGGGGGGGGGGGGGTATTCAATAACAGCCAAATGTACTATCAGGGCTAAGACAAAGACTGCAGGTTCATGTGACTCTATTATAGCCGAGTATACTTTTAAGACAGAAATGATCTATTATTGATCAGTTATCTTGTTGCTGTTTTCACGTTCTTATTTTCCCACCCTCAAATCTAAAAACTGTTATTAGCCAGGAATCAGTTATCCTGGCCACTGGCGTCGACGGGGGGAAGCGGGGGGGCGGGCTGCCGGGGGGCGTCGCGTGTACAGGGGTGACGCGCGATTTCCCCCTACTTACATTTTTTAAGTGAAGGTGGGCCCTCCCTCCCTCCCTTGCGTCCGTTTGGCTCCAAAATGAGCCGAAAACGGAGCGGGGAGGGCGCTCTGCTCCTGCGCGTGACGTCACGCGCGGGGGCGGAGCCTCCCCCTTAAGGGCGACGCGCGCCCCCGCTCTGGGGTGACGCGCGTCGTCGCGACGCTGCTGATCCTGGCAATGAAATAGCATATGGGAGTGGGTTTTAGAAAAGAATTCAGAAATTGTACAGGGTCAGTTCCCATTTTTCAAGATCTGCATAATGCTTTATTTCAATGCCTCCATCCCTCTGCTATCTTCCAGGGATCTGGATCAAGTCTCTGACTCCAAGTCCCAAGTCTTTGCCCCCAAGTCCCGAGTCTTTGGTTGTGAGTTGTGAGTCCACATCTATTTTATGGGGAAAACGGGCTTAAACCTGAATAAAATTCGACTTGTCGTAAAAGGCTCCAAGTCTCAAGTCTAGTCTTTCGAGTCTTTTACAATTACCGAGTCAAGTCATTGTCGTGACTTGAGTCCAACTTGAGTCCGAGTCAATAGACTCTACATGACTGCTATCTTCTCCATTACAGAGTCAAGGGTGTCTGGTTTTAGCCCTGGGGGCCCTTGACACCAAGGTCTTCCAGGTGTCATCTGTAGGGTAAGGTAAAGGTAAAAGTAAAGGTATCCCTTGACAATTAAGTCCAGTCGTGTCCGACTCTAGGGAGCGGTGCTCATCTCCGTTTCAAAGCCAAAGAGCCAGCGCTGTCCGAAGACGTTTCCATGGTCATGTGGCCGGCATGACTCAACATCGAGGCGCATGGAACGCTGTTACCGTCCCGCTGATGCGGTACCTATTAATCTACTTGCAATTTTTTGCTTTCAAACTGCTAGGTTGGCAGGAGCCGTCGCACGGATTCGAACTGCCGACCTTTCGATCGACAGCTCATGGTTCAGTGGTTTAACCCACTGTGCCACCCGCTGGCTCTCATCTGTAGGGTACCCTGCCTTCAACATCCCAATATGTTAACCATTCCAGGTCTACTTGCCTTCTTCCTCCACCAGCCACTGGTGGACAATGATGACTCTTGGTCTAAGAGAAAATCCTGCCTCCTGAAAGGGTTTATCTGTAACTCGCTCATGTTGCTTTTTCTCGAGTAGCTGCTTGCAATCCCTTGAACTGGAAATGACAGGAATTGATCCTGGCATGTTCTGCATGCAAAGCATGTACACTACACACTGAACTATGGTGTCATGTTGCTGCCTCTTCCCCTCTCTGCCGCCCTCCATCCCTAAATTAATAACCAAGCTGACAAAGGCCTAGTTATAAAGGTGGCACTGGTTGCTGATTACACCTCTTTCCAGCTTTTTCATGCATCTGTTCCTCTTGACAATATGCATTTTCAATTACATGTAGCTGAACCACAAGCCATTGTTATTTAGTGACCAATCTTTTTCTAAACACATTTAATGATTTCTTTTTCCACAAATTATCTTTCTCTGAAAATTGCAGCATTGTGAAGGTAGCGGCAGAGGAAAGTAAGGTGTTGTTGTGTAGGTGGCAAATTACTATCCATTCCCCCCCCCCCCCGTTACTGAAACTTGCTCTCCTTTCTCTCTCTTTGTCTTTTTGGAGTGCAGGGCTGATGGATGAAGAGCTCTTTATCACTGGCAAGACATGTAGGAGAGATGAAGAAACAGGCAAGACTGTCATTAATTGTTTATAAATATGCTCTCGACTCAGACAATCAGGATGACCTCACAGCCTCTCAAATCCTACTCAGCTTCATCCTTTTGACTATGAAGATCAATGCAAATTCATGGTAGTATTTCAAGGACCCCACAAATATATGGAGAGTGGTGGGAGAAACAGCTGTGCGGTGGGGAAGTATGCAGTTTGGAGAAGAAAAGCAGTGGGCCGAGGAAGGAGCGCTATTTCCATGGCAACCAATCACTGCTGTTTCCAGAGAAGTAAAAGTAAAAAGTGGGGAAATTAAGTCCCCTTCTCATACCTCCTCCTTCTCCTGCCATGTACCCCTCCCAAGATGTTTCTGTGGTTTTTATCATTTATTGTTCTAGTGGGTTTTACAAAAAAAAAAGTAATTTATTGTACAGTATTTGCTAGATTTTGCTGAAGGGTGGCTTAAACATTGCCTATATCAATACTCGGTTCAAGTACTGCCCATGTGTGTTTGTTCATTTTAGCAATTTTTCCTGGCCTCAGGAATATTTTAATTAATTAATTTGATTCATATCCTGCCTTTCTCCCCAAAGGCATGCACTGTATCCAGTGTGTGTGTGTGTGGGGGGGGGGGCTGAACAGGAGGCTTCAGAAGGGAAAGGGAAAATATTTCCCCTTTCCCCTCCGTAAGCCTCTCACTCCACAATGGGTCTCCTTGGACCTGTGCCAGCTCTTTAGCTGGTTCAAGTCCAAGGAGAAGAAAGAGGCGGGGAGGCTGTTAAAAGAGGGGATAGGATCTGGCACGTGCCATCACGGCCAGATCCACCCTCTCTTGCAGCCTCTCTGCCCCTGTTCCTCCCCCTCCTCTCCCAGTTCCCCCTGCCCCTTCCTTCCCTCCTCCACCCCCACCTCCCGAGCTGGCTTACCAGCTTTGGCAGATGGCCAGTGATCTGGCGAATGATGCAGGAAGGTTCTGGCCTTCCCACTGGCACTCCAGCAGAGCGCTACTCTTTGCGCTGCTGAAGAGCGCTTTACGGCTGCCTTGCAGCAGTCAGCATTGGTGGAATGCGCGTTCCGCCAGTGGGGCACCCAATAGGATTTGGCTGTAACTTGTGGAAAAAAGTGGAGGTGTAGAAGGTGTGGTTGGATGGAAGGATACTGCGGAGGGGCACAAGTGTTAACCATCCAAGAATGAAGCAATTATAGAATCCTAGAATCCTAGAGTTGGAAGGGACCTTGGAGGTCATCTAGTCCAGCTCCCTGCGCAGCACAGGCAACTAAAGCATTCCTGACAGATGACCATCCAGTCTCTGCTTGAAAACCAATGCAGATGTGGCAAGATAGTAGACTAGCACCTCTTCTGATAGTTTTGAAGGAATTCCAGATTGCAAAACAAAAGCACCCCCCCCCCCAAAGACACGTGCGTGCACATGCGCGCACACACACAACACACCCTGGAAAATGGGCTACCTGAGACAGGTCACACAATGAAATATGAGCAGCACATGTTAATTCTGGTAATAATAGCAGAAGGAACCTGTGGGAAATTGTAGGAATGAACCCCCTCCTGGGAGAGTAGCAGTTGTTTTGCAGAAGGACAACCAGTATAGGATACTTGCTGATCTATGTGCAAAGTTAGTCACAAACTTCTAGAAACTTCATTCTAAGACTGCAGTGCAGGGAAGGAGCTATATGCTATTGTATTTTCATTTGGAGGCAATACAACCTTCAGTCACTGAAAGCAGAAGCGTATCATGTTAATAAGATTATGGAGAAGAAGAAAAAACTCCTGTAAGAATATTATCAAGGTATGACAAATACTAATTGCCATGGTTGCACAAGCTGCTAGATTCAGCTTCAGGTTTAGCAGCACATGCTACTAGATGGCACAACTTTTTTCTTATCCTCTGAATTGCAGCAATGTCTAGAAACCCAAAATGAGATTAGAGTGCTCCATTGTATTAAGACATAGGCAGTACTTTCCTGCTTACAATATAAATGGGGCATACAAGATATAGAACAAAGACAAAAGGCAGATCAAGGAGTAAAGAGAGAGCATTGTTTCCAATTTCAGGGATGGTGTCCTGAATGAGACAGGACTGAAGAGACCAGGTGAAGGACAGGCTGAAAGTTTTCCGCCATTGGCTACATCCTATTGTGGCAGTGTGGCCAGGAACCCAATCCCAGACACGCTCAGAGCCCAATTCTATGCATGTCTACTCAGAAGTAAGTACCATTATAGCCAATGAGGCTTACTCCCAGGTAAGTGTGGATAGGATTGCAGCCTCACTCTGATATGTCTGGGGATGGAGGAAGCTAGTCTCCCAGAAATCAGCGGCGGAACTTGGGTGGAGCGCATGGAGCAGGAGCTCCAGGCGCTCGGGCGGGCAGGGGGCACGCTCGTGGCACTTACCGTTGCAAAGCGCCACGTTGCATTGGCCCGCCCGCCCTCCCTGGAGCCTGTTCGGCTCCAAAATGAGCTCAAAATGGGCGGGGGGCGCGTCGACGTGACGTGAGGGGCGCGTCGATGTGACGCGACGCAGGCCCCGCCCCACGCGCCGGGCGCCGGAAGGGCGTCTGTCATTTCTGCCCAGAATACTTTGTCACAGGTGGTTTGCTCACATTGCACACATGTGAGTGCTTTGCATTGAGTCAGATCATTGGCCTATCCAGTCTAGTCTTGTCTGCTCTAACTAGAGATGGCTCACCAGTGCCTCCGGTGGAGATCTTTTAACTAACACCTAACACAAATGGAATCTGTGACCTTCTACATGAAAAGCAGGTGTTCTGAGCAATGACCTTTCCACATTCCTGGAGTGGAACCAGCAGTGCCTAATGGTCTCCACCTGGCTGCACCTGCCATGACTGCATAGCTGGTCTACCATTAGCCACTTCTGCATATATAGGCTTACCAGATCTCCAACCGGGACAGAGTGCTAGACCTTTAGGAGAAGGAATGTGGGCAGGTGTCGCTTGTTAAACCTTAGAGCACAATCCTAGGCATGTCTACTCAGAAGCAAGCCCCATTGTGTTCAGTGGGGCTTGCTTCTGAGTAGACATGCCTAGGATTGTGCTCTAAGGGTTTAACATGCTACACCTGCCCACATTCCTTCTCCTAAAGGTCTAGCACTCTGTCCCGGTTGGAGATCTGGTAAGCCTATGCATATAACCTGAATTGAACAAAATGAAAGTTAGGTAGGAGACCAGAACAGAGCTGAGGGAAAACTGGTGTCAGAGTTGGGCCATAGGTAGCACAGGCAGAGCCATTGGTCTGACGTTCTAGGTGTCATTCAGAATCAGAAGGGAGTTGTCCAAAGACAGAAACTGGCTGTAGCCAACGCTGAATATAAGCTCAAAGTGAGCAGGGCTGCTGATAAGTAGCAGACAGGCTGGGACACAAACACGGTGGAATATAAGAAAGTAGTGAGCCAAGTCTTAACTAGATTGTGGTGCAGACAGATGAAGCTGCCTTGTGCTGAGTCAGACCATTGCTCCATGTACTCAGTATTGTTTCCCCTGACAGCTTCCCCGGGGTCTTTTCCAGCCCTCCCTGGAGATGCCAGGGATTAGGCCTGGGATGTTCTGCATGCAGAACAGGTGCTCTATCTCTGAGCTACAGAACCCCCAGAGACAAGACTCTCAGGCCTAATCTGGAGGTATTTATTGCCAGGTTGGTGTGGGGGCCAATGAATTGTCTGGGAATGGAGCCATGATGGAGCTTGAAGGACTGTCCCTTTCCTCCGCTACTCTGTAACCTACAAGGGACACCAGCAGACAGACTTGATTCAAGTCCTGAGAGCTGAACTAGATTGAATCTGACGGCTGGCAAAGTCCTAAAGGGGACCAGAGTACTGGAACAAGCCACTTAGAAACTGGACGAGAGAACACAGCTAGAAAGATGAAATCATTGCTTCTTGTTTCACACTTGCAGGAACAGTTACAGGGGAAATCCACAGAGCCAGTGGCGATCCTAGCCCCAGAACAGGGTGGGGCCCACCCCTCGACGCCCCCAAAGTAATTAGCATAATTACTAATTAACATAATTATGCTAATTACTTTCTTTTTTTGTTTGTTTTTTTCCGTTTTTTTCCCCGTTTTTTTTCGGCTTTTTAAAAAGGTTTTTTAGGGTAACGGGGCCTCCAGCGGGTTTTTTAGGGGTAACGGGGCTTCTAGGTCTATGTGTTTGCTTTGCTGCACTTATCTTTTGTATCTAGGGCCTCCCGATGATCTCTCCAGCGACGATCTCGCTCCTCTGCTGCCGCTCTGCGCAAAGCAAACAGCCATCACAGAGTTCACGCATGCGTGATGGCTGTTTGCTTTGCGCATGCGTGAACTCTGTAACGCTTAGGCTTACAGAGTTCGCGCTAGCAGAGCGGCAGCAGAGGAGCGAGATCGTCGCTGGAGAGATCGTCGGGAGGCCCTAGACACAAAAGATAAGTGCAGCAAAGCAAACACATAGACCTAGAATCCCCGTTACACCTAAAAAACCTTTTTAAAAAGCGAAAAAACCCCCGGAAAACATCAAAAACAAAACCGAAACCTAGGATGTCTCCCGCCCCCCCGCACCACCTCCCGCCCTTGCGCCCTGGGGCCCACCGCCCCCCGGCCCCACATCAGCCGACCCCCCTGCACAGAGCAGACCAACAACTTCCATCAGAACAGAGTTTGGACAGTGGCTGTCTTCAGGAACACCTGCAAGTTAAGACTGTGGATGGATCAAAATGCTTGCTTAAAAAATAAAATAAATAAATAAATAATAAACCAGTATTTATATACCGCCTTCACTTTGGTCTTCGGATCTCTCCTCTGACTTTAATTCAAAGGTGGTTTACATGGGCAGGCTTTCTAAAACCCAAGGGGTTTTTACAATACAATAATATGTTCTAATCTTTCGTAGAACCCTTCATTCTAGATGGTTTCTCTCTCTCTCTCTCTGACGTTTGCCTCACCACGCTTCAGCTGACAGGCGACCCTGACTCTCACTCAAGTGCAGCTGCAATTCCACTCCCCCACAGAGGCTCTGCAACTTATCAGCTCGGCGTGCCGGCAGCTCTCCGACAGACACAGACACTTCCGGCCGCCTTGAACACAGCCGTCTACACAGCAAGAGCGTGGCGCTGGAGGTGGAACTCGGCCGGGCCAGGAAGATTTCACACATCTGTTAAAAAGATAGGAGAACACCAGGTTTGGATTTGTCGTCGTCCCCCCATTGGACGGGATGGCAGTCCTTCAGATCTTCAGTCATAAATGAGACAGTTGCTCTACCAACTGAGCCAGAAGTCCTGCCCCTGCAAGATGCTGAAAGTATCAAATACCCTGATACCCATCATCTAAGGCACTATTCTTTCATCCCCTCCCCCCTCTTTTGATTTGCTGGGGAGGTGGTGGTGAACCCAGAAAGCTCAGCTCAGGGAATGACCCCGCCACTGGTGGTGCAGGCCGGTTGAGCTCGGCAGAACAAGGCTGTCGGTGCCAGGGTGGGGGGTGGCGACAGGGGCTGGGTGAGTGGGCAGATCAGGTCCCGGAAGGGGTTGGGATCAATGGAGGATGCCCAGTCTGATTATTTATTTATTTATTGGGGTTGTGGCACAAAAAAGGTTAAAGACCACTGATCTAAGGTATCCTTGTTATCTGCTGCCTAGACCAGTTTAAGAGATTCAAAAGAAATTCAAAGGGTTGAGGCAAAAGAGCAAGGAAAAACCCAACCGAATGGAGAAGATGCACTCATTCAAAGCTTCTGTAGTTATTTGATACTGCTGCAAGGGGCTGGCAGGTAAGCAGCTACTACAGCTCAGGGCTATAGTCATTCTTACCACTCTCCTGTGTCTTTTTGAATTAATCCAGTTCTGCCCAATATGGGTACGTGGTTACCTTGCTTTAGTTAGTTCTGAGGCTCAGGTTAGTATTAGTATTAGTATTAACAGTATTTATATACCGCTTTTCAACAAAAACTTCACAAAGCGGTTTACAAATTGTGAGCCCTTTTGGGACAGGGAGCCATTTAATCATTTGATTTTTGTCTGTAAACCGCTTTGTGAACTTTTTGTTGAAAAGCGGTATATAAATACTGTTAACAACAACAACAACAACAACAACAACAACAACAACAACAACAACAACAATAATAATAATAATAATAAATGATTAAGTGGCTCCCTGTCCCCAAAGGGCTCACAAGTTAAAAAAAGATGCAGAGGAACACCAGCAAACAGCCACCAGAAAAGACACTGTGCTGGGGTGAAAGGGGGGCAGTTACTCTCCCCCTGCTAAATATAAGAGGAGCACCAATTGAAAAAGTGCCTCTTGCCCAGTTAGCATCATTACACAAGCAATACAGTATCTTGTCCAGTGTTTGCTGTTTCTACATGTCTTGTTCCCTGTTCCCTTGCATCAGGCCAATCTGGAGCAAATCTTACTCTGTGAGCAAGTACAGTGAATAAAATGAAGGGTTCCCCTGGTGCAGTCATTTGCGAGTACGAGTAACACAAAACTACTTGCGCTGTCAAACGTGTGTCAAGTCCCCCTCCTGATAGTCATTCTAGAATGGAACATTAACATGTAATCCTCTGGCAAAAAAAAAAAGGGCATGAAATGCATTAGAAATGCATGCTGGACCGCTGGCAGCATCAACATTCAAGCTCCTCTGTGGAATATCGAGCGCAAATAACTGCACGGGAGGTTGAAGGGCATTAACCTGGTTTTCATTTATATTTATTCATTGCCAGCCAAATTAGCGCTAGTCAGAGCGTCTATTTTTCCATGCCTTCCAAAAACAAAACCTAAAAATCAGCAGAATGTGTTTCACACAATACTTCTTGGATTCTTGTCAGCTTGGTATCAATCATGGGAATCATTACATTGTTATAGGAAGGCTTGGGCATTTATTGTACTGCAAGGGAGTACAGCGTGGAGATACTGTAGAACTAGGTGATGTAACCTGATGAAGTAACGTAATCGTAATCCAGAAGGCCAGTTCATTTATAAAACTGATCACTGGTGTAGCGATAGTGGATACAACTTAACTATGTACTCTGATACCTCTTGGACTGAGAAATCCTGGTCAGAAACGATCTTATCGCCTGAGGCAGGGCTAATTACACCAAAACCTTTGGTACAAGATAGCTGTGTGCACCTGTGTGGACGGACTACAGCACTAATCAGAATCTAGTTTTCTTGGCAGTCTATTTTTATAATGAAGCAAAGAATGGAGAGATGGGGGGGAACACGACTCCAAACCTGGCGTTCTCCTATCTTTTTAACAGATGTGTGAAATCTTCCTGGCAGAGTACCACCTCCAGCGCTACTCTCTTGCTGTGTACCACTGGAAGTGATTGGCGATGACATCATCGACAGTTACTCCTGGGTTTTCAGGTTTTTGGAGGCCAGAAAACACAGGTAGGAGGCTCTGAGCGGGTCAAGGGCCCTTCTCAGCATTCCCGAGAAGCTTGGCCAAAGGCAGGAGCCTCTCAGGAGCAAAAATGCGCCGTCGAAAGTGCCACATCGGAGCAGGGTTCCGGTGGTCCACCAGCAATCAGCCGAAGTACCACTGGTGGTACGAGTAACACTGGTTGAGAACCCCTAGTACCACTGGTTGAGAATCCATTAGCAGGTGACGTTTGCCATGGCATAGAGCTAGATATTAGCACCTGCTAGGGCTGCAGATCAAAGTGCTGTTAAAAGGACTGTTACAGATTTCACAAGTGGGCTCTCCTAGTGGACATTCTAAGCATCTCTTCCACAATTCCACAAGACTCTAGTTCCCACCCCAAAGAGTTTTGGGCCCAAGTTTGCCATTTCGGAATGTTCTTGGGCAGAACCTGCCCAGTCATTAGGCTGACGGAAACAGCCACTTTGAGCCATGGGCAAGAGGTGCCCTGCCGCCCCTTGCACCTGCCTTCCGCCCACCTCTGGCCTGCCTCCCGTCAGGTGCTTCAATTGATGCTCCAAACCTGAGAGTGAGAAGAGGGTAGGTGCAGCAGCCGGCTACTCGCCACCTCCTCTAGCGCTAGTGCTGAAAACAATCATGGTGTTTCAATCATGGTCAATTCTGTTCTGGCTGCTCACTTCCATGTGTGATCACTGCCCCCCTCCTTGCCCACCCAGCAAAAAGGCCAGGTGGGTGAGAAAAAGGAGATGGAGCCCTCATTTTTACTTTTATGTCCACCCACCTCCTCCATCTTGTTCCTGCCCACCTGGCCGTATTCAAACAAGCAACTGGGCAGATGAGGGGGATGCAGTAGAAGCCGTGATGTGACGTGTTTATGTGATAGATTTTAGTTTTTCATTAATGGTTTGTGACTTGCAAGCCACCTTGAGTATCTCTAGTTCTCAGTGGAAAGGCGGAATGGATGGGATATAAGTTATCTAAGAAATAAATAAAGGTAGGCATGTACATTTCTAAGATGTACAGGTCAATCTTAACCAGGCTTACCATTGAATTTAATAGAATTTTCAACCTAGTAAGAATGTAAGAAGCTGCCTTGTAGCAAATCAGACCATCTACTCCCTATTGTCTTCTACAACTGGCAGTAGTTCTCCAGCAACTCAGGCAAAGGTTTTTCCTAGCCCACTTCTGGGTATATTTTAATTTTAAATAAAAGTGCTGGTGATGGAACCTAGGATCTGTAGCCTACCATGCTTAAACTCTGCCATGAAGCCTATGGCACCTCCCTGGTTAGGACTGAAGCTTTAAATGTACAAATTACCTACAGATGCCAGATTAGAGCTTAAGCACATCCCCATATTCTCTGGATTGCACCAGTGCAACTAGGGACAGGGGAGTAGTGAATATTTATTATTATTATTATTATTATTATTATTATTATTATTATTATTATTATTATTATTTGATTGAGAGTAAGACACTGTGATATTATGTTGTGACATTAGGTGTTTGTTGAACTTTCCCAACACACTGAGGATTAGCACTTTCTCTTCTCTGCTTCAGTAAAAGATCAATCATTGGTCTGGGCTTCTTCTTTTCAGAAGTTGGATCTGAAGATGTGCGCTAGATCACATGAAAGGGCTGACCGTTACTGTGCCTGGTGGCTCTTTTCAGTGGCATTGTGTTTTTGGATTATGTTCCTTTTGCCTTTTTTCTAGGAAGTTTGTTTCCTGGGAGACTTTCTGCTGGAGCTTAGGTGACAGCATGCTGAGGAGCCTGCAGGCAGTTCTAGGGTACTTCTATTCTTCTTCACTGCTTTTGGGACTGTGTTGTTTATCACTAAATTAGCATGATAAAAGCCAGGAAAACCTGGGTTGTGACTCTAAAGGCTGATCTACACGACAGCGTCGCGGAGCGTTTTTGTAATCCGGCGGAGCCGCCGGACCTCCGCCCCACTGCCGCGTACTCCAAGTCGAGTGCTCTATTTTTTAGGGGGCGTACGGCAGAGCTTGGAGGTGGCTCGCGGAGCTGCTGCAGCCTACCAATCACAGGAGGGGGGGGGAAGAGTTTAACCAATCACAACTGCGCTTTCTTAGGAAGGCGGGACAACATGAGGGGTAACAGGCTTGAAGACACTCCCCCCGCTTCCAGCGCGGAGGCGCCAGGCAGAGGCGATGGCGGAGCCGCGACGCTGTCGTGTAGATCAGCCTTAAGAATATTCTTTGGTCACCCACAGCAGCATTCTGGTTACAATTCATATCATTTGAATTTTGTTTTTCATTGTTTGGCTGCTAATATCTTCATGGCCACAAACACAGTTAGGCGCCCTAAGGCCAAAGTACACATTATGATCAATGTGTGTGTTGGCCCTTTAAATGTGTTATGGTTTCATTAAAAATAGCATGGGGGAAGCGTATGGTCAAAAGCCAAACTGTGGGGATGGGGGCAGATTGAAGGACTTTAATATTTTGCCCCTAGTTCTGATCTGGACTATGCCCCCCATGGACAATATTGGCTTTCCACAATTGGCAGGAGGGTGAGAGTGGGCACACTGGAGTACCATTTTCAATGAACACTGAGGGCCACAGAAAATTTAAGGATGTCCTTGAACACCCATGGACTCCTTTGGGTCTCCTCTCTGGTGGCGTCAATAAATTTTGCTGCAACATCTTTTCAGACCCATAGGGGTTGCATTGACCATTTGACCCCAGTTGGCCATTATTATTATAGGCCATTGGTGAGATGGCCGTGATCTCAGTCTATTAAATCTCTCAGTTCATCCCAGTCATGTACATGATACGTTGTGAATAATTATGGCATAGTCCTTCTATGGTCACCTTGAAAAATTCTATTATGCCTCTTTGGTGCCTCCCAATGAAAGCAAGCTTAACGTTTTATAATTGCCTTGTCTCAAAGACCGTTATAACTTGGAGTCATCCTGCTTTGCTGCTCTTCCTGGGGTGATGATAGCAACATCCTTTCTATGAAAAATGTAATCAGAGCTGACTGCAGTACTACAGATGGGCCCAGATTTTTAAACATTAACAATGGAACATCTTTTGATTAGTATTCTCGGCTTCTGCATTTTCATCCTTTCATTGCTGCATTTCAGCTGTCTTTGTCCCCCTGATATGCTAGGCTGACGATTTCAAGGTCTTTTTGACAATAGTCCTTAATTTTTTTCCCCTGGTCAGTATTCTGCATGACTGATCTTCCATTTAATAACTACTTCCTAGAACGAGGGCCTAGTAGCGCAAACAAAAAGAAATTATTTTAATATCAAGGTTTCTCGTGGTCAGCAGATCAGGGCTGTTCCCAATCTGACTGAAGGCCTTATGTTTCGGCACGTATATCCTAGCTCAAAAGAACCACAGCGTGCCTCTCTGCTTATATGGCTGCCCAACAAGTAAAAAGGGAGTTTTACAACTGGCAAGATTGGACACCCACAAAGAGAAAAAGGAGAGAAGGATAATGATATTGGGGTTTTTTCCCCTGATGAAGCGATTGGTTGAAAGTAAGATCATGATACATTTTTGGCAGGTCGGGTCGTACTATTCACCCAATGCCAAGCAGCTCCTTATCAGCTTTTCCATCTCTGTCATGGAAGTCGGTATGCTAGTTTTAGCACTAATTGTCTACTCTGATGTTTCCTCTTCCAATGGTGTCATTCTAGGCTACCCCAGGCTAATGGAATGAAGAGGAGTTCTCTTCTCAGAATGATGCAGGATGCACCAGGGCAAGGTTCCCTGCCCAAGGCTGCAATCCTATACACACGTTCCTAGGAGTAACAGCGCAATCCTCCGGAATAATCCGCCGCCGGAGCGAGCACTCCATCACCAGAAGCCGTCACAAATGTGGCGTGTAACGTACCACGCAAAGCACATTCGCGACAACTCGGGAGTAAGGGCCACCGGCACTAGGCCGGCAGCCCTTACTCCTGCACCGGATCGCCCATGTGGCTGCTGGAGGAAAGGGATCCCCTGGTGGCCGCATGGGTGGTCCGCGCAGTGAGGGGGGCCATTGGCCATGCCGGCACGGGAGGGGGTGGGGATGGCGTCTGCCATATCCCTGTCCCCATTTCTGCTGGCGCCACCATTACACAGCCTCCTCCTGCCAGCTAAATAGCTGGCGGAAATCCAAGGAGGTCCATTGGGCCTTTCCCGGTTTACACCAGGGGAAAGGGACAAACGTCCCCTTCCCTCAAGTAGACCTCCGGGCCACTCTGGAGCAGCCCAGAATGGGGTTAGGATCTGGTGGGCGGCCCTGGGCTGCCCACCGGATACTTAGTTAGTATTGGGCTGTAAGTCTCATTGAACCTAAGAGGACTTACTTCTGGGTAAAAATGCATTGGATTGCACTGTTAGCACATCAACCGATCCTCCAGTTTTTCAAATCAGACAAGGCCTTTATGCAACTTGGACTAGACCAGTGGTGGCCAACCTTTCAACATGAATGCTGGCCCTTTAAATGGTTGCATAAGTGAGGGCATTTCAGCAGGTGCAGCTGCTTTAGTAGCACCATCAGCACTTGCAGCTGCCAATATTCTGTCTTCTACACAACTCTTAAGAACACAGTAGCCCTAATGGTGGAAGGTTGGCCACCCCTGGACTAGACAGTACACTAATTAGGGAAATGGAACAACACCCCCCCCCCAAAAAAAATGATTTCGATATAGAGACTGTGTCTGTGGCAATTGATGATGAAGAAAAAGCTTCCAGATGCATCATGCTACTCCAATTTAATGGTTTTAAAAAAAATAGTCAGGTAATATCACCATGTGAACACCACCACATTCAGAAGGTTTACGAAAAGCTGGGGAGAGCAGTGCTGCACTAACTGAATCATATATTTTTGAAAGATCCAGGCCTGCGGCCTAGTAAAAAACATAACAGGTTCTATTTCTCCCAAAAAATTGTTCTATCTGGCGTCCTGACCGAAGAAACACAGAAGCTAGCAAAATCAATGCCAAAAGATGTCGGGCATAATTTTCCAGAATTTCATCTCAAATGTAAGACTTCCAACAAGAAAGAAAAAAGATATCAAGAGACTGACTTGTTTGAAGCACTACCAATCAAGTGCTGTACTACCTTCTGTGTTGGCTGTTTCCTGAAAGGAGCGGTTGCATGTATGGGATGGGATCATGGTCTATGTGTGGGAGGGGGCTGATATTTTATGTTTGTACTAAAAGGCCCGCCCCAAAGATGCATCCCCTTGCTGTTTTCACAGTGGAGTGAAGAGACATCTGTTGAGGCATGCTTCTGGAGAACAAATAAAGTCAAGATCCAAGATATTGTTAGATGCTGCATCCTGTGGGCAGCTGGAAACCATGCGGGGGGCAGAGAGGGAATGCTTTATTTATCCTCCTCTGCTCCTGTATGGTCCCCAAAGGGTCTACTTGAACCTGCGGCCAGCCTCTTTTCTTGGCGCAAGTTCAGGTAGAGTGAGTGAAGGGGTGTGTCAGGGACAAAAATGGGGGTTAAGATATTGGCAGAGAAGGCTCCACTGATACCGGCCCTCCCCCCACTCACAACATGTCCCGTGAAGCTCCGATCGACACCCCGATCTGCCCACCCCCTTTCCACCACCCCCATTCCCACTGGCAGTTTACCAGCTCCAGCAGACTCCAGTGATGAGGCTGCAGCACTGCTGCCTTTTGCAGCAGTGTGCACAAAATGGCCGCTGATGCAGTGCTGCACGTGCCATTGAGAGCCACTTTACGGCAGTTTAACACTGTTGCACTGTTGTAAATGCCTCTGTGTGCCAGTCAAGTTGGTGGTTTCTGTTCTGTTCTTTGGTTGTTGTGCTCCACATTTGTGTGTTTGCTGGTTACTATTATTTCAGCCATTGTGATTTTTAGCACCATTAATATTATTAACTGTTTGATCTTATGTATCAACAATATTTTATGCATTCTTTGAAACAGTTGGCTGAAAGGCAGTCAAGGAACATAGTGAGTAAATAGGATTACAGACATAGGAGCCAGGATGGTGTAGTGGTTTGGGAGTCGGACTTAGACCTGGAAGATCCAGGTTCAAATCCCCGCTCAGCCACGAAGCATCCTGGGTGACCTTGGGCCAGTCACTATCTCTCAGCCCCACCTACCTCACAGGGTTGTTGTGAGGACAAAAAGGAGGGGAGGAAATATTTACACCACTCTGAGCTCCTTGGAGGAAGGGCGGTATAAAATATGTGAAAAATAAATAAATAAATAATACTGTAAATAGAATGATAACATGTACTGATGCCCTCATGCCTTAGCTGAAGTGCCCACAAACTAAGCAAACTTACTCAGTAGACTGGTTCATAGCAGGATTCACAGTTATGGACATTATGGGCATATCAAGGGGCATCATAATCAGTCTAGCCAGTAAGCTCAGGGAAGTACTGTAGAGCTTGAATCTACTGTTGGTTTCCACAGTTCATTAATTCAATTAATTAAAATAAACCTGTGTGTCTCCTATAAAACTTGTCAGTCTGTGGTTTGTTCTATCCTGAATATTTTCTAGGAGATGCACGTTTTTAAAAATTAACCCTATAGATGCTAGACTGAAGAAAATGAGGATGATATGCTGATCATAGAGCTCTTCTGGAACGAAAAAACGATGACACACTTGCAAAGGAGGATGGCCGCGTTTGCCCTGTATTGTATCTATTGTAATGCACATCATCTGCTGAAGAAGGGCCCAATCCTAATGGCGTGCTGCGCTGCCAGAACTTGTATTCTGCTGCCACATGTTTTATGGCTGTCGCAAAAGGCAACACACCATACATCGTGACTTGGCTGTTGCCGGGGTCAGTGAGTGGCCAGGGCCAAGCACCAGTGGCCTGCCAACATGCCCCACTGCCAATAAGTGCAGGGGTGGGTGGGAGTTGGGAGTGGGAGTAACAGGGATGGGAGGGACAGGGAGGAGCCTGTGGTGGGGAGGGGAATCGAAGCTGGGAAGGGGATGCCGCTGATATCCTACCTATCCCCTTCCCAGCCTTGAAAACTTGCCCAGATCCACTTATTTATTTATTTTATTTATTGAATTTCTACCCCGCCTTTCTCCCACGAGGGCAACCAAGGCGGCTTACAATAAAACATTAAAATACATATATACATTTAAAAAGAATTAAAACAGTTAAAACAATTAAAACAAACAACCCCTGTGGGTCATCCACATTTACATGTTAAAAGCCATCTGTTAAAAAGCCAGCTGTTTAAAAGCCAGCCCGCCATGTCAGACATCAAATGCTGATCTAAATAAAAATGTCTTAAGGCCCCGCCGAAAGGTCTCTAAAGAGGGAGCCGTTCTCAATTCCAGGGGGAGGGAATTCCACAGTTGGGGCACCACTGCCGAGAAGGCCCTGTTCCGCGCCGCCATCCCCCTCACCTCTGTCAGTGGCGGCACGGTTAACAGGGGCCCCCCCTGATGACCTCAGAGTATGGGTCGGATTATAAGGAAGGAGGCGGTCCCTCAAATACCCTGGACCCGAGCCGTTAAGGGCTTTAAAAGTCAAAACTAGCACTTTGAATTGTGCCCGGAAATGAACCGGCAGCCAGCCGCCGAAGCAACGGTCCGACTGAGTCGAACCGACAGGCCCCGGCAACCACCTGGGCCGCCGCATTCTGCACTAGTTGTAGTTTCCGAACAGTCTTCAAAGGCAGCCCCACGTAGAGCGCATTGCAGTAATCTAGTCTAGATGTCACTAGGGCATGGGTCACTGTGGCCAGGTCTGCACGATCCAAGTACGGTCGCAGCTGGTGCACCAGCCGAAGCTGGGCAAAAGCCCCCCTGGCCACAGCCGCCACCTGGGAATCCAGGAGAACCCCCAAGCTGCGGACCTGCTCCTTCAGAGGGAGTACAACCCCATTCAGAGCAGGACAATGATCCAATACCTGAGTCGCAGACTTCTGGACCAGAAGAACCTCTGTCTTATCAGGATTTAATTTCAGCTTGTTTGCCCCCATCCAGCTCCCAACTGCCTCCAGACAACGATTCAGGACATCGACCGCCCCCTTGGAGTCGGGTGGAAAGGAGAGAAAGAGCTGGGTGTCATCAGCATACTGATGACTCCCTACCCCAAACCCCCGGATGACCTCTCCCAGCAGCTTCATATAGATATTAAACAGCATGGGGGATAGAACTGACCCTTGTGGCACCCCACACCTCAAGGGCAGGGGTGCCGAACAAGCATCCCCCAGCACCACCTTCTGGGATCTATCAGCCAGGAAGGAGCGGAACCACCTCAGAACGGTGCCTCCAAGCCCCAACCCAGCCAACCGACCCAGAAGGACACCATGGTCAATGGTGTCAAATGCCGCCGAGAGGTCCAGCAGGACCAACAGGGACGCACTCACTTGGACTTGAGCCAGCAATGTAGCTAGCGCAGGTCCAAGAAGACCCATCGGGGCAGCGGAGGCTTGCCCCAGGGCAAATATTCCCTTGCCTCGAGGAGGCCTCTGGGACCCAAAACTCCACGTACCCTATTGCCGTGACTGCATTGGTGCAAGGAGAGTTAGGTAAGATTGGGCTGCAAGTTGGAATTCGTTTAGTGATAGTACATACACGTCATATTAAAAACTTAATATGCTACAAAATACTACATATTAATTGTATTTAATATTGGTCTTTAGTATCATAAGCCACCTTAGGCACCTTTTTTTTTCAAAAGTGGAAAGGCGGGGTATAAGTGTTTTTTTTTAATAAATAGATTTTAATAAAAGAGTAGCACAGCAAGAAAACATTGCATATGTGGTTTTTATTGCTCTCACACTGTAGGAATAAATATACTTTCTGTGTATTATCCTGATGTCTTTTCAGATAGAGTTAGGTTAGTGAGTTAGGTTAATGTTCCTTTGGTTAGTTTCTTCATTCTTCTGTGTTAGCATTACATGTCAAAAGGAGAAAAAAAATCTCATGAGAAGCCAGGAATGCAAAGAAGAAGAAAAAAAATTCCCATCCCTTTGTTTGCAAGTGCATCAGACCCTGTAAAAGTACATAATCCATGGATCATTGGTACGATCAACTATAATGGCTCCAAAAGAGCCATCGTGCTAATGTAGCCGATGAGCATGTGTACTACCCCTGCATACTAAAAAACCTCATGAAACTTTTAATACAATATGTTGCTATTGCCGCAAATGTACTGCAAATTGTTATTTTGCTGTCTCTGTGTGTTTTACAAGAAGATACTCTGGAATACCAAAGTTTGACTTGAATGACAAAAAGATTAGTTAATTCTTTGCAAGGTGTAATTGTAAGAGAATGCAGCTTACCGTAGAGGGGGAAAAAAGCCAAGGACCAAGCCTATTATGGCTTGTATATAATTTTCCTGTTGTCCACACATTTCTCTGCATCCATATGGCTCAGCCATCTTTACTTCCATGCCTTGCAAATCACAAGCTGCTGTCCCTGCCATTATCTGGGGACAGCGCCCAGGCATGCATGACAGTTTTTGTGTACATCACAAATTAATTTCCTGTGGGAAATGAACTGAATTACATGTACAGATGGCTCACTTCCGGTGCATTCATAATGTGTCCAGATCGATACAGCATTCAAATTAATTTTATCTTCCAGAAATATGTCCAGCTCCTGCTTGCATAAGGCTGAGGAGGAAACCCATTTGTAGAATGTTGAAGATCAATGGGACCAGTATTAGCCACCTATTTCTTCGTATTGTCATGATGTGTATGGGGGTATCCAAACTTTTATTATTTGCTTTCATACTTGTGTTATATTTTTAGCTAGACCTTCGTCGTCGTCAAATTCTACCCAAGCATGCCAAACTCATGGTACTAAAATTGGCATAGTTGAATGAATCATATTATAAAAAGGTAAAGGTGTCCCTTGACATTTAAGTCCATTCGTGTCTGACTCTAAGGTGCAGTGCTCATCCACGTTTCGAAGCCAAAGAACCAGCGCTGCCCGAAGACGCTTCCGTGGTCATGTGGCCATCATGACAATACGAAACGCTGTTTACCTTCCCGCAAGCATTACCTATTTATCTACTCACAATGGTTGCCCTTGTGGGAGAAAGGCGGGGTATAAATTCTATAAATAAATAAAATAAATAAATTAACAAGCAGGAGCTGGGCCAAGCGACGAGAGCTCACCCTGTCGCATGGATTCGAACTACCGACCTTTCGATCGACAGCTCATGGTTCAGTGGTTTAACGCACTGCGCCACCCCGCGGCCCTTGAATCATACATACTATACTATACACATGAAAAATGTGTATAATATGATTCCCATCCCTAGTAGCAACTCTAATAGTCTGTTATACTGAACAGGTCTCATGTAAATGCCTGTATGTGGCTTTATAGAGTTACACTTTAAATGGGAAAGTTACAGCACCATCCTATGTACTCAGAAGTAAGTCCCATTGTGTTCAGTGAGACTTACTCCCAGGACAGTGTGTATAGGATTGCAGCCTTAATTATTTCGTTACATTGACTAATGCTGGAACACCCAGCTGCCTAACTGCATGTTTAGATAAAGGAAAAATGACAAGATTTTCAGAGCCAAGGTAGACATAAAGTGCATCCTTTCTTTTGATGCTTACTGTCACTTTCAAACAGTAACCACATGGTGACCTTATCCTGACTGGAACTGCAGAGTAGAAACAGAGAGTGTTGAACCATTTGATTCCACACCATTTTCCTGTCAAAAATTGCCAGGGCAATTATTTTTTGATATGTCAAAAAAAGAAAAGTGCCATTTGCTGCAATGGCATCTTTGGAGGCCCAGGGCAGCTTCAGGGGTAATATTCTGTGAGAAAAATGTGCAGAATTAAGAGGTTAAAACACCTCCTATCTCCATGATGCAGTACTGATTTGAACTGGGCCCTGGAAAAGCTGCTATTTGAAAGTGAAAACAAACTCCCAATAAGACGATGGTGCATTTAAGAACATCATGTTGACTTTGGCTTTTCCAAAGAAAAGGTACCAAAAGCACAGGACCTGTCCTTTCATATGGCAGAGTAAGCCAGTTGTCTCGGGTGGCAGAATTCAAGGGAACATAGACACATGGCACATTGTTGGTTATGAAATTCATTGTGTTGTGTAATTCCAACTGTCCTGTGAGGGAGAAGCAGAGAAGGAGATGACCGGCGAAGACATCAGATGCCTGCTCTGCTTCTGTGATTTGATTGTTGTTTTTAATGTTTATATTGGTAGTCACCTTAAGGAGGACAAGAGGGAGGAGAAAGTGCAGGATGTAACATTTTTAAATAAATAAATAAATAAATAAATAAATGCTGTGTGTTTTACTACCAGTAAAAAGGTTTGGCTGCCTGCAAAAGTGCTTGGTTTAGCAGATTAGGTACATATGCTTCCTCTTAGGAGGAGGGTGGTTTCTGATTTCAAACTAGGCCAGTGGCGTCGCTCGAGGTGGGGTGAAACGGTAAGTTCCACACTGTGCTAACCTCTGTTTGCTCCTGTAGCACAAGGCGGCCCCGTTGGCACGAGGTGCTAATCTCCGTTGGCATGAGGCGGCCCTGCCCCCTCACCTCGAGTGACGCCAGTGAACTAGGCTTTAATTTTTTTTTTTGGTTCAAGGCAACATCTTAAGGCATTTTTACCCAAGGGTGTATATACGCAACATGAGTTAAATGTGTACACCTGTGGGCTGGGAGGAAATGGGTTTTAAACAGGATTGTTGTAAAACCATTAATACTGCGATGACACATGACCAATAATGCAGTCAGGGTTTCGCCAAGTTGTTCAACATCCAGCGTAGGGCCCACCTGGTCAGGCCAACTCCTGAAGTCTAGTTCCAGTACCCAATACACCATGGGTGTGTGTGTGTGTGCCATTAGGGGGGCCAGTTTAGGGCTTTTGCCCCAGGGCCCCAATCAACCTAGTGCTGTCACTGACTGCAATCTTCCACATGCTTAAAAAAGGTAAAGGTGACCCCTGACAATTAAGTCCAGTCGTTACCTAGAAGTAAATCCATCTGAATTCAGTCAGACTTACTCCCAAGTAAGAGTACAGAGGATTGCAGTTTGAGTGCTGATGCTTATCCTGAACCCATGCAAATACAACATCACAATTGTACCAATGGTGCCAGTCTACAATATGGACTCCACAACTGAGTTGGCATGTGTGCCTTCCTCCTGTTTTCCCTTTCTCTATATCATATTTGATTGTTCCACACTACAATCCCCATTGTTTTCAAGTGAACCATGGAAAAGTTGAAACTTTTTTTTTGTCATTACTTCTTTTTAAGCCCTCTTGACTTAATTATAAAATTGATGAGTCTGAAGATTTGCCAGTAGGTTTTGCAAAGTTAAGACAAGTGGAAGCAACGCTTACATGTTATGAGAAGTGGCAGTGCCAGAACTGTTTAGTATAGAACAGCGGTCAGCACTGGGTGCAGCGAAGCTGCCTGCAGGCCTAAAGAAGCAGAGTTAGCACTCCACACCGTGATGGCCATCTGTACACAGTTGTTGCAATGTGCCAGTCCCAGACAAAGGGACACAAATAGAATTGTTCAGTTTAAAAGGTCTCATCGATCACCCAGTATGAACGCCTGCCCCGACAGAGGATCCATCATGCCTAAAAAGCAGCGGAGACAGACACCTTCAACTTTCCTGGGTAACCTGTTCTGGTGCAGAACCGCTCTTGCAGCTTAGTAGCCACTTGGTACCACTCGGTATGTCTAGGCTTGCCATATTTTCGCCCAGCCCCCCACAATTAATTAATTAAAAGGTGATCACCCTCCCAAAGAGGTTTGCAGCCCTTATGGGTTTCCCATTTAAGGAGACCCATAAGGGCTGCAAACCTTGTTTGGGGGGGCAAGCTTTTGGTTGATTTAAAAGTTTGGGGGGCTGTTTTTATAAGGATTGTTTGCAGTGTTTTTTTTAAAAAATCTCATTACTCAGTTGTTTTTCAACACTGTACACTGCTTTGAACATTGGAAAAGTGGCCTACAAATACATAGTTTAAATAAGAGAAATAAATACATTGGTGACTGAGGCATAAGTGAGCCTAAAGCTTACTGTGGCTGTGTGGCACTTTTCCTTACTTCTCTGGATCCACAGAAGTCCTGCTGATAATGTTTCACAAGCTGCTGGAAAATCTATAAGGAAAAGGCAAGGCACCAATTGGGAGGGAACCTTAGGCAGCTTTAGCCTGCAGTCAGTTTTTTAGCTGCTGAACTAACAACCAGAAGCCAAAGACTGATTCTACTTTAACATCTCACTAAACTTTTCTGAAAGCCTGAGGCTGGTTTCATGTTTCATCATGGCACTCCCATAATAATGAGCATTTTTCAGAATCTTCATAAGGTCACCCCATCTGAGCAGGCTTCCATCTGCCAGAGCTACGAATGTGTTTGCTTGCTTTCCATACATCATATTTTACATTTACATGCCAGCTAGATATTATTCTGCTCTTTAAATTTGGTTTCTGATGTCAAACTATCATGGTCTGCCCAAGCCCCCTTAGACTGGAAAAGCAAAAAAATGAAAACAATAATAATAAGAAAAACAAATTGATCCTGGGTGTTTGAAAATCGTTTTCAAATTGTTGTTTGAACACCCCCACCCCCCAATTACGCTTTGCAAGAAAGATCCTATTCACAATCTGGTCTTCTAGACAAGTTAGAACAGCAGTTGGGAAGTGAGGGGGCCTTTTCAGTAGTGACCCCTAAACTTTGCAATGCCTTCTCAGGCACACAGCAGTGTTCTCCTTATGAGTTTTCATCCCCCCTCCCTCCCATGCACTGGGTTAGTTTGACTATTGATATTGATTGAGCCTGTGTTTTTATTGCATGCTGTTTTAAATCGATTGTGGAGAAGGGGTTTTGTTTTATTGTTTTTACTGTCTTACTATTTTTGTAAGCCACCTGGAGTGGCAGGAGCAAGATATTATATACTTAAAACATACAAGACTTAGCATTTGTATAGATCTTGTGAGTGTAATCCTTACAGCAACCCTGTAAGGTATGTATTATTACACCCATGGGGGGGGGCTGTTGCTGAGAGTGAGTAGCTTGCCTAAGGGAGGAGCCGTAGCTCAGTAGAAGAGCATCTGCTTTGCATGCAGGAAATTTAACCTCCAGGAATGGCAGAGGAAAATTCCTGCCAGAAACCTTGGAAAGCTGCCACCAACAATCAGTGTTGAGGATAGTGAGCTTGACGAGTCAATGGTCTAACTCAGTATAAGGTGGCTTCCTATATACTCAACTTGGGAGTGGTCTCAGTCACAGAGTCGGGGTTGATAGAGCCCGATGCAGAGCGTGGTGACCTGGAAGTGGGTTTGCAGTAATGATGTCATCACATTATCGCATCGCTGTCACTGTCTCCATTTGGAGTCAAATGGTGGCAAGGGCGGGTGGGACATCCCTTCAACTGCCAGCCACTGAGCACCGCACACACCCCTGCAGCGTCGCGGCTGCTGCAGACCACACCAGTCGCATCCGCCTAACGACGCAACTGAGTGGTCTCCACTGTGCCAGACCAGCTCTACTGACTTCATACAAGCAGTGTGGTAGTATGTCAGCCAGAGCGGAGGAAGTCTAACCAGAAGTCACTTCTGGTTGCTTGGGAGAGGCTTTTGGAGGCCCGCGGAGGCCTATGGAGAGGTTTGCAGACTGGCGCAGCGCAGAACAGGCCTTCAGAGTCCCCCTGGTGAGTAATGGAGACATTGGGTACTGGACTCCAGGAGAACCCCCCTGCGAATAACGAGGGTATTTTTTCTATTTTCTGGGTCCCAGGACCCAGGTCCGTTCTTCTAATTGTTAGTTCAACCCAATCATCCCAGACTATTCCTCACCAGTGCATCTGCATTAGGTTTGTCTTGACGCAGTACTTAAACTACAGTTTACAGAGTACAGTATTACATTTCCTTGAGAAATCCTGCATCTAAGAGAATACAGAGGTTTTTACATTGCCCATTGGGCTAGCAATCTAAGCAGCATGGGTCAGATGAACATTAATGGAGGGCTCACAGCTTGTCTGGGATAGCACTGTAGCAAGTTATTAAGAATGGGCAGTAAGCAAGAGCACCCAATAAGTAGCAAGGAAAGCAAGGCAAAATGGCCCTTGGAAGAGCATGGCTTGTGTAATCATAGCAGCTCCTAGTACCTTTATGGCCCAATTCTATGAGCATGTAATGCTGCTGGAACAAGCCTTCTGGCGACGTTAGGCGCTTTCCGACTGTCGCAAAAGGCAGTGCACATGCCAGCTCTGTGCACCAGCAGCTGATGGACGGCCGCCGACCCCAGTAGATGAGCACAGGGAGTGGGAGGGAGACAAGGGGTGGACGGAATGGGGTGGCGACGGGGGCAGAGAGGAGGGCGGATGGGAAGGGGAAGGGGACATGTTCGGCGGCAGTGATGCCCACTGAATCCAACCCCCTTCCTGGCTTCGATCTGCCTTCACGGGTCCATGTGGACTTGCACCAGCTATGGAGCTGGTGTAGGTCCGAATAGACCTGGCGGCCTGGGCCGGCACAGGCGTACCCTCCTCTGGAGGCCAAAATTCTCATGCGGGATACAGCCTGCACCATGTTGGTGCCGCTGCGTTGCTGCGTGGGGAGTTGCGTTGGATTGGGCTGCCGGATGCCCTGAGAAGTAAGGAAGTGATGTGAGGAGTTAGCAAGTTACAGAAATGGGTGGAGGTTCCTAGAGCCTGACACACGCTGGACTAGCTGGCCCAAGAACACCAGGCTCTACATTGAATCCATGCTCTCTGAAGTACAGGACACCCTAAATAACGAGGTTCCTGGAGAACAATTTTACTTGCTTCTTCAACATTTGCACTTTCCTAGTTTGTCCTGTGATATATTGCTTCATTTCGGTTTCTTTTACATAACTACTTCATCTTTTTTCCCTCTGTAAGCATTCCATCTTCCTTTTTGAAGCAAGCAACGATTGTCCAGATGGCACCTTCCCCACAGCTGGTTTTCTTTGCTTTTTTTTAAAAAAACGTCTGTTATTATGTTATACCTTCAGAAGACAAGACTGAAGTCCCAAACTGGAAAAGGAGGGTGCTGATCAGCATGGTGTTTTGGCATGACAATGCGACAACTGCACTGG
Source organism: Plestiodon gilberti rubricaudatus (assembly GCA_026170595.1). NCBI lineage: Eukaryota > Metazoa > Chordata > Lepidosauria > Squamata > Scincidae > Plestiodon > Plestiodon gilberti. The sequence goes on from JANXHW010000002.1 coordinate 242,843,887, forward strand.
TTCCGCTAGTCCCTGGTCTGCTTAACATACCCTGTTTCCCTGAAAATAAGACCTACCCTGAAAGTAAGACCTACTGTCATTTTTTTTTTTGCGTGATTTTTGCTGGCACTTATAAATATAAGACCTCCCCTGAAAATAAGACCTGCCGTATTTTTGGGGAGCCAAAATTAATATAAGACCCTGTCTTATTTTCGGGGAAACAGGGTACTAGCAAGGATCAGCCTGAGGACTGCTCCAGAGTCCCACTAGCTCAGTTGGCTTAGAAGCGCTGAATCAGTACACCTAAGACTTGAATAAAGTCTCCATCTGGAAGGAGCCCTCAGTTTGCTGAGAGACCCAAAGATTAATGGTGTAAAAATAAGACGAACACTTTATCAAAATGCCTGGTTTTCTCTTCTGCGTGATTATTTAGTGCCTTTAGAAGACTCTTGTAACACTATTTTGAGCTGAGTGATAGGATGTTAATTACATACAAATTCATTATCACTATGAAATGAATTTTTGAACATATATTAATATAATGTGCAAGTGTAGATTCAATAATATAGTTTTAATAGCCTATTTTTTCACTTCTACCAACTAGTTTCTCATTATTCATGGCATGGTTTCCTATTTTTTATTTTATTTGTATAAAAATTGAACAGATTATTATTCATGATGTGAAAATTGTTTTTTAATTTCACACCATTGTTGCTTGACTACTTGGTCTGGGTGCATACAGTACAGCAGTTTTCTTTTTATAACTTAGCCTGCATTAATTGAGCTGAATGGGTTTCAGGGCACAATCCTCCGGAAGGAACAGTGGAGTGAGCGCTCCGCCGTTCCAAGACGTTGCAAATGTGCCATAATGCACGTTCATGACGACTCTGGAGTTTGCGATGACTCTTGCGCCGGCCTCCCTCCCTCCGACGCCAGACCAGGACATGGCTGCCGGCGGAAGGTAAGAGCTCCCGCCACCGGCCACATGGGCAGTCTGGCGGGTAAGGGAGGGGGGCCATTGGCCTACCCAGCCCGGAAGGGGGCGGGGGATAGCGTCAGCCATATTCCTGTCCCTGCCGGGCGGCCAGGCCATTACACAGCCTCCTCCTACTGCCAGCTATTTAGCTGGTGGAAATCCGAGGAGGTCTATCGGGCCGACCCTGGTTTACACCCGGGGAAGGGGATAAGCATCCCCTTCTCTGAGTAGACCTCCGGCCCGCCATCGGACAGGCAGCCCGGGCTCAGGATCCGGCAGGTGGCCCTGGGCCGCCCACCGGATCCTTACACAGGATTGCGCTGCCCGTGGTGTAGAAGGGCTAGTTTCTTACTATGGTGTGGTTTACCCAGTACAAGTATTAAGATCAGTATTTTCTACACTGACGGACAGGAACTCTCCAGGATCTCAGAGAAGAGTCTTTTCCAGCTCTGGAGAGGCCAAGAATTGAACTTGGGACTGTCTGCATGCAAAGCATGTGATCTGCTGCTCTGAGCTAGGCGGCTGGTAGCTAATCAGCTGTTTCAAGGACAAAGCACAGCTCAGCCCTCACACCAATTCTTATAGGAGCCAGGGGGAAAGAAGTAAGATACAATGCAATGTGAAATCTGACTTGAAAGGTATATAATTCTCCATTTTGAAGTTGAAACAGCTGCTTGACCTCCACCACACCCACTTTCAAAGCTTCTCTCAGAGATTTCCTTGCACATGCAAGCCCCTTCCATGTCAGTTATGGAGCAAAGCAAAGGGCTTCAAAGCTGGCCTGGTTATTGCACTGAAATCGTTCTCCTACCATGAATTAAGCTCAACAACTTGCATTTGGATTTCAAGCAGAAGTTAAGTGGTAGTTCAAAGGATTTGTTGGGATCTTTAACAGAAAGTTCAGTTACCAAAGAAAGAAAGGGATCAAAAATGTTTGCCTCTTATTATAGTTGCATCATCAACTACAGGGCCCTGGGCTTTGGGTCTCAATTCTTTTTCCCCACCATCTCCTTTTAAAGGTCCTGGATTTAGGTGGACACTTCCCTGCTGGGAAAAGGGTGTCTTGGGTAGTGCATGGTCCAAACAAACTGCTTTCTATAAGCAGGCCTGAGACCACAAGGCCAGGCACCTTCTTTCCTTGTGAGTCATGGGTCGAAGCCAGTCTCTTGCCTGGAAGGCACCTATTGTTCCTCTGTCCTTTATTTCATTTCCCCCTTCCCAGTTCCAACTTCTCCTTTTCTTCCATTGTTGTCTCTTCCTGGTTCCCTCTTCCCTCTCACTTGCCTCCTGATCTGCCTTTTCTTCCATTCTTCTGCTTTTTCCTCCTTCCCACCACCACCCTCTAGTTGGATCAGCCCCTTTAAAGGGCTAATACCAGCCACCCACACTCTTCCACAGCTGATCCTTGTCCGCTACCATTCCAGTTCCTCCTGTTGGGGCTACTACTCTCTTTGTCCCTGCGGCAACTTGTGACATCATTACACAGTGCTACAGATCTCTGCTGCACCACCCTATCCTTGCTGCCCTGGCCATGGTCCGGTTAGTGCAGCTCACAATCCGTTATCCAGTCCCACCTCCTGACCATACTCAATACCGTGTTTCCCCTGAAAATAAGACCTCCCCCGAAAGTAAGACCTATCATAGTTTTTGCATGATTTTTGCTGGCACTCATAAATAAGACCTAGTGTGTTTTTGGGGAGACAAAATTAATATAAGACCCTGTCTTATTTTCGGGGAAACAGGGTAGCTATCCACATGACATTTCTGTAGAAAGTGACAGGGGTCACATGAGCGTCTCTTAGGTCACTACTCATATCACCATATCATTCTATCCACCTATACATTGTTTCTATTTTAATTCGCATCGTTTAAAATGGCAGCAACCTACCTGAGGCTTAAGAGTCAGGGTGGGTTGAAAATCCAAATCTAAAAATAAATTAATACATGGCTGCACAAGCAAGAGTTCTGGAACTGCAGATAATTCACTCATTAAGTACACAGCCCAGGAATAGGCAGGCCTGGATTTGAGCCTCACTGCTTTTGCTAGCCAGCAAAGCGTAGATGTGTCTGTTCTTATGATGGGGGAGATGAAGCATGCTTGGAGCAATCTGCCAGCAACAACGATCTAAGGTTTGTTTAGATGTATAACCCTTCAATTGAAACAGCCTGCGATTTTGGCAGGCGGATTTGGAATCTGAAACCTATCCAGGCAAACTGTACGGCTGATTCCAACCAGCAATGCCGGCCAAACCAAAAGTCTAGATCCAAGGCACACTAACACCTCTTCAATGCTTAGAGGACCAAAACTTGCCAAGTTCCATGGCTTCTTGAAACTTATGACCATTACTTGTAGCAGCAATACCACCACCAGCAGCAGCGTTCTGCTTTATCAGAGAATACAGTGACTAATTTGAACGGTAATTATCAATATTTCCAGGTTGAAAGATAGAGCTGGCTGACTGAGTGGGCTTTTTAAGAACCATTTTAGTTGCTTTTTTTTTTTTTTTTTGCTTCAGAGCGTCTCTTCCCTTACCTATAATAATGATCATTTATTAAGCAAATACCTCCTGAGCATGGCTGAACTACACACAGCTACAGACCAGCATAGCCAAGCAGGGAAGGAATGTAGATCGGGGCAGAAGCTGGATAATTACTGAGGCAAGCACAAGCAAGAATGAGAGAAAATGAAAGCTGTGTTTTTCCTACCAGAATTATCCCATGAATATGGGTGGCCACAAGGAAGACATATATACAGTACCTACTTAAGAGAAATAATCCTAAAGATGCAAGGCCTCAACCTGAAATACCTATGGAGAAGAGCTTTTTGTGCTTGTAGTGAAAACCCCCAATTTTCTCATTTTTTTTCATTTTTGGGCATTTCCCTTCTATTTTAAGGAGCCCTGCTGGATCAGGCCAAAGGCCCATCTAGTCCAGCTTCCTGTATCTCACAGTGGCCTCAGGGGGAGCACACAAGACAAGATTTTGGATTCTTCTAGCCCCCCCCCCGAGGTTTCTGAGATGCCTCATCATACTAAAAAGACTGCTGGGTCAACCTGGTGCAGGAGCCATTGTCCTTACAACCCTTTGAACTCAGTACAATGGAAGGAAGTCTACACGGCCAAGCAGACAGGTTATTTTGTGGATTTGCAGTCTTCTCAAACCGTTGGCCCAAGAACTCTAGCCAGCCCATTTGCTGGGACTGGCCTGCATCAGTTGTGATTGGGCATCCAAACCCACCTGACCAGGTCAAAAGGCAAGTAGGGATGCTCAGGTGGTCAATCATAAACCATCAAATTGGGTGAACTTATGATCTCATCAACCCTAGGTTTGTTAAGGTCACACCCAAGGATGTTTAGGGATGTTGCCCTGATCCATCACTGAAAGCAGCTGCTATTTTGTGGACGTTGTGTCCACTCACTCTGTTAAGTGTAAGGATTGTTCTGTCCTCTGTCCCTTTTCTTCAGAGTGCTACTCAGTTGCTGAGTCTCACATTTATTTAGGGTTGCCTGGTGCCAACAGGGCAACTGCCTGTCACTTTAAGAGCAGCAGAAAAACAAGGTCAATCAACAAAAACCAAAGCAGCAACACAGAGCCAGTATTCAAAGAAATAAGATGAGGGTAGATAAATCCTTATGTAAATCAAAAACATGTTGAGACAAGATGGTCCTCGCTCGATGCTGAAACATCAACGGTGGGGAGTTCAACAACCTGGGTGCCACCACTAGAAAGCCTGGCCCAACATACTCACAACAAGCCACACTTCTGATGGTAGCAGGACCCGGACGGATTAAAGACATAAGCATTGGGTAGGATCATATGGGTGGAGGAGGTGGTTCTTTACATACCCTGGCTGCAAACCACATATGGCTTTAAAAGGGAAGACCAGCATAACACTTTGAACTCAAAGGCTCAAACACAGATTTGGAGTCAGCGAAGGTTGAAAAATATCAGAGTCACTCCAAATATTAACTACCTCCCCCCTCCTTTTGCCCAAAGAGCTCAGGGTGGCATACAGAGCCCCTTTGCCATTTAATCCTCACAATAACATTGTCAGCGCAATCCTGTGTAACCTTGTGTTACAGTAGATGCACCAGTGTAACAGCAGATGCACCGGTGTAAGTGCAACTACACTGGCATAAGTGCACTTACACCGGTCCATCTACTGTTACACCGGTGCAAGGTTACACAGGATTGCTCTGTGTGAGGTCTATTAGGCTGCAAGTAAGTTCCCAAAGGTCGACTAACAATCTATGTGGGTGAGTGGGCACCGTAGTGGGTTCCCAACCCAGGAGTATGTCTAGGAAGTGTCTGAACTATGACATTGCCTAGGGGCAGAGTGGTGGAGCAGCAACCAGGTGGGGATTGAACCCTTTCCCCCCTACTTGTTTAGAGGCTGCCTTGACTCTGGAACTGCCTAATATGTAGCTAGAGAGCTTGTGTGGTGGAGATAACTGTAGTTTGCTGGATATGCATCTAACAGGGTATCCTTATTGTGTTGGCAATGCTGGGTATCTGCCTAGGAAGCAGCATTTTAGTTTCTCCAGCAGATGGATCTGTCAAACTTCCCGATATTGCTTTGATGAATGTGTTTCAGTTGCACAGGAACAGAACTATTATTAACAACAGTATTATTAACAGTATTCATATACTGCTTTTAAACAAAAAGTTCACAAAGCGGTTTACAGACAAAATCAAATGATTAAATTATTCCCTGTCCCAAAAGGCTCACAATCTAAATAAAATAAAATAAAAAATGCAGAACACCCAGAGGCGTCGCTCCGGTAGGGGCGGGGCTGTAAGTTTTGCTCGGTCGGAGTCCCGTTTACCGAACGAGCAGGAGGCGGCCCCGCCCCCTCACTGTCAGAGCCATTCCCCTGCGGAGAAAGCAGCAGGCAGGGTCTCTTGCCTGCTGCTTTCTCCGCAGGGGAATGGCTCTGACAGTGAGGGGGCGGGGCCGCCTCCTGCTCGTTCGGTAAACGGGACTCCGACCGAGCAAAACTTACAGCCCCGCCCCTACCAGAGCGACGCCTCTGAGAATACCACCAGCAAACAGCCACCAGCAAAGACACTGTGCTGGGGGGGGGCAGTTAGTCTTGCCCTGCTAAATATAAGAGGAGCACCAATTGAAAAAGTGCCTCTTGCTCAGTTTAGCAGGGGTGGGCAATGGAAGGACAGAAAGCTTGATGTTATATGGCAGGGGTGGCCAAAGCTCCTGAGCCACATGCGGCTCTTTGACATACAATGTGCGGCTCTTGGAAATATATTGGCTGAGCTCCTTTTTTGCAACACAATTAATATAAAAGGTAAATAAGAATTTTTTAAGCTTTATAATTATTTACCAGGTATAAACTGAGAGTCCACTGGATTAAAACATAAGTTGAATCTTCATGGTGAGTAAATATATTTAAGAATTTAAATGCTTCTTAAATATTGCGGCTCTCAAACGTCTCTCTTTACGACTCTCAAACATCTGAAGTTTATCGTATGTGGTTCTTGCATGAAGCAAGTTTGGCCACCCCTGTTATATGGAAACAAAGATGGTCCAAGCAAGAAGCATAGAATCCTTATAAAGAAAGAGAAAGGGAAGTCCAACATGTCCAAGGCAAGTGAGATGTGGATGGTGAAACAGTTCCCCATTGAGATTGGGAGGTAAAAGGTAAAGGTGACCCCTGACAATTAAGTCCAGTCGTGTCCGACTCTAGCTTGTGGTGCTCATCCCCATTTCAAAGCTGAAGAGCCAGCGTTGTCCGAAGATGCCTCCGTGGTCATGTGGCCGGCATGACTCTCCTTGCCGCAGCGCGTAGCATGCAGCTGGAACACGGAGCGCTGTTTACCTTCCCGCAAGTGGTACCTATTTATCTACTCGCATTAACATGCTTTGGAACTGCTAGGTTGGCAGGAGCTGGCCAAGCAACGAGAGCTCACCCCGTCGTGGATTCGAACTGCCGACCTTTCGATCGACATCTCACGGTTCAGCAGTTTAACCCACTGTGCCACCCACTGGCCTTTGAGATTGGGAGACCAGAGCTCAAAAGAGCTGTGGAGTGGAAGGTGGAATGCTGTGGATCTCAGCCGCAGTGAAGCAACTTGGCAAGGCTGTGGTAATGAAGGGGTGAAGCAAATTGTATCAATGGCACTTTTCACATGTTACACTGAACCCATGGAGTGGGGGGGGGGGGAGAAGCAGGAATGATTTGTGTGATCCTGCTTCCCACACTTTCAGCAGAACCTGTGAAAAATGCTAGTGTTGAGCAAGACACAGGGGCAGATGAGATGGCTCAAGAGATGCTCTAGTATTCTTGCAGAAAGTGCTTTGATATTGACATGTTAGCAAGGCACCTATCTCTGCAGACTGGGAAGCTTGCACTGGGAACTGATCGGATAGTAATGAACTAGGACAGGATGAGAGAAGATCTGCTTTATTGGTAGTGGAGACTGCTCATAAATAAAGGATTGGCGATGGGAAAAACAGTATTCGGTGCAAAGTGAAGTTTGACCAGCAGTCTTGCACAGTTGTACAATCCCACACTTAAGATGCTGCTGATCTCTGCCACTTCTTCTTCTGGTTTCCAAAAGAAGCTGGTGCAATTATAACTTACCTATCTTCATTTTTAAAACATGACTTTTATTAAACAGCTAAAAGACCTTAATTCTTTTGACACTGTGCCTGAACCCACAAGGGCTCTGAAAGACAAGTAGCCAAGTTTCATACACTTCTCAACTAGTGCCTTAAAAAAAAAATCATTTCAGAGAATGTGAGCTGGCCCTTTTGAATCATAAATATTTAAATCATCTAAATATTCTTTTACCTGTCCCTTATTAATGCTGCTGCTTGATATTCCCAGAGCTTCATTAATATTTATCTCAGCTTTGTGCTGCCTTCGTATTCTATATCAAGAATAAGAAAAATAGGTGTTCCATGCTGCAGCCTTCCCTAGAGCCAGCTTTTTTTTTTACCCTCCGCTTGATTTAGTGGGAGTATTGGATTTCTTTGGGGCTTTTTTTCCCTCCTGCTTCCAAAAATGTATTTATACAACCTTCCCTTATCCTTTTCTGTTCTCGTAGTATATATTTCATTTGCCCCCATGTATCCTTTATTGCTTCATACAGCTATATTGCCTTATAGCTTCTCTCATCTTCCATTCTACGTAATATTTTTCTTCAATACCTTGCCATTTAAAATGGGCTTTTGGATTGCAGTGTTTACTGTTAAGACATGATTTGATGCAAACTTGAGTAGTAAAATGTATTTGATAGTTTTCTAAAAAGCATGGCACTGTGTGCTCGATCTATTTACAAATATATACAAAGATATAAGGACGACATCAATCCATCCTTGGTTGTGTGCAGGTGTCTGGATAGCAGGTCTCAAATAGAAATTCTGCAAATGCTTTATTTTAAACATATATGGGAATTGTTTTTATTTCAGCCTGGTTACGCTCGTGCTGAACATTTTTGTGTGTGAATGTCATTCAGTTTACTTGGAATTAAAACTAAGATTCACCAGGCCCTTTGTTTTATTTCATGGATAAAATAGAAATAATTCTATGTAACAGAAACATATTGGGGAGGACCAATGGCCAGGATATCAAGATCTACCTTTTGCTGTGTAATTTCTTATAATTCTACAAATGTTGTTTACAAGAACTGAAACACTGCCACTTCTGGCATAACATTTGGGTACATATGAACATGTTTCTTCACAGTAATTCATACAACTTATTCCAGGATGGGCCCACTAGTAGGGGTGAAAAGGAATCCAGGATGTAGCTCATCCTGTGGTACTATATTATATCAGAACTGGTGCATCTTGTATCAGAAGGTACAAGCTGCAGTCTCCACGTTGCCTTCACCCCACTGAATGGCTCCGAAGGCGAGGCCGCCTCGTGCCGGTGAGTAACGGACGTCAGCACGGTACGGAACTTAGCGTTCCGCCCCACCTCCAGCGACACCAATGCGCTCCGCCACTCTATAGTTAGGGAGGATCGGGCTGTTTATGTGTGACTGGACTGCAAGGTTCAGAACTCTTTTCACCAGATGAGTTTTTTAAGAGGGCCAATTTGCTATATTAAAGGAAATTTACATATTTTTAAAATACAAAGCAATATAAGATAGTTATTAAAATTTAAACGATTGCATTCCCAGAAGCTATTTTTATGGCAGCCATGATCCAGCAGTAATCTCTTTTATTTATCTCAAATGCATCTTGAATTTTACAGATTTGGGGTAATATATAAAAGAATAACAATCACACTAAATCTTAAAAAAAAAAAAAAGAACAGAACCCTGTACATCAGATATGGGTGGGCAGGTGAAGTTTACATCCTCTGATCTGTGAGAAATGTCTAAATGTAGATTGCTCATTCCAGAGAAGGTCATGCAATTGATGGTGATATTTACAAGTGCAGTTGAAAGCTGAGGAATGTCATATCATCTGTCTGTCTGTGGGCACTTAAGCAGACTCTGCTAAGATTACATCAGCATCCCCCCTCCTCTTTTAATTATTGCTTTGTGGTTTGGTTGTAGCCCTTTGAATGTATCTCATTGCTATCTGGTTAATTATATGTAATGGCAAATGTTTCTGCATGTTCTGTAATTAGAGCTTGCTCGCTTTATATGTTTGGCTCTCAGAAAAAAAAGAACCAGCTTGATTTGTACTGCAACATTCATTTCCTCCAGATTTATATTACACATGAAAACATTCATTTACATGACTAATCAATCACAGATTTTAAAACAGGGACTTTGACTTTAACCATCTTTAATGAGAAAAAGTGCAAAGTTTAGTGAGGGTTAGGTGAGAGAACAGTTTGAAAATCTCTGGTCAGGAAGTTATATTTTCTATTAGATGCCTCAAAAGAGGGACAACTCATTACTATGCAAATAAGGTGAGCCCTTGATGTAGAATAATTGTTATAAATCATCTCCAAGAGATTTGTATCTTATTTGAAAACTAAATGCTGAAAACACTAAATGTAGCAACAATTCATGTTGGGTAGAAACAATCACTCCAGGTGCAAAAATAATTGTTTTCAATACTGTGTTTTTTTTTCCTGATAAATTAAGAAAGCAGGCTATTCCACCGTGATAACAATTTTCTATTGTCTCAATTCTTTTTGTTTTCCAATCTTGATTATGGAGTTGTGGAAATTGCTTTTTAGGTGTGACTTATACCATCTGCATTCTTCCCCTGGTGTCTGATGCAACCCCAGTTTATGTTTTATTATTAACTTAAAAACCGCTTTTGAGAAACAAAGGCCTCAGTCCAGCCCAACACAGGCACAATTGAGGCACAGTTGAGGCCCAAAATAGGGCTGAGTTAGGTTGCAACTGTGCCTGAGTTAGGCAGGAGGCAAGAGCAGTGGGCCAGGATCGAGGCAACACTTACCACAGAGGCAGGCAGGCCCCTGTGGGGAGCTGTCAGTCTTGTGGAAGTGAAGAGCCCCCTCCTGAGCTCGTCTGTGTGTACCTACCACAGCTGCTGCAGCGTTCGCAGCAGATGGGCAGCCACAGGTGGGCCTGCAGGCACTGGGCGTGCGACAGTCAGCTGAAGGGCAGAGGTTGTGCCAGTGCCAGCAATCAGATGCAACATTGGTAAAGAGGCATATCATGGCAGGCATTGCAGGCAGCTATGAGACAAGACACTGGTAAAGAGGCATATCATGGCAGGCATTGCAGGCAGCTATGAGACACAACATTGGTAAAGAGGCATATCATGGCAGGCATTGCAGGCATGGGTTAGCAAACACTTGCATGGAGATAGCTGTCCAGGCACAGCAGTAAACAGTTTGGCCACAGGCGGCACAGCCCTCTCTGCCCTAGAGCGGGGGAGAGAGGAGAAGGGAAGAGAGAAGTGGGGTGTTTGAAATTTTTCAAAGTCCCACTTTGTGGCTGCTGGGGGACAGGACCCCACACCACGTGCTCGGAGAGAGAGAGAGAGAGAGAGAGAGAGAGAGAGTGGAGGGCTGGGGCTGGGCTTTTGTGGGAAAGAGGCTGGGTGCTGATAGGGTAACTATTTGGGTCCGTGTCCAGAGTTAGGCCACAACTGTTCCATCCTAACTCAGGCACAACTCTGGACCAGGGTGTTAGAACTTTTCAGGAGAGGGCTGGTGTGGGTAAGGTAAAATGGCTCCTATGGGTCTCCTCACATTTGAGTCCACCCTTTTTGTTGACCCAAATTTTGTGCCTGAGTTGTGCTCGAGGGGGCGTGTCAGGGGGTCGCCAGTGTCTGGAACCGGAACAAATTTCGTAACCGCCCCCGTCACTCCCCCGACGCCCCCAACACGCCCACTTTTAGGCCAAACTTAGGACGGAATAGCTCTTATGCCGAACTTAGGACTGAATTGGTCAACTTTCCTTAACCCGTCCTATGTCAGTCACAATTGCAGCACAAATTCGGCCTCTGCGGCACAATTCAGGCACAACTCGAGCCTAAGGCGCTTAGGCTGCAGTTGTGCCTGAATTGTGCCACTGAGGCCTTAGGCTGGACTGGGCTGAAAAACTCCCTTTTCACCTGCACAAACCTTTATGCATGAATGGGATCTAGGAAAATAGGATTAGTCTGGAAAACGGTCATGTATTCAGATATCCTGGAGAGATGTGCAAAAGAATAACCTTGCTCTTAAAAAAAAAACATGGGGGGGGGAACTACCTTCTAACAGATCTTTTAAAAACCAATAGATGAGAAACAGCATGAACTGAAAATCTATGGCTTGATTTATCCTTCAGTCTTAACTGATGCCTTGTGAGTTGGTCTATTTTTCAAAAAGTAGAGTAGGGCACTGATATTAGAACATTCTCCCAGTGAGCTGTTAAATCTTAGAACTGTTTATCAAGTAATGTCGGACTTCATAACATTTGCCACTGATTGGCTTTCCAGCAGTGTTTGAACATTTTATCACCTGAGATGAAAACTACAAATCAGTAAGGATACAGCAAAGCGTTCTTTAAAATATCCTAAAAATAAAAGCTATAACAAATATTGCGACACATCTAAAGGAGACATGGGCTGTACTAAAATTTAGGTACAGTACTATATAGCACTCTTATAGCCTGACACTTCGTATGTTCATTCAAAAGTACTAATTATTTCCAAGAAGATTGGAAATCTGTTTCCTATCCTGAGGTGACTTTTGAAAAAGAGCGAATAAAGGCCATTGTACAATAGCTTCTCAGCTCTATCAGCAGATTATGCAACATAAATGTCTATTTAGTATGTTCTCAAATCCTTTGCTGTGAGCTAGAAGTATCCTAACCCAACCCTACACTTCCCCTTATACCAGAGGAAAAGTGGATCCTAAAATATTTCACCTCAAACATCTCAAAAATAAAATGTATAATCTCCTATAATTCCAAAGAGTTATTTGTTCTTAGGGAGCCCCTTCAAATCCCTCACCTGCCCATTATGCAGTACCAGAAAAACTGTACACAGGGGCTATGCGGGCAAATGTCTTCTCCTTTCCCAATTGTTTAAATGTGGAGATGCGTTCCCCATGCTTTACTCAGGGATGCTTTTATACCCCTCTTATACTTGGGCCAGCGGGTGGCGCAGCGGGTTAAACCGCTGAACCATAAGCTGTCGATCGAAAGGTCGGCAGTTCAATTCCCGCGACGGGGTGAGCTCTCGTTGCTTGGCCAGCTCCTGCCAACCTAGCAGTTCCAAATCATGTCAATGCGAGTAGATAAATAGGTACCGCTTGCGGCAAGGTAAACAGCGCTCCGTGTTCCAGCTGCATGCTATGCGCTGCAGCAAGGAGAGTCATGCCGGCCACATGACCACGGAGGCGTCTTCGGACAACGCTGGCTCTTCGGCTTTGAAATGGAGATGAGCACCCTAGAGTTGGAAACGACTGGATTTAATTGTCAGGGGATACCTTTACCTTTTTATACTTGGAGACCTTATCACCACAAATTAATTCATCAAGAGGCCTTCCTACATCCAATATGTCCTTACTTAATGAAAAATTACAGGTCTTCAGAATTGTCCTGAGTGTAGGTTCACTCAGAAGTAGTTACTTCCAATTAAGTTCGCAAAGGCCTGCAGCCTTACAGTGCTGAGACTTGATGTGCTGGCACATTAAGGCTGTGACACACACACCACACATGGTGCAGTGTGTGGGAAGCATGCCAAAGCAGTGCGGAGAATGCAGTGTATCCTGCACTCTCCTCCTTTGCACAGCAATGCAGGAGAGCTGCATTGCCATGCGAGAAAAGTCAGAAAAATTGAACATTGGCCAATGAGAGGCCGCATTCGGTGCGGATGCGAAGTGAAGCATTGGCCAATCAGAATCAAGTCTAAAAAGACTTGATTCTGGTTGGTTGAAAGACCAAGAGGAGAAACCACAGAGAGAGCCAGGAGAGACAACGAAGGGAGCGCTTCCAAGGTCAGTGTAGACAGGAAGCGGTGCGACAAAATGCCAGGTTCACTTCACCTTGCTTTGTGCTGCACCGTTCCACGGGTGGTGTGTCACAGCCTTTAGTGCTCTGAATGGGATTCATTTTCATACCTGGCAATTTGACATTAATGTTGCATGTCAACCAGGAATGTTGTGCCACAGCATGGGGCAGGGTTACTACATTGGGAAAAATATCTGTTGCCAGGTATACATTCTACTGTGGTACAGAACTTGGTGGAGATTAGACATAAGTGAATCCAGAGATATCTTAGCAATGCAACATGTTATCAGCATTTTGACCGCCACAGACCTGGCATAAACATGTACCCTGTTTGAAAGGAGGTGGCAAGTGACAGATATTTAGCACAACAGAATAGGCTTGCCCACTTGTCAGAAACAGTGGATCTCAAATCTGAACCTTACAACTGTGCCCCAAATAAATGAGCCATCCAGAGACTAACGGCCCAATCCTATGCTACAAATGCCAGTGTAGCACCAGGTACACCAGTGCAAAACTGGTCCCACCATCATGAAAGCCCCTCCACTGGTGGTTGCTGCATGTACTATACCCCTGGTGCAGCAGCTCGAAAGCCGCATGGAGACCGGCTGCTGGCACAATCCACAGACCCGCTGGCAGAGAAGTGGGAAAGTGACAGGGAGCAGAGCAGGATGAGGCAGAGTTGGTGGCCACTGGATCCCAAATCCCTGTCCTGGGTCAGACACGCTCCCAGTGGTTCCTCAGAGTTATGCTAGAAATAGAGCTGGTGTAGCTTTGAGTTCTATAATGGACTATGACATTCAAAAGTCCTACCCCTCTTACCCCTGTCAACCAGCCTCTCTACTGGGATGGTGCATTGCATGCAACAGATTGCACCAGTGGTTCCGCATCCAATGCACAGTCCCCACATAAGATTGAGCTGTAAGGGTATTTCCTCAGGCGCAGAGGCATCGTGACGGTGGGCGGGGGTGTACCTGCCGCTGGATCCGTTGCCCCCCCCCCGCCGCTGGCTTCTCTTCGCAGCTGTTCTCGGCTGCACGTTTGGCCCTCCCACCCTCCCAGGTGCCCGTTGGCTCCAAAAAGGAGCCGGGTGTGTGGGTGTTATGATGACATCACGCCCCCAGGGGCGGGGCGTGTGGCGTCCCATGGGGGTGTCGCGGCGGCCCCCTCCCACCAGGGGGGTGTAGGGCCCGTACAGGCGTTCTATTCAAAGTATTTGATCCATGCAATAGGTCACTGGCAGTCAGTGTAAAGCCTATAGTGGTTCCCTACCCATTTGCACAGGAAGAATGCATTATTGGGGACCGACTGATAGCAGTGCAAATGTATCCATGCCTTGTCTTAAAATATTATGCACTGAAAAATCATGCCATACAGTGGTGAAAAGGGAAAAACCACATTTTGCTATAACATTTTGATGACTGTATTGAGCTTTATTGCAAAGCAAGTACAACTAGCAGATACTTTCTAGGATTATATCAAATGATGATAGTTCCATGACTTTTTGTTACACAAATAGAATTTCTCTTGCTGTTACTAAGTGGGATAACAATAAATACACAGATTCATCAAAGAACATACATGACAACATCACACATTCAGTAAAATAATTTATTGTGTTGAATAATATCTTGCAATCTTATACAGTACTGTACACACTTTCCTGGGCGTGAGGCTGATTGACAGTGGGACAAAACTGGAAAATGGCAGAAATACCTTCAATTGAAGACTGGTGGTTAAAATTTTGGAATTTGCAGAAATGGACAAACTTACCTCGTAAGATAAGTCAATACTGTATCTACTTTTATGGGTAATTGGAAACCCCTCATTGACTTTCTGCATACAAAATAAAAAAAATGATGTAATGATCTGTGGATTTGATGAAAGATGATTTAAATAGATTTAAAGAATTGGAGGACTCTCTCGGAGAGGTTTTAATTGATAAGGATGTGATTAAGAGCAATAATTTGAAAGATTGTAAGAAGAGAGACTCAAGGCACAATCTTGTGTGAAGAAGCGCCGGGGGAGCGCACGCGTTTACGGCACCCGGCACCCACAGCACGGCATCCGGCAAGTAAGGACTGCTGGCGCAGAGGCTGGCGGCCCTTACCCTGCATTTCTGCTGTCCCCCTGCACGCTGGAGCACGTAAGGCCTACACTGACCGGGGTAGGAGGAGGGTGAACTGGGCGTTGAGGGCTGGAGAGGGCGGGGATATCCAAAGCCCTCTCCAGGCCAGCGCGGCCTTACATGGCCAGCGCGAATGTACGCGAGCTCTGAAGCTCATGTACTTTCGAGGAGGCCTCCTGCCGCTTACGCCCAGGGAAAGAAACAATAATCCCCTCCCCTCGAGGTGCACCTGGATAAGATCCAGGGACCTGGATAGGATACGGCAGCCGGCACTTTAGGTCAGCCGCTGTATTGTACACAGGATTGGACTGTCAGTTGGTGGTTGACAGAGGTTTTTTCCCCTTTTTTCTGTTATGATTGGGAAATTGTAAAGATATGTTATGATATGCTTCTCTGTACTTGCTCTTTTTTCTTTTCTTTTTTTCTTAGACATTTGTATTTCTTTTCTTAGTATTTTATCAATAAATAAAAAAGAGACAAGACAATGGGAATTAGATATGTGTAGGATTGTGCTGTAAGGCTGCAATTGTATACACAATTACTTGGGAGTAAGCCCCATTGAACAGTGGGACTTACTTCTGAGTAGACATGCAGAGGATTGTGCTGTAAATTATATTGGAAAGTCCTGGAGCATAAGTACGTATTACTAGACTTTTAATTTTTCTTGTCAACCCAAGTGTTGCTTTAAAACACCAAATGTTTTATATTATCTTGTAACGTGCTACGGTTATGCCTCTATTATGAGATTCTGTACTACAGAGGAGTTTTGGCAATACCACTGCATTCTCAAAATCTTTTTGTTTAAATTCCATTTTAACTAAACATGTTATGAAAGCTCAAATGTAAACCAGACATAGCTAACTGGATTCCATTTTTGAGGTTGTATTTAACACATTTTAGAAATAAAGTCACATGTGCCTACATTGTTTCTCCTACTTACCAGTGATGTGAAAAAGTATCTGGCTCCAAGTCTCGAGTCAAGTCTCAAGTCATTGCCCAAAATTCTCGAGTCTAAGTCTCGAGTCTCATTTTAAGTCTCTGGCCAATTTAAAACAAACCTTGTTTTTACCTTTGGGTGCCAAACCACTGCGTTTTCTTGCTTTTCCAAAGAGAAATCGCGCTCCAGGAGGCACTTCCTGGTTGTGTGACTCCCTCCCTTCCCCCAGACTTGCGCTAGAATGCATTGCGCAGCAGTGCATTCTGGGGTGACTTTAGGGGAAGGGAGGGGGAATCACGCAATCAGGAAGTGCCTTCTTGAGAGCGATTTAGCTTTGTAAAAGCATGAAAATGCAGTGGTTTACCGCCCAAAGGCGCCCAAAGGCATTTTTTTAACCCTTTTAAAAACTCCCTATGCCCCCTGGCCACTCGAATTGAGAGCCAAGTCCCGAGTTCAGTCGGGCCAGCTGCTCGCGGATGCCGAGTCGAGTCGCTAATGTGACTTAAGTCAGACTCACAGGCGAGTTGTGCAATTTGAGTTCCCAACCCTGCTACTTACAGCACAATCCTATACATAGTAATAAATCCCACTGTGTTCAAAGGGGCTTACTCCCAGGAAAGTAGGAATAGGATTGCAGCCTTAGAGACAACCAAAAGTCCTCATCCACATATACTCCAGCATTGAAAGAGCTGAAATTTCATTGCTGGAGGAGTTTCTTGAGATTAATAAATAATAAGACAAACACCTTGCCCACAACATCCTGGATTTGATAACTGTTGAAAAGATGCAGGTCCGGATAGTGGATATGACAATACCTGGAGATGCGAGAACTGAAGAGAAAGAACAGGAAAAAATAACAAAATATAAAGTTTTGCAAATTGTAAAAGACTAAAAATGTACCAATTGTTGTCGGCGCTCTAGGCTCAATGCCAAAAGACTTACCTATGTGTAAACGAAATCAGTACACACCAACTACAGAAAGCAGCCTTACTTGGAAAACACATATTACAAAAATATCTGTGAATATCCTAGGTCTTTGGGAAGGAACCTCTATTCAACAGGCCAAATCCAGCCACCAACATCTGGTGGGCTGTGCATAAGAATCATGATGTTAGTATATAACAGGGGTGGCCAAACTTGCTTGATGTAAGAGCCACATATGATACACTTCAGATGTTTGGGAGCCGCAAAAGAGATGTTTCATAGCCGCAATATTTAAGAAGCATTAAAATTCTTAACAGCCCAATCCTGTGTAAGGATACCCGGCCTAAAGGGTTGGCTGCAGTATCCTTTGGCTGTCCCAGGCTGCCCTGGGGCAGCCCGGGAGCACCTCAGGGAAAGAGGACACTCGACCCCTTCCCCGGGTACAAGGCCCTTATATAAGGAGTAATCGCCATTGAGTTCTATGGGACTGACTATGCATAGGATTGTGTTGCAAGCCAGAACCAGAATCTCTCTCTGACCACCACGTGGCATCTGGAAGTGCAAACACAAGGCAGGTCTAAGAAAATCAGCGCAATCACTTTTTTTGGCGGGTCGGGAACAAGGTGCATCACATGTGTTTCCAGCGGCGATTTTATGCAATCATTTGTGGAACTTCAACGCGGCGTCCAATTAATGAGCAATATATGAGGGCGGCGGCAGAGTTGTTCCTTCTTCCTGCCAGCAGCCGACAGTGACGCTGTCCTAAAGCAGAATATACATCTCTGGGAGCACATAAGCCTATACTTGTCTAATCAGAAGCAAGTCCCATTGTCTTCAATGGGGCTTACACTCAGGAAAGTAGACTGAAATCCTATGCACGCTTACCTGGGAGTAAGTTCCATTGAACTCAATGGGACTTACTTCCAAGTAGACATGCACAGGCTTGTGCTGTAAGTAAATACCCGGGATGGTGCCCACTCCCCCTGGACCAAGACAGACTGGCAAACTTACCAGCTGCTCCCTGTCCTGAGGAGTAAATGGGCGCCAGCGCAGTGTTACCGGCAGTTGGTAGGCTCACAGGCAATCCCTCCTCCACAGTGGCGTAGTTAGACAATTGTGCAACCCCCCTAGTCCCGACAAACTCATTATACTGGTATATATTACATATAATTAATAATTAATAAATAATTAATAACAACACCAGACCCTCAATACACCCTTTAATTAGGCTTACCAGATCTCCAACCGGGACAGAGTGCTAGACCTTTAGGAGAAGGAATGTGGGCAGGTGTCGCTTGTTAAACCTTACAGCACAATCCTAGGCATGTCTACTCAGAAGCAAGCCCCATTGTGTTCAGTGGGGCTTGCTTCTGAGTAGACATGCCTAGGATTGTGCTCTAAGGGTTTAACATGCTACACCTGCCCACATTCCTTCTCCTAAAGGTCTAGCACTCTGTCCTGGTTGGAGATCTGGTAAGCCTACCTTTAATAATAAAATACACCCCTCCTTTAACAGTTCAGTTCATTAAACCCACGCAGAGAGAAAAGGGGGCAAACAGTCACTGGAAAAGATGCTGTGCTGGAATGAATCCGGACAGCTGCTCTCAGGTTGAGAACCACTGCTTTGAATGATGCCTCTAGGCTGAAGAATTCAACTAAATTGGGGCAGTTTTGCTTTCTGCAGGGAAATGGTAGTGCCGTGCTTAATGTCAAGCTAGGAAGCTGCTGGCTTTAGCCCAGGTTTGAACCTGGAACCTTTCATGCTTTCATTTAAAAAGTAGGACCTGTCTGACTCCTCATATTTCCCAAGAATAGAGGAGGTGCTAGCCGCTAACTGGACTTCAGACTGCCTACCAGCCAGTCCTGCAACCTACCATGGAAGATCTGCTGCTCCCTTGAATAATATGCCTCCTTAGTGGTGACGGAAAGGTATTCCACTAAAAGAGCAGCCACAAGAGAAGCTGCCACAACTAAGGCTGCAATTCTATACACACTTACCCGGGAGTCAGTCCCATTGAACTCAATGGGGCTTACTTCTACGTAGACATGCATAGGATTGTGCTGCAAGCAGCAAGGCAGAAGCTGCGCGCAGGCAAAGGGCTGATAATGTTGCGCTTCTTCCTCCTACTGCCACCCACCACCACCCCTCACAACAATGGGGGTAATTATGCACAGCTGGGAGTCGTCGTCCAAACAAAACAAAACAAAAGCTGAGAAAGCGAAGCTAATGAAGGGGGGGGGGGGAAGCGGAGATGGACCGGAGCCGAGAGAAGAAGAATCGACTCCTGGGCGGTGGTGGTGGGGAGACGAACCGGAGGGAACCAGTCCTGTGCGCACTTTCCCGGGAGGAATCCTGGTAGGACAGGGCTGGGTCCTGGGGGTTGAAGAACGAACGCAGCATGGTTGCCATGGTGACGACGACGACTCCGCAGCTGCTGCGCCGCGACCCGGATGTCTCGCGGGAGGCTGCCTAGCCTTAGCTAGCTCGGACGCACGCGCGGTGGAGGCTGCTGAGCAGGCTGACGGAGGAGGGCTGAGTGCCGCTGGAACCCCCTCCCTTCTGGGTTTTCTGAGGCAAGTGGGACGTCGGTGTTGCGCCCAGACTGCTGTGCTGTGCCAACCCCTCAGGCCAGGAATGGTTGACTGTTGCATTTCAACATTTGTCCTAACCTCATGCCTTTTCTGTGCGCAGTTTTTTGCCGTCGTATTTATGGAGAATACTGCTAATATATATTTATAATTTCCGTGCTGAGCCTGCGCCGTCACTGTTGGGAGCAAGTACCGTTGAATGCAACGGGACTGTCTTCCAAGTAAAAATGCATAAGGCGAGGCTGTCACACACAGTCGGCTGTAATCCTGTGGTCACTGACTTGGGAGACAGCTTCATTTAACTTCATGGGATTTACTTTCGAGTAAGTGTGCAGAAAAGAATGGGGATACTGCACGACGCTGTAACCCGCTGGCAGCAATTCAGAGAGAGCTAGTTCTACTTAAATTCTGTTTAAATCAGCGAAAGGTGTTCGTTGCAACTAACTTAGATCCAATTGATTTTCACTGGTATTTAAATGTGACTTAAATTTCTCTGGATGGAGAATTGTGAGGCAAAAAAGTCGGAAGACATAACAACAACATGTTTTCCAGAAATATAGTTTCTAGGATTTGCTGTGTTGTATATTAAAAAGCTGCTTTACAGTAGAAGTTCTGGAAACATACTGAAAGAGAAACTACAGTTCCCACTATGCAGCCTGGTGCCAGATCCCTCCTCAATTCCTTTTGGCAGGCAAAGCATCTTCAAAGACTTAATTCATTGAAGAGGTGTCATTGGCAAGTACTAGATATTAAGGATTTGTTATTGCTGAAGACTGGGAGATAATGTTTAATATTTTTGCATCTTAAATAGGAAGCAGCTGAAAAGGAGTAAGTGTTGTGCCCTGCTGGAAACATCAGTAGCTCCTAACAAATAATTTGTGTTCCTTCCAAGATCCCGACTCAACTTCCTTTAAAGAGAACATTTTCACGCTCTGTTGAATATTAGGAACAGATTCTTTGCAAACATGCCTCATAGCTTACTACGTGTGTTTGCATTTGTTTTTCTTGGTTAATAGCAGAGAATTAAATCTATGTATGGTAAACAAAAGCTTCCATTCTGCAGTCTCTCCATCCCTTAATCTGTGTTTTTGCAAATCTAGCAGTTATAAATTATGCAATATGCAACCTCTGGAGAATGGGTTAGAAAGAAATTTTATGACTGAAAACAGACTTAACACGTAAAAAAGCCCTGTTTGGTAGGATGGTGGATGGAGATGCACTTAGGTCATCCAATTAATTTTATAGAGCAAGAATCTGAATTAATGTCTCCAACCCCCACTCACTGCAGTTCATTGTCCCAACTAGCCTTTAAGACTGCAATCCTGTGCAAATTTACCTGGGAGTAAGCCCCATTGTACTTGATGGGAATTACTTCTGGGTAAATAATGCACAAAGCATTGTAAAGCTGCAGTCCTAAAAAGGTTTCTTACTAGGGCTTACATTTGAGTAAGCATGATTAAGATTGTTCTGGAAGTGGGACTACCAAGAACAAAAAGAATTAGGCGGATCTGGTCTGGGATGGAGGTAGGTCTTGCTATCTGTGTGTGCATGGCCAGCTTAACCATGAAGTCACATGATGTGGCAGCGGATTTAGGGTTCCGACACAAGCCACATCGATCCATTTCCTGCTTACTAAACACCGATCATCCCCTTCCCCATGCTCTGTTCTGTTCTGTACTGGGTTTAAAGGGAACATGCCCATTTAAATGCTGTATGAAGAATGATCACTTTGCTACCCCCCTCCCCTCTCTCCATACTCGCATAGCATTTAAAGTGTAAAATTCTCTTTAAACACCATAGGACAGAGCACAGTGAGGATGTAAGATGTTTTTCTTTTCCATTCTCGTTTCTTCACTGCTGGAAGAAGGGGGGGGGCTCCAAATCACCTCGTCTTTCCCCACTTGGTGCTTATGAAGGGATAGGGAGTGGCGATTTGGAGCATGCACTGTCTTCCCTTTTAGTTTACTTACCAGGAGCATGGTCTGTAGCCTACCCAGTCCCCGCACTGCTTCAGTTTTGAATCAGATGTGGTGCATGCTGGGATCCCTGAGTTCACCCCTTCCATTTCAAACAGAAGCAGTGTGGACCAGGCAGGCTGCAGATCGCGTTCCTGGTAAGTAAAGGATGGGGGGCATGTGCACACGCAGAGGCAGCATGGGAGCATGCTACGCGGTGTGTATGTCATGATGAGAGTGCAGTCCTGTCCATGTTTACACAGAAGTAAGTCGCACTGTGTTCAGTAGGGCACTTAGGATTGCAGCCTGAGTAACAGTCTGTGCTTTACGTGCTTGACAGCGCAATCCTAATCGACTTTCCAGCGCCAATGCAGCCATGCCAACAGGGTGTACACTGAATTTTGCAGTGCGGGGGCAGTCATGGACGCCTCTTCAAGGTGAGGAGGGAACATTTGTTCCCGTATCTTGGGGCTGCATTGTGGCTGCACCAGTGCTGGAAAGTTGGTTAGGATTGCGCTGTGAGTGTGTATATGTCTTACTCGAAGCCTAAGTCTTTAGTAGTTCCCTTTTACTTCCCAGAGCCTTAGGAGCATGAAATGGGAGCTGGGTCCAGTTGTGAATTGCAGCTTTTACAATAACTTGCACGCTTTTTTTTTACCACACAAAGCAATCTCGGCATTTTGCCTGTGTTGCAAACAAGGCTGGATTGGGATTTGAACTTGGGTTCCCAGGAGCTGGGAGGGGACAAGAAAAGAAAATCGAAGTATCTAACCACTGTGGCAAGGTTGGGCACCTTTGGGAGTGATCATCTTCAGAGCTGTGGACTGAATGTTGCATTTGGAGTGTGTTTTGAGTTCTTTGACATAGATTCATGCATTATTCTTGGAAATAGTCTCCGGCCTCAGTCTTTCTCATCTACAACATGGGTAAATATTTCCTGTAATGTTGCATCTAAGTACTTGGTGACACAGTTGTAAACCGTTGTTTTAGGTTGATGTGGAAGTGGCCTGATTATGCATGGATGGTATTGCTTGGTGACAGGGAACTTGTAAGTGTAACTAGTTTTGTTTTGATCCACGCAAGCATTTGTTGTTAATACAGATTGAGTTCACAATAATATATGCAATTGAAATTCCTTCTAGCTGTAGCTTTTCCTCGTGATCATTTTTGTTGCTCCCTTCTGCACCTTTTCCAGTTCCACTATATCTTTTTTGAGATATGGTGACCATCAATTTGTACAATGGCATAATTTTGACCCTTTTATTTTCAATCCTTTGTTTAATCATCTCGAGCATGGAATTGTCCTTCTTCACAGCTGCCGCACACTGGGTCAACACTTTTCATTGAGGTGTCTACCCCCCCCAAGGTCTCTCTCCTGATCCATCAGAGACAGCGCAGAACCCATCAGCATAGAGTAGAACCCCCATATCTGTGGATTTGGTTTCTGCAGTTTCAGTTATCCGCAGTTTACTGCAGTCTAAATGGAAAATTCCAGAAATAAACAATTGTGTGCCATTCTGAGTAACATGGTTAACATACTGAGTATGTAACATGAGTAACATACTGAGTAACTTCGGCGGGACCTTAAGACGTTTTTATTCAGGACTGCTTTTAATGTCTGACATGGCGGGCTGACCTTTTAACAAATGGTTTTAATATATGTAAATGCTGGTGACCCACTGGGGTTGTTTATTTTTAATCCTAAGTGTTTTAATTAATTTTAATGTGTTAATTGTTTTAATGTATTTATAAGTATTTTACTATGTTGTAAGCCGCCTTGAGTGCCCTCAGGAGAAAGGCGGGCTACAAATTCCTTAAATAAATAAATACATAAATAAACGGTGAAGCCTTCCCACCCCATCACGCTCAGTACATGACTCATGCTGGCCCACTTTACTTGCATCAAGTTAGCCTCTAGCGTTCTTGCTGTCGGCATTCGTTCCTGCGTTATTGCAGTGTTGTTGTGAAAATAACCCTTAATTTTGCTTAATTAATTTGCTCAAAGCACAAAAGTAGTGATGTTAATATTGTGCATAATTTATCGTATTTGAAGGTGTAAGTATCTTTTGTCTCAAGTCCATGACCCACAACAAGAAATCTTGAACTTTTTTTCCAGCTTCTGAAGAGTCATTAGCTAAGGTTACATGCAACTTTGTGGCATTCTTTTCGTGATGATAAGCCCTTAGAATTCACCTTAATGAATTCAGGGCTATGGTACAATTTCCTTTGACATAATCTTCCCAAGCTATTTTGAAGGGCAATTTTTTTAATTACTGCTTTCATTACTCTTTCCATCTCTGAACAGCCCCATCGAAGTCTCACTTCAATCTGATTCACCAGACCAGGAAAACCCAGTCCTTCCTTTTTATTCAAGCCACCAAACTGTTCATCTTATCTCCTAAACCAGTGATTTCCAACCTTTACCCAAAGGTAAAGGTCGCTGTAAGTCTCTGCGATTTGGTGGGAACGGCACTTCTGGGTTCATGCCGCCACTGCCTTCGACTAAGTAAAAAAAAGGGGGGGTTGGACTTACCCATCTGTGGCGGAGGCCGGCGAGAGCCTGAGTTGTGCAACGTCTCCAGCCATTGCCACTGGGTAAGTCCAGCCCCCCCCCCCTTATTTACTTAGTTGGAGACGGCGGCAGCACAAACCCACCATTCTGACATAATGGCCAAATCTCCACTCCCCTTAAGGGGAAAGACGTCTCCCTCCGGACCTTGGGGTCGCGACCCCAAGGTTGAAGATCACTGTTCTAAACAGTACAAGTAAAAGCTTGCTTAACTGTTGCTAGGCTGTTTAACAAGGATAGTCCTTGGTCTTGTAGGCCAACAACCTTTTTGCCATCAAGGTGCTGCTGACTAATGTGCCTTAGTGATGCCAGTCTATCTTTCCAAGCCACCTGGCTCTCTTCTCCAGAGATTGCCAAGTACAGTAGGCCCTCCTTATCCATGGATTAGCCGTCCGTGGATTTGACTATCTGCGGATGGCCATTCATGGAGGAGGGATTGGGGTTGGGACACCTGTGCAACTGTACCTTATTAAATAGCCCTTTGTATCCACAAAGATTCCGTTCCTGGAACCCCTGCGGATGTGAAAATCTGCGGATGCTCAAGTTCATGGGGGGGGGCAGCACCACAGTACCTTATTTAACAGCTGTGCTGGCCCACCTCCCTCTCCTTGCCTCATGCCGCTTTCCAAGCTTGTATGCCTATAAAAATGGAACAATCATTCTACTTCTACGTAAACAGATGCAAATCGCTATACATTTTGGATGAACACAATATTTTCTAAGGGCTCCCCTCAGGCACCAGAATATTTTATTTCAAGGGCTGGCAGCGCTGACTCTGAGACTCTAATTCAGCACTCTGTGAGGGAGAAAAACTCATGTCTGTGAAGACTTGCACAGTAGATGCAATGCATATCTCATCTTTTTGTTCTTCCAACACTGTTAACCAAAGAGGATGTGCCACTATCATAGACTTATAAAAGCCTAGATTCACACGCTGCCCAGGTTGTCATTTTCTGATCTGCTAGGGCAAAAGTGCAATCTATTCACATGCAAGTCAGTAGAGCACAGGGAGTTTCTGCATGCAACTGAGCACTGGATCTGGTCTGGGAGAGGGTCTAGGGGACACTTTAATTAGATTGACCTTTGCTGCAACCTGTCTAAGGTGCATTTTGTGAAGAGGGGACATTTTTTCTGAAAATCTAAATTGGCCACTGACAGCCACTAAGTGGTGCGAATTGTAATAGCTTCTACTACAGCATTTTAAAGTACTGTTTAACAACCCCTAGTTTCAAACTATATGTTTTATTTAATGGAGAAATGGGTGCAGATGATGTAGGTAAGGGAATGGGGCCAGATACACACCTGACTTGGGAAAAATAAAGTGACTTTAGTAGGTGGGAAAATAGCTTTTTGATTGCAAAAACAGCCCACATGAAAAGTTAATGGCTCCCTATTATCAGTGCTATTCACCTCCCTTACCCCACATCCTGCAAACTGCTTTTAAAAAAGCCCACCTGGATACTAGATAATAACACTGGAACTATACTGCAGGGTTGTCATTCGTTTCTATTGTCTTCATCCTTGCCCTTTGCTAGTCTCTCGTCTCCCCTCCCCTATGGGAATAACATTGGCGCAGCGGGTTAAACCGCTGAACCATAAGCTGTCGATCGAAAGGTCGGCAGTTCGATTCCCGCGATGGCGTGAGCGCTCGTTGCTTGGCCAGCTCCTGCCAACCTAGCAGTTCCAAAGCATGTTAATGCCAGTAGAAAATAGGTACCGCTTGCGGGAAGGTAAACAGTGCTCCATGTTCCAGCCGCATGCTACGCGCTGCGGCAAGGAGAGTCATGCTGGCCACATGACCACGGAGGCGTCTTCGGACAGCGCTGGCTCTTCGGCTTTGAAATGGAGATGAGCACCACACCCTAGAGTCGGAAACGACTGGACTTAATTGTCAGGGGATACCTTTACCTTTACAATGCATCATCGTGAACCACTCTCTTTCCCAAACTCACCCCAATTATAACTTGCTGTATTAACAGTGGACTACATTACAGAGTTGTCCTATATTTCAGTCACGGCCAGCCCCACCTGCAATATCGGGTCATGACCACAGATTCTGTTTACATTTGCATTGGCAGGTCAACATTATAAATGTAAAATTTTTCACATGAGATGAGATCTGAGTTCAAGCACAAACTCTTATCTTTGTTTCTATCCTTTTGTTTTCTTGGGACGACGAGGGCGCTCTATTGCCTAATCACAGCTATCCTCAAATCCTAGATTTGAAGTTGGTTTTTATGGGCAGTGGTCTTCTGGGAAAAGAAAAGAAAGAAAAGTAACCCAGAAGTCTAATCTGTTATCGGTTATCTACTACTAGAATTTCGTAAGTTTATGATCATTACAGAATGGAGAAATCATGGTCGGCACTCAGTAGCCCTTGGCCACTTCCTTGGCCAGCCTCATTCTGATTCTTGGGTAGGGCAATGCAGAAACCCAAAATACTCAATATTATTGCGCATGTGTATTGCCTTGATGCTGAAGCAAGAAATCAACTGGCAACAATGAAATACAAGACAAACTTTTGCCTCATCTGACGTGAATGTTCTTACCCAGCACAACGGACCATCACAGTCTTCGTTGTTCTTTTCAGCCTCTCCTTTCCCACCCATGTTTCATTCTTTCTATGGAAGATTAGCGGTAGATTACTATTAGATTACTATTATAAGATTACCCCCCCCCCCCCCACACACACACAGTATTTATATACCGCCTTTTTGGTCATTGGATTTCTCCTCTGACTTTATTCAAGGCGGTGTACATGGGCAGGCTGTTCTAAACCCCAAAGGGTTTTTACAATATAATAACGTTCTAATCTTTCTTAGAACCCTTCATTCGAGGTGTTACTTTCACAGTCCAGCTCTCTCTCTCTCTCTCTTTGGCATTCGCCTCAGCATGCTTCAGTTTCAGCTGCTTCAGTTGCAGCTCCACTCCCCAACAGGGCTCTGCAGCGTATCAGCTCGGCGTGCCAGCAGCTCTCCGACAGACTTCCGGCCGTCTTGAACTGCTGTCCTTCAGATCTTCAGGCATTTGTGAGACGAACGCTCTACCAACTGAGCCAGACGTCCTGTTTTAAGTCGTTTCGCTTAAAGTTGCAGTTTCCAAGAAGAACCTATTGACAACTTTGAGGGCTCCCTGTATTGAGAAATGGGCCAGAGAAGGTAATGTGGTAGAGGATCTGTGTTCTGCTGCCGAAGCTCCTTCTCTGGGTCATGATGAGACATGCAAAAAGGAGAGTGACTGCAAAGAGGGAAAAAGTAATGGGGAAGAAAAAGGAAAGGGAGACTAATGCAGTTGTAAGATCAAGTTTACTGCACCTCCCCAGATGGGTGATTAAATTGCCCCTGCATGCATGGTTCCTCAGTAAGCAAATGTCTGATAGTGAATTTGGTTGGTTCATTCATTTAAATAAAACTATTTCCATTGAACTAGATGCGAATGATGCTGTCAGAAAACACACCCAACTTTCACATTCTGATACCTGTTCCTGGCAGTAAATGGTATTTCAGAAAAAGTATTTCAGAATGCCAACTTGTGAGTGAGGCAGACCAATGAAATTCACGTGTCACTGAACTAGCTGGGTATGATAAACCACAAGTAGGAGTAGCCATTCAATTTGTGAGTAGGTTTGCAATCCTTCTGAAGCAGCAGTTTTGGCATACACCTAGACTTGATTATACCCTTGGAAGCTCAGGTGGTAGCAGAGGCCAAGAGCCCCATTTCCAAAATTTATTGGTATGGTAACTGTGCCCTTCCCTGAAGAAACCAGGCCTGACTTTGGTAAGTCATGCTATTGTCATCTCCCATTTAGATTACTATAATATACTTTTCATGAGACTTTCCAGCAGCTTCAGTTGGTTTGGAATGCAGCTAAAGAGTTCTGACTGGGGCCATTTGATCAGACAACATTAAATAGTTCTGTATCCATTTTTGCTGGTTCCTAGTTTGCTTCTGGGCTTAATTCGAGGTCCTGGTTTTGACCTAAAGAGTCTGGAACCAGAATATTTCAAGAATCTCCTCCCCCACAGGCGTCCGAGATGACTCTGTTCCACTTTGAGGTTGTTTGGATTTCTCTAATTTTGGATTACAGGAGCCAGAATCTTTACAGTGGTGGTGCCCAAGATCTGGAATAGCCTTTAGTGACAGGTGGCGCAGTGGGTTAAACCACTGAACCATGAGCTGTTGATTGAAAGGTCGGCAGTTCGAATCCGTGCGACGGCTCCTGACAACCTAGCAGTTCGAAAGCAAGAAATTGCAAGTAGATTAATAGGTACCATGTCAGCGGGACGGTAACAGCGTTCCATGCGCCTCGGTGTTGAGTCATGCCATCCACATGACCATGGAAATGTCTTCGGACAGCGCTGGCTCTTCGGCTTTGAAACGGAGATGAGCACCGCTCCCTAGAGTCTGACACGACTGGACTTAATTGTCAAGGGATACCTTTACCTTATGCCTGGCCCAATCACTGCGTGACTTCAGAAGTGCAGGGATGACCATTCCAACTCCATTTCTGGAGACCTTTGCAGAATGGTCTTATTCATCAGGATATTTATTTGTATTAAGAACGTATATCCCGCCTTCCCAGTTAAAAACCGATTTAACTGTTCTTGTTCCTATTTTTCATCTGTCTTTTTTTTTTTTTTTAGATACTTGTAATTTGTTTTATATTGCTTACTTGTGGTGTTGGTGGTGATATTTTACATCTTTTACTGTTGTAAACCACTTTGAATGCTCTTGCAGGAAAGGGGTTGAAATCAGGAGCCTAATAATAGCCAAAATCTGAAAGGATTTGCAGCCAAAAACTGACTGGCAATGCTAGCAGATCTTGGCAAAGCTAGGTTGTATTTTGTAAGGAGTCTGGTTTTCTTCCCCTGTTGTTCAAAGCTAATTTTTTTTCTTCGTAAATTGACAGTCTCCCATTAGGTAAAATGTGTAGGACCCTCCTAAGAGTTTAAATGATGGAATTAGTTGGTTTTAAAAAAAGTTACTCTGACCTTGGTGTGACATGTTTAAATAACTCATTTAATGACTAGATGATGCAGCACTCGCTTTAAAGATGCACTTAGGATGTGTTGCAATTAGTTATATAGAGAGCAATACAATTACCGTATTGGTCTGAGTATAAGACTCACTTTTTTCTCCTAATTTAAGTTTTTAAACTAGGGGTGCGTCTTATAATCAGGCTGTTGCAATTTAATGCCAGTGATTTAATTAAATTTTTTTAATAGCACCAAACTTTAAGGGTGCGTCTTATAATCAGGTGCGTCTTATACTCGGGACAATAGGGTAATCTGAAATGTAACATTCCGAAGCATGCGTCTATCAAGTTCAGGTGGCAGAATCATTGCCAACAATATCCTCCAGGCAGATTTTCTAGTAATTCATTTCCAAATATTTGATGCTGGCAGTTTAAATAAGACATTCTTGAATATGTGGTAGGAGTTTGGCCACTTAAGTTTCAATTGAATCATTGAAATGCATAATGGAAAAATTGCATTAAGTATTTCACCCTTTTCCCCCCAGGGCAAGATGTCTGCAATGTCCAACAGATACTAGTTTCCTTGATTTCATAACCTGCTTTTCATATTCCTCTCCAATGCATTTTAAGATATTCAGAGCACCTTTAAATCTTCTTGAATGACAGCTGAATGGTGCTCCTAATTTTAAAGTTACGTTCTGTGCACTGTAAAGAGATTGAACATCCAAACTGCCTTTCCCCCTTTTTTTTTTAAATAATCTGAATGGGAGATTTGGAGTGCTCATGAAAGCTGAATGTATGTAATTAACTTGTCAATTCAGTCCCTTCAGTGCATGTACACACATTGAAATAGACACGTGAGTAATTGCTGCACATCAAAATCTATTCCTGTTTTTATTTTTTCCCTCCACAGAAAGTTATTTGTGCATTTCCTACATAGGATGTTTTAAGAAGGCCCTTATGTTACAGCTGGCTTGAACCAGGTCCAGTTCATCCAGTATATCTATTTTTTCCCCGTGGATAATCATTGATGCTTAGACAGGAGAACACCCTGTGGAATATTTATGATTTTTACTCCACATTAAACTCTGATACTGCGCTGCATGAACATTCAGAAGTAATGGGATGTAATTAAATTACTTCATCAGCTCTCTTTAAAAATGGTAATGGTAATTTTAATTGGTTTAAATCTTGTGCAAGGCCTAAATGAATAGGCAGCAGTTCTAGAGAACGGTAGACCCTAGAAATTGTTACAAATTTCTAAATGAATCACTGGGTAAGGAGCAAACATCTGTCAAGTGCATCTAATTGAATGTAGACATTCAGAGACAAATGGGTTGTATTCTTATGGCAATGTGTAAGAATTAACATGCATAAATCTCAAGAGCTCTTATTTTCCAGAATTTGGAAGGTAATCTTGCTAGTTTCAGTGACTTTATTGACACAGCTAATTATGTTGTCACATAGCTAGTGTTTCATTTATATTATGGAGGAAATGAAAAGTATGCTTTGAAAGCATTTTAGATAGATACTGATTATATGTATTTGCACGTTATGATAGCTTTCAGCCATGCCTCTCTTGACTGCACATTTTTGTGTTTTGGAGTTGCTGCATAAGAACAAGAGGATTGCTGTGCTGTCTTAGACCAGTGGTTTTTACAGCTCAGCAATCTGTTTTTAAAGTGTGTCCAGCCAGAGAATCTCAAGCTGAGTTTGACAGGGATAGCTGTCCCTTGTTGATGGTCCTTAATATCTGGTAGTTGGAGGTTTACTTTTTCTAAACATAGTTAATGTGGTTCTTGCTATCATAGCTAGCAGTAGCCTTACCATCTGTACTGGAAAAACCGGGACTGCCCTGGTTTCCAGAGCCTGGTCTTGGCCTGGTCCCGAAAACCAGGGCAGTCTCAGTCTTCCGGGGCTGTCGCCACCGTCGCTCCTGCAGCTTCACAGACAATTTTAAAAAGGTGCAAAGTTTTCCTGTCGGCCATCTTGGATCTCACAAAATCCCGTGAGATCCAAGATGGCAGTGCCCAAACCTCGTGAAGGCATATGAGGCAGTAGCACACTGCTTCATGTGCCCTCATGAGATTTGAGCGCCACCATCTTGGATCTCATGAAATCTCATGAGATCCAAGATGGCCAACCGGAAAACTTTGTACCTTCTTAAAAATTGTCAGTGAAACAACAGGAGCAGGAGGTCAACCACCTTGCAGTCCTGGCTGGCCCAAGCAGCTGTCCAGCCAGGAATCGGATGGCAGCAGCAGCAAAAAAGGCAAGTGGGGGAAATGGGGAGCGAAAATGGGGGTTAAATAATTAATTCAATTGAAAAATTTCAGCCGCCCTAATGGACGGAAAGAGAACACTTTACATCTGCAAAAAATAAAATAAAATATGGGAATAAAATATATATTTTAAAAAATCTGGAGAGGAAAAAGGGGGGGGGGTTGTCCCGGTTTGGGCACTTCAAAATATGGTAAGCCTAGCAGCCACTGATGGGTGTAGCCAATCCTGTTTGTTTGTTTGTTTGTTTGATCCACAGTTTGAGAAATGCTGCTCTAAGTGATGTTCACACTCGCTTTTATGACTGTTCTGTTAACTTATGGAACATCGGGTGTTTATGGTAACGGATACTGTATCTTGCTTTCTGCAGCTAGCTTGCAGATACCTTGCTATCTCCAGCTTTTTTGCTTCTGCAAATGCCCTTAGTAGTTTATAAGTGACCCAAGATGAAGCATAAATAAGGGCCCCCTGCTATCTGTGGATCCGCTTTCTGCGGATTCACTTATCCGCGGATCGTGGATGGCCACCCTGTGCACGCAACCCCCCCCCAGGCTCTTACTTTTAGCTCAGCGTTGTTGGTTTCTTCCTTAAACAAACGTGATATGCAGCTTCTTGCTGCTTCTTGCAGTCAAGTAGAGTGAGACTAAGTGCTAGAGAGCCTCTCTAGCACTTAGTCTCACTCTACTTGACTGCCATAAGCAGCAGGAGGCTGAGTAATAAGCAGGAGGCTGCTTATCGCATTTAAGGAAGAAACGAACGTTGCTAAGCTAAAAGAGCCCGGGGAGGTCGCACAGGGGCGGGGGCCCCTCAGCCCTGTCTGCGGTTTTCATGTATCCATGGGAGGGCCTGGAATGTATCCCCCGTGAATAAAGGGGCCCTACTGTATAAACAATTAGAAATGTCTAAGGCACAGATTGCCCTCAAGTAGCACTTAAATTGGCTATTGGCAGTGTAGATAATGTTTTTAAAAAATCTCAGAAAAACGTTGAAAATGGTTTGGATTTTGGTTATCTCCACTTGAAGATTTGAGCCATCTTGTGCTTGCTTTGATGAATTTGCCAAAGCTCAAATTTGTTTTGATTTGCATTTGTTCCCGTCTTAAACTCATAACCTTCATAAGAGAGGAAAAAGATGTCCAGGGGCTTCAACCCATAATAACGTTGTTCTAAGACCCAATTTCATTTTAATCTTTTACAGATCAAGATACAGAAGCTGCCACTGATGCATCTGGATAAATGTTAATACTATTACTTTATTAAACATATTAAAGTGCACTCAACATTCAGACTGCAATCCTGTCCACATTTACCTGGGAGTAAGTCCCATTGAAATCAATAGAACTTACTTCTGAGTAGATATGCATAGAATTGCATTGTAAGACTGATCTGTCATCTCAAAAGCATAGGAATATGCACTTTGTTTTATTTGTACGCGCTTTTATTCATTTGCTCTTATAAGGAACATGCATTGGAGTCTGAAAGCGTATTTACTCAGCAGCAAGCCACACTGAACTCAGTGGGACTTATTCTCTTGTAAGTGTGCCTTACTGTTACAGCCTTAGGCAGTTATGAAAGGTGGTGGTGAGATGCAATGATCCTTTCTCACAATTTTTGTCTTGGGAAAACCTTGAGGAAATTTGCCTTGCCAAGGGTGAACTGACAGCAGGTATTAGTAGCAATCTCAGCAGTTTTTACTACTGGAAATCATACCTACATTGTTCACACTACTAACCACTGAAAAGGGATTGCATTGGGTTTTATCCAATCTTCTTCAGTTCATGGAGGCCGTTCTTGCACTACGTTTCATAATTGGAATCTCCTCCTGTGCACAGAGTGCAGACGCTGTATCCAGCCCAGTATATGCAACATCCTCTTAGCCTCAGGAAACGAATGCTGTTTGTTTAATTTTAATACAAATATCCCCTGTCGTGTCCTACGGAATATATTCAATGAACTTATAATTAGTAAGTTGTGACAACTGCGGGTTTGGTGTTTGTTTTTTTACATTATTGGTGTATTTTACTTAACGTATGTTTTAAAAAAACATTACAATTATGTCAGGGATTTTACCAAGAGAAGTTAAGATGACCAAGGGGAATAGCGCTTAGTGATTAGTGTACATGCATCCCTTCCTGCTCTCCACTTTCCCGTTTTATGGGACCAGCCAGCTTAATGGAGAAGAAACTTATAGTTCTGCCTGCTGCCACCACCCCAGACTGAAGAGAGCAGGCAGAGAGGGGCCGCCTGGGAAAATCTCTCCTCCCAGGACAATATAGAACCTCAGGGGTTCTTATTAAAAATCCAGACCACAGTAGCATCTGAGAGTGATCAGATGTGACAACCCACTGAATTACCCATGAATATGGACTAGGCAAGTAAAGAGTCAAAATGTAACTAGTTTATCCAAAATCCAGAGGAAAGGGAATTACAGGTTAATTATCCCTTATCTAGACAAATCCAGACTAAATCCAGACTATTCCGAAATCCAGACGTTTTGGGGGTTATGAATTTTTTTAAAAAATGTTTTCCGGCACCTGTCTGGCATAGCGCAAGGCATGCTGTGGCACAAAATTATTAAATATTGTATAAAATTACCTTCAGGCTACGTGTATACGGTGTATATGAGACAATGAATTTTGTGTTTAGTTTTGGGACCCATCCCCAAGTTATCGCATTACAGTAAAACCTTGGATTGCGGGTAAATTGGTTTGCAAGTGCTTTGCAAGACGAGCAAAATTGTTTTACAAATTTTGACTTGATAAACGAGCAAGGTCTTGCAATACGAGTACATTGTGTTCTCCAAGAGATCTCTCTGTGTGTCTGCAGAGGAACAATAGCGTCTCCTGGGCAACAAACTGCCCTCCCCCCATCCTCCTCATGATGTCCCTGCCGTTTCTCTGCAAAACCCTTGCTCGTTAGCAATCTGTTCTCCCTCTGAAAAGAGGCTCCATTTGTGCAGAGAATATCTCAGATGTAGAGCAAATGTCTGAGCTATTATCTGCACAAACAGAGACTCTTGCAGAGGGAGAACAGATTGCTAACAAGCAAGGGTTTTACAGAGAAACGGCAGGGACATCATGAGAAGGGGATGGGGGGAGGGCAGTTTGTTGCCCAGGAGACGCTATTGTTCCTCTGCAGACAAACAGAGATCTCTTGCAGAATAACGAATCATCTGAGTTTCCATTATTTCTTACGGGGAAATTTGCTTTGATATGAGTGCTTTGGATTACAAGCACGTTTCTGGAACGAATTATGCTCGCAATCCGAGGTTTTACTGTATATTTATGCAAATATCACAAAATCCAGACAACGTCTCTTCCCAAGCAGTCTGGATAAGGGGTACTCAACCTGTAAAACAAATGGAAAAAATGGGGGGTAGGAAAAGTTGAAAAATGCCTGATATTGACTAGATGGATACAAAGAAAAAGCTTGACCAAATTAGATACTGTTAAGTAGTAATGCCCAGCAGATGGAGCTGGGATGCTACTGAAGAGCAAGGCACACATTATCCTTAACATATGTTAATCTGGTAAAGTTTGTAGGCAGCTTGGAATGACACATACACAAAATAAATTAACTCCCTGATGCATCTAGCTAGGATTACCGTCCATATCACTACCTACTTCTATTGTCCCAGGAATCTCGGTCCATGCAGTTACTGGAGAGTAAGTGGGTGTGCCTTCCCTGAACCAGCATTAGACATCATGGCAGACCTGGCAGAAATGTACATGAGCATCCCTGTGTTTGAACTTAAGTAACCTAGGTTTGCGGGTGGCGCAGTGGGTTAAACCGCTGAACCATGAGCTGTCAATCGAAAGGTCGGCAGTTCGAATCCGCGACGCGGTGAGCTCTCGTTGCTTGGCCAGCTCCTGCCAACCTAGCAGTTCAAAAGCATGTTAATGCGAGTAGATGATAAGTAGGTACTGCTTGCGGGAAGGTAAACAGCGCTCCGTGTTCCAACTGCATGCTATGCGCTGCGGCAAGGAGAGTCATGCCGGCCACATGACCACGGAGGTGTCTTCGGACAACGCTGGCTCTTCGGCTTTGAAATGGGGATGAGCACCATACCCTAGAGTTGGACATGACTGGACTTAATTGTCAGGGGTCACCTTTACCTTTTTTTAACCTAGGTTTGGTGATGTCCTACAGTTACCCAAATGGATGGAACCCACCTGGCCACTCCTTCCCACTCTTTTCCTTAGAATAGGTATCAATGTTGGTTGATAAATGCTGCACGTTACAACACTACTTTAAGCAAAGCTGATGAACTGTAAGCATTTACAAATGGAGCTTGCTTTAGTGTTGTAAATTGCACCTGCCATACAGCCTGCATGTTCACTTTGAAATAAATGTTGCTGAGTTCAGTGGGACTTACTGAAGAGTAAGTGTGACTGGGACTGCAGCTTTAGTCACTTGCGGCTGCTAATTTAATTGATCTTTCCACATTGCCAGGGAAAGCTCGTACCTGGTTATATTGGCATATCTTGATAGCAGATAGCATTAAAAAAAGAAAATCACCTGCCCCAGCTATTGTAGCCTTTTTCTTCAGGCAGGATTATCCTACTGTCTTGCAAGTGATAACCTTGTATATACATGAAAGTATGTGCTGTTTTATTTTACTGTAAACTCGTGTTCAGTTTGTTATGTACTGTACTGTCATCCAAATCCTCTTCTGCATACTCATTCTATCGACCCACCCACCCCACATTCTGGGAGGAAATTGGTAAATTTTTCTTCTAAACACTCTAACTGTACAGTGAGGTAAATAAAAATACAAATAACCCCAATAACACAGTGAGAAGGACTTTGCCTGAGTCTAAGGATGCTTCCAAAGTTCTCCTCCAGATTTCTCCCTGGTTTTAGAGTTCCAAATTACTGCACTTGGTTTTGTGTCCAATGTGGAAGGAAAAGAAAGGAGGTGGCACCCTACAGGTGTTGCCTGCTGTATTCCAAAATTGTCACCTAACCCAGATCTGCATACTGAATCAGCCAAAGATCTCCTGATGCCCGAGTGCCAAATGCTGCCCCCCCTTACCCAATGATGTGCCTGCCTCTGCTCCTCCCACTCTCCAATGTTCTAGCTCAGCACTCTCCTTCCCTCCACATTTTGTCTTCCTCTCTGTCCCCCTCTTCTTTTTCCAATCCAGAGAGTGGGAGGAGGAGGAGCAGTGGGAGCCAAGTAGGTAGAGATGGGCACCCGCCACCAATCTGCTGCCTGAGGTTGCCACTTCAGTTGGCTTCATGGATAGGCTGGCCCTGACTGCATAGCTTCAGCAATGTGGCTGCCTTGCTTTCTTTTAGACCAGACTCAATGGATTGTTTTGGATCCATTCCTGGGGTCATACATGATGGATGCAGGCTCAGAGGGTCCACCTTACCTGGCAGATCTTTGAATCTTCAGTACTGGTGTCAGTAGAAACAATCAATGCTCCGTCAGGGGATGAATGAGAGGCTCCATGGGCGTCTAGTGCAGGGCTTTGCACCAGAGCCTCTAGCAACCTGGTGTTGACATTGGTCCTTCCTCTAATGGACCATCCTCCCATAGGTCATCAGATAGGGCCCTGCTGAGTTCCACCACCATCAGAGGTGAAAGAGGTGGGTGGAAAGAACAGGGCCTTTTCAGTTGTGGCACTGCACCTCTGGAATTCTTTTTCTAGAAAATTTTAGAACAGCCCCTTCACTGGAAGATTTTGTTTATTTATTTTATTTTATTTTTCACCTTTTTATACCACCCTTCCTCCAAGGAGCTCAGAGTGGTGTACATATTTCCTCCCCTCTTTTTTGTCCTCACAACAACCCTGTGAGGTAGGTGGGGCTGAGAGATAGTGACTGGCCCAAGGTCACCCAGGAAGCTTTGTGGCTGAGCGGGGATTTGAACCTGGATTTTCCAGGTCTGCGTCGGACTCCTAAACCACTACACCATCCTGGTTTCAGTTGACGTTTGGGGGGTGGGTAGGAGCGTGGGGATTTAAGATGTTTTTGCTCCATTTACTGTGTTATATGCTTTGTTTTGCTCATTTTATTTCCACTATTTTTATTGCTGCTACTGGGCTCTCTGCCTTTATGTCTTCATGTATTTTTATCTGCTATCCTATTATTTTGTATGGATTTTTTATTCACTGCTTGCTGAGTTATGCTGAGGTTGAGTTCTAATTTATGCTGTGTTTAATGTATTTTTTTAATTGTTAGCCAACTTGTGCTGTTCTAGACCAACTGGAAGAATATAAATGTTTAAAATAAATAAATAATGGCCACTTCCGCACTAAAATAAAAGACTGAGGTTTTTTAACCTTTATTCTTCAAATTGTTTTTGAAGAGTTCCGTAATTGACTCTTCTTTTTTTTTCTTCCATTCTTTTTTTTTTTTTTTTTGGCAGCCAGAATGAAGCCACACTGAAGCAGCTATTGAATTATGTGAGAGGTGGGTGGGTTAACTCTTTTGCCTCAGATGGTTGCTAGATCTGGATTATAAAGTGCAAAGGGCATTTTAGAGCATCAGGAGGTAGAGCCTCTCCTTAATATAAAGGTAAAGGTCTCCCCTGACAATTAAGTCCAGTCGTGTCCGACTCTAGGGTGCGGTGCTCATCTCCATTTCAAAGCCGAAGAGTCAGCGTTGTCCGAAGGCGCCTCCGTGGTCATGTGGCTGGCATGACTCTCCTTGCTGCAGCGCATAGCATGCGGCTGGAACACGGAGCGCTGTTTACCTTCCCGCAAGCGGTATCCTGCAATACCTCCTTAATAGTAAGTAAGTAAGGAACCTTTATTGGCATAAAAACAAAACAAAAACAAACAAACATTACATAACACTTAACACATAATATTTATATTACAAAATCTACAAGCACAACAAAATTACAGCTTAAACATCAGAGGGAATACTATCAGCTTTGCGTGCTATAATGATTGTATAAACAAAGGTTGCCGATCTTTCTATTACGCCATCCATCTCTGTCGATAAAAGGTAACGTACTACCTCCTGATCTGCCCAGCCCTGGAGCTTGTCTAATATAGGGCCTAAATGTTGCTTACGAGGGGCGTCATGGAGTGGGCAATACAAAAACATATGTAGTAATGTTTCTACACAACCCACTCCACAAGGACAATACCTCTCAGAGACTGGGATTCCACTATATCTGCCAAGTAACAGAGCAGACGGGAGAGCGTTGCACCTAGCTAAAGAAAGGGCTCTGCGCGACTGTGGGCACTTAAGATTACAAAGATAAGGTGCCATCTTCCCAGAGCTGATAGGGATGTGAAATTGTAGTGGGGAACAGGTCGTACTCGCCGCACTATGCACCTCCTGATTTTCAATATCTAGAATTCTGGCCTTGATTTTGCGGTAGGCCGCCTCTTGGCTCGACATACCCAACCTCTCCACATCGAGGCCCAAGGAGTTTAATTTCTGTTGTAATTCTATTGCCCCAATAGGTGGACCAGGTTCTGACAAAAGTTGGGACAGCAGACTATCTTGATTACAATCATAGTAGAGTCTAAGCCAGAATTTCGCCAACCTCAACCATATTAAGGTCTTCAATCGAATAAGGCCAGTTTCTAAACATAGAACTGAGTACGGTACACAGGTAGGTAACCCCAGGATTTTCCGAAGGAACATTGCTTGGATTTTTTCAGCAGATTGATCGAAATTAGTATACCATACAGGGATGCCATACAAGACTTGTGGAATGAACTTAGCTTTATTTATTTTATTTATTTATTTAATAGATTTCTACCCCGCCTTTCTCCCAATAAGGGCAATCAAGGCGGCTTTATATACCTCCACAGCAGCTGGTACATATTTATTGCCCCGGTTGAAAAAGAATCTAGTTACTGCTGTAGATGATACTTTGCCAGCATTAATTACAGCCCTACGATGAGCCACCCAAGAATGGTTATACTGAAAGGTAACACCAAGATATCTTATCTGTCTGACCTGTTCGATTTTATGACCCTTGCAAATCCAGCTGAATAATTCCCATTTTTTTGAAAAGACCATTATCTTAGACTTATTGTAATTAAGTTGTAATTTGTTGGCATAAAAATACTCCAAACTTCCTGCAAGCAAACGTTTTAAGCCAATACGTGATCTAGAAAGAAGGACCGCATCATCGGCATACAAAAGAAGTGGAATCTTACGTAGGCCCAGTTTGGGACAATGGCTCACAATACCCTGCAAGAAGGTGTTGAAGTCATTCAAAAATAAATTGAACAATGTTGGAGCCAAAATGCACCCTTGTTTAACACCTCTATTTGTCTTGATTAGTGGAGTTAAATCGCCTTCCCAAGAACATCTGATTTTACAAGAAGTGTTGGAATAGAGAGTTCTGATAAGAAAAGGAAGCCTTTTATCCATGCCCATTTTTGAGAGTTTGTCCCATAAAAGCTCTCTGTCAATAGAATCAAAAGCTCCTTTTAGGTCCAAAAAAGCTGCGTAAAGTTTCTGCCTAGGGAATTTGATTTGTTTATTAATTAAATAAGATAATAATATACAGTTGTCCATAGTAGATTTACCCTGGCGAAAACCGGTTTGCTCTGGGCCCAAGATTTTTTGGACATTAGCCCATGAGGTGAGCTTATTAAGTAGATGTTTGGCATAAAGCTTACCTAAAACCGATAGCAGACTAATGGGCCTATAGTTTGAAGGTAGAATGCTGTCACCTTTCTTGTAAATTGGAATAACTAGCGCCCTCAACCAATCTCTTGGCATAATTGCATTACTGTCAATTGATGTGAACAGAGGTGCAAGTAACAATGCCCACCATTCTGGATTACATTTAAGCAATTCTGGTGGTATGGCATCAGGGCCGGAAGCCTTGCCACTTTTAAGTTGAAGGATTAACTGTTTCACCTCCTCTACAGAAACTGGGGGCCAAGCTGGAAGATCGGTGGATATGGGTTCCAGAAGAGTTTGCTGAGAACTATTTAAATCATAAAAGAGATCAGAAAAATATTTTGCCCATGTAGATGGAGAAATCAAAGCTGGATTGAAGGCATCTTTCCTGAAAGAGCCTGAAACACATGTCCAGAAGAGTTTATTATTTCTCTGGGATATTGCTAATAGCAATTTATTCCATTGTTCTAATGCGGCTTTCTGCTTCTTATTCACCAATACTTTTAGCTGCTTCTTAAGTACAAAATAATTAGCCAATGCTCTGAAATTGTTGGTATTCCTAAACTCTAAATAGGACTTGCGAATTAATCTTTTAAGTTCCCTACAATCACAATCAAACCAACTTCTCATGTTGGGAGGGACATCATGTGCCCTTGGAGATTTATCACCCAGCTCCACTTGTAGATATTTTATCAAACTTCCATAGTGCTGGATTTGGACAGAGGAGTCAGCCTCTGTTAAAATAGATCTTATCAGCTCCTTGCACTTTCCCCCAGTAATTAACTTACAGAACTTTGGAGTAAGCTCTTTGTTGCACAAGATCTTACTCATGCGGTCACAGGACATCTCAGAAGAGGGGATCGTCAGTGGTCTAGGATGGTTTAAATCAAGTACCAATATCAGTGGCAGATGGTCACTGAGAATATAATCTCCAATTACAAATTCCCTCACCCGAGGTTTCATTGCTAGAGATACCAGGGCATAATCCACCACACTCGAGCCGTGAGGGGACACACATGTAAATTCAGATGCTTCTCGATATTCTGCTAGCCCATTTAACCAAAGCATAATTTAACCTCCTTAATATAGCCGGTATTAAAAGTGAACGAGTTCCACCTATTTTTATTTTCTTCACTTATACTCTTCCAAGATGGCCACTATGAGCTACAGGAAGCTGGACTATATGGGCCGTTGGCCTGATCCAGCAGGGCTCTTCTTATGTTCAGGTAGCTTATGGTGCTAGACCAACTTTGAAAGCACATACTGTATTATGTCCACCTTCTATTACACCTGTCAAAATGTATCCTTAAAAGTTCAATTTTAGATGCAGTTATTGTAGTACTTGAACTAGTGGAATATTATTATTCCGCAAAGCAGTTAATTCATAGAATTGCATATATCTGACAGTAATAGGGCATCAACTTCCTAGTTTGGAAGGTAATTCGGTCAATGGAGCAGGGTGTAGCATCCCACGTGAGAATTCCAAAGGAATCATTGTCCTTATCTTTCATAATCCTATTGTATAGCATCAATAGGAAATACAGACCAACACCATTACTGTTTGGGTAAAAACAATATAACCCACTATTTTCCTAATGTCCAATCTCTCCTCCCCTTTTATTTGTCAGCATAGAAATTCAGCACTGTTTGGAACTCAGTACTTTCAAGATACAGAAATATGGATCACATGAGAAGCATATAAGAACAGAACACTTTGAGGGTTTGCACACTTGCAAATGTTCACCTTTGGGAGGTTTCACTAGGATAATTTTTTTTGGGTTGAGCACATTTTTCATCCCATCGGGAAAATGTGCTCCTTGGTTTCACACTTACCAGGATTATGTGCAAACTTTGCTCCCTGTGCAGTGATTAAGTACAGTAGATCATGATCACCTTCATGTTTATATCAGACCCTGTACATATACATATCCAAAGTTATGTTGGCATTGCAGCACCGTTAGCAGTAGCCTCACAGTAAAACTTAATGATGCGTTGTCGTGCACGACTAGACCAAACCGTCAGTATTGATTCTTGGTTGCAGCTTGTCAGGTATTTTTATGAAGAGGTTTTAATAGCCGCACATTGCTTATGTTGTTTTAAAGCAGTTCCCTATTAGTGGGCTTGGTTGCTAACGCCATTGGAAGGCATTCTCTGCTTAGAAATATTTCTATCTGGAACCATGCTAAAGGAAGTGTAGCAGAAATACAGGACTGTCACATGAAAATTGAGACCAATTACTGTATTTAATGAATTTATATCACACTTTTCCCAAGCCGAAGCAAATGCCCAAGGCAGCTTACAAAGTTCCATAATAAAATATACATTGTATACAATATTGTGAGGAAATACCACTTTTTTTTTGCCTTTTTTGCTTAATCAAGTACACCAGTGCTATTATCACTCGCTTCAACTAATGCTTTAATAGATAATTGTTTTTTTAACTTGAGTTAAACTATGCGCATAAGCGAAATTAAGTTCAATTTGAACAAAATTCGTAGGTGAGTGCCACATGACAAGCATGTTGTTCGTTTTTATCCCTTTGGAAGATCACAGCTACTATTCTGGAAGTTCCTGGACAGTAAATATTCTTAATAATAATAAATATTTGTTGAGGAGCTTGCTCAGTGGGGACTATTGTCTCTTTAAAATGTGGACACAGATGGGGGATGTGGGTGCTAGTCAGTGTTTGATGTTTGCTATCAACAACAACAACAAAAGATTTATGGCACAGTCCTATCTAACTTTGTGCCCTGCGATGCTGCAAGGCCAGTGCAGCCTACCTTTTGTTCCCTGTGGTTTGTTCAGTGGTTCTGCACTTCAGGGATAGCTGAACTCAGTGGCTTTTCAGTCCTGTCTGTGCTCTTAGAGATATGAAGATGCATTTTCACAGAGGTTCCAAAACTGAACAGCAGTGAGTGAGCCTGTGTTGAATGAACAGGAAAAAAAATCTTGAATTTTCCACCGACAAGCAACTTGCCTGGTCATGTTTTGTCATTGAAAAAAGAAAATGGAACTATGTATGAAGTGTATGATATGCCTTCAGTTCTGTGAGGAAGAGAGGAAGGACCAGTTGAGATCAGGTAATGAAATATCAGTACAGGTTGATTACCCCTTATGTGGAATTCTGAGATCCAGAATGCTCCAAAATCCAGACCTTTCTTTGCATACCGACATAAAGTTTAAAAAAACGTTTTTGTGCACTGGCAGGCGCTGGCCGACCTAGTGCAAGGCATGCTGGGGCACAAAATTATTAAAAATGTATACAATTACGTTCAGGCTTTGTGTATAAGATGTATATGAAACAGAAATGAATTTCATGGGTAGACTTGAGTCCTATCTCCAAGATATCTCATTATACTTATACAAATGTTCCAAAATCTAGAACACTTCTGATCCCAAGCATTCTGGATAAGAGATACTCAACCTGTAAATACTTTAGTTTTTAAAAAGAGGACGTACAGGGAGATCCTGAATTCATTTGTGATTTGAGAAGCTGCCCGCTCAAAACCCAAATAAAAATGGAGTGGGGGTGCTGG
This sequence comes from Plestiodon gilberti rubricaudatus, assembly GCA_026170595.1. NCBI lineage: Eukaryota > Metazoa > Chordata > Lepidosauria > Squamata > Scincidae > Plestiodon > Plestiodon gilberti. The sequence continues at coordinate 242,887,734 of JANXHW010000002.1, forward strand.
AGGAGGTGGTGTCTCCTGTACCTCATTGGGGCTTTTCCCTTGCATTTCATGATCTGATGGACTAGGGAGAAATAAAGGCCTTTTCTAAAGGCATCGGATCCTTTAGAAAGAGTTGAATTGTACTTCGTTTTCATGATAAAGTCTAAATTTAGTATTGTGTTTCTTTCGGTGAAAAGAGGACTCTCTAAAGGGAGATTGATTTCAGCGCGTGCTATTTTGTGACATTACGGCTTCAGATAAAATCTAGAAGCCTGATGAAATAAAAATGATAGTTGTGTACTTTCTGTCCAGGTCACCTGATGATAATTTGAAGTGTGTTAGCCAAAATGCCTTGTTATTTTGGGAAATAGCTTTAAATAGGACAAGTTGGCATGTTCTGGGATCTTTACCTGTGTATACCAGAGTCCAGCTTCACAGAATTCCGTTTTTAAATAATATTGAGAACACACTTGGTTGCTTTCCAATATTTACTAAATAATTCAGGCAGATTCATACAAAAATACAGTCATACACATCATACAGTTCTAGGAACTTAGGTAGAAGTAGAGATTTAGAAGGGATCTTGATTCACTGGGGTAATAGTCACCTGGAGAGTTCACCTCTGATGCTGCAAATGCTGTAGTTCTGGCACAACAGTGAATGAAAAGAGGATGAAGCAATTGTGTCTGAACTGGTCAGACTAGCAGTCTGTAGAATGACTGAGAACGAAGTCAAGTCAAGATGGGGGGAAGGGAAGGGGGAAAAGGGAGGGAAGCAGAGAGAGAAGCTGGGGCCAAGAGCTCACCCTTGTGCCTGTGTAAGAAAGGAGAGAGGGGCTGGCAGGCAGAGAGCCTGCGTTTTAAGCCTACGCACAGGGGAGGAGTTTTTTGGGGTCTAACGCTGCAAAAAGAAATACCTTGTTTGGGCTGGAGGTAGATCTGTGGGAGGGGACATACACACACATACATCAGGAGAGAGGATGAGGGGAGATGTTTTGATCGTCCGGTACTTAAGAGACAAAAGCAAAGGCTGGGTGGAGTCATCTCAGGTAGCAAGGTATTTGTCTTCTGTCTGGAAGATATTTAGCATTACAGTGTGTGGGGGGGTTATCCTCACTGGCAGACTGTCACTCTTGCTATGTCCATTCCGTGGAGAGGGGGAAGGGAATATAATGTGCGTACGTGGTGTGAGCGTTTTGGGTTCATGGCGTGCTGAAATGCTGAATGCTGATCAGATCCTTCTCCTGGCTTCTCTTGGCCTTCTGGAGTAAATCTGTTACAGCCTGGTTGCAGGATCACAAACGGCATAACCTTCGCTTGTGTCATAACACAGTCCAGCTCACAAATTCAGCTCACAAGTTCAAAGTCTTTTTGGCACATTCTAATTTTAAAAGTCATTTCCTAACAAGTGGGACACAATACCATTGGAGAACAGTGCATGTAGCAGAGTTATTGAAATTGCCCAGATTTGACAACTTTGTTGCACATCCCACCAATCTTGCTGTACGTGCCTGAACATGTGTATTCCCCCTAGTATCTGAGATTCAATTATTAGATTCTTATCTACACTTGGTTATAGCTGTATCTCACAACTGATCAAAATCAATAGCTTTGCCAGTTATCTAGTTCAATATACAGTTGTAAGGCAACTAAGAACCATATGTGGAAATTCAGAAAATGTACAGATTTGATTTCTTTCAATTTTTTTGGTACATTTAAATTATTATTGTATTATGTAGTTATATCATTGTATGTCTTTAAACAAATACTATTAAATGTTTTAGGATATTGTACACCCCCCCCCCCCCCGCAGCTTGCCTGCGCCCAGCCGGGTAAGGGTACATCGTAGGGCCCTTGACTTGCCATCACAAGTTAAATAAATATATACCAGCGACAACCACGGTTTGGTGATGCTTAGTTTGTTTGTTCTATTTCTTTATCTTAAACAACAATAACACAGATAACTACTTTCCGAGTTAACTTCACTGGAAAGTTCTGTCTTGCTTATTCTTGTTTAGTCTTGTGAGGAGGAGGGAGTTACCGGTACCTTCACACCCTTTGGGTTGTTTCGTATCTCTTCCCCTCCTTCTGTCCTCTTTCAGTCCTTCTTCCCTGCTCGTCCCAGTCCGGGGCGATGATAGATTCGCAGCTCCTCCCAACCTTCAGCGAAGGGTGTTAGACGACGGACCCGACAAGTAAGGCAGCCCGCTGTGCTTTCTTCTATCTCTGTTTGTGTCGCCTTCTCTTGTCTCAGCTCCTCCTTTTTAGGGTCTGTCCGCGTCCGGCGTCTCGCTCTCCCGGCTAACAGTCTCTTACCTTCCTCAGCTGTGTCACTCCCCTTACTTGGATCCTGATCTTGATTAATCTCTTGTTTAGGCACACTCTTCCCAGCTGTTTTGCTTTGGTAGTTTCGTGGGAGTATCTCACAGATACTCTTTCTTTGGACTTTTTTCGGGCTACTCAAATACTTGGCTTTTTCTAGAAGAGCCAAGAATAGATGGTTTTCGGTTAGGTGTCTGATTAGGCAAGCATTTCTCAGTAAAATGTTTACTACCAAGTAGTGTGATATATAATGACCGTCACTTGCTGGAGAAGATTGTCTGTCCCCCCCCCCCAAAAAAAAGAGCTTTAGGAGCTACTAGTGTGAAATGGCAGTGAGGTACAACCAGTTTCAAAATGGCAAGTTCTTGATTGCTATAACATACAGTGTATATACACAACTCAGTAAGTGCAGTCTGCTCAGTTTTCTGCCCATACTCCAAACAAGACTGGACTGGGATTTGGCCCTTGGTTTCTGCGAGCTATGAAGGTCACAAGGAAAAACATCCAACCACTGGGGCAGGCAGAAGATTCAGGAGTCACCGTAGCCATTAGAGCTACTGGTAGCTGTGAAATGTTCATCTGCTTGTCCCCATATTTTATTTTCTGTATTTATATACCGCCTTTCTCATCATCAGATTTCTCATCAGATTTATTCAAGGCGAAGGGTCTTTACAATATTGTTCTGTTCATATATAGAACCTTTCCATACCCCAGATATTTCCCTTCCGAGTGTAGCCCTCCTTCTGGTTTGTGCTCTGCACTTCCAAGCTTCACAGTTCACCACAGTTTGCACTCAGACGGTTGTCTAGATGTTCTCTCTGACTCCTCCGCGTTCCTGACTTTTTTTTATTAATCCTGACTGCCCGCTTTTGTCTTGGATAGAGGTCTTGCCTTGTGTTCCTCTGGGATAGAGGTCTTGCCTTGTGTTCCTCAGTTAGCAGGGGTGTGGCTGATGAGTATGTGAGACAGGGCCCCTTTGTTGTGGTGTCCAGATTCCCTCCCCTTAAGGGGTATGTTTGATTCCCGCTCTGATTTTTTTTCAGCATCATTAAAAACCATTCTGTTCCAATGGGCTATGGCTTGCACTGTTTCTGACACTACGTTTTAAAGTGTGAGTTGTAAGCTTTTGTGTGTGGTATATGTGGTGTCTTGTAGGTAGATAGGCAAGACACAGGGTTATTGAAAAAGGATGATGCAAACGTAAAGCTGATTTATTCTTAAATGAACTGACATGCCACAACCATCTTGACATGAAAAGACAGAATAACCATCCAAGTTTCACATGCACATTACAAATGTTAGATGTGGGCACTTGCGTCGCTACAATGGGACAAGGGGGGAGCAAATGCCCCGGGTGACAGCCGCACTCTCCTCGCCAGGAGACCGTGGCTGTTCGGCCCCCCTTGCCCCATTGTTACCTACACAAGTGCCCACATTGAACATTTGTAGTGCGTGTGTGAAACTTGGACAGTTTTTCTGTCTTTTCATGTCATGACGACTGTGGTATGTCAGTTAATTTAAGAATAAATCAGCTTTACGTTTGCACCATCCTTTTTGAATAACCTTGTATTTTAATAAACAAAATACAGTGCTCTCAAGGTACACTGTGCAATAGCCAATGCAATAGGACTCCTTTGGGCTACAGCCAGCATTTCTCTTATGCACCTGCACGAAGGATTTCCCCAAAGCCAAACAGAATATAAATCACCATTAAAAACTGAACTCCTTAACGATGGTGTCGCCACAACTAGGTTGTCATTTTTTTTGACTCGGCATTAATTGCTTAAAGGTTTGCCTCACAAGACCAATGTGTAGTCTGTTTTTGTTGTTTGTTTTTGTGGCTGTGCACTTTGTCTTGTGCTATTCCATTGTGGCTGGGGATCCCTTCATTGTACTGCTTTATATACTGTTTTCTTGGTACTGAATTGTTGCACTAGGGAATTCTTGGCAATTGTGGTGTCGGGGAAAAATATTTTTTATTTTATCAAATAGTGGGTTATGATATATGTTGGATGATGCATAGCGAAAGCTGGTGGAACCTTTTTTGCAGCCGGCAGATATGAAGATAGATACCAGCTATTTTAAGTCAAAGCATAGATTTTTAGAAACATACATATGACATACTTAAATGCCGAATGCTGCTACTATAGCCTCATTTCTTTCTTTTCTAGGAAGGGTTGTTATGTGCATAGTTTCTCTCTTCAAGTGAACATGAAGGCTGTCAGTCTCCTGGATTTCTTTTGGCTGGCTGGCAGTCTGGGTACAGAGCTGAAGGTCAAACGTGATGTGATGTTGGAGATGTGTGGATGCATTTCTTGCCAAAGGCAGTTGGGTGTTAGATTAGCTACTGTGTGAACGATGGAATACTATAGGACCCCAAGATTATACTGAACTGAATGGACTCTTTGATCCAGCAGGGCTGCTGCTGTTCTCTTCCAAAGACTGTGTGGTGTTGTAGTCATTCAGATTTGACAGTCTTGGTTAGTGTTGACCTGTATTAGATAAAGTAGACTTACACAACTGCTATAGGAAAGTCAGTTGTCCAAATGAAGGGTTTGTAAATAGCTGGAAGCGTCATTCACTTCTATACTAGTGACCCTTGGACTTTGCTAATTAAAATCAGCAGCGGAGATTTAGAATATTATGCCATATTTTCTAACTATCAGTTGTGTTAAAGCAAGTGAACTTCTGGGATTGTATGTTGATAATGCACATTGCCTTCCCCCCTTTTTCCTTCAGAAGATTCCTAAATTTTGCTTCATTTTGTCGTTACCATTTTTTATTTGGAGTTCTGGGTCTAGAAAATGGTGCAGCTTTCACAAAACGTTTGTGAACCATGGTCCACTTGTTTCCTCAAATAGAAACATTCATTTGACATCAGCAGGAGTCACGAATGGATGCCAGACAAGGCTGTTTCTCTTATGCCCAACTCTGTACATATAACTATTTTTTTTATTTTTTCTTTGGTACTACCTTGAAAGCAGATACAAGGAAGGGCCAGTATTTTCGGTTCAAATATAGGACAGGTCCTGGTGTAGTTCTGAAGATAAAGGCTTTCATCCAACTTTGTATTAGTTGGTATTAGGTTGAACATTTCAGAAAGTGGCTTTTTCCTGCTTGCTCCACGATTTAAGTCGGGCCCAAACTACTATCATTCTAAAAATAAAAATTACAAGCTGGCGAAAATTGCTGGAATGAAGGACCTGTCCTATAAACTAATCATGTATACTATATCAAGATTGAATGTTGTGAGAAGTAGATAGCGACAACTTTTTTGGTGCTTTAAATTATTAGTTTCACGCTTTTCTCAGGGCTCTTCTGGAGGCGTTAGTACTGTAGTTCAGTAGTACAGTATTAATATCTTTTGTATTGTAAGTTACAGACTTACAATCATCTAATCTGGAGATAATATGAGCCCGTGTCTTGGGATGAAAAGGAGAGCACTCTGAGACAATAATAGCTTTCCCCAAACAAAGCGTCACCTGTGCACTAATGCTAAATTCATGCTTATGCACCGTTCTAGTTGTTTCACCCACTCCTGCGTCAGGTTCAAGGTACTCATTTCATGCTTTGTTTGAAGGTGACCTTCCTGAATAATTGTATTTGAACAAAGTAGGCATTTCTTCATACAATTGCCCACTGTCACCTTCCTTGGCAGTTCTTGGATAATGAAGGCAGGGGTTCTGAACTTGGAATCTCTACCGTTTCTTTTTAAAGCTTGCTACTTCTCATTCTACGCTCTTCCTTTCCATCTTGTTGCTAGATATCACTATATTCATAATGATGGTATTGATAGTAAGGCTTTGTGTGTTCGTCGTGGAGCACTGCAGAATGTTGACTAATGGAAACATTAATTCTAAGCAGTTAAAAATAAATTGCTTATATCTTGATTGAACATGAAACAAAATGCTTGTGTTACATTTTTCCTCTGCGGCTTCATGGGAGAAGGGAAAGGTGAGTACCCCGGACCTGAAGAATGGGAACACACTCTGCGTGGTAGGCTCTGGAGAAGCCTGGGTTACTGAACTCTTAGCTCCATGGGCCTGATGTTTGCGCAACCTTCCTTTTTTCTGCCAGGATAAAAAGAGCAAAAGTAGCAAACACACGTTTATGAACTATCTATTATCACCCGTGGCACGCCATGTGCCACATTTATGTAGATAATCTTGAGCGTGCGAGTTAAATAAATAAATAAATCTAAGGTAATGAAAATATTTAAAGCACAGTGACAGCGCGAGAAGAATAAGGTGCAGTGGGGTGCAGAGACCCCTCTAGTACCACAGGCTTGGAAAGGCGCACTGGGGTCGAGAGAGAGAGAGGGACTTCAGCGCTCGGCTTGAGCAGGAACGGCAGTGCGTGCCACTTCAAAAGACTCGGCGTGCCACTAAGTGGCACCCGTGCCACGGGTTGGCCACCTATGCATTATCACATTTATGAAAGCAACAAGTATAGTAGCTGTTGCTTGGCTTTGTCTCTTTCAAACATTCAGAAGCATGAGTATAGCATACAGATATACTAGATGCACCACTGGGAATCTCAACTCTTAAAAATCAATCCTCTTCCCTTGGTATCAATTCAGATGATACTGGAATCCTTGCAAGTCACCAGTTAAGACTCTGGCCATTTCTTTCAGAGTTCTAGTCTGCAGAAATACAGTTCACACATGTCACTGGTCAAGAAAGCAGAAGATAAGAAAGGTGGAAAAACCCTGCAACACTTGTAAAATGGTCTCCGTCTGCTTATGTAATTGTGGTTTTTCTTGTGGGTAAAGAAACATTGACTGTTAATGTAGGCTTACCAGATCCATACTGGGACAGAGTGCTAGACCTTGAGGAGAAGGAATGTGGGCAGGTGTAGCTTGTTAAACGCTTAGAGCACAATCCTAGGCATGTCTACTCAGAAGCAAGCCCTGTTGCTTCTGAGTAGACATGCCTAGGATTGTGCTTTAAGGCAGTGGTTCTCAAACATTTTAGCACCGGGACCCACTTTTTAAAATAACACTCTTATGTTATTAAAATAACACTCTTACCCACCTAGCTTTACGAGACTTTAAAAAAAGGTGATCTAGAAATTTATTTACAGGTATTTATTTATTTGCAAAAAACTCAATCCATTTCTCATAATGAGGTAGCCCTAATGAATAGCCTCAAAATCCAGACAACTTCCCATCCTAAGCAGTCCGGATAAGGGATACTCAACCTGTATTTACACAAGTTTGCAAACTGCACCAGCTCAGTTCTTTGAAGGCCAATTAGCAGCTATCTAATTTTTGAATAGCCGCAGGACTTGAGGCAATTAGAGACCCACCAGAAATCAGGTCCGACCCACAGTTTGCGAAACACTGCTCTAAGGGTTTAACAAGCTACACCTGCCCACATTCCTTCTCCTAAAGGTTTAGCACTCTGTCCCAGTATGGATCTGGTAAACCTATGTCAATGGGGCATCAGTACAGTTGCATCACACTCCTTGTGTATAACCTTTGTGATGTGTGTACCAAGGGTGTGCGCTCCTAAGGTATGGCTGATAGTCTGTTTAAAACGTTTACACTTAGAAATTATGCTAGAGATTATGCATCTTTCCCTCTCTATATTGGAAATCTTCCTATGATGTTTATGAATGTATACAAAGGTCGACACAGAGGTTGATGCCGTACAAATCTGATTAAAATTAGCTGTGCTGTTTTCAAAGGTCAGGTGTGCTCAGTGAATTTTCTTAGAGATTATTTTGTTTATTCTGCATATGTATACATCTCAAACACTCTAAAGGTCATGGGGAGAGCCGGTTAGTAGAATTACAAGAGAGGCAGTTTAATAAATACCTTAATAGCCTTTTTATTGAGCTGAAACAATAGTCAAAACTAGCTATCCGATTTGAACATGGGATGTTGGTGGTATGCTTAAATAGAACTGTTTCTCTTTGTTTTGGGGTGGGTGTGTGTGTGTGTGTGTGTGTGTGTGCGCGTGCGCGTGCATGCGTGTGTGCATGCGTGTGTGCATGCGTGTGTGTGTGTGTGTGTGTGTGTGTTTGAATGTCTTCATGGGGGTGTCTGTACTTGCACACACTCGTAGGACTCTCTTCCTACAGTTGGGAATCTTGCTTTTCCAGTGTGCCAGATTGTGCGAAGAGAGTGTTGTGCATGTACACACCATGCAGACAGTCAACTAAACATGCATAGATTGGGACCAGGCGTGATCCTGCTGTCTCTGTATTCACTTGCCCACCATAGATAAGACGTGAAACTAAGATTTGTGTGTGTGAAATCAAACTTTTGATGTACCCATGCTTGCTTTGGCATAATGCCCTCCCCACATACCTTGAGACCTGTGTCTACCTGCAAAACTGGATGACGCTATAGGTCTGTGCAGATGTTACATCTGTGTAGATTGAATGCCCATCGGGGAGCAGCCCACTAGCTTCAACCCCAGATGTGTTGAGCTTAACTTCTGTACAGAGCCTACACATGTACAAATTGTATGTGCATAGGTTTAGTATGCACAATCAGGAACTCACAGGATGCTCGATTATGCTGACGTTTTGAATTTATTTGGTGTATGTTTTCCTGGAAAAAGACAGAAAATGGAGCAGGAATTCCCCCTTACTCAGGTTGCAAAATTCTTGAAATATATTTTCAGAATAGCAGATTTTGACATTTTGAATTATGCTCCAGTAAAGTGGAAACTTGGAATTGGGGTGGAATCCAACACTCATGTTAATGCACACAATGTTTCACAGATACGGGTGTAGACGCCATGTACAAATATATTTACTTGAAGTTTAAATCCTCTTCACTCCGTTCGTGGATCTCCTAGATCAGGCAGCCACCAACGGACAGAAAAAACAGTTTAAATCCAAGTTCTGCAATGTCCCAACGTTTCGTTCCGTGACCCGGAACCTGCTCACGGGAAATCCTTATGGATAAAGATGAAATTATCGGAGATAAGCCCATTCTCAGTTTAAAACAGCCCGCGCTGAGCTTGTTTTAAACTCATGTTAATTAAAATTCAGGATGGATAATAATAAAACCACAAAAAAGGCTACAAGTATGAGTCAGTGAAGCATGGCTAATTACAGCAGGTTTCAAGCATGCAACCACCAATTGGCAAGGCACTGAGTTTCTGTTAAATACATATTCCTCGAGATTTTTCATAGGGAGGGAGAGGCTGTGATTGGAAACTCTTAGCATTTTTTACCATTAAAATGACGAGTCCATTACGTAAGCATTGTATGCTACATTGACATTTTGTTATCATGCCTTTGCTCTGTAATGCTATTTGCATTGATTTTGGTTTTAAAAGGTAAAAGCAAGGCACAGAAGTGAGGAGGTTTCAAGACAAACCATAATGGCTCTTCAGATTAATGTTAATGTGTTTTGCAGTGTTTTTGTTAGGTCTAAAAAAATTGTCTGTTGCTGAACCTAATGAGTGGATTGTGTTTTCACTGTCCTAGATCAAAACCATTTTGACATGACTTTATTTTTGCTTTCAGCTTTGTCTGTGGGAGAGGAGGGGGCAGGGATGATATATTTAGCTGAATGTGGATAAAATGAAGAAATTATTAAAAGGCACGTATTCATTTTATAGAGGTTGAACACTTCGTGTTTTTCCCCCCAATAACTTTCAGCTTTTATAATGTTCAACTTTTGTAGTAGAAAAGAATGTTTCATCTAAGATACTGATTCTGAAAGGAACTGCAGAGCACAAGGCAAACATGGGACTCCCTACCCCATGTTTTTCCTTGGGCTTTGCAGGAGGAAGCACTCACAGGTAGGTAGAAGGTTGGGTTCTGAACCCTTCTCCTGTCTCTCTGTTGTCCCCTCCGTGCAGTTTTTAACCTTTTTCCCCCAGCCAGTCTCGAGAACTGGAAGTTTTTTTCTTGCTTGGAGTGAAAACAACCTTGAGAAGGGAGCATTTATTGGCAAGACTTATCAAGTCTTATCAAGGATGGGTTAAGTTCGGCTCCCTCTCATTGATCCTTCCTCTGTAAGTGCTCCTAGTTATCCCTGCTTTTCTTTAAGGGGTGGGATCGTAACTCAGTGGCAGAGCACTGGTCCCAGGTTCCATCCCTGGCATTGTCAAGTAGGATTGGGAAAGAGAGCCTAGGGAGCCACTGCCAGTCATTGTAGGCAATTCTGAGCTAGATGAACCTGTGGGCTTTCTCATGAGACAACAGCTTCTTGTGTTCCTATGCAGGGCCTGAGAGGAATTTTATCAGGGGGCATGACATTTCTCTTGGGCCCCTTCCCAAAAGGGAGGGGGCAAAATTAGGCAAGGGAGGGCAGCAACGGCCCAGATTTACCAGGCTTCCCGATGTGGCACCCAGGTCTACCCGCCTGGTAGACCTGGCCTTCCAGTTGACCCGTCCACCGTCTTTCACTCTCCATCAGGCCAGCTGAGATCCCAGGAAATTTCTGAGGGCCCTTCTTTGGCTCCTGGGCCCCTTTTTGACCCTGGGCCCGGGTACAATTTACCCCCCTCTCATGGGTCCTGTTCTTATGTTACCTTGGCAAGTGTGGTATAGGGACACATTTGCTGGCGTAATACCTACCCAAGGGTTATCGTATGATTGATTGAATTCATTTCTTACATTTTCATCCCACCTTTCTTTCTTTCATCTTATTCCTCAAGGCAGTGTACTTGGGGTTCTTAGGCAGTCACCCATCCAGATCTTCAACTTGCATGGCTTCAGCCACATGGCTCTATCCTAGGCTCTCAGACCATGCCCTAGGACCCAGCAGTAAAAGGCAGAATGGTAATTTATTTTCATTGCTTTTACAACTGAATTACTGCTAAGGATTTTTCTTCTCTAGTTCGCTGCAGGGAGAATTTGAGTTTGGAGAACTTCTAAAAGAATCATTGTTTCCAGATCTTTCCCCAGTTCTCACTGCTACTGGTCCGATCTATACTGCATGTTATGCAGAGTGAGGTGTAGTAGGCAGAAGAGTCAATTGGCAGAGTTCAGTTTAGATCAGCGGTCCCCAACCTTTGTGGTGTCGGGGACCGGTATCGGTGTGGAATTTGTTTCCATGGACCGGGGGGGGCCTGCCGACGCCACGCCCCCCGTGACACGGGCATGATGTCAGCTGCGTGTGCCCAGCACGGCTCCAATTGCGCCCCCCCGCCGGTTTAGTTAGTATTTTGGAGCCATTTGAGCTCCAGGGCAGGCGGGAGGGCCCAATGCAAGCGAGGCAGGGGAGACGCAACAGATCCCAAAGACAAGTACGCCCTTCCGCTGCCACGTCCCCAACCCCGACGACGCTTCTGGCCGGATGGCCCAGTCCCAAACGGGTCCACGGCCCCTGGTTTAGATGATACTTGGGTGTGTGCACCATAGTTTTTAAGGCTTCCCCATGTATACTAGCATATCAGGAGGAGAGCTGCCCCAAACGTCTCTTTCTGATATGGTGGTTTCCTAAATCCAGGATGGTTTTTCAGTGCATCTTCCACTGCAGGATGAAATGGTACATCCCAAGAGTGTCTTGAACCAGTGTCTTCATGGAGGCATGGCAGCTTTGAAAGTGGGCTCTCAGGGAGTACTGCCAGAATATGGTGTTTAGTGTTTGGGTGTAAGCTTAAAATTATCTTGGTTTCCAGTGCATTTTAGTTCTAGTTTTTTATTGATGATGTTTTTATTGTCTGTGTTAATGTTATTGATTGTAAATCAACTTTACTGTTCTTTAACAGAAAGGCAATTGTACGATTGCTTAAAAACGGATTTAAAAGCCATATAAAAAGTTTTTTTTAAATGTATATATTAAAAACCAGAATAAAACCAAGTTATTTTAACCAAGCCCACACACTGGGCTCACTAAATTTCTTTCAATTTCCATGAACTTCATCAGGTGAATGAGCAAAAAAGCTGCAGAGCTGGAGACATCTCTGCAGCTTTTTTTGCTCGTTCACCTGATGAAGTTCATGGAAATTGAAAGAAATGTAGTGAACCCTGTGTGTGTGTGTGTGTGTGTGTGTGTGTGTGTGTTAAACTTGGTTTCATTCTTGTTTTTAATACATAAAATCTCTAAACTTTTTACATGGCTTTTAAACCCATTTCTTAAGCAATCATTGTCCATATTGGCTGGCCATGAAAGCTTCAGAACATCTACAACAGGGGTGGGGAACCTCCGGCCCCTGGAGAGATTGGCCATCGGGTCCGGCCCCTGGAGAGATTGCCGGGAGGCCGCCCAACCGCCCCCTGGAGCCTCCCCCGGGTCCGCGCGGCGCCTCCCCCGGTCCGGCCCCTGGAGAGATTGGCCATCGGGTCCGGCCCCTGGAGAGATTGCCGGGAGGCCGCCCAACCGCCCCCTGGAGCCTCCCCCGGGTCCGCGCGGCGCCTCCCCCGGGTCCGCGCGGCGCCTCCCCCGGGTCCGCGCGGCGCCTCCCCCGGGTCCGCGCGGCGCCTCCCCCGGGTCCGCGCGGCGCCTCCCCCGGGTCCGCGCGGCGCCTCCCCCGGGTCCGCGCGGCGCCTCCCCCGGGTCCGCGCGGCGCCTCCCCCGGGTCCGCGCGGCGCCTCCCCCGGGTCCGCGCGGCGCCTCCCCCGGGTCCGCGCGGCGCCTCCCCCGGGTCCGCGCGGCGCCTCCCCCGGGTCCGCGCGGCGCCTCCCCCGGGTCCGCGCGGCGCCTCCCCCGGGTCCGCGCGGCGCCTCCCCCGGGTCCGCGCGGCGCCTTCCCCCGGGTCCGCGCGGCGCCTTCCCCCGGGTCCGCGCGGCGCCTTCCCCCGGGTCCGCGCGGCGCCTCCCCCGGGTCCGCGCGGCGCCTCCGGAGGCCAGGAGAAGGGCCTCCACGCGTCCTCCTGGGCCACCGGCTCTGCCTGTTCTGACCAGGCCCTCGTCGGCGATTTCGCACATGCGTACAAGGCCGCTGAGGGCAGCTTGCCCTCATCGGCGTTGTACGCATGTATGAAATCGCCGACGAGGGCCTGGTCAGAACGGGCCAAGCCGTCGAGCGAGGAGGACATGCAGGGGCCCTCTCCCGGCCTGCGGAGGCTTTGAACGGTGAGCGCGGAGCCTCTGGAGGCCGATGGGGGGGGCGGGCCCCCCATATTAATTGATTAATAATGGCACAAACAAATTTTAAATATTTACAATGGTCCTCGGCGGGGAAAAGGTTCCCCACCCCTGATCTAGAAAGACAATTTAATATATTTTGTAAATATAGAATAAACTTAACCTACTACTTTATTCTGTGCTCTTGGCATCTAGAGATGGTCTACAGATGCCCCCCTGCCACTTGGACAGAAGAGGGAGTTAGTAGAAGTAATATAGAACCCGCTACATCTTCCTGCTACATGAGGGCTCCTTGCTTGATAATGCTCGATAAAATTCGAGCGTAACGTTGCATTTTAGAATTTGGTTCTAATTTTAAAAGTTGTTGTTGTTGTTGTTGTGTGTGTTTAACACTGGACGCTTTTTAATGCTTTTTAAAAGTTTTTAATGTTTTGAGCAATATATTTTTTTCCACATTTGAGACCAGGTACTTCTGTTTTATTATTACTACCTTTCTATTATTTTCTACCATGGTTGTTCACCCGTTAACTCTCCGAACATTCTTTAATCATTGAAACTTACAATCGTTTTTAATACAGAACCTTTGTTAGGTGGGTTTGCTCCTGAAATTCTTCGTTCTGTCTTTTCTGTTGAGCTTCCTCCTGTTAGAAAGATGAACCAGTGCAGTGTAGCAATGGCAGGAGAGAAGTATCCCCTTCTGCCAGCTGTTGGAACACAGTGAGAAGCAGGAAATTGGACTAGATGGCCCTTGGACCTAGCAGGGCTTTTCTGATGTAGTGTCTGATCACAGGACTATGACTGAGGGCGCCTGGATTCAAATCTCTCGTCCCTAGTGAAGCCTAATTGGTGACCTTGGGCCAGTCACTATCTCAGCACAACCTACCCCACCGGGTTGTTGTGAGAAAAAAAATGTGGATGGGAAGAATTACATCTACCACCTAGAGCTCTTGTAGGAAGGGCAGAATAGAAATGCAATAGATAAATATTGGGTTTATAGTGCAAATTCTTTCTGATACCAGTTGCTGACACTACAGCCCTAAAGATACCTATAACTGGGATGGTGTGCTGAGTGCATATACAGTTGGTGGCATCCTTTTGGGAGGCAAGTAGAGTGTTCTACCTTGCTATGTAGCCTGCCAGTCTTTGCAGTGCCATTGTAGGAGGAGACTGCCTTCTGTATACTTGACTGATAAGTCTTTGTTATGCAGCTGTGCCGGTATAATGTCCTGTTAGCCAGACTTTGATCCTGAATGCTCATTTGCCATTTTGTTAAATCCCAAGATCAGATCAGCTCCCTTACCCCCCCCCACCCACCCACCCCCGGGGGGGGAAAAAAGCAGCATTCAAAGCATAGTATTTAAATTGCTTCTCACAAACACTTAAGGTTCTCATTAGTCCAACATTAGAAGACCAATGAATATTAATGTTTGACATCAAAGAAAATATCTAAAAATCAAAGCATGTAAACACCAATTATATAATGCTTCAGAATATAAGGGACAAGGCTGTAATTGGGTTGGCATCTTTAATCTGATAAGGTTGTTCAGTTATAGATTTTTTGTTACCCTAAACTCTAAAATAACGATACAAATGTAAACAAAGGGGAAGAGGGGAAAGAAGCATATGTTGCACGTAAGGCCTTGCGACACACAGAGATACTAAGTGTGATTTGCAAATCCATATTTCTATTAGTGACTCTGAGACAGATTCCTTTTAGTCCTTTAAATACGTGTAGTGATTCAGTAATTCCTCCAATCTACTACTAAAAATAGTTTGTGGTATGTGATTATCTGTGATAAACCAGAATTCAGATAAGTAGATTACACTAATACTTTACTCAAAAGCACGTGTATTTAATTGTAGGAAACCTTTAGGGTGGGGCTTATAGTTGCTTCAAGTGGCAACAGAGTTCATCCTTGTCAGTGTGTAAGTTCTGAGTAAGTTCATTATTAAAAGCTGGATATCTAAAGAGACATACTGTACATCCAGGGGGAGAGACCTTTTCGGTGGTGGTGGTCTACGAAACTCGCTTCTCAAGGAGGTCTACCTGGAGCATTTGTTTTAGATGCCAGTTGAAAACTTTTTTTTGCCCTGGCTTCTTAATAAACCACAAGTTCTGCCTGGCGGGATGTGATTCATGGGATCACAAAGGGTCAGACACGACTTAACGACAAAATTACCATGACTCGGGATGGGAGCTAGGGAAAACGGTTGCTGATTTCCTTTCTGCGAGCAGTTTTTTGTTGGATGCTGTGGCAGAGTGTCCTGTGAAATCTGGGAGATACTTTTCAGGGAGTTTGCCGCTGAAAATGTGAGGCTGGAAACACTCCCCCCCCCCCCTCCGTATGCAGTTCTTTAGATCATGATCAATGACAAGTTTTGCACAACGGAAGAGCAGAATTGCATCTTCTAAAAAGTACCGTATTTTTTGGACTATAAGACTCACTTTCCCCCCAAAAAAACATGGGGGGAAAAGTGTGCGTCCTATGGTCCGAAGCCTAGGGTTGGGGGTGCTTTGGGGAGGCCTGCAAGAGGCTCGCGCAGGCCTGCGCGAGCCTCTGCAGGCCCCCCCGATGTTCAGGTCGGCCAAAAATAGCGATTTTCGGCCAACCTGAACATCGTAGAGGCTTGCAGAGGCTCGCACAGGCCTCCACGAAGCCCCCACAGGCCTCCCTGAAGCGCCCCCCAAGCCCAGGTAAGTAAAAAAATTTTTTTTTGTATTTTATGCTCCATAGGATGCATGCGTCCTATGGACCGATGCGTCCTATGGAGCGTAAAATACGGTAATGTATTTTCGAGAGAAATCAAATCTTTCGAGATCTGAAGTCATGTAATAGTCTTTAATACGAAGTTTTACAATAACATGCAAATCCTAGTTTTATATCCTGAAATAAAAGCCATGTAAAAAAATTCCAAAAATAGTAATACTTTTTTTAAAAAAACTAGTTAAAAACCAGATAAAGGTTAAAAGCAACTTGTTTTAAAAACCAGCAGCTGTAAGTGGATGTTGAGCTTCTGATGGTAATCGGTGGGTGTGTCTGGCTGGATGGTTTATAACTGTGACTAATGCTTCTCTTAGTAAAATCTTGACAGCCTTGCCCACTCTGTTGTCCACCTGATGAAGTCCATAGAGTTGGACGAAACGTTGTGGTCCAATGTGTTGTATGTTTTTTGGAACTATTTTTGAACTGTTCTAGATGTTTTTAAAAACTTGCTTTTAAACTTTATCTGGTTTTTAATTTTTTTAATTTTTTTTTTACTATTTTTGGATTTTTTTACATGGCTTTTATTCCCTGATATAAACCTAGGACTCTGTACATTATTGCTGGCCATGACAGTTTTAGATTGTTTTTAACATGCAAATGTTTGCATGTTGTTGTTAAACTTAGTGTTAAAGACTATTACATGGCTTCAGATCTCGAAAGATTTTATTTCTCTGAACCCTTTGGCCATGAAAACCTACGGATATATTAATGTATTTTTATTGCTTAAAAATTATTCAATGGCTTGCTTGTAAGTGCCGCATGGAAATGTGCAGCCTGTAAGCAAATACACTTGCATGGTGAGACTACCAAGTTTCAGACTGGGTAATGCTCCTTAAGGTAACATCAGGAATTGTCATTCTTGTAAACACCATCAGACAGGAATTGTCATTCTTGTAAACACCGTCAGACAAAGTTGGTTGTGCTGTGGCTGTTAGTGATGTGGTATTTCTCTTGTTCAGTGGAGATTTCAGCAGAATGTTGCTAAAAGAAGCCGAAGTAGAATGACACTTTCCCTCATTAGAATGAGTAGACTGAGATGTGTTACATATCCAGCACATCTTGCGACTGGCAGTCTGAAGCTCACCTCCCTCTTATCTGGCTATTCCAAAATTTTGTGGGGAAGTCTGCAGACATTTCATTCCCTGCTTTCTGCCTGAAGGCAAAACTCTGTTACCCAACCATACTCGTGCTTCCCACTTTGCCAAAATAACTCATGTCCCCTGCCTTCCATTTTTATTTATTTACTTATTTATTTAATGAATGTATATCCCGCCTTTCCCATGCCAAAGCATATGCTCAAGGCATACTTATTTAAAATATTTATATCCCACTGCTCTTTCAGAAGAGTGGGATACCCAAGGCAGCTAACAACAAAAGTACAATAAAACAAAAACCACAAGAGCTAAAAGCAGAACACCACAGCTAATCCTCAAAGCCTTAAAAAGTGGCAGTGCAATAAAACTATAAAAACGACAGTAGATGATGATAAGCATTACAATTCCAGTGATTAAACAACTAGAAAGAGCATAAAGAGACCTACCACCAGGCAAAAAAAAGGAATGTCGAAAAAGGAATGCCCTTTCCAGAAGACTGACAAGGAAAGTGCTGATCTTAACTATAAAGGGAGGGAGTTTCAGAGTTGAAACACCACTAAGGAGAAGGCCCTGCTCCTGTGGCCATTAACATCAGCCAGGGAGGTCACACTCAACAGGGTCCCCTCTGATAACCCTAGAGGAAGAGCTGGTTGATATGGAAGAAGATGGTCCTTTAGATACCTCGGACCCAAATTATAAAGGGCTTTAAAGGTAAAAACCGGCACCTTGAATCATGCTCAGAAATGAACTGGCAGCCAGTGCAGCTTCCAGAGCAATAGCCTGGCCGAATCAGATGGACGAGCCCTGGCCATTTGCCATCATGTACCGTCTGCCGTTTCTGAACACTTTTTAGGGGCAGCCCCAGCCCCACGTAGACCGTGTTACAGTGTCAAGTCTTGAGGTCACCAAGGCATAGACCACTGTACAGTAGTTAGCTTCGTCCGACTCACGTATGGCTGCGGTTTGTCTTAGCTGGGCAAAGCCCCCCCGTTTCACTGCCACCTAGCAAATCCAGGAGGAGTGATGAATCCAGGAGGGACTGCCCCCGCCCCAAAGCTGTGTGCCTGCTCCTGCAGAGGGAGTGCAACCCTGTTGAGAGCAGGTTGATAATCCAATACCTGCATTGTCGGTTTCCAAACCAAGAAGACTTCTGTTTTTATCTGGATTTATTTTCTGTTTGTTTGCCCTCATCCAGTCCCCAGCGACCTCCAGGTGTCACTCCAGAATTACTACATCCTCTTTGGGATTAACTGACATAGAGAGATAGAGCTGGTATTACCTCTATCCTGATGACACCCTGTTCCAAAACTCTGGATGATCTCTCCCAGTAGTTTCATGTTGATGTTCAATAACATAGGGGTCAGAATAGAACCCTATGGCACCCCTCATGTCAAAAGCCAGGGTCTTTGACCATAAGGAACGTGCGGGATAGGGTGGTTCACTGCCACTTCACACCTGTTTTTTAGCTGTTTATGTACAATGTTTTATCTCTACACCTAAAGTGTGAATGGAATATGTCTGTGAACAAATGTGTATCATAGAAGTACTCTTGTCTGAGATTAGCTGCTACTCCCTGTTGAGTAACAAACCTAGGTGACAAAACTAGGTTTGCTGACATATAACGTTTGAAATGGCCTGCAGTGAATATGCTGGACTCTTACCCTCTGTTTGGCCATGAAGCTTGCACTGTTGCTTGGGCAGGTAAATGTTGCTCAGCCTGACCTACCTCATTGGCTTGTATGTGAGGATAAGACAGAGCAAATCCATTAATTTATTTGTACTGGTTAAAATTCTGCCTCTCAACCTTAAGGCCCATGGCTGCTGACAAATCAACACTTCAGAAATAGTACTTTTATAAAATATCACAAAAACCCACAATCATCATCTAAACTCTGAACAAAACTACAGCAAAATCCACCAGTAAGATACCTCTATATGTCTTATCCCAGTCTAGCTGGGGGGGGGGGTATCAGGAGGAACAAAAACGTACCAGAGTTATCACCATTACTCTTAATTGCTCCCTGAAGTAGTAATTCAAAAGAGTGACCCCATTTGAAATCGGTTTCAGGGATGTAGATCAAGTCTCTGACTCCCAAGTCTCAAGTCAAGTTCCAAGTCTTTGCCCCCAAGTCGCGCGTAGTTGGTTGCAATTTGCGAGTCCCTATCTATTTAATGAGGAAAGTGGGTTTAAACCTGAATAAAATTGGACTTGTCGTAAAAGGCTCCAAGTCTCCAGTCGAGTCTCAAGTCTTTTACAATCGCCGAGTCAAGTCATTGATGCGACTTGAGTCTGACTCGAGTCAGAGTCAATAGGCTCAAGTCTACATCACTGTCAGTTATAGTTCTCAAGTGGATTTTGGCTTCTTACTCTACTCCTATCATCATACAATCCTCAACAGTAGTGGCAGCAAAGGGTTTGGGAGGGGGACAGAGATATCCACCAGTCTTCACCCCAGACCTGGTATCCCAGATGGTGCTTTGAGCAGTCTGGAGGAAGGTTAAAATACAATTGTGATTATTCATTCATTCAGTTCTTACCCCACTTTTCTCCCAGATTCGCACCCTAAGTGGCTTATAAAAATATATAGAACAATTTCATATAAACATTTCAAACATAACTGATGATGATGTGCATGCGATGTGGGAAACTGGGCCCTGGGTAGGAGGAATACATTTGGTCTGTGGTTTCCAAGAAGACAATGTTGGTGTCTCAATGCTGCTTGTGAGAATCCACAAGACTGGAAGGATTATTGGTTTTAACAACCTTGAATTGTTCAGCCATTTTCTGGAAGTTAGATAAAAGGAACGCACAAGTCAATGCTTCCCTTTTGTTTTCCTGCCATGTCCTCAGTGGAGAAAATGATTAGTATTTCATGCAAGGATTGCCCAGAGGAATTTCCACTTCAAAACATTGATTGAATCTGGCTTTGTATTACAGGTGTTCACCTTTTGCTCAGTGGAGTGTTTGATCTTCTCTAGTTCGTATGTCCAACATGTGTGTTGAAAAAGCATAAAAACCTGATGGAGGTGGGTAGATGGTGCAGATGATAATCCAGAAACAGAGGAGAGAAGGTAGAGCACAAAGCAGCATTGCAGAGGCTGGTACCAGAGAGTAGCTTGGAGAACAAAGGCAAAAGACAGCATCCTTTCACCAGAATCATTAGTATCGGTAAATTAATGGATCTCTTCGGCTACAATCCCAAAGCAAGCTTTGGCAGAAACCAATGGGACTGACTTCCAAGTAAAAACTGCAGTTAGGAGCAGGATGTTTGTCTCCCAAGGGAATCTAAGTTCCACTTGTGCTTTCTCGGATGGGGCCTAATTGTGTCAACTTTTGCACTCCCTCTTCATCAGACTGTGTGCGCTAGCTAGTTATTACCACTCTGATGAGGATTTTGCAGCACATTATTCCAGTGATTTATTCTGAGCTTGTCCCGGCAAGCAGGGAATGCACTTGCCTTGCTGCTGAGATGCTGGTTTATCACTGAGGTGTCATTGCTGAGCAACTGCAGCACACAGAGCCACCTGGGTCCGTACCACATGGCCCCCTCAAGCTCAGAAGGGGTGTATGAGTAAGAGGGGAACAGCATAAGTCTAATTCCTTTCTGCTTGCTTGCTGGCCAGACATCTGTGGGGATGCTATAAAGAGTGAGAGACGGTGGCCTAGATGCCTTTCAAAGGGGTTTGGATAGATTCATGGAGGAAAAGACCGTCACAGGTTACAAGCCATAAGCAACCTCCTGGTTTTAGAAGTGGGTTTTCTCTGTGGTAGGTGCAGGGGAGTGGCAGCAGGAAACAGGTTAACTTGTTA
This sequence comes from Plestiodon gilberti rubricaudatus, assembly GCA_026170595.1. Taxonomy (NCBI): domain Eukaryota; kingdom Metazoa; phylum Chordata; class Lepidosauria; order Squamata; family Scincidae; genus Plestiodon; species Plestiodon gilberti. The sequence goes on from JANXHW010000002.1 coordinate 242,908,702, forward strand.
GCTGTGTGCTCTCGGAGGCATCTGGTGGGGCCACTGTGAGATACATGAAGTTGGACTAGATGGGCCTTTGGCCTGATCCAGCAGGGCTCTTCTTATGTTCTTATGTTTTATGTTCTTATGGTCCCTCTGTAACCAGTATTCATAAGGCATGTTTGTACTACAGGTAAACTGGTTTAACAGTGTTGGGGAAAGGGGCTACCTGGAGAAAGTAAGCTGACTAAGGGGAGTAGCGTCTAGTGGTTAGCATGCATGCAACCCTAAAAATAAAAACTTGGTAGTTTGTATCCACTACCACCATCCCAATCTTCGGAGACCGGGCAGAGGGGGGCCATCAGGGGGGAAAAACCCAGGAGGGCACTGACGCTCAGGCATTCTTATTAAAAATCTAACCCATAGTACCGTCTGAAAGGGTCAAAATGTAACTAGTTTATTAAAAGTACACAATCTAGCTAGACATCCCCTAGCATAAGCTACTTGGATTGCTCAAGGAATCCTCAGTCCTTGCACTCGTGGGTGAGCAAGTGGGTGCTCTTCGCTGACCTCCCAACGAATGGGTCACTTAGGCGACTGGCAGAGAATAGCGAACACTTTCTGAGGGTTGGGAAATATATAACTTTGATTTTGAAATAATGATGTCATCAAGTTACCTGATTCAGTGGTGTCACGAGCTGGCGCGTCACCTCCAGTGGGAGGTCGGCCGACGCGGTGTGTCAACCCAACCCCCCACTGCCGATTGGGTCTTTGTTCGGCCCTTCTGGGCTTCAAGCGTTGTTGTGCGCATGCTGCTTTCTGCCTTGCATGGCCTACTTAGAAGTGGCTGAGCTGCTGAAGAAGACGCGGCTCGCCGAGAGGGTTTTGGGCACGAGCAGCAGCAGACTGGAGGTCTCTTTGGGGTAAGAGGACATTTGTCCCCTTACGCTGGGTAAACCACCAGCCGCCATGGGGCTACTTGGTTCTCCACAAGCTCTTTAGCTGATGCAGAACTGAGCAGCCCCATACTGGGGGGAAAATTAGTAGTTAAAAAAAAATCGGTAGTCCAAGAAATTCCTAACAGGTGCAGTGTTTGAGCAGAGCCTCCTGGTCGCATCCAGCGCCTGGGAACTTTGCGCAAACATCGCAGTTGCTGCAATGTTTGCGGAGAGCCTCCTGGTCACATGCAGCGTCTGGGAGGCTCGCGTCTTCAAGTTGCTGACTAGGGTACGCGGTAAGAAGATTGGAGCTGCGGAAAACCAACCAGGTAAGTTGTTGGCAAGTCATTTTTTTACACGGTTTTTTAAAACGTTTTAAACAGACATTTCCCCCTGTTTTTTTGGGGGGGGGGAAGTGAGTCTTATGGAGCGAAAAATACGTACTTACTTTTAAACATCTCCAAAGAGATCTCATCGAAAGACATCTCATCATCAAAGAGACCTTGCTCTTCTCTGTCTTCAGTTCTCTTTCCTTATGCTCCTCATATCCTTCTATTGCTGTAGTACATACAGGTACTAATATTCTGTTGTTTAAACCTATTATCACCCTCTCTATTCCCCATCTGCATCTCTTTTGTCTTGCAGCTTCCTACCACCTTCCCACCTGACATCCACTTCTGTAGTTGTTTGTTTTTTTTAACCGTTTTTCAGCTACTGAGGGTGTGGGCTGATTAGAACTTCAATGTGGAGAAAGGAAGGCTCTAGCACTTTCCTCTGCCATTTTCTAATCTGGATCTCTCTTTGCCACCATGGTTGCTATTTGCCAGGATTGGACTCTCCCACTGACTCCAATGGGAGTGTCCACTTGGCAAATAAGGGACTATCCTCCACTTGTCGTAAAAGGCTCCAAGTCTCGAGTCGAGTCTCACAGTTCCTTAAGTGCTGGCTCACTGTATTTCATGTTTTTTTCCCATCTAGTTGGTAGCTGGGTATGAGTACTGAATATGTGTCTAATCCTAGAGATGTCTACCAAATGTACCTATATATGACCCAATACTGCAACACTTTGTTGGGAGGAACACTTTGTTTGTCTGAGGAATCTCAGGATGTATCTCACCACTATATGCTCATTTTTGTTAGTCACAATTGTTGGGTTTTATGCCAGCTTAATTACTATAGATACTCGGGGTGTGTTTGTGTGTGTGGAGTGAATAGTAAAGCAGTTTAACTTTGACATAGACACCATTAAGATAATCGGCAGAAGCTCTGCTTTGGGTGCCTCCCACTTTAGAAATGAGGTGTGTTGCACCTCAGTACAGGGCCTTTTTTGTTATGGCACCCAGCCTTTGAAACTCCATGACCACCTGCACTTGGCAGATTTTCAGTGCCAATTCAAAACACTTATATTCTCCCAAAACTTTGGTGCCTGGTGATTAAAAAATATAATTTTGTTTGTTATTCATGTGTTAATGGCATTTTTGGATTGGCTTCTTGCTGTAAGTTTGAATCACTCCATGGGTTTTATGGGTGCTATTGCTTGTTTGGAACATAAGAATAGCCCTGCTGAATCAGACACCAAAGACTTGTTTAGTCCAGCATGCTGTTTCCTGCCATAGCCAACCAGATGCCCCTGGGAAGCTCACTGCAGAAGCTGAAGGCAATACTCCTCTCCAATATTGTTCTCCAGCAACTGGTATTCCAAGGCTTGCCTCTGAATTATTAGGAAATGCCGAGCCTAATGTGCTTGCATCTAGCAGAGTGCAACGGCACGCTTGCTCCAAGGTCGTTCTCCGTCCGAAAGTAAAACAGACAAGGCAGATGTCCACCACCAAGACTGTGTTTACAAATTATGTACAGATAAGCAGCTTCAGCAAAGCAATACCTTGTATATACAAAGCTCCAACTCCACGACACAGACTCCAGCTCTCTCAAACTCCACACAACAACCCACACAGGTAGGCTCTGCCAGCCTCCTTATATAGTGCTTTTACATCACAGTGGCGATTGATGCATCTCATTATCCATGGCACCAGCTCTTTCCACAGTGCATTGTCACAGTGATTCAGCATGTTCCAGCTCTATTTCACTTTCACTTTTCATTCATTGCATCACTTTACATTACATAGAGAGAGATACATACATGGAGCTCTTGGTTGCTATGCCTGCCCAAACATCAGGGCCCTGCACTATTCAGACTGGAAATTTCTTTTGATCATTTGGTGAGCTAGCCCTGACATGTATCTGCAAGGTAGATAACTACCTTATGTACAGATTCTGTACATAATGATTATCATGATTATATGCTATCATGATCATTTGTTCATTAAAAAAAATATCATAAACCACTTTGGAGACTTCATGACATTCAAAATACAAGACACAAATATTTTAGGTAAATATCCTTCACAGAGCCTGTTCTTTTGAGAATATTGTTTGTTAGAACTGGAATACCTGAATTATTTTAGATATTTGAAGGCACTTCAGAAAGTCTGCAAATGTATGCAAATACATGCTGTATAGTTGTGAAAATGTGCTTTTTGACTTGTAGGGAAGTACGTTAGTTCAAAACATGTTGCTAGGGCATGCCAAGAGTCCTTATGGTTGCCTCTCACTCATTTGGTTTGTTTGCTATCATATTGTAAATTACTTATGCAATTAAAATATGAGCATGCCTAGCAATGAAATAAAGTACAACAACGCACTCCAAATATTGTGTGTGGATTTTTTCAGAGGCGTAACAGCCTCTCTTGGTGCCCGGAGCACGGGGGGGGGGGGGTAGGCGCCGCGCCCCTATAGGGAATAGCGTGCCGCGGCCGACAGGAGGAACGCTGTCGGGAGGAAGGGGCGCGCTCCGGGAGGAAGGGGCGCGCTCCCGGCAGGACACCCCCCCAATCGGGAGAGCCGGCTGGGGACGTCTTCCCCGGCCGGCTGCCCGGAGCCTTCTAAGGAAGGCCCGCTGCGCAATTTTTTGCGCATGCTCAGTCTGTTAACTGAGGGAAAAGGGCTGCCCTTTTCCCTCAGTAACAGTCTGAGCATGCACAATTTTTTGCGCATGCTCAGACTGTTACTGAGGGAAAAGGGCAGCCCTTTTCCCTCAGTTAACAGACTGAGCATGCGCAAAAAATTGCGCAGCGGGCCTTCCTTAGAAGGCCCCGGGCAGCCGGCAGCCGGCCGGGGAAGACGTCCCCAGCCGGCTCTCCCGATTGAGGGGGCCGGCCGGACTCGGACTTGGGTGCTCCGCTTGCTCCGCCCAAAATACACCTCTGGATTGTTTCGTATAGAAAGAGTCAGTAAAGACAAAGCAATTTGTGCCTTAATATATTCTGATTTTTTTTCTTTTAAGAAGGTTGGGCAGTAAAGGATTATCATTGCCGAAGGCTATAACGTAGACCTTTTGGTTCTGTATTATAAAAGTTGTACTGATCAGCTGTTTACGCCAGATTACTCTTGCTGTGAACAGATGCACAGCGTGAATGTTGTATTTGGTACAAGAGTTTGTTCCTATCAAGACATAATGGAAACACAACCTGTGAGATTAGCTGGCACAGTTGGAGCAAATGTGTGTTTAAAATAAATCTTATTGGTGTCACTTGCCTGTTCTACAGAATATGTCCAAATACTGTATCCTTCAATTCCCATTTATACGTTACTAGCAAAAGTGTGTTTTAGTGATAGCAATGCTGTTTCGTATTAAATAACCGTACCTGGAAAATTGTAACTACTGTTGGAAAACATATGCTACCGTAGTTTCTAATTGGAGGAATCTGTTTGAATTGTCGCTGCTGTCTTATTTGTCTTAAGAATGCTTAGTCGCCATTACAATTTGTGGACGTTTTAAATACCCTGCACTGTTAGGAAATATCTTGCTGGCAGAAGTCAGGAAGATGCCCAACGTCGGGAGTCACCAGGGAGATGTTTGGGAGTGAAACGTACTTGATCTCACTGGCGAAAACCTATGGAATCTGCCAGTCATGTTGACGTTGCATTGCCTCAGTCCTCGGTGCGCACAGGAGGATTCCTCTAACACTTGTCACAGTTTGATTTTGAACCTAGATATGAAGCTAATAGTTTCTAACGGTTTTTCAAGTGCCAGTGAATCAAATTACTGAAGTAGAAACGAACGGTTGACATTCTGCTTTAAAGTGACCGTAAGTTTGACCCAGTTCTACTACAGTGGTGTCATCACAATTGTATCTCATTGCTGTAGGTTCTCGGATGCTGACAGGCGGAACAAGTTGCTTTAGCTCACGGTGCTCAGCTGTCATACAGAACAGCTTGCAAAATCTTACGTGAATGAAATGCTCAGGGAGCTCTCTTCCCCCCCCCCCCCCGGCCTTACCTCCCGCCGATCGCTTCCTAGGCTACCAGTGAAATCCTGGTTTACAGGGGAGGAAAAAATTGGTAAAGAAACGTCTTAGACAAGCACTTGTCCTATATCCAGGAAGCTTAAAGATCTGCAAGTTTTAAAGACGTGTCAGAGCTATCCAAGAAGCTCACTTGGGATGAAGGACCTTGATTATTTTTACACTGTCTGAGCAGACAGATGAGATGCTGTCACCTTTTGTCTTGCTCTTGTTAGTGTCTCACACAGTTGAACAGAGGCCAAGGACGCGGACTTTTCATATTTATTGAATGATGGTCACAGATTTTAAACAAGGACAGCAGAGACTCCCATGCTGGTTGGCTGTGTAACCCTATTCAAGAAGGAAGGCATTGGCCACAACAAAATTTGCTTGCTGTCCAATAAATGTATAAAAGAGTTGTATATTCAACAGCTTAATATGGATCTTCCCCAGTGGGGCAAGTGGCAATCACTGGGCGATTCTCAACATGCATTTATTTATTTAAGAAATGTGAAATAAAGCCTCTTCTTTTGTGCCTTGAGTGCTCTTTTCAGAAAGGCAGTATACACAAGTTTTCACCTGTTTAGTGTCTAGAATCCCACCTTGCATAAGAATATAAGAAGAGCCCTGCTAGATCAGGCGAAGGGCCCATCTAGTCCAGCTTCCTGTATCTCACAGTGGCCCACCAGATCCCTCAGGGAGCACACAGACAAAATGGTACCTTTATCCTGTTGCCACTCCTTGCATCTGGCATTCAGAGAGAGGCTACCTCTAAAACCTGGAAGGTTGCATATACAGTAGTCATCATGGCTTGTAACGTGTGATGGAATTTTCCTCCATAAATCTGTCCAATCCCCTTTTAAAGGATCTAAACCAGGTGCCATCGCCACGTTCTGTGGCAGGGAGTTGCACAGTTTAATTACACGCTGGGTACAGAAATGTTCTCTTTTGTCTGTTTTAACTCACTCAGTTTTAGTCAATGCCACCTGGTTCTGGTGTTGTGCGAGAGGGAAAAGAACATCCCTCTATCCACTCTATCCATCCCATGGATAATTTTATATGTCTCAATCATGTTCCCCCTCAGGCCCCTTTTTGTGTTTGAATCAAGTTTAAATTATATGCAGGTTCCAGGGAGTGATCTTGAGAGTACCTGATGCTGCAAACTTGCTGATGGGAGATCACTGGTAGCCCGGTGTAATGGCAGGATGTAAATACTGTTCTGCAATTCAAAATAAAATGCCCCCTCCGTTAGTGAAAGCAAAGCTAGTAAACCTAGCGCCAGTGTTCCTGTATGGAGTCCTCAGATTATGTTTTTAAAAGCTGAAAAATCAGTATCATCAAGAAAGAGTGAAGAAAGCTCAGTGAGTATATACATACAGGTGGGCCCCCATATCCACTGATTCGCTATCCACGGTTTCAGTTATCCATGGATCGTGGGGACCCCCCAAGCTTTTACTTTTTTCTCAGTAAGCTTCGTTTCTTCCTTAAAGAAACAGGAGAAGCAGCCTCTGGCTGCTTATTACAGGCAAGTAGAACTAGACTAAGTACTAGAGAGGCTCTGCAAGGTTAACAGAAACCTTGCAGAGCCTCTCTAGGACTTAGTCTCGTTCTACTTGCCTGCAATGGAGGCTGCTTCTCTGTTTGTTTTTAAGAAAGAAACAAAGCTTGCTGAAAGAAAAATAAGAACTGGGGGGGGGGGAAGCATGCCTTCCTGCAGGGGATGCAGGGTGGGGGGCCCCTAAGGAAACCATGGAGGGGGTGTTCGCTCTTATCCACGGTTTCAAGTATCCACGGAGGGGCCTCGAACATATCCCCAGCGGATATGGGGGCCCACCTGTATTTACGGTAGTAATATTTTAGCAGAAACACTCTTCTACAAATGTATGAAGCTGCCTTATGGTCGGTAGTTTCATGTAGTTCATAGGTGGCCAACCCACAGCACGGGTGCCACTTAGGGGCACGCCGAGCCTTTTGAAGTGGCACGCACTGCTGTTCCTGCTCGAGCCGCGCACTGGTCCCTCTCTCTTTCTTGACCCCAGAGCACCTTTCCAAGCCTGTGACACTAGAGGAGGTCTCTGCCCCCCACTGCGCCTTATTCTTCTTGCACTGTCACTCTGCTTTAAATATTTTCATTACCCTAGATTTGTTTGTTTATTATTTATTTAAGTGGCACGCTCAAGATTATCTACATAAAATATGGCACATGGTGTGCCACGGGTTGGCCACCACTGATCTAGTTGATATTTTCCTCGCTGAATGGCAGGAACATTCCAGGGTTTCAGAGAGGGGTCTTCCCTATTTGGAGATGTCTGCTTTCTGTCGGCAGAACGTGTACTACCAGTGAGCTATAGTTCCTCCCTGCAAACTTCAAAATGATAGATGAAACCCAGAAGTTTTAGGGATTAAAAAGTGGTACTTGTCTACCACTAAAAGAGATGGAGTAGACAGGTGTGCCACGAGTGACTCTATTTCCAAGCACTTATCCAGTTGACTGGGGCTGCAATCCTATCCACACTTTGCTGAGGGTAAGCCCAACTGAGCACAGTTAGACTTACTCGTGAGTAGACCTGCCTAGGATTGCACTATAAGAGACAAGACGAGAGAGGAAAGACTCTACAACGAATAAATACTGAGGGAGGGATTTAGACAGGGAAGTGGATGGGAATCCTAGACAGTAAAAATGTTTTATAACTGGTTTGTTTAAAACTGGAAGTCCTGGAAACACTGACAAAAATGCAAGTTGAGATTCTGGGGATTGTAAGAGCCCTTGAAGGATTCTGTGTAATTGGTAAACCCACTTAATTGCAAGACACATTTGAGGGAATCCTGAGACAGCAAATATGTTGTTGTTTCTGGATTCAGTGCTGCTAATGCCTGTGTTGCCTCACACAGTTCTGACTGAACTTTGCAAGGTCTGTAGGCCCTGGTCGATGAGCCTAATAAAGAAACACTTGCTGAGTATGGATTGAGGCTGGTATGGATAGTCCAGTTCATTATAGTCTATTTGGAGGAACATGTGAGGATCATGGTCAAGAAAAACTATCCACCCCGCTGGAAAGAAGTGCATGTTGGGTTAGATTAGGGAACCAGGGAAAGAATTGTCGGGATGATCAAGATGGCTGTCATACTGACTCAAATCTTCCGTTGAGCCCATTCCATTGAGAATTTCCCAGACGTTGAGGGAATGTACCTTGCCCAAGATGTTGCAATGTAGCGATGATAATTGTTTACATTGCTTCTTCAGAAAAATATTAATAGTAGCTTGCAAAACATGTAAGATGATATGAATTAATTAAAAATAGGTAAAACCCAATAACTAACAATCCTACTATTAAAATTATAAAGGTGGAACTTGAATCCAGATCCAAGTGTAACTATCTGTTCAACTCTCAGTTGGCTGGGCTGGATGCTGGTTAGTGTTCAAGGTTCCTAGGGTGGAATAACACGTATTTGTATATTAGGAGTAGTTAAGCCCAATGGCTGCATTGAAATGTATAATGTATTTATATTTAAATTGCTGAGGTTCCTTTCGTTTAAAAAAAATGATAGGACTCTGTAGTAGTCCATTCAAGACATGACTTTGTTAGAGTTTGAGAAGCCTTTAAAATCACTTAGTAGAATAAAACTCCCAAGTACTGTAACTGTCAGGTTGCTTTATCTAATTTATGGAATGGAGGCAAAGGAATAAACAATAACACTCCATTTAGAGTTATTAGATTAGCCATTATAGAAACCACAGAAAGTACATAAGCCTTTACTTTATGTTCACTTGAATTTGGCTATTAAGCTTTGATGGAACTTTCATTTAACCAAATGCCTTTGTTTACAACAATAAACTGGTTAACTCTTATTTCCCTCCTAAATTAAATATGGCAGCATCAATATTTGCCTACCTCATTGGTCCTCAAGTTTGCACAATCAGTTCAATTAGGGACTCTGATTCTGCAGAGATTTATGTACGCAGTTTTTGCAACCAAGGAGAGCGCTTACAAGTCGAGATTTTTGTTGTTCGCCTAGGTTTTGCAGGGGAATGGTGATATTCTGTTTTTTAAAAAGCATTGCATACCCCTCAAGAAAATTAGAAAGAGCTGTTTTTAAGCTACCTTTTAAAATAATAAAAGCCATTTTTTCCTTATCTTTGTTTCCAACTAACGTAGTACTACACGTCACAAGAAACATGTAGTTCTTGCTTTTTTGTGGTGGTTTAATCTTGATAATAGTGGGGTTTGTTTTGAAATTCTTGATTTTATCTTGTTCTAATTTTCTGTGAGCCGCCTTGTGTGTTCCTTGGAGTCAGAAAGACCGGGTTATAAATCCCCAAAATAAATAAAAGCTGCCACTAAGAACATAAGAAGAGCCCTGCTGGATCAGGCCAAAGCCCATCTAGTCTAGCTTCCTGTATCTTACAGGAAGCCCCACCAGACGCCTCAAGAAGCACACAAGACAACAAGATACCTGTATCCTGTTGCCACTCCCTTGCACCTGGCACAGAGAAAAGCTACTTCTAAAACCAAGAGGTTGCTTATGGCTTGTAACCTGTGATGGTCTTTTCCTCCATGAATCTATCCAACCCCCCTTTAAATGTATCTAGGCCAGATGCCATCACCACATCCTGTGGCAAGGAGTTCCACAGATGAATTACACGCTGGGTAAAGAAATATTTTCTTTTGTCTGTTCTAACTCTCCCTCCACTCAATTTTAGTGCATGTCCCCTGGTTCTGGTGTTGTGCGAGAGGGAGAAGAATTTCCCTCTATCCACTCTCTCCATCCCATGCATAATTTTATACATCTCAGTCATGTCCCCCCTCAGGTGCCTTTTTTTCTAGACTGAAAAGCCCCAGACGCTGTAGCCTTTCCTCATAAGGGAGGTGCTCCAGCCCACGAATCAATCTGGTCGCTCTTTTCTGCACCTTTTTCAGTTCAACTATATAGTCAGGATATAAAAGGAAAAAGGGAATGAGGAGGAAAGGGGGGAAGCCAATTAGAATATGGTTAGATAAGAGGTTATTTATAGTGCCGGTAGGGTACTCCTTGGCCCCACAGGGTGTGGGGTCCCACAGGGTTCCATCTTGTTCCTCATGGTTTTTAACATCTACATGAAGCTACTGAGTTGAGATCAGCTGGAGATTTGGAGTGGGATGTTGTCAAGATGCTGATGGCATCTAACACGGTTTCTCTGTTTTACATCTGATTCAGATGTGCTAATGTGGTGTCTGGGATCAGTAACTGGGTGGATGGATAGGCCTACCATATCCAAAGGGTGACAGGGTGCCTACACCCTTAAAGGCTTAAGCCATTTTTAGACGAGGGATGTTGGTCATGTGCATTTTATTGCACCTTTCCATGATGAGCTGCTCCTGCCCAACTTCCCTCTTCTAAGAATGGCTTAAGCCTTTAAGGGTGTAGGCACCCTGTCCCCCTTTGGTTATGGTAAGCCTGTGGATGGAAGCCCATAAACGGAAACTGAGTCCAGACAAGATGAAGGTATTGTGGGTGGGGAGTTCATCTGTCAGTGGGTGACGGGTGGTTAACTTGTGGATGGGATTGGAATAATCAGGTTTGCCATTTGGAGGTACTCTTGGTCACTGGCAGTCGAGCTGGCCTTTCTGGCATGGGATGCTTTCAATCAGCTCAGGCAGCTGTGCCAGCTGTGACCCCTCTTCAAGAAGGGATAACTTGGCCACCATTTTCCAAGCTCTGATAACCTCCAGATTAGTCTACTGTAATAAGTGCTATGTATATATACTGTAGGGTTCCTTTTGAAGACTGTTTGGAAACTGCCGTTAATTCAAAGTATAGCCATTAGGCCATGGACTGGGATCAACTGATTGGAACTCATCTCTTCAGTTTCACTAACACCCTGTACATTTCTGAACACAACTGAAAGTATTGATCCTACTAGAAAGGATCCTTGGCTGGGCCCTGGATGCCTAAAGAATTGCCTTCTCCAGCACGAGACTACCTGTGTATTCAAGTAATCTTTGTAGGCCCCCCTCTTGGTGCTCCTGCTTTCTGAAATGCGGTCTGTGGTGGGCTTGATAGAGGGTCACCTTGGTTAGGGCACCCTATATATGGGAATGTCACCTAGTGCTTTCTTGGATGTCTCTTTGCTGCAAAGCAAAACTTTTTTTTATTCTCTCAGGCTTTTATTATGAGAATTGTTTTTTTAGCACTGCTATGTTCATCCTACTTTTTTAGTTGTGTTTTTTTAAAATTATTATGTATTTTAATTTATTTAAAATATTTTTATACCGCTTTTCTAAGATTCAGAGGGGTGTACAGCAAACATATAACACACAATTAATACATAATTAAAACCCATTAAAACCATCCACAATTAAAATGAAATATAATTGCAATTAAAAGAGAGTACAGAGCAGATTATTATTATTATTGCCTTACTATTGTTTTTAGGCTATCATAATTTCCAGGCTGACATACAAGATAATTTTTTACCTTGAAAGGCAGCACATAAATTTTTCAAATAACTGTAAATAAATAAGTGATCAGGTGGAATGCTTTTGCGGAAGACAGGTCTGAGAATGGAGGCATCAAATGGCAGTTAATCCCAGGCAGGCTGATGGACTAGGCCTCACTTTGTCATCTGTCTGTCAGATGTAGCCAGGTGGATGTGAAAGGGAAGGCAGAACTGAATCTGGATCTGCAGATGTGGCAGGTAGCAACCCTCATGGTTTTGTGTTTTTAAACGTAGTTCTTCCCTAATATTTCTTTAAAACAATTTATTCTCTTTCAAAATGAGTAGCTGAAAAGCTTAGGCTGCTTAATATTCAGGTTAAATCCATTTTGTCAAGCTGCGCTCAACGTAGAATGAATCTGAAGGACTTTATGGATGTTTCCTTTATCAAATAGAGAGCAATGTGCATGTGCAGGAGAGAATGCTCTGCAGAATGTACAGTACGTAACATTTCATATATATTATGATTTGAAACTCAGCCAGCAGAGCAGAAGATACTCAAGTAAAAGGCATTCCAGGAGCCATATGAGATATGATGATTCAAAATAAATATTGTGCCCCTTCTAAACTTGTATGCAGCACTGCCAGCAGCTGTCTTTAAAACACGCACTTACACCCATTCCATATTGCTTCTACGGTTCTAAATATTACTTGACCAGAATAATTGTGATGAGAATTTACTGAATGGCATTTGATGACAAGGTTTCCAAGTTTCAGTAATATATGTATATAGAACAGCGGTTGCCAACCGGTGGTCCGCAGACCACTGATGGTCTGGGAGAAAATTTTTGGTGGTCCATGGAGAAATTGTCCGGTTGCCAAAATTGGCAGCAATTCAGCGCAGCTGCAGTGGTGAGGCTTTTTGCACCTCTTTGGAGGCGCTTTGTGAGGCAGCTGCGGCGGTGAGCTTCGAAACACCGCTGGGAGGCTTCTGAAGTGCGGAAAGGTTGTTCTCCACCCATCCCTTGGACCTGTTTCTGGCCACTAGCGGGCTGCTGACGTCACTTCAGGGGGGTGGGGCTTCCGGATGATGACGTCACGGACCACGGAAGTTTAGTGGTCCATGAGGTCCGAAAGGTTGGTGACATAGAAGATCTAGAGCTCAGTTTACGTATGGTCATGCCCTAATTGTATGGCACTTGAGTGTGCATTGTGCTCCTAAAGGCAATGAAGCTGAGAATTCTCATTGTTTTTCCTTTTTACTGATGGGTAATCTAATGGTTGGCTTCAGAAAAAGAATCTCTCATTAACGCTTTCAAACACCTATGGCTAACATAGTGTCCCACTTCAAACATAATGTGCTGAGAACAAACCACAGTGAATATGAAATATGCATGCACATAAACAAAAAGAGGAAATATGCGTGCACATAAACAAAAATTAAGTCCAGTCGTGTCTGACTCTAGGGTGTGGTGCTCATCCCCATTTCAAAGCCGAAGAGCCAGCGTTGTCCGAAGACGCCTCCGTGGTCATGTGGCCAGCATAACTGGATGGTGTAGTGGTTTGGGAGTCGGACTTAGACCTGGAAGATTCAGGTTCAAATCCCCGCTCAGCCACGAAGCTTCCTGGGTGACCTTGGGCCAGTCACTATCTCTCAGCCCCACCTACGTCACAGGGTTGTTGTGAGGACAAAAAGGAGGGGAGGAAATATGTACACCACTCTGAGCTCTTTGGAGGAAGGGCGGTATAAAAATGTGAAAAATAAATAAATAAATAAATGACTCTCCTTGCCGCAGCACGTAGCATGCGGCTGGAACACGGAGTGCTGTTTACCTTCCCGCAAGTGGTACCTATTTATCTACTCGCATTAACATGCTTTGGAACTGCTAGGTTGGCAGGAGCTGGCCAAGCAACGAGCGCTCACCCTGTCGCGGATTCGAACTGCCGACCTTTCGATCGACAGCTCATGGTTCAGCGGTTTAACCCACTGCGCCACCCGCTGGCCTGCATGGCATATAGACATACATAAATACTTATAGTTGCTTTTCAGTGGTTAGAAGAGGACTATTCTGTTTTCCAAATGTCCCTATGCCAATAACCTATATTCAGTAGCGTCCGTCTCTCATGGTGGGAAGGGAGAATTGTGTGGTGGTGCTTGTATGCAGCAGATAGACTTTGGTCAATACAGCACTCAATAGCTGAGCTCAGTTTTTCTTCGTTTCGTTCAGCTTCTACAGCTCTGACACATTTAAAAATGGGTACTAATGTAGAGAGCAAACCTTTTCTTTCCATTGGCAGGCTGTTCAATGCTTTCCTTTTTTCTTCCCCTTATCCCCCTGTAGCCTTGAAGCGTGGCAAAGGAGCGAAATCCATTGAGAATACTCTTGTGAAGGTAAGTGTATTTATTACATTGCATTGACAAACCTTGCCGTACCAACATTGATTTTTCTTTTATTCAGGGATTTAAGTACTTGGATTAATGATAGAGCTGACAGGACAACTTCTTTCCCCACCTGGTTGTCCCACCTTGCACTACTCTCCAAGCCCTAGTTAGAGGAGAAAGTGTACGGAAAGGCAACGATGTGCTGAGCATGGCCAAATTTTGGTGTGATTGCTGACACGAGCTTTGTTCCTGGCGGTTGAGATATTAGAGTCTAGCTGTATTTGCGAAGATTAATGCGGCAGAATAAAGAGCAAAAGACCCCATGTAAACTGGTATTGCTTTTGGTCAATAGCTGAATAAAGCCAGCTGGCAAAATAAAGTACTTAAAGTGACTGTTAAGTCACATTTTAATCTGATTGTGCTAAATTTATTGTGATAGGGAATATTGGGTAGTGAACGGCTCTGCAAAAAGAGGGAAATAAATTTATTGCTTGCTTGTCATGTCTTCCTGGCTTGGTTTGTACTTGCTTTTTATTTTCTTGTCCATCTAACTGTCAAATGAAGCAGCCTCTGTAGATTCAAATAGGGAGCCAAATCACCTATATAGCACTCAGGTTGGCAGTGCGATACAAAAGCCAAAGAATAATGATCCGGTGTAGTTTTTCTAGGGCAAAAGAAGTTCTCTTTGGTGAGCATAAGTAACCTTGTAAGAAGTGTAGTGTGGAACTGGCCTTTGGTGTCTCTTCTTTTCGAATTGTGATATTTAACTTTTTTTTTCTGGCTGCTGCTGTTTGTTTATTATTTATTACTACGTTAAATTGATATGCACCATAGGCAAGAGTTCACAAACAGGAGAAAAAGGAGAATCCTCCCGACTTCAAACCATCAATGATTCTTTATTATTAAAAATAATCAGTGATTCTGTTGCATTGAATTGAAATTATATATTCTTGATTACTTAATCATTCCTCCCAGGACTTTGCTGATAGATATCCCGGCAGCTTTCTACAGTTCCATTGTTTACCACTATGACTCCGGTATACAGTAAGTTTTATGAAACTCATGGAGTCCTTTGGTGTATATTTCAAAGACACAATCCAATGGGCAGCTTTTCCTGTGCAAGTTGGACTTGCCTTTTCACCACTTTTGTTGATTTTCAGGGCTTACACAGCAGCTTCACGGGGAATTGTGTCTGTGCAGAATAAGGGCCTTTCTTTACTATCGTACATCATAGCCCCTCTCCTTTCATTTTCTTTTTTTTCCAGGCTGTTCCTGTAAAATGAAATTAGGTGACAAAGCACAATACGGTCTACTTTGCATACATGGAGATACTACTTTTTCAGGAGGAGGATAGCTGTTCTGCTGGAAAAGCATGGATGCAGTGGCATAGCTAGGCCGGGGTGGAGGCAAGTAGTTCTGCAAGACTCGGTTACACCAGAGTCAGCGACCCTTCCCCCTCGCTGCTAGAGCCATTCTGGCGGCGACAGCAATACATGGGACACTCCCCCGCCGGAATGGCTCCAATGGTGAGGCGGAGGGGCCACTGACTCCGGTGTAATTGAGTCTTGCGGAACTACTTGCCTCCGCCCTGGTCTAGCTACGCCACTGTATGGATGGATGTGCATTCTAAAATAGGAGAAAAGCACCCACCCACCAAAGACTGAAGAATAAATAAATAATGGCAGTAATGTAGCCCTCATTTGTGATTTTATTTTTAAGTGGCAAAATGCACAGCTGCTAAATAACTTTGGAAAAAAATGGTTAGGGGGTATGAAATGCATCCCCTTTTAACAAGGAAGTTTTTGGCAGTTCAGCATGTGTTCTTTTTCAATTTTTGGGACTTCATTTGCTGTCAGTCTCCAAAGAGGTAAATGTTGAAATTGGGAGTTGTGACAATTAAAGCTGCCTATAACTGAAATGGCAGATTTAAAAACTGAAGATCGTTACATTATGCAGTGAGATGTAAATTATTAGTCTTGCAATGTCATCAGCTGTAAACCACTGTGATCAACGGCTGAAAACATTGGTTAAACAACAGATTTATGTAATAAACAGAAAACAAGTCTATACTCCGGTTTGGTGTCTGTGAGGAATTTAATTTTTTCTGAGCATATTTGCATTTTATGGTGCACTGAGTTTATTTAAAAAAAATGAATTTATATATGTAGTTAAACTGCGTATAGATGGAATAAAGCAGGGGAAGTAAAAGGAACTGGTTTTTCTATATGGGGTTAAATGTATCTAGAAGGGAAGCCTTTTGGGAAGCAGTACACTCATCTGTAGGCTAGCGGGTGGCGCAGTGGGTTAAACTGCTGAACCATGAGCTGTCGATCGAAAGGTCAGCAGTTCGAATCCACGACGGGGTGAGCTCTCGTTGCTTGGCCAGCTCCTGCCAACCTAGCAGTTCCAAAGCATGTTAATGTGAGTAGGTAAATAGGTACCGCTTGCAGGAAGGTAAACAGCGCTCCGTGTTCCAGCCGCATGCTACACACTGCGGCAAGGAGAGTCATGCCAGCCACATGACCACGGAGACGTCTTCGGACAACGCTGGCTCTTCGGCTTTGAAATGGGGATGAGCACCACACCCTAGAGTCGGACACGACTGGACTTAATTGTCAGGGGTCACCTTTACTTTTTTACACTCATCTTTAAGGCAACAATTTGTTTGCATAGGGCGCAGTCCAAAGACGTACATAGAATCATAGAGTTGGATAGATTTACATAAAATCGGTGGTAGACCGATCACCTCCTTGCCTGGCGGTAGACTAGGTTATTTCCTTGCCCGATGCAGGAGATCCAGAGAGCAAGGTCAACAGATGACTGTTGAATCTCCCCAATGTGCTCTGGCACAGCGGTTCAAAATCGGTTGGCATGGCTGCATCAGCGCAGGAAAGTTGGATAGGATTGGGCCCTTAGTGTCATTGGCCAAAACTGTACTATTGTTTGCTGGCATCGGTAGAAAACTCTCACACATCTGTGTATTGATCGTCACTTGTATTTCCCAGGTGTGATTAATAATATAATAACTGGAATGCTGAAAAATGAGGTTGATTGAATAACTAAATTTCAAATAGAGACAAGGGACATCAAAGTTAATCTTGAGTGCTTATTAATGGGGTAAAATATGTGCACGAATAAAATGGTACTTGGACTCAGTATGTGGAATGTTAGAGCAGATGAAACCACCAATTTGGGTTGGATTGTGGACTGATATTGCTGTGAATCTGGTACCTTTTATATGGACACAGTAACACAGAGATAGTTGCTTAATAATGTGTAAACATACAGTATTATTGTTTGGAAACAGTGTTTCTGCCTCCTTTCTCCAAAGGATCCTTGCTTTGTGTAGGTTTCAGTGTTTAACCAAAATGAAATAGCAGAAAGCAGTGTTATGTATTTTTATTCAATTTATCAATTGTAACTGCTTTAAAAGTGTACTAGTATAGGTGTCAGAAGATGAAGAATGATACAAAATTACCGGTACATCTTTTTATTTATTTTTCGCAGATTTTTTTTTTTAGCAGAAGGTGGTGTTAAGTGTTTTTATTACGTTATCACCATTTTCTCCTGCCCCTAGTTATGTCTTCTGGCTTATGACTGAGTGAGTGGGTACACTTCTGTTATCTCTGGTTAATATCTCTGGTTTTTGATTTCACTTGTCTTTAGCAGTAACTTCTCCAAAGCAATTGCTACCTGTAGCTACCTGCTACAGTGACAGTCCCACAGTTCTCTGTAATTCTGCAGATATGCAAAACCATCGCTTAATGTTATACGTACAAGGACCCATGAGAATCAGGCTTGTGAGTTGTGAGTTCCTCCTCTACACATTTTTGACTGCATTAGCAAACCATCTGTGGAACTCCTTGCCAAATTCATCTGTGGAACTCCTTGCCACAGGATGTGGTGATGGCACCTGGCCTAGATGCCTTTAAAAGGGTTTTGGACAGATTCATGGAGGAAAAGACCATCAAATGTTACAAGCCATAAGCAACCTCCTGGTTTTAGATGTAGGTTTTCTCTGTGCCAGGTGAAGGGGAGTGGCAGCAGGAAACAGGTTATCTTGTTGGCTGTGTGCTCCCTGAGGCATCTGGTGGGGCCACTGTGTGATACAGGAAGCTGGACTAGATGGGCCTTTGGCCTGATCCAGCAGGGCTCTTCTTATGTTACGTTCTTATGTTCATAGTTTCCCATTGCATTTGAACATGGCAATCTGTGGTCTAATTATCTTGAAATCAGGATTTCTCATAAATCATTTGTGTGCTGCCTTGCATTGCTTCCATTCCCAGATTGGCTTAGATAGGCTGAAATTGTGGCTTGCAGTCCTGGTTGAAGGACAAACTGCAGCGGCAAACTATGGTTTGAAACTTCTAAAACTCTCTTCGTGCCTGAAGGAAGGGCAGGCGGCGGTGGCGGCAGCAGTGTGTGAGCCTGAGGCTCCTGGCTGCTATTGGCTTAGGGCGCAATCCTGACTAAGTTTCCGGCCAGCAGCCCAGGGCCGCCCGCCGGATCCTGTGCACCGGCTGCCCGGCACGCGCCGGGCTGGAGTTCTATTCGGGGAAGGGAACACTCGTCCCCTTCCCTGAGTGTAAACCCGGGCAAGCCCTATCAGACTCCTCGGATTTCCGAAGTAGAGGAGGCCGTGTAACGGCGTAGGCGGCCCGGTGGGGATGGAGAAATGGCTGACGTCATCCCTCGTCCCCCTAGGCCAATGGCCTCCCCTCCCTCGCCCGGAACGCCCATGTAGCTGGCGATGGAGCACTTACCTTCTGCTGCCGTCCACGTGGAGATCCGGTGCCAGAGTGAGGGAGGCCGGCCTTCCTTACTCCCGAGTCGTTGCGAACGTGCTTTATGGCACGTTGGCGACGGCTGCCGGAGCACTCGCTCCGACGCTGGAACGAACTTCAGGATTGTGCTGTATGTAGTATTACACCTGAACACACACCTTCTGTCTCAAATTCTGCCCAGTTTGCAGCATAGGAGGGTGTGTGGAGGAGTTTCTGCTGAATTCCATGGGGCTAGTAAAAGAAGCATTAGAAGTAGCTCACCATAGCGCTAGCACTGCCTCCCCTTTTCTTGAAGCTAACACTGTAAAATAACCAGTCCAATTTTCTTTTTGGCTCTATTTACAGTCGGCTTTGTCAGTCATGCTCTTTTTGTTGCTCCCTGGAGTCAGTTTAAAAACGACAACAAACCAACCCCAGCCATTGTCTGTTTTGTAGAAGGGCATACTGTAGCTACGTTGCAAACTGGCTAGTTGCTGCTGCTCTCCTGGTTGCCATTATTTTATTCCTACGCCGTGCCTACTTTTTGCACAGTTCATATTTATTTAATTTTATGGCCTAACCTGTCCTGAAAAGCTCAGAGGCTATATAAAAAATGTAAGAAGTTAAACTTTTAAAACCTAGGCTAGAATCCAAAGGGACTCTTGGCTGAATGAAACTCAAGCCTTCCTCCCCCACCCCCACCCCGTCCCGATTTCTGCTGATTTCCCCGTCGTGCTGCAGCTTCTCACAATATATACCTAGCCCCATTTCTGACACTCAGGAGCTACTTTGGGGGGCATGTAAGGAGCTGCACTGGGATGGATGAAATGGAAAGTCTCCACTGCGAGAGCAGAGATCTGCTCAATCTTCTCTGGATCCGGTGTACAAAGCAGAATAAATTTAAGGCATCTTAACTCCAGATGCCAGATTGTTAGCGGCCCAAGGATAAAGATCTTGTACTGTTTCTGGAAAACTTTCAAACTTGAATAATCCTCCAAGGGAAGGGCATTTTGTGGTTAGGAGCATCTCTCTGTGTGCCCCCTTTGTTTTGAAGCAGAATCCCTCGTGCCCCATGACAATCTGCTCTTGTAATTGAGGGCAAAGATTGACTGTGATAATATATTGAACTAAGAGGTTCAGAGAAGGAAAAATTGGAAAATGCCACCAGGCTGGTGCAAGTCCCTTGTGTCAGCCTCAGCAGCTCTTTAGATCCTGGCTTTCACTTGCATTTCAATCAAATATTCATAATAGGCATGTGGTTTGGCACTCTTAACATAGTTAGTCGTAGCCAGGGGCAAAGTCAAGAGGGTGTTAGGGGAGCAGAGCTCTGGGGCTTCTCTTATAATAGCATGTGGTGACATCAGCAGCAGGGAACACTCAGGTGCTGCCTTTCAAAAAATGCTTTTGAAGAACCTGAGCTGGGAAGAAGCATCAGGCTCAGCAGGTGGTAAACTGAGAAAGTTGCCTAAGGGAATATGTTAATGTCTAGGGTCATCATCTTTCCCAAGGGCTGAGAGACAGTATGTAATTCATGATACATTAGGGCTACAATCCTATGCACATTTACCTGAGAGTAAGCCCTGTTGAACATAGTGGGGCTTACTTTTGAGTATACAGGCATAGGCTAGCATTCCAGTGTACTTCCTATATTTATCGGGGATATTTTTTAATCCCATTGCTCAATGTTTATGGATTTATTTTAAAACAAGAGTTTGGGATGAAATGAGCTAGCTCTTCCAGTGAAGTATGTTTCGTAGCAGGAATACGTGGCAGGAGAAGAAAACACTGTAATATAAGAAATTTGTAATGAAGTTTTGTGGGTGTGTATTTTAGAGGCTTAGTGGGGCATGGTTATGTGAGTGTGCTCTAGTATGATGGTGTGGTCTGATAAGTTTTCTGCACTTTAAAATGTACCACTGATTCCTGGCCATAGTGCCAAATGACTTTGCGTAAGATGACTGACCGCGCAATCCAGCGCAAGGATCCGGCCGGCGGCCCACGGCCACCCGCCGGATCCTGAGCCCTGGTGGCTGTTCTGCCGCCGGGCTGGAGGTCTATGCGGGGAAGGGAACGCTTGTCCCCTTCCCCGGGTGTAAAGCCAGGTTGGCCTGATTGGCCTCCTCGGATTTCTGCCAGCTAAATAGCTGGCAGAAGTAGAGGAAGTCGTGTAACGGCCTAGCCGGCCTGGCGGGGATGGGGACATGGCTGAGGTCATGCCCCTCCCCTCCCAGGCCGACTAGGCCAATGGCCCCCCTCCCTCACCCGCTGAAACGCCCCTGTGCCCGCCAGATCCCGACTTACCTTGTCTGGCGGCCGCACGGGCGCTCCGGCGATGGAGCAAGGGAGGCCGGCCTTCCTTGCTCCTGAGTCATCACGAACGTGCTTTATGGCACGTTCGCAACATCTCCCGACGATGGAACGCTTGTTCCGTTGCCGGCTTTTCTTTCAGGATTGCGCCCTGAATTAATTCATTCAACATGAATTTCTCTGGCTTTCTGCAAGCCACGCATAGCATCTCCACCTCAGTTTTGTTAAGGTCAGCTCAGGCCTGTTCTTGCGTTCCCTGTGAAAATCCAAGGCCGGCATGCCAAATTGCTTTGCCCCAGCTTAACCCTCGCTCTGTAAGAATCTTTAAATCCTACAAAAGGAAAGCTTATGACCACATATGCACACAAAAATGGGGGAAAATCCCCATACCTAATCTTTTATTTGTATTCAGAAATTAAACTATGTAACAACAACCAGTTTGCTATGCAGAGAGCCTTGAGAAAAAATTATATCCAACAACTACACCTATTTAAAGGAACAGTACTTATTTTCTCAGTACATGTGCCAACTGCTAGCGTGCAATGAATTTTGTTCACGTACTGCTCTGAAAGCATCTATTTGGCTTACAGAATACCAGTTTTCTTGCTTTGGTGCCAATGTGTTGATATATTATGCTTGTAGGATGCAACACCTAGATGGGTACAGTATATAAAAATATGCAGGTTTTTTAAATCCTTAACTGCAAACATGGGGGACACCAGCCACCAACGTCGCTAGGAAAAAGGTTTGTAGATGCAACTCACTCTTGATGGTTCTTCTGTAAAGAGGTTAAGAAGTTGAACTTTCATCCACCTGCTGCACATCCAGGGGAAGCGACGGGGCGGCCAAGTTGTGACAAGAGAGGGAGAGGACATTAGTTGAAATGTGACGAGTTCCTTTTCAGGCAGAAATTACTATCATTATGAATAATTACTAAATTATCACTATCATTATTAAAATCTACCTAAAATGTCCTTGTCTTTCTCTTGCCTCCACTCTTTTCATACGACCTTTCCTTTGAATTGGAGAGACAACACTCAGTCTGGGGTTATGTTGTTCCCTGTGTGCATTCAAAAGTAGCAGGATAGAACCTTATTTTTGTCATGCTAATTTTGTTTTTGCTGGGATCTTGGTGGTGAAGCTTTTAAACATTCAGTCCCCCAACTGTCCGTGAAAATGACAGATCTGGCCCAATCTGCAGTAGTGCCTGCGGTAGCGCCAGCCCCTCCCACCCATATCGGCAGGCTGAGGGAAGCGCAACATGGCAGGTGCTGGGCAGTAGACTGATACACCTGGCAGGGGCGTTCCTGGGGCTTGAGTGCGGGAGGTCAGTGTGCAGGAGATGAATGCGGGAGGTCAGTGCGTCACCCCCATGATGGACCACCTCCCATGCAGTGGACGGGGAAGCACATCATCACCCCGCCCCCACGTCATTGCCCCGCCTTCTGCTTAATCAAAACTACACCTTTAAATTTACAATATTATACGCACAGCCTAATGTATGTTTGCAGCCTGCTAACAGGCATGTGTAGTCCAACAGCAGCTTGGTCTTCTCTCTCTACTTCTATCTACTTATTTTTACTTCTGCTTAGAAAAAATATATTGATTATGCATAAATAATAAAGGTTTCATTAAGTGGGAAATCAAGAGAAAATGAAATGTAACTATTGATAGAGTAATATTGTACTGAAGAATCATGCTGCTAAAGCAAGCATAAATGCAGCGCCACATTCTTAAGCACTCCTGCCTCTTTCTCTTTTGTCACAATTTTGCTACCCCCTGCTCTTCCCTCTTGATATGTGATGTTACGTGTATTTCAGTAGCCCTCTGTGGTTTGACTAGGCTAAGGCCGTGGTCAGACCCTCCGTTACACGGGAGCAGGAAGAGCCCCTGCCCTCTCGCCTTTGGAGCCATTCAAGTCAGTGAAAGCAACGACTTGAATGGCTCCAAAGGTGAGGGGGCAGGGGCGCTTCGTGCTCCCGTGTAACGGAGGGTCTGACCGTGGCAGAACTTAGAGCTCTGCCCCCCTGCAGTGACGCCAGTGGGGAGGCCCAGAAGGGAAAGGGGATTCAAATCCCCTCCAAAAGGGGATTCAAAGAGAATTTAGATCTTCCCTCCCCTCCACAACCTCCAACCCTGCACTCCCCCACTGGTTACATCACCCCGCTGAGTGATGGAACTGATTTGATAGGATTAAATTGACATACAGACATACAGTAATTGCATGAAAGATTTTAGACAACTAGTTCTGAAACAAGAAGAGCATAGCTGAGCTATGCTTCTGTGTTGTAACAACAATATGAATGTTTGTTACTTTTCACCTACGTTTCTTGAGCTGCTTGATGCTCTCTAATATGCAACCCATTTAGCGTCTATGAAGATAGTGGTTGGCTGTCATAGCCAGGAACTTTGAATTCTTACTATGCAATGTTTTTGAACACAATAATGGCAGGCTAAGTAAAGCTGAGATCCTTGACGTGCTTATATGGAGGCAAACTCTGCAAATACTTGTCAAGATCCTGCTGCAAGCATGGCAGCCATCAATGGATTCTACACTTCTTTCCCAAATGGAGTTGCCAGGAATAGCAGGCGTATACCCGAAAGAAGACAAAATTGGGCCTTCTCCAGTCTTTTGACGCTGTTACAGACTCAGTTAGAAACTAGTATTGGTTTTTAAAATAATCGCCCTTTGAAAGCAAATAACCACATGATTTCAGCAACCAGTCTCGAATTGCTAGAGTTAGGGATTAATGCTTTATACTACTTGAAGGCAAAGATTACAATTTTCAAGCTGTATACCATATTGGTTTCTAACTTCCATTTTCGGGATCTTGATACAGCAGCTGCCAAAACAGTGCCACGTTTTTCAATGTGAGCATGTGGATGGAGGCAGAAATATAGCAATCTACTTGGTAGCTTTTTGATTTCCACTGTTTCAAGATAGCAGCAGATGAAAAGAATTCATAGTTCTCAAACACCTGAAAGCCGTAATCATTCCCCAACTGCAATTGCCCCAAAGCCCGAGTTCTCCAAATTTTCCCTTGTAAGCTTCCTTAAGCTAAAACACAAAAAAAATGTTCAGGGCTTTTTTGAGTGCAAAAACAAGCTGATGGTTTGTCTGTCAATTCTCGTTCTTCCATACTTTCCCCTCAGTATTAAGTAGATTCCAAGAAATAGGAAGGAATAGAGCACATAAGCTCACTTTAAGTCCCCTTAGGCAAGGAAATATTTGTGTAAAGTAAAGCATTGATTTGGCAGCATCAACAACTGGCACATTGTCTTGTTTCTTTAAATTGGATGTGACTTGGCACCTGATATTGCGGTGGGGTGGAAGGGAGGATGGAGGAACACCTTGTCTCACTGTGGGCATCACAAGGATGCCATTGTCTGACTTTGGGCATCTCTGTGCTACACTTAAACTGATCTGATTGTTGTCCTCTAGGGGTCAGGTGTGGCATCAGGGGTTGGAGTTGTGGGGCAGTTGCTGCGGGCCCTCAGAAGGACTGACTGCTGATCCCTGAGCCTATCTTTGTGACCGTAGATTTTGTGTGGAACTGGTAGATCAGCCCTCCAGGTAGAAAAAAGGCTCACTTATGGGACCGCGGCCATCAAACGTGAACAATTTTAATTGCAGTACTAATTTTACCGGCCACGAAAGCCTTAGAATATACATCACGGTGAGCAGTTTGTAACCAGCCTTGCCTCTAGTTCTTTAGTTCCCTATGAATGTCGGGTTGTCTGGAGATTTCTGGCAGAGAATTTTCAGTGCTCTCACCTAACTCATTCTTTGGAGGAAAGCTATGGTAAACTGATATAAGCTTGCAATGTATCCATTATACCAGTTTAAAGAACACTGGGATTTAGTTTAGTGATGGTGCTGTGAATTCACTGATAGAGGTCACCAGGGCATTAGTTTGTTTGTTTATTTATATCACCACCTTGAGTGCTCCGTTGACTCGGTGGGATAGTGTGAATGTTTATATACCGCTTTTCAACAAAGCAGATTACACAGCAATAAATAAATACATAAATTGGTTCCCTGTCCCAAAAAACAGCTTAAAAAAAGGTAAAGGTGACCCCTGGCAATTAAGTCCAGTCGTGTCCGACTCTAGGGTGAGCACCAGCTCATGAGCACCTGCTCATCCCCATTTCAAAGCCGAAGAGCCAGCGTTGTCCAAAGATGCCTCCGTGGTCATGTGGCTTACAGCTTACAAAGTAAAAAAAAATGTTAAAAAAAATGTTGAAGAAGCCCTAGTAAGCAGCCACTGAAGAAGACGCTTTGCGGAGGTGAATAGGGACAGGTGCTCTCTCCCTGCTAAATGTAAGAGGAGCACCACTTTAAAAAATGCCTCTTCGCCCAGACATGCACTCTGGAGCTGATATATAGTGCACCAACAGATACGTCACACAGTGCTGTCAATAGTGTAGATCGACAGATTAATGTTGATTGAATTGATGCAGAAAACTAATGAATTAGGAACACAATAGTTGCCTCTGGCTTTTATGCCCCCTTTGGATCTATTTTTAGTAGATGGGCAGCCCAGTCCTATCCTATGTTCTGCTTATAAATGCAGCTCTGCCGGCGCTGGCAATGCTGGATCCTGAGCAGAGTAGGAGGTGTTGGAGGTCTCCTCGGGGTAAGGGAACTTTTGTTACCCTGGGTAAAGCCCCACATCTGAAAGGGGTCTCCTCAGATTCACGCCAGGTATTGAGCTGGCGTAAATCCGGGAGGCCCGTGGTTGGGAGAAACGGGCCTGGAAGGAGGATAGGATATGGCGTGTACTGCTGCTGCCAATCCCACCCCCTTCCAGGCCTGATCTGCCCACCCCCGCCCTGAAGCACCCCCGGAACACCCTCCCCCGCCCATGCCGTACAGCCCAGCCGCAGCTTACCTGGGCCACACCCCATCCGGATACAGCCCACAGGGGCCGGCGCAGGCCTCTGCACTGACCCAGGCAGCTTCTTTATGGCAGCTTTTGCTTTATGGCAACTTTCGTGACAGTCCTGGGCCGGTGCAAAGGTCCATTGCCGGTCTAGCGGCCGGATAGCATTGTTATTACTAACAATGTTCAGGATGGTGGTCTCCCATGAGACTTCACCACATCAGAACCTGTGGAGGGCAGTGTTTGCTTTAAAGCATCCCAACAGCCACAGTTCCCTGTACGCGAAAGGGTTCTAAATCAGGAAGAAAGCTAGGATGCAATACCGCATGTGTAAGCTGTTCACATTCAGGGAAATTTTGGCACTGGGGTGCTTTCGGATGCTTGATCCTCTGCATACTGAGGAGTTACCATCCTGAGAGACCACATGACTCTTTGTCTGCCATTGCCAAGGTTTAACTTTTGTGTGTGGCAACACGTTATTGTTTCCTATTTCAGAATTTTGGACGTGTTCTCTTCACACCAGAACGCTTTCATTAGCTCCTACTTAGCACAGCCACTTAGCAGAAATCATTGGATTTTAAACCTGTGAAGGTCTACAATGAATGCCCTTTCTGCTCCTCCCCACTGGGAGTGAGTCTTATTACATTTCTCCAAAACAAATTGCACACCTGTGCACACCTGTCTTCACAGACCATTGTGGCGTTAGGATTTTAGGCTCGAAATGAGATACATGGTACTTCTGAGTTCCAACCGCAACGTTCGAAGAAATTAAGCAGGAATAGTGCCAGACTAACTTTGTTAGCAGAGAAATGAAGATTTAAATATCACTGCAAACGGATGGGATTTATAGGAGCCTGGCAAAGAACAATGTTTCTTTTTTCCATTGCTAGAAAACACAATATCATTTTTCAATGTCACGCAATGACAATCTGGTTATTAGGTTGTCAGAGACTTTTTTGACAAAATGGAGTGCTGGGGTGCCTAATTAGATTGCTCTAAAGCCCATTGGGGATGCTGATATTTTTTCTAATAATTTTTGGCCTAGGATGTTTTTGTTAAGGGCACAAACATATCAGTCATATCCAGAAATAATGAGCTTTTTATATTCTCTTAAGGGCCTTATGATCTTGATGAAAGCGTAATGTACAGCAGGATGTTCTCAAAGCTAAGGCAATCATATATCTAAAAGATGTAGCTACTAGGTGAGTACTCCACAGGCTGTTACAGATTCAGGGCACCATGCACCAGGAATATCTTCTGCCTCCTTGTGCAATCCCCTGTGACTTTAATGGGAGCTGTTATCTTTTGTAAGTCCTGGCAGAACATTTTTGCTTCACATTGCCTTAAAAACACATATGTCCACAAAGGCACTTGTGGATACAATACACTAGAACCAGGGGACATTGAGTGGCGGGAGAGTTAGAATGAACTAAAGAAAATATATTTTTTACCCAGTGTGTAATTCATCTGTGGAACTCCTTGCCACAGGATGTGGTGATGGCATCTGGCCTCGATGCCTTTAAAAGGGGATTGGACAGATCTATGGAAGAAAAGTCCATCACAGGTTACAAGCCATGATGGGTATATGCAACCTTCGGTTTTAGAAGTAGGCTATCTTTGAATGACAGATACAAGGGAGTGGCAACAGGATACAGGTTATCTTGTTGTCTGTCTTGTGTGCTCCCTGAGGCATCTGGTGGGGCCACTGTGAGATACAGGAAGTTGGACTAGATGGGCCTTTGGCCTGATCCAGCAGGGCTTGTCTTTTCAGAAGCCTTCTGAGCTTCTGCAGGAGCAGGCAGGTTCAAGCCCAGGCAGGTTCCTCGAGCTGTAATTCATTCATAAGAACATAAGAACATAAGAAGAGCCCTGCTGGATCAGGCCAAAAGCCCATCTAGTCCAGCTTCCTGTGTCACACAGTGGCCCCACCAGATGCCTCAGGGAGCACACAAGACAACAAGATACCTGTGTCCAGTCGCCACTCCCTTGCACCTGGCACAGAGAAAACCCACTTCTAAAAAAACAAACAAACAAACAAACAAACAAAAAAACAGGAGGTTGCTTATGGCTTGTAACCTGTGATGGTCGTTTCCTCCATGAATTTGTCCAAACCCCTTTTAAAGGCATCTAGGCCAGGTGCCATCACCACATCCTGTGGCAAGGAGTTCCACAGATGAATCACATGCTGGGTAAAGAAATATTTTCTTTTGTCTGTTCTAACTCTCCCTCCACTCAATTTTAGTGCGTGTCCCCTGGTTCTGGTGTTGTGCGAGAGGGAGAAGAATTTCCCTCTATCCACTCTCTCCATCCCATGCATAATTTTATAAGTCTCAATCATGTCCCCCCTCAGGCGCCTTTTTTCTAGGCTGAAAATCAGCTGTTATCATCAGCTGTTATCATCAAAGCAAAGCTATAAATTTCCCCGCCCACAGGAAGTGGGGGTTGTTCTTTGCCACTTGCCTGCGTGACCTGTTCATTGGGAACTCAGAGAAGAACACCCACTTGCTTATTTGCGAGAGCAAGGCAAGGACTGAGGATTTGTTGAGCAATCCAAGTAGCTTTAACTTGGGACCATTTAGGTGGTGGCTGTTGTCACAATGTTGCTGTTCCAGCAGTTTTTGGAGCTGTAAACTATTTGAATTTGGAACATGCAGGGCTCAGCCTGATCAATTAGGGGTGTGTGTGCGCGCGCGAGAGAGAGAGCAAGTGTGTGTGTGTGTGTGTGTGTGTGTGTGTGTGTGTGTGTGTGTGTGTGTGTGTGTGTGTGTGTGTGTGTGTGTGTGTGTGTGTACGTACACTCAGCATTAAAAGCAAAAGCATGGCCTTTGTGGCCTGTGGACCCGTGTTCTCTTCCC
The DNA here is from genome assembly GCA_026170595.1 of Plestiodon gilberti rubricaudatus. NCBI lineage: Eukaryota > Metazoa > Chordata > Lepidosauria > Squamata > Scincidae > Plestiodon > Plestiodon gilberti. The sequence goes on from JANXHW010000002.1 coordinate 242,937,559, forward strand.
ATTAGTCCACGCAATAGCCTCATTACTGGTCAGATCTATGTCCTTTTGGCCAACACTCAGCACCAAATACACTTGTTTAAAGTATTTGCATGTTTCTTACACACTTTGAAATAAAAGAGAATAAAAGATTGTCTGGGTAGCACCAAGCTAGATCAAATATAGCAGGGTGTGGATCTATCTAGTTGTGCAAACTGCTCTAGCATCTGTAACACAACATCAGTGTCTTGGTTTTTAAAATCTGCCGTTAAACTTCAGTTTATTATTAATCAGACCAGTTGATTAGAAGTTGTCTTAGATGCATTAAAAAAAACACATAATTGCCAGTTTAATTTCCTTGTTGTAACATGCCAGTTTTGTCATGTACAGTATTCGTTTAAATCTTCCTATAGGAATAGTGGTTGATGTGCATCATTCTGTTGTCAAGGGACTTCTAGGCAGAAGTTGGAGCGGGAACAACGTTCAATGATAAAAATAATAGGCACTTAATAATGAATTCAGGTGGAAAGATTCTCTGGCAAAAGGTTAATAATGCCAATCAATAAAAAAGTTCTTTATCAAACATTTCAGAAATTGCAGTTTTAGCCTCTTTGTACAAATCAAATAAAGAGATCTTTTCCAAGTCTGTTCTCAGCCTACATTATGCTGTTGACATATGACTGCTATTGATATGAAAAGGCTGGTTTCACCTAATGGAGAATCTTATTGTACAGTGGAAAGTGTTTTAGTTATGGTTCATCCTAGATATCTCTACATTTGAAATAAAACTTTCCAAGCTACTGTTTTGATATTTTGGAGTTCTTGGTTAGCCATTTGTCAACCACTTGATGCGTGTGTTTAACAGAAAAGTAGGTAATATTGGACAGTGTTGGGCTGCATGGACCAGTGATTGAACCAATGGCGCCACTTACCTTGGATGTTGCCCAGATGGATGTGACCACCATCCATCGCTCAGTGACCTGGAAGTACTTGGTGGCAATGTGATGATGTCACAGCTTCACCGCCAATTATTTTATTTATTTATTTATTGAATGTATTTATATATCGCCTTTCTCATCAGAGATATTCAAGGCGGTTTACATAGGCAGGCTATACTAGACCTGATAAGGTTCTTTACAATATTGTTCTATTCATATATAGAACCTTCCATATTTGTGATGTTTTCTCTTCCAAGTGCAGCCCTCCTTTTGGTTTGTGCTCTGCACTTCCAAGCTTCACAGTTCACCCTCGGATGGTTGTCTAGATGTTATCTCGCTAGTTGACTCCTCCGCATTCCACCCTCTCACGGTCCCATCTCAGAGTCTTCGCGAGGTCCGTCAGTGGCTGCCGTCTCCCATCCAAGTGAGAACCGAGGTTGACCCTGCTTCTTCAGGCAGGACACTGGCTCAACCTCCAGGCCACACCTCCTGTTTCCGGCTCACTGAGCAATGTGGGACATGAAGAAGCGAGTTGTCCGGGCTCGGAGTCTCTGAGCCCAGCCAACTGGCGAGCTCGGAGCCTCCGAGCTTGGCCAAGTTGCTTCTTCTTGTTCTCCTGAGGGGTGTCACCCTTGCTTGGCCGTCTTTGACCACACAAAACTGAGTTTCTTCTTCCTGTTCGCGAGAACAGGAAGTGACTCAGCTTTGCATGGCCGAAGACCGCTGAGCCTGGATGGCACAGCGGACTGCAGTGGGCTTATCCACTATAGTGTCATCTTCTCAATGGGGCTTACTCCCAGGTAAGTGTACATAGGATTCCAGCCATAATTAGATTTTTTAAAACACTTTAAAGTGTGATGGTAGCTAAAGTGAGAATAACGCCCAAAGCCTCTCTTTTTGGAATCTGTATTGTGCTTCCGTTGTGCAAAAAACAATTTCTGTTTTCTGGTTAAGTGATGAACTGGTTACAAAACACCGATGAATTTCAGTATTTTTTTGTTAATTTATAGCGTCTGTGTATTTACAGAAATGTTTTCAACTGCTGTGTTATTTGCATCTATCTTTGCTTATGCCAGTTTTTTAAATTTTGGATAAGTTTGTACCCTGGAAAGTTAAGCTGCAAATCAATACCTTTGTCAATGGCGTAGCTAAAGGGGCCCCAGTTGTCATGCCTCGGGGGGGGGGAGGTTGGTGCCTCGGGGGTGCCATTTAATAATAATAAATTATTATTTTTATTGAATTTATTGAATTTATATCCCACATTTCTCCTCCATAGGGGGACCCATTTTTATTAGGGTGTGTACTGTACTGTAAGGATCTGGGGAGATGAAATGTTACATTTCTGTTAGTGTTTTGGATTATTATTTATTAATTATTTATTAATGCACTGTTTATTGGCTTTGCTGTTACAGACTACAGCTGTGTTTAGTATCCGCTAATTTGGTATCCAATAGGTCTTCCAGGAACCTAACCCTAGCGGATAACAAGAACTGACTTGTACACAAAAGAGGCTGACCCATACAACGCAGAAATTGGTTTTGCCCAAAGTCTTTCTGAAAGAACTAGCTTCTGTCCTGGTGTCTCAAAGTGAGCATTGTTGAAGCCTGGCAGTCGCAGATCTCCCTGGGGGATATTCTGTAAGGTTGGTGCAGCTTCAGGAATTTGGCCCTGCATGCAGATTCCCAAGGGCATGTGTTTCATGTTGCTTTAGTTGTGTGGTGGAGGGGAGTGTGCGTGTAATATGTGAAAGGATCAGCCAGCCAGAGCAATGTTTGTTTGTTGTTGTTCAGTCGTTAAGTCGTGTCCGACCCTTCGTGATCCCATGAACCATATCCTGCCACGCCTTACTGTCCTCCACTATCTTCCTGAGTTCGCTCATTTTCATGTTTAGGACAGCATATATGTTGTTGTGAGGACAAAAAAATAAAAAAGGAGGGGAGGAAATGTGTACACCATTCCTCCTTCCTTGGAGGAAGGTCGGTATAAAAAAAAATGTGAAAAAAATGCTCAGATGTTTTGCTTATTATAATTTTATTACTCCCTGACTACCTAGGTGCTCAGAGCAGCCATACATGGTTTTTCTCTCTGCTAGACTATTGAGAGATGGTGACTAGCCTATAGTCATCCTGTGAGCTTCATGGCTGAGTGTGGGGATATTAACCTTGGTGTCGCTGGTTCTAGACCAGTGGTTCTCAAACTTTTTAACACCGACCCACTTTTTAAAATGACACTCTATCGGGACCCACCTAGCTTTACGAGACTTAAAAAAAAAAGGTGGTCTAGAAATAAATAAATAAATAAATTTATTTACAAGTAAAGAGCTCAGATGCTTGCAGGTAATTTGCAGGTAATTAGCTAATGGCAGAAAGTGAAGAAGAACTAAAGAGCCTCTTGATGAGGGTGAAAGAGGAGAGTGCAAAAGTTGGCTTGAAACTCAACATTAATAAAACTAAGATCATGGCATCTGGTCCCATCAATTCCTGGCAAATAGAAGGGGCAGAAATGGAAGCAGTAACAGATTTTACTTTTCTGGGCTCCAAGATCACTGCAGACGGAGACAGCAGCCATGAAATTAAAAGACGCTTACTCCTTGGAAGGCAAACTTCTATGGCAAACTTAGACAGCCTAATAAAAAGCAGAGATATCACCATGCCAACAAAAGTTCGCATAGTCAGGGCGATGGTGTTCCCAGTAGCAATGTATGGTTGCGAGAGTTGGACCATAAGGAAGGCTGAGCGCCGAAGAATAGATGCTTTCGAACTGTGGTGTTGGAGAAGACTCCTGAGAGTCCCTTGGACTGCTAGGAGATCAAATCAGTCAATCCTCAATGAAATCAACCCTGACTGTTCCCTGGAAGGACAGGTACTGAAGCTGAAATATTTTGGCCACCTAATGCGAAGAGAGGACTCTCTGGAGAAGACTCTGATGCTGGGAAAGATTGAAGGCAAAAGGAGAAGGGGAAGGCAAAGGATGAGATGGTTAGACAGCATCACTGATGCAACGAACATGAAAATGAGCGAACTCAGGAAGAGAGTGGAGGACAGGAAGGCCTGGCGGGATATGGTTCATGGGATCACGAAGGGTCGGGCATGACTTAACGACTGAACAACAACAACAATTAGCAGCTACATTGCAAACTGCAGGAGCTCCGCTCTTTGAAGGGCAATTAGTAGCTATCTAATTTTTGAATAGCCTCAGGACTTGTGGCAGTTATGTATCTGATCTTTCCATCACCTGGGACCCACCAGAAATCAGGTCGCGACCCACCATGTGGGTCCCGACCCACAGTTTGAGAAACACTGTTCTAGACCAACGCTCAAGCAACTATACCACCCTGGGTCACATGACATTCTCAGACTGCTTTTGGAAACATCTGTTTAGGAAGTTGCTGAAATCACCTGGAAGGGATCCTGCCATCTGTGTCTCCACTCCAGTTATCCTGCTCCTGAGTTTCAGTTTCAGGAGCGTTCTTTTCAGGGATTTATACAGCAGTCTGGAGTCTTTGTAGAACCAGCAAGGTATATGTATGTGCAGCACATGAGGCCAGGGGGTCACATTGTATTGAGAGACTATTTTGGAGGCAGCTTGTGAATGAGATTGCTAGCAAGCACTGTATGTGGCTGGCCTAGGATTCTCTTTTGAGCCCTAGATAACGCTTGTATAGCTGGAACTGGTCTGCACATGAACATTGTCTGCAGTTCAGCACACAGCTGCTCAAGCCTCAACCTGTTTTAGAATGTTTTATAATGGTATAATCCAGGAGTTCTCAACCCCTTCCCAGCCGAGTACCACCTCCGGCGCCACTCTCCTGCTGCGTACCACCAGAATTGACTGGCTATGACATCATCGCCAGTTACTTCCAGGTTTTCAAGTTTTCAGGAGCCAGAAAATGCAGGTAAGAGGCTCTGGGCGGGTGGGCCCTTCTCAGCGTTCCTGAGAGGCTTGCCAAAGACAGGAGCCTCTCGGGAGCAAAAACGTGCCACCGAAAGCGCCGCGTCAGAGTGGGGTTCCGGTGGTCTGGCGGTCCGAGTACCACCAGCAGTCAACCGAAGTACCACTGGTGGTACTAGTACCACTGATTGAGAACCCCTGGTATAATCTGTACTCATGATGGATAGTTCAGGTTTCACTTTGTCACAAGTAGAGCTCTGTGTAGGCTACAAAACAAAGGTGTGTGCAGCCAAGCACACCAATGGCCATTTGACTTGGCCTTCCTTTATCAAGGGACTAATGTGAATGTTGACTGGCTAACATTTGTATTGAGAAGCTAATGTAGTAGTTCTGCCTGCCTGCCTGAAAAAGTTGTGCAGCTTGAGAGCATGTCCTACCCAAGCCATTTTGCTCTCACCTTTTTTTCCCCATTTTATTTCCTTTCCTTCGCCACCCCTCCCTGATTGCAATCATGTCCTGAAATTTTGACAGCATTCAACAGTCATGGTACATCTTGACTGATGTCATTGGTGCTGCCACTTCTTCTGCAATATAGCATGCTGTCATTATTTCAGGGAAGCTATTGTGCCAAATCACTATTGTGGGATACTGTGCTGAAAGCAATTGGTTGATGATAGCAATCCTACACATTGTATCAGCCAATTGCATTCAGTGTGCCATAATGATGGCAGCACAGTGTTGAGAAGAGGACCCACAATCAGCAACAGTGGATATGCAGAAACCATTTGATGCGTTCGTTTCCACTTCAGATGGGTGAACTTGCTGCAGTTTCATTTGAAAACGAGTCACCGATTACAGTGCTTCATTTTACATTCTGTGATATGGAAGGATTTTTGAGAAGAACGATGTTTAATTCGTATTGCGTCTGAACACTATGAGCACATCACATTAGTATTCTGAGTTGGGTAGTTTCGAGTTTTGGCCATATAACTAATTTCAACAGAACTTTTGAAAATCAGGTAATTTTTTTTTTACTGAAATGGTATTGTCTATTTGTGCAAATGGTCATGTTTCAATTAATACCGGGGGAAAGTTCTAAAGTTCTTATTCCAATTATGGAGGATTTCTGGTCCCTTAAAAATCCCATTTATGAGAAGATGAAGCTACGCAGCATCACATTATTAGAAAAGGCCACTTTGAGGGGAAAAGAGCGCTAGTAGCTGCTGGTGATACCAATATCTGTATTGAAATGTAGCCCCTGCGTAGGTATGTCAACAAAAATAATAAATGAATACAAGGTGCAGCTGAAATGACAGATCAGCTTGCATGACACGGTGTACGACAATCCAAAGCTCTCCTTCAAGGGAAGATTTTGAAATGATGACAGTATCTTCCAGTACTGGAATTGGCTTCCTTAGACTCTGACAACTGGGAATGGGAGAAGGGAGATAAAAAAGTGCTCAATATTCAGATGTACTTGAGTGTTTAAAAAAAGGAGAGGGATGATGAAAACTAGCTGTCTTTAAAAAGGAGCGGATACGATATTGCTGTGCGTTTTAAAAAAAGTCTCTCTTTTGAGAATGTTTTCAAAAGATATTTTGACAAGTACAGGGGAGGAGGTGGCTGTATCATTAAATAAGTTGGCAACTTTTGTACCCAGCTTTTTGGTATCGCTGCTCAAGGGAAAGTCAATAAACTTTGATTCCCAGCATGAATGTAATTATTTTGGATTTTTTCCCCTCTCTCTGGTTCATTTTAAGGAAAGCTGCAGTAATATAATATCAGATGGCCAAAAGCAATTCAGAAATCTAGTGTCCCATAGGATGGTGCTCAAATGTGGGAAGGCTGGGGGTGGAATAAATCATCTTCTCTGATCTAGTTAGGGATGAGAATATCATAGAGAAGCAAATGTGCGGGCAGCACGATACTGGAATACTGTGGGCAGATGGGGAGGGCAGGAATCAAGGAGTTACTCTCAGTATGAAAAATACTTCTATTGTGACTTTTTTCTTTTGTGGGTTCATCTTTGGTTTTGTATAAGTGGGTTCATATCTGCTGCCATTTGAAATATGGCATGTGGGTTGTTCTGTTACACTTCTAAAAACAATATAATTTTGTTTAATTTTTCATTTTGGTGGGGGGTTTGCATGCTTTCTCTCTCTCTCTCTCTCTCTCTCTCTCTCTCTCTCTCTCTCTCTCTCTCTCTGCCCAATCAGAAATTAAAGGACTACTTTGCCTGCATTTGTTGTTGTTGTTGTTGTTGAAGAAGAAAATATATAAATATGAGATTTTAAGAAAGTGAGAAAGACAATTGAGGTGAGGGAAGCTAAACTGTGGCGAATTTGTTGACACCTGAACTTGTTTTTAAGTTTTTATATATATGGCTTTTACAAAAAGAAGTCTCTTATCACATTCTTCTGAACCATTGTTCTAGGTTAGAGCATATTTGGGTTACTTTTAAGCATATGATTCTATTTAGATTTTCGTTGATCTTGTTTCTGGTATTGCAGCTGAGGAACTGATTCAGTGTGATGGATCTGTTAGTCATTTTATGGTGTTTGGAACCAGATCTTGAAAATCTAGTGCTTGATCAACTCAGCTAGATTAGCTTCCTTATACTTGATTAATTCAACTAAACCAACTGGGAGTGTGCTGGGCTTAGGCTTACCATCTGTCCCGGAAATACCAGGACAGTCCCTGTTTCTGGAGCCCGGTCCTGGCCAGCCGGGCCCGGAACAGGGTCTGTCCCGGTTTTCCGGGTCTGCCCCCTCCTGCTGCCGCCACTTCCACGACTCTTCTAGGGTTTCCGACAGTTCTCCTGGGCAATTTCTCCCTGTGAAATTCACGAGATCCAAGATGGTGGCACCCATTTCTCTCGAGATTTGGGCACTGCAGCCAGCGGGTGGCGCAGTGGGTTAAACCACTGAACCATGAGCTATCGATTGAAAGGTCGGCAGTTCGAATCCGTGCGACGGCTCCTGCCAACCTAGCAGTTCAAAAGCAAGAAATTGCAAGTAGGTACCGCGTCAGCAGGACGGTAACAGCGTTCCATGTGCCTTGGTTTTGAGTCATGCCGGCCACATGACCATGGAAACGTCTTCGGACAGCGCTGGCTCTTCGGCTTTGAGACAGAGATGAGCACCGCTCCCTAGAGTTGGTCACGACTGGACTTAATTGTCAAGGGATACCTTTACCTTTTTATCTTTGATCTTGCGAGATCCAAGATGGCGGTGCCCAGGAGAACTGTCGGAAACCCTAGAAGAAGAAGAAGAGTTGTGGAAGCGGCGGGGGGGGGGAGACCCGTGTGAGGAGTCCAGTAATCAGATGAAAATAAAAGCAGCAACAGCAGCAAGGAGGAAGCAAGCAAGCAAGGCAAGCAAAAATGGCGGGGAAACGCGGGAAAACACGCTGAAAAAGCGGTAAAAATGGCGGGGAAATAATTAAATAGTTGAAAAAAAAATTGAGTACCACCACATTGTCTCATGGAAATATCCTGAAAAAAATGCATATCGGTAGGAGGGTTCCATGGCAAGAAGAGCTGAACTCCCCTGCAGAGAGTAGTATGTTGTGTTGTGTTCTGTTTCTGTCCATTGCATTTGAGAGGTGAAAAATTTGTGCTATAAACATGAATTTTTTATTTTACCTTGGAACATTTCTAATTCTTGTATTGAACTTCCCTAATAATATTTATTTTTAGAGTCTAAAGTGTCCTCAAAAACATGCAGGTATTTTTTTATTTTTTTATAAAACCCTAGAAGCTTGAGAACATATGGGTTAGACTCTAATATGGGTTAGACGTTCTGCGCCTGCGCAAGTCTTCCTCCATTCACGCAGGCGCAGAATGACAATTGGAAACTTCGTCATTCTGCGCCTGTGCAAGTCTTCCACAGTTCACGCAGGCGCAGAACGACAAAGTTTCCAATCGTCATTCTGCGCCTGCGTGAATGGAGGAAGAAGTTTCCAATTGTCATTCTGCGCCTGCGTGAATGGAGGAAGACTTGCGCAGGCGCAGAACGTCTGTCGCAGGCGACGGAGTTCACAAGCTCACTGGAGTTCACAAGCCGGTCGTAGGCTCCGATACAAGCTCCGGATCGGCTCCGAAGCCTCCGGATACAAGCTAAGTGGGGAAAAAGCACACAAGGCCATATACAACTAACCCCCCCCGGAAACCCCCGGAAAAAATGAAAAAACCCCAAAGGTTAAGGAGGCCCGTGTCCCCCCAGGAGCCTCAGCGCCCCCCGCCCCCACTTAGCGACGCCTCTGGTTGGAGGAACTTTTCATTGCCATAAATATGAAATGGTGAGTAAAATGCATGGACTGTACACTTCATGCTGTTCTGTCTTCCTTAGAACAGCTAAACAGTGTTGCAGGCTTCACTCTATTGGATAAGCACTGTCCAATATGGCTGTAAATAGCGTTTTCCTTTTATAGTACCAGCAGGCCATGCATTAATCATGCTGCTTCTTTTTTTCTCCAGGACCTCCTGAGGACATTCATGATCTTTATTGTAAGACAGTTCTTTGGTAATGTAACTACAGCTTGGAAAATCCACCACATTATTCTTTAAAATTATATTCTAGTTTTTATGACGGACAGTTTTTATGCAGCTTGATCCGCTGATTCTTCCATGGTTCAGCATGCTGACTCAGAAGTGTCTTGTGCAAACATGACAGGAAAAGAGTATTTTTTTCATGATTTAACGTGAATGCAAGAGGCAGCAGATAAAACAAAGAAATATAATTTACAGTACTGGTTGTTTTACCTTGCTGAAACTGTGCTGGTAATTTTAATTGCTTAGCTTTGTTTTGCATTGTCACCTTAAGATATCCCCCTCCCCTTACAAATTAATTCATCCATCCCTCCTCAAAGTGTGTATTTTACACTATGGCTGTATCTTTTACTCTTTGGTGTTATAATACATTTGGGAAATATGCCACATTTATGACCTGTGCAATGTGTTTGAGGGGCGTAGAAAAATTGAAGCATTAAAAATCTGTGCAGCTTACTAGTTGCTCTGTATCCTGCCAATAGGGAACGTGTGTGTGTGTGTGTGTGTGTGTGCGTGCGTGCGTGCGTGTGTGTGTGTGTGTGTGTGTGTGTGTGTGTGTGTGTAAAACGGCCTTCATTAAATAGAACTGTCAGTACCCTCTGTTTTCTTTTTAGTGAAAAACAAGAAGTGCTCCATACAGGATGTGTCATAAAGATGGCTCACATAAGTGACATTTATAATAAATAAAACATTGACAATATTAATGATGCTCATTAGCGATCACCACCGTTGGGCATGAAATACACCCCATACAGACGTGTCTTCCCATACATTAGCTTTTTAGAAAATCTGTTTGTCTTTTGATTTGGACTTCTGTGTAATTGTTCATTTTAAACAACTCCATTGGAGCTGCCCCTGCGCACTAGAAAGGGCGTGATCATAGGTACATTCTTAGATTTTCATGACGTGGCCAGATTTTAGAGTTCAAAACAAACATTTTTACCAGGAAACTCCATTGTATAATATAAATTTTATTATTATAATCAGATGGTTAAAAAAACTTTACGTTTTGCCTCCAACATAGGGGGCATCATCAGAAGTAGGGGGCATCATCTACTTCTGATGATGCCCTCTATGTTGGAGGAGAAATGTAAAGTTTTTAACCATCTGATTATAATAATAAAATTTATATTATACAACGGAGTTTCCCGGTAAAAATGTTTGTTTTGAACCCTAAAAAAAAAATGTGATCATAGTTAGCACACCAAATGGCAAAATAAGCATTTTTAAGTTACGTATTTTATCTCAATGTTTTGTGGTTTTATTTCCCAATCTTGTGGATATACTATCGTTACGTTTCTTAGTTGAAACACAAAATGTTGCGTAATAATCAGTTCAAAAGACTGTATGACCAAGCAAATGCTATAGTTTCAAGTAATCTTCACAGGCAGTTGGCTGTATGACTAATAGAATTACGTATGCATAAAATTGTTTCTACTGTTGGAGCCAAAATGCAGAATAATGGCTTGTCAAACTGTCGTTTGCAAGTGAGATCATAGATTTTGTAGTCCAAATTAGGTTGTGTTCTTTTTCTTTTTGTCAGGTCACATTCTAATAACCATATTGTGCATTAAACCCTGTGATTATCTGAACACTTGACAGATGGTGGGCTGTTAATTTGTATGTAAGAGACAGTGATTGCCAGCACAGTAATAGCGTTCAACTAAATATGAAATGTCAAAATCTACTCCCCCCCCCCAACATTCTTTCTTGGCTTATTTTAGCAAGGTAATTGTGGAAGAATGGCTTTTTTTCCATAGTTAAGCATATGCTTAGTTCTACTAGACTGTTTTTACACTATCAGAAACTATAAAGGAATTTGGGGGGTGGGGAAAGAGGGAGCCGAGTTTACATTTCTGCTTACCTAATAATCCTTTGTTTATGTTGGAGTCTGATCAAGAAGGCAAGAAGAAAATTGTGGAGAACAAACGATAGCAACCTGCCATTATTGGCATGGGGCTGGAGATGCATTATAGCAATACAGTTGGTCGGCCTCTTAAGAGAACTTTAAGGAAAAAATGCAATAGACGTTGAGAGGAGAAAAGATACGGTCTTGGGAACTTACTGGAACTGCTGTGCCAAGATCTTAAATAACTACAGTAACTCTGAAATAGACGTGATTAGTGCAGATCAGGTTGAGTATTTCTTTTCACACGTCATAATTTATCGTTGTACATCAGTATTCAGACAATTGATGCAGCAGTAGGTCACATCATTGGCCTTTTCCCACTCCCTCTTCATTTGTGCTTTCTTGCGCTTTGCTTCAGTTCTGTCGGCTTGACCTGTCAGTCTTGGTTTGATCTCCTCAGAGGATATAGAGTGGCTTGTCAGAGTTTATGTCCTGGCTGCCATTGGCTTAGCTGCTGTGACGTCGTGCAAGAACAGCTAGATGCTTAGAGGGTAATTGTGATCCTTGAAAGGCATGCATTCTGAAGTTCATGAGCATTATCCATAATACTGGCCACCTTCATCTAATGCAGTGCATGGGTGGTACTTTGAAAATGGAGAGAAACTGAATGCTCTTGGATCCATTTGATGGAAAGAAATAGATTATACTTGTTGGTAAGTTTAGCACGCATGTTCTGCCCCCTCTCCTGCCATCCAATGTTCCTTTTCTAATTCTTGCAACGTTTCCTGGGCTTCAAGAGGGTGTTTTATATTTTTCGTTGTACATCATAACCATATATTATCTTGTCATGCCATACAAGAAAACAATGGCCTACCCTATCAGACTCTCATTGATGAGTATAATTCAACCCCTATTGGACAAGAACTTTAAAATTCTGCCTCACAGTTTTTCCTCTCATAAAAGAGCACACTACAGTACTGAATTTCTACACAAGATCATGTTTGTACAGACAAGGCTGCAGGGAGGTGGGTTAGTGCAACAGTTCCCAAACGGGGTGTCATGACGCCACAGTTGGGAAGAATCGGTCACTACCCCCTTAAGGGAAGTGGTGCCCTGCAGTGATGCAATTCTGGAAGCATTGTGTGTCCCCCCCGCACACATGACGGGGGGAAGTTTGGGAATCCTTGGGTTAGTATGAACTGGTCAGTCCGTCTTGATTGAGGCTAGTTGTCTCCCTGATTGAGGCTGTTTGCTTCTAAAAAACTGGTGCATGGTTCACTCTAACATTCATACAGGTGTGCACCTGTTTACATGGATTCTGTAATATTATTTATTAATTTTCTATCCTACGTTTTCCCCTCATAGGGGAGAGTCTTCAATATGAACTTGCCTAGAGCCTTCAAATACAGCTGAGGCAGTTACCCCAACGCATCAGCTCCATGTTGCAGGGGTTCATACCCAGGTAGAAACTAGACTGAGGCAGACATGTTGGAACAAACTGAAATGTTTACTGGAACAAAGTATCTGAACAATACTACTGGTAGATATTAAGAGCAGACTGGTGATAGTCTCAGGGAGGAGAATGATACCTTCTCCAGCAGAGCGGTCTTGCTCAGTTGGGAGAGCTGCCGCCTTGTAAGCCCGAAGACCAGTGAACTTGACAAGTTTGAGACACGCCGCCGACAAAAAGCTGTGAGAGCCTCCGGGAGGAGAGATAAGAGCTCTCAGCTACGTTGGTCGAGTGTGGGAGACACTGGCCAACAGAAAGTCAGACTGCAAAAGGATACCACCTGGAATGTAGCTGTTCATGAGGGAGTGGACATTTATATATTGTAAAAAATCCCAAGGGAGGTTAGGACAGCCTGCCCATGTACACCACCTTGAATTAAAGTCAGAGGAGAAATCCAATGACCGAGAAAGGCGGTATATAAATACTGTGTGTGTGTGTACGTGTACGTGTACGTACACACGCAAGGAGAAGTAGCCGAATGCCCACTGGAGACTGCAGTTAAAAGGCTGGACCCCAGCAAGCAGGCAAATGAAGATCTTCCCTGAAGTGTTAGGTTACCAACCAGTGCACCAAGGTACCCATTTTGGACTCGACTGCCTCCTCATGACAGCCTTCCCCCTTCTCAGGATGCTGAGCATTAATGCTCGCCCATCTTCCCCTGCCCCCAAGGCTCTCATGCTGGATCTTGCATAGGTGGGAGCAGTTGTCCAGATGCCTATCCAGCCCTCTAGCCAGGATTTGCCTTTGACTCCACCCTAGCCACAGCTTACTGGCATTTTCTTCAATGTGAATTGCAGTCAAGGGGCCTTGATCTGTATTGCAGTCAGAGGGGCTTTGGTCCAGAGAAGAGGCTCTGAACCTTTTCATCCATTGTGATTCCAATCTGGATTGAAACCCCCCTGGCTGCGTTGCTCCAGGACGAAACTCCCATTGGTGCCAAGAGTTTGGAGGGCAAAGAACAACTGATATGGTATTTGTCGTCCCCCCCCTTTGCTTTATGAGTACATGGGGGGACACTACTCTCGTTCACACACTTTTCCCTCTGAGAGGCAGCTTGAGTTTGATTCTCACAAGGTGGGGGGGATTATGAGGTGTCATCTGAACTCAGGCTATGACAGGGTTAGGTGGTCCTCCCTTGGAAGGCTGTTCCAGATGTTGGGCAACAGAATGCCTTCTCTTGGATACTTACCGAAATGTATGCCGAATGAATGGGAAACCTGCAGTAGAGGTTCAGAAGTGAAATGGAGTTCTTGGGAAGGCTTATCTGAAGGCGGGATATGGTCTGAAGGCGGGATATGGCGGGATATGGTCCATGGGATCACGAAGGGTCGGACACGACTTAACGACTGAACAACAACAACAAAAATCTGAAGGGAGGTGACTCTTCACATGTGTTTCATCCTGGGCTGCTTCAGGCTTTAAAGTTCAAAACCAGCACCTTTAATTGGACCCAGAAGCAAACTGGTAACCAGCAAAGCTGGCAAAGGAATGGTAAAAATGTGACCAGATCTAATAGTTCAAGTCAGAATCTTGGCAGCTGCATTGTGAACCAGTTGAAGCTTCTGGACTGTCTTCAAGGGCAGGCCCACATAGAGCACGTTACAATAGTCTAACCTAGAAGTGACCAGATATAATTTGACTTTCAGGGAGAGTTGAACCTATGTGGAAGAACTACCAGAGTTGACCCGACAGGAACAAGCATTATAGAAAACCTGGGGATACTTGACTGGCAAATGAGAACCGATCTTGACAGTGTAGTAAGCGAGCTTTGATAATACAAAGAAAAGGTTTTTACTGGATCATGGAGGAGAGGCTATATTACTATGGCTGTTTTTTGTTTTAATTTTTAAAAAGGCCGTCTATCTAGCTCTGTTTCTATTCGTGTTGTTTTGATCCTGTTGTAATCATTTGATATAAGGAAATCAACTGCCTGTTCCCTCTTTTGAAGCTTTTCTTTGGCTTAGTTTAATCCCCTACTGGTGTCTAACACAAGGCTTGTTACGGGGAGGAAAAACATTTCCAGATGTTGAAGTCTATCAGTAATCCCCATTCATGAAAGGTGAGGAGGCTAAATGCCGAGAGAGGTTTTCAGAAATCCTTCATGCAAAGTGCTCATAAAGGGAATGGCATATACGCTTAAAGCTCACTCCAAACCCTTTTCTGTTTCTGTGAACGGGTATGAAATGGGTATGAAATGGTGAATGAAACAGAGCATCCTGGTTGCTGACAGTCAAATAAACATCTCGCACATCCCATTTGGCACTGGGATTTCTATTTCCTTCCATTGCCACAACAAGTAGCTCTTACTGTAAATCTTTTGAGTATGTGCCCTTCTGCTGTCACCTTCCCCGAGTTTCAAATAAAAGGAACAATGTATTTACAACGTCTTCTTTTTTTGGCAATTCAGGTTCTGTTTTTTGCTTAAATCTCTGTCCATTTTGTAAGGGTTTGATTTATTTTGCAGGAGTGAACACTGCATTGTGAGGAAGAGAAGTCTGTGCCACTTGGTGATATATATATATATTTTTTGTCTTGCGAGCAGGTGACCCTATTGTTACTTTTTATTAAAATACATACCTCTGAGCTGGTGGCCTTGTTCAAAAGTCACACCTTGGAAATACAATGAGATGAATGCATTTAAGACTTTATATTCATGCAAAACCTATTAGCTCGCCCTTATATGCCATTCTTGCAGGAAAGAGCTAAAATAGCAGTAACAGCGATCGTGAGCCGACTCCATGCTTTTGTAGTTTTTAAAAATTTAGGAAATTGTTTCACAAAGTAGACAAAAATGCTGGCAACCAAGGTGTTGTTTTAATTGTTCCCTCTTTTGATGGCAAACGTAATTTATGCCGTGTTTACCTTTGTGACTCCCAGTTGTGAAATGTGACCCAGATTCCATATGCGCTCCTAAGTTTCATTAGGCAAGAATGACACACACTTATCATCAGAGTGCACTAATTAAAAGAGAAAGTGACATTTCAAAGTAATGTTGTTCCCTGGTGCTTTAATGAAACACTACCTGGCTTATTTTTGTTTTAATGAACTAAAATCCTTTGACTTCTCCATGTATGGCTGCATTTTTGACACGGGTTGTTTTTCTTTTGTTCTGTTCAGCTAACATTTAAAAGCTGCATTTATGACATGTGGCTTTGTCTTTTGTTCTATGCAGCTAACGTATTATGTATATCTTTTGCTGTCTCATCTTCTGACATAGGAACCCACCTTCTGCTGAGTCAGAACATAGGAAACGACCATCTATCGCAGTATCGCCACTGACTGGGGTCTTTGTGGGGGCTTGAATTTAGGGTTTTCTGCATGAAATGGATATACTGTAGAACTGCTCTATGCTACCTCCCCATGTAGCCTACCATGGCTACACTGGTATTTCATAAATGAAGAACTCCTGCTGATTAAGCACGTGCTAGTGTTTACCTACTTTCAGGGTATTTTTTTTAAAAAAGAAATAGGGTTATAGCACCCTAACTTTTCATCAGTGGTGACAGAACCAGGAAAGGATACCCCAGGATCACTGCTTTCCCTTGTTCCAACGACAACTACACCTTTTCTTCTTTTCTTCTTAATCCATCCCTGAAAATAGCCCTTATAGTGAAAATCTTGATAACGAATACAATTATTGCATTAATGTCAATGGGGAAAATTCATTCCAAAGCCATTCCAAGTTCACCCCCAAATCACCTTAAATGCCTAATACCATAAGGAAAAGGTTGTGTAGCATGATAGAATAAATAACATTTAATAACATTATTCAGCATTAATAAGATGTTAAATATGTTGGCCACCTAATGCGAAGAAAGGACTCTCTGGAGAAGACTCTGATGCTGGGAAAGATTGAAGGCAAAAGGAGAAGGGGAAGGCAAAGGATGAGATGGTTAGACAGCATCACCGATGCAACAAACATGAAAATGAGCGAACTCAGGAAGATAGGGCAGGACAGGAAGGCCTGGCGGGATATGGTTCATGGGATCACGAAGGGTCAGACCCGACTTAATGAACAACAACAACAAAAGTCGACGATGAGAATGTTTCAGAAGTTCTAGCATAATATAATAATAATAATAATAATAATAATAATAATAATAATAATAATAATATAATATACAGTATTTATATACTGCCTTTCTTGGTCATTGGATTTCTCCTCCGACTTTAATCCAAGGTGGTGTACATGGGCAGGCTGTCCTAACCCCCTTTGGGGTTTTTTTACAACATATATGTATAAATGTCCAGTCTTTCATGAATGACTACTTTCCAGGTGGTATCCTTTTTACAGTCTGACAATTCTGCTGACTGGCGCCTTACACACTAGACCTACGCAGCTGGAGGCTCTTATCTCTCTTCCTGGAGGCTTTCACAGCTTTTTGCCGGCGGCGTGTCTTGAACTTATCAAGTTCATCAGTCTTCGGGCTTTGAAGGCAGCAGCTCTCCCAACTGAGCCACTCTTCTGCATCACATTATGAGATTTAGCACCTCAAGCATTGGTTGCAAACTATGAGCAACTCTCTGACATTTCACCTTTTTTTCCACTTTCCCCATGATTTTTTTCATCTTCTTCTCTTCTTTTGACCCATATTCACAGTAATTTGTAGAAATATAGCACAAAAACAGATACACTGTAAAAAAGGATGTGTAATGCACGTGCCCCATTAAATTATAGTGAGAGTATGACGGGAAGATTGTAATTGGCTTTTGGGAAAGGGAGAGGTGAAACCAGTGGAGACGGTGGCTTTATGAGCCTTTGAGCCTTTTGGCAAAGGTTGAATCTATTGTGAAAGACCCAAGCTTTTTCAGTTATTTGCTTGGAATGTGTGCAAAGGCTCAGTCTCCTTTAGGTTGAATATTGGGATGCTTGTGCATTTCTAAAGACAAGTGTCAAAAATCAGACCCTAGATTCCTAGCGTGTGGTGTAAAGAGAACAGATTCTCCATGAAGGGCTGAAAAACAAGAAGCTGCAAGAGGAACATGAAGAAAATTCAGAAGCAAAGTCAGGAGATGGTTGCATGAGCTTCCATGTTACTTCAGGTTTGGCACAAGGGCACTGCAGTGCTTTGGAGTTGAACAGGACACTGTAGGGGAAATGGTGGGCCGAGTCAGGTCTCTTGGAAGTGTGAACTATTTCTTCACTTGCCCAAAGAAACGTGTCTCAGAAAGAATCATCCACTTCTTGTCCCTTTCATCTCATTCTCTTCTCCTCTGTCCTCCTCCTTCATTCAAGTGGGAGGGAAAATGAGAAGGAGATCCAGCAGGACTCTCTTTTGTTCTTAGAATGGGGACAATGGCAGTGCACCATGGGAGGAGGCAGAGGTTGTCTGACTCATCCCATCTTATTTGGCCTGTTGACTACCTGTTAAATGAAAAAGACTCTACATTCTATATCTGCATACATAGTTGATTTTTCATGAAAACAGTTTAGGTAGATGAGAGAGGAAAATGAATTCCTCAGGGAGCCAAGAAATGTTGTAGTTAATAAAAACCCACCATGGAATTGTCACTGAAAATGGCAATCTGTTGTTGAATTTTTACCTTGCCCTCCGTACAATGTAGCGCAATATACCATATGACCTGTTGTCATGACACCGACTATCCCACCCCACGCATAGCAGAAAATGTTGAATGGTGGCATGGAAGTGCACAGCATAATGACACGAGAGGACACAAAATATGTTGTGTCGGCGATTGCTGGGGGGGGGGAGGAAGAGGAATTGGGGCTGCCATTTCCAGTGTTTGGAACTTTCAGAAGGGCAACCATGTTTAGTCTGTTGTAGCAAAAACAACAAGGAGTCTTGTAGTCCCAAAGACAAACCAATTTATTTCAGCATAGGCTTTCATGGACTTCATCAGATGCATGCATTTTGCTTTGTGCATCTGATGAAATGAACAGTACTTCATGGACGTTTGTGCTGAATTAAATTGGTTAGTCTTAAGGATGTTTCAAGATTCCTTGTCGTTTTGTTTGGATTCATTCCCCCCCCCCCATGTGTTGTTCTGCCATACATTAAATCTTCAAATATTTAGCGATGAGACTGCTGAGCATGAGCTTCACAGATCGTCAATTACTGACTTTCAAACTGCATTAAGGAAAAGAATCGCCGTAAAAAGTTGTCATCGAGTCAAACAGCTAATTCCATAAAGGAGGCATTAGTGCATTTTAGCTGCAAAACCTAATTTCCTTTAGTGTTGGAGATGCTTATATGTTCACAAAGGTGCATGCCGAAGACTTCCAGAAATTAAAGCATAGGTAGGTATGTTTTCCTTTTTTGTTTTTAGATCAATACCCTTTATCTAAATATGCCCTGGCCTTTGAGACATCAAGGATATTGTTTATTCAATGTCGTGAATGAACATGATGTTTGGAAGGAATTGTAGATTAGTGGGATTCAGAATGATGCCTTTGATAAGATATAGTAGCATCTCAGCTGACTCCTTCTATTAGGGGTACGAAATTTTTGTTATCCACTGCAGATTTTAAACATTGATTCCATTAAGGCAATGGGCATCTTCATAAGCAAATAATTTGTGAGTCGATGTAATTGGGCCAGAATAAAGCTTGCCAATGTCTCACATTTATTCTTGAGTAAAGGAAGTGCATGTCTGGAGTAAATTGACGCTACCAATATAGAACTTGTAAATTCTTTGCAGTAAAATATATATTTTTTGCCTAGAAACAAATTACTGTTTTTTTTTCCTGCTCACAGCTTGCTGTTTTTCTTCCAATACTAGGAACTTTGCTTATAATAAAATGTTGATTGTCATTTAACCATTTGCAGTTTTATCTAAAGGCCAATCTACACTGCACTGCGTCGGGCGCTTTGCGGAGATTTCTGTAGTCTTGCGTAACTCCCGATGCTACGCCATGTGCACTGCGTCAAACATGATTCCGACCATGTTTTGAGGGGTAGCTTCGCCAAACGCAATGCAGCCACCAATCGGATGAGAGGGAAGGATGAGAGTGCCAATCACAGCTGCGCTTACATAGGAAGGCGGGACAACAGACACTGGTGCAAGACGACTCCACGCTAGACGCTAGACGCAGCTGGACACAGTGCAGTGTAGATCGGCCTTAATGCAAGCAGAGAACTAGCAAGCAGAGAAAGTGATTGCAATAGCAACAATGCTATCAATTCAAAATGTAAAAATGTTACCATATCATTGTTAACTTGTCTTGTTGTGTTTTGACAAAGCCTCCTTATGCAATGGAATTGTTGTTGCACTTCCAATATAAAAACGTTGCATTCGATTTACATCACTTCCAATATGTTAGTGACCAGTACTTTAGAAATACAAAATGATATTTACCGTATATTCTTGCATATAAGACAATATCGCATATAAGATGAGGGGCAGATTTTGAACCCCAAATCCTGACACTTGCTATGACCCGTCGATAAGTCGAGGTTAAAACTTAAGGATTTGCGGAATTCTTTGAATTAGATAATATGGTCTGATTTTTCCCAATGACTGGAGGCTGGAGGGTTGGAGGAGGGTGTGTGAAGACTGGAAAGGGACTGGAGGCTCAGAGGGAGCAGCTTTGCCACACAGCCACTCTATTTTAAAGATCCATGCTTCCTCTCGGGGGGCCTCTCGGCTGCCATTTGCAAAAAATCACTCTGGGAGCTGCATTTTAAAAATCCTCCCTCCCTCGCACACAAGCATGCATGTCTTCCTTTTAAAAATACTGTATCTCCATGCCACTTGCAAACCAGCAATAACAGCCAGCCAGAAAGACCACACACACAGACACACACAGACACACAGAAAGAGAGAGAGAGAGCGCTCCCCTCCAGCAACATGCACAAATTAATAACTCTTTGAAGAAGCCCCCCCCCCCCCGCGACTCTTCCCATTACCTTTGTTGTGTTTCAACTGAAGCCTGTGTCTTGCTTTTATAAAACATCTGCTTCTATGCTGGGAAGCAGACAAGCCGACTGCATGGTAGAGAGGCTCAGCCTAATTAACAGGAAGCAGGAACTGGAACTGCGTCCTGTTAATTGCCGAGTCTCTCTGCCGTCCAGTCAGCTTGTCTGCTTCTGAGCTACTGTAATTAAAGCATAGAAGCAGACATTTTGTAAAAGAAAGACACGGGCTTGAATTAAAACACAAGAAAGGTAATGAGCGGGGCAAGGGGGATACAGTGAAACGAGAATGTGCATTGACCTTTTGTTAAGACGAGGCTGCTTTTCCAGGCCTTTTTTGGCCGAAATTTCTCGCCTTATATGCGAGTGTATATGGTAGTATGGCTAATAACAAGTTTTTGGACTGCAAGTGCAGGGGAAGAAGAATACAAGGCCTAAGAAACAGCAGGTCAGGGGGCAAAACTGTTTTCAGCCCAAGACCTCGTGGAGCCTGAGGCAGCATGCTGTGCTGCCCCCTGACATGATTATGTGCCAGCTTCTGCCCTCTGAAGCTCACTGTTTTCCTCTCCTCCACACTCGGTGCCCCCCAACAGTTTGCTGCCTGAGGCGGCTGCTTCAGTTGGCTTCCTAGATGTGCCGGCCCTGGTCCAAGCTGTACTCTTTCTGACTACAGCAGAAGGTTTTGCATTGCTGAATATTTGCTTATATAAAAACACGGTTCCTGCACATTTAGAAGGCTAGACTAGAACTCTCTTCTCTGGTATCTAGCTTGATCTGTGCAGAGAGTTACGTATTCAGTTATGCACTTTCATCACCTGATTTGCTGGTTGTGTAAGCTTAAGCCTATGCCTGGCTTCCTTTCAAGTGTTCCTGTTAGTTAAGTTAATTTGTGAATCCTTTAGCTGTCCTTATATTAGTCACTGCTTTGTGCTGTCCTTGGGCCTTCCACATGGTTAGTCAATCAGTGATTTCGCAGCTGTTTTTCTAGCTGAATGCGGATGCTCTTGCATACCTAACTGCATTATTAAATGAATTTGATGGGGTACAAAAGTAAGTCCTGATTATGGGATATATAAAAATAGGATTTCTTATCCTACAGTTAGGCTGCTCATGCAGCACTTCTCAAGCTTTACCCAGCGTGTAATTCATCTGTGGAACTCCTTGCCACAGGAAGTGGTGATGGCACCTGGCCTAGATGCCTTTAACAGAGGTTTGGACAGATTCATGGAGGAAAAGACCATCACAGGTTACAAGCCATAAGCAACCTACTGGCTTTGGAAGTAGGTTTTCTCTGTGCCGGGTGCAAGGGAGTGGCAGCAGGAAATGGTTATCTTGTTGGCTGTGTGCTCCCTGAGGCATCTGGTGGGGCCACTGTGTGATACAAGAAGCTGGACTAGATGGGCTTTTGGCCTGATCCAGCGGGGCTCTTCTTATGTTCTTATGTTCTTAAACTGTGGGCCTGATGTCTGGTGGGTCACCAGTTGGGCCCTCCCCCCTTGTGGCCGGTTGGCTCCAAATTGTATCCCTCTGGACACAATTGGAGGTCGCTCCTGGACTGCTCCAGGCCTCCATTGGCCTCTTCGAGCCTCAGAAGGCCTCTGGAAGCAACTGGAAAGTGACGTCTGGTTTACTTCCAGGTTTGCAGAAGTTGCTTCCAGAGGCCCTCTGAGGCCTGCAGTGGCCCACCGGAGGCCCACCACAGGAGAATGAGGTGGGTCGTGGCGCCCTCTGCCGGGAGCAGGTGGGTTGCAGCAGGTGGGAGTTTGAGAACTGCTGCCCTTCAGTATCATAGGGCTAGAATTCAGCGGTTCCCAAACTGGGGGGCGCGGCTCCCAGGGGAGCCGCAGAAACCAGCCAGGGGAACCGCGGAGTGCCACGGAATCCTCTCGGAAAACAGTGCAATGCCAATTGGCACAGGCATCAACATAATGTAATGGGGAGCCACGGCCAATGGTCACCAATGGCCAAGGGAGCCGCAGGTCGAAAACATTTGGGAAACACTGGGCTAGATGATCACTAAGATTTTTGGAGGAGTTATAATTATAACAGGGTTAAGTATGCAATAAAGACTCACAGAGCAATCAGCACCAAACTAGCACATATGAAACCAATATTTTCTTGCCTTGCTATAATATTTTATGTGTTCAAATCCAAGCTCAAGCTACTCCCTCTCAGCTCAAGCTTCTCTGTTGCAATACGGGAATAATAATATTTACTGTGCAGAGTTTTTGTACAGCTAATACATGTTTTGGGCACACAGAAGGCATTATATGAAAGTTAAGTATTATTATGATTAAGTGGAATGCCTTGTTCTCCCTCTATGCTAGCTTTGATCGTTGGCTTTAGTGCCGTCCCAGAGGTTGCAGTACAAGACCAGACCCTGTAAGGTTTTTGGAATGAAGGGAGGGCTGAACAAGATCATCGTTCTTTGCAAGCCATCATGGGAACTTGATCGCTATGGGTGCTCTTCTCCTTAGCCTGGGACAAACACTTTCAGTGGCTTTGAGATGGGGCTATATGTGGGGATTGCAAAGGAATCATGGGGTATGGAATGACGAGGAAGGGCAAAAGCAGGCAAATCTCATCCTGCCCCTTCATCCTTGTGATTTCTTCATGGGTCACTAGTCATAATTGCTAAAAGTGTCCATGATCTTTTCTCTGGCAAGTACTAAATGGTGTAGTGGTTTGGGAATCTGAGCTCCTTGGAGGAAGGGTGGTATAAAAATGTGAAAAAATAAATAAATAATAAAATAAATGAACAATTGAATAAAGAGATGCTGGGTATCTTAGCTGTGTGGAGTTTATCACAAATTGATAGTTGTGTGAATGCCGCATTTTAAAAAAAATTGTCATCGGTGCTAGAAACCTCACGCTTCTTTTTCAAACTATGGGGAGTCCTATTATTTTCCTCTGAAGTTTCTTTGCAAAATGCAAATCATCCTGGACAGGCTAGGAGTCTTAAGTAGAAGGGTGTGTGGAGAGAGGCTGCTTAGTTTCTTCCCTTCCAGCTGTTGTTCAGTTCAAAAATTGCCCTCCCCACTTTGCTTTTTCACCTACAAGGGTAACGATACAGGGTCCCCATGTCTTCCTTGTCTCTGTGGGTGAAAAAGCAACTTGCAAAGGGCAGTTTTTGAACTGAAAAAGGGCTAAAAGGGGAAAGAGGTTCTCTCCATTTGTCATTTTTTTTCTGCTTAAATAGAGCCTATCCAGGATGCCTTGGGTTTAAAAAAACATATATAGCAGAATTTTTTTCGACAAGAACTTTTTTCTTACTACATGTAATGTACAGTTTGAGCCTAAATCTCTGTGGCCAAGTCTTAACCCAGCTAGCGTCCTGCCCTGCCCCACTGGTTACATTGGTAGTGTACGTTGGATAGGATTGCGCCGTTAGTAATGTTGTTCCTCCTCCATTTCTTGAAACTTGTCTTAGTGCGATAATGTGTACTGCAGAGTAGAATAGTTGAAATACTGTCATGGTAACTGTTGCTTGTATTTCATACCTTTATTACCAGGTAGAATAGATAAAGAGAGGGCAGAAACTTTTGCCTACTTGTACAGATTTTGCTCAAAAGTCTTCCTTCGTTTTTCCTTTTGAAACCAACCCTGTACCCATTGAAATAACAGCGCTTAGCCAAAGGTTCTCTCCTTTTCTTATGAATCATTCCCCATTAAATTACTTTCCATTCTGTTGCCAAATGTCAGGTCTTTAAAATGTACTGCAGGAACGCCAGATTAGATATTTTATATGAAAGAGTGTAATGTATTTTGGGAATGAAGTAGCCCTTGCAATTGTATCATGGGCTATGAAGTCTGCTTAGTGCTCTGCAGCTCTTGATGTGAAATTTGGGTTCAGCAACAGCAGGTAGTCTATCTACTTAAAAGAACAGGTATCTGATTTGGGGAAGTAGGAAAAGATAAGGAAAAAAGCACAAAGTGCTAAAAATGGTAGAAAAAATAGCTGTGTGTCAAACTTGCACTGAAATCAGTGGGATTCAGCGATTGCTTCTCTCTGTCGGATATGATTCCTGTACCGCTGCTGCTAGACAAAGCGGGACCATGGTGAAGGTCAGTCTGTAGTCAGCAAGCGCCGATTTCCTGGTTACTCAGATCTGACATGAAAGCTCTTCTAGGGGGTTAGGGAGTGATCAGCTGACTCCCTCTAGCCTGTTGGTTTCAGGGGGCTTCTATGGCTGGTATAGTTAGTCTCCCTGCAGGTGATTTATTAATTTATTTGAAAGATTTCTGTTGGCCAGAGCTGTGAGCCTGTGCGGTTGCACACAGGCTGAGCTCTCAGCTGACTCCTTCAGGTCGCCATTTCAGTGCCTGCTGTATTGAAAGTCCTGACACTTCCTCCCATAGTATTTGGTTGGAAACTATGGCTCTGCTTTGCTCAGTGATTGCTGATAACTCAGCCGAGTTCAAAAGAATTGATCTGTGCCATCTTGATTGGAAGGATGGCTGTCTGGGGAAGTGCCAGTCTCAGTGGTTTTTTTTTTTTTAATGCTTTCAGTAATGGCTCATTCATTGAGAAGTATGCTATGGGAGATTCATGCGTTTTCCAGGTGATTGGCTTGCTTGGTGTGGATGGCATGATCTTAATGCTACTTGGTTGGGCCATAATTTCTGGGCCTTCATACTTAAACGTACAGCCACCTGCGTCTATGATGATAGCACATTGATGCCTTTTCTTCAGATTGTGATATCTGGATAACTGTGATGAGTGATGAAAGTGGCTGCATTCAGAAATAATGTGGAACTGTGGTTTGGTGTTACGTGCATGAGCAGAATTGAGCTTGCATGCTTCCTCCACCCGAGAGGGGAAGATAATAGGAGCTTCCATTTCTGGTTTGCAGCAGACCCGGGAAACTATCAGCCCAATCCTAACCAAGTTTCCAGAACTGATGCAGCTGCAATGCAGCCTCGAGGTAAGGGAACAAAGTCCTCTTACCTTGAGGAGGCATCTGTGACTTTCAGCTTAACGATGAAAACATAGGTACAGCATTTTGCTAGCACTTTGCACCTGTCCGTTCCTGCCCACCTGTATCCTCTCTGTGTCAGTGCCCACATCGCTTTTCCAACTCGTCTGCATTTAACTGGTGTTCTCATTCAGTTGTGCAGGTTGGTGGTTCTAAGAGAGTTCCTTTTTTGTGGTTCCCAGTCATCCTTGAGCTTCAGATTTGTGTGTGTGTATTGCAGCATTGTGCAAAGTGTTTTCATCAGATGACTGAGGGTTTGCTTATACTCTTTGTGAATGCCTGAGTAACTGAGTGATGAGGTGCAGAAATGTGAGGATGAAAAAGGGGGAAAACAAACGAGAGTTTAGATGGTGCTTTTTAGCGACATTAATGGGGCTTAACATATTTTATTTATCTTATTGCATTAGCATATGCCTTAGCACTTTAATATGCACCCAATAGCTTAGGAAGCTGTTGAGCTTACTACTTATAAAAACTGTTTTCTTCAAAATAACACATTTCCAACCACAATACTTAACACTGTAAAAATATCTTTGCTCCTCTGTTTGTCTCAAAGCACTTTGCAGATATGAATGAATTAAGCCTGGCTACGAAGGGGCCGTTACCCTGTTTTTGCAGAGCACATGTAGGTTAATTGTCTTTCCAAGGTCCCATAGGAAGCCTGTGACAGAACTAGAAATAGAAACCATAAGTAAGGTGACAGTCTTACTTATAGCCAGTGGCATCTATTTTAATCACGTAAGTGCCAGAATGCAGACTAGGGGATGCGTAAGGTTCCCCAACAGCCACGAAACCAGGATATTACCCTACATTTTGTTTCACCCTATCTTGAAACTTGCTCACTAGTATGTCTTTGCTATGTAAACTGCTTTATGAGCTTTTTTTTGTTGAAAAGCAGTACACTGGGTCCCTGAGTTACAGACAACCAGTGTGCTGCTTTTGCACAGGCAAAGAAGCTCTGAACCAGCAAGAGCCGGCTGCTTCGATTTCTGGACGAACCTCCGGAACAGAATCGGTACATATCTCGGAGACTTACAGTGCAATCCTATCCGATTTACACCACCGGTGTAACCAGCGGTGCAGCGAAAACAGGAGGCCCCAGAATGGAAAGGGGATTCAAATCCCCTTTGAATCCCCCTTTGGAGAGGATTTGAATCCCCTTTCCATTCTGGGGCCTCCCGTTCTCGCTGCACTGCTGGTTACACCGGTGGTGTAAGTTGCATAGGATTGCGCTGTTAATGTATGTAACTATTTTTAAAAATAATGTAGTAACTGTTAAAAACACACATCTGTGTGTAACATGAATAATATGGTGTTTGCTGCTGCCAGAGGTGTACGGGGAGGTGATGCCAGATGTGATGGGAAATCTTCATAAGGTGAGCCATCATTTTCCTGGAGGCTGTTAACGTGAGACCTGCCTCAAAGCCAGCAGCTGCCAGAACATCTGGGCTTGTAGGAAGACTGTTGCTATCCCATCCCGCTAGCTCTTGCTAGTGCTTGGAGCTGCTATGTGAGAAGAAGAGGTGGCAGCCGCCAGGGTCCACTGTGACATTGTGGAGAAAAACGGCATATCTGTTGTCGTTTTTAATTATATGTAAACTATTTTGGGAGGCTTCGGCCTGAAAGGTGGTGTACAACGAAATAAATAGACACTATGATGGGCCGCTGTCACAAAGCTTGAGACACCTTAGGTTTGGCAGTCACAATGTTTGTGTGTGTGTGTTTTTATCTTTTTGTATTAATGGATTGTGTGTATCTGGCTAGGGCATGACTGCCCAGTGGATCTGTGTAATTTGCCGACTTTCTGTGTCAGTTTTGCCATGGCAAAACCTTGTCTCTCCTCTTTGGCAATGAGTCTTTTTTCATATATTCAGACCAGCAGTTGGGAGCGTTTTGCCTTCAATTCATTGGATACATCCAGATGAGTGGAATTAACCACTTATTGCAACAGCGTCCTCATTTGCAAGATGGGACTAATATCCATAAAACGTTTGTGGGTTCCTGGATGAAGAACCACATATAATACAAAGCCTTGTTTTTAATGGTAGAAAACTTTGGGAGATTTTCGCAAAGGAATTAATTTATATTCTTTGCTATTAAAACTCAGTTTGGTAAATCCAAGTTAAATGCAGTTCGGTGTAATGAGTGATGCTGGGATTATGATTCATCACTCATTTTCCTAATTAGCGGCACTTGACTTTTTACACCAAAATGCCTGATTTGAAAACTGATCTTTTTTTTTTTTTTTGCAATTAAATAAAATGATGTTTCAGGGCCTGAAGTTATCACATTAAATAGAATGCCATTCAGTTTCCCTTCCTGATTGCCCATTAGCAGGAACACAACACCAGTGTGTAGGACAGAGAACCTGCTGTTTTTATTTTCCCAGGAGCACATCTGTTGTGACTGAGACTTTTGAAAAGCATGTAAGATCAAAAAAAAATTATGCCAGTAAAATGATCTTTTATGATCATATGATATTGTTGTTTTGGTTTTAATGTACCTGTTATTGTTATGTTATTGTAATGCATTGTTTTATATAGCTTTTTTAGTATTTTAAATTATGCTTTTATTATGTTTGCCATTTTGTAGGCACAAATGTGCCTTGGGCATTTGCCTCGGCATAGGAGAAGGCGGGGTATATTTTTTAAATAAATAATAAATAAATTTTGAGCTATGGAAAAGCAGCATACAAATATTTTAAATAAATAAATAAATGTGTATGAACTGCCACTAGTTTAGGGCATCTACTGTAGACCTAGGTGTTGTGTGGGAAACAGGATGTTGTTATAATGTGAATGTGGAGAGTATGCGTGAAGAAGTCCTTTCAGTGGAAAACTGGTGGGAAAGACAGGCAGTGTCCACTGGCGTCACTACAGGGGGGGGCGGAGCTGTAAGTTCTTCCGTGATCGGAGCCTCCGTTACACGGAAGAACGAAGCGCCCCGCCCCCGCGCCTTCCGACCCATTCAAAGCGGTGAAAACAACGCTCATTCACCGCTTTGACTGGGTCGGAAGGCGCGGGGGCGGGGCGCTTTGTTCTTCCGTGTAACGGAGGCTCCGATCACGGAAGAACTTACAGCTCCGCCCCCCCTGTAGTGACGCCAGTGGCAGTGTCTGTCCCTTCACTGTCCTGTTCTTGCCTGTGCTGTTGGTACCTCAGCATCCTGACTTACGGCGCAATCCTCTCTAAGTATAGAGTGGCGGAGCGCGCGCTCCTCCACTCTAAGTCGTCACAAATGTGCCGTAAAGCATGTTTACGACTCGGGAGTAAGGGCCGTCGGCGCGGAGGCCAGCAGCCCTCACTCTGCTGCCCTCCAGACTCCGCGGCCACCGGTGAAGGTAAGTCTTGCACCGGTCAGATTGAGGGTGAGCAGGGGCAGTCGGGGTGGTGGTGGTGACCATTGGCCGGCCTGGGCTAGGAGAGGGCAGGGATATCCGTGGCGTGCTTCACCAATATCCTAGGCCCTTTCCCAGCAAGGTTCGGTCTTACTCCACTACCTTGGATGCACGCCCATAGGCCCCGGGCAGCCCTACACTTGGGGAAGGGAACGATTGTCCTCTTCTCCCAAGGTGTTTCTGGGTTGTGCCGGCGCAGCCCGAGAATGGGCTTAGAATACAGCAGCTGGCCCTTTAGACCGGCTGTGTATCCTTACACAGGATTGCGCTGCCCACTAGCAAGGTTGGGAAGCTGTCCAGCAGCGTTGTCAATTAGCAGAGGAACTCTACAGCTACGGAGATACAGGAAGCTAAGCAAGTTTAAGTGTTGCATCACCTACTGCAGGGCACCAAGCTTTATAGCTGCTCTGCAGCAGGGTCTTGGGAGGATTTATCAGTGCCTGCTAGCTCAACACCTGTCCTCTTTTAAGGAGGAATTCTGATCCAGTTCTGGGCTGGTCCTGTCAAGAAGGTGGTGGAACAAGATTTTTTTTGCTCACCAATTTTGAACTGTAAATTCCCCACCCTAGCTAATGTTCATTGATGTTTTTTCTCCTCCTTCCCAACTCATAGGAAGCCTTCATGATGGAAAACAGTGTAGGAGAGAAGTGTATGATGCATTTAATTTTTTTATTATTATTGTTGCAAGCCAGCTTGTGGGCTGCGTTGGGTGGAAGGGCAGAGCCAAAACGAGGAAAAATAGATGATGATGATGATGATGATGATAGCATGTGAAGCTGTACAGACCACTGGTCCATCTAGTCCAGTAATATCCAACCTTCTTTACAGATGGTAGAAGAAAGAAGTATCCCCTGACAATTAAGTCCAGTCGTGTCCGACTCTAGGGTGTGGTGCTCATCTCCATTTCAAAGCCAAAGAGCCAGCGTTGTCCGAAGGTGCCTCCGTGGTCATGTGGCCGGCATGACTCTCCTTGCCGCAGCGCGTAGCATGCAGCTGGTACACGGAGCGCTGTTTACCTTCCCGCAAGCGGTACCTATTTATCTACTCGCATTGACATGCTTTGGAACTGCTAGGTTGGCAGGAGCTGGCCAAGCAACGAGCGCTCACCCCGTCGCAGGAATCGAACTGCCGACCTTTCGATCGACAGCTTATGGTTCAGTGGTTTAACCCGCCGCGCCACCCGCTGGCCTAGAAGAAAGAAAGACTGGTTTAAAAGCCATGATGAGAAAAAAAATTCTTACAGAGTAAAAAACCAAGCACCGGTGTAAACCAGGACTAGGTTCATACAAATAAAATTTTTAATTGAACCTAGTCCGGGTTTATACCGGTGCTTGGTTTTTTACTTTGTAAGAATTTTTTCTCATCATGGCTTTTAAACCCATCTTTCTTTCTTATACCATTGTCGCTGGCCATGAAAGCCTCAACTCGTATCTTCTTTACAGAGTTTCAATAAGATTGAACCTGGAGCTTTGGTTCCTCCCTTTTAAGGGTAAAAAAAGTGTTCTCTTCCCTTCCTGCAGTGCTTTCTGATGGTAATTTTGATCATTATGTCATGTGGGAATGAACTCCTTCAATGCTGCTGATTCTCAGAGAAAGTGATTTGATAATTCCATGTGGAAAGCTGGCTACCAAAGTTATGCTACAACTAGAAATGAAATCTGCACCAACTTCATAATATTTGAATTGGGCGTAAGCACTGTACTGCAGCACCTGGGAGAGAGAGGATTGGAATGTTGCCTTGGGGCCTGAATTGAGATATTGGTGAAAAGGAGTATGGGCAGAATCTTGCCCTACCCATGACAACTGTCTGCACTTCTCCGGGTAAGCTCATCTCAATGCTTTAGAGCCGTGAGCAGAAAGAGCTGTTGCTATATATGAGAACAGGAGATTCAAAACAGTTTGCCATGCAGTACTGAAATTTATTATTCCTAACATTGACTCATGCATTAGGTTTGCAAGGTCATTTACGCTAGTACAAAAGTGCACCATTCCTGTGACCGAAAGCTGTGCTGATGCCTTCCTTTTCTAACCCCCTGTCCCTGTTCCTCCCTCCATCCTTAGCTTGCTATAGTTCTCTCTTGGCCTCCTAGCTCATGTGTGGTGGCTTTTTGCACCAAGAATTATGTTTCCGTAATAATGAAAATAGAATTTTATGACATTATGCTGTGGAAGATTCCACACATGCTGCTACTTCCTTCGTTTTGAGAGGTTTTTTTGAGTTTTGGGGGAGCATTGGAGGTACGTGGAAGTGGCTGGTTTGGCTCGCCTTGAATTATCAAGTGGCTCGCCAAAAGTGGCTCGCCTTGAATTATCAAGAGTGAGCAAAATTGAAACTTTGTGCCAACGTGGTACAATGTCCTCCTTAACTACAACATGTTTATCTTATAAGTTCAGTGACAGGCTTCAGAAAGAAGACGCCTGCTCACTTGGAAGAACTCAATGTAACCTAAATGAGGTAGTTCTTTGCTCTCTATTGATTTTATAGCTGTCGTGAAGTAGCATCCGATTCAGTGAGTGAAGACCAGTGTACAGTGGGAATGTCCATTTGGCAACAGTGAGAGCACCTGTCTTCGTGCTTCTTTGGGCCAAATGGCACATGGTGTTAACTATGCTGTTGAGTCCTGTGCTTGGAATTCTTTTCATGTGTTTGTTCTTAAAACAGTATCAGCCACAGTGGCCCCGATCTAGCTTGTGACCATGATGCAGAGCGAAGAAAGGGTTAACTTGCCATTTTCTTGCTATAAATCACTCCCTCCCCCCCCCCCACTGCTGTTTGCTGGAGTAACAGCTTTAGGTGTAAATAGTCATGGAGGGAGGAAGAACTTCAGTGGGATTGAATACTGTGTTTGTTACCTATCGTTGGGCTTGTTTTCTTCCAGGGTTGCCAGCAGGACTCAGTCGCACATCCTGTTAGTTACATGCAATGCGGTACTTATTAAGCACTTTGCATCTTGGAAAAGCAATTTGTAAAATAACAGTGCTCATCGGCGTCATCATGTTACAATCACATCGACACATTTCAAAACAAATCTTTGCTTTTGGGAAAAACACTTTGAGAGAAGCTGTGCTTCCTTGGGATTAGGGCTTGATTTTTCTTTCAAACTGTAGGCTGGTGTGACTCTGCAAGCTTAAATACTGTATAGCCTCACTTGGCTAGACAGTCCAGAGACAATACTGGTTTCAGAAGACTCTGGGGTACTGGGTGATCTGGGAAGATTTGATTCCAAATAGGAAAAGGAGTCGTAGACCTGCCATAAGACATGGCCTTCTAAGCCCCTCCACTAAAGGGAATGTGTACTATGGAGCAGCAATACAATAGGCCGTAGTGCTGAGATACTAACTGCACAATTCTATACACTTAAGAATGGGTCCCGTTGAACACAGTGAGACTACTTAGTGAACTTGCATAGGATTGGACTGTAAGCTGTCAGTCAAGAATCTCCCAGTTTGAGTTCAGCCTTTCTGTTGAACTCACCAGGTGGCCTTGGGCAAGCAGCTCCTGCTCAACCTCAGCTTACCAAGCTGCTATGTGGGCATAATACTTACCTTACAGGGTTGTTTACGGACAACATTGACCCATGAGGTGGCTTACATTTGGTTTGCAACTTAATACACATTTTCCTCCCTCTTCTCCCCACAGAGCAAAACGATGGATCTTTGTGAGGGGGGAGGGGCACAGTCAGCTTTTAAAGTTGCGGCAGGAAGTGGTGGTGTATAGTGGCCTTTGCCCTGCTGACTGACCAGCCTTCGTTCCTTTCCTGGTGTGGTCAAACTTGATCAGATGAGTGTTTTGTGACAACCACATCATAGTCACATGATCAAAGTGTGCCACTGCTGTATAGGTGAAGTTAGTGTCCAAAAGTGGATGGGGCAGAGAGGACCTGTGGTTTGTTGGTTGGATAAGAGCACATGCGACAACTTGAGAAAATGACCATGTACCGTAATGCAGATCATAATATGTAGGTTTTTCTTGGTTTGACTACATGCTGTTGCACCTATGCTAGGCTTACCAGATCGTCAACCGGGACGGAGCGATCGCCCCTTAAGGGGGAGGAGCATGGGCGGGGCCGGGAACCCAGTGTTCCCGGCCCCGCCTACGCTCCTCCCCCTTAAGGGGCGATCGCTCCGTCCCGGTTGACGATCTGGTAAGCCTAACCTAAGCTACCCACAGTGGTTTTGTTCATCCTGGATTTTTATGTAAGAAAGCAAATGTACAAAAAATAAACCACTACTATAGACTAATTTGCAGTTTTGTGAAAGGAGCAGCTTCAAAGGCACTTGAGGAAGCAGGCATCATGAAATTATCATAGTGATATCTCTGATGCATGATCATTATTACACGAATGATACCTTGCATTCAGCAATGTCGGTGGGAGTCAGGCCTCTGGTTTTGAACAGAGGCTGGGGGAGAGACGTCAGAAGATAAAGTATGCATACTGGCACATAGAAAGACTTTCAGTAGCCAGAGTACAAATAACCTATGCTGCTGGCTTTGCAGGAAGGGCAAGAGAACATAGAAATATTATCAGGGGCCTCTTCTCATGCCAAAAGAAGTTTGAAATATAATATATATACTGTATTCAGTTGGTTTACTGGCAAACTCATAGTAACTATCTAAAGAACATGCATCTTGCCAATACCTTTCTGTTTTTAGATACAAGTGAACAGACTGAAATAACTAAAAGTGAGACCCGGGTGCAGAGTTGTTGCTTAGCAGATTGTGATTCCTTTATCATGCTAATGTGTTTTCTGAGCCCTTTGAGTGCTATAAGAGTGTCTGGAAATGTAATCTTTAGGCAAGGTTGCTTCGTTAATGACTGTTTTTATAGCTGAAGAACTAGCTGGGAGGAAAGAGAATATCCCCATACATACAGAGTGCTTGCTGTATCAAAGTCAATTTCCTTGACTTCTAGGAATTGCACAGTTCAGTAACAAGTCACGAGGTCATACATCTTGTAATTGTATAGTGTAGTGATTGAGGCCTATTAGAGCTCGAGGGTTTCATAACTTGCTTTACAATAAGATTGTGGTAGGAACTGGGGGGAAAAATAATCTAGCTGCAGACCCAAGGTAATCTTGTGGAGATGAAGGTTTCGTTAAACAACCAAACACAATCAGATGGCAAGAGTGAGGGCAATTCATCACTACAACAGCCTATCTTGGGGTGTGGTAGATTTTCTTTATTGCTTGAAGCCTTTTAAAATTAAGAATTGAGTTCTTCCTCTGGTCCAAACATATTGGTTCAGTGCCAGTGTTGTGGAATGAGTTTCTGTTGCCTGTTGATATTTGGGGGCTCAATGGGATAATCCCAAGTTAATCAACCACATCATTGCAGGGAACCAGACTGGGAAAAGCAAAACCATATTTTGTCTTGAGCTGATGGAAGGAGCAGTTGTTCTCCCTATTGCATTCCAAAATAAATAAAAAAAGATCAGCTTGTTTCCCTTTCAGTCATCTTTTTACTTTTTACCTTTTACAGTTCCTTCAACCTGCTTAATTCGACTGTCTCTGTGCCGGTATAGTTTGAGGCTTTCCCTATATGATTGTTTAATGATCTTTACAGCTCTACTCTAAATACTTAGGATAAATCACCAAGAAATTTGACCAGAATCCTGGATCCTATGCAACTAGCTCACTGACAACATAGAAATAGATACACTTGCTTGCAGGTTTAAGAGAGACATGAAAGATCCCTTTCAAGCAGTGTTTCTACTGAAAAGCCTCCAGATCCCTTATTATATAGAGAGCATGGGGAAAACTGTCTTAGGAATCTAAGATGCAGGGCCCAATCCTATCCAACTTTCCAGCACTGATGCAGCCATGTCAATGGGGCATGCACTGCATCCTTCCATGGGGGAGCAGTCACGGAGGCCTCCTCAAGGTAAGGGGACATTTGTTCCCTTACCTCGGGGTTGCATCGGCACTGGAAAGTTGGATAGGATTGGGCCCGCAATCTGGCAGCCAGTCTGACGGCATCTTAGCTCCCTGGGAAACCAGGGGATCCCTAGGTAATCAACAGATGGCCAAAAGGTCTATCCATCAGTGACTGCCAATACATAGTTATTCTTGCACTGACTTGCTCCTTCTGTCAGCACTTCCGCTATTCTTTCTTGTTTAGTGGCAGCAACATCAAAGCTGGGACTATTTTAAATTACTGCTCTGCCAATGAGTGCAGGCAGTTATATCAGTCATGTATTGTACTGTATATTGCGTTGTGGTCAAATGTTGTAGCAAGTTTTGTGGCAGTGAAAAAGAGCAGGCCAGAAGAGGAAAAACTGTTTTAGGTAAAAGAGAACAAATCTGCGTATGTAATCGTTTCATGTAAAAATGTGGTGTTCATATATTCTTCCATAATAACAGGACACCTTATTAGGCTTGCAGCTGTAGAAAAAGTTTGTCCTGTATCTGAATCTTATCAGTTTCGTAGACGATGGCACTGTGGTTTTTGGTGTTCGTTTTATTCCCCAAATTGTCGTGGTGTAGCTGCTGCATGGACTTGTTCGTTCTGGGTGTCTGTTCTTAATTCAGTGTATATATAATATGAAGAAAAAGGTCAATCATTCAATGGCTGAAGGACGACTGCTGGTCTCAAGCAGTCAAAACTCATAACAGATCATGTGTTAACATTTGTAATCTGGGTAATCCAGAAAAATGCCGATATTCCTTGTACAGCTCTGTCTCAGTAGCGTATAAGAATAGCCTTTGGCTGTCCTGTCATGGCAACACTATTCTATCTGTGGCACAGTCATCCTAGAAGTCATTGTGAGGCTGAAAACATGATTGTTACGAGCAGGTTTTGACATGTTGCTTCGTTCTCCTGCAAAGGTAGAAGTTTCCTTCTTGCAGGCTTGGTTTGAGGCTTTTCACTACAGCTGCCAAAATAGCCCTCTGGGTGTTCAAATACATTCAAGCTACTCAGTGCACCTTCCCTGTATTAAGCCCTTGGCATCAGAAAATAAATCCTCCCAACTGGGAGGCACTAATGTTTTTTAGATGAGCACTTAGATTTAGGAAATCCCAGCTCATAGTGCCAAGCAAATGGGCGATGAAAGAGACTAAAGATGGATGTTTCCCCAGGTTTATCTATTCTTCAACATCTCTCCCCTCCTACTCTCCATATGCCAGTCGCGTCCCTGTAGCATGCACATTTTCTTTAACAAAAGTTGTTTTGTTAATGCCCTTTTAAAGCTAGGATTCTCACACTGAACTGTAAATGTTTCTCACAGGGATATTGTTCTAATAAAAAGTATGACATGTAAACTACCCAAACAACTGAACTCTCAGTGACTGAAAGAAGAAAACCAAGATAGAATCCTAGAATGTTAGAGTTGGAGGAGACCTTGGAGGCCATCTAGCCCCACCCCTTGTTCAGTGCAGGCAACTCCTACAGCATCCCAGACAGGTGGCTGTCCAGCCCCTGCTTGAAAGCTTCCAATGAGAAGGCGCTCCCTGCTCCATCACAAGTTACAAGCCATAAGCAACCTCCTGGTTTTAGAAGTAGGTTTTCTCTGTGCCAGGTGCAAGGGAGTGGTGACAGGATATAGGTTTCTTGTTGACTTGTGTGTTCCCACCCTGAGGCATCTGGTGGGGCCATTGTGAGATACAGGAAGCTGGACTAGATGGGCTTTTGGCCTGATCCAACAAGGCAGACTCTTGTTGAACATCTCTTACAGTTAGGAAATGCTTTCTCGCATCTAGCCTAAATCTATTGCCCTGTAGTTTCAGCCCATTGGTTCTAGTCCTACCCTCAGGAGCCATAGAGAGTAATTCAAAATGGCAATACATTGCCTGCAGAATTCGTAATGGTTAACTCCACCTTGAGGAGGTATGTAGAAGGTATGACCTGGGTTCCAAGAGCTTTGCATTTTGTGTTGTTTAAAAAAAGGAAAAGGAAAATAGCACTGTGCTTTTTTTTGTGTTGTGTGAGAGACTTCATGAGAATAGAACATTTTTATATTTATGCTACTTCTAGTCTTTGCTTCCTATTGCCACTTCCCTACCTTTCATGCACATCAAAATGAAGTAACATGATAAAACTAGGTGTTCTGGCTTGGTGTTTTTTTTTTCGTAACAACAAATGAAGATAATCATTTTTGCTTCGGCTTTTTCTTCTGAAGTGTATCTCTTTTTTATTGTTGGCAGCAAAGACAAATGCCTCCATTCTGTTTAAATTGAGACCTATTACTAGATCGACAGAGTCTGAGTGACAGAAGTGTTTTCAGCTTGATTCAAATAGAGATGTTAACAAAGAAGACAGAAATTAAACACAACTCAACTTGATCTCGCTCATTTAAATGTAAAGCATTAATCTGCACAGGGCTCAGTTGGCCATTAGCTACTTATTGGCTCTGATTCAATGAAGTAGCTGCATATCAGACATCCAAATAATGTAATACAATAGTGTGTATTTAAAAGTTTTCCCTTATCGTTCATTCTGATTACCGTATTTTTCGCTCCATAGGACGCATCGGACCATAGGACGCATGCATCCTATGGAGCAAAAAATAGGGGGGAAAAAGGTTTTTAAAATAAAAATAAAAATAATAAAAAACTGTAAACAAAATACACTTACCGGGGCTTCGGGGAGGCCTGCAGAGGCTTGCGCAGGCCTCCCCAATTTTCATTTTGTCCAAAAACGGCCATTTTCGGCCACTTCCTGTTTTCACAAAAACAGGAAGTGACCGAAATGGCCGTTTTTTTTGATGAAATGAAGATCGGGGAGGCCTGCAGAGGCTCGCGCAGGCCTCCCTGATCTTCATTTCATCCAAAAACGGCCATTTTCGGCCACTTCCGGTTTTCGTGAAAACAGGAAGTGGCCGAAAATGGCCGTTTTTGGACGAAATGAAGACCGGGGAGGCCTGCGCGAGCCTCTGCAGGCCTCCCCAAAGCCCCGGTAAGTATTTTTTCTTCCCTTTTTTTAGTATTCGCTCCATAAGATGCAGGCTTTTTTCCCCCTATTTTTTTTGGGGGGGGAAGTGCGTCTTATGGAGCGAAAAATACGGTAGTACTAGGTTTTCTGGGGAAAATGTTGGAGGGAACCAATCAATAGATGACTGGATTTATTTAACCAATGAAACAGCTTCTGCTTTTCCCCTCTCAATGAATGGGAGGTACTCAAGATGGCTTACAAAAAGTTAAAAATTAAAATAGCAATAAGACAGTAATCAGTGTAAGGCAGGACAAAATCGCAAAAGCAGTGTTAGTAAAAAAAAGAATCCGCAAAAGGGCAACAAAAAGCAACCTTGTGAAAGCAGAATGAAACTGAACCCCCAGGATAAACCAGAGAGAATAAATAGATTTTCCAGCCGCTTGCCTATTTATTTATTTATGATGAGATCATACATGAGTTTTCTAGGTGAATTACTGCGTTTTATCAGGACCACCGTGGACCTCTGCCAGAGTTCTTTGGCCCTGCCCAGGCATAGTTTACTGTGTTTCGTTTCGCATGCCCTTATGCTCTGCTTCCTAAGGGGTGAATGTGGCAGGAAGGTGGGGCACCTTCAGGGTCCCAGCATAGTTGGGAGATGTTGCCTTGCAGGTATGAAACTTTCTTCCTGAAGAGATCTGGCGGTTTTTCAGAAGTTCTTAAAAAAAATAACTGTAAGACTTTTTTCCTGCTCTTTCATCCAAGACATGCGTGCTTTACTGCTGGAGTTGATTTTAAGATGATTTTCTTGCATGCTGCAATTTTATCATGTTTTATGGTATTTATACCTAAATATGCTTTTCATGATGTTTAGTTGTCCTTTTAACTTGTAAGTCTCTTATGGCCCAATTCTGTCCGGCCTGCAGGCGTAACTAGCGTTGCACTAGCGGAGGCTGCTTTATGGCAGTCGTAAAGCAACTTCAGGCCTGCTTCAGGCCTGCTGTGCGCTTCAGGCCTGCTGGAGGGGAGGCTGAAGTGGCATCCCTTGCTCTGTCGGACCAATGGAGACCTGCTGGAGTAGGTAAGCCTGCGCAGGAGCTTGGGCGATGGGTTGCATGAGGTGGGCGGAACGGAGGAGGGGGTGGGTGGAATGGGGCAGTAACAGGGCGGGGAGGAGGATGGATCAGGCCCAGCAGGGGGGCAGGATCAGCGGTGATGGTGGTGCATGCCGAATCCCCCTCTTCCCGGGTCTGCCTTCCTGGGTCAACGCAGTCAAGCTATAGAGCTGTCACAGGTCTGAGTTGACCCATAGCAGCTGCTGAGACTTATTCCGGGGTAAAGACATATCTCAAGGTAATGGTCCAAATGTCGCCTCGCCCCGAGAAGACCTCCAGCTGCCGAAAATCCCCCACGGGATACAGCAGTAGCTACGCTCATGCCGCTGCATTGTCACATGGGGATTTAGAATTGTGCTGTTAGATTGGTTATGAAAAGCAGGTTAAAAAATTCAAGTAAATGAATAAATAATGAACTGTATCCAGGCAGGCCAAGGTTTTTCACTTGTGTCAGGAGAGCTTGTGTCTCAGCTGAGTGCAAATTGGTAAGGCAGGCAGATAATCCAAAAGTGCCTTGATTACAATCAAGTGCCTTCTGGGTAGCTTTTATAGTGGTAAGGCAGTATCATGTGTTTATACCTAGCCAGTCAGAACTCAAGGAAGAAGCAAGAACACAAGGAAAACCCTCCTGGATCAAACTAAGGGCCAATCTAGTCCAGCATCCGATTTCATGCAGTGGCCCACCAGCTTCTTTTGGGAAGTCCACAAGCAGGAGAGAAGACATACTTGTCTCCTACTATTGCTCCACTCCAACTGGTATTTAGAAGCATATAGCCACTGAGCTTGGAAGTAGTGCATAGCCATGTTGACTGTTAGCCATTTGCTATTAGTGCTGGAGTCGCTCCTTAGCGGCAGCCCTCAGTCCATGCTAGGTGATCTGGTTCATGCTACTGATGAAGGTCATCTTTAGTAGATATATGGCTAGAGAAAATGTCATCAGTTAGACCACATCAGTTGAACATCAGTTAGACCACACTGAATAACAATCTTTGAGGTCCATGAGTGCAATGAATTACCTTCCAAGAATGAAGCTCCCGTTAGATGCCAGATGTAAATGGATTTGGAGAATTTTCTTTTCATACATACACATTGTTATGGTAAGGATATAGCACTTTACCTGACAGCAGTGAAGGATGGTGGTTCTTCAGAGGATGTTGTTCATTGCTGACAGTGAAAAGCTACTGCTGATGTGCTTCTTCCTTCTCTGAGGAATTGTAGTGATATATGTACAGTGGGCCCTCCGCGGATTAGCCATTCATGTATTTGGGTATCCATCATATTTTGGCCATCCGCGGAGGAGCGACTCCCACTGGGTGAGGGGCAGCACTATTTTACCTTCTTTTGTAGTTTCGCTTCGACCCGCTGCCACTTCTTCCCTCTCATGCCACATTTTGAACGCTGAAAGTGTCTATAAAAAGAAAAAAATGTGGCCGGACGCTATTTCTGGTTGTGTGTATAACTGGAAGTAGCGTCCGGTTGCATTTTTTCCTTTTTACAGACACTTTCAGCATTTAAAATGTGACGCCAGAGGGAAAAGGCGGTGGCAGGCCCTGGCGAAGCTCCAAAAGAAGGTAAAATGGTGCTGCCCCACCCCCACCTGACCACAGACTTGAGCATCCATGGTTTTTGGCATTCGCGGGGGTTTTGGGAATGGAACCCCCGCGGATGCCAAGGGCCAACGGTATAAAAAGTGTGTATTCTTCCTGATCAGTGAAGTTGTCATTCTGAAACAAAGACATGACTTTTTCCAACCTGGTCATCTTCAGGATGTTAACTAATAATGCATCATTGAAATGGCATATTTTAGCAGCAGTTCTAAACCCTTGGTTTCCCAAGTAAGGAAGTGGTCAGCATATGATCAAGTATAGTAAATATACACTTCAATCAAAAGGAGAATTAATGGTTTTTTGTTAAATCCTTCTGGTAATACAATTTTGTTGCTGTTGATACGCTTGTACATATTTTACAAAACTGTATGTAAATTTGCTCATTAGGCTACGGTATTGTGCAATGTTCACTTGGCCCTGGAATAATTAATCTTCTCAAAGCATGCAAGGCCATCACTAATTATTAAAAAAATAGTAATTGGTTTTTCATTTTTAAAGCCAGTCATTAATTTTCATCCTGTACTTGAGAAACCTGTGGCTAAAACGCAAATACCGTAGGCCGCAGCTAATTGCTTTATTTTTCTGTTGCTGTTGTAAAAACCTAGTGCAGTCCAGTGTACCAAGAATTTGGTTCAGATCTGAGAATCTGAATTCAAGTCAAACTTTGCCATAGATTTATAGGGTGATGGAACCAGTTAACCTCAGTTCACCATCTGTAAAATGAGAATAATGGAGAGCACACAGTGATGAAATATTATCTTTGTGATATTGTCTTTGTTCATTCAAGCTTTAAAATATTTCTTCTGCTTCTTAAAGATTCTTGTTGTGTTGTGTCTAGTGGCTCTCTTTTCAAAGGTGATTAAGAGCTGTAAAAACATATTAGAAATTTGGTAGTTGTTCCACGAAGACTCATTTTGACTAGAATTTTTGAGTAGAACAGGCATGACATCTTCCAAAGAAACCGAGCTTTTTCTGTTATATTCCAGTGTTATAAAGCAATATTTCTCCTACTGCTTGTTTAAACATGCACTGAAGATCTTTAAATATGTTTAGAGAACTGCAAGCCCAATAGGCTAAACATTATACCTTACAGAAAGGGCGAGCAATTCATTTTCAACACGTAGTGTTATTCAAACCCCTTCTGACTGTAAAAAGAACTGGAGTTAACTCCCTCCGAGCCCCTTCATTATTCCCCCTTCAGTTTAAAATTTCAACCTCAGCTGAAGCAGTTGTATTAAGCATTCTGCTTCTCACACGATTTCAAAACGGGACCTCCTTGCTTGCGTCTCTTTTCTGAAATTCATGTGAGAGAGGCCTGCTTATTTCTTATTTATTTATTTTATTTAAAAAATTTATACCCTGCCTTTTCCTATGCCGAGGCAAATGCCCAAGGCAGCTTACAACAGTTAAAATACATAATTTAAAAACAGTACATAGAATAAATTAAAAAAACAATAAAATCCACTGGTGGGTAAAAATGTGAAGCAAAAAACAACAAGGCAGAACATACTGAGGCACTGGAGGCAGACAACCACCAAAACGCAAGACGAAAACCCATCACTCTAACGCAAGACAAAACAGAAACGTTTTGAACCCCCCCCCAAAAAAAAAATTATGAGGGAGGGGGTGGTTCTCAGATCCCCTGGCAGGGAGTTCCACAGTTGTGGCGCCACAGCAGAGAAGGCTCGCCCACGTATTGCCACTCCCCTAACTTGCGCTAGAGGTGGCACCCGCAGGAGAGCCCCCTCAGATGACGTAATAGAGCGGGCTGGAATGTATGGGAAAAGGCGGTCCCTCAGATATCCTGGACCCGAACCGTGAAGAGCTTTAAAGGTCATTACCAGCATCTTGAATTGGGCCCAGAAGTGAATGGGCAGCCAGTGCAGCCGCTGAAGCAGCGGTTCAACAAAGTCAAATTGCCTAGCTACAGCAACCACCCGGGCCGCTGCACTAATTGCAGCTTCCGAACCGTCTTCAAGGGCAGCCCCATGTAGAGCACGTTACAGTAATCCAGTCTTGAAGTCACTAAGGCATGGACCACCGTGGTCAGGTCCGATCGACTCAAGTACGGCTGCAGCTGGCGCACCAGCCGAAGCTGGGTAAACGCACCTCTGGCCACAGCTGCCCACCTGGTTTTCCAGGGAGAGCTGTGAATCCAGAAGTACTCACAAACTGCACACCCATTCCTGCATGGGGAGTGCAACCCCATTCAGAACGGGCAGATGGCTCAGTACCTGCATCGAGGCTTTCCTGACCAGTAGGACCTCTGTCTTTTCTGGATTCAATCTCA
Organism: Plestiodon gilberti rubricaudatus; assembly: GCA_026170595.1. Taxonomy (NCBI): domain Eukaryota; kingdom Metazoa; phylum Chordata; class Lepidosauria; order Squamata; family Scincidae; genus Plestiodon; species Plestiodon gilberti. The sequence continues at coordinate 242,980,397 of JANXHW010000002.1, forward strand.
GCCTATTAGCCCTCATCCAGACCCCAACAGCCTCCAGACAGTGCTCCAGGACTTCCACAGCCTCCCCAGAATAAGGTGGCAAGGAAAGATAGAGCTGGGTGTCATCGGCATATTGGTGACACCCAACTCCAAATCCCCGGATGATCTCCCCCAGCGGTCTCATGTAGATGTTAAAAAGCATGGGAGACAGAATAGAACCCTGTGGCATCCCACACTGTAGAGGGCAAGGCGCCGAACAGGCGTCTCCCAGCATCATCATCTGGGACCTGTCAGCCAAGTAGGAACGGAACCACTGCAAGGCAGTGCCCCCCAAGTCCCAACTTAGCCAGCCGACCCAGAAGGATACCATGGTCGATGGTATCGAAAGCCGCCAGGAGGTCCAAAAGGACCAGCAGGGATGCACTCCCCCTGTCCAGTCTTCGGCGAAGATCATCCAGCAAGGCGACCAAGGCTGTCTCCGTCCCAAAGCCCCGCCTGAAGCCAGACTGAAAGGGGTCCAGATACTCCGTTTCATCTAGTATCCCCTGGAGCTGAGACGCCACCACCCGCTCAATCACCTTACCCAAGAAGGGCAGATTGGAAACTGGCCGATAATTATTTAAATTGGAGGAATCCAGATATGGTTTTTTCAGGAGGGGGTGCACAATTGCGGTCTTCAAGATGCTAGGCATCACTCCCTCCCGCAAAGATGAATTTACAATAGGTTCCACCCAATCGGCCAGCCCAACTCGCGCAGATCGTATTAGCTAAGCTGGGCAAGGGTCAAGCGGGCAGGAAGATGGTCTCAAACTACAGAGGACCCTATCCACATCCTAAGGCTGTATAAGGGGAAAATAATCCATAATGATGGAATTGACAGATGTCATAGGGACAACTTCTGGAATTGTTAAACCAGAGTCCAAGTTGTGGCGAATCTGAGCGATTTTATCTGCAAAGTGCCGTGCGATCTCATTGCAGCGGTCCGTCGAGCACTCCAACTCACTCGCTACAGGAGCCGAGTGGAGCAGATCCCGGACAACTAGAAAGAGCTCCGCCGGCCAGCTACTTGCAGACGCAATGGTGGCAGAGAAAAACGCCTTCTTCGCTGCCATCACCGCCACGGAGTAGGCCCTGAAATGGGCTCTAGCCCATGTTCGGTCAGATTCATCAGAAGTTTTCGTCCAACGTTGCTCTAGGTGTCGGCCCAGTCGTTTCATTGCCCGGAGCTCCTCAGTAAACCAAGGAGCCGCCTTGGCTCGGATCCATCAGTCTCCGGGGGCGGACCGTACAATTCGGTCTCCCAGCTCTACAAGGGTGATTAAACATTGCCAGACTAAAGCTCACCAGATAGTTCTTATATTTCTATATTTCTTATAGATTTATTTTGAATTATTTTATCTCAGCTTTATGCCCTCTACAAAGGCTACCAGTCTGGCTCGCAAAAATAACATTATTATTATTATTATTATTATTATTATTATTATTATTATTATTATTATTATTATTATTATTAAGCTTACCATCCATCCCAGAAAGCCTGGGACCGTTCCGGGCTCCTGTCCCGGATCGGTCCCGGGCTTTCCGGGCCTGGTGAAGTCCTCACTTCCGCCACCGCTTTTGGTTTTTAAACTTACCTTTTTCCTGTTGGTCATCTTTGATCTCACGAAATCTTGTGGGATACAAGATGGCGGTGCCCAAGTCTTGTGAGGGCACATGAGGCAGTACTGTTCACGATTTATCCTTATCCGAAATGCTTGGAACCAGACTTTTTTTGCATTTCGGTCTTTTTTGGATTTTGAAATATTTGCATATACTGTACATAATGTTCGCTCCGCTCTGCTTCCTCCTACCCATTGCAGCCAGCCGGGCCTACAGACTCGCTCCTGAAACATGACTGCGCCGCAGTGGCGATGCCATCTGTCGCTTGTGCTCATGTTCCTTGCCCTGATCCTCTGCGCCGAGCTGCTGCCTTCCTGCCAAGCTAGCTGGGTGCCGGACCACTGTTTTGCAGAACATAAGCGCTGCATCAACCCCGAATACAGCAGTAAGTGGCATGGGGATGGGTAGGGAAGAAAGCTGCTGGGTCCCTGTGACTGCTGCAGATCTGAACGAAGACCTGTTGGCATCTCCAAAGCCATGCAGAGAAGAGGCTGGCCAGGACACTTTTGAGCGCTCAAAACATTTTTGGATTTTGGCACATTTCGGATTTTGAATTTCTGGATTAGGGCTGCTCAGCCTGTACTTTGACAAAGGAAACAATGTAGTGCTAGATGTCAGTGTTGTTGATAAACTCTTGGCAATTTTTGCTTTATTGTCCTTATAGATTATTTCACGGTGATCTCAATTAGATAAATTGCCTGTCATTGTAGTTACATCATTAACTGGAAGAGCAGCAATGTAATGCACTAAGATAGAGCCAGCCAGGGTGCAACTCTAGTATACTGGATTTTACTAGAATCCAGTATGCAGACTTTGCAATGCTTCTTAGTTTAGTTTTCAACTTGAAATATATACTTTAGTGACTTGTAATGCTCACCTCGAATGTAACCGGAATGTAATTGTACCCCCTTTCCCCACAAGCAATTCTTTTCTGGCTTAGATTATAGTCCTTACCCTACCTGTTTACCATACTGGTAAATGTTAGTAGTGCTGTGAAAACTATATTTCCCAGTGTTATTCACACCAGGCTCTTACATTTAGGTAGACAAAACTGGATCTCATTTTGCCAAAATGTAGTGAGAAGTTGCTGTGAAAGTTAATTCTTACAAAAAAGCGAGAAAACCAAAGGGTTTAAAAAAACAAAAATGAGTGCACCTTAGTTAATATGATTGGCAGAACCCAACTGAGCAGAGAGAACATGGAATCACTAATGGATTTTTTCCCATCTGCCTGTGAGAATTAAACACCCAAACCCTATTAAAATGTGAAAGGGTAGTGTAGTTTAAATTACAAATCCTATATATCATGTTGAAACTTATCTTTGGACCCAGTACAACACAAATTGATTTTAGTTAAAGTCTTTGTTTCCAGTGGTTTTAGGGGAGCTGTTGTACTTTTAATATTTTAAACAGAAAACCAGTTTAATGGCCCCTTTCACTTAAGGCATTTTATATGTTCACGTACAGCAGGTGCCATGTTTATGGCTTTGATTTTTTTAAAACTAAATGAAAGGTTTTTAGAGCAATGTGCTAAGGAATGAATATGCCCTGTGAATACCACCTCAAAACTCATTATGGAAAGTCTTTGACCATCTTCAGATCTTTTAGGATTTATAAATCCTAACCCTTTCATAAATGTGTCGCCACCCACCAGCCAACCCATCACAATTTAATAGTCTTGCAGACTAAGAAGATGTAGTGTCCTCGTAAGAGAGACAACTGTTTGAATTTCCACCAGCTTTTCTGTACTTCTGAATGAAAACATAAACAACTCTGCACTTAACAAGAGTGCCTGTATTTTGCTTTCTGTACCCTTCAAAAGAAAATCAGCTGCCAAGTGTTGGTATAATTTTTTTAATTTTATTTTTGGAGATTTTTATCCTACCATTCAACCTCCAAAGAGGTCCTCCGGGTGCCTCACATCAGTTAAAGACTACAATAAAATGCAGGGGAGAGAGGGAAGGGGTGCGCAATCTAAGACTGTTGCAGTGTTGGAGAGAGGAGGTGACAGATTTGGGCCGAAGGACACCCAAATCTGTTGCTGTCTCTCACACTCCCCTCGCAATTCACTGCTAAGAACATAAGAAGAGTCTTGCTGGATCAGTCCATGGACCCATCTAGTCCAGCCTCATGTATTTCACAGTGGCCCCACCAGATGTCTGTATCTTGTTGCCACTCCCTTGCATCTGGCATTCAGTGATAGCCTTCTTCTAAAACCAGGAGGTTGCTTATACCCATCATGGCTTGTAACCTGTGATAGACGTTTCCTCCATAGATCTGTCCAGTCCCATTTTAAAGGCATCAAGACCAGGTGCCATCACAACCTCCTGTGGCAAAGATGCAAGCCACTTCAGGTCACCTTGTGGTTGGGCTGATTCATCCTATTCGCAGTTATGAAATTCTTCCTCATGTATCGTTTCAATTCATTGGCTCTATTCCTGCCTTCAGGAGCTGAACTCATGGATAATCGGGAACCACGTGGGCTTTTCGAACCATATGTTTGAAAACCCATGTAGAAGGCTGCAAACTCATGGATTAAGAGGGGAAGAGTGGGAAAGAGATACAGTACATTGATATTCCATGGCCCAAAACCATGAGATGAGGAAACCCACGTATGTATTGTTTCCTAACATGAGCTTATTCCATGGAAAATGCCCATTGCCACATGGGTTTTTGCACACTTGATCTGGGCATTAGTTTATTTGGCTGCCTCACCATATTTGCTTTGATTTTTGTGTGTGATGCAAAGATAAATTTGAAGCTAAATAGGTAAGGAAATAGCCAAACTGAACTATAGATTTTACTGTTAGCATAATAAGCTAGTTTATAACTAGGGAATCTATCATTGGAAACTCTTAAAAAAGATTAGTGGATATATTGCTAAAGTGAATTGTTTTTAGGTGGGGCAAAGAATAAAAAAACAAAACAGTAGCAGCATTTCTAGTTTTATCATTTTCTATTATAAAACATCAACCCAAATAAAAGTAGTTAAAATTACCGTGTTTTGCTTTTAACCAATTAAGTTCGTGATTGTAATAAGTCAGTATTTTAATACAGGTTATATCCTGAATGATATTTTAATTATTTTGACCAAAAGACCAGTGTGTTCTATGCAGAGGGATACAGAGGGATTAGTTTGCTGCAACAAATACAACAGTTTCTTTCCAGAACCTTCTTGTGTGATTTTTTGCAGGCTGAACTTTCATGGCCTGTATGTCGGATACATGCAGTGTCATCCTCCATTGACAGATATTTCTCTATATATGTGTCTGTACAGACAGACAGGCGGACAGACAGACCACACACATTGGTAAATGCTGAGGCCAAAAGACCATGAAATGCAAGATGTCTAGTCTGACATTTCTGAATAAAACTCAAAAATGCACACGATCAGAAAAAAATGAATGGTCACAATCGTTCTACCTTTGCTTTGTTTATTTAACATCTGTAGTGGGGTGAAAATCCCTGGATTCGATTAAGCCCCAAATGCTGGACATAGTGTGAGGATATCAAAGACGTTTGATCAAAGATCAAAGCTTTACGGACAGTTTACCCAGAGGAAGTTGAATGTGGTAACAATGGGCTATCTTGAACTTTGGTCCCTACAGAGGATTTTTAATCAAAATGTAAATGTAGTTGGAAATCGAAACACACACCTTAATGTTTGTCTCAGCAGGGCCACTTTTAGAAGACAGAGCCAGTAAATCCTTTTATTCTAATTTTTCCCAGTGTGGGGGAGATTGTTCACCTGATAATGGACTTGAAGGGTCTTTGAATGGAATTTCTAGTTACTTGTTCATGTATTTCTGTATGCTGTTTTCCCTACTCTTACTTCAAGGAGTTCAGAGTGATGATTATAGTTCTTCCTTGCCCATTAGCTCCTCAAAATGACCCTGTAAAGTAGATTAAACAATGAAATAGTGACTGGCTCAAGGTTTCCCTCTGAGCTTTGTGGCCCAGTGAGGATTTGAACTCAGGTTTCCCTGGTTGTAGTCTGACAGACTAACTGCTTCATCATGGTAACTCTCTGAGTTAGGATGTGACTTCTTCCTCTGCCTTCATGGGTAGCTCCAAGCTGTGTAGGTCTGTGTTCACTGCTGGGTATCTCAGAGTAATCTAAAGTCAGACCCTTTGCAGAGGAAAACAGGCATGTTTGCATTGTTGTTGTTCAGTCGTTAAGTCGTGTCCGACCCTTCGTGATCCCATGAACCATATCCCGCCAGGCCTTCCTATCCTCCACTATCTTCCTGAGTTCGCTCATTTTCATGTTCGTTGCATCGGTGATGCTGTCTAACCATCTCATCCTTGGCCTTCCCCTTCTCCTTTTCCCTTCAGTCTTTCCCAGCATCAGAGTCTTCTCCAGAGAGTCCTCTCTTCGCATTAGGTGGCCAAAATATTTGAGTTTCAGCCTTAGTACCTGTCCTTCCAGGGAACAGTCAGGGTTGACTTCATTTAGGATTGACTGATTTGATCTCCTAGCAGTCCAAGGGACTCTCAGGAGTCTTCTCCAGCACCACAGTTCAAAAGCATCTATTCTTCGGCGCTCAGCCTTCCTTATGGTCCAGCTCTCGCAACCATACATTGCTACTGGGAACACCATCGCCCTGACTATACGAACTTTTGTTGGTATGGTGATATCTTTGCTTTTTATTATGCTATCTAAATTTGCCATAGCTTTCCTTCCAAGGAGTAAGCGTCTTTTAATTTCATGGCTGCTGTCTCCGTCTGCAGTGATCTTGGAACCCAAAAAAGTAAAATCTGTTACTGCTTCCATTTCTGCCCCTTCTATTTGCCAGGAATTGATGGGACCAGATGCCATGATCTTAGTTTTATTAATGTTGAGTTTCAAGCCAACTTTTGCACTCTCCTCTTTCACTCTCATCAAGAGGCTCTTTAGTTCTTCTTCACTTTCTGCCATTAGAGTGGTATCGTCTGCATATCTGAGGTTGTTGATGTTTCTCCCGGCAATCTTGATTCCGGCTTGCGATTCATTCAGCCCTGCATTTCTCATAATGTACTCTGCATATAAGTTAAATAGGCAGGGTGACAATATACAGCCTTGCCGTACTCCCTTCCCAATTTTGAACCAGTCGGTTGTTCCATGGCCGGTCCGAACTGTTGCTTCTTGACCCGCATACAGGTTTCTCAGGAGACAGGTAAGGTGGTCTGGTACCCCCATCTCTTTAAGAATTTGCCACAGTTTGTTGTGATCCACACAATCAAAGGCTTTTGCGTAGTCAATGAAGCAGAAGTAGGTGGTTTTTTTGGAACTCTCGTGCTTTCTCCATGATCCAGCGCATGTTGGCAATTTGATCTCTAGTTCCTCTGCCTCTTCGAAACCCAGCTTGTACATCCGGTAGTTCTCGGTCCACGTACTGCTGAAGCCTAGCTTGTAGAATTTTGAGCATACCCTTGCTAGCATGTGAAATGAGTGCAATTGTGCGATAGTTTGAACACTCTTTGGCACTGCCCTTCTTTGGAATTGGAACGTAAACTGACCTTTTCCAATCCTTTGGCCACTGCTGAGTTTTCCAAATTTGTTGGCATATTGAGTGCAGCACTTTCACAGCATCATCATTTAGGATTTTAAGTAGCTCAGCTGGGATATTATCATCTCCGCTAGCTTTGTTGTTAGTAATGCTATCTAAGGCCCACTTGACTTCGCTCTCTAGGATGTCCGGCTCTGGGTCAGTGACCACACCAGCGTGGTCATCAGGAACATTAAGATCTTTCTTGTATAGTTCTTCTGTGTATTCTTGCCATCTCTTCTTAATCTCTTCTGCTTCTGTCAGGTCTCTGCCTTTTTTATCCTTTATCATGCCCATCTTTGCACAAAATGTTCCCTTGATATCTCCAATTTTCTTGAAGAGATCTCTAGTCCTCCCCATTCTGTTGTTTTCCTCGATTTCCTTGCATTGTTCATTTAAGAAGGCCTTCTTATCTCTCCTTGCTATTCTCTGGAAATCTGCATTCAGTTGTTTATATCTTTCCCTTTCACCTTTGCTTTTCGCATTCCTTCTTTCCACAGCTATTTGTAAAGCCTCATCTGACAGCCACTTTGCTTTCTTGCATTTCTTTTTCTTTGGGATGGTTTTAGTTGCTGCCTCCTGTACAATGTTACGAACTTCCGTCCATAGTTCTTCAGGCACTCTGTCTACCAGGTCTAGTGCCCTAAACCTATTCTTCACCTCCACTGTATACTCATAAGGGATATGGTTTAGGTCATATCTGACTGGTCTAGTGGTGTTCCCTACATTCTTCAATTTAAGCCTGAATTTTGCAAGAAGAAGCTCATGATCTGAACCACAGTCAGCTCCAGGTCTTGTTTTTACTGATTGTATAGAGCTTCTCCATCTTTGGCTGCAAAGCACATAATCTATCTGGTTTCGGTATTGACCATCTGGTGATGTCCAGGTGTATAGTCGCCTCTTGTGTTGTTGGAAAAGAGTGTTTGCTATGACCAGCGTGTTCTCTTGACAGAACTCCGTTAGCCTTTGCCCTGCTTCATTTTGCGCTCCAAGGCCAAACTTGCCTGTTGTTCCGTTTATTTCTTCATTTCCTACTTTAGCATTCCAGTCTCCTATGATGTAAAGGACATCTTTTTTGGGTGCTAGTTCTAGAAGGTGTTGTAGGTCTTCATAGAACCGGTCAACTTCATCTTCTTCGGCATCAGTGGTTGGGGCATACACTTGGATTACTGTAATGTTGAATGGTTTGCCTTGGATTCGAACTGAAATCATTCTGTCGTTTTTGAGGTTGCACCCCAGTACTGCCTTTCCCACTCTTTTATTGACTATGAGGGCTACTCCATTTCTTCTAAGGGATTGATGCCCACAGTAGTAGATATGATGGTCACCTGAATTAAATTCGCCCATGCCCGTCCATTTTAGTTCGCTGATTCCCAAGATGTCAATGTTCAATCTTATCATCTCATCTTTGACCACATCCAGCTTGCCTTGATTCATAGACCTCACATTCCATGTTCCTAAGCAATATTGCTCCTTGCAGCATTGGATTTTCCTTTCAACCTCAGACACATCCACAGCTGGACGTCCTATTGGCTTTGGCCCAGCCGCTTCACTCTTTCTGGGTCTACTTGGAATAGTCCTCCGCTCTTCCTCAGTAGCATATTGGACACCTTCCGACCTGAGGGGCTCATCTTCCGGCGTCATATCTTGTAGCCTTTTGGAACTGTTCATGGGATTTTCTTGGCAAGGTTACTGGAGTGGGTTGCCATTTCCTTCTCCAGTGGATCACTTTTAGTCAGAACTCTCTGCTACGACCTGTCCGTCTTGGGTGTCCCTGCACGGCATAGCTCATGGCTTCATTGAGTTACGCAAGCCCCTTCGCCACGACAAGGCAATGATCCATGAAGGGGTTCCTTCATGTTTGCATTACTCTTATTCTTGTACCAGTAACCACTCCCTGATTCTGCTTGCACTCCACTATTGCCCATCACTAAAGGCTTTTCTCTGTTTACTGTACACTGCATCCATTCAGAATTCTTTTTTTCTCTCCTTTAATAATGAATGAAACCAAAAAAGGACAAAACAAAAAAATTCATAGCATAAGTGAAGTACATAAGAAATACCTAAAAATCTAAGAAGTATTGTTAAATAAGCAGTCTATACTATAAAGCAGCGGTTGTCAAACTGTGGGTCATGACCCACCATTGTGAAGCTGCCCCCTGCCCTCTTAAGGGGTGGGGACAGCATGGCGGCGGCAGTGATCCAGGGGATCGCCACCGCTGCAAAATTGCCCCAAACCGCCATTGCTGCACTTACCAGGACTTGGGGGAGCTTCGGAAAGGCCTGCATGACCCTCTGCAGGCCTCCCTGATTTCGACTTGTCGAAAAACGGCGATCTTCGGGTGCTTCTGGTTTTTGTGAAAACCGGAAGCGCCCGAAGATCGCCATTTTTCGACGATCCGAAGATCGGGGAGGCCTGCAGAAGGTTGTGCAGGCCTCCCCGAAGTTCCCCCAAGCCCTGGTAAGTGCAGCAATGGCAACGATGGTGATCCCCTGAATCGCCGCCGCTGCTGACCCCACCCCTGCAAACACTCAAAGTTCTCCCCATCTTGCGGGGAGAACTTTGAGAAACACTGCTATAAAGCATAAGCCATAAACAATAAGCACAAATCTTCCAAATATCAAAAAATATGTCCGTCCGTAGTTGTTGTCTATAAACAGTTCAAATGTTGATAATAAGATTAAAAGGTTTTCAGTCCACTTATTCCAGGTTTTTTTTAGTACAAGTCCTGTAGCTATATTATCCATTCACAATGCATCTATTGTCTGTCCTTCACTAATTTAAAAACCAAGAGGGAGATTACTGGGCTAAAGATATCCTACAAAAACGTAAGTGCCCTACAGTGTGCTGTCAGCAAGGCCGGTCCATCTATGAGGCTAAGTGAGGCGGTTGCCTGAAACAGTAGATTGGCGGGTGGCACTCACTTCCATCTGCCCCCTTGTCTCCGCTGCTCCTCCTCCCTCTCCTTAGATTGGAAAAGGGAGAGAGGAGAGGAGAATGGTGGGCCAGGGCATATCCCATGCCTTGTTTATCAGCAGTCCAAAATAAACTTCATCAGCGTTATTGTGTGGAGGGAAAGGAGGATATGCGTGTGGCGTTTAGTGTAACACGCAGTTACATTGATGCCCAGTACATACGAGATGCAACTGCACCCCACTCAAAGATTTAATAGCTTGATACCCTGGGGAAGAATGAAAACTTGAACAAGTCACGCTAACAAAATATTAACAAGTTACCTCTCCCATCTTCTGCCGACAAAAATAGTGGCAAAATGCAGTAGTGGTTTACCTGTATCAGATACCAGGAAACTGGGACCAGAAGCGTAGTAACATAGGGGGCCCTGGTGACCAGGGCCCCAGGCGCCGAGCTTCCGGGGGGTGCTCACCTCGGACTCGAAGCTGGAGCGCGGCACCCGCCCGCAGCGATAGCGGGCGGCGCTGCAGCTTTCGAGTCCGAGGAGCGAGAGAGCGTCTCATCGTCTAGGCAACGCGCGCAGCGCGCACCCAGACCCTGTGGCTGCGGGCGCGCGCTGTGCGTGTTGCCTAGACGACGAGACGCTCTCTCGCTCAAGCTGGAGCGCGGCGCCCGCCTGCAGCCATATCTGCGGTCACGTGACGTCCAGGGGCACTCCGGTCAGCTTTCGAGTCCTCAGACTCAGTCTGAGGACTCGAAAGCTGGAGTGCGGCGCTCGCCCGCAGCCATAGCTGCGGTCACGTGATGTCCGGGGGCGCTCGGCCAGCCCCCGCCCCAGGCGTCCAGAGGGCTGAAGACGCCACTGACTGGGACTGCTGGAGTATACGTACCATGGAACAGACCCCTGCTTCCATTTTTGCATCTGGTATGTCAAAGCATGTCTCTTTTACAGTAACATGAATTAACAATTTTGGAATTGACATAGCTGGTTCACAAGTAAAAGACCAATTAAACTGTAGTATTATTAAACTACTATTACACCTGTCCAAATGCAACTTCAGTTAGCATGGAGCAAGCACCAAATAAGAAAAGTCATTTATCTAAATTAAGCATGGATAAAAGGCTTTCTACTCTAGTCCCTCCTGTGCTTGCTGGAAGAGATGAAAATAAATGTGCTGCTCAATAATGTAAACTTCTGGAACAAAACATAAGTAAGGCAGCACATAACAAAATGCCTCACCTGCTACTTGATAAACCAGGCTTGAAAGAAGGTGAAGGATCTCTGATGCAACCTATATCTTGGCAGTAACAAATGTATTGCCAAGTAAATCCTACCAAAGTGTCAAATGCTGGCAGCTCCAGTAATTCAAAGCAAATGGGGGAAACAAAGCAATGCAACAGCTCAGTGGGCTGTGGACTTAAAAGTTTCATAAAATTTCAATCAATCAGACCCTCCCCCCTGAGTCACTTCACCAGGTCTCTTCCTTTATCTTCAACAGACAACAGGCTGGTTCTTTGACCAAGAAGATATATCTTAAGGGAGAAAAACAACACTGCCACTTTTTACACTGTTGTTGGCTGGGTAATAGAAGTTTGCGTTCAGCTGTACCAGAATTTCAGTCACTGTAGCAAAACCCTGATCTTCTCCCTTGAATTATTGGATTCCGCTCTGGAGAAGGTAAAGTGTTGTTGCTTTTCAACCTCAATAGGTTCTTTTTCTTTTGCTGCCCTATTTCCTTTTACTACTTTGCTTCCTGGCTTTAAATGTCTTCATACCGAGCTTCTTTTTTCTCTGCCTCTTTCCAGTTCTGCGCAGAGGTCTTCAAAGTTCTGAGTCCAGTAATGCAACTAAACTTGCACCTTAGAAAATAAGCATTTTTTAAAACAACAACAACAACAACAACTTCAGGTGTTGGGTTTTACTGTGTTTTTCAGCCATGTGCCTTATTTGGTAGATTGCTGCATGTCAGTTTTACATCAGTTTTGCAGCATTGTGTTTCAGGAGTCACGCTACTTTTGGAGAGTGGCCAGTCTTAAATCATTTTAAGGCTGCAGTGGCCCAGTTCAGACATAATGGAAAGTTACGGTTTCTCACTAGGAAGACGAGCCTTTGCTTCTGGTCTGAACTAAACCACAGTTCTGTGAACTCAGGGAACTGTGAGTGTGTTAAAACCACAGTTGGGGAAAACCAAACAAGATCAAACTGTGGTTTCAGCTGCAACAGTGTTGTATTTATTCTCTGTCTTTCACCACCCACACCCCTAGCTATCTACTTGCCCTATGAGAGGACAAAATTTATTAGTATCTGTACGTTTTCGGCTTTGTGAAATAACAGCTCAGGTAGGTGCAGCTTTGTGTTAATGTGTACAGTGCTGTGGCGGCTGTCAATCTCAGATTCGGCAAACAGTGGGAAGATGGGCATGCATTGACATTTGCCACTTGGCTGCTCCCCTGCTGCTAACCCCAGCTGGCCAGCGTATTTGCCTGGTTACGTTGGCAACCGTTGTCAGGATTTGATTGTGGCGCTCTCAATATGTGATTTTTCCCCCAACTATAAATGGTTAAATTAGAAAGTAGCTCCTATGATGGACTTCCAGCATCTTGCATGGATAGGCAGCAAGGATTGGATAGTTTTTTTTTGTAAAGGAGCTTGTTTTAAAATCCATCCTGATGCGCCACTGCACTGAGCTTGCTCACAACCTTGTGACATTTTATTTGGTCTTGCGTTAGGGTCTTGGGTCACTCATTACCCTAAACAGAGAACATAGCGTGGTGGGTTCATTTTCTTTTCTTTTTTTAATTGTGACCTGCGAGGCTGCAGGAGGGAGTGGAATGGGGGTTAGTTGGAGGGTGGGTTAAGACTTTGTCCCTGCTGCAGTTGCTCTCTTAATTAGGCCCCCTCCCACGCCCCATTTTAAAGAGGGGGGAAAAAATCTTCCATTAAAACATCAGCAAAAAACACTGGGCTGCATTATGTGTGGAGGGCAACGTGTGATTTGACCTGGATTAAAGGTATTACCCCACTGCAGGGGTTCTCCACCAGACTTCGGCCGACTGCTGGTGGTACTCAGACTGCCGGACTTCCAGAACCCCACTCCGATGCGGCACTTTCAGCGCCATGTTTTTGCTCCTGAGAGACTTCTGCTTTTGGACAAGCCTCTCTAGAACGCTGAGAAGCATCCTCCCACCGCCCAGAGCCTCCTACCTGCATTTTCTGGCCTCCAAAAACCTGAAAACCCGGGTGTAACGGGCAATGATGTCATCGCCAGTCATTTCTGGTGGCACCGGAGGTGGTACTCAGCTGGAAAGGGGTTGAGAAACCCTGCCCTACTGTGGGTTTTGGAGGTTTTTTAACCTTGTAATTGACCAGCACAACTTCGTGTTTTTTTTCCTTCGTTGAAGTGCTTACAGGGATTGATTGTCAAGGTCCTAGTATTGTCTGTCCTTGGGGCAGACACATCCCAGGCCATGCTAGGGCCAGATCTCAGCGCTAAGGCTGGTGGAGCAGCTACATTACACACTGCTGCATCATTCCTCCTGCTTCTCTCTGGGATCTTTATAGCAGCCATGCAATGCCAAGGGCATTTCTGCCATCATGGAAGACACACATTTGTACATTGTAAGCCATTGGAAGGAGCTGCCTTTGTGTCTAACTTCTGCAGTGCAGTGCAGGCTTCTTACAGTGATGAAGATGATAACAGTGCACTCTTCCTGACTCTTGTACTGCATGTAGTAGCATCATATGGACCATGTCTGTGTCCTGGCTAAGCAGTGCAGGAGCTGTTGATATTAGTTGCAGGCATTGCGGGGTTGGGGGCGGCCTTTGAAGTTGCAGGGAATACACAAGAGTTTTTAAAAAGCATGTTGTGCAGGGACTCACTCTTTCACAGCTGCTGTTGCTGCTTTAGAATTTAGCATCAATTAGCACTCTGTAGCAATCTTCTGTGGCAACCTATCACGTTGGATTACAAATGGTATCAATTCAGGGGGGAAATGAATTCTCAGAGATTTATGCTTTGCATTGAGTTGACATTACTCAATTATAACTACATTAGCAGATTGCATTTGTTCTGCTCTTTGCTGGGGCATTCAAAGCACACTCGTAGCATCCATTAATGCTAATGGGAATTCTGTGTCCAATTTCTGTCACATCACACGGAATAGTTGGTGCTTGAGCCTGCCGCCCATTTTTCTGTCAGAGTTCAAGGTTGACATTTCAAGGAACATTTGCTTTCCTTTTACAAGGGGCTTAGTATCGCTGAACTCATTGAATTTAGATTGGTCTCCCTCTGGGGAAAGCGCATTGACATGACACTCATGAAGACCACAGTTCAGTGCTCCATGTAGGCAGCTTCAGATGAGGCTAGTGTGTTTGTGCAGAGGAAGTGTAGAAGCATGCATAAGGGGTGCAGAGCTTTTCTCCAGAGTCCTTTGTTCACAAAAGGTTCTTCCAGTTGTGGCAAAATTCTTCCACTGACTTCCATAGATGGTGCCTGTAAATAGATGGCTTCCACCAACAACACCGTGTCTTCTTTAGCACAAAACTACAGGTTTGACAGCAGACCTGTGTCCTGCAGTGTAAGTCGATTCCTGAATAGCTGTGAATTGGCAGAAAGTGGTCAATTTGAAGTGGAGAAGTGGTGGATGAGAGGGGGGTGCTTAACCCTCACCCGGACTACTTTTCTCCTTTGAGCTCTGAGACTGGAAATGAGGAAGGGAATGGCCTGAGGCGAGGGGGGGTTCATTGAGAGGGTCAGCAGCACCCCATCTTTTCTACTCTTCTTGTGATATTTAGTAGGTGTCTTGGTATATACAAAAACATTTAAACAACATGTTGAAAAAAACCCATTCACCTATTTTGGGCCTTTCTTTTGTGATGCCTCAGAAACCGGGAGAGGCTGCTGAGTCGCCCAGATGCAGTAACCATTATCGCCATCATCCCTTGTTGTTCTTTATTATAAAATTTGTTGTTTCCCCTGACCCACACCAGTTCCATTGGTTCTTATGAGAAAATATTTTTAATTAATGCGTTTTTAATTTATGCTCAGATTTCTGGGAACGCAACCCCTGCATAAATCGAGAGCTGCCTGTAGTTAATAACTGAATTGCATGATCTTTAGAACTGCTGTAAAAAAGGTAAAGGTATCCCCTGACAATTAAGTCCAGTCGTGTCCGACTCTAGGGTGTGGTGCTCATCTCCATTTCAAAGCCGAAGAGCCAGCGTTGTCCGAAGACGCCTCCGTGGTCATGTGGCCGGCGTGACTCTCCTTGCCGCAGCGCGTAGCATGCAGCTGGAACAGGGAGCGCTGTTTACCTTCCCGCAAGCGGTACCTATTTATCTACTCGCATTGACATGCTTTGGAACTGCTAGGTTGGCAGGAGCTGGCCAAGCAACGAGCGCTCACCCCGTCGCGGGAATCGAACTGCCGACCTTTCGATCGACAGCTTATGGTTCAGCGGTTTGAAGTGCTTAAGATGGAAACTGTTGAATGCTGTGCCAGCCTAGGCTTGGAAGCCATGACTTTTCACTAGCATTACAGGTGGAAAATTGAATGCTAGATTGAAGTGCAGCTTGTGCCTTAGAATAGACCAAAGGGAACGGTGAGCATACACCTATCAGAAGTCAGAAATAGTTGAGTCTTTATAAGCACATTTTTAAAAAAATCTTCTTAGAGTACTTTGGGTGTTTTGAACATGGGGAGGTTTGTACCTAATCCATATATGTTGTTGGTACATGTATAGAAATGAGCATTGGTACACCTGCCTTGTATCCTTGGATCAGCTCAAATCACTTTGAACAAAGACTCTTGTATCAGGAAGTTGCTGGTGCTTTCTTTTGATTACCTTGAATTAACTTTTAGCTTTTCCTTTGAAAATTGCTGCTCTTCTTTCTTCTAAAGCAGATTCTGTTCAGTTTCTGTGCAAGAGATTGTCTGCTGCAAATAACACAGCTTGCAAAGAAAAAAAAAACCGCTCCCAGTTTTAATAACTCTGCATCTTGAACTAGATATAAAGCTTGATTAGACTTACTCTATTGTTATACGTAATTAAATTTTTGCCTGCCTTTAGCTGGGGAGAATTTTCTGATTCAATATGTCTATTCTTCAGAGGAACATTTGAATGCTTTTTAATTTATGGCCCTGTGACTCATCATAGGGCTTGTGCTGTAGGCGGCTGTATTTGCGGAGCATCTGATGCTGCTCTTACACTGGGCCCCTTCCAGGTGGAAAAGACCAAAGGGCCACCCAGTTCATTCTTAGCAGTGACCCAGACCCTGGTTTACCGCCGTGGCCCTTTGCCAGATCAGCCTACACTTCAGATACTAGCCTACACTTTCCAAAGGCATTTATTGTTTGTATCCCATCCTTTCTCCAAGGTGTTTAGAATGACAATGTGTATGATGATGGTTTGATGGATTTACAGTAATTTACAGTAACTTATGCTCTATATTATTACTATTACTATTACTATTACTATTACTATTACTATTACTATTACTATTACTATTACTATTAACAGTATTTATATACCGCTTTTCAACAAAAAGTTCTCAAAGCGGTTTACAGACAAAATGAAATGATTAAATGGCTCCCTGTCCCCAAAGGGCTCACAATCTAAAAAAAGATGCAGAAGAACACCAGCAGACAGCCACCAGAAAAGACACTGTGCTGGGGTGAAAGGGGAGCTATATGTTTAGGTTTTATCTCTCCCCCCTCCCCAATTTTAATCCTGCCTTTCTCAATATCAGATCCAGTGTGGGTTACAGATTCAGTAAAAATTAAAACCACTTATCAAAAAAGAGCCAAGTATTTGATTTTTACAGCGTTAATAGACACATTTTCCAGTACTCCAAAAGCCTTTTGGAAAAGAAATGTCTTCGCTGTCCTTCAAAAATGGCCTCACAATTGAACCAAATGGGTGTCCTGAGGGAGCTGCACAATCTCAGTGCCATCACTGAGAAGGTTCTTGCCCTGCCTTGGCCTTGCACAGGGATTGACGTGTCATGGCAATCAGAGTTACAGGACTCCAGGGGGCTCTGAGGGAACTGTTCGGCCTGATGGAATTCCAGCTCCATCAGGCGACGCTTCTCAGGCCCCGCCCAGCAGCTGCAGAGTGAGGTTCTTTAAAGGGGCTGCCCTTGGGTATGGGACTGAGCATTCCGCTGCCTCTCCCTTACCTCTTGTGCTCCCTGCATTGGCAGGCAGGATGCACAAAGCAAGCGGTTTCTAGCATGCAAAGGTCTGCCTCCTCAACAGCAGGTTACGGGATCCACTCCCTATGAGTCTGAGTTCTGGTTGTTGCTACTCTCTAGCACTGAGGCTTCTTGCTCTACTGATAACCCGCACTGGCCCGTTTTGAGCCATTGGTGCGTTTGTGCCATGCTGGCCCGTTTCGAGCCATTGGTGTATTTGCGCATCAATAAGGTAATGGCCGCAGGGAGGGGTGCAGGGACCCTCGCAATAAGTAAATCTGCAGATAAGCGAGTCCGCAGATACTGGATCCGTGGATATGGGGGGGGGGGGGACTGTACTAGAATCCTTGGACACTGATGCTGAATCTGGATGTAACTGGCATTTTTCTGCCTTCCCATATTTCCTAGCACTGCTAGACTCAAAAACTAACTTTGATCCCAAACCAGTTTAAATCAGTACATTTTGTAGCCCATAAAAAAATCTGTCTGAGATGACTTGAACTGTGCAGTCATACCACTAAACAAAACGGATTTATTTTATAGTGTAAGCTTCCAGTGGTAGTGAGACAATTAAAGTTGTTATATGGTTTCCATTAAAGGTCTCTGTTTTCAAGGGGATTTTAACCTGGCAATAAAATGTTGAAAGCTGGTTTATCTCCAATCTGTTTCCTTTTTACCAATATAAAATATTCAGCTATTTATAAAAAAAATGTGCATTATGGCAATCTGATACATTTCCTCTGCTTCTTTTCCCCTCCCCTGTTCACAATAATAAGGTCTGAACGAGGATTTCTTTTTTAAAAATGGTATGGAAAAAATAGTCGCTGTGCTGATTTCAGAGAATACGAGATTGGGAAAAATGAACTTAAAGAGATACATTATCGTGTGCGTAAGGAATATGCATGTTTTCAAGTTACACATAATTTTTCATATTACTTCACTCATACAAGGTTTTCCTTGTGCTAGTTTTCTCCACGCAGATTGTGCACCAGAATGCACAACTTTGTGGAGAAACGTGGTTCTGAATCACTGCCCTTCTAGATCATAGAGACAGCTACAGGCATTTCTGCACAGCTGTGTTCCTGAGACCAATCTCATGGCGAAAATAATTATTGCTTGTTTGTGTGAACTGCCCTTTTTCAGTTTAGAAAATGTGCTTGTAATTTCACTGTTAGAAATTGGCCCTATTAAATGTTCTGGCAGTATATATCCCTTCCTGTATTGGGATGTTTATAGTCAGACTTCTTTCATTGTGGTCCTGCTAAAACCGTCTTAGTGCCAATATCACCAGGGTGTAGTCTTACTTTTGTGCTCATGTAACACTTACTTTTGTGCTCATGTAGCAATTGTTTTTTTTTAAATTGTTCTTTTGTGGTGCCCTATCCAAATGTTTTGGTACATTGATCATGTAACTCTGCTTTTTTTTTGGGGGGGGGGGGAAGCACAAATATTTATTTATTTATTTATTTATTTATTTATTTATTTATTTCTCTGTGATGTGTATGGAAAGCCTTGATAGTTGAGTTTGGGAGAGCTACTGTGTTTATGATAAGTTTTAATTACTGTGATCTCCCAAGACTCTTAAGCGTTTTGGCAGGATAACCAATAAATAGCTGCTATGCTTTCCTTGATGTGCCAATTCACATGGTTGGTCTATGATATGTCCTAGTGTGACACTTCCTACAACCTTTTAATTAAAAAGAATAATTATCCGACACTTCTTTTTAGCCTGAAGCATCAAACAAAAATTCAAAGGCATCTCCTGCTGTGTTCCTCAAGGGGATGGCTATGTTGCCTCCAGCCATACCTCTCCTGTGCCGACTGTGTCTGAAAATGCTGTGTATTCTGTGTTTCTTGTGTGCAGTGAAACATCTCTGCATGTCTCATTCTGATGTCACCAACTGAAGTACAATTTCATTGTCATACCAAACAATAGCCATGTCCTGAAATCTCACCATTTTTTTTTGATATCAGGTGTTTCATAAAACAAAATGCTGTCAGACTGAAGATGTGATCAAGGTCGAGTTTAGAAAGCCAGCTGTGGATTAGAACTAGGACTGCAGCCCTTAATTGGTTATATTAATTGACTCAAGAAGTTCTTAATTAGCTGAAAAGGCAACCCCAATTGTTCTAATTCAGGGCAATGGATGTTTTTCCCTATCCAAGTCTATGGTATTTGGTGATTTGTAGCAATAAGGTTGAGCATTATTTTTTAAAATGTTAATTGTTTTTAATTTGAGTACTTGTAAAAACGGCAGCTGGTAGGCACTGTCTTAGAAGAGGCATTCCCCTTTCACTCACATATGAGGGAATGCCTCTTTTAAGATAATGCTTACTGTGTTATTAACAAGCCCTATCTAAAAAAACAGTGTATTTTCTACAAAAGGACTGTTTTAGTAATATGCAAATATATGCAGATTTAATTAATTAAAGCTAATTTGATTAACTAAGCTTTACCTAGTTCACTTTAAACAGTTCACAGAGCAAATCAAGGGCAAGGAAGAAAGTGAGGATGATATATGGTCTTGCAACGGCTCCGATGGTTGGGAGACAAATGTCACAAACTGATTCTCCTGAGAGTCTCTGATAGTAGGGATGGCTGAAGGTTCTTCTGTTTCCTTCATTGAAATATTTGCAGGAATTGAAAATATCCTTCCCTTTCCCTGAAATATCCAGGGAAACACCCCTCCAAATATCCCTGAATTTGTAAGAATTATGTTAATTTTTCTCCCACTCAAAAATGTCACATCATCACTAGTTTAGAGGGCAAGATTGATCCTTTTGAGTCACCTGACAGAACAGCAGTCTTGATAAATACAGTAATAGAGCTTGGGCATGTCCGGTTAGCAAGCTGGAGTACCACCTTCCAGTCAGCTGTATTGATGGTACCCAAGACCAATGGACAACAGGCTTAAGGCACAAGCAGTTATTTCTTCCGACCTGCTTCCGACAAGCAGTTACAACAAGTTGCTGTAGTAGTGCAAGGGATTTGTTGTTGTTCAGTCGTTAAGTTGTGTCCGACCCTTCGTGATCCCGTGAACCATATCCCGCCAGGCCTTCCTGTCCTCCACTATCTTCCTGAGTTCGCTCATTTTCATGTTCGTTGCATCGGTGATGCTGTCTAACCATCTCATCCTTTGCCTTCCCCTTCTCCTTTTGCCTTCAATCTTTCCCAGCATCAGAGTCTTCTCCAGAGAGTCCTCTCTTCGCATTAGGTGGCCAAAAGGGATAAGGCACTCTAATTGTCAGGGTTTCTGGTTCAAGACCTCACAAATGCTTAGGATAAAAATACTTAGGATAAAGTATTTGTGTTATCTTACTGCCAATCTCCCCCCCCCCCGAATCGAACCTGCATGGGTGAAAACATCCAGTGCCCTGAATTATACAGGGCGCAATCCAATCCTACTTACGCCACCGTTGTAACCAGAGGCACAGCGAAAACGGGGGGACCCAGAACGGAAAAGGGATTCAAATCCTCTTTGAATTCCCCTTTTGGAGGGGATTTGAATCCCCTTTCCGTTCTGGGGCCTCCCGTTTTTCTTCGCCACTGGTTACAAAGGTGGCGTAAGTAGGATTGGATTGCGCCCACAAACAGCTACAAAAGTACTGAAGAAATGTAAGTGCAACCAGAAGCAAACTGGCTAGTGAATTTTTCAGTGAAGTCTGATGATATTCCTTGAGAAATGAAATGGGATTCCCTCTGCAGGCTTTTGCAGAGTAGATGAATAGGTACCGCTTGCGGGAAGGTAAACAGCGCTCCGTGTTCCAGCCGCATGCTACGCGCTGCGGCAAGGAGAGTCATGCCGGCCACATGACCACGGAGGCGTCTTTGGACAACGCTGGCTCTTCGGCTTTGAAATGGGGATGATGAGCACCACACCCTAGAGTCGGACACGACTGGACTTAATTGTCAGGGGTCTTTACCTTTACCTTAGTCACTGCCCCCCCCTTCATGGATCATTGCCTTGTCATGGCGAAGGGGGTTGCGTAACTCAATGAATCCATGAGCTATGCCGTGCAGGGACACCCAAGACGGACAGGTCGTAGCAGAGAGTTCTGACTAAAAGTGATCCACTGGAGAAGGAAATGGCAACCCACTCCAGTAACCTTGCCAAGAAAATCCCATGAACAGTACCAAAAGGCTAAAAGATATGACACCGGAAGATGAGCCCCTCAGGTCGGAAGGTGTCCATGTCCAATATGCTACTGAGGAAGAGCGGAGGACTATTCCAAGTAGACCCAGAAAGGATGAAGCGGTTGGGCCAAAGCCAATAGGACGTCCAGCTGTAGATGTGTCTGAGGTTGAAAGAAAAATCCAATGCTGCAAGGAGCAATACTGCTTAGGAACATGGAATGTGAGGTCTATGAATCAAGGCAAGCTGGATGTGATCAAAAATGAGATGATAAGATTGAACATTGACATCTTGGGAATCAGCGAACTAAAATGGACGGGCATGGGCGAATTTAAGTCAGGTGACCATCATATCTACTACTGTGGGCATGAATCCCTTAGAAGAAATGGAGTAGCCCTCATAGTCAATAAAAGAGTGGGAAAGGCAGTACTGGGGTGCAACCTCAAAAACGACAGAATGATTTCAGTTCGAATCCAAGGCAAACCATTCAACATTACAGTAATCCAAGTGTATGCCCCAACCACTGATGCCGAAGAAGATGAAGTTGACCGGTTCTATGAAGACCTACAACACCTTCTAGAACTAGCACCCAAAAAAGATGTCCTTTATATCATAGGAGACTGGAATGCTAAAGTAGGAAATCAAGAAATAAACGGAACAACAGGCAAGTTTGGCCTTGGAGCGCAAAATGAAGCAGGGCAAAGGCTAACGGAGTTCTGTCAAGAGAACACACTGGTCATAGCGAACACTCCTTTCCAACAACACAAGAGGCGACTCTACACATGGACATCACCAGGTGGTCAATACCGAAACCAGATAGATTATGTGCTTTGCAGCCAAAGATGGAGAAGCTCTATACAGTCAGTGAAAACAAGACCTGGAGCTGACTGTGGCTCAGATCATGAGCTTCTTATTGCAAAATTCAGGCTTAAACTGAAGAATGTAGGGAACACCACTAGACCAGTCAGATATGACCTAAATCATATCCCTTATGAGTATACAGTGGAGGTGAAGAATAGATTTAGGGCATTAGACCTGGTAGACAGAGTGCCTGAAGAACTATGGACGGAAGTTCGTAACATTGTACAGGAGGCAGCAACGAAAACCATCCCAAAGAAAAAGAAATGCAAGAAAGCAAAGTGGCTGTCAGATGAGGCTTTACAAATAGCTGTGGAAAGAAGGAATGCGAAAAGCAAGGGTGAAAGGGAAAGATATAAACAACTGAATGCAGATTTCCAGAGAACAGCAAGGAGAGATAAGAAGGCCTTCTTAAATGAACAATGCAAGGAAATCGAGGAAAACAACAGAATGGGGAGGACTAGAGATCTCTTCAAGAAAATTGGAGATATCAAGGGAACGTTTTGTGCAAAGATGGGCATGATAAAGGACAAAAAAGGCAGAGACCTAACAGAAGCAGAAGAGATTAAGAAGAGATGGCAAGAATACACAGAAGAACTATACAAGAAAGATCTGAATGTTCCTGATGACCACGCTGGTGTGGTCACTGACCCAGAGCCGGACATCCTAGAGAGTGAAGTCAAGTGGGCCTTAGGTAGCATTACTAACAACAAAGCTAGCGGAGATTATAATATCCCAACTAAGCTACTTAAAATCCTAAATGATGATGCTGTTAAAGTGCTGCACTCAATATGCCAACAAATTTGGAAAACTCAGCAGTGGCCAAAGGATTGGAAAAGGTCAGTTTACGTTCCAATTCCAAAGAAGGGCAGTGCCAAAGAGTGTTCAAACTACCGTACAATTGCACTCATTTCACATGCTAGCAAAGTTATTCTCAAAATCCTACAAGCTAGTCTTCAGCAGTACGTGGACCGAGAACTACCGGACGTACAAGCTGGGTTTCGAAGAGGCAGAGGAACTAGAGATCAAATTGCCAACATGCGGTGGATCATGGAGAAAGCACGAGAGTTTCAAAAAAACACCTACTTCTGCTTCATTGACTACGCAAAAGCCTTTGATTGTGTGGATCACAACAAACTGTGGCAAATTCTTAAAGAGATGGGGGTACCAGACCACCTTACTTCTCTCCTGAGAAACCTGTATGCGGGTCAAGAAGCAACAGTTCGGATCGGCCCATGGAACAACCGACTGGTTCAAAATTGGGAAGGGAGTACGGCAAGGCTGTATATTGTCACCCTGCTTATTTAACTTATATGCAGAGTACATAATGAGAAATGCAGGGCTGAATGAATCGCAAGCCGGAATCAAGATTGCCGGGAGAAATATCAACAACCTCAGATATGCAGACGATACCACCCTAATGGCAGAAAGTGAAGAAGAACTAAAGAACCTCTTGATGAGGGTGAAAGAGGAGAGTGCAAAAGTTGGCTTGAAACTCAACATTAATAAAACTAAGATCATGGCATCTGGTCCCATCAATTCCTGGCAAATAGAAGGGGCAGAAATGGAAGCAGTAACAGATTTTACTTTTCTGGGCTCCAAGATCACTGCAGACGGAGACAGCAGCCATGAAATTAAAAGACGCTTACTCCTTGGAAGGAAAGCTATGGCAAACTTAGACAGCCTAATAAAAAGCAGAGATATCACCATGCCAACAAAAGTTCGCATAGTCAGGGCGATGGTGTTCCCAGTAGCAATGTATGGTTGCGAGAGTTGGACCATAAGGAAGGCTGAGCGCCGAAGAATAGATGCTTTTGAACTGTGGTGCTGGAGAAGACTCCTGAGAGTCCCTTGGACTGCTAGGAGATCAAATCAGTCAATCTTCAATGAAATCAACCCTGACTGTTCCCTGGAAGGACAGGTACTGAGGCTGAAGCTCAAATATTTTGGCCACCTAATGTGAAGAGAGGAGTCTCTGGAGAAGACTCTGATGCTGGGAAAGATTGAAGGCAAAAGGAGAAGGGGAAGGCAAAGGATGAGATGGTTAGACAGCATCACCGATGCAACGAACATGAAAATGAGCGAACTCAGGAAGATAGTGGAGGACAGGAAGGCCTGACGGGATATGGTTCATGGGATCACGAAGGGTCGGACACGACTTAACGACTGAACAACAACAAAGTCACTGCCCACTCTTTCTCCCACCATTGACAGTTGGTAGTGATAGGAAGAAGGATGGGCTGACAGTCAGGGAAACACTGGTCTGCTCCTCTGTCATTTCCTCTCTGCGAGAGAAATGCTGGAAGAGACCCTCGTTCCCCACTCTTGTCAATGAGATATGCCATTGAACTTTTAATTTTTCACCCTTTAATCAAATGATGTTGGGATTCAGCAGTGGTTTTGGCCAGTGGCCAGATCTCATTAATAATTAGCGCTGCTGTCTTTAAAAGGAATTATTTACTTGACGTCTGGTGGTTGAATGGATACAGGTCAGATCTTGTGCCTTTCCGCATTAATGAAGACTTCTGAAAAGGTGTCTGGTTTTCAGAGTAATAAATTTTAATGACTACTGTTTATACAGCATTAGCAAACATTTGGCATGACTGAAGCTAGACACTGGGCAAAGCCAGTCTGTTTGCGAGGAGCAGGGGATTGTTTTCCATTGATAGTGACTTTAAATAAACAATATTTGTTAGCAGACCTCATAAACCTGAATTTCAATTCACTTTGTTGCAGCATAATATATCTTCCATTAGTGTGTGTGTACGTGTACGTGTACGTGTGTGTGTACGTGTACAGGAGTGCTAACTGAAGCTTTGTATCTGGCTTGCCCCTAAAAGCTTATTCCTTCTAGTAGAAGTATCAAATTCATGCAGCCCTCGTGGATACTGTAAGGGGGTCTGCTTTTCTTTCTTTTTGGCAATTGGCCAAGGTGGTCCTCTTCCAGAAAGCCTTTGGACAGTGGCATCACTAGGGGGATGCAGAAGTGGTAGTGCAGACCGCTCTGGGTGACACCCTCAGGGATGGTGACACCACTAGTGGCCAAAATTGTGGAAACCTTTTGGAAATTGTGTATTTATGAATAACATCATAACATTATATATCATTTGAAAAGTAAATTAATGCCAAATGTAATGAAACAAGCCATGTTGAATTATCTGTATTCTATCAAAGGTTATAGCCATATTACCAGAAAAAGAAAACACAACTGCCTTATGTAACAAAAAGTGGATTTCCTTAACTCAAAACTGACCAATGAGACTGATTGTTCTGAGAGCCAATGAAGTGTTGTTATGACTCAGCGTGTAACCAGTACGGTGTTAGTATGAGTCAGCCAATACTAGAACTCTTATTCAGTTGTGTGAGTGTCATCAAGTTGGCCACTTCTTCTTGTTGTTGTTGTGGTTGTTGTTGGTTACTGATTTATTGGATGATCTGTACTGCTGCATATTCAAAAAAAGTCACTGGGGGTAACACCATGAGTTACCCCATGGGGTGACACCAACCCTAGTGACATCACTGGGGAGACGTGATGGGTGACACAAACCCTAGTGATTCGTCTGCCTTTGGGGCACTCATTGTTTCGGCAATAGTTTTAATGTTTCAACCATTGTTTTAACGTTTGCGATTTGTGCTGTATTGCATTTTACTGTTGGCCCATAGTGATTGTGAAATGGCCCATAGTAGTACATAGTGATTAATTTTATTTGAGGGGGGAGAGGAGTACTGGCACTTTCTTGGTGACTGTTTGTTACCTTGTCTGATGTAGTCCAACGTAAGGAAGCTGAGGCCTGGCACAAATTAAACCCTGGCAGTTCAACAACTTACCTCTGAGCGGCCTCCTGTGTAATCTCAGGCAACTTCATTTTGAAAATAAAATCAGGGTAGAAAGGCCTATAAATCTGTTCTGCTTTGTTGTATGCACCCTATCCATCTGTAGAACAAACAGCATCCAATTATCCCCTTAGGGTGAAATTTAAATCTTCCTCACATCCCTAGTATTGCCACTGTAGTTCTTGATTATTTCATGCCCTTTGTGCATGAGCTTGTTGTTGCTGTTAATCTTGGAACAGATTGGCTAAAAATGTCCTTAATATTTAACAACAGTGAAGATAGGAATGAACACCCAACAAATATTGTACAGTGTGATTCTTGTTTCCTAACAGCTTGCTCATAATGTACAGTGCACAGCTGATGCTGATGTACACAGTCTGGTTATTTGTTGCTCAAATGAGTGACAACAAGCTCGGGGTGCAGGAATGGAAGTTTAAAAAAAAAAATTAAGAGGGCATCACTAGTGGTGAGACCTCCCAAGGCTAGGCCTGTTTGATGGAATGATTCCTGAATTCTGCACCTTGTCCCCCAGTGTTGAGACTTTTCTGTTGCAAGGGGAAAGAGAAAAGCAAAGTGTGTGTTGAGATTTGGACTGTGAGAAGCAATTGTCCACATTACCAGATCTACATATAACTGTAAGAAAATATAGCAATTTCCCCCATTCCCCGTATACACACATTGAATGTTTACCCTGGGACTGAGTAGCACACTTGAAAGATGGGATGCCTTAGAATGTTAAACGTAAATGATTTTAAGACCCCCAGAATTTGATAGAAAAGCACAGGTAGAAGACCTGAGACTTAAGAAAATTTGATCGTGCCTGTTTCTGTCCTCAGAGAAACTGAAAAATGAGTTTAGTTTCTGTGATTGATTTGCAGTGTGTTGTCTTGTCAGAGATCTTCAGGACTATTGGCGCCCAAGAGTAACACCAGACTCGTGACAATTTGCTGCTGTTTTGCACTACCTGGTACTTGAGATAACATCTGAATTTCTACCACTCTTCCCCTTCCTCATCCCATTCACCACTTTTAGATAGACCCCCTCTCCATCTGCATCTTGCATGGCTGGAAACATGCCCTAGTACAGTAACTTCCTCTTCCACTATCTCTTGATCTCTAGATGAAGCACTAAGCTCCTCTTCCTTTGTTTACTTTTGTAATCAGGGTGCCTTGGGAAATGTATCAAGTTCCTGTCCCTTAAGCGCCCATCTCATGCTTTAAGGCATAGGTGGCCAACCCATGGCACGGGTGCCACTTAGTGGCACGCCAAGCCTTTTGAAGTGGCACGCACTACCGTTCCTGCTCGAGCTGAGCACTGAAGTCCCTCTCTCTTTCTCGACCCCAGCGCGCCTTTCCCAGCCTGGCACTAGAGGAGGTCTCTGCACCCCACTGCGCCTCATTCTTCTTGCGCTGTCACTGTGCTTTAAAGATTTTCATTGCCTTAGATTAGAAATATGTACTTATTTATTTAAGTGGCACGCTCAAGATTATCTACATAAAATGTGGCACGTAGCCTGGTCTTGATTCTGCCTCCCTGAGGAGAGACTATTGCACCATGTGAAGGGAGTGACGTAACCTGGGGGATGAGGAGTGAAATGTCAAATTTTCAATCAGCTAATTAAAAAATCCAATATCACGTTTTAACTTCTTGTGCTGTTCTTGAAACAGTCATGGATGCTTTTGCTCTAATGTGAAAGCTGTACTGAGGGGAAACTCAGACACTGTGAAAGCATCCTAGTATTTATTAAGGTTTTTCAGAGTCTCAAAACACAAACTTTGCTTCTTCTACACCCCGTTTCTGTAACTCAAGACTCAAGTAAAACTGGGTCAATTTTAAATGGTGAATGTGACCGTTGTTTCAATGGTCACTCTTCACTACATTCTTGATAAAAGGATGCTGCTTTAGATGTTATAACTGGCCTAAGTGATATTGCCAGAGGAGGGTCCTTTAATGCAGTATGTCAAAATTTGCTCTTGATCACGGTCAGTGAAGTGTGCCGCCATTCATTTGTGATTAAATTAATAGGTTCTTTTTTTTCTGGAAACTGTTATCTATGACGTGTGTGTCGCACAGGTAATAAATCAATCTAATTTCAACTACCTAAGATTAAAAAAAGCCCAACAACTTTGAGTTCTCAAACCCAGGAATAAATTCAGTTCTCAAGTGTTTACTGGAAGTGAGTTGCTAACCTGCTCATTTAAAACAAAATAGTCAGTCAAGGAGACTGGCTTTCATATTTTCACACCTAAGCTTGTTAGAAGAACATCCTCCTTTAGCTTCCATATGAAAATACCAGCATTACCATGGGGTGACGGGACGGGGGTGACTATAATTAAAAACTGAATTCTTAAGCCGCCTTGGGCATTTGCCTTCGGCATAGGAAAAGGCGGGATATAAATTTTTTAAATAATAATAAATAATAAGAAGAACATAAGAAGAGCCTTGCTGGATCAGGCCAAAGGCCCATCTAGTCCAGCTTCCTGTTTCTCACAGTGGCCCCACCAGATGCCTCAGGGAGTACACAGCCAACAAGATAACCTGTTTCTTGTTGTCACTCCCTTGCACCTGGCACAGAGAAAACCCAGGTCTAAAGCCAGTAAGTTGCTTATGGCTTGTAACCTGTGATGGTCTTTTCCTCCATGAATCTGTCCAAACCCCTTTTTATAATAATATAATAACATATTCTCCTCCGACTTTATTCAAGGCGGTGTACATGGGCAGCCTGCTCTAAACCCCAAAGGGTTTTTACAATATAATAACGTTCTAATCTTTCATAGAACCCTTCATTTGAGGTGTTACTTTCACAGTCCAAGTCTCTCTCTCTCTCTCTCTCTCTCTTGCGTTCGCGTCAGCACGCTTCAGCTTCAGCTGCTCCACTCCCCCACAGGGCTCTGCAGCTTAGCAGCTCGGCGTGCCAGCAGCTCTCCGACAGACTTCTGGCCTGCAGTCTGCTGCAGTCCTTAACTGCTGTCCTGCAGATCTTCAGGCGTTTGTGAGACGAATGCTCTAATCAACTGAGCCAGACGTCCTGATGCTTTTAAAGGCATCTAGGCCAGGTGCCATCACCACATTCTGTGGCAAGGAGTTCCACAGTTGAATTACACACTGGGTGAAGAAATATTTTCTTTTGTCCGTTCTAACTCTCCCTCCACTCAATTTTAGTGCATGTCCCCTGGTTCTGGTGTTGTGCGAGAGGGAGAAGAATTTCCCTCTATCCACTCTCTCCATCCCATGCTTAATATTATACATCTCAATCATGTCCCCCCTCAGGTGCCTTTTTTCTAGACTGAAAAGCCCGAAACGCTGTAGCCTTTCCTCATAAGGGAGGTGTTCCAGCCCATGAATAATTTTGGTCGCTCTCTTCTGCACCTTTTCCAATACAACTATATCCTTTTTGAGGTGTGGTGACCAGAACTGGATGCAATACTCCAGATGCGGCCTTACCATCGATTTGTACAACGGCATAATAATATTGCCGTTTTATTCTCAATCCCTTTTTTAATGATGCCGAGCATGGAATTGGCCTTCTTCATAGCTGCCGCACACTGGGTCGACACTTTCATCGACCTGTCCACCAGCACCCCAAGATCTCTCTCCTGATCTGTCACAGACAGCTCAGAACCCATTAGCGTATATGTGAAGTTTTGATTTCTTGCCCCAATGTGCATCACTTTACAGTTACTTATGTTGACGCACGTCTGCCATTTTGCTGCCCATTCTCCCAATTTGGAGAGATCCTTCTGGAGCTCTTCACAATCCCTGCTGGACTTCACCACCCGGAAAAGTTTAGTGTCATCCGCAAACTTGGCCACCTCGCTGCTTATCCCCAACTCCAGGTCATTTATGAATAAGTTGAAAAGCACCGGTCCCAAGACCGATCCTTGGGGCACACCACTTTTCATCTCTCGCCATTTTGAAAATTGCCCATTGACTCCCACTCGCTGTTTCCTGGTCTTCAACCAGTTCCTAATCCATAAGGGGATCTGCTCTCTTATTCTCTGACTGTGGAGTTTTTTCAGGAGCCTTTCATGAGGAATTATTGTATGTATTTAATGGATTCCATCCTTCATTTTTATTGTAGTGATTGAGTTCCCTAACGTGTTTTTTCTGTAACTTTTCTGCTCTGTGGTGTACATCCATAAAGGGTGGAACTCACCATAGACAGAAGCATTTTTGGACAACTGATTTGGAGCTTCATTTGAGCAACAACTAGCACATTGAGTCAGTGCTACTTCCTGGTGCTGTAACTGAATAAGACCTAATCCCTAATCAAATGTATTTCTGTTCTCTGTTCCCTTGGGACTGAACTTGAGCCTGATCATGGTTAGACAAGTCATGGAAGTACTTCTTCACACAACACACAATTAATCAGGTTATGGAATTCATTGCCATAAGAGGTGGTGATGACCACCATTTTAGATAACGGGATAAGAAAATTTATGGAGGTCAAGTTGATCAATGGTTACTATACCAGAACGATGATATGTTACCTACAGGGACAGTATACCTATGCATAGCTGTTGCTGGAATTTATGGTACAGAAGCTCCCCTACTTCCAAACGTTAAGTTTATGAGCAAACACTTTCAGCCCTGACTGAGCATTCCCAGTGGTTCTGCAGTGAAATGGATAATGTTCGGAGTGAAACTGACAGTGTCCTGAGTGAAACTGACAGCTACAGCAACAGAGACTGGGGCATTACTGTACTTATGAACAAAACGACTTACTAACGGATCCCTGGAACTTGGCGTGTTCATAAATAGATACCTTCTCTATCTGTCTACGTATCTTGTCTGTGGGCTTCCTAGAGGCATTTGATTGGCTACTGTTGGAAATAGGATGCTGGGTAGATGGCCTTCTGGTCTGATCCAAAACTGGTCTGATCCAGCTCTAGTGGAGATAAATTTTAGCGCCATAAGGTTTTCTCCTCTTAAAGACTTAGGTAAGAATGAGGTCTGCAGAATTGATATCTTCTTCCTTGTCTGTTAGGGATAATCCATCCCCCTTCTAAATGTTAGTCAAAGAGTTATACATGAACTTCAACTTCTTCATAATGCTTGCCAATAGTCCCTTTCCAATTCCTGATATTGGCGGTGGAGCCCACTTCTGGACCATGTGTCTTCTGTCATGCGACCACCGGGAAGTTTCATAAAAATGTGAATGACATGGTGGTGATCCCTTTCTCACTTATTGTTCTTTTTAGGTGCTTGATATGGAAGGTGTGGGAGACGGATTACGAATAAACTAAGATGGAGTCAGAAATAAGTATTATAAAGCAATACATAGTCTGTGTGTCGTGTGCCGTGTCAAGCAGGGTGACTAAGCATCATCAAGCACCCTCGCATAAGCTTGGCAGAAACCGCAAGAAGCCTTAGCTTCGGCTAGCTGGTGAGGCAGGGCAATGTCTTCTAACGCCCCGTCCTTGGGGATGTCCACCCTTGACCTGCCCTGCTATGCCTTAAGGAACCCAACGATAAACATAGCCTACATGCTGCATGCTTGCATAAACATCTCATCAGGAAAACACGTGGGTTGTTATTGAACACGGGTACAGTTACCAGGTTGTTATTGAACATGGGTACAGGCCAGCGCGTGGCGCAGTGGGTTAAACCGCTGAACCATGAGCTGTCGATCGAAAGGTCGGCAGTTCGAATCCGTGACGGGGTGAGCTCTCGTTGCTTGGCCAGCTCCTGCCAACCTAGCAGTTCCAAAGCATGTTAATGCAAGTAGATAAAAAGGTACCGCTTGCGGGAAGGTAAACAGCGCTCCGTGTTCCAGCCACATGCTACGCGCTGAGGCAAGGAGAGTCATGCCGGCCACATGACCACGGAGGCGTCTTTGGACAATGCTGGCTCTTCGGCTTTGAAATGGGGATGAGCACCACACCCTAGAGTCGGACACGACTGGACTTAATTGTCAGGGGTCACCTTTACCTTTTTACAGTTACATGACTGCGTATCAAGGATAACCCCATGTTGTTGATGTGTATGGCTGCAAATGAAGGTATATAAACCTGTGTCTTACCTCATATCGGGGTGCGAGCTTATCTTGCACAATTTGACATCCTTGTGTAAACCGAGTAAGAATAAAGACTCACTGTGTCGTTTCCTGTTATTGACCACAACCTAATCCAAGAACGTATTTAGGAGATTTTAACACCTAAGAAAATTTATCTCTAACGAAGTCTAGATTTGACCAATGACTGGCAGTGTATTCTCCTCAACCCTTCTTACAATATTCCACAAGTAATACTTTTTCATTATGAGGCTGCTATAATGGTTTTTGCCAATAATCAAGAGTGAGTGTCCATGACTGTTCTTTAGCCTCTTGTTCTCTAGTCTTCTGATTGTGCATCATTCACAGCTATTGATTGAAATGTTCTCTCATTTTCAACTTTCATTATTTTTTGTTGTCCGGGTTGGTGAGCATCATATAAAAAATGGAAGGGTGTCTAAGATAAACATTTTGTATGCGTCTGAATACTTACCAAAATTTCTCAGTAATTTCGAAGAAATCTTGAGTACGTATTAATTGGAAATAAAGTCACTCATACAAATATTTTTTTAAAGAAGCAAAACAAAAGGTGTTCCATTCACCTAAATTATTTTTCTGTCCAACATAATCTATGAAAGCGTTTTAGACAAGATTGAAGACGTTACTCAGTTAACTTACTGAATACCTAATTGATCAAGGATGTTTAAAATTGACTATTACTAAGATGCTAATTTAAACTAGACACAATGAAATGATATCAGTGAGAGAATATTTCTTATCTATCTTTAAGTACATCTCTTGATTTTGGCAACATATTAAGATCTATTTTCAAGCTGTAAATGTGTTAATTTTTTATCTGGTCTCGTCAACCAAGTTTCTCTAAAGAAAAAAAATCCCTCTGTTGAGACATTTCAGTAATTATTTTAATAGACTGCAAAATTCATTTAGTTGACATCCTTCATTTTATAAGCTCTCTTCTTTTAATGGAACATACTCTTTAGTCTATTACCAGAAAGTGCTTCTGATCAGGGATGTGCAGGTGTGGCAGAATCACCGCGTTGTGTCATTCATGGAAAAGAGTGGCAGCCTGACCTGGAGATTGCTCACGCGCACCACCCGCTTTCACCCGAGAGAGTGGGTATACTCAGGTGAAAGAGTGTGGCAGTTAGGCTGCTGCTCTTTCCCATGGATGATGATAGGGTGGTTCTGCTTCACCAGCTGCCCCTGCACTGCACATCTCTGCTTCGCATGTGGCTATTACATATTGAGCTTGCCATAGCCCATCCTATCCAGCGCCGATGCAGCAGGGCCATGTGGTCCACGCTGTATCCAGCGCTGGCTAGGAGCAGGTTGTAGGTCTCCTTGGGGTAAGGGTCCCCTTACTCCAAGGAGACCTCCAGCTTGCTCCTAGCCACCTTACCCCGGGTAAACCCCAAGCCTGCACAGTGGTGCTACACGGATCTCTACCAGCTCAATCCCTGGCACAGATCCGAGAAGTCTCGTGTTGGACAAATTGCCTTATAACATGCCATCTACGTACATGGCCCTTTACGTAAGAATGAAAATACATTTCATGAGGCATTCATTCCTTTTAATGTACCAGTTATATTTTGGAATATATTATCTGTTGCAGCCTTATGACATAATTTATGTGGTATGCTTTTTGGATGAATTATTTGTTAACAAGTATTCTCAGCCAGCGGGTGGCGCAGCGGGTTAAACCGCTGAACCATAAGCTGTCGATCGAAAGGTCGGCAGTTCGATTCCCGCGACGGGGTGAGCGCTCCTTGCTTGGCCAGCTCCTGCCAACCTAGCAGTTCCAAAGCATGTCAATGCGAGTAGATAAATAGGTACCGCTTGCGGGAAGGTAAACAGTGCTCCGTGTTCCAGCCGCATGCTACGCGCTGTGGCAAGGAGAGTCACGCCGGCCACATGACCACGGAGGCGTCTTCGGACAACGCTGGCTCTTCGGCTTTGAAATGGAGATGAGCACCACACCCTAGAGTCGGACACGACTGGACTTAATTTTCAGGGGATACCTTTACCTTTTTTTTATTCTCAGATGCGATCAAATTGTTTTGTTTCAGTGTTCTTGAGGGAAGACTGTGTCTGAAATGTGTTTGGAGTATGTGGATATCTTCAATGAATTCAACATTTTGAGCAACATTTTGAGGTTCTGTCTGTTTTTTCCCCTTTATCTTTGAGTGCTCTGAAGCATGGTAGATAGGGTAACACATGATAGGGCGACACATGATAGGGCCACATTTGTGGTGGCCCTGAAGCTGTGGAATTCCTTCCCTAGTGAAGCTTTTGTTTTGAATCTACTACTATCATTTCCTGATCCCTTAAAATGCAGTTTTTAAGAATGTTTTTTAGAGGCTAAACTACTGATGAGCCGCAAATGTCCATCATGGGCAGCCCAATCCAATCCTCCCCCAGTTTGGTGCATGCTGCATCTTATCCAGGGAAAGGCCCTGCTGAAGGTCTACTTGGGCGACCATTTGCCCTCTTATCCCTGGTAAACCCTCAGCCACCGCAATGGGGTTACTCGGTTTCCATCAGCTCTTTAGCCGGTGGAGAACCAAGCATCTTCATGTCAGCATAAAGGGCCTGAGACTGAGAGGAAGAGGGGTAGGATACAGTGTGGCCACATCTGAAGTATTGTGTCCAGTTCTGGTCACCACACCTCAAAAAGGATATAGTTGAATTGGAAAAGGTGCAGAAAAGAGCGACCAGATTGATTCGTGGGCTGGAACACCTCCCTTATGAGGAAAGGCTACAGCTTCTGGGGCTTTTCAGTCTAGAAAAATGGCGCCTGAGGGGGGACATGATTGAGACGTATAAAATTATGCATGGGATGGAGAGAGTGGATAGAGGGAAATTCTTCTCCCTCTCGCACAACACTAGAACCAGGGGACACGCACTAAAATTGAGTGGAGGGAGAGTTAGAACGGACAAAAGAAAATATTTCTTTACCCAGCGTGTAATTCATCTGTGGAACTCCTTGCCACAGGATGTGGTGATGGCATCTGGCCTAGATGCTTTTAAAAGGGGTTTGGACAGATTCATGGAGGAAAAGACCGTCACAGGTTACAAGCCATAAGCAACCTCCTGGTTTTAGAAGTGGGTTTTCTCTGTGCCAGGTGCAAGGGAGTGACAACGGGAAACAGGTTATCTTGTTGGCTGTGTGCTCCCTGAGGCATCTGGTGGAGCCACTGTGTGATACAGGAAGCTGGACTAGATGGGCTTTTGGCCTGATCCAGCAGGGCTCTTCTTATGTTCTTATGTTCTTAGTGTGCTGCAGAGTCGCTGATTCTTCCTCCTCCTGGGCCTGATCCACCCGCCCCGCCCTTCCCCTTTCCGTTATGCCCTCTCCCCGCCTTCCCCCAGCCCCTTACCTGCTCCACGGCACAGTCCTCTGGGTTCTTTGGCGAGTGGTACAGGTCTCATTGCTGGCGCCACCGACTCACCAGGTGCTGCCTTATGACATGTTTGCAACACCCTATGCCGCCGCAGCGGCACTGCACTGGCCTAAGTCTTCAATAGGATTGCGCCATAAGTCCAGTAACTTTGCCAAGTGCCTGCCGTGCAACATAGCAGTGCCTATCTCTGCTTAAATCTTATTGTGAAGTGATAGTTTTTACTGTTTCAGCTGTCTGAAAGCCACTTTAACATTTGACGGAAAGTGGGGTTAGAAAATGATTAAAATAAAGGCTGCCATATGCCTTCCTTGGTGGCCATCACAGCTTAAAAACTAGAATCTGTAGCATTTTTTTTATGTTGCCTTGGGGTGATATTTTTCCAGATAAAATGCATGCACCGCTAATTTGCATTCAATGTCCATTTCCCCCCCCTTTTCTTTAAAAAAAAGATAGAAAAGCAACTGAAAAGCTCCCTGGGCTGGAGAGACAGCTGGGCGATCAGTAGTGAAATGTACTTAGGTTTTAGTTATGGGAACCTTGTGTGATTGTATTTAAAAATATCAAGTGAAGTTCAGCAAATGATAGGGCCAATCTCTGGCTTGCATACCCATCCAGCATGTTTCCGCTCTGTTCAAACAAGGCAAGCATCACAGAGTGACTGGCACAGCAGCTGCTGTCTGAAGGGAAGCTAACAAATGCTTCCAAACCAACAAGGTGGCAGCTGGGTATTTTTGGGAAAGATAGAATACTTTAACAATGATAGAAGGAAAGAGAGAGTAACGCAGTTTTTTTTTTTTAAAAAAGATAGGTGTATGGTGGTTTTCATAATTGCCTTGCAGTGCCGGGTTTTTGCAGTAGATCTATCAAACTTTGATATTTTTTTTCTTGAGTGCAGTTTTTTTTAAAAAAGGTCATTTCATTTAGGGAACTCTTGTGATTTTTTTAAATCCAGTACTTATGCTGACAAGCCTCCTCTATTGTGACCACTAAATTAAAATTCTTTTTGACATATGAACACCAAGTCAGCCTTCTGAGGACCATTTTGTTCTTTGAGCCACTGTGACATAAGGAAAATGATTTTTTATCTGTGAACATCATCTTTTGTAGATCTTCCTTACAAATATCTTTGAACAGGTTTCAAGATTCTGAAGAGGAATGTGTTTTATTAAAAAAAAATTACCTTGACTTTTTTTTATTATTTTTGCACGATGGAAGTCTTGAAGTGCTGCAAGCCCTTTTCTTGCTTGATTAATGTAGCTTTTGAGAGTCTCAACTTCTTGGAAATGCATCCCGTAATATGGTGTGTGTTTCTTCTTCCTCAGTTATAAGGAATTTAAGAAGGTATGTTCTTCCTGCAAAAGCAGACTGACAAAATAACAAGCTTCATCGTTTATTTTACATCATTTATTGGCCCTTCATCGTTTATTTTACAGTGCAATCCTATGCATGTCTACTCAGAAGTAAGTCCCACTGAGTTCAATGGAGCTTACTCCCAGGTAAATGTGCATAGGGTTGCAGCCTTAGGGCCCAGTTCTATCCAACTTTCCAGGGCTGATGCAACCATGCCAACAGGGCGTGCGCTGCATCCTGCAGTGGGGAGGGGGGCGATCACAAAGGCCTCCTCAAGGTAAGGGAATGTTTGTTCCCTTACCTTGGGGCTGCATTGCAGCTGCATCAACGCTGGAACATTGGAAAGGATTGGGCCTAATAGTATATATAACACTATCAACGTATGTGGTGCTTTACATAGAGTGAAAAAGCAGGTCCTTTGTCCTAATACAATCTAGGTATTGAAACAAGGGAGACAAGAGAAGGAGGGAAGGGATAGAGGCAGGGTAAACAGAGACAACACATATGATTATTTCACTTTTGATGTCAATTTAGGTTGCAATGCTGTACACCAGAGGTTCCCAAACTGGGCATCACAACTCCCCAGCCGAGAACAATGGTTCGCTACTCCCTTAAGGGGAGTGGCATACCTGTGTAGACAGGCATTTAGCGATGGCGATGATGCTTCTGGGATTACGCCGCTGCTGCCACCGGGGAAAAAAGTGTTTTTTAGCCCTACCTGGGGGTCTATCCTATCGTACGAAAACCGGAAGTGGGTTGTGATTGTTATCTGGAGCCGTTTTGAGGTGCGGGGAGACCTGCAGAGGGGTCTGCAGGTTCCCCGCATCCCTCGGAGGGCCGATAAGACCCTCAGGAAGGGCTAAAAACTACTTTTTTCCCCGGCGGCAGCCGTGGCGCGATCCCGTGAGTGCTGTTGGTGCTGTCGCCCCCCCCCCAATGACTTACAGCAGTGCAAACTCTACACAAGAGTTTGGGAACCACTGCTGTACACATTTCCCTGGGAGTAAGCCTAATTGAATTTAATGGGGCTTACTTCTGCGTAGACAGGCATAGGATTCTGCTGCAATTTCCAATAGGGAATAAGGCATGATGTCAAGGGCTTCATAGAAAAGGTGGGTTTTAAGAAGGGGTTTGAAGAAACGGAGCAAGGAAATCCCGCAGGTGTGCTGGGAGGAAGTTACAAGCATCAGTAACAGAGTGCACTATTTTTTTTTTTTTAAATCACAATTGTGCAGTGGCAGATTCTAATCTGAAGATTCTATGCAAGCCGTTCATCCAAGAGGTATGAGGAGTTCTTTGTGTGGGATCATTGACTGTATCAAAAAAGATGTACTGTGTAATATTTATGGTTAGTGTTGTTTTTGTTGTTAAGTATTTATGCAATGCTTTTCCAAAGTGCTCAGAGTGTTTTACATATATTATCGTAGAATCAGTTCAAATGATCTATCAGTGAGATTGCTCATGCAAGTAACTGCTCATGTAGGAGGCATACAAATAACCATGCTATTATTATTTTTTAAAAAAACTTAAGAAAGTTAGAAGTAGAGTGAAAGATTTATTTCCATGACAGGATTACCATGTTGGTCTGCTGCAGCAAAAACACCCGACTCTTGTATCTATTTGTAGGTACCAATTTGTATCTATATTAGTGCCATTCTGTGTCTATATATCTATATCAATCTATCCAATTAACAGTTCTCCATATCCTAGGGCTGTGCTGACATTTACTCTGACCTGTTAGTCTTGCCCCTGAAGTTGGCATGACAATCCTAGATGTCCACATGTTTGGTATTAGTGAGAAATGGGCTCTGTGTGGATGCATGTGGAGTCCCTTTTCCATGAATGCTGAAGGTTACATACATTGGGGGATGAGGCCCAGTAGGTGTAGCCTGCACAGCAAGCTGTGGGGGTCACTCCCTTTCCTCTCTATTCAGGCTGAGCAAATTCAAGGACCGAAGAATGCTTCTTGCCAGACTTTTAATTTCAACCCAAGTCCCTTAATTAGCTAGGTGAGCTATATAACACCTTTATGCTACTCTGTACATGGAGCAGCATTATCTGTAGTGCACAGCTGGCTATTCCTGCAGCAGCCATACACTGCCCAGCTGTTCCTCCTCTCTCTTAGTCGGAGGTTCGAGACTGCATCCTCTACCAGGTGTTTGATTTATTTTGGCCCTCTGTGTGCCACATCCCACTTGCTTAGGTGTTGGGTAGGAATGAAGAATATCAACCAAGATCATAGTTTTTGTGCCACCTCTCCAAGGCCTCTAATACAGGTGGGCCCCCATATCCACTGATCCGCTATCCACGGTTTCAGTTATCCACAGATTGCGGGGACCCCCCAGGCTTTTACTTTTTCCCCAGCAAGCTTCGTTTCTTCCTTAAACAAGGAAGGCTTATTGCAGGCAATGCAATAAGCCTTCATGATGCAATGAAGGCTTATAAACAAGGCTGCTTATTGCAGGCAAGTAGAGCAAGTCCTAGAGAGGCTCTGCAAACCTTGCAGAGCCTCTCTAGGACTTAGTCTCATTCTACTTGCCTGCAATGGAGGCTGCTTCTCTGTTTGTTTTAAGGAAGAAACAAAGCTTGCTTAAAGAAAAATAAGAGCTGGGGGGCGCGCGCACATGCCTGCCTGCAGGGGAGGCAGGGTGGGGGGCCCTCAGAAAACCATGGAGGGGGTGTTCGCCCCATGCACAGTTTCAAGTATCCACGGAAGGGCCTGGAACATCCCCAGCAGATATGGGGGCAGTACTGTACAAAAATTAAGCAAGCAGTTACGTACCGTATTTTTCGCTCCGTAAGACGCACTGGACCATAGGACACATGCGTAATATGGAGCTAAAAATAGTGTAAAAAAATCTTGCTTTTAACAGTTTTACTTACCTGGTTGTTGATCTTCAGCTCCAATCTTCGGGTGCCCCAGCCAGCTCCCAGTTGCGTTCGGCACCTGAGCTAAGTTCCCAGGCGCTGGATGCAACCTAGGAGCCCTGCGCAAACATCGCAGAGGCACTGGCCAGAGTGAGCCTCAGCTTTTATTTCCAGAGCCAATCCACTTACAACTATATTCCCTGTGTACACTGATAGTCTTCCCAGGATCACATCCCAAGAACTCCTGGTAGATCAAGTCAGGGACTCCAAGCAAGCAGTCTTATGGAAAGAGATCCAGTTTTCTGGAAGGGACAAACAAAGAAACCTGGACTGTGGACAGAACAACACAGTTCCAGAAGCAGTTGGTTAGAAAGGACAAAGAGCCAGACACGCAGAGAAACTTGAAAATGAAAAACAACTGTCATGACTCCTAATGGAAACCCTGTCTGGACCTGCTGGCAGTTTGCTAAAGTAGTCTCAATATGCAGCCTGGATTCACCCAAATAGGAAACAAACATGAGACGGAATCAATGAGATAATCAGAACCAGAAGGGTCAAGCTGAACTTGGGAAGATTTCTGATCCTAGTACTAGAATGAGATTGTGCCAAACCTGACCTAGTTGCATTGAAGTTTAACAATAAAAACAGAGGGGTTCAAACATGTAATACTGGTCAACTTTTGTTTTGTTAATTCAGCAAATGTATATACTACATTCGAAATGCATCTATACCAAATTCTCAAGGAAGAGAACAAGTAAAACAGAATGCAATCTAATACTACAGTAATTTAAACATTGAAAGGAACAGTGGGCAGAAAGGTGGTAACTTATAAAATCCACAGCACCCAGTAAAACCAAATAAAATCTAAAGAGACAGATCTTGAAAGCCAAGGTAGAAGGGCCAAGAATCTCAAATTTGGCAGATAACAGCGGGCAGTGGTGCCATAATCCTGGGGCCATCACCAAGGATATCTCCTCTGCAGTGGGGATCAGCTTAATAGATGATGAACACATCAGACGGATCTCTTCCCTTGAACCTTACAGAAAGGGGAGATACTTATGGGAGAAAAGACACCCTTGTTTACTGCTGCAGGTATGGTATTGGCCAGAAACATGTTTGAGGTCTGCATAAAGACTTCAGGGCCAATCTTCTACCCTTCCAGATTCCTAGCCTGTCCTCCCATTCAGTGATTGTCTTTCATTTGCCACTGTTGTATCAGCACAATTAATAATGCAGCATCCGTCTCTTTTCAAAAATAGCTTTGTTTTTCAGGATGTCATCCTTGTCTGAAGCCACCGGTGATATAGAACGTGTGTACATGGCCCGGCACCCTGTTACATTCTGGAACCTTTCGGAAATATTTTTGTTGAATCCCTTTAGTGAATTATTAATGGAAATGTTGCTTACATATAGCTGAAGAATTAATTCAGAGCATGCAGGATCATATATCACTGCTGTATTGGTACTGGAGCAGATGTTTTTTCTGCTGTACTGCCACTGTGACGTCTAGTAAACGTGAGTAATAATTTAATGGCGCAGTGTGCTGAATTTAATTAGCTAATAAATTCTAGCACCTTGTGTTTTCCACCCTAAATTATAGAGGTGCCATTTATGTACCTGATCTATGTCCTGAGTTTCCTTTTGTCGTCTTGTCTCTGTACGATAAAGTGCTCAACTATTCCCTTTGAACAGGTTAAAGGGTCCAGTTCAGGTCCAGTTAAACAAGTCCAGTTCACAAAGAGAAGGGGGTGATCATGTGTGAGTTGGTCACTCCAAAATTATATTAGTGTTCGCATGAGTAAACAGTTTGCAAGACCAGTGTTTTCTTTTCAGATGTCGGCCATGGGCATATTTTTTCATTCATTTTTTTTATTCCAAATGAAACTTTCTTTAAGATACCTTCAACCGGTGGTTGATTAGAACCATATCTCTGGTTATTGTTTGACACAAACGTTCTTAGCATCTTACCATAATGACTTGTAATGTCAAGTGTCATTAATGTTGAAAGTGATGCCGTTCCTTATTTTCAAAGTCTATCAAATGCATCTGGGAGGGGGCAGCCTGAAGTATTTGATATTGGAGCCAGGTTCCAATTAAATCAATTGCAGATTCAAGCTAAGCAAGGCAAAATTTATTCAATCCACATGGGGAGACGAAACATTATGCAACCTTTTGGATCGCACAGAATGCCACAGAAGTGTGGGATTTTTTAAAAAATGTAATAAACAAATATATGGTAATCACAAAGTATTTGGCACCTTAAATCTCAAAGTTAGTGTTATGTCAATGATAGCATGAACCATTATCTAAAATATAGGACTAAGGGCGCAATCCAATCCTACTTAGGCCGCCGTTGTAACCAGTGGCGCAGCGAAAATGGGAGGCCCCAGATCGGAAAGGGGATTCAAATCCCCTCCAAAAGGGGAATTCAAGGGGGAT
Organism: Plestiodon gilberti rubricaudatus; assembly: GCA_026170595.1. Taxonomy (NCBI): domain Eukaryota; kingdom Metazoa; phylum Chordata; class Lepidosauria; order Squamata; family Scincidae; genus Plestiodon; species Plestiodon gilberti. Next base: position 243,022,564 of record JANXHW010000002.1, read on the forward strand.
TTGAATCCCCTTTCCGTTCTGGGGCCTTCCGTTTTCGCCGCGCCGCTGGTTACAGTGGCGGCCTAAGTAGGATTGGATTGAGCCCTAAGTGTTCCCGTCGTAACAATGTGGGTGAGTGTTTTTGTTCTCTTCGTTCTCTGGAACCAGCATGTCACATAACACAACTGTGCACAGCACAACTCTTGTTTTCAGAATATGGGGCAGGCTTGTTGGTTGGGAAGGCACAGGCATCTCACTGGTGTGTGTGTGTGTGTGTGGGGGGGGGAAAGAGAGTGGGAGTTCCAGCCTATCACTAATTATTACAGTGTGAGCAGACCAGACCAGTGTGATCCTCCTTGCTTGTCACACTGATTGACAGTGCTGAGGTCCAATCCTTCGTTTTTCTTAGGGTTTTATCTTTCTGTGGCTCTTCCTTCAGGGACCTCAGACTTGCCCTCTGTTTAAATGACCTAGATTCTTCTCTTTGATTTGCCTTTCTATAGTGAAAAAAGCAGTTACTACATTGGATTGGCTTAGTTTACCACTGGGAAACTCAATATTTTATTGTTGACTTAGGAAGGTCAGAGAACATCTGCTGTATATACCCAATAACAAAATCTCTTTCATGTTGAGATCTGGATAAAGTTTTAAAGTAGCTTCACGCATAACTTCTTCCCAAATCCTCTCTTTGTCAGATAAATCAAGCACTTTTATGATTTGAAAAGAATGGTACAGGTTTTGTAATTATCTGTGTATGTGCACTGATGAACTTTGCACATTAGGAAGTGAATGTTTTATATAAACAAGGCGAAAAGGATTTTAATGCATGCATATTTTTCTGACACAGAGAGGAAATCCTGATTTCCCAGCCTTAGTAAGTGCGTGTGCGCGTGTGCGCGTGTGCGTGTTTAAATACTTACCGTAAATGCCAGTTTTCTTGAGTTAAAAGCAAAGCAGTTCTCTTCTTCAGAAAATAAGAGATGATGGGCTTGCATTTCTCCTTAGAGAGCATGTTTTCAATCTGGAGCTTCTCCTTGATTTGGAGTTTTCCCAAGTGGCCCTGTGACTTAAGGCTGATTCACACTAGCCTTTTCCGGCACGCATGCCCTGCTCTAGCGTCTGTACGTGCGTCTAGCAGTTCTCTGAACATTTGCCCGCCTTCTTGAAGAAAGCGCAGCTGTGATTTGGTGAAGAGAAATGCGCTTCTCTGATTGGTGGGCTGCCTAGCACCGCGAGCATAAACGCTAGCTTAAACGCGAGCACATCAAAAAGATAAACCGAAACCATCTCTCCTGGCTGCGTCGTAAGCTCATGCTGCGTCAGACGCAAGCATGAAAAACGCACGAAAAGACGAAACGTTAAGCCAAAACGCGCACGGAAAGGGCTAGTGTGAATCAGCCTTTAGGTAACAAGGAGTGCTTTTGATCATCTTTGACTGAGTGAGAGGATTCGTGGAGAGGTTAGACTTAGCTGTGGTTATCCATGCTCTGTTCACCTCCTGGTTGGACTATCACAATTCTCTTTATGCAGGGCTGCCTGTGGAAAGCTTTCGGAAAGTTCAGTGGGTGCAAAATGCAGCAGTCACATTAACCAAGGCTGCTCCGTGGGACCCCAGTGCCCCAATTCTTCATGAACTGCATTTGTTGTCAATTTGTTTTCAGACTTAATTCAAAGTTCTGGTTTTGAATGTAAAAATCTGAACTGATTCGAAAGGTCGGCAGTTTGAATCCGCGACGGGGTGGGCTCTCATTGCTTGGCCAGCTCCTGCCAACCTAGCAGTTCCAAAGCATGTTAATGCGAGTAGATAAATAGGTACCACTTGCGGGAAGGTAAACAGCGCTCCGTGTTCCAGCCGCATGCTATGCGCTCTGCGGCAAGAAGAGTCATAAGAACATAAGAAGAGCCCTGCTGGATCAGGCCAAAAGCCCATCTAGTCCAGCTTCCTGTAACACACAGTGGCCCCACCAGATGCCTCAGGGAGCACAAGACAACAAGATAACCTGTTTCCCGTTGACACTCCCTTGCACCTGGCACAGAGAAAACCCACTTCTAAAACCAGGAGGTTGCTTATGGCTTGTAACCTGTGATGGTCTTTTCCTCCATGAATCTGTCCAAACCCCTTTTAAAGGCATCTAGGCCAGATGCCATCACCACATCCTGTGGCAAGGAGTTCCACAGATGAATTACACGCTGGGTAAAGAAATATTTTCTTTTGTCTGTTCTAACTCTCCCTCCACTCAATTTTAGTGCGTGTCCCCTGGTTCTGGTGTTGTGCGAGAGGGAGAAGAAGTTCATGGCCACATGACCACGGAGGCGTCTTCGGATAACGCTGGCTCTTCGGCTTTGAAATGGGGATGAGCACCACACCCTAGAATCAGACAAGACTGGACTTAATTGTCAGGGATCACCTTTACCTTTTTTATTTTAAGGACTGTCTTTCCCAAGATGTGCCTTCCTATACACTACGGTCATCAACTGGCCTTTCTTCAGGTGTCCTGGCTGTCAAAAGTATGATGGGCATCCCCCCCGTGAGCAGGTCCTTTTCAGTGGTGTCACTGATCCTGGTGGTGGTGGTGGTGGTGGTGGTGGTGTTACTAGGAAGGCTTCTGGTTTGGAGTATTATTTTGTTGTAATCACTGCCTTCACACTTTGTTAAAAGGCCATTTTGTTGCTATTCTATTCTCTGTACTGTAAACCTCCTTTGGGTGGCAAGAAAGGTGGAGTATAATAAATGCTATAAAATAATAAATAAAGCCGTAGTAAAAATAATTATTTACATTCTTAAAATATATAAAAACAATCCTTCCTGTTACTGGCATTTTGAATATCATGTGGTTCAGCATGGTGATGGTAGTCACCCCCTTGAAGGCTGTTTGTCAGTCTCACCCTTTACGACCAACGTTTTGCCTTACAAAAATGATTTTAGATTTTCATGGCCAGCAATGATTCTTGATTGTACTGATATTAACGGGTAAGAGGCCATGGCAAAAGGTGTCAGTAATTGACAAAATATGGATTCCCGCTTTAAATAAGAACACACAGCAGCAGACATAAGTAGTGGGGCATTATAAGGCAGTTGCCTATGCCAGGACTTGCTGGGTTGTCCCTGGTGCTTATGTGGTTTTGGGGGTAACATCTTGTGTTGTGCATCCTGGTTGAATACATAGTGTAGTGTACAGTAATGTGAAGATCAATAGACAGGTGGAGCCACACTTATTTACCGTATTGGTCTGAGTATAAGACTCACTTTTTTCTCCTAATTTAAGTTTTTAAACTAGGGGTGCGTCTTATAATCAGGCTGTTGCAATTTAATGCCAGTGATTTAATTAAATTTTTTTAATAGCACCAAACTTTAAGGGTGCGTCTTATAATCAGGTGCGTCTTATACTCTGGACAATACGGTATTTATTTAGGCTTGCAGCCGTTTGACTTTCATGCAGACTGCTGGTTCTCATTAGCAGTCTCTGTGTCATTTCTTCCATCCTTCCTAATAGAGAACGTTGGTTTGGTATGGGCTCTTTCCTGCAGGGGAAGTTTAAGTGTCATGTGGATGTTCTCTGTTATCTGGCTGTGAGGTCCGGCGCCGGTCTCATTCTGTCGGAGCGAGGATAGTTGCCGGCTGTTGGATGCATTTTGTTTGGCGGTAGCCGCCGAGACACGCAGTGTGCTTGGGAGTCTGGGCACCGTGCTCTGACGTGGGTCTCTCGCTGTTGATTGCCCATTGTTGCGTTTGCGGCTGCTTCCAGGTGTGCTACCCGTGTGTTGGACTGTCCAGGTTGCATGGCATGGTGGCGGTTTTCTGGAGTCCTTGTGCCCAGGACTGGCGCACCTGGTGGCCCGCCGCAACTTGCTGGAGTACGGATCAAGGTTGGCCATTTGGCTGGCTTGGTAGTGGTGTACTACAATTGAAGCACACTTGGGGTTGATTCTCTGTTTTATGAGGCAGATGCAGAAAGTTCTGTCCCTTTAAAAAGTCCAGTCCTGATAATAGTAACCACGGGTTACTTGAGGTTAATTATACAGATTGCCTGAGGCTTGGTTAATTGACAGTTGGATGCCTTCAATTTCCTCCCTGCACATCTGATTCAGCACTGTAAGGTGGGTCACGAGGTTTTCTCAGCCTTTATATAGCGGTTTGAGTAGATACCATTAACATCTCCCGACAATATGAGGGTCAGCTTGAAAATGCTCAATGAAATTCAAGCGAAACGTCGCTGTTTAGATGATGGTTTTAATTTTTTAAACTTGAGTTACGTAAGGTTCTTAATGTTTTTTCCTTAATTTTTTAATCAATACAGTTATTACGTTTTGACCAAGTTTCTGGGTTTTTATTATGTTGTTATTTTTCTAAAAACAAATTGCCATGGCCTGTTACCCGTTAATACAGTACAATCCAGAATTTTGCCTTCCCCTCGATGACCTACAGCAGTGTTTCTCAAAGTGTGCTACTTGGAGCCCTGGGGCTCCCTGAGACCCCCTTCAGGGGCTCGATGAGCACACTATAAGTGACTACCATCTGCCCCCTGCCCAGTTTGGTTGTCTGTCCCTCTAGCCTCCCCTGTTCATGTCTGTCCTTCCTTGTTCCCCTCCTGTTCAGGCTCTTCACTGATATTTGCTCATGTAAACCGCCTTTGAATTAAAGTCAGAGGAGAAATCCAATGCCCAAAGAAAAGGCGGTATATAAATACTGGTTTGTTTGTTTATTTATTTATTTATTTATTTATTAGTTGTTGTTGTTTGGCTCGCGCTGCGCCTTTCCCCACATGCGCCGGTGCTCTCTAGCTCCCTTAGACTCGCCGGCCTTAGTCCTCTAGCCAGCGGGACTAAGGGAGCTAGAGAGGCTGTAGCACGTTTGCGCAGGTGCAGCCTCCCCAGCATCGCAATTGATAGTGCCAGCCAGCGAGGAAGAACGCATCTGGCCGACCTCTGCCTGGTGGGTGCACGAAAACGAACGCGGTATTCTTCTTACTCCTCCCTTGAGTACACCACCCTCCGGCTGCTTTTGCCCCTGGCTCGTGTATCGAGCTTGGGGGGGGAGTGTCGAGCTCCCGAGGGGGTGTACTGTCGCTGCGCCGCCGCCAAAATTTGGTGGTGCGGCAGTGCACCCCCTCCGAGTGCGACACCCCTGCGCCCAGAGGCCCACGGACCCCTGCCCCCTAACGATGCCACTAGGGCAAAGTCACTCTGCACGTGCTCAGAGGTGCCCAGTGAAAACAAAAATCAATGAAAATGCAAGGAAAAATGTGTATTTATTTAAATATGTTGCTTTCCCAGCTCCTGTGATGCCACTTCCGGGAGTGCCACCTGGATCCTTGGGTCCTTGTTCCGCCCCATGACATCACTTCCTGTGGAGGTGACATCACGGGTCCTTGTTCCGCCCTGTGACGTTACTTCCTGTGTCACTTCTGTCCCGGGTTGCCTCCTCGAAAATATGATAAGTGTACTCATTAGGAGTACGCTGTATGTAAGACTTATTGCAAAATGTGCACCGTTGTCTTCGTAAAACTGGTATGCGCTTAAAATGGGAGAGTAGAAATTTTATTTTTTCATGATTGTGGTTCAGGTGTACGTACAGAGTAATACCATTATTGATGTCTTGAATGCTTGAGAGTCATATCGTTAAATCCATTTTCAGTCAAGTCTGTTCAGACTGGGTTTGACGGCCTTATTATACTGACTTTGTAGACTAAGTGGCTATCTTTCCTTTCATGATTAAAATTTGCAGCGAGCTAGCAAGAGCAAACACAACTACAGCTATCAGGTAGACATCAAAGGCCTATTTCCTAGTTTGATGTTCAGCTTGCGAGGCCTTTTTTCTCAGCAGGTCAAAATCTCCTTTTGTTCTTTTGAACACTTTGGGAATTACAGGAGATACCAGTGACACCTGCTGATGAGGGCATCAGTTCCCAACTGCGGCGGTACCTGAGGCAGAACTCACCAATGGCTTTGGGAAATGATTGGGCTTTTCAGATCTTCCGCAACTTGACAATGGCCTTTTAAATGCCAAACAATGGTTCTTAATCGGTGGGGATTTTGAAAACCTTAAGATGTGTTTTAAATAGTGTCTAGTTTTTCTCTCTCCTCTTTCCAGTTTTTGTTAAATCACTTGACAATGCATTTGAAAATCTACTAAAAATCCCATTGACATACAAAAGTATGAAGCACGACAGGTGAGATCAGCTGTCGGCGGTGGGTGGTCTTCATGAATAATGTTAGGAAATCCTTGTTGGTATGATACCTGAAGCCTGAGTTGTTCATTGTTCCATTGGGGTTCACGTTCATCGCTGGATTCATCATTTCATGGTTATACAAAAAAGCTAGTGGAGTTGCTAGGAAGGTAAAGGTACCTTCAGCGTTCCAGATTTCAAAGGCTCAGTCTTTCCAGTTACATTTCAGTCAACATTGTCCACTGTTGTTGTTTTTGAAAGTCTGTCTGTTCTGCCTGGGAAAAGCCATCCAGGAGAATCCGAGTTCTTTAAAGCCTTGTATTATCAGTGCTTCTGGTTATCAGTGGGCTGGAGCACCTCCCTTATGAGGAAAGGCTACAGAGTTTGGGGCTCTTCAGTCTAGAAAAAAGATGCCTGAGGGGAGACATGATAAAATTATGCATGGGATGGAGAGAGTGCATAGAGGGAAGTTCTTTTCTCTCTCGCACAAACCCCAGAACCAGGGGACATGCACTACAATTGAGTGGAGGGAGAGTTAGAACGGACAAAAGAAAATTTTTCTTCACCCAGCGTGTAATTAGTCTGTGGAACTCCTTGCCACAGGATGATGTGGTGATGGCACCTGGCCTGGATGCCTTTAAAAGGGGTTTGGACAGATTCATTGAGGAAAAGACCATCACAGGTTACAAGCCATAAGCAACCTCCTGGCATTGGAAGTAGGTTTTCTCTGTGCTAGGTTCAAGGGAGTGGCAACAGGATACAGGTTATCTTGTTGGCTGTGTGCTCTCGGAGGCACTGTGAGATACAGGAAGCTGGACTAGATGGGCTTTTGGGCCTGATCAGCTTTTGGCCCAGTTCAGTACTGGGCTTTTGGCCCAGTTCAGTACCCTGCTTGGCAGCAACTCTCCAGGACTTCAGACAAGTGCTTTTCCCAGTCCTAACTGAAGAGGCCAAGGATTGAATCGGCCATCTTTGGCATGCAAAGCAGGTGCTCTGCTATTGAGTTACATTCCCTACATTTTCCCCACTATGTGGGCTAGATACTTCTCAGTTTATGGTCTGTGATCTTGAATCTCTGTCAGACTGGCTTCGTACGTATTCATAAGATTAAGGCCTTGGATGATCTGCACTTCGAGTCTCTGATGAAGTAGACTGTTGTCTATTGAAAGTTCAAGTGCAACACAAAAACGATCTGGAAGATGTTGTAGGTGGAAAATGCAGTGTTCAACAAAACACAGTGTGTGTGTGAGGCCATACATGAGCAACCTATTTCAGCAGATTATAAATAATAACTCAAACTGAATTCTAGTCCACAATGATTTCACAGTCTCATTCTTTAATTGTCTTTCTTCCCTGTAGAAAAAGAGTATAACTTCTAAGGTGCATTTAAATAAAACTTGCAGACATCCATGAAGACATCCATCCTTCCATTAGGACTCTGTTGTTCGTTCAATAATGTCCTTCAGCCGTCTGCAAAATGCCACATGGCATGATGTCGGTGTGTAGCGCCTGAACTTTGATGACTCTTTCACATGTGTTGATGTCATCAAGTGATGAAAATACATGTATAAACTAACTCTTTCTTCCCGTTTAAATTTCTTCCCCATTATTCTTCCCCATTATTCAATCAGAAAGTACATATTTTGTATTTTGTTTTCTTTTACACCACCTTTGCAAAGCTACTTACAGAGTAGATATTTGAATTAAAGTCATTAACCATATAGATCGTTCATTATCTGATCAAGTTCTTTCTCAAAAGTGGAACTAGCCACATGGACTTCAGAGTGTAATCATTATGGTGTAAGTTTGTGATCTGGTATAAACGACGCTAGAGTTGGGCATTTGACCAGTCGAAAAAGATCCAATCTATTGGCCAGACAAATGCAGTCAAGTATTTCTAAAGCATTCACTTATAAAAAAAATTCTTTATTAACATGTTTGGTAATTCTACTAACTAATTACTTAAGATATTAGTTAACTATTACACGTTAAAATGTGTTACAAATTATAACTTTTAACAATGTAAAGTAATGAAAATTATTCACTGAAGAGTTTTCTCTTATAATAACTTATAAAGTTATAATCAGCCTACAGTTATAAGAAATTTAAAAAAAATGAAATTGAAACAGGAATAAAACAAGTGACAGCAACTATTTTGTAAAGTCATTTTTCAGAGGTAATTGTGCCACACAGGCAGCAAGGCAGTTCTTCAAGCATTGGCATCTTCAACTGGTTTTTCACCTCCACCTATATAAATTTGTCAACTATATACCCTTAACCTGTTGCAAGTCTGGGGTCAAGGAGTTCTAATTTCTGCCCTTTCTTAAAACACACATTCTTGGGCTTCATGGAGTATTTGACAGTGTTGGAGCTAGAGAGGCTGCAGCAAGGTTGCGCAGCCTCTCTAGCGTCTCGTAAAGTGTGTGGCAGGTCTAGGAAGGATGCGTCCGCCGCCCGGGGGTGCGCGAACTTCGGGTAAGAACAACACCACCACCACCACCACCCCGGCATTTGGAATAATTTCTTTTAGGTCGTGCGGAGCCTGGGAAAGTGGGAGGGCCAATCATCTCGCCCTCCCAGGCTCTGTGTAGACTAAAAAAGGCCACGAAAAAGCCAGAGGGGGTGCATCCCCTGCGGAGCTCGACACCCTGATGCCCGGGGACCTCCGCCCCCCCCCAACGATGCCTCTGCTATGAGACTAATTTCAGATGTCAGCAATAAAAAATCCAGCTCAATACATTAAGGCTGTTGTAAAGGAGGGAAGTGTTGAGTGCGTTGCTATAAGTTAATTTTTTTCCTGGCTCAATAATTGAGAGCCGGAAGGAAAAAGAGATATTTAATAAGTTGGAATGAATTAACAAAAACAGTATGAATGTAGTTTTTATGTGTGTTGTGAAAGTTTAATTTGTGGCTGACAATAAGACAAAACAGTATGGTTAACTCATATCCTCATTCCCATTCCAATGTTGGGTGACTAATTCATCCGTTCTCAATAGATTTCCAGTAATCTGTTATTAGTGCTTGTTGTGTTCAAGTAAATATAACTAAATGTGACAGATGTAAAACTTGCATTTCCTATCCCAGTGAGGTGTGAAAAATATTTGGGAACTGAAAAATATAGCCTTTTGCTAAATCTAGTGACAGTGTCTAACTTTGTGATGAAAACACATTATTGTGAATGTCAGTGCACTGGGAATTGTTTAGACAGCCTGCAAAGATGATTGCTAAAGAAATATCAAAAGCAATAAAATGCAGAACAACAATCTTGCATTGATTTCGTTATAATTCAACGATGTTATCGCTATTGCTGTATCACTTCACACAGGACTCGCATTTAATATGACAGGTGATTCTTTACAAAGAATCCGAGGGGGAGTAGTAGCTTTGGATATTTCTAGAGAGAGGTCTGATGATAGCATAGCTAAAACATGGTAACTTAAGGTAAGGAAACTAATCTTTGGGTGTGTCATCTGAACCAGTAGTACGAGGAGATGGTAAACTGGGAAATTACATTATAAGATTAAGCGGGGAGTGATCCCTGCTTACGTTCTGACAGTTTATGCTGATAGTTCTTGAACTACTTTGTCCAAAGGTGACTTCACATTGTATGATCCTCCCGTTATACTCCTTCAGTTGTGTTGGCGTGGTCTCTAGGTGCTTGATGCAACAATGTTGCTGACGCCAAGCACATCTGGGTGCAGAAAGTGTCTAATTGGGGAGACCTCTAAGGACCTGGTCCATGAATGTCCTGGTCCTAGTGACACACTAGTCCTGGTCCATGAATTAAGGAAGGTACGGTCCAAGTTGGATAAGAAATAAATATGTGAGGACTGTCGTTATTCCTTGTATAACTAGCAATATTAAGCCTAAAAATCGGCCCTGTAAACCATGCCGCCATTGAGGGGGATGGTGGCGAGGAATAGGGCCTTCTCGGCGGTGGGGCGGTGGGAATTATGAAATTCCCTCCCCCTGGAATTAAGAACAGCTCCCTCCTTAGAAACCTTTTGGCGGGGCCTCAAGACGTTTTTATTCAGGTTGGCATTCGATGGCTGAAATGGTGGACTGGCTTTTTAATTAATGTATTTATAAGGTGATCCACTGGGGTTTGTTTGTTTTTAATTGTTTTAATTACCTGTTTTAATTATTTTTATAGTATTGTATTTTATTATGTGTTTTAACATGTTTTAATTGTAAGCAGCCTTGATTGCCCTGACTGGGAGAAAGGCGGGGTAAAATTTCTTTAAACAAACAAACAAACAAATAAATACTCTTGTACTCAATCTCAAAGGTGTTACAAATGGCAGACTTTTAGGGCTATTACACCATGCCCAGCTTTTCTTTCCCTTCCCCCCACCTTTTCTCAGCATCCAGCATCTGATGAAGAGTTCTGGAAAATTTGAATGCTTGCTTTTGGGTGTGGGTGGGAGGAGTAGGTTCTGATAATGGAAGTACTAGAATGTGGCTTTTGAATTGTAATGTAATGAGAAAAATATATTTTGATGTTTTGTTGTATAGTCTTTGCGGATCGTGTGTGTGTGTGTGTGTGTGTGTGTGTGTGTGTGTGTGTGTGTGTGTGTGTGTGTGTGTGATGAAGAGCTCCTGTATTGCAAAATTTACCACAACACCACTGATAGTATGACAGCCTCTGATGTTTCTGAAAAGCAGACTACTGAAGAAAAGAGAGGAATAATAATAAAAAAACATTCTCCAGTTCAATCATATCTTGTTGTGTCTTCCCCCTTTCCTTTCTAAATGTAGTATAGCTAGTCAGTCCTAACACACATTTGGTGGATTTCACTGCATTGCCAAATAAGTGGGCCTATTATTGCAGTCTTAATTTGTTTTAGTATTTTTAATACTTTTGGAAGTGTTTTCTAGGAAAATGAAATAAAAAAATGCACCCTGTCCTAAAGGCCACTCAATGTTTTTTTTTTTTTAATTTAAAATAAATTGTTATAAAATAGCAATTTTATTTTCCTCTTGTGTGGTAATGCTGACTGCTGACGAGATTGGCAGAGAAATCTCGTCAGCAGAGAAAGTTTTGATTTTTCACCTCTGCTGAGAAAGTGACATTTCAAGTGTGGTTCTGAGGGGCTCCTGTATCTCGTTGGTTCTTTTCGGCTTTGCACAAATTGGGCTATGTAATTTGCTTCTCTGACTAGTGACACACAGAACAGGAACAAAGGGAAGTGGAAGATTTTGTGCATTGGGATTTCAATGAGATAACATTTGTGGCTATTTTTTTTTAAAACAAACACTGAGTATGAAGCAGCTCATGTTTAAAACTCAAAGCATATATACATGTTGCGAATGCTGGTTTTGTTGAAAGAATCTTTTTCTTTAGCACCTGTTACAGTAGTGAAATTGACAGATGCATTGAAGTCATAGAGACCTGTAGCTTCTCTATGTTTTGCAGCGTTATCTTGGTCGTTTTGGGACAATGTGGAATATTATTGCTTTATTTCTGCATCCTCTGCTTGCTTAGGATGTACTCAGTGACATTCTCAATTATGGATGTTTTGATGCATTGCCTCCTGCAGCCTTGATGATTGCAAATATGCCAGGAAAATAGTCTGGTCATATAAAATGAAAGATAAATAAAATCTATTGCTACAGTTTCATGCATACTACGCTTTGCATGCAAGACCCACATGCAGCCATTTTCTCAGATGGGAAGGCCAGTAATTGAATTTTGAAGGGAAGATGTTAGATTTTTTGAAAAATTAGAGCGGGCGGACTGGACCGTATGAGGTACAAGGCAGGAAGTGAATTTGAAATTTAGTCATTTCATCTTTTTCTTGTTGTCAAGCAGCTACGTTTTGTTACTGTTTCATATTAAATGGTTATAGTAAATTGTTATTGTCATAGAGTGTCTGCATTATTCCCCACCTATATTGACTTCTATCAGGGTGATATTTCTCTCCCACCACTTTAAACCTCTCAGATTCTAAAGCAGAAAACACAACCAACATTCTCAGTGTTATTCAGTGATCTTGCCCTAAACATAAATATTTATTTTATCTTCACATTTTTATACCGCCCTTCCTCCAAGGAGCTCAAGGTGGTGTACATAGTTCCTTCCCCCCTTCTGTCCTCACAACACCCCTGTGAGGTAGGTTAGGCTGAGAGATAATGACTGGCCCAAGGTCACCTAGGAAGCTTCATGGCTGAGCGAGACTTGAACTTGGATCTTCCAGGTCTGTCCAACTCCTGAACCACTACACAATCCTGGCTCTCTATGATGGGACTTATGGTACAATTGTATGATTGTATTAGACTAGCGCAGTGGCCGCTACGCCAGCCTAGGGTGTCGTGAACCTGCCGTAAAGCACTTCACGGCAAAGTTCAGTTGAAGTCAACCGTTCCTGTTTTCAATACTGAGCAGTCACAATCCTTGCTGTTGTAAACATATGCCATTACCGTTGTTGTTTTCTCACACAAACATACAGTAGCTGAGCAGAATAGTATGTGATCTAAAAGATTATAACAACTTTATTTGTTCATATGGCTTTACTTTGACAAACTCTTGTAGTCCTCTAACAGCCCAGTCCTACCAGCTGTCCGTTGTCGGCACACCTCTTCCGCTGGCACTGATTACCATAAAGCAGTCAGCACCGGTTGTAAAAGGCAATTTGCGTACTGCTAGAGCACCAGCGGGTGGCGCAGTGGGTTAAACCGCTGAACCATGAGCTGTCGATCGAAAGGTCGGCAGTTCGAATCCACGACGGGGTGAGCTCTCATTGCTTGGCCAGCTCCTGCCAACCTAGCAGTTCCAAAGCATGTTAATGCGAGTAGATAAATAGGTACCGCTTGTGGGAAGGTAAACAGCGCTCTGTGTTCCAACCGCGTGCTACGCGCTGCGACAAGGAGAGTCATGCCGGCCACATGACCACAGAGGCGTCTTCGGACAATGCTGGCTCTTTGGCTTTGAAATGGGGATGAGCACCACACCCTAGAGTCGGACACGACTGGACTTAATTGTCAGAGGTCACCTTTACCTTTACCTAGAGCACCAGCAGGAAGGCCGGAGCCTTCTCGTGTGCTCCAGAGCAACTGGATGTCACTGGCAGAGTTGTTTGATGCCCCTGCTTGTACGTTTTGGTAAACTGCTGTGTTGCCGTTATTAGATACGCACACTTGCAGTGAATGGGAACCTGGAAGTGACCAACTTCTGTCATCTAGTCATTTTTTGTATGTACAAAAATATCTCTATTATATCTCTATCTCAGACTCCATTATTTTTGCTGCTGTTCTTTTCCTGTATTGCCAAAGGGTGATACTTATTGAAGGGTTGATTTTTCCTTTGCAACTGGGGTCATGTTCCCTTGCAAGTTTGTTATGTGTATGACTTGCAGAGCTCCCCTATTCTCACTGGGAAACTAGACACATGTCTCTGGGCCCGGAGTTAATGTTAGAAGAGCGTAAAGCCTAGGCCTGATTAAAAAGACATTTTTTCTTTTCTTCTTTCTTTCTCCCCTGTGCAAAGTCACATGGAGGGTGGAATTTTCCAAAGATGACTGCAGTTTATGCTGATGTCTGCCTGAATCCAATAGACATAGCATGAACAATGGAATATCCTGCCATCAATTTTTAAAAAATCCTCCTGGACAAACAGAGGACTCTGGCTTCAGTAATGCCCACACTCAGCCAGCCTGACAGCCAGTATTGCCATGTGGATCCACATTCTAGTGGCTGCAGCAATGCTCTTAACATGCTCCAGACATTGGCCATTTCCCCAGTTTACATCCCTTTGTCCCCCTACACCTAAGAATTGGCAAACAAGTTGCACCAACCAGGATCTTGGAAGGTTCTAGAAAAGGGTAGAAGGGTGAGCCCTAATATTGAAGAGGTCAACAAAATCCTTTGAGCTAATAAGAAGTCACCTCTCCCCCTTTTGGAAAGACCATAATTGCCCTGGATTGGGAGCCCTACTTCTTAATTCTTGCTTCATCCTGAACTAGAGTGATGTTCCCTGTGTTTGTGTTGCATTAAAGCATCTCCGGCAATCCTCCATTATCCAGCTGACAAGTTGCCTTAAGCTGGAACTATGCCACTGCCCTTCCAGACAAGCAGCATACCATGTGCATCCTTCGCCTACTGCTTAACTGTGTTTGACTTGGCCCCATCAGCTGAAATCAGTCGGAGCCCCCAAGGCTCCCCCCTCCTCTTATCTTGCTCAAATTCCACTTGCTTAGCATCCTCAGCATCATGCCACTTAGTGGGTGCAAGGAAAAAATATTCTGCTTTGCTAGACTGTCTCCCCCCCCCCTTAATTAAATTAATTAATTAATTATAGTATTTGCCGTATGTGCCACCTTTCTCATAGACTCAAGGTGATTTACATAGGCAGGTTGATCATAAATTTTTACAAGTATTGTTCTAGCGAAACACACAGAACCCTCAGTTTCTCCAAATGTTTCCCTTTCAAAGTGCAGTCATTGTCCTGGCTGTGCTCTTGCACTTCCAAGGTTTCACGGGCAGCCGCAAATCGCACCTCAGCCGGTTCTCAAGATGTTATCCATCTCTTGCCAGCTGACTCCTCCGCGTTCCACACTCTTTTAAGTGCCTCTGCGAGATCTGCCAGCGACTTCCAGTCACCCTTCCAAGGCTGATCTCAGGCTGATCCTGCTTAGCTTCTTCAGGCAGGGCGACAGCTCATCCGCCAGACCACACTTCCTGCCTTCTCAGGCAGATCCATCCATCTCTCTCTCTGGTCAGTTGCAGAGCGCAGCATGTTCCATCCTCCCTGCTTGGTCCGCTGTAAAATGTATTGATTTCTACTGCTTCCGGAGTAGCATGGAGATTTTCATGACTTGTTGCAATTAATAAAGTACACTTTATGGGTTTTCCAGCCATGTATATTTGAAATTGAAGAATTTCTATTATCTATATCTAAAACTAATATCTATTTTTATTTCTTCAATTTCAAATATACATGGCTGGAAAACCCATAAAGTGTACTTCTTTATTAATCTACAGCTTCCGCTTGATTCTGGTGGTTTTCCATGCTTCCTGACACTGTACAAAACAAAAAACCAAAACAAAACCCTTCAGTGAACTGGTATTCATTCATTTCCATGACCCTTGCCTCCTGTGTCTTCTGTTAACCACTCAAGTGCCAATACACAATGTGCACACGCCATGAGCCCCCTGTCAAATATCCCTTCATGGGAGTCAGAGTTGCATGTGGATCCCATACACGTTGGTGGAGAGCCCTCTCAGTAACAGCTTACTTTGAGATACATTTGATCTCCGTGCTGAATTAATTGCACACACTCTTTATTCAGATGAAAGTTAAAATCCAGACAGGTTGTTTTAGAGCTGGGGGTTCTCAACCCCTTCCCGATTGAGTACCACCTTCAGTGCCACTCTCCTGCTGCGTACCACCGGAAGTGACTGGCAATGACATCATCACCAGTTACTTCCGGGTTTTCAGGTTTTTGGAGGCCAGAAAACACAGGTAGGAGGCTCTGGGTGGGTGGGAGGCCCTTCCCAGCATTCCCAAGAGTCTTGGCCAAAGGCAGGAGCCTCTCAGGAGTGAAAACGTGCTTCCGAAAGTGCCGCATCGGAGTGGGGTTCCAGTGGTCCGGCAGTCCAAATGCGCAACTGAAAGCGCCATGTCAGAGCGGAGTTCTGGCAGTTCGGTGGTCCAAGTACCACCAACAGTCGGCTGAAGTACCACTGGTGGTACCAGTACCACTGGTTGCGAACCCCTGTTTTAGAGCACTTGCACTTGCTGTGCCTACAGAAGATCCCATGTTCAATCTGTGGCATCTCTCATGGGTTTTATGTTTGCTTTAAAAAAAAAAGATTGGGGGAAGGATCTCAGGTTGGGGGAAGGTGGTAGATGGACTAACAGATTGGCTTGGTATAAGGGAGCTTCATATATTTTATGTTCTTGTTTATAATATACAATCTCAAGCAACTTTGCTTCCAAGTTGTCTGATTAGTAGTGGTTTTTTTTTTAACATAAGCCTTGGTCTGTTGGATATTATTTATATTTAAGTGTTCTTTCTGTAGAAACCCCTAGGAGTGGAATTTCACAGAATCAATCATTTTCAGACATAAGCATGTTCTTAGGATTAAAACCCTAAACAAGAGGCTATTGGAGAGAAATCCCCAAGGGCTGTCACTGCGTGAACTAGATATTGTCAAGGAAATAAAACCAGATTTTTCTTAATGACATAGCTTCACAGAGAGAGACTCTGAATAACTGCAGTTCCCATCTGTAATGACTAAGGCCACCTAATCAAGCAGTAGTATATTCCCACCTCACCTTCAAAAGGACTCTTCATTAGTTTACTGGAGAGAAAGGAATTTGTATGTGGATGTATTCATGTACAGAGAAAAAACTTCTTATTTTCTTCGTTTTAAAGGAATGTATTGTGAGAGATTTCTGTACCTCCAGGAACGATCAAATACAAAACCCATAGAAAGAAAGCGATACCATCAAATGCATTGCACAGCTAGGCGGAATGAAACTTACAAGAAAAAACAGCAGCAACAAAGAGTTGGACAAGACAATATCTTTCATTCCCAATGGGTTTGAGAGACGCTGCATGTCAAGGGATGTGCTCTGTACAATTAGAATAAGGCAGTTGAAGCTGTTGCTTACCTCTTAACATTGATAGCCAGAAAACATCTTCTATTAGGGTCAAATTTGGTATGACGTAGGTCCATAGGAAGGGTGCAATTGCAACTTGATTTGTTGGGGTAGGGAGATGAACCTTCCCCCCTGTACTACTATCCAATGCAAATTATACCCTCCCACTATTAGCTGGGGAGATAAGCACAATGGTTGCCTCTGATTCCCCCTCCACATGTAATAGTAGCTTGGGAGGGGGAGTGAAGGCCATTTGCTTTAGAGAATAAGTATGGGGCAAAACCTTTTGCATCATGGCCTTACTCTAAGCAAAAGCCTTTGTGGCTTCTCTTTGAAAAAGAAAAAAAAATTGGATGCTGCAATAACGACACCCATGTTGTGACTAGTCCTGTCCCTAAGTACTGGGGGCCCATATCTGCAGATTCAGTATCCGTGGATTCATTTATCTGCAGATCCAGGATCCGCAGCCCCCCGCCCCTGTGACCGTTAACTTATTTCTGCTGGTATCGCTGACACTAGGCCGGGCCGCACTATCAGCGCAGGGCTCGGTTATTTGCCTTGACACTCCAAAGGCACATAAAGGAGGGGCGTGGGCGGAGCCAAGGGAATTTAAACCCGGCTCTCGGCCACACTCTTCCTCTTTGCTTCCGCCTTCTGGGCTGTAAGCCGCATTGTGCTGCTGCTGCTTATAGCACAGCGTCTGAATGATTATAGCAAGCAGTGTCAGTACTTGAGAGGCTCCGAATGTTAACCAAAAGTTCCTGTTAATGTTCGGAGCCTCTCTAGCACTGATGCTGCTTGCTATATAAGCATTCAGACGCTGCACAGTCTGCTTATACCGTTTTGTTTAAGGAAGGCCTGCGCTTGCTTGGCGCCAGCGATACCAGCAGAAATAAGGTAATGGGCATGGGTCCCCCACAAGGGATAGCGTTCCCCCTTATCCGTGGGTTCCTGGTATCTGCGGACGGGCCAGGAACCTTACCCCCCACGGATACCGGGGCCCTACTGTATGTTTACATTATTTACAGGTCTGTTCAAACCAACTTCAAATTATTACAGAACACATCTGCAGGATATTGCCTTGGCCTACACCAGGGATTCTCAACCAGTGGTACTAGTACCACCAGTGGTACTTCGGCCAACTGCTGGTGGTACTTGGACCACCAAACTGCCAGAATTCCGCTCTGACATGGCGCTTTCAGTGGTGCATTTTTGCTCTCCAGAGGCTCCTGTCTTTGACCGAACCTCTTGGGAACGCTGAGAAGGGCCCTCCCACCAACCCAGAGCCTCCTACCTGCGTTTTCAGAGGCCAGAAAGATGATGTCATCGCCAGTCACTTCCAGTGGTACACAGCAAGAGAGTGGCGCCGGAGATGGTACTTGGCCAGGAAGGGGTTGAGAACCTTTGGCCTACACAGCTCTTTGTTTTCCCTGCTCCCTGTTGATTCTGTCACCTGTTGTTTTACCTGGCTGCATGTGAGGGGCAGGTGAGACAGCGAGGCTTCCTGTTAGGGACCTGGCTTGGGAACATTTCACTCTTCCCTCCCAGAACTGGTTTCGGTAGTGGCTTTCATGCCTGAATCTGGCTTTCTTCTTCCATCCTGCTTCCTTTCCTCTTTTGTTAAACTGTGAACCACCTGGACTACATTGGCAGCATGTAAGTAAATAAATAAATAAGATGCCAACCTGGCTACTTCTGTGGTAGGTTTCCTCTTCCTTTTTGATCTTATTGTTTTCTTTCTCTCTGCCTTAGCTGCTGTCTTTTCAAACTCTTGCATCCGTTTCTTTTTCATGCCTTTTTGTGTCATTCATTTTTATACTTTTTTGGGTGTGTGTTGGTACTGTACGGAGTCCCCATATGGAGTCCTGAGATAATCTCTAATGGCATTGGGCTTGATTGTGCCATGCGTAAGATTTCATCCTATCCAGTGGAATTCACACCCTGTCCATTTGTTTACATTTGTATATGCACTTTTTTTTTATGTAGAAGCCTTTTTTTATGTAGAAGCCTTATATACCGACAATATTATGCACTGTGCCTTTAAGAGACGGGCCAAAAGTTGAGTGTAAAAGGCCTGACATTTCAGTCCTGCTGCAGAGGCCTTGGTGAGTGGTTGGGCCAGAGAGGTGAGGCAAAGGCCAAAAAGGTACTGGAATGTAGATACTTCCATTGTGTAAGGATTTAAGTTGAGTATTTTAGCTAGTTGTATAATAATAAATGTAAGCCAGCGGGTGGCGCAGTGGGTTAAACCGCTGAACCATAAGCTGTTGATCGAAAGGTCGGCAGTTCAAATCCGCGACAGGGTGAGCTCTCGTTGCTTGTCCAGCTCCTGCCAACCTAGCAGTTCCAAAGCACGTTAATGCGAGGAGATAAATAGGTACCGCTTGCGAGAAGGTTAACAGCGCTCCGTGTTCCAGCCGCATGCTACGCGCTTGCTACAAGGAGAGTCATGCCGGCCACATGACCACGGAGGCATCTTCGGACAACGCTGACTCTTTGGCTTTGAAATGGGGATGAGCACCACACCCTAGAGTCGGACACGACTGGACTTAATTGTCAGGGGTCACCTTTACCTTTACTAAATAATAAATAGTGATGGTTGGAAGCCTGCAGTGCGGCTCCTCTTTCATGAGCAAACCGATTTAACCAAAGAGTTCATCGACAAGGTGGGTTTTGAGGAGGAATTTGAAGGAAATGCTGGTGGCATTGTGCTGATGCTCCAGGATTGCCGGGAAGAAGGACTGAAGAGGGACAAAGGGTAGAGTCCTTTGAGAGAGCAGGAGACCCTTGGGTCTACAAACATAATACTATACTGTGTATGTAAACTTGATTTTGCAGTGAAAGGAAGAGAATTGTGGATTTGGAAACTTGACCAGTCCTGGCTCTCCTGGTCGTGGAAGTAAAATATTCAGGCTGGCTGAATATTTTGAAGAAATTAGCTGTTTAACAGGAGAGGCCAAGAAACTGCACGAAGGGGCTATGCTGTTGGAAGATGACCCTTAAGTCCAGATTCTGGGGTGTGTCCTGAAGGGCTAGATTTTCAGTTTGCAGCTTTATAAGCCACAATGTCTTTAAAAGGTTAACATTCCAAAGCAAGCCATGCACAGTATTTTGTTCTGTCACTTTGAATTTGTGTTCCTCTTCTCAGTTCAGTAAGCGCTTTCAAGTGGCATCAGACACGACTGCGATGTAGGGAAACTCTACTAGCGTATTTAAATTGGATGACAGTGCCATTTTTCATTCTTCATTTTTACTGTTGTTTGAGTGAATGTAATCTCATACAGTGACCCTTGAGGGAGCAGGCTGACAGTATGCCCCCAATTCCTAGGTATTTGTGTACGGTTAGCTGAGTATTTATATGATGAAACACTGGGCATGTTGTCCGTCCAAAGGCTGCTGGGAAAAAAAAAACCTCTTTCTTCTGCGCATTTGACTGTGTTGCTTCTCCCTCCTCAGATCAATTCACTGGTTCTTTTTGCTCAATATGTCAAGGTCATTCCTTACATTTTAAGACATTGTTCTACAGGAGACAATTATTTTTAATACATTTATATTCCACCTTCTTTCATGATGATGTTCCTAGGCAGTCTCCCATCCAGACCTGACCAGATCCAGACCTGCTTAGCTTCATCAACGTTATTGCATCACATGCCCTCAGTGTATATATCCTTGGATCCCATGCACTCTCAGTTCTGTTCCACAGTCCCCTCCTTTTGTTTGGTTAGGTAATAGCCATCTCATGGTGACAAGTTTTAAAAATTGTGTGTAGTGAACCAGAGCCCTGTGCATTGTAGAGGCTTCTTATCCTCTTATACAATAGGGAAATAAATAAGATCTGAGATTTTCATGGCCAGCAACGATTAACGGATGTCAGTTACGGGTTCGAGAGCCATGATGTTAAAATGATTTTTTATTGACATCCATAGGATAATACTTCACATGTGCAGAAGGGTGCTCCTTATGCATGTCCAGGGCTGATCCATGGGGCTGACAGGTATTCATCTCAAGCAGCAAATTGGTGGGGGACCTTTCTGGGTACCGTTGCCCACCCACTTACCTCCACTCAGCGCCGCAACTACAGCAGAGCGCGTGGAGCAGGAGCTCCAGGAGCTCAATCGCGGGAGGGCGGCGAACTCACCGTGTTCCGAACAACAACAGCAGCAGCAGCAGCAGCAGCAGCGTCGTCGTCTGGGCCCGCCCTCCCTCCCTGGAGCCGTTTGGCTCCAAAATGGGAGCAAAACGGGTGGGGGGGCGCGTCTACGGCGCGTCTACGTGACGCGATGCTGGCCCCGCCCCCTCGCGCCCGGGCGCCTGATGCCTCTGCCTCCACTGTCCCCCCTCCCCCTTCTTGGCTTGGAAAAGAGACAGAGAAGAAAAGGAAATGTGGAGGAGAAGAGCATGGTGGGTTAGAATGTCTCTGACGCTCTGGCCCACCACTCCCCTTTCCTCCACACTTCCTCTTTGTCTCCTTCTTCCTTTTTCAGGCCGGGAAGTGGGTGGAGCAGAGGATGGTGCATCATGAGATAATGGAGACAGCGCTTGTCACACTTTCTCAAGGACCTGGAATTCTTGGGCCAGCACTACTAGTATTTCTTAGTTCTAGACCTGCCTTGGGCCTAGCATAAGCGGAGAATGTGGTATGTCTCCTATCCTGGTAGTACAAAATCATTTAAGGGGAAAAAAATGAAGTTCTTAAGAGGAAAATAATTGATCTGAGAGTGTTTATTTATTTGAAGAATTTCAAATAAAGCAAGGCGGCTTACAAGATTTAAAACATATAACAGTAATAAAACATTAAACACTATTAAACGATAAAATTAAACGATAAAAACAAAGACAATACCCCCAATGGATCGTATAAAAACAATTAAAATTGCATGTAATTAAAATGTTTTTGTTCTTTTTGCTCTGTATTGGTTAAGCAACCATCCCTTATGCTTGCCTGCTGCTTGATTATTATTTCCTGCCCTTACTCTATTTTACTTCAATCACTGATGGTAGGTACTAATAACACAGGCTATAAAGATGGACAGCCAGTCAGGCTGCTACACAGCAAGATGATAGATTTTTATTGGATGGTGGTTTGTTCTCAGAATTTACAGTCAATTAACAAAAGTAAGAGTCTAAATACAGAACCTTGACTTGTGTCACATCCCTTCAGAACTGTTTGTCTGCCTAATGTACAGACAAAATGTCAGGCCAATAGCGCTATTGGGCCAAACACCGCCAAACACACAGTGTGAATACAGTATGTTGTTCTTCTTTTCACTCGTAAAATAATAAAGGGAGTTTAGATTCTTTCCTTTTCGCAGCAAGTCCTGCTTCCCTTCTCATGAGTTGTTTGATGTTGGGATTGCAGCTCAGTGCTGAATTTGTGTCCCAATATAAATTCTTGTAAATTCAAATAAAATGAAATAAAATTAGGATGCCACTTGCACCTCATTGTGACCCTCTTGGACATGGAATTCTCCATGCCTTGACACAATCTTGGTTATGATTTCCTAATTTTTTTTTTTTTGTAGTGTCTTCTCTAAGTAGAGGAGAACGTTCTTGAGCTGCTAAAGTGAACAGAATCCGTGCTTTCTTCGCTAAAAGTAAGTGCCGGGGGGGGGTCGTGAAAAGTAAGTGCCAGGTGTGTGTGCTGCGCACCCCCCCCCCGGCACTTACTTTTAGCAAAGAAAGCTATGTTGGTACCGTTGCTGATTTTCTGCTGAATACACAGCTCGTGCACCCCCCATCCACGCGTCCCCCCGCCCTCCTAGCGATGCCACTGCATACCCATTTTCTAGATCCATGGCATTCACCTGTTCTGTGTTGTTTTTGCTGCACTAAATGCATAGTGTAAAGAAGAAGCATGTATTTCTCAAACACTGGAGGACATATGTTAGACCATGGGCTACGAGATGTGGTTGACTGCAGTTTGTGGAATGTGCTCCCTTTCTCATATTACGACCACAGCAAACTCTGGAATAACTGGAAATGCATAGAGTGTGAATTTGCTCTAAGACCAACGTGTTTTTTGCACGTGGAAACGGTATGTTATGAGTTTGTATATGATATCCTGGAATAAGGACTCCTTAACTTTAAGCTCTAACTCATTTATCCTTGAGATAATCAAAGGATAGATTTGATTGAAATGTGTGGCAAGAACTTTTGAAAACTAAATATTTTCTTTTTGTTCCCTTTTGAGAAGGTGCCCACAGAACTGTCGACATAGTCATTATATCTGTCTATATATGATGACAATTATGTGAGGAATAGATTTTGATATGGATGGTGTTGTGAATTCCCAAAACAAAGGTTTTCTGGAGACTCAGAGAAATGAGTCTGGTGTAGAAAAGCTGGCAGGACAACTGTGGAAAGAAGACACAGAGTTAAGGTGGCATTATGGAAGAAAATGAATGCTAAAGACTGGTTCCCCAGTGTACATTGATCACACAATAACACAGCACTGCACAGAAATGTTCTGTCACCTGATGGGTCCTTAAATGCAATACTTCTCTCAGCACAGTTGGTTCCATGTCCAGCTGTCATCCATCAGTAATCTTGATGTGCCTGCATGTGTGAACCAACACTTAGTTGACAGACAGCAGACATAAAAATCTTTTTTTTTAAAAAAAGGAAAATGCCTGGCAAGGAGGGATATTTTTCTTGTTTCTAAAACTTGTCAATGCACAAGATTGTTTGCTCCCTAGCAGCATTAGTGCGCAAGCCTTTCAATGTTCTGACTGCATAAGATGTCATTTTCATACTTAATGAAGATTCACATGGTCCTCTTGACCCATAGTGTAGATTGAATTTTCCCAGCATGGTTTCGACTGGAATGACTACAATAAAATTAACTACCAGCAGCCAGAGTTAATGCTGCCCTCTGTGGAACGGATAGCAATTTCCAAAGCATCTATTGTTTTTCTTCTGGTGTCTCGTTGGCAGCAATGAGCAACCTGTGCTGTTAGCTAATGTGTCACAGCGGCTCTGTAATAAGCAGCAGGACGACACAAAGATAGACCTACTGGGGCAATGAAAGGTGAACTGCATGCCAGATGATTTCCATAATGCAAATTAAGAGCATTGCTTATTAGGTTTGAACAGGGGTGCCTAACTTTGGAAATCTAGCTCTGTTGCATTATTGTTGGTTTGTATTTAATTGTGTGTGTATGTGTCTTACTCACAGAGATTAATGGGTATCAGTTCACAGCTGTACAACGGGATTATTTTTTTGTTTTTGTTTTTTGTTTTACCAGGAAGCTTGTGAGGTTTAATGGTTGCAAAGCTCAAATGGCTCTCCTTGGTGCGCATGCAGAATTATAAAGAGAGTTTGTTTGGTTTAAGCTGCAGCGACAGCTATTTGTAATGCTGCATTTCAGAGAGAGGTGTACTTATGGAATAAAGCAAATTAATTATGGATGGGCTATTACCACTTCATAAACTGTGATTGTAAAAATTGTTTTAGATGTTTTCACTGTGTATTCCACAAGAACCAGTTGCGTGTCAGTTCTGCCGCTTAACATGCTTTGGAACTGCTAGTTTGGCAGGAGCTGGCCAAGCAACGAGAGCTCACCCCGTCGCGGATTCGAACTGCTGACCTTTTGATCGACAGCTCATGGTTCAGCGGTTTAACCCACTGCGCCACCCGCTGGCCATATATATAAAGGAAGCCATTCCTAAACTTCCTTCAGTTGTAGCTGTAGGGGACAATCTCCACCCAAATGCCCCTTATATCAAGATCAGAGGCCCTTCTGCACATCCTCCCACTGTGTGGGGTGTGGCAGACTGATGTGAGAGAAGGCCTTTTTGATTACAGCAGTGGAATGACCTTTCATGAGTGGCCTACGTGGCTTTGCTACTGCTACCACGAGATATCTCGTGTGGAGTATGTGGTAGCGACACTAGTAGAAGCATGACCTGTGTATCCTGGCTGGTTTTATCTGGTTCAGTGGTCTAGTAATTTTTATTAAATATTTTGATTTGTTTTTAACAAATTTCCCTGAGTTATCTTGCAGGGTCCTTTTAAAGACAAAGAGATATGATATAAGCATTTTGAATAAATTGTTGTTAAGTCGTGTCCGACCCTTCGTGATCCCATGAACCATATCCCGCCAGGCCTTCCTGTCCTCCACTATCTTCCTGAGTTCGCTCATTTTCATAAATAAATAACATTTTCATTGAATAAATAGGAGTGACTTATTGGACATCCTCAGAAGTTTTAGAATACTTCTGAGGTTGCAAGCCTATCCACACTTATCTGGGAATAAGCTCCATTGACTACAGTGGAACTTACTTCTGAGTCGATATGCATAGCATTGGGCTCTGAGTCAGCCTCTTACATACCAGCCAAAATCTAACCTGCAAAGTCACTACTCTTTATTGATTATGTAATCCTAAGGGCCTGCACTCTTTTGTTGAATAATGGTTTTCTAACTTGTTCTGGGATCCCAGAGATTCATCGGAAGTTTCCACAATTAGTAGATCAGGGTGGTGGATAGGTTTCCTTGAAAGACGACTAGCCTACTACTACTGTACCAGTCTTTCTTTGCCATGTGTTGAAGCAGAGGCGTGCTAGTGGGCTGTTCCAGAGTAGACTCAGTTCATACACGGCAATGCTGATGCCTACCAGCTCTTCTCAGCCCTTTATACTGAATATTCAGCTTGTAGCACTTTTCCATTTCCAGAATTCTCTGGCAGACATGTCCTTGGAAAGCAAAGTGAAAGGATTCCTTGAAGGCAGAAACATTGAAAAACACTGATATAGAACATAGAAACGATGATGTTATGTATTATGTTATGTATTATTTGTACTTTTTAATGTATTGTAATGTACTTTGTTATGTATTGTTTAAACTTTTTAATGTATTTTTAAGTTATGTATTTTAACTTCTGTCGTAAGCCGCCTTGGGCATTTGCCTTGGCATAGGAAAAGGCGAGATATAATTTTTTAAAATAAATAAATAAATGATGTCTCTGTCCAGAAAGTTTGCTATTTGTACTAGATGGAGAAATTAAGAATGTGCACTGATAGGTTGTGGATATTGGGACAGGAGCTTAACCACTTGCATAGATTGAGGCAAGTGTTAAATCCTAAAAAGCTTTGCTGATGAAGCATGTGTTTAGAAGGGGGAGAGTGGCAGGGGAGACTACTCCAAGCATGGAGGTTAGCATAGCACAGTGTTTCTCAAACTGTGGGTCGGGACCCACTTGGTGGGTCATGACCTGATTTCTGGTGAGTCCCAGGTGATGGTAAGATCAGATACTGTAAGTAATTGTCACAAGCCCTGAGGCTATTCAAAAATCAGATAGCTGCCAATTGCCCCTTCAAACAGCTGAGCTCCTGCAGTTTGCAAGCTTGTTTAAATATAGGGAGATAAATGTTTGAGCATCTCGTAAAGCTAGGTGGATCCCGATATAGTGTCATTTTAAAAAGTGGGTCCCGGTGCTAAAAAGTTAGAGAACCACTGGCATAGCAGAACACACACTTATGGAGATGGGAGTAGGAGAAGAGATGGAATAGGCTAGCAGTGAACTGGCTTGTACAGGAAAGAGGGTTTGAGAAGAGAAGACTGCTTCTTAGACTGCTTTATCCCTTTCTAGTAACACTAGAACTTGGGGTCATCCAGTGAAATTTACTGCTGGTAGATTCAGGACAGACCATAAATTCACTGTCGCAGAATGTGAAGCAAGATATAGTACTGGTTGCTGGTATAGATGGCTTTAACCACAGGATTAAATTCATGAGGGATATGTCTATCAGAGGTGTTAGCTATAATAGCTAAAGGAAATCGCCTGTAATCAGAAGCAGTATGTCACTGGATACCAGTTTGCTGGGGAGCAATAGTGGGAAATGGCTGTGGCCTTCATATCATGCTTATGTGGGTTTCATAGGCAGCTGGTTGTCTACTGTGTTACACGGAATGCTGAACTAGATGGATTTGTGGTTTGATCCAGCAGGGCTCTTTGTGTGACAAATGAGGCAATATTGTTCGGACAGGGAAGTTGAGAGATTTAAAATTAGGGAGAAGCTGGGAACTGATGCCAGGAATGGCGGGGAGGCAGTTAAGTGCCGAAGGAGAGACATCATAGCAACAGGGAGAGAATGATGAGTTTACCAATGTCATTCCGAGTAGACTTAGGTGAATAAATATGACAGGAGAGTCTGACGGTAGCTTGGAGAAGAGATAAGAGCATAGATAAGGTTTTCAGCAGTCAGAATCGTCATGTTGCAAAAGTGGAAGCTGCAGAACTGGTGAACCTATGGACACGGGGAGAAGGCAAGGGAAGAATCAAAGATGACTCCAAGGCTAGATAGCTTAGAATCATGGAAGATCTGCCAACAGTATATAACAACATATATAAAAAGTATATGAAGAAGGGACGGCTTTGGGAGAGCGATTGGCACTTCTGTTACCATGAAAGGTGATCCAGACAACATACACATGCAGCAGCCTCAGTTGTGTGGTGATTCCTTGTTGAGTCCTGAAAAAACCTTCATGTATCTTTCGCTTACGGTTGTCTTCATTTTCATGTTTATTTATCTGCCCCTCTGCACATAGTGCTTCCCACTGTCAAAAGTTATTCTCATGTAGCCTCACTGGGGCAGCTAATTAGTGTGAAGCACCTGACTTGCGCTGCTAACATGAACAACTGTGATGAACTTTGGGACTTCTTTCCATGGAGATTGTCTCCCATCCTACACATGTGTGACCTGGTGTTGTCATTGTCAGAGGAGCTGCTTTCCTCTGCCCCACTAAGGGGTGTTATTTCATTCTTCTCTGGGATCCAAAGCCAGGCAAAGAAGGACATCGTACCCCAGTCTACCCAGCGGGCTAAGGATAGCTAGTTTCCCTTCTCTCCTCCAGCCCCCTAACAATTCTTCCATCCTTCTTAAAATCCTCCATTCCCCTGTGCCTCTTTTAAATTCCCCACTAACCTTCTTCCTCTCTCCTGTTGGGTGGTCTCAGATGAAGGAAACTCAGCCCAGCTGCAGCCTGACTCTCTTTCCCTCCTGTGCCTGTCCAAATGGAACCATTTACAAGTATCCTTTCACCCACAGCTATTTAAACTTCTATGCAACTGGTCTTACATGCAAACATTGCCTTTTCCTTAGTTTTCTCTGTCTTTCAATAAAATCTATATTCTTTTTGGAAAACTCTATCTTGTGGTTATTGGTAGCCTAATTGGAGGCACTTTGTTCGGCTGTTCTGTTAACGACCCCAAAAGAGCCATTTGCTGCATTCTGGCTTCTTTTGTCATAAATTCCCCCAGGTTAGTTTAATTCTGGGCCAGGCAGACCTGGACCTGAGATTCTGTGTGTTTGCATGTATATTGGTAGGGGTGTGTGTGTGTGTGTGTGTGTGTGTGTGTGTGTGTGTGTGTGTGTGTGTTTATGAAAGCAGTGTTGGCCACACTGGTCTAGTGCCTATGGAGAATGTGGGGATGCCACCAGAAACAGCAGCACCGAGTCTCCTCTATTACATCTAGTCGTACGAAATGTGACATTGTGCTGTGAGTTTTCCTCCTACTGGTGGCAGCTGATGAAGTGGAGGGGGAGCACATTTTCTGTTACTAGGGGAAAGCCGGACCTGCTGTTTTTGGTAACAGCGTCATATCTGCCATATAGTCTAGTCCTCTCCTGAAAGATCCATTGTGTGTCCACCCCATTGCCCACTTGCCTTAACTTTGGTTGGATCCACCTTTCAATTTGTGTCGTTTTGCTGCCACTTTTCCACTTTGCATTTGTTGATGATCCTTGGGCTTTCTTAATAAGCAAACCCCTGTTGCCTAAACATTGTCTTTTTAGTTCCTTATGTCATCTTTCCTAGTTGATGCATTCTTCAAGCAATAGTGTGTTTATTAGCATCCTGGGATTTTTTTTTTTAAAGATGAGAATTATGATGATTGCAATAGAACATTGTTTACAATAAAGAACTAGTACCTTTCTACAGGTATGACTAAAGATCACTGTGAGTTGTGTCCGATCTTCCATCTCTCTTTCTTGTCGCTTTCTCATACTGGATCTGAGGGGAGCCAAATGATGCTACCATTTTCTGGCTTTCTTTTATAGTCCATTTGTTTTTCTTTACACTCCTGCATGGGCCAGAAGAAAGGAATGGGAGCAAGGTGCGTTTCCTATGTGCTGAGCCAAGCAATGCTGTGCATAATAAGCATGCCCTTTCCACTTCAGTCATACTAGGATTTGTGAAAATAGAGCTTGTTTTTGCAAGTGCAGCTGAGTATCTGCCATTTTATTGATTTGTTATTTATTTTCCGGTGGACCTTATTTCCTTCTGCCATTGTAATTTATTTTAAAACAAATGACAAGCTAAATAAGCCCTCCAATTAAATGCTGATTTTGCAGTGGTATATACATGATGGGAAATAAAATGCTTTCCAATTAAATTAGTTAGACAGTATAAACTTGGGATAAGCCTGCAATGTTGGGACAACAGAATTTGGAGTCTCTTCTACAGGGGATTGACCACAAAGTACGTTGTACTTTTAAAAACCTTTTAACTCCCCTTTCACACTTCCTAGTCACAGTTTGTGATTACAGGACAGAGTTCTATGTATTTCATGTAAGAAAAGTCTTTAATGAGGCATGTAAAGCAAAACGCTTTCAGTGTACAAGTCATCTTGTTCCTTAATCTGTAAAAAACCACACTTCATTTGTGAATCTTAGGGCTCAATCCTTTCCAACTTTCCAGCACCTATGCAGCCACAATGCAGCCCCAAGGTAAGGGAACAAACATTGAATAGGATTCGGCCCTTAATCTGTTAAAAACAACAACCAGAAACTATTTGTGAATCTTCCTTTTAAGGGTCTCTGCACTGAAATTTTGAAGAATTTATAAAAGCAACCTTGGTGGCGTTCTAGGCCAAGCATACCTTTCTGTGTGACCATGGAGGACTGTGTATGTGTCAATGTTCAGAGATTGTCACACTGTAGAAAGTAGCTAAAAGGTTGTGGGTGTTGATTGAAGGACCGTGCAGGGGTATTCGCTCGGTGTTGGAGCACCTGCTTTGCATGCAGAAGGTCTCCGTTTCAATTCTTGGCATTTCCAGGTAGGACTGGGAGAAGACCCTTGAGAGCTACTGCCAGTCGGTATGGACAGTGCAGACCTTGACAGACAACGGGTGTCATTCAGTAAGAGGTACATTCACATGTTCACGTGTATCCACGGCTAGCCCAGCTATGAAGAGTGCTGATGCAGCTTGTGTCAGCAGTAGATGACGGGGGGGGGGAACGGTGGAATTTGGGGTGCTGTTTACCCTGAGTCTGCTGTTGCTGCCTCCTTTCAGCCTTGCTGATCCAAGCTGCATTGAGCTGCTCTGCAAATGAAAGCAAAGAAATAATTTCTGAAGATTGCAACTGTTGCACATCCTTGATTCGAGCTTGGATTTGCAGCCAGTCTTCTGTAGATCAGTATAGATCAGGGGTTGGCCAACCTTCCACCATTGGGGCCTCTGGGTTCTTAAGGTAAAGGTGACCCCTGACAATTAAGTCCAGTCGTGTCCGACTCTAGGGTGTGGTGCTCCTCCCCATTTCAAAGCCGAAGAGCCAGCGTTGTCCGAAGACGCCTCCGTGGTCATGTGGCCAGCATGACTCTCCTTGCCGCAGCGCGTAGCGTGCAGCTGGAACACAGAGCGCTGTTTACCTTCCCGCAAGCGGTACCTATTTATCTCCTCGCATTAACATGCTTTGGAACTGCTAGGTTGGCAGGAGCTGGCCAAGCAACGAGAGCTCACCCTGTCGCGGATTTGAACTGCCGACCTTTCGATCGACAGCTCATGGTTCAGCGGTTTAACCCACTGCGCCACCCGCTGGCCATGCGTTCTTAAGAGCTGTGTAAAATACAGAATCTTGGCAGCTGCAATGGCTGATGGTGCTGCTAAAGCAGCTGTACCTGCTGAAATGCCCTCACCTATACAACCATTAAAGGGCCAAGAGCATTCATGTTGAAGGTTGGCCACCGCTGGTCTAGACTGAATATAATCTTGATGCAAATACGGACTAGTTCAAGGGTTCTCAACCTGTGGTACTAGTACCACCAGTGGTACTTCAGCCAACTTCTGGTGGTACTCAGATCGCCAAACTACTGGAACCCCGCTCTGACGCAGCGCTTTTGGCAGCCCGTTTTTGCTCCCAAGAAGTTCCTGCTTTTGGCCGAGCCTCTTGGGAACACTGAAAAGGGCCCTCCCACCTGCCCAGAGCCTCCTACCTGCGTTTTATGGCCTTTGAAAACCCGGAAGTAACTGGGGACGATGTCATTGCCAGTCACCTCTGGTGGTACACAGCAGGAGAGTGGCGCTGGAGGTGGTACTCGGCCAGGAAAGGGTTGAGAACCCCTGGACTAGTTTATTAATGGAAGTTTATTGCTGTCCCTTAGAATGAAACTCTTCTTGGCTGTTTGCTCCCCCCCCCCCCAATGAATGGGGAAAAAACAAAAGAAGACATGACTATTGAACGTTAGCTGCGTATGTGAATGTGGCTTTGGAACAGAAATGTTCCAAAACCAGAGATTTTGGAACAGAAATGTAGCCTGTGTAAACAAGATGAAGATATACTGTAGGGGAAAAGGGACAGTAAAAAGACTTGGTTTTTTGGGCACAGCATATGGGGCTGGCGAGGTATCAACAAATTGGGAAGTGTCCTGTGTATGTCAATGTCACTTTCAGCCCCATTTTCCTTATGTCATGCATCCTGGAGCAAAGATATCATGATGATTGATTTGGTTTTAATAGAGCAATTCTGCCTTTGCAGTGGAGTGATTGGAAACAAAATGTGACCCTGCGTGTTTCAACAACAATGGCAAGATGGCATTTCTTAATGAAATGAATATCGGATCTATTTTTTCTTAAAAGTAAACTTTATAGACATTTTCAGCTAAATGTGTATTTAATTTTCTATTGATTCAGGAGTTTGTCCTTAACAAAGAATTTTATTATTTGTTTATTAATATCCAGTATTTATTAATATCCCTGCGTTTTATTTCCCATTGCAGCAAAAAGCACTCTTTTATTGATCAGGACGTTTCCACTGTAATTAGCACACAGAATTTATTGTCGTATATAGTTGTACCATGTGTGTTCTGAATTTGCCTTTCAGCAACAGATTGTGATCTATAACTATGGATTCAGCTTGCTATCAGCCCATATGGTATCTCTGATATTTGTTAATCAAGCTGTCTATAATTACATTCTGAGCAGCGTGAGCAAACTGTGGGGCCACTGCAGTTTCTAGTATGGGATTTGAATTTTGACTCTGCTGTGAGTGCTATGGTTGATCAATAGTGACATAAGTTGCCCCTCTCCCCCGGTTCCATATGTTAGTGATGTTGTCATGTTTTCTTCTCAGCTCTCGTCCTGTTAACTATAGCAGTATCATTGCTTCATGAAATTATCGTTAATGGAATAAAAGCGTTGCAGTTTTGCTTTATAGCACCCTGGTAATTAAAGTTTGTGTTTGAACTTTGGCTACAAGACATGATAGTTTTGTGCTAACTGAATATCTCCTCTGTCTCTTAATACATCACTATGCAATTTATTTAGCATGACTTACAGCCCAACCTTAACTAAATTCCTGCATGGCAATGCAGTGGTGCCAGCACGGCTTCCGCAGGGTAAGGGGTCATTTGTCCCCTCGCCCCAGGGTAAGCCCCAGAAGCCACTATGGGTTAACTTGGACCTGCGCCAGCTCAGTTGTTGGTGCAAGTCTACGTTGACACGGGAAGGCGGATCAGGTCTGGGAAAGGGGGTCAGGATTTGGCGTGTGCCACAGCTGCTGATCCCGCCCCTCTCCTGGCCTGATCTGCCCTCCTCCCTACCCCCGTCACCACCCTGTTCCACCCATCCTCTCCCCCGTTCCGCCCTCCCTCACCCTGTTCAATCCTCTGCCTCCCTGCAACCTCCTGCGTGGGCTTACCTGCTCTGGCTGGTCTCCATGGATCCGCTGGCCCATTGCCCATGGGAGCCCACTCCGGCGTCCCTGCTGGCGGGCTTGCAGTGCACATCTGCGGAGGCTGCTTTGCAACTGCTGTAAAGCAGTGTCCGGCGGCATAACGCTAGTTAGTCTGGTGTGGGAGGGGGATAGGATTGTGCCGTTAGTAAGCAAGTTTGTATATGGATAAAATGACCTGTTGCAGTGATGGAGGTTTAGTTCCCCCTTTCTCTCAACTATGTGATTTTTTAAAATGTTATTTTAGCCCAATATCTCTGAATCTTTAAAGAAACATCCCCCCCCCATCACTACCATTTTCAATGAAAGGGCTATTTGTGAGAGCACTAAGCTTATTGAGAGCCAGGATGGTGTAGTGGTTTGGGAGTTGGATTTAGACCTGGACGATCCAGGTTCAAATTCCCGCTCAGCCATGAAACCTCCTGGATGACCTTGGACCAGTCACTATCAGCCTCAACTACCTCACTGGGTTGTTCTGAGGACAACTGGAGGGGAGGAACTGTGTGCACCAGCCTGAGCTCCTTGGAGGAAGTGTGGTATAAAAATGTGAAGGAGGAGGAGGGCTACTTATGATTTTGTTCTGAAAGTCAGTTAAAACCAATCTGTTCTTGGTCTAGCTGGTTGTCACTCACTGAATTGACCAATGGTCTATGAGATACAACATGTTCATGCAGGAGCCCCTAGACTACTAATTCAAACAATGAGCAATAAAGGAAGATGCCGCTGGTCTATTTAGTTTCATTCATTAAGTTAGCTGTTTGATCTAGTGCAGGTGCTGTCATGCCGTCCTCATGACAAAGCTACTTAGCTAAGTCAGCATGTGTGTGGGTTACATATCAGACAGATGCTTCCAGGCAAAATGATAGTCCTAATGAAAAATTAAGACTTTTAATTAAACTTAAAATCTCTCTATTAGTAAGTTATCTACATTTTGGACTTGTAGTACCAGACAGGAGCTACCTGCTGAGAAATATTGTGTTCTTAGCTCTGTCTTCCTCTTTTATTTGTGATTTTTATGCATCCATAAATGTGTAGAAGTAGGTGGATGGTTAACTTTTATTCGTCCTGGGATGCTGAAGCCGTTTTCGAGAGGAGCCAATTTCTTTTGTGAAAAGGGGAACTTGCTGTCTCTAGAGACAGTACCTGACATTTCTGCTGGAATTAAGGACATTTTTTGTCAGATCAGTCCTCTCTGTGATCGATTTCTGCAACTGTGGGTTTATTTGGCACATTAGAGACTTAATTTAAAAAACAACTTTTTTATTTCCTATAGAGTACAAAAGAGAAATGTAATTGCTAATTCTTATGTCAGTTGTTTTGCAAGAATGAACCGACTTCAGTCATGTGCTTACTATAACCCCCAGGGTCCACTTTGGGGATTAAGTTTTATAAAACAAGATCACATACCTAGGATCTATTTGCAATTAAAGCATAACATCTCTGTGTAAAGTGATTCTGGGTCTGCACTCTTGCTTAAGAACATAACTAGTGCTTTATAGGATCAGGCTAAGCTCTACCTAGTCCAACGTTCTTTACAAGAATCTCAGAATACTCTAGGTCAGAGGGTTCCAACCTGTGGTACACGGGGCCACAGGCTGGTGGTACGTGGGCTGTTGGCAAACTAGGCAAAGTTCTAGTTGGGGCCTGTGGGCCCATTTTATACCTCTCATTTTATACCACTTTATCTGGTTACCAATGTGTTTCCAGACGCAATTCACTGTGTTGACTATAACCTTTAAAGCCCTTAAGGACCTGGGACTCTGTTATCTAAAGGACCATCTCTCTCTTTGTGAATCTGCCTGTCCACTTGAGGCCCTGGTCTGTCTTCTCCTTTTTTCTGCGATCCAGTTGGAGGGACTTGTGAAGTCCAGTTAAGGGAGACTTATTGTCATGGCCCCCAGACTCTGAAACTTGGTGGCCCGTCTGCCCCCACACATGTGTTTTTTACCATTAAACAAGCACTTTTTGTTTTGTTTAGGGAGGCGTTTAGCTAGCTTCACCCCGCTGTAGTTTGTTTCCTTCTGTTCTTATTATTATCAACTTTTGTTGTTGAGTTGGTTGGGATTTCTTTTTATTTGTGTATTTGCTATGTTTTATTATTGTATTGAAATGTGAGCTGCCTGGGGGGGGGTCTCTTTGGAGGCAGAAAGGCAGGGTACAAAAGCTTGGATTAATTAATGAATTGATTTCAAGTACAGTACAAATGTGATTGAGCCCATAGCCCTACTAGACCTCATACAAAGTTGCATTCTACCAATGTTTGCTTTTGGGCTGCTATCCAATATTAATGGCACGCAGATTGAGGCGGAGTGTAATATTAATATCAAGAGACAGGATAAATGTGACATCAGTTTCTTTTACATTTATCTTGTTAGTGCAGGACTCAATTCAGAAATATTTAAGCCCAAAATTGTGGGGTCTAGAGAAGACAGTGGCTCGCCATGCTACATTGGCCACTGCTTCTCTTTCTGCATGTCTAGCATGCAGAAATAGGTCTGGAAAACTGCTGACAAAAGGGAATATTCCTTCATTAATCATGTGCAGGAGGTTGCCACACAGTTGTGGAAGCTAAATCCAGTGGATGGATCCATACTCTCTATCCATTGAGTAGTGGGATCCCCTGTGGAGTTGCACATGGAGAACTGTCTGTGTGCATGCGCAGTGTCCTTCCTACATTTGGAAGGAGGATCACAATCGATAATTTCTGAGGTGGATGACATTCTACTCAAGACCAGGCAATGTGTACTATGTTTTTGTTTTGCTTTTTAACTTATGAGAATGTTTAATAACACGGGTGACCTCTTTTCTGTGTGAGTAACCTAGCACACAGTGCATTTTCTCATCATTTTTGTTAGAGGGAGAAACAGGTTTTCACTGCTTCCAAATTAACCCTAATTGCAAGTGTTTAAACCTGTTTGGGGTCGAGGGTCATCTCCTTAGACCCCTCTTTAGATAATGAGAGAGTTCTTCAGCGGATGCCGTGATAAACTCTTCTTTCCTGTGCTCTGCCTTGGGCTTAATATAAAACCCAATTACTTGGAAGTAGGTTCCACCAAAATCAATAGATTTTAACTCTGTAAAAGGTGTGTCGGAAACAGAGTGCAGTTCAGTTTCTTTTTATACTATAAAGCAAACTGACTGGGCGAGGCACAGCCCCTGCTTTGTTATACTTTCAGAAATATCTCTACATTTCTTCGTTGTGTTGATGTTGTATTTTAATTTCTTTATGATTGTGGTGCTGCCTTGGCGGGTGGCTTTTTTTTTTTAGAGAGGAAATGTGAGATAGAAATAGTTTCAATTAAAAAAATTGTACAGTATATACTTGAAAACATTTTAAGTGGAAAATGTTTTGTGAGACTTTTTTTTCATTTGGAAACTTTGCATTTGCAAAAAGTATGGAAACACTAATTTAGTAGCGCTTGTGGTGCCACTTTCTATTCTCAAGTCATCTATTTATGAGACTGCATATAAGTTGATCTGCAGGTGTTCTGGTAAGACCCAGCAACTCAGGATTCACACCGATCGTATTCTGATATCGCTTCTTTTCCTGCAACCGAGTCATTGGCATAGATTCTCATCTCAGTTGCCCCAGTGACGATCTCTGTGTCGGTGAGCTCAGAATTGCTTCTTTTATTGTTGGAAGCGCACCGCACTTCTTTCCTAAAAACATAAAGGGTAGTGAAATGTATTCCCACCCAATCATAATCAGAAATTGGCCCAGTGGCTTTTTAAAACCACCTTTCCTGAAAGTTTTGTCTTGAACCCTTATAATTAAGCATGGGGAGTTGTGAACACCCCCCCCCCCCGGAGATGTTTTAAAAAGGAAGCTTTAAGGATTGAGGTGAGGATTGTGGAAATGAGTGGCATCACACATCTTGTACCAACAGCATTGGTACTATATCCCATACTATACTATCCGTTGCCCTTACCTATTGCAAGGTCAGTTTGGGACTATAAAGATTTAGACTGTTGGCTTTGTGCTTTCATCAACTTCAATAATGGATTTGCAGGGCTGTGATTCTGTGTCGATGATGTAGGTTGCTGGTAGAAGACAAAGAAAACTTTGCAAGATGAACTTTCATGACATCCTCGGACTTAGTTAAAATAGCACCGGAGTCAAAGAGCAAGACTGAATGAGCCTCTTCAGCTTGTCATTGTGACAAAGCGAAACAGCTTCTCTTTTGTTCAAAACAGTTGTTCTCTTGAGCTAAAATATGCTGGTGTATTGAGCTTCTTCGCCATCAGCCACACAGACGTGTTTCCCTGATGTGCAGAGCCTGAATTCCAGTTCTGAATAATGAGCACAGACTGCAGGGGATGGTTACGGATCACAATATGACTTACAAATGGGCATTTCTAAGTACAGTATCTTGGTGTTGTGGAGGGAATTGTCAAGGGGAGACCCAAAGTAACAACCAAGACTCCAGGATACCTTTATGACCTCTGTGCACAGATGAGACCATCTCTGGAAAGGTAGAAGATGTTGCCCCCCCCCATCTCATTCCTGGCTTGATAAGCAAAACTGCTTGTTAAATTTACTTAGATAGCACCATTTTAAATAGCACAATTGTGACATTTTACAGTATAACATGACAGGTCTCTGTCTGCAGGAGCTTGCTGCCTAAATTTCAGCAGAAAGGGAGACAAATGAGGGAGGGATGACAAACGCAAGGATTTGAGTAAATGCAGGTACTTGTACTTTGTGTAAGTTTTTTGTAGTGGTGAGGACTAAAGAACTAAACTGAAGACTTCACAGAAAGGTTTGAGGGTGAGAAATGTTGGGCCACAAAGGTGTTTGGGGGGGGGTGTTCTGTGGTTTCAGTCTCTTTCCTCTCTGTTTTTGAGGCTACGTGGAGGAACTGAACCCTTAGGAGAAAGGGTTCAGTAATCTTGATTAAAATAGCACTACAATCAGGTTAGACTTCAGATACCAGCATGGGTTCTATCTCTGTTCCTAGTCTACAGGTTAGTTCAGTTCTAAACCTGAATATCTTTGGGACATGACACAAGATCTTTTTTTAATTTAATCTAGTGACTGGGGATAAGCAGAGGTAATTTTAACTGCCCATGTATATATAATATAATATAATATAATATAATATAATATAATATAATATAATATAATATAATATAATATAATATAATATAATATAGTCATTTGTTTGAATATATATATCTTCAAATGTATATATCTTCAAACAAATGACATTTGTAAAGAAAAGAACCAAACAAACAAGGCTGCATTATAAATGCTGCTCTCTAGACTGACCCTTTTGCGACAGGGTGAGTTATAAATTGAAATAAATAAAGGAAGAAAGCATGTGTGAATGACATTTTATCCTTGATGTCAGTCAGATGATGATTCACGGCTTCTTGTTAGAGATACGTTTTGAGTGCCACATCATACAACGTATTAGCTTTCACTACGGTGCTTCTAAAAGGAAGGGAAAACTTCAGCTTCCCCCTGTCTTGAAATTAAGAAATTTTGTCATGTACTTTCCTTGTGCCTCTTCAGTAACCATGACTCACCTTAATACCACAGTTTGACATTAGAAGCCTCTCCAGAGAGGAAGAAAATCATTCAGAAATGAGCTGGATAAAGGTTATTAAACCAACACTTAAAATTCTAGTCCTGCACGTTTTACTTTACCCCCTAATTAAATGCCAAGAACAGTGATGTGGAATTTTTAGTATACACACATGCTGAGTACACCTTTATCAGAAGGGGAAGCTCCGACAGGGAATTCTAATTTTATCCCCAGCAGCCAAGTCCCTTCGCTTTTGCGTGTGGAATGCAATGCTTCACGGAAAGTGGGGGAGAGTTCTTCTGGGGCAATGATTCCTCAGAATTGCAAAGCAAAAATATACGAGGCTTCCTTCTATAACCTCGTCTCCAGATTTTGCAGTTGTTAGGTGTGAGAATGCAACCTTGGCTCCGGCGAGCAGCACTCTTGTGAAATTTCAGCACAGGGCTGATTGGCGAAGCAAAGGCTAATTGTGTAAATAAGGTATTACGATTTGGAGTAATAATATGTGCATATATCAGTGCTTATAAAACTTTCATTCAGAATCCCTCAGGACCCTTTCTAGGCACTAACTTAAATCTCAGTTTAACGTATGTGTGGAGGAGCTTATCAGCTTTCCAATTACTTTGCCGCCTTTGGATTGCAATAAATAACCGGGCAGAAGGGGCGGGAGAGAAACTGGAGAGGACAACTTGTGTTGTTTCGGCTTTGGGCATTTAACAGGTCCTGTCGATTGTGTGCTTGCGGAGGGGGTGAAGAGGGAAACAGAGTTAATTTTTAATCAGTGGAATTTAATATGCTTACAGATTGATCCTAGGCATGTTTTCTTAGAGGTCAGTCCGATTGAGTCCCATTTACTTCATAATAAGTGTGTTTAGGAGTCTCATCCTGCTTACAGGTAGAAAGGCTGTGGGATTGGCATAACTGAGATAATTCACTCTGGTCCTGCTTTGTATTAGAGCAGGGGTGGCCAAACTGGTTTAACATAAGAGCCATATATGATAAACTTCAGATGTTTGAGAGCCGCAATATTTAAGAAGCTTTTAAATTCTTAAATATATTTATTCACCATGGACATTAAACTGATGTTTTAATCCAGTGGATTCTCAGTTCATATCTGGTAAATAATTATAAAGCTTGAAAATGTCTTATTTGCCTTTTTTATTAATTGTGATTGAAAGAAGGAGCTCAGTCAACATATTTCCGAGAGTCGTGCATAATAGGTCAAAGAGTCGCGCATTATAGGTCAAAGAGCCGCATGCGGCTCAGGAGCCGCAGTTTTGGCCACCCCTGTATTAGAGCATGCAACCCTTGAAAAGTTGTGGCCTCTAGAAGCTGCAGTTTGTTGACAATCCGAGCTGTGATTTGACAAAAAGGTAATGCAGGGTTTGAGATTAAAGTTTGCTTTTCTTGATGCAAATACTGAGGGTGGGATGGCGTTAGGAATCACCTTTTCACTCAGAAAAGTATTTTCAGTCTGTGTTTAGCAGTGCAATCCCAATGTGTGTTTACTTGGAGCTCAGACACATGTAGTTCAGTGAAACACAGAATTGCACAGCCAAAAGAACGCGTCTCTCCTAATCTCCAGTGTCCAAACTAAACACGTTCCTTTTTTGAAGTGCAAAGACCCTTTCTTCCCTGCACCTGTGATGTGTATGTGTGTGTGTGTGTGTGTGTGTGTGTCTGCACATGTGTGTGTGTGTCTGCACGAGCGTGTGTGTGTCTGAAAGAGAAAGGGAGAGAGAGAGAGAACTTCTTTCATAATATTGTGTTAAACGGTTTCTAGTTCTCCAGGGTAATGAACAGGTGATTCAGCTTAGCTGTTGTACAGGTGCTATTTTTAATGCTTAGCACTTACGGGAAGTATTCCAAATAATAATAGCTCCTTTAAAAGCCTGAAGATCTCAACAGGGCCATTGAAATTATGCTGGGACTTACCCAGGCTAAATAATTTCTTCCTATGACCCTCCTCCTATTTTTTTTCTGGTGTGGAAAGCTTTTCTTGAAATATCAAAGACTGGTTGCTTAAATCAGGGTCACCTAGTATTTTGGTTCTGTAGTAATACTGTAAGAAGATTACAATTATCTTCTAAAATATGGACACACATGAGTTAATACTGTATTCATTATATGAATGTTATCTGAGAGTACGTTCAATTGGTTAGACTAGAGAGTCACTGTTGCGGCACATGTGGGTCAGGAAGTAGCTCTCCTTTCCCCATCCTACCCCTTGTCCATCCCTTCATGCCCAACAGGAAGTACAACCACCAGGATGTTTTCTGGCATGAAGATGGTTCCACATACCTTGGGATGGCTTGGTGGATAATGGTTCAGGGCAGGGGTTGGCAACGTTTTGGGCTGGACTTTCCAGGTAGCCAAGCACCCAGTTTGCCACACACTGGACCAAGAATGGCAGAGCTGCCTGGCCGGGCTCATGGCTCCTTCGTTCTCCATCTGGTGTGTGGCGACTTGGGCAGGAGACTTCACCTCCCAAGCCAAGCTCCGTGCAGGTCGGATGACTTTGGCCTGTGGGCCAAAGGTTACCGACCCCTGGTTTAGGGTCAGACTGCCATTTTGGGGTTCAAAGTTACAGTGGTTAGTACTTTAGACTTTGAGCCCAGCAATCAGAGTTCAGTTATCAGTAGGATGTTTTTGAGGCACCACGTGCATTGATAATGCAATCTAAAAGATGATTAACAATTACTTCCTCAGTAAGGGAGGGGGAAATATTTGTGAGGTTATCTTCCCCCATAACATAGAATGTATTTTTTTTTTTTGAATGACAACACAATCCTGTCTACGTTTAGACTGGCGGAGCATCTGCTCTGCCGGTCTAGGCTCTTACAAACGTGCCATAAAGCACATTTGTGGCACCCGAAGAGTCAGTGGTGCCAGCAGAGAGGCTTGCACCGCTCCTCCAGCACCTCAGAAGGATGAGTCCCCGCTGTGGGGACATGCAGGGGAGTGGGAGTGGTCGACCAGGCCCGGAAAGGGGGAGGGATTGTCGACAGCCTCCTTTGCCATATCCTATCCCCCTTCTGGGCCTGGCTGGCGTTAATGCGGCTGGCTCAAATGTGTGCCAGCAAAATAGCTGCCGCATGTTCAAGTAGACCCATTGGGGCGGCTGGGGCTCTACTTTAACCTGGGGAGGCCTCCCACTGTGCTGGTGCAGGCCCCACCCTGCACAGGATGCAGCGGGCGCCTTATTTAAATTGTTATTTTCTCCTGCCTCCTTCGCCTCTCCTTCAAAGTACCAAGCCTCATCACCTGGTGACAGACTTATCCTTAGCCTTCATGTAAGTTCCTCCATCCTCCGCCCCCAGGCAGGATTGTTGCGAGAGGGATGCACCCCTCCATTATCTGTATCCCCCTTGTCCCTGTGGTAAAACGTTGTAGGAAAAGGTGGTTGCTGGCTGAGCAACCGGCACCCCAACCAGCCCTCAAAGTTCAGTGGTGTGAAGGGGGGAGGATTGCCTCACCCTCCTTGCCCCACCTGTCTCCTGTCCGGCTCCTTCCCTGAGCTTGAACTGGTCTCGGCCGCAAGGGAGCTGGTACTGAGTAGCCGTAAGGTAGCCTGTCCAGAGACTGACTCATCATTGGCCCTGAGTGCCTTATATAGCTCTGGGCCCTCCCCCATCTCCACTCCTTCTTTTACCTGGACCTGCTCTGTGGTTAAGGGGGGTAGTCCTGCTCCAGGGTGGAGATGACTTCCTCCTGCAAGGAGTAGCTGAAGAGGAGGCTTTGACCTCCTCCTTGCATGTCAAGATGTGCTCAAGGTTCTTTCCCTCTGCCACTGCGTCTACCACCAGCCCCCCTTCCCTGAGACTTGGCTCGTCCTTATGAAATTTGCAGGAGCCTGAGGGTTGTCCCCGACATTGTGCCGTGATGACTCAGGGGACGGTGGGTGGACTGGACCCGAACCCGTGCTTTGGCAGTGCGGCACCAGTTGCTGCTCCCCCACCGGGGTTTTGATGGGGGCGTCTGGAGTCCCCAAAGTGGTGGAAAGCAGCTTGGGGGTTCTCCTGGATGCGCAGCTGCTCCTGGATTCTCAGGGACCGCCTTCTTCCTTATAATCCGACCCGTACTCTGAGGTCATCAGGGGGAGCCCTGTTAACCGTGCCGCCATTGACGAAAGTGAGGGGGATGGTGGCAC
Source organism: Plestiodon gilberti rubricaudatus (assembly GCA_026170595.1). Lineage (NCBI taxonomy): Eukaryota > Metazoa > Chordata > Lepidosauria > Squamata > Scincidae > Plestiodon > Plestiodon gilberti. Next base: position 243,064,940 of record JANXHW010000002.1, read on the forward strand.
GGAATAGGGCCTTCTCGGCAGTGGCGCCCCAATTATGGAATTCCCTCCCCCTGGAATTAAGAACGGCTCCCTCCTTAGAGACCTTTTGGCGGGGCCTCAAGACGTTTTTATTTAGGTTGGCATTTGATGACTGACATGGTAGGCTGGCTTTTTAACAAATGGCTTTTAACAAATGAAATTATAGGTGACCCACTGGGGTTGTCTGTTTTAACTGTTTTAATTACTTGCTTTTAATTATTTTTTTATTGTGTATTATGTATTTTAACTTGTTCTTAACTGTAAGCCGCCTTGATTGCCCTTATTGGGAGAAAGGCGGGGTAGAAATCCATTAAATAAATAAATAAAGAATCCAGCAGTGGTCCCTCTCTCTGCTCTTCTCCCCTCTGAACCAAGCTGACTTGCTTGTGAAATACCACGACGCCCCTTTTCCCCAATAAGTCACCAAAGCTGAAAATACTCAAAACCCTTTGCCAAACTTTTTAGAAACCTAGGGTGTTTGTTCTCAGTGTTTAAATCCCAAATTGCTTAATTGTTTGATTAACAAGGAATAAACTTTACATATAATTTCCACTACTGTATCCAATATAGTTTTGCTTCGCTTTCAGTTAAACACCTTCTGTCGAGCAGGCGTATGTTCTATGTGAACTAGCCAAATACTGTAATAATGTTTTAAAATTGTAAGTCTTTGCAGACATGCATTTTATTCTTAGATCTCCTCAGTTGTACATCTGTCATCAGGGGAATGTGGCAAGTTTCATTTCAGTTATAAGATATTATATCAGATTTATATTTTCGCTTGGGAGAAGTATAATCTTAAAAAAAAAAGTCTCGGTCTCAGTTTAAGCTTGTAAAGTTATTTTTGTTTGTGTTATTTCGTATGGAATAGAATTGAGTTAGTCTTTCTTGAACATGTTTGTCTGGGCCCATCTCTATATGCCACCAGTGACCTGGACCATTGTATTCATTTAATGAAGAATAAAGCGAGAGATCCTTTTGCCTGAATTGTATCACGTGCCTTTACAGGGTGACTTTTTTTTTTTTTTTTGAAACATTGGCCAGCATCAAGAGACCCCTGCTTGAGTGCAGAGTTGTTGTTTTTGTTTTAATTTTTGCATAGGATTAAGGTTGCAGATTTTCCCTTCTAGCTGCCATCCCTTGCATATAATGGAATGCTGTTCCAGAGGACCAAAAAGCCTGGGTGTTTATAATGTGTGCCATTCTTCAATCCTCAGGGAAGTGACTTCTTTAAACCAGGGGTTCTCAATCCCTTCCTGGCCGAGTACCACCTCCGGCGCCACTCTCCTGCCGTGTACCACCAGAAGTCACTGGCGATGACATTGCCAGTTACTTCCAGGCTTTTTCAGAGGCCAGAAAAGGCAGGTAGGAGGCTCTGGGTGGGTGGGTGGGTGGGGGGCCCTTCTCAGCATTCCCGAGAGGCTCGACCAAAGGCAGGAGTCTCTCAGGAGTGAAAACGCAGGGCCTCTGAGAGGGAGGTTAAGGGGGTAATTTGTACCCGAGCCCAGGGTGAAAAAATGGGTCAAGAAGGGGGCCCTGTAGCAAAAATGGGGGCCCCAGGATGTCCGCCACATTCATATGTAGGGAAGGGTCCCAAAAGAAACTTTGTACCCCCTGATAAAATTCCTCTGAATGGCCCTGTGAAAACGCGCTGCCGAAAGTGCCGTGTCGGAGTGTGGTTCTGGTGGTCCAGCAGTCAGTGTACCACCAGCATTTGGCCAAAGTACCAATGGTTGAGAACCCCTGCTTTAACCCATTTTGAGTAACTTTGGTTGGCTCATATATATAGTACAGGAGTAATTTCCCCAGTACAGGAGTAATTTCAGGGGGTGTATTGTGCTTTGCTAGGAACAAGGAAACGGGAGGGGGGAGGCCTCTTGAATACCAGAGCAGAAACCTAAATTTGCCACATCACTGGTGTGTACAATTAATGGCTTTTCCCTTCAAAATATTTGCAAGTGGCTACCTGGAAAGGATTAGGTCCATGAATGTGCATGCTTTAGCACAGTGTTTCTCAAACTGTGGGTCGGGACCCACTTGGTGGGTCACGACCCGATTTCTGGTGGGTCCCAGGTGATGGAAAGATCAGGTACGTAATTGCCACAAGCCCTGAGGCTATTCAAAAATCAGATAGCTGCTAATTACACTGCAAAGAGCTGAGCTCCTGCAGTTTGCAAGATAGCTGCTAATTGCCCTGCAAACAGCTTGAGGCTATTCATTAGGGCTGCCTCATTATGAGAAATGGATTGAGTTTTTTGCAAATAAATAAATAAAATATTACTTGTAAATAAATAAATAAATATATTGTTTCTTTCTAGATCATCTTTTTTTTAAAGTCTTGTGAAGCTAGGTGGGTCCCGATAGAGTGTCATTTTAAAAAGTGGGTCCCGGTGCTAAAACGTTTGAGAACCACTGCTTTAGCCACGTATGCAGGTGCCCGTCAAAACTGACACAACACACGTGTATTTTGTTCTTTGATATTGGTATCACAGTACAAAATACTGTATATCGGAAAGTGTAGCTGTTAGAATTCTGTACGTTCAAAACGAAGGGAAACGTGCACATTCCATGCTTTTCTAAGCCTGGTTCACGCAGTAAGTCTTTTCAGACCTTCTCCAGTCTTGTAGTCTCTGTGTCGCACGTCTCATTGGCTTTCCCTTGAGACATTACCATGCCTCAGCGGGCCTATCTTTGACCTCCGTGTATAGAGGTGATGGTCTGAAAAGGGGCATCTGTTTTACAGATGTTACAAATGTGCGGAGGGTGGGTCGGCGGAACATGGTGATGCGGCAATGGCGCCAAACAATTGGAGAGAGATATCATTACACCATGAATGTCCGCAACACTTTACAGAGTATACAGTTCTCGGTCCCAAGGAACTTACGCTCATCTATAGTAGAAGGGACAACAAAGAGAAGGGAGAGGCAAGGGTAAATATACTCGTTTATAAGCCTTTAATGTTTTCAGAAGATAGCTGCTGACTGACTGCCAAGGTAGATTTCAAGCTTCCATCCCAATTCTCAGTGTACTTTGTGGAAGTAAGTTCCTTTGAACACCAAGGAGCTTACTCTCAGATGGTGTGCTTAGGAGAAAAGGTTGGGATAAAGGCTACAAAGGAACATTAGACAGTCTAAAAGGTTATAAAGGAGTGGCTGCAATCGGAGATAGAGAGGAAATACACACAGACACCGTACAACATGTCCAAAGTGCCTAACCCAGGTAGGAAAGGGCTGGGCTTACCAGATGTTTAGCTAATAGTCTAGTTGATAAGAGGATAACATACTATATAGAAAAGCCCGTGTGCTGATCCCTTCACCCACGAGATGATTTAGCAGAAAATATTGATCTCTGATACTTTCATGTCTGCAGATCTTTGCAAAAACAGCTCACACAATAGAAATTCCAGGACTTCCCTTAGGACGTCCTGTTCTTTAACAGGCTTTGTGTTTACAGGCCTATATTGATATTACATCCCTGACCCTACTAAATGGGTCACTACAGTGATAGAGATTTTTTTCTTCTTCTCAGATACCACCATGGCCAGCCCAGCTATGAAGCTATCTGATGGGGCTTGCATCAGGGCAGGTGGCAGGAGAAGCAGCAAATTTGGGGTGCCCTGTCACCCTGAGTCTGCCACTGCATCCCTCCAGCCCACTACAGACACATGCCGCATTGATCCACTCCGTACTTGAGAATCGGATCATCCCCTCCTTACACTCTGTTCTCACGCAGGGTTTAAAAGAAACACGTCCATTTAATCTTTCAACGCTACATGAGGAAGGGGCCTCCCCCCCCCCCATGTTCCATACTCACACTCTATTTAAAGTTTAAATTGAAGTGTTTCCTTTACATTTTAAATGTGTGAAGACAAAATGTGGTGAGTAGGTAAGGAAGGTAGGTTTGGAGCGGGGTACGCGCAGGCTCCCCTGCAAAGGTGGTGATGTCAGACAACGGACCCAGTTGGGCTGGCCCTTGGGAAGGAAAAAAAAAGCTTGCTGCAGCTCTAACTGCCCAATCCTATCCCCTGCTACGTTATAGTATGCAGCCATGCCAACGGAGTGTGTGCTGCGTGCTATTTTTTTGGGGGGGTGGGGGATTGGACAGCCTGCAGGAGGTACCGGTAAGTAAAAATATTTTACTTACCCTTTGATAGGCTGCCCAATTGCCTATGGCTCTCCACGGACATACGTCAGCCATCTTGGTGGAGTATATCTAAGGAGAGAAAAGAGGCAGGGAGTTTTTAAAAAGAGGGGATAGGATCTGGCGCATGTGACTGCTGCCAGATCCACCCCCCTCCCTTGACATGCCCCTGGTTCCTCCCCTGGAATGCCTTGTTACTCCCCCTATCCACCCATGCCCCCCCCCACCGCTGACTTGGCGGGCACCTGCAGAGCCTCCCGGGCATGCACACAGTGAGTGTTTGATATCAGGGGATGGGAGGGTGTTGCCATCCCATTGTTTGTGTCCCATTTGTGAGCTTCTAGAGACACCTCTGTGCCTGTCTTTTATCTGGTAGAGCAAGTCAGTTCTTGTCTTTAGGCCTCCAACAATGCTGAACAGAGGCTGTTGAGACAGGTTCAGAGATGGCTTGTGAAAATGGAGAGACACTACCTGTAAGTAAAGAGGAGAAATTTAGCAATTGAATATTCATTACCTTAATTTCAGGGACATTACTGGTCCCTTTATTTACTGGTTTAGTTAAACCATTGATTTCTTCAGAGTTCTCAATAATTGTTACTAAGTAAGCAGACCCAGGTTTGATATTACTCATTTGACAATGACATACAAAGCAAGATGGGGCATCGGAGTGCCTCTCCTGTCGTATTATTTTGAAGAAGGGCTACCTATAAAATGTAGCCAGGGTTCAAGAAGAGTTGATAATATTGGGGAGAACTATGGATACCTATCTACTGCAAATATATCAGGTTAGTTAACTGAAGAACCCTACACATTCTCAAACAGATTGTATTTATAAAAGAATGTATCTTCCCTGTAAGCGTAATATATAGTTGTATAAAAATTCTGGAAACATAGGCAAGGGGGGAGGGAGGAAATCTTGATCTAAATCAATAATTTAATAATTTAATTTAGCTGTGACCCTGAATGTAGTTATATATCAGTTCATAATTTTCTAGTGATTAGACTTGCAAGATCGTGAGTAGTTCCTTGGAATTCAAATCATTTTAAGGTGTAATCCTAAAGGCATGAATGAAAGAGTAAGGCCCATTGGATTTAATTGGACTTCTCGAAACATGCTTAGGATTGCACTGCACATATTTTATTCCTTTCTCTCCTGAAGTGTCTTTGTATCGAGTTATTGCTTTATGACTAGGCTGTGTTTGGGATCCATTCTGATAGCGGCTCAGATGCATTCAGATGGAAAAAAATCATTTATTAACCACCAGTTTCTCTGGGACATCCTCAAAGTATGAGATCAGGCAGGGCTACCAATGGTAATTTATTTATTTTGGATATTTTAATCCTTCCCGTCGGCCTCCAAAAGGCCCCTCAAGACTTTTAGTTTTAGACCAGGGCAGTTCAACCAGTGGTACTCGTACCACCAGTGTTACTTTGGGTAATGGTACTTGGACTGCCGGCCCGCCAGAACCCTGCTCTGACACGGTGCTTTTAGCACTGCATTTTCGCTCCTGAGTGGTTCCTGCCTTTGGCTGAGTCTCTCGAGAACACTGAGAAGGGCCCTCTCACCCACCCAGAGCCTCCTACTTGCGTTTTCTGACCTCCAAAAACCCGGAAGTAACTGCCGATGATGTCATCGCCAGTCACTTCCGGTGGTATGCAACAGGAGAGTGGTGGTACTCGGCCAGAAAGGGGTTAAGAACCCCTGGTTTAGACATAAACTAAAGCGTACAATACAATGATAAAAAAATGAAACCATAAACTACTCCTCCGCTTCTCCTGCTCCTGACAAGGGTGAGGGTCGCCATGGCCACGCAGGGTGTGAGCCCTGCGTTTTTTGTTCTTATTTGGTCATATTGGTTGTTTTGAGACTTTATTGACATTTAAAAATGTTCTTTAAGCTGCGCTTAGGGCAGCAAAGCTGAAGGTGTAAGGTATCCATTCCTAAAATAAGCGTGCAGCAGGCATCAGATTTATGACCAGATTGATTTTATCAACCATTGTGAATAGGATGTAGCACTTTTATATGTTAAATTATAGAGGCTCGATGTGACTTATGTCTCCTGGATTTGCCTTGTGGATCAATCTATAAAAAGTAAGTAGCCACAACATTTTTCTCTAGGTTGTCTTGGTGGTCATGCCTACGTTATCCTGAAAAGGGGGGAAAAAGTGTCTAAAAGTGAAAAATTCCTATTCTGGTGTCTAAAGACTTTCCTGTCTACTCATCTGGAGGTGAGTCTTATTCATTGTAGGCAACCAGGAGAATATACAAGCCAGTACAACTTTGTAACTTAAACCACAATGTCTTATAAGGACGATACATGCAAATCTACTAAATCAAATGCCAGATTTTGCTTGCTTGTATGGATGTGTTCCAGCTGTGAGTATGTTTTAATGTCAGTGCAGTTGAGTAAGTTCATGTCCTTATAGGAGTGACACAGATTAATTCTGCTCCCTGTGACGAAGCAGTCTCTCGTTTTGCTACAGCTGTGAGCCATTTTATGCTCTCATGAGAAGGACAAGATTAACAGCAGAGTCCTGTGCATGTCTACTCAGAATTAAATCCCACTGAGTTCAATGAGACTTGCTCCCAGGTATAGGATTGCAAGCTAACCCATTCTGTTGTTGTTGTTGTTTTAAATTAAGTCAACCTCCAAACTAATCATTTTCTAGAATTGTTTTTCCTTCCTTGGCTTGCAGATTAATTAGTTAATGTCAGATTAATTAGTTAATGCATCTGTTCCTGAAAAGCTCTCTCTCTCTCTCTCTCTCTCTCTCTCTCTCTCTCTCTCTCTCTCTCTCTCTCTCTCTCTGACTGATAAGTGCAACTGCCTAAAGGGCCAGTTGCTGCATCCAAGGCTGATGCGGGCCATGCCGGCGCAGCCCGGGCTCACCTCGAGGGAAGGGGACGTTCATCCCCTTCCCCCAGTGTAAACACCACGATCCCAATGAACCTCCTTGCCTGCACACCAGCTTTTTAGCTGGCGCACGTCCGGGGAGGCTGTGTAAGGCCAGCCCGGCCTAGGAAGGGCCCGGCCCGGCCGGCCGATATCCCCGCCACCTCCCAATCCCCGCCAACTTCCTCGCCACCTCTGCATGTCCTCCCCCCGCCCCTGCGCCAACTGGCATGGGACTTATCTGTGTCGGCCGGCACCAGTCCGGTTAAGTGCCTGAGTAAACAGCGCCAGCCTTCGCACCGGCACTGCTTACTCGAAAGGAGCCGCAAATGTGCTTTATGGCAGTTAGGCTGCCGCAATGCCGGCCTAACATACGCAGGACTACGCCGTTAGTCTCAACAGCATCTTGTTGTGGCACTGCATAGAGAAGGTGGAGCCATATTATGCAGTAAGCATGTGAGGAGAGCCAACTTCGTGGTGGCAACATGGGAGACTGAACACATGGTTTCTTGCTGTGGAAGAGCTGGGTGGTATTGTTGTCGTTGCTTGATGGACCAGGCTTTTGCTGTCTCTGTCTCCCTCCTCCCCCCCCCCCAAGTCGCCACAGAGCATTCCCTTCCTCCCCCACACTGCCGCAAAGCAGTGTGTGGAGGTTGTACCCATGAAGCTCCTGCTGCGGGTGATGGTGTTTGGCTCCCCCAGTCTCACTCACCCCACCTTCTTCATCCACTGTTCTCTGTTTTCATCATGCCATTTCTCTTAGAACATAAGAACATAAGAAGAGCCCTGCTGGATCAGGCCCAAGGCCCGTCTAGTCCAGCTTCCTGGACACAGGAATCTCACAGTGGCCCCACCAGATGCTTCAGGGAGCACACAGCCAACAAGATACTTGTATCCTGTCGCCACTCCCTTGCACCTGGCACAGAGAAAGCCTACTCCTACAACCAGGAGGTTGCTTATCCCCATCATGGCTTGTAAGCTGTGATGGACTTTTCCTCCATAAATCTGTCCAATCCCCTTTTATAGGCATCCAGGCCAGGTGCCATCACCACATCCTGTGGCAAGGAGTTTCTTTATCCTCAACGTCCACCTATTCTGCCTAAGTTGTGTTTAGAAAAGTGATTAGTGCAGGAAAAAATACTTCTTTTACTCAAGTGACTAATATGTCTGATTAATAAATTAATGGCATCAGCTGAACTCTCAACACTCAGACGCAATTCTGACTGATGTCAGCATAAGCGAACGTGGCAGCCCTCTCCTTCCGAATGTTCAGCACCTGAATTTTATTCAGAGATGTGACTTAAACTGGATATTATACATCTTCAAAAGTGTCTTTCACAGTACAGCTATTGACTCCAACTGGGAAGATGCAAAGTATATTTCACATTTTTAATGAGGCGTTTCCAATGACATTTCATTACTAGTTTCAAAAGTGATAAAATTTGGCATTGTGTTATCTGTCAAGATTCTCCTTAAATCGGTTTTCAGTGGTTGGTTGTGGCGGGGGAGAAGACACATTTAGCTTTTCTTGAAGGCATTCATATAGATGGCAGCCAAAGCTTTTTAGATGACTGACTTAATGTGACGTAAATGGAAATTGTTTTAAACAAGCTACCAACTCTTTGGCAGTCAAGCCTCAGATCTGGAATGTATAACAGCAAACTTGACAAAAGAAGAAATAATTTCTTAGAAAAACAGAATATGTCTGCAACATAATTAGACACACAGCGAGTTTACAGCATAATATTCAAAAACTAATATTTCTCTGACGTGCTGCATTTTTAATTTAAGAGGTTTGATTTTTACATAATGGATGACAATACATGAACACACAAAGGTCAGGAAAAATGGCTTCCCAGAGGCATTTTCTCAAGATGCAAAGCTGATTAAATTCAGACGGTTTTAATTCTAGGTTTCTTTTTTTAAAGGCAAATACTATTGTAAAGTTTAAAGGAGTATTTTCAAGAAGCACGGATAGGGGTATATTGGGCTCATTCATTCAGAAATGTGACATTTCCCTGACCTTGGAAGACTCTGAGGTCGATCACATAGACCATCTTGGAATAATTCATGCTACAGGATTCCCACAGGAATGCATTATTATGATCATTCATCAGGCACTGGAAATGGACGCCATCAGAAGGGTCCTCCTGAATCAACCCAAAAGTCCATCTAGTCCCGCCTCCTCTTTCCCACAGAGGTTAGCTAGAGAAGCTCACAAGCAGGACAAGTAGGTCAATAAGCCCTGCCCCGCTTCTGCTTCCCAGCAACTGCTATTCAGCAGCATTCTGGTTCTGGAGGCACTGGACCTGTAAATAAAACTGGAAGTCTCACACTTCTGGGTTTGTCAGCAGTGTGCGAGGATCACAGTAGGGCTGGGGCATACAGCAAGGGTTCTCAACCAGTGGTACTAGTACCACCAGTGGTACTTTGGCCGACTGCTGGTGGTACTTGGACCTCTGGAACCCCGCTCCGATGTGGTGCTTTCGGTGGCACATTTTTGCTCCCAAGAGGCTGCTGCCTTTGGCCGAGCCTCTTGAGAATGCTAGGGGCCCTCCCACCCGCCCAGAGCCTCTTACCTGCGTTTTCTGGCCTCCAAAAACCTGAAAACCCGGAAGTAACTGACAGTGATGTCATTGCCAGTCACTTCCGGTGGTACACAGCAGGAGAGTGGCACCAGAGGTGTTACTCGGCCGGGAAAGGGTTGAAAATCCCTGGCATACAGTATTTGGTTTCCACATATTCATTCATTCATTCATTTTCTCTCTCCTCTCTCTCTCTCTCTCTCTCTCTCGGAAACGCAGTGCAGTGCATTTTAAGTTTACAAACTTCTACCAGAAAGATACTAAAGTTGATGATTTTATACGGGGCAACCATTGTAGGTGAGGCAATTCAGGTCTTTGTAGCATTAGATGACACCTCTCTGCATTGTCTGTGAAAGCTTGCATACAAGCTGACCCAATGAAAAGGTAATTTTTCCTATTTGTATTGCCATAGCCCTATCCTGCATATGTAGAAAATGCAGATGTTTCTCAAATGCCTGCAGTCTCTGTAGTGAATTAATGCTCTGTGTCCACTTTCTGTATGCTCACTAGTTTCTCATTTTCAGGAGCTCAACACTGGAGGCTGACCTACTATACCTTAATAAAAATATCCATTCATTTCTATTTATTATCAGCGTGTGCCCAGAGACAGCCTGTTTCAGAAGAACTTGACATCTGGCTTGAAGTGGAAAGCTCATTTGTTTTCTCTAGTTTTCAACTGTTACTGGCTACTGCAGTCTGCATTATTAAATTACGATTATTGCTCTGTGTTCTGGCATGATAAAGTGCTCGGCATGTAGAGATACCGAGTATGAAATGCATTTTCTCTGCTGAGGCTGCCATGGGCTGGTAGCTCTCTTTTAGTGACCAACCAATGGATGTGCTGTTATTGAGCTGTTTGTGCCCATACGTTTAGAAAACATGCTCCAAGGTTTTAAAAACCTACGTCGTCCTGAAATCTGTGTCTATGTGGCACATGCTTTGTTGTCTGGCATTGATCAGGTCTGGATTCAAGCACCAGAAGAAGAGGCATTTAATCATATCCAAGGGCTCTCTACATACCTCAGATAACACAGCTTCTTTTAGCGCTGATTAGCTATAACACTCTTTGTCCCGGTGTGATTGACAGCCATACTAGTCACTCGGAGCAGTGAATTCTGGGCCAATCAGCACCTGCTTCCTGCCTGTTAGATCAACAATGTCTCCATTGTTTCATGGTGCTGTTTCACATAGCACTTGACGTTTGGGAAGTATATGCCCCACGCGATCCAAGGTATTGATGTACTTGTGATTGATAAGCTATGCTAGGTCCTTTGTCGGCACCTAGATGCACACTCAAACACAAAAGCAGACCCACTTCTGAGTATATGACTGTTATCTTCATGCTGGAATTGGCTTCTTTGTTAAATTTCTACAGGCTTACACGTCATCTGAACTTTTGTGGCCTTTGCTTTTCTCAGGAAAGGTGTGACATGGCTTGAAGTCACAGGCTGAGTCCCAAGTCCACCTGACTGCAGGAGTCTGCACCAGATCCTCTGCTTCTTCAGCTTTCCAGCATTTATTTATTTAATCAATTTTTCCCTGCCCTTCCCCCCCAAAGGGGGGGTGCCCAAGGCAGCTTATGTATTTTTACCACCTCATTCTGTTGCATGTGTAGACGATGCCCAACTCTTGCGAGAGTTGGAGCCAAAGTTCACATGACATTAACTGGATAGTTTGGCCCTGCTTGCTTCCCTTTTATAACTGAAATAGTCATTGTGGGGCAGGGCAATCATGATTGGGACCATACCATGGGGAAAAGGAGACTTCGCTCTTTCACTGCACTGGGGCCCTGCTCTGAATCACCCTTGTACTGCAATTTCCTCTTGGAGGGAAACTGTCATTGGTGTTGATGAGAGCTTCCAAGGCAAATCGCAGTTATAGGGGCCCAACCTGGATTGGGACCATGGGTGTGTATGTAAAACTCTCCTTCTCTATGTTGTACTGTAGTTCCACTTCTGGTTTCCTCCTGTGTGTGTGCTGTTTCAGTTATGGAAAGTAAGCACACAAAGCTGAACTACATATGTAATGTGAGTGGAGGGAGAGTGAACTACTATGTTGCATGGAGAGAGAGTTAGAAAGGACAAAAGAAAACATTTCTTCACCCAGCGTGTAATTCATCTGTGGAACTCCTTACCACAGGATGTGATGATGGCACCTGGCCTAGATGCCTTTAAAAGGGTTTTGGATAGATTCATGGAGGAAAAGACCATCACAGGTTACAAGCCATAAAAACCTCCTGGCTTTAGAAGTAGGTTTTCTCTGTGCCAGGTGCAAGGGAGTGACAACAGGAAACAGGTTAACTTGTTAGCTGTGTGCTCTCGGAGGCATCTGGTGGGGCCACTGTGAGATACAGGAAGCTGGACTAGATGGGCCTTTGGCCTGATCCAGCAAGGCTCTTCTTATGTTCTTATGTGACATAAAATTTAGCTCTTGGTTGCTGCCCAGAAATGGTGTGGTAAGTCTCATCTTCAACCATCCACTAATGAAGGGTCATTCGTTTGCTGACGACAAAAAAGTTGCAAGCCAGAGCTGAATTCAGCCCTTGAAAGTGTCCTATGAAAGTGTCCAAGAGGGTCAGCTGAGCTACCTACTACAATGCTGAATGCCCCAGAACTGCAAACCTATCGTCATAACCATCTAATGGGCTACTGTTCACTATCAACTAGCTGCAGCTATTTGTAACTGTCCAGGTACCTTTTCATCTTCAAAACAGGGAAAGTTAGATGTTCACTCCTGTGCGGTAAGGAAAGTAGGGAAGATTTATGTTCAGTGTTCAGCCTGAAGACCAAATGCCACTATGCTTTTATCAGGTTTCTGACATTTGCAAGGATTGCTCTCATTTCTTCCCATCCATCAGTCCTTGCAAATATGATCTTTTCCTTTATCCAGCTGTCATCCTTGTTCTTACGTAGCTGTGTGTGTGTTACCAATATATCTTTATTACTTCTCCCTTTAAAAAATGACATTGTTATGGATGCTTCTTAGAAGCTTGTTATTTAATGAACATTAGTGCCTACGATGAAAATGAGTATTGTTGTACACTCATAGCCCACTACACTTCTGCTCGTGACCTTCAGTCTTCCAACTTCGCCACCCTTAACCGTCCAGAGGTTTCCTGCTCCTCTGCCTCCTTCTCCTGGGTTGAAGCTGCACCTCCAGGGGGCTTGTGAAACTCACTGACATACCACTGTGAAGTGCTTAGTCTCTTTATTTCGCCTGACAAGTGATTAAAAAAAACCAGGAAAGAGGGTGCCCCCCTCCTCTCTGGTAAATGTTCCTCTTTCCCTCTACCTCTTCTTCTGAGGAGGCCTGCTGGGCTTCTTAGGTAGAGGCCCTCCTTCTACACTGACAACCTGGGGTAGCTCAGACCCCACACCACTTGTTGGCTACTTAGTTAGGCTTACCATCCGTCCCGGTATTAGAACCGGGAAAATCTGGTAAACCTATACTTAAGGTTCTTAAATCCCTAACCAAGGTGGGCTCAAGGTCCCTGGGAATCCTGCTCCTTCCTCTCCCCTGGTCTCTGCTGAGTGATTCCTCCTATGCCCCAGGTCTCCTGCCAGGCATCTGCAGCCAGTCTGCCTTCTCCTTCCCCAGCTCCTTTCCACTCTTCACTTCTTGAGGCAGGTCTGTTTTGTCTTCCCATTCTTCCTCCTCCATGCCTGCCCTCCGCCATGATTCCTCATCCTTCTCTCCCTTACCCTCTTTCAGAGTCCAGGGAGTGTCTTTCCCTTGCTTATCTCACTCTTTGGCCTTGTTTCTGCCCTTGTCCTCTCGCCTGCTTTTCTTGACCCCTTGTCCTCTTTCCTCCTCCCCGCCCAGTTGTAGCTCTGCCCTCTTAAAGGTGCGGGAGCCAGCCTCAGCCCTTCTCAGCCAGGTGCTGCCTACCTGCCCTTCCGACTGGCAGCCAACAGTGGGTGGCAGCTGATGACATCATCAGCCATAGCTCTGCCACCCAGCTGATTGACAGGACCATGCGTGCCACCCCCCAGCTGACTTGGCTGGGTGTTCTCCCCACCATCTTGTCACGCCCATCCAGGGCTCAGAAACAACACTTTCCTTTCTTCCTTGCAGCCCCTTACCCATACCCAGTATACCTACAGGAAGCTTCCTCAGTCATGTCATTCAAATCTCTTTTTAAAACCCACCTTTCCATTAAGTCTTTGACACCGTGCCTTAGTCCTCATTCCCTGTTGTAGCTGAGTTGAAGTACATGAAACTGAAAGAATCACATAGGTTGTCCATGTTTTATTTATTTTATTCATTTATTTAGAAGATTTAGGTATATACTGCCTTTTCCCAGGCGAAGAGCCTGGCATTTTGGCCTTGCTTCCATCCTCTACCATCCCTCTTCTGTTTCACTAGATTGTTAGCCTGTCAAGGCAAGGCTCTGTCTTTTCATGGGATGCAGAACCTCATGTACACAGATGGTCTTAGATAAATAAATACATTTCCACTATGAATCCATTATTGCACCTTTTAAAGGTAATTGCTTCTCCCCTCCCTCTATTTGCAGTCTTCATTATTCTTCAAAATGTACTGCAGTTTTTGTCAAATGGCCAGGATTGCTCCCCACCCCCATCTGTCTCTTGTCCCCCATATTTCATATTTACCATAATATCCTTCGCCACGAGTTTCAACTGCTGCAGAGGGCACCTCACTTGTCTTCCTTTTCTGCATAGAAGGGCTAGTTGAGGTTGCTTATGAAAATAGTATGTCCATTTGTGACCAACAGAATGGAAATCTAGATATCCCCTGCCCCATTCCTCCAGCTGATAGGATGTAAAAATTTGCAGCCATGAAATATATTCTTGCAGATTGCTTTTTGCAGATGTACGCAAAATGCAGAGAATCAGTATTCCAAAGGGGTCTGCAAGCTAAAAGATCAACTTGACCAGTTGGAAATATAGCACTGTAGAGATGAAATGCCATGTGGAGTCATATTGGACCTTTAATTGTTTGACTTCAGTTCACCATCTATGTGACTTTCCTTAAGGAAAAGGGTGAATGTTGTTGTCCACACTGGTAGCTTCCCGGGAGGTGGGAGCTTTTGCAAAGTAACACCAACATGAAGTCTCGCCTTCCTTTGCTCTGTATATTGAGATGAAGGATGCTTTGCAGCTGCATTTTGCCTATTTGTGCCATTTGTCTTTGTGCCGCGTTGAAACCTTAATCTGTTATGCTGCAGAATCTTCCCTACTGTTGATTTTTATCCCTAAAATAGCACTATTTATTTGCAAGGAGGAAACGTTATTGCATTCTTAGGTTTCGTTTGCTCCTTCTTATCTGTTCCAGTGAGCTTTTGCCTAACTGCAGTTGACTAACAAGAATATTTGAAAAGCATTACTGTACTTGTATTACCTAACTGAGGGCGCAGTCCTGTTCAAAGATTCTAAGCCGCCATGAACGTGCCGTAAAGCATGTTCACGATGACTTTAGAGTAAGGGCAGCCGGCACGGAGGCCGCCCGCCCTCACTCCGCTGCCAGATCACCCATGCGGCCGCCAAAGAAAGTAAGTGATCCCCCAGTGGGTGCAGGGGCAGTCAGGGCGGTGAGGGAGGGGGCCATTGGCTGAGCCTGCCCGGGTGTGTGTGCTGGGATGGCGGCCGCCATATTCTCGTCCTCTTCACGGGCCGGATCCACCATTACACGGCCTCCTCTGACTTCCGCCAGCAAAATAGCTGGCGGAAATCCGAGGAGGCACATTGGGGGCACATTGGGGCCTCTACATCCGGGGGAAGGGGACGAACGTCCCCTTCCCCTGAGGAAACCGAGGAGACCCCGGGAAACGGGGATAGGATCCAGTGGGCGGCCTGGGCCGCTCGCTGGATACTTAGGCAGGATTGGGCTGCCCGTATTGCTGTGTGTTCAACATTTCCTTTGTCCTAACATTTTTATAACAGAGGAGGTAATGGGAATCCCAGGGCTTTCTTGATTTAATTTATTCCCTAGAATGCCCAAAATGGAAGCTGTCTGTCAGACTGGCTGCTTAATGAAGCTTTGGGAGGTGATAGGATCCAGATTGAAGAACTGGGTCTTAGAAGGCTTGAACAAGAGGATTGCTGGGGGTCTTCAGCGCTCTCATTTAGAACTGGCCAGACTCTTCAGGCCTAAGCATGGGGAAGAGACTTACCAGAGTTAAACATAGACCAAGGACAAGTGGAAACAAGTCAGCATGGAGAAGCACCATTAAGTATTCGTCTGTTGACAATCCCCGCTTCTCAATGCCAACTTCCAAAGAGATTGAGGCAGCTGAATCTCTTATTAATTGCGCCGCCTCCCCCAACCCAGAAAGCTTTTGAGGTCATCTTTACAATCCAAGCCCGAGGGCTTACCAGCCAGCATTTCCGAGCCAGACAGCCTCTGGAGATTGGTGCTGGCTCCCTCCACTGACTCTTGCTTACCTTAGGGTGCACACCAACATTCCCTACTCTTATTCCCTGACCCACACTACACCTGCCACATGGGGGGCAGGGTAGCCTGAAGCTTGCCACTCCCCGCCCCAGAAGCCATCGACAGGCCAAAAATGCTCCGCTGCAGGTCCCTTAAATAAATGTCAGTTCCCAGTATAGACAAATGGTCCCCAGGCTCGAGGCACACTGAGCCAAAGAAAGGCTGCCTTAGACCCTCCCCCTTTCCAAATCACAACCAATAGCGTGCTTCTCTCACCTGCTCCTTTTCTCATGTGCAGGAGGGGCAGGTCAAAGTCGCTCCTGCCTCTAGGGCAGCGGTGAGAGAGCTCAGAGCAGTGAGAGAGCACAGAGCAGTCTTCCTTGCATATTTCTCAGTATGTAAAGGGGAAAAGTCAGCATGGAGAATCACCATTAAGTATCCGTTTACCAATTTCAGCCTTTGGGAGAAAAACCTCAGCAAGTACAGTACCACTGTAATAAACAAGTGTTTGACACATTCAGGGACGCCAACATAATAGGAACCAATTTCCTGCAGAGTCGAGTAAAATTTACAAGTTGCACGCGAGCAGCGCCTCTTTGTGACTTAAAAAGAAGAAGAAAAGAAATGGCATTCTAAGGGAAGTAGAATTTACAAGCTTTTGTGTAGCAATATTTGCAAGTTTCATCATATTGAATAGCAAAGAGTTTGGTTAGCTTTTTAGCTTTTTCTCATGTGCACACCACATGCATGCATGCTTGCACACACCCCACAACGTTTATAATGGTAGGGTAAATCCCTGTATCATGAATATATTCCAATACTGCTAACTGTAATCCTCACAGTATATTATGCATTTTTCTGAGAATGTTGTAGAAGAAAGTTACCAGTTAACTTAGACACCGAAATAAAAACACATACAGTACATTGATTCAATACACCTGTCTCAAAAGTCTGATGACCTAAGTGGTGGTGGTTGGGGGTGGTGATTGGTGGGGAGTCTCCACCAATGGGAGACTCCACTGGAGACCGTGTCGTTTTTAAGCTTTATTTATTTATACACTTACCAAGACATTTACTGAGATGAGATTAAACTTGCGGGGAAATTCTCATAGAGAAGTGCACACTTTGGCAAAATAGCCCTCCTGTCCCAAACCTGCAAACTAGGCAAAACTTGCCTGATTATGGTAATTCTTTGTGTCATGCAGAAGGATCAGGGATAGTAGCAAGAGAGTCAGAAATGGCCTCACTGTTGTTAATACTTTTTTCATTGCTTCTTCTACTGTTTGCAGTCTTAGTGTGTCATTGGATTCCGATTTATCTTTGTGTCTGCACATTAATGCTGTTGCAGAGACTTTCCGTTCTTTTTTGATCTGTCGCCCAGTTTCTTCTTTGATGTTGATAACGCTCTTGTTTAAGTTTGATTGTTTCTTGTCTTGATTATGCTCATGTTCTCATTGGTCTCTTTACGTCTCCTCTTATTTCTCCTCTTATTTTGATCCTCAGTTCTGCTACTTATGGTATCTCATTGTTCTGCTTATGTGTTACCTCTTGATTATTTCTTTCAGTCGTTAGGTTTCCCTGTCTATATTAGTTATAATTTCTTCTCCGTCATGATCTTCATTCTTGATTTCCTTCTCCTCTCTTGGTGCTGTCTCGTCAACTTACTTTCTATGGCTTCTCCCTATGCATATGCAGAAGTGTTTTAAAAACCATTTGTTCTGTCCTGCATTTCCTTCTACAGACATTCTGGGTTCAGAGTCCATTTTTCCACAGTTCATTATGGTTTCTTTCAATCTTTGCCAGTTTGCTCCCTTAAGTTTCCATTATGTCAGTCATTTTTAGAGTGTAAGTCTAAATGCAAGGAATAATGTTTTTTTTTTAATTGTACAATGCCTAATAATATTAGCTGCTTTGTCAATAAAATATGATGGTGTTAAAGACAATCAAAAAAACAGGTTAATTCCATGTGTTTTTCTGGTTAGTTTGTTTTTAATATAGAGTTAGGACATTTGTCTCTCTTCTTAGTGATCTAGCCTTCACAGTGCAAGCCAGTAACCAGGACATTCAGTACGGATGATGATCATTTGCCAGTTAATTCACTTTCTCAGCACTGATACATGAAAAGTACAGACAGCCCTAAAGAGTTTTCTCTTGCCGGGTAAATCAGGAAAGACAGATTGATGTCTTGAGCAGCTTCTTTAATTTGAAGCTCATTATTTTTGCTCATTATTATGGGCCTTGTCTTAAAACATACTTCTTTGCTTTCCTGATAAGACCAGTGGTACTAGTACCACCAGTGATACTTTGGCTGACTGCTGGTGGTACTTGGATCGCTGGACCACCGGAACCCCACTCGGACATGGTGCTTTCGGCACCATGTTTTCGCTCCCGAGAGGCTCCTCCCACCCGCCTGGAGCCTCCTACCTGCATTTTCTGGCCTCTGAAAATCCGGAAGTAACTAGCAATGATGTCATCGCCAGTCACTTCCGGTGGTACGCAGCAGGAGAGTGGCGCCAGAGGTGGTACTTGGCCGGGAAGGTGTTGAGAACCCCTGTTGTAGACAATCTCTTTGGATGGGTCTTGTTGCTGTTCTTGTTGCATCACCTGTATGATGATGCGGGAATACATGATTCTGTTCCTGCCTTGAAGGTTCTATAACCAATTCTTCATCACCGCCAATGCACAAAACAAACAAAAGCCCATTTACTGTGTGACTTTTGCGTTTTTTTTTCTCCCCATAGTAACATTAACATAATGACTGTCAGCATTTTGTTGTGATATTTAAAATGCTGACAGCAAAGACTTCTCAACTAGATCAAATACAGATTATGCTTTCCTTCAAAAGGTTTCAGTTCTTTTGTTTCCACTGTACATTGACCAGTGAAATAAAATAATTGCAAGCACATACTTTTTTCATTGATTTAACTTGTTTTTTCCCCCCCCCATTTCGGATGCAGTTTCGTATCTTGGAAGAGAACAGTTGTTTCTTAGAACAGCAGAACTTTGTTAGATTATTTTTCTTCCTAAAGAAGTGACATTCTGATAACTTATGTTTGATTTAGGACCAATGTTGCCCCTTGACCTCTGAACGATTAATGGTGCCAAGGAGTTAGGGAAGCTGAAGGCTGGCTGGCCTAGTGGGTAGCGTTCAGCAGTTCAGCATACCGCTTCCTGTGCTTTGCTTCACTAATTTAAGGGGAAACCAGGTAGATATCTACTTCTGCCAGCTCAGACTGAGGGAACCAGGTGGTGGGCTGTCTAAGAAAGACCTCTCCTCCCAAGAGAACATGGAAACTAGTCACTCTGTTTAAAACCAAAGCTGTGATGTGAGCAATCTACCAGTGGCGTCACTGGACGCGCGTCCCCCTTGGGTGGGGGACGCGCATCACCCCCCTGCTCTAGGGACCCTCCCGAAACACACACACACACCCGAAAAAAATTGCCCCCTGCTGCCAGCTCCAACATCCTCTGCTGCAGCCCCGCCGGCGCTCCAGGGCCTTCTGAGAAGGCCCAATAGCTCAAAACGTGAAGTTTTACTTTTTTCACGCATGCGCAGTACATTTTCTGAGGGCAAAGGGCTGCCCATTTGCCCTCAGAAAAGTACTGCGCATGCGTGAAAAACGTAAAACTTCACGTTTTGAGCCATTGGGTCTTCAGAAGGCCCTGGAGCGCCGGCGCGGCCGGACGCTCCGAGGCTGGCTCCCCGGCCTCGGAGCCTCCAGAGGGTGACGCGCGTCACCCCTTTGCGCGCGCATGACGCACATCACCCCCTGGCGTTCCGCCCCCCTGCCACGCTCCAGTGACGTCCGTGCTAGGGACAATACCCCCCATGGACTAGACAGGCAAGAGGTAAGAATATAATTTATTAAAACCCAATAGAAAATGGGTTTAACAAAAAATGGGGGGGGGGTTATGCCAACTGCAAGAATAAAGAATAAAGTATTGGATAATAGCTTGGATACTCACAGAGCCCAGGTGTAGACTTTAGAAAATAAAAACACCCACAGGCAATTTCCGGAAAACTTAAAAGCAAAATAATTCCCTAGCACCTCTAAATCTTACTGTTCTCTGTTTGGTACTTACTCCAAGGTCAGCTTGAAGAGTCCATCACACCTCCCTCATTCCCAGGCATGGTTGAGGGCTTGACCACATATAGATGCTTTCTCTGAGAGAGCCAAGCTGGATATACCCAAGTATAAAAAAAGAGGTTTGATGATGTCATCGGGTCATTCAGTTGGAAGGGAGGAAACCACCTTGCCTCTCTGTGCCATCTTTTTATCTAGTCCTCTGGGTTTGGCTGCCCATTTGGTTGACACGTGCCAATCTCAGCAGCAGAAAGGTTGGCGAGGAGCTGTTGTCTTCAGCTGGTCATGAAGGTAGGGAATCACATCTTGAACAAGTGGCCTTTTGGGAATGGTGTTTCAAACAAAGTACCATCTCAGGATAATGGCTCCTGCATTTAGGATGCCAGGCAATCTCTTCGGAAAGCTGCAGCATACTGGGAGGGTACCCTGGGCGGGGTGGGGGGGATAGTAATGTCCAATTAAGAAAAGGGAGAACTTGGCAAAAAGTGGGGGAGGAAACAGGGCATTCATCTTACAAGTTTCATAAAATGTATATTACCTAGATTACCTGCCCCTTGCCTTCTCTCCATGTGAAATTTTAATTAAGTAGGTGAATCAGCAGTCTCTCCCCATGTCTAGCCTCAAGGGTGTTGAGGACCAACATTCGTGTGTTCACGGTGGCAAAGAAGACTCTGTGCCTTGGACTCACAAAGGTGCAGAATATCTAAAAATGATTTCTCTTGGGACAGATCTGTTCATCTAGCCTTGTACCTTTCTGTTGATTTCCCTGGCCAGTCAACTAATGTCACATAGTATGCCATATTGGCAAATTTCCTCCACTTAGAAGATAAACTCGTAATTAAACTGTATGTCTAATTAAACTGATTCTGTTTGGTCAATTCCTACCCACATGATGCCATGGACCCTAACCATCTAACATTGAATTAAGAAAATTCCAGGGGTTCCTCATCAGATGAAACAGATCTTTGGATAGTCACAGATCCTGGAACTACCTTGTAGGAGAATCTCTCAGAACTTCTAAAACCAGACCAGAACTTTGCAACATCTTCCTCCTTGGTGCCTAGCACTTCCAGCTCCCTTTCCTCGTCAGTCACTGAAGAAGAGGAACAGATCGATGAAAGTTTCTTGTTCTCAGTCAACATCCCATTTGAAATACCCTACTTATCTAGAGATACTTTCAGCGCAGTCCTATCCAATTTACGCCACCGGTGTAACTCAGCTCAATCCTATCCAACTTATGCCACTGGTGTAACCCAGAAGTGCAGCGAGAACGAGAGGCCCCAGAATGGAAAAGGGATTCAAATCCCATTTGAATCCCCCTTTGGAGATGATTTGAGTCCCCTTTCCATTCTGGGGCCTCCTGTTCTCGCTGCACCGCTGGGCTACACCGGTGGCGTAAATCGGATAGGATTGAGCTGAGTTACACCGGTGGCATAAATTGGATAGGATTGCGCTGTGTATCTCAGAACACACATACCCTACCAGATAAATTTAACAAGTTCAGGCTAAAGACTTCAAAATTCTTTTTTTTTAATTTGACTGGCTATTCACTTCCTGACTCTTTAAAAGGCCACAGTAGCTGAGAAGGGAGCATTGATCCAAACAGGTGCTTCCTGGTACACTAACAAAGCATCAGTTTGATGGCACATCACTGCTGGTGTGATTGTTGGCTCTTTGAGGTGTTTTTGCTTTGGCTCTTTTGCATTCCCAGCCTTAGCCCTTGTTTGTAACCTGCTCTGCTGCTTCCGTTTGTAGCTCCCTCATGCCAATCCATCCTGCTTCATTCAGTCTTGTGTGTTCCAACCACACGGAACAGAATAATTCCTCCACTAAATCTCACTGTCTTTTTTTGTGACTTGGATGCTTGAATCTGATTTCTGTGTTCATTCTTCTGCGGTAAAGCCAGCATGACAGATTACCCTATGTACTTTATTTGAAGAGATTTCTTATGAAAGTGCTCTCATGGGACGGCAGTTAACCACACATTTGGTGGAAGACTGGAAAATGAACAGGATCCATGCCTGCTGTTCCTGTGGGAGTATATTTATAATATTTGCCCATGTGAAACTGACAAGGAAAACTCACCTTGAGGTGAGAATGCCACATCAAAAATGAATGGGCAGAATCCGTCTAAAGATAAACAAGTCCCACTGGTTTTAGTGGGAATGTTGAGCAAAGGCAGTTAAACCAATAGACCTTTAAAGTGTTCAACTTTGGCTTGATCATGCTCCGTGTGGAAAGCAGGCTTAAATGTTGTGTGTAAAGCAAAATTCATTTTGAATGAAGCCAAAGTTTACTCTGTGGCAAACACTGGAAGTCAATGGAGCAAATATTACGGTTAGGTTTTTAGATCAGAGACATTTTACAATAGCAATGCTGCACGTTTACAACAGTCTTCCTATGGTTGAATATCTTAGATGTATGTGCGCAAATGATGTTTTATTAGGATTGACACTGAAAAATTGCACAAGGTGAAATTAGTAGTGATTACCAGGGTTCCTCCCAAAGCGAAATATCTCAGCATTTTCAAGGATAGCTGAACACATTTCTGGAAGTCAAGCGAAATTTCTGCAAATTCTTACATTTTACTCCTTGTGGCTGTAGGTCAGCAAGAATGCACAGGTTGAGTATCCCTTATCCAGACTGCTTGGGATGGGAAGTTGTCTGGATTTCAGATTTGTCTGGATTTTGGAATATTTATATCAATATAATGAGATCTTGGGGATGATACAATATTTTTAATAGTTTTGTGCCCCAGCATGCCTTGCGCTATGCCAGCCAGGTGCTGGAAAAACTTTTTTTTTTTTTTTTTACAAAAAGACATAGCCCCAAAAATGTCTGGATTTCAGAATAGTCTGGATTTTGGATGTCCAGATAAGGGGTAATCAGCCTGTATCAGAGGTGGAGGTGGATTGATGTTGTAAATGCTGTGAAGACTTTTCCTCACCAAGTTTTGCAGTCAAGCTTAAATGCTGAAAGAAATTATGTTAAAATGAAATGCTGCAGCAATGTCTGTAGTTTTGTTGCTCGCATTCCCTTCTAAATGAAATATCCTCTTAGTTGTGTTGAACAGTGGCGTCTTCAGCCCTCCTGCCGCCTGGGGCTAGGAGGGCGGGGGCTGGCCAAGCGCCCCCCGGACGTCACGTGACGTGTGACGTCACGTGACGTCAAACGCCGCTGTCGCTCCAAAGCTGGAGTGCGGCGCCCGCCCGCAGCTATAACGGGCGGGCGGCGCTCCAGCTTTGGAGTCCGAGGAGAGCGTCTTCCTCTGCGTCGTCTAGGCAACGCGCACAGCGCGCGCCTGCAGCCACAGGGTCTGGGCGCGCGCTGCGCGTTGCCTAGACGACGCAGTTGCTCACCTCGGACTCGAAAGCTGGAGCGCTGCCCGCGGCGCTCCAGCCTTCGAGTCCGAGGTGAGCAACAGCGTTGTCATCTAGGCAACGCGCAGCGCGCGCCCAGACCCTGTGGCTGCGGGCGCGCGCTGTGCGCGTTGCCTAGACGACGAGGACGCTCTCCTCGGACCCCAAAGCTGGAGTGCCGCTTGCCCGTTATGGCTGCGGGTGGGCGCCGCGCTCCAGCTTCGAGTCTGGGGTGAGCGCCCCCCGGAGGCTCGGCGCCTAGGGCCCTGTATATCAGGGCCCCAGGCGTTACTACGCCACTGGTGTTGAATCATATGGTTTTAGCCTGCCAAACTAGAAAGATGCCCCTGAAATGGCAGCATGAAACACAGATGTTGTCAAGCTCCATAATTCCTTGGCTTGGAATAAGAACCTCACTGACTCATAATGCTCACCTTAAAAGTGAGCTAAGTACCGTGACTTCCCAAGGTCTTTTCTGGCTTGGATTTTAATTGGAGCTAGAGAAGGGCTCAACCTCCCACCAACTTAGTTTCCAAGAAGTTCCACCATAGCCTTGTCCGGTTGTGGTTGCCTCCTTAAACCTTCCCCCCCCCCCACAGTGGCCATAGGAACACCAACTGCTCTGTGAGGAGAAGGAGAATTATGTTGTTAACATCATTTCTAAGTTTATTTGCCCTCTTTTAATATAATATAATAATAATTAATAATATACAGTATTTATATACCACCTTTCTTGGTCATTGGATTTCTCCTCCGACTTTAATCCAAGGCGGTGTGCATGGGCAGGCTTTCCTAACCTCCCTAATGAGAGATTTTACAATATATACATTTCCAATCTTTTGTGAACAGCTACATTCCAGGTGGTATCCTTTTGTAGTCTGGCTTTTTTTCTGCTGGCTGGCGCCTCCCACACTCGACCGACGCACTCGACCGATCGACTTCTAACCCTTTGCACCATTTTGTTTTCTTTAAGATTGTGGGCCTCTTGGGTGACAAGGGGGGGAAAAACTCACTGTAAGCTGCCTAGGGTTCCCTCCAGTAAAGAGGGGAAAGGCAGGATAATAATAATCCTTTGAGCCACTTACCTGGCTGCTCCTTCACCACTGATTACTGGGGAAGGTTGGGCACTCTCATGTTCATTGATTCCTTGCCTTCCTCTTCCTCTATGGTCTCCCCCCCCCCCCGGCACGTGGAATGCTGGGAAATGTATTTTTTCCTAATGACAGTCCAGAGAGAGAGAGAGAGAGAGAACATTCTCCACTAGAGGAACAGCAGCTGCCAGAGCAGCCATTATGTAAGGGAAGTAAATACAATGTGGGAGCAGAAATTAGAAGTAAATTTTAAAACGCTTGGGGCAAAAAGAAGGGGTTATTTTTGTCAGTGGGCTCCACTTTTGCTCATAATTGCCATCCTTGGGGGCGATTGCCCATATCTACTGTCAGTGAGCCCTCACATGAGCAGGCTTGATACAATGTGTGCTACACAGTAAGTATGCACTGTGATCTGCCAGATGGTTGATAACCATGCGCTGCCCTTGGTGGGCTGCATTTGACTTTGTAGATCCCAACTCGTACAGGTCTGTTGTAAAAGAAATTCACTGGTTGACTGATTAAAGCCACAACCTTGGGATAAGAAGCAAGCGCGCCCATCTTGGTGATAATTACAGCCTGACTGCCTCTTGCATATCATGGAGACAAAAGTCAACGACTGTGGGGTAAAACAAATTAGCTTCGTTGTTAAATACTGTACTATACAGCAGTGGTTCCCAAACATTTTAGCACCAGGACCCACTTTTTAAATTGAAACTCAGTTGAGACGCACCTAGGTTTACGAGACTTTTTTTTAAAAAGGTGATCTAGAAAAAAATATTTTATTTATTTATTTGCAAAAAACTCGATCCATTTCTCGTAATGAGGCAGCCTTAATAGCCTCAAGGCTTGATGGACTTAGTTATGTGACCCAGTCTTCACCTGTCCCCACTACCTGTCATCAGTGGCGTCGCCAGGCGCGCGTCACCCTGGGGCAGACATGCGTCACCTGGGGGCCATGGAGGCATGTGTCACTCCCTTTACCCCCCCACCACACGTCACCTACCGGGTCTTCGGAGGCTCCGCGCGGCTTGGCCTCTTCTCGTTGTACACATGCGCGCATTTTCGCGCATGCGCACAATGCCGCTGAGGCCAAGAGGTTGCCTTTTTGCCCTCAGTGGCGTTTTCACCATTTGCATGCATGTGCACAATGCGCTGAGGGCAAGAGGCTGCCCTCTTGCCCTCAGCGGCGTTGTGTACATGCGCGAAAATGCCACTGAGGGCCTAGTCAAAAGAGGCCAAGCCGGCAGCCGAAGAGGATGGTTTCGAGGCCCTCTCCCGGACCCGGCTCAGCAGCGGGGGTGACGCACGTCACCCTCTGGCATGGGTCACCCCCGGCAGCCCGCCACGGCCCAGTGACACACCTGCATTGATGGACTTGGAAAAAACAAACACCAGAAAAAAGGCACTCAAACATTTATTCCCTTATATTTACACTAGCTTGCAAATTGCAAGAGCTCAGCTGTTTGCAAGGCAATTAACAGCTATATTGCAAACTGCAGGACTCAGCTGTTTGCAGGGCAATTGGCAACTATGTGGTTTTTGATTAGCCTCAGGGCTTGAGGCAATTAGTTATCTGATCTTTCCATCACCTGCGTTTTCATTGGAGGCTCTGTGGGACCCACCAGAAACAATGTTATACAGGCTTAATGTGTGTACAGGCCTTGAACGTTTCTTGAATGAGTATGAATTTCCTCAGGATAACATTTGCTTTATTCTCTCAGAAAATAGAAGCCCGTCTGGCCTCATCCTTTGTATCCAAAATCACAGCACAGCTCTTAAACAATGACACTTGTTTAAGGTTTTGAGTGTTCGGGCTTCTCCTGAATTCAAGATGTTTCTGCAGAACAGGAGACCACAATGAGGTGCCACAAAACTCTTTTCAGCTATGCCATTGTGGTGAGGGTGAAAAGTCAGATTACCTGGTCCTCTGATGATGGATAAAACTAGTTTTTGCCAGACCTTGCTTCCTGTATGGGAACATTGCAATGCTGGGCTTTTGTTGTTGGAAAAAGCTGTCTCTCACAGCTCAAAATACAAAGTCTGTGTTTCTTTCCCCTGTTGCCTGATGTCATTTAAAAATAGATCTGACCATTGCCTTATCCAGAGATGATAAAAAAGAAGCCAAAGAAAAAGTGTTTGTCATTGTTGAATACAGAGAGAGCCCCAAGGCTACTCCCTTCCCTTTTTTGAAACTTCTGCCTGTGGTAGCAGGTAGTCAATGTTCAATAATCTTTATTTAAATGTAGTAATGTTTTACTTTTTATTCTTTATGTCCTGTACTCACTTCTATGTTTAACATGGTGCTGTGTTTAAAACTGGCTAAACAAGGATGCTTTAATGCCGGTGTCTCCAAACTACGGCCTGTGGGACAATTTCAGCCAGCTCGTGGAAAAATGTATTAATTGTGTGTGGCCCACGGTGGCCTCCAGTTTGAGCATGGTTTGAGCATCTTTTTTCAGTGTGACCCGCGGTGGCCTCCGGCCCGTCTGTGGGGCTCCCCCACCTGTTTGGGAATGCGGGGCAACAGAGTGGGAGGCTGCGGCGGCCAGTTAGCAGCTCCCCACTGGCTGCTTGTGTGGGAATGACGCGGGAATGACTTGGCCAGAAGGGGCAGGGCCACTGGCCCTGGAAGTCTGTCCATCAAACCCATCCGGCCTACTTTGTGTGTGCATGTGCATGCACACACATACACAACCACACTTTTTTTTTTTGGAAATGTGGTTGTAGTCAATTTTCACACACGAACTTTATCCTTGAACATCTAACAGCAAAAAATAAAATAAAATCAGCATTCCTAAAGAATGCCCTGATTTATATAAGGAGAGCTGCCTCTTTATTTTCTCTTTTCATTATTCTAATTATCAGTAACCACCTCAACAATACTAAATGAAACAGATTAACCTAACAAACATCATTCTTGAGCAGTGCATTCAGAACACTAATTTCAGAGTGGCCGTCTGCTGTCTATCATCCTATGTGGATTTCTCCCTTTCAGATTCTGATGTCTTTTGCTGCTGGAAAATGAACACAAATCCTTATTCTTATATATTTCAACTGTTCTGCTTTCATACTTCAGCATTGTATGTGATGCCTCTCATATTTTGAGATAATATCACTTATGACCTGATGATGAGAGGAAGGAGGACTCAGACTTTATTTATGCATTTGACCTAAAAGCTCTTCTCCTTTCATCCTAGATGGTTGAGTTTCTCAGTGACAATGGAAAATCACTCACACCTTAATCTTATGCACAGTTATTCAGAAGTAAGTGCCACTCTATTCAGTGGGGGCTTACTCCAGGTAAGTGTGTGTAGGATTGCAACCTCATGGCCCACTCCTCTCCCCCAAGGCTGCCAGTGTAACTAGCGTTGCACTGGCGGAGGCTGCTTTATGGTAGTTGCTAAGCTTCCTCTGCTGATGCATGCTGCAGGCCTACTTGCAGGGAGGCCAGAGTGGCCGGCGAATGGCCGAAGACCTGCCGGATCAGGTAAAGCCATGCAGGGGCGGTACAGGGGAGGGAGTGGGCGGAATGGGGTGGTGAAGGGGTTGGGAGGAGGGTGGATCAGACCTGGGAGCTGGTCGGGTTCAGCGGTGGCACACTCCAAATCCTGACTCCCCTTCCTGGGCCTGATCCACCTTCCCTGGTCAATGTGAACTTGCACCAGCAATTGAGTAGACCCATAGTGGCAATGTCCTCTTGCCCTGAGGAGACCTCTAGCAGCCAAAAATCCCCCGCAAGATACAGCAGAAGCCACGCTGCGGTATTGCCGCATGGGGATTTGGCTAGGATGTGCTGTCAGTGATAGTTCTTTCTCTTTGAAATTTCAAAAGTGCATTTCATGAGTGCACCAGGAGGGGACTCAATCTCCATTGTCCATTTGCATTGTTAATTGTGATGCTAATGATTTGCCTCACATGATTTCTTTTGTGAAAATGAAAGAAAGATTCTAGGGATGTGTTGGATGTTTGAAGCAGCAGCACCAGATGATATGTGAGCGATTTGCACTTCTCCTTTTTAATTCTTCCATTGTAATGTGCTACAGGGAGCTTTCATGAATCTCCACTGGAAAAAGCCGCTGCTCTAAGGCAGTGATAGCACTGGTGCTGTTGTTGCTTTCTCTTGCCCCCTGTTCCAACAGACAGTGAGGGATCAGAGTGTTGTGACTCATGTTGGAGCATTGTGCAGTTGCTTAGTCAGTGTACTGCTGCCTGATCCTGCAGTTGCAGTTCTTAAGCGACGTTGCGAGAACATGTATACACTCAAACATGTATACACTCAAACATGTATACACTCAAACATTATGAACTGTTTTAGAGTTCTAAAAAACCGCACATGCGCACGCGCGTGCGCGCACACACACGCGCGTGTGCGCGCACACACACACACACACACACACACACACACACACACACACACACACACACACACACACACACTCACCATGTTATAACACCTTACATAAGAACATAAGAACATAAGAAGAGCCCTGCTGGATCAGGCCAAAAGCCCATCTAGTCCAGCTTCCTGTGTCACACAGTGGCCCCACCAGATGCCTCAGGGAGCACACGAGACAACAAGATACCTGTGTCCAGTCGCCACTCCCTTGCACCTGGCACAGAGAAAAAACACCTTAGTTATTAACACATTTATTTTAGCATAAGCTTTAGCATAAGATTTCATGGTCTGCTCTAGACTAGTCTAGAGCAACGTTTCTCAAAGTTCTCCCCGTAAGGCGGGGCCAGTGGCGTCGGCGATCCTACAGTTTGTACTACAGTTTTGTGAAAAATGGAAGTGGTCTAAAATCACCATTTTTCGGTGATCTAAACATCAGGGAGTCCTGTGGGGGGTCATGCAGGGCACCCCCAAGCTCCGGTGAGTAAAAAAACACCATTCCCAGACACTTTTTCCTGGCAGTGGCAATCCCTGGGATCATCACCGCCACTGGCATGCTTCCCTTGCCCCTTAAGGGGGCAGGGGAAGCATCCGGTTTTCCTGGTGGGTCGTGACCCACCAGTTTGAGAACCACTGGTCTAGAGGCCATTTCATTGGGTACAGAGGAAGTTCCTAATTTGTGGCCCCCAAGTGGGCAGAGGTAGTAGGGGAACTAGGGTTCATGCATCTTAGGCTTATAATACATCAGGTACAATGTGGGTTGGATGAGTGGATGACCTTGGGCCAGGCACCATCTCTTAGCCTAACCTACCTCACGAGGGTGTTGTGAGTGTGCTCCTTGGAGGAAGGGCAGCATAAAAATGTAATCAGTCAATAAGAAAACTGTTTAGTCTAGGTGAAGACAAAGACCTCACTGTCGCCTTTATTTAATATAGAGCGGCATCGCACCTTCTTGTAGGTTCTGCAAGTGTCTCTAGAATCTGTTAGAAGTTTCACATTAACAAGGGATGGTTAAGAAGACTCAGTGGCTGAGGTTGACTTCTGAGAGAGACGTTGCATTTGAGAAATCCTATGAGTGCAGTTAGGTTGTCAACAGGGGACTGAGTTCACGGCGGCTTCCTCCCAGGTAGGTGTGTGCATAGGATTGCAGCCTGAGATGAGATGGCTGTGCTTCGCGTAGATACCTGCTGTACTGTAGTACAGTGGGGGAATTTCAAGCAGAGCCCAAGATGTGGAACAAAGCACCTAGATAGGATCATGCACAAAGAGGTGGTCCTTAAGGTCACAAGATCCCAAGGCATTGAGGGGTTTACAAATAGGAACCAACACCTTAGGTTGGATCCAGACATGAATAGGTAACCAGTGAAAACCAGAAAAGCTCCGGAGTTGTTATTATTATTATTATTATTATTATTAAACTTTATTTCTAAAGCGCTGTAAGTATACACAGCGCTGTACAAAATTACAAAAGAAACTCAGAAAGAATATAAAAGCCTGCCCAAGGCGTACACTCTAAAATAGTTACAAATAAAAGTTACAAATTACAAAGTTACAAAGTTGTATGATCAGGTTGTTAGTCTCACACTAGATAGCAGTGTGGCAGAGGTACTGAGGTTTCCAAACTGTGTTGAAAGGCCCTGCCTCATAGAGAGTGTTATAGTAAATTAAACAAAGATACAATATGTTTGTGTGGGTGCCTGTCTCGTATGTGATGCCATTTGTGTGGAGGTTGGTGCATATGCCTCTGTGGCAGGCGCGTGCACGCGCACGCACGCGCACGCATGCACGCACACGCACGCACACGCACACACACACGCCTGCCATGCAGGGGACTTTCCCTGTGAACAGAATGCTTGGCCCAGGGCCCTGGAATGATAGGGGGATGAATAGTTTCCTCCTGTCCCCAGTCATCCTTAATTATGAACTCTGGACAAGGATTAAAAATGTGTGGAGTTTTCCACACTAGCATGTAACGTTGGAAAAATGACAAGTTTGGGACAACTTTTATCAACGTTTAGAATAACGAGCTTGGATTTAATATCTCTGTTCTCAGGAGTCATGAAAGATTCTTCAAAATTCCACTCTTAAATATGAAATGCTTCAGGGCATTGTTTGATTTGAAATGCACTCAGTGTTGTGTTTTGTTGCAGAAGTCAGGTCATTTCGGTGGGACGCAGCCCCATCAGCATGACGCCTGTCATTTGCAATGCTGCTGACTGTGCCCGATAAGGTCTTATTAATCTTTATTTAATGCGTTCGTGTGAAAAAAATAAACAAACACGGAACTAATAAAGCCTATGTATGCATTGTCGAATCCCTCTGGGCATTGAGACGGTATTACTCCTATCTTAGAAAGGTAAAAGTGGCAAGTTGTATTAGCCGAGTTCAAGACACAAGAAGCAATATTCATTTCACAGAGTGTGTAAGTTATGCAAATGAGAACAACTTCAAGGCAAGCAGAGAAACACAATATTCTGTCCATTAGAATAATACAATTTAATAAGCAGTTGTCATAAAATGCAGTGCATGAATTCTGCTAAAGTAGTGCACGAATTCTGCTAAGTTTTGCTCTTGGTCAAGGCTGCTGTTGAACTATTTCTATTATTTGTCATGAAAATATTTAGATACCCAAGCATTGTGTTTGCCGGGGGGGGGGGGAGTGCATAGTCTCCCCAGTCAAAATGCAGCCCTCCCCAGTCAAAAACACACATCACAATGGACAAAATACTTTTAAATTATATGGTTGGAGATTTATATGGGTGAAGATTTCGGATATGGTTTTTCCCATTGCTGCACAAAGCATATGAGGCACAAATGTGGCCTCGGAGATCGGTACTGGGGCCTTGGCTGTTACCCAATCCCTAACATTAGCCCTGTCCTAGAGGAACATTCAGAAGCTACAAAAGCAAAGCAGGTTTCTGTAACACTGTCTACGTTCTCAGAATAATAGTAGCCAACTGACAGAACCACAAGTGTTTGTTTGAAATTATTAGCCCAATCCTATTGGAGCCTATACAAGCCTTACTTGTTCTGGCGGTGTAGCTCTGTGGCTGTCACAAAATGTGACACGCCATTCAGCGTGGTCTGGCTGCCACTGCAAGTAGTGAGCAGCTGCGTCTGTACACCAGCAGCTGGAAGAAGCCCACCGGTGCTGGTAAGTCAGTGCAGGGAGGAAAGGGGTGGAAATTGGGGCGGGGAGGAGGGCAGATCGAGGTCGGGAAGGGGACGGTATCGGTGGCAGTGGCACAGCCATTTCCCTATCCCCCTTCCCGGCCCCTTCCCCCTTCCCTATCCCCCTTCCTGGCCTCGATCCCCCAACCTGGGTCCATGCAGACTTGAGCCAGCGTAATCACTGCTGGTGCAGGTCTGAGTAGACCCAGTGGGCCGGTGAAAGCTTATCCCAGGGCAAGGGAACAAATGTTCCCCATCGGAACAGCTGCATTGTCACACATGGAGTTGTGCAGGATTGGGCTGCCTGTTGTTGGTGAATTTGGGTGGCAACCCTATTCAAGAATTGTGCTTTAGGAGAATCACTGTTGAAAGAAGGAATCCTTTTTAGAAGTGATGTGCCAGAAATGGTCAGAATTCTATACTTCAGAAGCACATTTGTAGACTGAAATCTATGAATCTGGCATAGTGCTTGCTCATTGGAATCAGCCTGAAGGTGAACTCCTATACTTTCCCCCTTCTTCCACGTTTACATCTACCAGACACTGTAGTCTGATCTTTACAGTTCAGGTGGGGTTGTGCTTGGGCATCACTGCAAGCAAATCTATAACTACTATATATAGCAGCTTTGCTGCTGTTTGTTGGATTATTTGAATAGATATTTGTAGATTTTGCCCCTGTATGCTCTCCACGTATTTATGCCTTATGTAACATTATCTAGCATTTAATGAGGTGGTGGTAGTGCTAATCGCCTTCTGGAAGTGTGATAGCTTTAGGGCTGCTGCTCTGAGATGCCAATGCATTGCTCATGTTCTGTTTTGTGGAAAACGTATTTACAGCGCAATCCTATCCAACTCCCCCCACTGGTGCAGCAAGAATGGGAGGCCCCAGAATGGAAAGGGGATTCAAATCCCCTCCAAAGGGGGATTCAAAGGGGATTTAAATCCCTCCTCCCCTCCAAAGCCTCCCGCTCTGCACTCCCCCACTGGTGTAACCGGTGTCTGGATGTCTCCAAGTTGGATGTCTCAGGGTGGGTACAGACTGACCCTTTCCCCATACTATCAGGGAATTGGTCTTTCAGCCGAGATAAACTTGTGTTGTTGGTGCCACATGATACGTCTTCCTCAATTGCTCTATTTGTCTCGTTTTTCTTTGCAAATCGTTGTTTCTAACTGAGCACATGCAAAGTATGGTGATACTATTGCATGTATGTTGCAGTGCCCTGGCTGTGGATGAATGCAATAATAGATCACTCCAGTGAGTCGTGGCCAAGTAGTGAAGTTGGCACACGCCCACCTACTTCTACTGATGAACGAGCGGTAGAGCAAGGTGTACTGTGCCTGCCGTAAGGCATTTAGTAATGCGCTTTAGACGTTGGATCAGAAGCTACTGCCACTGGGTAGCGGCTGAAAAGCATGGGTGCTCTGATGCCCACGATATGGGGATGTGTGCTAAAAGGTTTAATTTTGGAATCCTGCTTGTTTTCAAGGATCATATTGACACTCAGTTTGAGCTTTTGGGGGGATCCATTCAGA
The DNA here is from genome assembly GCA_026170595.1 of Plestiodon gilberti rubricaudatus. Classification (NCBI taxonomy): domain Eukaryota; kingdom Metazoa; phylum Chordata; class Lepidosauria; order Squamata; family Scincidae; genus Plestiodon; species Plestiodon gilberti. Next base: position 243,098,598 of record JANXHW010000002.1, read on the forward strand.
GAGCCCGAATTCATTTCTTGTCTCCATTTGTTTTTAGCTTTCAACTCATTGTTCAGTGTCTCGGGACAACTCTGCATCTCAAGGCAATTCTGGGCATTCAGAATAGTGCCTGCTAGGAAGAGGGTGTGCATCGAAAATCCTGCCACCACCAACACAAATGACCAGGAAAACTAAATTAGGACTTTTTCATTTAAAAAATGCCCTCAAAATGAATGAGTCATGATTTGGATTCTGAAAATGAACCTTCTTCATAGCCAATTGTGTGCCAGCTTGTTTTCCTAGGAATGGGTCCCATTCAGTTCTCGTTCCAGTCATTTCCAAAATGAACGCACACCCCTGCCCATGGTTATCCATGTGTTTTCTAGCTAATCCTTGTACAGGGGGTTTAGTGATGGTATGCAGAGTTGGAAAGCACCTTCCACTTGAATAAATCCTATCCATAAAATGCCAAGTTACAGGGCAGATCGTGTATCTTTTCATCTGATGACATGTGGGTTTTTCCAGATGCAATTAATATAATCTTCTTAACTGACAGTTACGTCTGGGCCACAGCAGTGAATAGAATCTTTGCCTCTTTGTGTTAGCTTTTGTAGTTTCAGCAAGCATGAAAATTGAAGCAGAAACTTACTCTTGGAAGTGAACTGATAAGGCTGTGAACATACAGAGACCTGATCTGTTGAGTGAGAGGTTGAAAGCAGAATAACTTTTGAAATATCAAGGTTAATGGTATATTTCATACGGATAAGGGGGGAGATTTAATTCCAGACATGCAAGTTGGCGTTGCCTGTGTTTAGTTTTCCAGAGTGGCTACAATGATCAATAACAGAGACAGTCAAATGTGTCCTTTAATTCCCCATCTGTTTGTTGCTCGCTAGAATGCACTTTCACCCTTTCTGGTGCTGTTAATGAACAACTTATTAATTAAAGCGTGATCTTTTTCTACATTTTTCTCATGATTGTTCTTTGTATGACTCATTCGGTACTACATGAGAGGAATACCCGTCCTCAGGCGACCTGAGAGGCCCTGCTTTTGTCCCTGTGCCCTGAAGCTATTTAGAGCTAGAGAGAAATTTTCTTAGGTGTTAAAATCTCCTAAATATGTTCTTGGATCAGGTTGTGGTCAATAACAGGAAACGACACAGTGACTCAAAACACGGAGTCTTTATTTTTACTCCTTTTACACAAGGACGTCAAGTTGTGCACAAGGGGTGCAAGATAAGCTCGCACCCCAATATGAGGTGAGACACAGGTTTATATACCTCCATATGCAGCCATACACAACAACAACATGAGGTTATCCTTGAAAAGCAGTCATGTAACTGTAAGGTAAAGGTAAAGGTGACCCCTGACAATTAAGTCCAGTCGTGTCCGACTCTAGGGTGTGGTGCTCATCCCCATTTCAAAGCCGAAGAGCCAGCGTTGTCCGAAGACGCCTCCGTGGTCATGTGGCCGGCATGACTCTCCTTGCCGCAGCGCGTAGCATGTAGCTGGAACACAGAGCGCTGTTTACCTTTCCGCAAGTGGTACCTATTTATCTACTCGCATTAACATGCTTTGGAACTGCTAGGTTGGCAGGAGCTGGCCAAGCAACGAGAGCTCACCCCGTCGTGGATTTGTACTGCCGACCTTTCGATCGACAGCTCATGGTTCAGAGGTTTAACCCACTGCGCCACCCGCTGGCCTGTACCCGTGTTCAATAACAACCTGGTAACTGTACCCGTGTTCAATAACAACCCACGTGTTTTCCTGATGAGATGTTTATGCAAGCATGCAGCATGTAGGCTATGTTTATCGTTGGGTTCCTTAAGGCATAGCAGGGCAGATCAAGGGTGGACATCCCCAAGGACAGGGCGTTAGAAGACATTGCCCTGGCTCACCAGCTAGCCCAAGATAACGCTTCTTGCCGTTTCTGCCAAGCCTTATGCGAAGGTGCTTGTTGATGCTTAGTCACCCTGCTTGACACGGCACACGACACACAGACTATGTATTGCTTTATAATACTTATTTCTGACTCCATCTTAGTTTATTCTTAATCTGTCTCCCACACTTTTAAATACCAAGTTGTCTTCATGTCACAGGGGTTTTTTTGCTTTTAATGCTGGATTGTTTATTTTTGCCCATATAATCATATTCTAGTTCTCCCCCTCCCACCCACTCCAGTTTCTGAGAACTTTGCACCTATTTTGTGTATGCATCTTCCCCTTTCTGATTGGAGTGAGCTCAGAAAAGGGAGTTGTGACCTTGTAGAGCAGCGATTTATAAGCACTGATATTAATTCATGAGTTTTCCTGTCTCTTCAGATCAAACGTTGCCTCTCTTTGCATAGGCAGTATGCAGCCAGCTGACCTCTTTCTCTCCAGGTGGGTTTTCTGTGGAGCCAAGATATGCAACTGTCTGTGACTTCGCTACTGCGAAAGGCGCCTTTGGTGTTTCCTTTCAAACTGAGCCCCCTACGTTATCATTTTTGCTTTCGATATAAAGAACAATAATACTTTTTTTTTCAGTTGTGGAAATGACTGAGCATTGCATGTAGAAGTACTGAATTTCATTATGTGCCCTTGTTCGAACTCCTGTGCAGATAACGGATTCTCCTCTCGATCTGCATGCAAATAACCTTCCATAGGCTTTCCAAGTGATGGACATTGTGACTAAAAGCAAAAGACCTTGCCCTGAAGGTCTACGCTGTGTAGTACCTACCTAGTATATTTAAAAATTAATGAGTGGCTTTGCTGAGAGAAGGTAACAGGCATGTTGAGATTTTTTGTATGCAGTGTCTAGGGTCCCAATATTATAATCATAGAGTTGGGAGGGATCCACAAGGTCATCTACTCCAATTCCCTGCCTGTAGCAGGGAATTCTCCTAGAGTACCCCCAACAGGTACCTGTTGAGCCTCTGCTTGAAGATCTCCAGTGAGGGAGAATCTACCACCTCCCTTGGCAATCTGTTCCACTGCCAAATCTCCCTTACCATCAAGAATTTCTTCCTGATATCCAACTGGAATCTCCTCATTTGATCTACTCTCAGAGGCAGTTGAGAACAAATTTGTTCCTTCTTCCATATGATAGCCCTTCAGACAGGGATGTATCTAAGTAACTAGGTCACGAGTGCGAGTCATTTCGAGTGCGAGTCAGTGCCAAAATTTTGCGGCAAGTACGAGTCAAGTGCAAGTCATTTTTGCACGAGTGTGAGTAAGGCCAGAAACCGCGAGTCACGAGTCGAGTCACTTTGGGGGAAATGGCTTCCCCCCTGAAAATGGGGTGTGTGTGTCTGTGTGGGGTGTGTGTGGGGACCTCTGAGACTTCTAAAGCACCCACTTGACTTCCCCTATGCCATTCCCCTCACCTCTCAGTCTTGTCACCACCCATCTGGTTTGGGAAAAACAAGCGTGTCTACATTCAAACCATTTATTATTCCCTCCTTGCCCCCTCCCCTTGCTGAGCCGAGCATCCCTTGGGCTCGGAATTTTGGCCAATGAGGAGGAACCGCTGTGGCAGGTTCGCCTCCCCTCACCCTCCCCACCCCTCGCGCTCGGAGTTGTGGCCAATGGCAAACAGATGGCAAAAAAGGGAAAAAACTCTGAGCCAAGCTTGCTTTCCCACCCCCTCGAAAGCCCTCTCTCCCCGTCGCCCTCCTTCTCTGAGGTCTCCACTGCCTGCCTGCCTGCCTGTGTTGATGCCAGCCTTGAAAGGAAAATGACTTGGAAATGGCAAGTCGTTACCCCCATGAGTGTGAGTCAAGTGCAAGTCAGTGGGTCACGAGTCCGAGTCAAGGAAAAAGTGACTCAATCACACTTGTGAGTTGAGTCATTTGACTCGAGTCCCCATCCCTGCCTTCAGGTATTTGAAGAGTGCTATCCTATCCCCTCTCAGCCTTTCTCCGGGCGAAACATACCAAGTTCCCCCCTCCCCCCATATACGCACAATAGAAGTAATATGCGTAAAACAGGCAAATCACTATGATAACTGTCTCTGGGCTTATTCAGACTTACGTCTCCCCAATCCAACCCATGTACATGAAGCGGAATAAGAGCACGACTGCCCTACCTGCTCACCAGCATACCAGTCCTGGGTGTGTGGTCCCGAGGTTGAACTGCCTGAAGACTGCCGGAAGCTAAGCAGGAACAGTCAGTTTTCATGCTGGAAGGGAGACAATGAAGTCACTGATAAGATGTCATGACCCTCGGTGGCAGAGAGGAGTTGCTGTTGCGTGGTGCGGTGAGAGAACAGACTGGAATGCTGAGAATGTCAGTGACAGAGCGATGACAACTGGAAAAATGTTTCCCTGTTCAGCATGATCTGTGGCGTCCTGCAGAGAGCCTGAGGCTTGTGTTCAGCAGCTAGTGAAGATGACTACATCATGGAGGAAACCAGCTGGAATTGTAGGGTTCTATACAGAACAATATTGTAAAGATCCTTATCAGATCTAGATAAGCCTGCCTATGTAAACCGCCTTGAATAACATCTGAAGAGCAATCTGAGGAAAAGAAAGGCGGTATATAAATACAGAAATAAATAAATAAATAAAATCTCCAGCATTCCCGGATATACATGCAGAGTTTTAACATTGGAATACAGTCCACATGAACAGGCTTCCCAGACAAAATTCAGTACCTGACCATGCATCCTGTGGGATGGGATTTTATACCCATAGGCCGTATATTAGCATTACAGTCCCTGAACAAGGCATGGCAGTTACGTTGAATGGTTGGGAAGGATTGATGAATAGAGTTCATGAAGGTGATATCTAGATTTCCAGACCTTCATGCTTTGGCCAAGAAAACTGGATTTGGGGGCGGGAATTGAACAATGAAGAGATCCTCTGTGAGAGTCCTGACTGCTGTTAGAAAAAGACAGGGAAGCTGGTAGGGGAAAAAAAGATGGAGCGTGAGTCTACAAGGTAGCGCCACACATGGGCTGCATGTAAGAAATGGAAGATAAGGAGAGAGATGGTCTGCTGAACAGATTTCCGGGGACTCCAAGCTGAAGCTTCTAGACCACGGGTGGCCAACCTTTCAACATGAATGCTCTTGGCCCTTTAATGGTTGTGTAGGTGAGGGCACTTCAGCAGGTGCAGCTGCTTTAGCAGCACCATCAGCACATGCAGTTGCCAAGATTGTGTCTTCTACACATCTCTTAAGAATGCAGAGGCCCTAACGGTGGAAGGTTGGCCACCCCTATTCGAGATGAAAGGGGCTGATAAACTACGCGTGGAGACTGGCTACCCACAGAGGCTTGGCAACAAGCTGAGCCCATTTCTGATGAGGAGCATCAGGGAAAAGGACCGAAGTAGGGGTTCGAGTGCATGCGTAGGTACACAGAGATACCACTGCAAGGATTTCCAGGATCTGAGCGCAGGTTGTCGGGGGCCAAGGACTTCGGCTGTACCTAATCACACAAAGGAGAGCAAAAAATTTCCTGGCCTGACTGGTCAGTGCTCAGCTCAGGATGGCCCTGAGACTGGGAGCAGGAACTGGGGAGCTGTGGCAACATAGGATTGAAGGACGTTTGGTTTTAAGACACTAATTCAGAACGACTTTGCACACCATATATGGGCAGCTTGTTCTGTGCTTCATCCTGTCATGTGCCTTTGGTCGTATTTTGTTCCTACACATTCTAAGAAAATTCTCTATGGGGATGCTTATCACACCAAACAAGAGAGGGGGGGGGGAAGCCACAGAGAGCACCACATTTAGCTTTTATCATGGAAGCTGATAATCTGTAAGATTCATTCTGCAGGATGGCTTCTCTAAGCTTCTTGATAGAATAATTAAACACTCTTTACAAACAGAAATAATCCTCCGTGTACATTCTTTGCTATGCAGCAAAGGTTTTGTAAGGGATTTCTCTCTTCTCTTCTCTTCTCTCATATATAATGGGATAAAATTGTGCATTACGGAAACTTTGACAATCTCTTCCAAGGAAATGAAAGGCTGGATAAAATCAAAGGTTCTGTGTGCAGATTTGTAATAAAAAAGGGTTTCAAACAGGTTGAGAGTAAGAATATAGGACAAAGCTAGGGCAGGAATCCAAAGTCAGGCTTTACCAAGTCCAAGCAAAAACCATTGTCTGTCTTCTTTTGCCCTGGAGTCACAAGAAGTCTTGCCAAGATTGGAAGCCAGGTCTACATATGCGACGGGGAGGTGGGAAAGGAGATGCTTTGTTAGTGGAATGGGCTGTACCTCTTCAAATGGCAGGTGGGGGATACTGCTTTTGAATGTTTTTCTATGAAAGCCTCCAAATAAGTTAAGGTTAAGTTAAGGTGATGTAGACTTGAGTCTATTGACTCGCACTTGAGTCGGTCTCAAGTCGCATCAATGACTTGATTCGGACTTGACTTGGCGATTGTAAAAGACTCAAAAGACTCGACTCGAGACTTGGAGCCTTTTACAACAAGTCGAATTTTATTCAGGTTTAAACCCGTTTTCCCCATTAGATAGGGACTCGCAACTCGCAACAAAGACTCGGGACTCGGGACACAGTGCTGGTTTTCTGTTTGCAGTTTTTAAATCTAAGGAGTCACTAAAAATTGTTATTCCCCACCTGAAATCTGAAGTGGTGTGCGGTCTAGTCTACTGCCTCAAACTATTGCATACCTAGATGGGACTAGAAAATAAGGAAGGAAGAAAGGATGAAATGCTATACAGGCTGAAGGCATAATTTAAGATCTCTTTGTGGGGTAACCACAGAGAAAAATAGTTCATAAAAACAGGCAGGCATCTCATTTTTTGTATTATCTGTCAGTTTCTCAGAGGAGCTCAGGAAAGTGTATTGTGTTTGCCTCCCCAAATGTTATCCTCACACTACCATTCTTCTCTCCTCCCAGCTTCTTCTCCATCCCTCTTTTCCAATCCAGGGAAAGTGAGGAGAGGCTGGTACATCATCAGGTAAGAGGGGACAGCAATTGGCATTTCACCTCTGGGACCAGGCTGTAGAACAGGGGTGGGGAACCTATTTGCAGTGGGGGGCCATTTTCCCATAGGGAAAATTTGCTGCAGGCCGGACGTGATTTTTTTGCCCCCTCCCCGCAAATTCCCCCCCCCATGAATTTACCACCCACCCACCGCTCGCTCGCTCTCCCACCCACCGCTCTCTCTCTCTCTCTCCCCCCTCCCTCCCACCCACCGCTCTCTCTCTCTCCCACCCACCCACCGCTCGCGCTCACGCTCGCTCGCTCGTTCTCCCTCACTCCCTCCCTCACTCCCTCCCTCACTCCCTCCCTCACTCACTCACTCTCCTTACCTCGGCTCCGGGATGGGAACGGGGCCGCCGCCGCCGCCGCTTTCAAGCGTTCAAGCAATATGTTGGTTTTTCTAAAAGTAGGTTTAAGTATATGCTGCCTGACATCTTTAAAAATGCATTTAATCTAGATCTTGAATAAAATGCTGTTGGCTTCTCTTCATGCACAGTTGATTCAAAACATCTCAAGTCCTGTCACCTGCCCTGCTCCACTCCTGGTATTGGAATGGGGCTGCTCATAATAGACATACAAGTTGTGGGTCATCATCCCATGAAATTGATTGGCGCTGCATTCAGAACAGAGAAAAGCAACACATTCTTCATACAATATACGGCTGTGGAATCAACTGCCACTCGTGTCGAGGGCTTTTGGAGACGATTGGACACGTTCATGAAGGATTGGTCTATCACTGGCTATTTCGCCACGATGGCTAAGTGGAGGTTCATGTTTCGAGACGGGATGCCATCATGTGCTGGGAATGATCAGAAGCAGAGGGCGGTTACTTTCATGGACCTCCTCATGAGCCCACTAGAGGCATCTGGTTGGCCAATGTGGGAAGTACCATGCTAAGCTTGGATGGCTCTTTAGCAAAGGCTAGCACAGTGGTTCTCAAACATTTTAGCACCAGGACCCACTTTTTAAAATGACACTCTATCGGGACCCACCTAGCTTTATGAGACTTAAAAAGATGATCTAGAACGAAATAAAATATTTCTTTATTTACAAGTAATTTTATTTATTTATTTGCAAAAAAACCTCAATTCATTTCTCGTAATGTGGCAGCCCTAATGAATAGCCTCAAGGCTTGAGGGGCTCAGTTATGTGACCCAGCCTTCACCTGCCCCCCACTACCTGTGATAGACAGACTTGAGGGAAAAAAACACCAGAATAAAGAAACTCAAACATTTATCTCCCTATATTTACACAAGCTTGCAAACTGCAGGAACTCAGCTCCTTGCAGGGCAATTAGCAGCTATCTTGCAAACTGCAGGAGCTCAGCTCTTTGAAGGGCAGTTAGCAGTTATCTGATCTTTGAATAGCCTCATGTTGTTGTTGTTGTTGTTCAGTCGTTAAGTCGTGTCCGACCCTTCGTGATCCCATAGCCTCATGGGTTGAGACAATTACTTATCTGATCTTTCCATCACCTGGGACTCACCAGAAATCGCGTCGTGACCCACCAAGTGGGTCCTGACCCACAGTTTGAGAAACACCGGGTTAGCACATTTGTTCTTATGACAAAGATCCTCCTATTACTTATCTTTTGCCGGGATGGGGGAAGAGAGATGAATGAGTCGAAAGCCCCTGATCTGCTTGTGGCTATTTACTCTCTTTCAGGCTGTTTTAGCTCTTGATCCTTCACCAAGTGAATTTGTTTCGTATAACGAGAGCAGAGATTTAGGAATAATCCTTATATAGGTTAACTAACTGTGCCAACAGACTCTAGACAGGACTGTGAAAAAGCCAGAGGGGAGCTTTTGACTTGCTTGGTTTTGCTGGCCATCATCCATGCTGCTTGAGAGAGTAGATTGCCAGTTTAAATAATGAAGTTGGACCCAGTATAGATTTCATGAAACAACAATGACTGCTGTTACTAATATTTGCCCAGATAATATATGTGGTGATTAGCGCTGAAGTGTTTCTATCACAGTTCTGTTTATTTTGCAGCTTACAGTGCAGTCATTATGCTGATTTTATGATGTTCATTGTTGAATATGAAAACTCTTTCAAAGGCAGGATAACTGCTGTGCTTTAGTCACAACTGGACTCTCTAGAGTGAAAGACACTTGCAACTTAATGAACTCAAATTGGAGCAGGTTGTTGTTTCCAACATGGGAGCAGGAATAATTCAAAAGTTGTGTTTAGATTCAAGTGACAGCAAAGATTTCGACTTCAGACTGCATACTCTTAAGCATGCTTTTTCCTGATCCTTTCTTGCTTTGCAAAGAACTCAGCTTGTAGTCTGGCTGGTATACGGAAGAAGTGTGTGTTAGGTACACTGGGGTCTTTACCGATTTTGGTCCACCCGCCCCCCCCGCCACAATATGATTCAGAACAAACAGCAATGGAAAAAAAGTATACGTCTAAATAACAGGGCTAAGAACAGAGAAAGGTGTTGCCTTCATGCAGGGCCGACTCTAGCCTTCCTGATGCCTAACTGCTGCCCCTCCAGAGGCGTCGCTACGGTGTGGGCGGTACTGTACGTTCCGCGCCGTCCTAGTCCCCATTTACTCCCTGGTATGAGGTGACCCCTCGTATAAGGAGAGAGTGGATAGTGGGAAATTCTTCTCCCTCTCGCACAACACCAGAACCAGGGAACATGCACTAAAATTGAGTGGAGGGAGAGTTAGAACAGACAAAAGAAAATATTTCTTTACCCAGCGTGTAATTCATCTGTGGAACTCCTTGCCACAGGATGTGGTGATGGCATCTGGCCTAGATGCCTTTAAAAGGGGTTTGGACAGATTCATGGAGGAAAAGACCATCACAGGTTACAAGCCATAAGCAACTTCCTGGTTTTGTTGTTGTTGTTCAGTCGTTAAGTCGTGTCCGACCCTTCGTGATCCCATGAACCATATCCCGCAAGTGGGTTTTCTCTGTGCCAGGTGCAGGGGAGTGGCAGCAGGAAACAGGTTATCTTGTTGGCTGTGTGCTCCCTGAGGCATCTGGTGGGGCCACTGTGTGATACAGGAAGCTGGACTAGATGGGCTTTTGGCCTGATCCAGCAGGGCTCTTCTTATGTTCTTATGACCCCGCCCTCTCGCCATCAGAGCCATTCAGTGCGGTGAAGGCAACAGGCAGGAGACTCCCTGCCCGTTGCCTTCACCGCACTGAATGGCTCCGATGGCAAGGGGGCGGGGTCACCTCATACCAGGGAGTAAATGGGGACTAGGACGGCGCGGAACGTACAGTACTGCCCCCACTGTAGCGCTGCCTCTGTGCCACCCTCTTACCCAACGATGTGCCAGCCTCTGGTCTTCCCTCTCTCCAGCGTTCCCGCTCAGAGGCCACCTCCCCGCTACATTTCCTCTCCTCCTTTGTCCCCCTCTTTGTTTTCCAATCCATAGAGTAGTGGAAAGAGGAGGAGGTGAAGCAGTGGAAAGAAGTAGGCAGACAGAGATGGGTGCCCCTAGCAACCTACAGCTTCAATTGGCCTCATGGATGGGCCCTTCATGCCCTGCTTTTAAATTTCCCAGAAGCATCTGATTGGCCTCTGATAAAAAACAGGGTCCTGGACCACATGGAGCCAACTTCTTCAGCAGGGCTCTTTTTTTTTTTTGCCTTTTCCTCTTCTTTTGATTCAGCGACAATAATTAATACTTCACAATTGTACAGTGCTTTCTGTGTGTGCGGAGCACTTCAGTGCATTAACTTGATGTAATCCATACAACAATCCTATAAGGTAAGTGCTATTATACCCATATTGCAGCTGGAGAGTTGAGGGTGAGAGGGAGTGACTTGCCCAAGACTACCTCGTGAGAATTCATGGTAGAGGTGAGTTTCAAATCAGGGAACTCTTGATTTACAGCACAGTTCCTTAGCCCTTGTATGTGCGGCAGGGATGAACCAGAATCTTTACATCACATGGTCCTTTATTACGACAGATATAGTGAACTGTGTAGGCGGTATCTGGATGATTTTTTGTCCTCTCACTCCGGTTGGTCGGACAAGCAAAAAATCCAGTATATGTTAATTAAGGAGGTTCTGAAAGATTGCTCACCTGTGCGGTTGCCCAATTTATGAATCTAGTAATTCAAATCCGATGGAATCTTCCGTTTTGGGGCTCTGAGATTAAACTCTGATACTATGGGGGTGAGTTGGTATGTTGGACTATGCGGGTGGGTAGGGAATGTGAACTGCTGTTAGAGGACTTTGATGTCGAAGTTTGGTTTTGAAATGTTTTGTTCTGTATTGCATTGTCTGTTTGTTCATGCCAATAAAGGTTATGGTATGGTATGGAATGAATGTTATATGCGTAAAGTAGTGGTGGGATATGCGCCATCAATAGAAACAGATTCCGTCGCAAGCTTATAAGAACAAGTCATACGTCAATGGTTTATGTATGAGCAGTTATCACAAAATAAAGTAGCAACTGTCTCTTATGAGAAGACATTTTGTATCAGAACATTTCCCTTTCTTTACAGCGGGATACAGACAGATCTTGCCATACGGAGAATTCCATTTTATTATTTAATGTAAAACATTTCTTCCCCGTTTTCCTCTCGTTGCGGGATTCAGCATGGATTCTGATATCAACTAAAAAGCATTGTTAAAAAGCACAGTAAAAGATGGCAGTACAATTAAAGCAAGATCCATTGGAGGAACACAAAGTCAGACAGGAAAAATCTGTCGAGAGAGCCCAGTCATCAACCTCTGCTGAAATACTGACAGGAAGGGAGACAACCACCTAGTGCAAGAAAGGAAATTCCATATTTAGGCGGCTGCCGCAGAGAAGACTATCTTCTGCTTTGCTGCCAACTGAACCTTAGGGGGTGGCAGAATGTGCAAGAGAGCTTCTTTCTCTGATCTTAATGGACAGGTAGGTTATATCCTCTCTCAGATGAACACACAGCACCGTACAGCTGCTGCACTCCTAAACTAGCGACCAAGTGCCATTGACTTCCAAGGGATTTGCTTTTGAGTAAACATGCTTTGGATTGGGTTGTAGATTTCTCCTTTATTTAGCTATTTTTACCAAGGGGTAAAGATCTTGCAAAATAGACCATTCAGCATTTTCCATTTTCACACCTATGAAGAAAGCACTGTTTGGATTTTTAAGAGACAAGGGGCATTGCATTCTCATGTTTCAAAAACCTCTCGGACCGCGTGTAGGGTGCTGAATTATCTGAGAAACTCTGCATCTCCTTGTCAAGTAGGAAAAGGATAATGCTCTGTCTTCCACATAACTTTGAATCAGCCCACAAGGCCTGGCTGATCTTCTTTTTGTTCCAGCCAGCACTATAAGTTATCGGGCATTTGCAACTCAAATCCCCAAGTTGAGTGCAGATAATGCCGATAGCACCCTTCTCTGCAGCTCACAGCTCTGCGAAGCAACCTGCCTGAGCAGAGCTGCAGGAGCTCTGACCTTTCAGACATCTACAGCCCTCTCACACACTTTGGGATGCAAATACACCTGGTGGGTGCCTTGTGATTCGGATAAATGTCTGGCAGCAGAGCAAAGAGGCAAGCTTGCTTCAGCTCTGCTCCTCCAACCCATCCAAGTTGAAACGCAGCAGCAGGGAGCAGGTGGACGAGCTGAGGGGTCCCCAGCCAGCATTGCCGTTGCCTTGACAACGCAGCATCTGAGGGAAGGGGCCCCGGCTGCCTCACGAGGCTGATGGAGAAGACACCTGAGAGCAAGCCAGCTGCTGGAGAGGCTTTCCAGAGGGGAGAGAGCGTAGCAAGTATGTGTGGATGTAGTCATTAACTGTGTGGTCTGGGGTGAACATTGACCGGTACCTACTACGCCAAGCGCACAGTGTCGTGGAAACACAGGTCACCAGTGATCTCTCTTCTGCAGGAAGCCAAACCTAGGCAGTGCTGCCCCTGGAACGTCTCAGCATCTGGAGAAGTGGGGAGCCTGTAACCACGTGTTCACATAACCTGATTTCCCCCTCTTAATCTGGTTGGGCTAGAGCCGGGTTTTGAGTATTCTCCAGGCTTGGAGAAAGCACGAATATCGCTGTTTTGTAGAGTTGGCATTGGAATTAGAGTTTTGCATACAGAACTGGCTGTGCCCAAGGGCTTCATCTTAACGCTAATTAGGCAGGTAAAAGTAGAATACTTCATTTGATCCAGTGTGCGAACATTAACTTCCCACCGCCCTCAAATTGCTAGCAGCTAAGTTGGTGTAAGTGAAGTTATTAAATATAATGAGGGCCCTTGTGCTCAGTAATGGTGTTCATTGTGTGTTTATAAAGAAAAAGGTTTCCTTCTTGCTTTTTGAGTTGGGGAATTTTTCCCCCCTCCTCCTCCAGTATTTGCGGTCTGCAGTATCTGGGTCAGCCTTGGAGGAAAAGAAGCATCAGGACCAGTGGGGAGACTGAATACAGTGTTGTCATTTTAACATCTGACCCCACCTCTGTTCACGATGGCGCAGCAAGAAGTTGGAAGGGGTTTAAAAAAGTTTATGCATTTGAAACATTGGTATCCTGCTTCACCGATGTGGGTCTCCAGTGCTGCTCACAACAAATAATGCAAAGAGTAACATAGATTAGGCCTTCAGATCCTCTCACGGACAGCGCAACCCTCTCCAACTTACACCACCGGTGTAACCAGCGGTACAGTGAGAACAGGAGGCCCCAGAACGGAAAGGGGATTTAAATCTCCCCACCAAAGCCTCCTGCCCTTCACTCCCCTGCTTGTTACACCAGTGGTGTAAGTTGGAGAAGATTGCGCTGTGACGCTCCTCCAAACATGATTACCAGATCTCTGGGGAATTATTCTTCATAACATAAGAACATAAGAAGAGCCCTGCTGGATCAGGCCAAAGACCCATCTAGTCCAGCTTCCTGTATCTCACAGTGGCCCCACCAGATGCCTCCGAGAGCACACAGCCAACAAGATAACCTGTTTCCCGTTGACACTCCCTTGCACCTGGCACAGAGAAAACCTACTTCTAAAGCCAGGAGGTTGTTTATGGCTTGTACCCTGTGACGGTCTTTTCCTCCATGAATCTATCCAAACCCCTTTTAAAGGCATCTAGGCCAGATGCCATCACCACATCCTGTGGCAAGGAGTTCCACAGATGAATTACACACTGGGTGAAGAAATATTTTCTTTTGTCCGTTCTAACTCTCCCTCCACTCAATTTTAGTGCATGTTCCCTGGTTCTGGTGTTGTGCGAGAGGGAGAAGAATGTAGTTCGGATAACTCCTCCTCTGGAATGACCACCAGCAGAAACATAGCCGCTTACACTCCTTCACTGGGCCACAGATCTCTAGATGGCTCCTGCCTTTCTGCAGCAGTTCCCAGTGGCAAGAATGGCTGTGAGGTCAAGATGGCAGCCTTGGCATTCTGGCTGTTACTGCTGGTTGTTAGAGAAGCAGTCCTAATGTAAATAGCCCTTACAAATACAAACTTCTCCTGCTTCAAAATGTATGCCCCTTTTCCAGGTGATCCCAAACCTTTCCAGGTCTAGGGTGGACTTGAAAGGGGTTAGCACCCCTAATGGTACTAGCCCCTTCTAGTTACCTCCCCCCCCCCTTTTGCAAGCAAAAAGCCCCATACCTTTTCGGCAGTCCCAATTGGAACAGATTGGCTTAGAAAAGGATGATAGGTTGTGGTATTCATAAAGTCAACATACTTTATGTGAGTCTACACATCAATAGGATCCATTTAATAGACTCATTGAATGGTGGGTTTTGGTCACCCTTTATTGGAATAATAATCATGATGATTATATGGAGCTTTTTTTAAAAAAAAAAAGTTTATCTGTAATCTGATTTCCTATGTGGTATGTTTTGTAATAGCATAGGTATGTTTCATTTTGTAACCACAACCATATTTTACTTATTTGCTTGTTAATTTATTTTGAAAGGCAAATTTTTCTTTTTTCCCGAGTTTTTATATTGTAAAAAACGATGCCATGGATGGAAATTAAAAAGGGCGATATTTAAAAACCCCAACAACCCTACCCTTGCAAAGGGTGTGTGTGTGTGTGTGTGTGGGGCAAGGAGGGCTTCACAAACAGGCACTTGTCAGCTCCTAGGTGTGCCCAGTGCCAGGTTGTTGGGGAGTCATGGGGTCAACGCTTTCCCCATGGGACCTACCACTACCCCGATGGTGCACTGGATGTGATCTTTAGGGCACATGTAACATGTGCACAAGGCACAAGGGTGGCGCAGTGGGTTAAACTGCTGAACCATGAGCTGTCGATCGAAAGGTTGGCAGTTCAAATCCGCGATGGGGTGAGGTCTCGTTGCTTGGCCAGCTCCTGCCAACCTAGCGGTTCCAAAGCATGTTAATGTGAGTAGATAAGTAGGTACTGCTTGCGGGAAGGTAAACAGTGCTCCGTGTTCCAGCCGCATGCTACGCGCTGCGGTAAGGAGAGTCATGCCGGCCACATGACCACGGAGGCGTCTTCGGACAACGTTGGCTCTTCGGCTTTGAAATGGGGATGAGCACCACACCCTAGAGTCAGACACGACTGGACTTAATTTGTCAGGGGTCACCTGTACCTTTTTAACATGTGCACAGTGGGAAATCTATGTGAGTGGGAATTGGGTGCAATGACCCACGGCACAACTCAATGGAGAAGGTGATGAGGGTAAATATGCAACAATAGAGAACTGTTATTTGAAGGTAATAATACAATAACAGGGAGAGGGACTCAAAATAAATAAAATGACTTGTTTCTACAAAAGCCTTACATTTCCCCTTCATGGAGCTAATGTCTCCGTACTGCTTTGCCTTCTCTCTCCCTCTCCACCCACACTTTTAAAGCATTTTTGGTAGAACTACAAATTGAGGGTCAATACACTTTCCCTTTTTTCTCAACAGGAGCGGAGCATATCCTGTCTCAAGACTTTCTTGTGCTAGAAGAGGCCCTGAGGCAGGACAAGTAAAACGGTAGGAAACGCTGGCTTTTTGATACAATGTGTGATACCTTATGGGAGACGTAAATAGTTCACAACAGATATTTCCCGTTCCGAAGGGAAGCGGTGATAGATCTTTGGCTTTACCAGCAAAGGCCAATAAATAAAACAACAGTGACAACTTATACTGTGAATTTCTTTATAATTCGGATGCCATTTCAAGAGCATTTCAACTTGCATACATGTGAGTTGACTCATAACTTACATGTAATACTGAGCCAGTATTACAGCTTGTGTTGTGGACGTTCCATTCGCATCAGAATGCAAGGTGCTCCATCTGCAAAAACCCATCTGTACAGCAATACAGTTCATGCCTTTTTACCCACCTACCCCCTTTAAAGGGCAGGGGTGGCCCAGCCATGACACCAGTTTGAACCCCATGGTTCAGGCAGTGGACTGGGGAGACAGCAAACTGGTGGGAGATTCCTTGCACTCCATCCGTACTTGCCACCTCCCCTGGCCCACCACCTGGCTGGCAGTTCCATCTTCTTCTTGTGCGTTCGGAGAGCAGGGAAAGCTATCCTCCTCCTCTTGCGTCTCTGCTTCTTGTAGTGGTGGTGTGCACACTGGTAGGAAGGTGCGGGGAGGGTTTGGGTGGCGGATTGACTTGGACTGCCCTGATTGAGGGGAAGGACAATGTGGATCACTCTCTCAGGCATACAGGCCTCTCCATAGAGGCCCCACACCAGTCCTGACTTTAGGTGTGTTTGCGAGGGAAGCAGTATTTTCCCATTCCTCCACCACATGACGAGATCAGCCAGACAACCGGCTCCATTTCTGTATGTTTAAATCAAGCATGGACCTTTCCTACATCAAAGTATATGAGATACATTCCTTGACATTTTGCAAAATCTATGCTGCATTAATTGGTAATAGGAGCTATGCTGAAAATAGAGCTAATTGCATAGTGCTCTGTTTTGGGTGTTCTGTGTTGCTTTGTCCTCCATCTGTTCATTGTTTTTAAACTGCAGTTCACTTTATAGTCAGAAGATCGGTTCACTTGTCAAAGACACAATGAGTGAACTTCCATGGTGTTTGGGTGTGGGTGCGGGTGGGTGGGTGGGTGGGTGGGTGGAGAAACGTTGAATCACAGTGGCAGGCTCATCTCCTGCCTGTATGTGTTTTCTTGAATGGCTTTATGGAGTCTCCATGTATATAGTTCACTCTATGCAATCAGAAGTCTGGTCAAGTAGGAATCTCAACTGTGCCAAGAGAACCCTATGCAGATACCATTGTATACACATAGACTTGATGCAGATGTTGAACTGAAGTTACATAGGTCCTGTCTGTCCCTTGCACGAATGTAATTCAGTATGTTGTGTGAATAGGGTTAATGCAGGTTGTATATTTTTCTTTGTGTTCAAATGAACCATTTTAAATTAATATTCTTGTTGATCCTTACAGGGTGTGTGTGTGTGTGTGTGTAAGTGGACATTCTTGCTCATGAAGCTTAAATGAGCTCTTGATTCAGTTGATCTGAATGTGAATGTATAATCCACATTGACCAGAATGTTGTTTACATTACCAATCCCTCTCTTCCACTTTCTCTCCTGTATTAATATTGTTTAAACATGCACATATAAATAGTCAGAGGGGATTCTTTGTGGAGGCTTGAAACTCTGCAAGCCTGCATCCTCTTCCTGTATGAACAACCACCAGAGTGCAGGGCCATTCTTTGGGTGCCCCAGTCTCCTGTGATTAGGACAGCAGCCACAAGTAGGAGGGTCTTTTCTGCTGTAGCTCTGGGGCTCTGGAACAACGTCCTTTCTAAAGATTAGGACGATTAGGAGCATCTTCTTAAGCAAGCTTGTGAGAACTGATCTGCAGCTATTGCTTCCTTTGCTAGCTTGATATTTATGGCTGCTGGTAGAAGAATCATTTTGTCAGCGTGCTTGATGAGAGAGAGAGAGAGAGAGAGAGAGAGAGAGAGAGAGAGAGAGAGAGTCAGTCACTTATAAAATGAGTTTGTGTGTGAAAATGCTCTGTATGAGACCATGACTGTATCTCGCCAGGAAAGATCTTGTTTGGTTCTCAGCTCATTAAGTCACTTTCAAATTAAGGGCGGGGGAGTAAATACAATTACGACATACTTTTGTTTGGACTGAGCCAGTAAATGAAAGGGGCGTCTGTCCTGTAAAATAGAGTCTATGCGTATAACTCAACATTGCTTCTCTTCTCAGTATAAGTTCATTCTTTTTCCCCTTCCACATTTTTCATTCTTTTCAAGGAAATGGCTGGTTTTCCTTGCCATATTTGCCGCACTGAAAGCCGGAGTCATGGGCTGCAGTGACAGTCCCATTGTGTTTTAAAGATGATTAAGAAGGCAGCACTTCTGAGACTAGATTTATTTATATTACCTAACGAAAGATTCACAGTCCCATATATATTTCAGAATTGGACTTTCCTTGAAGCCCCATCAGTAACAGGCTGATGAATTGCATCATTTGAGGCCTGACGGAAGAACGCCTGGGTGATACTTCAAAAGGACTGAAGGCATTATAAAAACTCTTGTAATAGACTTAATGTTTTGTTCCAACAAACTGCACCAAGGCTGCACAGTTCTAAGCAGCCTGATGGTTTGTGGCACAGTTTTCACACGCACGCAAAGGACAAAGGCAAGGACAGAGACTGGGAGTCAAATGGACTGTGGCTTCTTCATTTAGCTATTAGGCAGTCATTCTTAGATTTGCTAATGGGCACCTTCTGGCACTTGATCGAGCTTCATCTTACTGCTGGTGGTTGTTCAGTAGTAGTTATAGTTGTTGATGTGATAAAGTCCCATGGGAACAATGCAGACTTGGGGTCCCATTGGTTTCAGTGGGGCTTAGTGTGCTTAATGATTTCTGGATTGTACCTGATAACCTTCCCCAGAAAGTCAATGGGAGTAAGTCTCAAGTTCGTGTGTTTATGTGTAATGCTGTGGCGCAGGTGGCATCTTTTGTCGTCGCACAGCCATGTCTGCATGCAGTCTTTATAAAGCTTCCTATTACATGCCGGCTTCTGCATGTAAGAGGCTATGTTTTGGGAAGCAGCAATGGATATGCATGTCAGTCTGGATGATACCTTTGCCATAAGAACATAAGAGCCCTGCTGGATCAGGCCAAAGGTCCATCTAGTCCCTATATCTCACAGTGGCCCACCAAGACAACAAGATACCTGTATCCTGTTGCCACTCCCTTGCACCTGGCACAGAGAAAACCTAAAACCAGGAGGTTGCTTGTGGCTTGTAACCTGTGTAATCTTGTAACGGACATGTTCCAAGAAGAAATGAATTGGCTCAAAAATTAACAAAGAAAGAAAGGAAAGGAATGACATGCCTCTTCTCTGCATGGCAGTAGGTAGGCTAAAATGAGGAGGAGTTGGGGCACCCCAGTTCAAATACATTGCCCAAAACTGGCTAATGTTTTGCATTTGCGGGTAGCAGTTTTAGGCAACATGTCTACCAGTTGTAATTAAGCAGGTGGTATGGTGGTATGGTGATAAAAAATGATATGATGTGTATGTTAATAAACACAAGAAGCTAACACATCTAAAGGAGCTGCCTCCTACTTGTTCTCTAATATATTTTTGAGACAATTCTAAACACATTGCCTACTCTTCTTGTGGCAGTTTTCCTGCATCTTATTGCAGTGATCTGCCGAGCAAATGTTTCCTGTGCAGGAAACCGCTGGTGAAACGTTCTTAACCTAGTGGTGTGCCATATTGTCCCCATCAGCTGTTTTTCATGTATTGGCCAGGCATAGAGATCAAGTCTCTGACTCCAAGTCTCAAGTCACGTCCCAAGTCTTTGCCCCCAAGTCCCGAGTCTTTGGTTGCGAGTCCCTATCTATTTAATGGGGAAAACGGATTTAAACCTGAGTAAAATTGGACTTGTCGTAAAAGGCTCCAAGTCTCGAGTTGAGTCTTTCGAGTCTTTTACAATCACCGAGTCAAGTCTGAGTTCAAGTCGTTGACGCGACTTGAGTCCGACTCAAGTCGGAGTCAATAGACTCAAGTCTACATCACTGGTATTGGCTAAACCAAAAGGATTCCATTGCTCATCATTTGCTTGGGTGAGGTTATTTGATACATTTCTAGACAAAAATAACACTTAGATGTGCATGTGCAAGCTCCACTGAAAATGCATATGGCTTTTATTTTTAATTTTAAAAGCTCATAGTTTTATGTTGAGTGTGGTTAAAGACTTGTGCAGCCTAAACCGCTGCATGTTTCCTTGGGAGTAAGGATCCCTGTGTTCAGTGGGGCTTACCTCTAAGTAAGCATGTGTGGGATTGCAGCCTTCCGATACTGATCACTGACCTCTGTTGAAAGCGGAAACTTAGCCAGGGCATCGGGAGCTTTACTGACTGTAACTAATAGGATGGAGTTGGTGCTCAAGCTTCAAAATTAGGATAATATATTGAAAGTGGCTGTCCGCTATTTATATAGCACCTGTCCTCAGACTATCTTGAATTGGTTTGAAATACACAGTGGCACAATAATATTCCTAAGCCAGGAAAGCAGAAATAGTGAAAGGTTTTTTTGATAGAAGGGTGCACTTTTGATGCAGTGCCTTTATGCATATCATGAAATTATTGCCTGGGAGCTTTCCTTTCCTTTATAAGAGGCAGAAATAACTTTTTTTGATTGTACCTTTGGGCACAGATACTTTAGAATCCTATTTGCCAAATTGATTCCTGAGCAATTTGCTTTGGGTGAAGGGGTTGTATGCGCGCGCCTCTCTCTCTCTCTCTCTCTCTCTCTCTCTCTCTCTCTCTCTCTCTCTCTCTCTGTGTGTGTGTGTGTGTGTGTGTGTGTGTGTGTGTGTGTGTGTGTGTGTGTGTGTGTGTGTGTGTGTGTGTGTGTGTGTGTGTGTGTGATTTCACATGAAGGGTTTGGTTGAATTGCATTGCCAGACCTTGGACTGAACAAAGTGTATTATTCGCTGTGAAACTACTATGCCTTTTCTCAATGCAGCTAAATAGTAAATCGAGCATATCTGTGATTTTATTCGAGAGCATCCCACTTATCTTAAGTAAGGGAAACATTAATTGTACGAAGCTGTTCAGTATGTGGTGCTTGCTGGGGGGGGGGGAAGAAAGAAAACAGGTACAGAGAGAGAGAGAGAGAGAGAGAGAGAGTCCACAGAGACTGTTGCCCATCAATACAGGATAAAGAGCCAATTCCATCCTGTGACAAAATACTCTTGTCAAGATGGAGATTTCCCTGTGGAAAAAAAGTCAACGTTGCAAGGAAGCTTCTCTGAAGTGTTCAGTAAAAACAATAGGGATATTTTATGATTGTGTAAAATGTTTTTTCTTCTTCTGAGGATAAAATTAACTTGAATCTTTGCTGTGTTAGCCAATGATACACTTGTGAATATCAACAATAAGGGTAGACTTGATGTCTTTCCAGCACATAGTGTAATGAATCGCTGCCTAATGTTATCTCAGCAGAACTGCGCCATACAATTGTGTCCTGAAACCCAGTCCATAAACCCAGTCCATAGTGGTTTTAGGGTCAGTGGCATTTCCTCCCCATAATATGTCCTATAGGGGACAGATCCTCCCCATAATATGTCATACTACATTTCATATGGTCTGTTCTGAGATGACCCACCAGAACAGGAGTTCTCAACCTTTGGAGGCCCGGGTACCCCCTATCATGGTCCAATTTTCTGAAGTACCCCCTGCTAATTAATTGGATTAATCAATTAATTAATTAGCTAGTTAATCATTAAATAAAAAGTACTAAAACAATTTTAAATGTGAAAAATGTCTTACTTAACTCTGTGTGTGTGTGTGTGTGTGTGTGTGTGTGTGTGTGTGTGTGTGTGTGTGTGTGTGTGTGTGTGTGTGTGTGTGTGAGAGAGACAGACAGACAGACAGACAGACAGAAGGGGGATTCTATTTAAGTTCTAATTAACAAGTAATTAACTACTGATTGATGTTGATAAGGGAAGGCTCTGGCGTACCCCCTGCCATTGGTCCAAGTACCCCTAGGGGTACTCGTACCACAGGTTGAGAACTCCTGATTTAGAATATTTACCAGTATATACTTTTCAACAACAACACAATTTCACAAAGCATTTTATTTAGTAGAATAAATTTTTATAATGGCCAAATATATGTTGAGAAAACTAATCTGCTGAATCAGCTCACTATTTAAAGGTGTGGGAGGCCACAGTTCAGTTTACGTGGTGACTTGGAGCTTCTTGTTATGGGGACCACGTGGCTGCCACCAGAAGCAGCAGCCCCACAGTTCCTCCCCATAATATGTCATGCTACATAATGTGTTGCGTGTCATCATCACACTTTGAATTTTCCTGCTCATAACAAGCAGTAGCCAGTGAAATTGAATGGGGTCAAATGACCTCAAAGCACGATGATGTCATGCCACATGTTTTGTAGTATTGCAAGTTGTGGGGAAAAAGGAACCACAGGGTTGCTGCTTTTGTTGGCAGTCATGTCTTTTCCATCTAATTTTAGTCTGTGACTGGACCTCAGTGTATGATGTCTGTTTACTTGGCTGTAGAAGTCCATTCCAAGCTTGTTAGTTTCGTTCATTCATTCACTCACATTTCTAGACCTCCCTCCTTCCAAGGATCTCAGGGCTTCCCTCCTTTTGACCTCACAAAACCCCTGTGAGGTAGGTTGGGTTGAGAGATGGTGGTCATCCAAGGAAGTTTCCTTGGTGGCCCAAGTGGTGACCCAAGGTCACCCAGGACGTTTTGTGGCTGAGTGGGGATTTGAACCTCGATCTTCCAGGCATAAGTCCAACTCCCGAACCACTATACAATATGAAAAACATATAGGAAAAGTGGGCCCTATAGCCTAGAGCAGGGGGTCGGCAACCTTCTTCCGCATAGGGGCCAGACATTGGGTCTGTCAATAGTAAGAATGCATGGACATTCAATACGCATGATGAACTTCCCGATTAGACCATAGAGCTAGGAAAAAAGAGATGGGCATGGCACAGAGAGACATATGCCCAGACAGAGAATGACGCTCAAAGGAAGCTTCTGCCCTTGGTCTACTTACACTGTAAATTTTACAAAGATAGAATTACAAACTTGAATTCTTTTTTAGGACCACTGCAGGCCAGGTGGATATTTCTTTTTGGGACTACCGGCCAGATGATTTTGGGTGGTCGGCCGGATGCAGCCTGTGGGTCATAGGCTGCCTACCCCTGGCCTAAAGGATTATGCTGAGGAAATATCTAGACTTTCTCTCTTAAGACATTTGCTGTGCTTTTCACACAGGTGCCATGATCTACACCCACAGACCCACACCCCCATGCTATCTTTTCAAGGCGTGCCCTCATTCTCTGTCTGTCAGAATGGCTAATGTGGAGATCTGTAGATGCAGTGGTACAGTCCATGCAGGGGCAAATGTGCTTATTAGCATGCATCCTCTGAGATGTGAATGGATCTCTTTGTATTCCCCAGTATTGATACCAGTACATTTCGTTCTCCTCCTAAGCTATCCCTGCCTCGTCTGGATTGGTTGTCAGGCTGTTTGTGCTTTAGTGTTTCTGCCAAAATGAAAATTTTTATTTATTTATTTATTTACAGTATTTTTACCCTGCCTTTCTCCCCGAAGGGACCCATATACAGAAATGTTTGCTATAGCATAATCGTACAAACTAACAAACAAAAACACCCTAAGATAGTATAAGTTTAAAACCTCTTACAACCAGCACAGACCTCTGCCACAGAAAACCAGCACGTTTTAAAGAACTGACTGGGATGAATTATTGTATCTCAGATGATCTTCTTCATTGTGCCCGAGTCCCACATATTACATAGCACCCAAGTACAGCATTCCCTATTTGTCTAACAGCTGAGCTTTAGACCAGGGGATCTCAACCCCTTCCTGGCCAAGTACCACCTGTGGTGCTACTCTCCTGCTGCGTACTACCGGAAGTGACTGGCAATGACATTATCACCAGTTACTTCTGGGTTTTCAGAGGCCAGAAAGCACAGGTAGGAAGCCCTGGGCAGGTGGGAGGGCCCTTCTCAGCATTCCCGAAAGGTTCAGCCAAAGGCAGGAGCCTCTTGGAAGCGAAAACACTCCACCGAAAGTACTGCATCGGAGCCAGGTTCTGGTGGTCCAGTGGTCCGAGTACCACCAGCAGTCGGCCGAAGTACCACTGGTGGTACTAGTACCACTGGTTGAGAACCCGTGCTTTAGACAGTTACAAGCTGAACATTGGCTGTGTGGTCTGTACAAGGGAAGCAGTGATGTAGGTGTGACACCATCACCCCCGCACCTTATCTTACCTATTCACACATTATGTTGTACTCACATACAGACATCTTCTCGTACATGCCTATTGTTCTGTGAGTCATTGTACATGTGTTCACTGCAAAAGTGAACCCGGGGACTGGACCCCTCAGAGGTAGGGTACAGATTTGCGTAGTGCTTTATGCGCATTGAACGTAATGCATGACTAACTGTGCGGCACGTGCAGATCAACAATAGCATACACCATCTCCAGATTGTTCATAACGTGTGAATAGCCCCATCCGGTTAATTTGGCAACAGCCTGCAAAAGATGGATGCGCTGAGACCTGTCTGCTGGTAGGTGTTTGTTGACTCCTAGTGAGTGAAGCTTGTTATCTTCAATTTGGGTTGATGTGTGTATGATATCTCCACTTCGAGGATGTACTCTTTTAATCTCACCTGGTAATACAGATGTTTCCACCACACTAGACACCTGTCTATATAACATCCAGTGCCGTCACAGTCCACATCATGGCCTCGGATGTAGTACGCTTTTGCCTATGAAGCTTATGCCACAATACGTTTGTTAGTCTTTGAGATGTCACAGAACACTTAGATCTTTGCCAGTTGCTGCTCCAGCTTCAGTAGAATTTCATCTTCTTTTTGTGTAACAGCAGCATAAATGAGCGTATGTCACGCTGTTATCAAGACAAAGTGAGGATATTCTTCAGCAGACATCAGGAGACATGTTGCTACGCTGTAAATGAAGCTGGAAGGCATGGTTAGAATACCTGGAGGGGATGGGGTTTTGATTACATTTCCCATGAAGAGAAAGCAACATTTTTTTTCCCAAGCTCTTTAAGAGGTGCATTTTTTAACAAGTTAGGAAGCTTATACGTAAAACTATTTTTTGAAGAACAAAAATATTGTTCAAAGTTAGTACTGTATGTTGAAATATGGAAAAATCTAATGGCATTGGCTATCAGTTCTCTAGACTTCCATTGTCTCCTGTTTGAACTAATTCATTTGGGAACCTCTTGCATCAGTCACTAAAGTCATTGGGAGAGGCCCTCTTGCATATCCTGCTCCTGCTCCAGGGGTGACCCCAGACCTCCTGGCCCCTGTGGCAATGTGCTAAATGCTGCTCCCTCTTACCTGGAGATGTACCAGCTTCTGCTTCCATTCCTTGAGCAGGCAAAGGAGGAGGGGAATGGAATGGAAGAAGACATGTTGGAGGATAGGAGAGTAGTAGGGCATCTAGCTCACCACTCTCCTCCACACTTCCTCTTCTGCTCTGTCCCCTTCTTCCTTTTCTAATCCAGGGAATGAGAAGATAAGGATGAGTGAGCAGTGGGGTGTGTGTGTGTGTGTGTGTGTGTGTGTGTGTGTGTGTGTGTGTGTGAGTGAATCAGGGATGTGGATCAAGTCTCGAGTCAAGTCCCAAGTCTCTGGGTCCAAGTCTCAAGTCAAATCCCAAGTTGCGAGTCCCTATCGATTTTAATGGGGAAAACAGGTTTAAACCTGAATAAAATTCGACTTGTCGTAAAAGGCTCAAGTCGAGCCTTTCGAGTCTTTTACGATCACCGAGTCAAGTCATTGATGTGACTTGAGTTCAACTTGAGTCCAAGTCAATCGAATCAAGTCTACATCACTGCAACAAGACCTACACTGATGTACAGACATTCTCGCCTATAAGTACGAGTGCAACTATCATTCCCACAGCAGAATCCTGGGTCAGTTCAAACGATATTTTCCTGCTGGACCAGCCCTGTCTGATTAAAGGCATGTGTGCTCGCAGCGCATGCACAGCCCCTCCACTCTTTCCTGGGCCCGTTTCCTTAACAGTATGTGGTGGTTCAGTCCAACTGCCCGTGTCCACACACAGCTAATACTTCCAAAGTGGTATTAGCAGCACATATAGATGAGAGGTTCGGGTGAACTACTCTCCTGTGCAATTAAGGAAACTCACTGGGACGTGACGGGAAATACTTATCTGTACTGAGTCCGGAGGGCCTCAGTGCACTGTCACAACTCTGAATATTCAGCTATTCGTTTTTGTTTTGATAATTATGCAAAAAAGAATGTGTCTACACAAAAGTCAACAATCTGAACCAACTGGATATTTTAACATTCCAGAAACACTAGTACTGCCCATTCTCAATGCATTCCTTGCAATAGCCGCCTGGAATGGCAAACTTCACAGTCTTTGTTAAAACGTTACATTTTGAGGTTGCAGTATTAGAATTATTAACACTAGGCAATCAATCCTGTGGTTTTACCATAATTTATTTTTGTAGTTATGCTCCTGTGTAAACTTGATATTACCAAAACAAAATATATTGTCACCGCATTGCTTAGAACTGTTGGCTTTAGATTAATTTACACTTATAGTTGTATTAATCAACGAAATACAAGGCATATCAGTTGTTAAAGAAATATGCTAAATATACCTTTGGAGTGTTTTTAGTGCCATAGGGAAGAAGAATATACACAACAGTTTAATATGTATAACATTATTTGGATGGTTGGTTGTGTCACTATATAAGAATCTAGAGAAGTTTTTCAGTATTTATTATGGGTTAATGGTTGTGACTTGAGCAATAGTCAGACATTAAAAACACACTAGACTGTAGTCAAATTATACTCTGTTAAGTGGTTGCGCAGCGGGTTAAACCGCTGAACCATAAGCTGTCGATCGAAAGGTCGGCAGTTCGATTCCCGCGACGGGGTGAGCGCTCGTTGCTTGGCCAGCTCCTGCCAACCTAGCAGTTCCAAAGCATGTCAATGCGAGTAGATAAATAGGTACCGCTTGCGGGAAGGTAAACAGTGCTCCGTGTTCCAGTGCTCCACAGCATGCTACGCGCTGTGGCAGGGAGAGTCATGCCGGCCACATGACCATGGAGACATCTTCGGACAACGCTGGCTCTTCGGCTTTGAAATGGAGATGAGCACCCCCACACCCTAGAGTCGGACACAACTGGACTTAATTGTCAGGAGATACCTTTACCTTTACCTTAAGTGGTATTTAGTGCAGATGTTGTAAGTAGTGATTTGCAAACCAGGAGGTACAGATAAAACTAATGATTAACAGAAGGGTGCCAACAGAAAAGTTAACCTAACAGCAGTCTCAATGACTGCCTGAACAAATCCGTTTTTCGAAAAAGAAACAACATATCATGTGGGTGCTTGTTGACTCCTAGTGAGTGAAGCTTGTTATCTTCAATTTGTACCTGAGCAAGGAGTTCCAAAAGGTGGGTGCCACAAATGAGAAAGTGATTTCACGTGTTCCTATCAACCACACACTGGATGGGAGCAGGGCAAGTCCATCCATGAGGGTGACTGAAGCAGTCAACTTGAGTAGCAGATTCGCAGGGGAATGTAGACTTGAGTCTATTAACTCGAACTCAAGTCGCATCAATGACTTGACTCGGACTTGATTTGGCGATTGTAAAAGACTCAAAAGACTCGTCTCGAGACTTGGAGCCTTTTAGAACAAGTCAAATTTTATTCAAGTTTAAACCCGTTTTCCCCATTGAATAGATAGGGACTCACAACTCGCAACCAAAGACTCGGGACTTGGGGGAAAAGCCTTGGGACTTGACTTGAGACTTGGAGTCAGAGACATGATTCACATCCCTGTCTTGTTGTCTGTCAATCCCCGTCTACATTTCCCACATCCTAACATCTGAGAGGGGCTGAAGTTGCAGCCAGAAAGGCTGCAGCACCGGAAGCAGTTCTGCATACAGCAGAAATGTTGTTCCAACAACAGCCAGCTCTTAGTACTGAATACGTAGCGTGCTTGGAATGCTTGGAAATTGTGCTTACTACAGTTACGTCCTGAAGTGCAACACCAGTTTTAATGTTTTTTTGCTGTTCTAGATGATGCATAGTAGGAGTGTCTCCAAGGGTTCTGTGATGCGCTCTCGGTTCACATGAAGTGCTGCCCATTGTCAGTAGCAGCATGACAGCCCAGGCTCAAGGACTGATTGGGCATGTTGCATCCCCAGGCAGCTGTCTGGCTAAAATGGCACTACCAATGGCACTGTGGCGTCACACTGCAGGCTTTTGTTGAACAATCTGATGTGGAATGCTCAAAGTTTTGTACATCTGCTACTAATTAGCCAGTTATCCCCCATTTTACATTAGTTCTTGTTTCCTCTGTGAAGCTCTTTATGTTTATCTTGGTTGAGTTTAATTTTGTTGCTATCTTCCCCACTATTTGTTTTATTGAGGGGGCCTTACTTTGTTAGCTCATCCTTTAAAGCAGTGGTTCCCTAACTGGGGCGTCGCGACGCCCCAGTTGGGAACAAAGGGTTGCCATGCCCTTAAGGGGCATGGCAATCCGCGGTGACGACGACGGCACGCCCGGGATTGCGCCCGGGATTGCGCCGCTGCCGCCGCACCCGGGATCGCCCTTTTTACCTGCATTGGTGGGCAGTGGGTGTCCGGCAGGGTGTGTGGGGAGCCTGCAGACCCCTCCGCAGGCCTCCCCAAGCGTCGCAGCAGCGCTCCGACGCGATCGCAACTTACTTCCGGTTTTACGCAGGGCCTTCCCAGGAGTTTGGGAACCACTGCTTTAAAGCAATGGTTCCCAAACTGGGAGGCGCGACTCCCAGGAGATCCGCGGAAACCAGCCAGGGGAGCCGCGGAGTGCCACGGAATCCTCTCGGAAAACAGTGCAATGCCAATTGGCAGGCACCAACATAATGTAATGGGGAGCCACGGCCAACGGTCGCCAATGGTCAAGGGAGCTGCAGGTCGAAAAAGTTTGGGAAACACTGCTTTTAAAGTGTTTGCAGTATTTGACACCGAGAAGTATCCAGTTTACTCCTTCTTCCAAGTAATTCATGAAGATTTGGAACAGGCATGATGTAGCACTGACCCCTCTGGGCTTACCTCTTTTCCAGTCTGGTGAGTGCATGAATTTTTTATATCTGTTTGCTTTTGGACTTGCATCCTTCTTTAAACTTAAATAATACTCCAATTATAAAGCGTAATCCTCAGGAAGGAAATCAGAGAAACATGAGCTGTTGCAAAAAAAAAAAAAGTGTAGATAATGACATGTCAGAAGGAATAGATGATATATTTCTTTTCAATAATAAACTACTATCAGAGGGATTGTCTTGTAGTTTTTGTTTTTTTTAAGGGACAGACATCCTCCATTTGGATGCCTTTGTACGTTTTCTCCAAAGAACAGTTCAGACTTTATTAATTTTACGGGTTTATAATTGGAATGAATGGGATAAATTACATACAGCCATTTATATCTCCAAGGCGAGAGATTTGACAGTGTTGCATATGGTTACACTGGGGGATTCCATATCTTTTTCCAAGCCAAGCAACAGTACAGCATGAATAATAAAGGAAAAGCATTAGCGGGTGAGGCAAGCAAACATGTCGAAAGCGCTAAATGTGGAAGACCCCAGGAGGATAAGAGGTTAGGCAAGAGACATGCGAAGATGCAGAAAACCTCACAGAGATTAGGGCTGCAAGTCAATTGCTGCCTCCAGTGGGCATTGTCGTGATGTATACATAAGCGCAAGAATGCAAAAACAAATTGATTGTGAATTGTAGACCCAAACATGATATTTCAAGGGGGAAAGTGTGGAAAGCAAATAGTGGCCTGTAAAATATTGGATAATAAGTTGGCCTGCTGCCTAATTAAAGAAATCTTCCTTAATTAAATCAATCAATCAATCAATCAAGTGTGTGTGTGTGTGTGTGTGTGTGTGTGTGTGTGTGTGTGTGTGTGTCTATATCTATATCATCTCTCTCTCTCTCTCTCTCTCTCTCTCTCTCTCTGTTTGTGTGTGTGTGTTTGTGTGTACGACTCCAACAATAGTTTTGAGAGAGCAGGTTGAACAAAGTCTCCCTTTTTCTGCTACCCATCCTGGGCCCTTTGGGATAGCATAGACTGCAAATCTAAATAAATGTTAAGGCAGTGAAGGAAAACATCCGTTAAAAAGACTGAAGGGCTTTTGTGGAAGGCCCCAAGGTCTAATTGTATCCCACCCTTGATATATAAAAATTTTCACTCAGTGCATCTGCTAAAAAGGCATTGAGCATCTTTAGCAGAGATGGAAGGACTTGGTGTCAGATGCTTGAGAGAGTTGCATTTCCATTGATTGTGTGATCCAGAAGCCACTGTAGGCTGCATACTTGCATTGAAACCCCACCATGGGGTTTCATGGGGTACCATGGGGACTGAAATGCAATTGCATCACCAGAATGTGAGAATTGTGTCCCAGTCCTGAGTTGGAAGTTGTTAGTTGAAAGTTGAGTATCACTGAAATTGATGAGTCTTCACTTCCAGGTAAGTTGTTAGAAACGAGGAGAGTGTTATGGACTTGTGGGTTACAGTCAGGTAGCCTGATCCTATGGATAGAAGCAGTATTATTCCTATGCTTAGGTAAGGCATTGCTGGAAGGACCCTTGAAGTCTCTTACTCCATCCCTTGAAAGTGAGAGATGACTTGACATTACTTAATGGATTAATCCATATGAGAGATGTGCAACCAGCAGAGGAGGGCAGAACAGAAGTTTTTGGAGGGGAAAGAGGATTTAAATCTCCTTTGAATTCCCCCTTTCCTTTCCAGGTCCTCCAGTTCTCGCTGGACCACTGGCTGCACCGGTGGAGGAGCAGGATAGGATTGTGCTGTAAGTCATGGAACCTCCAGGTTCAAGTTCAGACATTCTCATTGGCAATATGCCAATGGATATCACTTGCTGACAACAAGCAGGAGCAGCGAGCAGGCTACTGCCTGCATGGATATGGGCTTCTCGGAAGTATCTGGTTGGCCACTCTGAGAAGCAGAAATACTGGACTCAATGAACTGAGCAGCAACGGAAGAGCTGCTTCTATGTTCTATGATGGATAACTTTTGGTTCATTTTTAGGGTGAACGCAGTATTGTGGCAAGAGGTGCAATGTTCTCACAATGCCCCAAAGGTGTTCCACATCACTGCTAAGAACACTTTTACAATGCTAAGGTGTGCATGCTTGTGTGTACAATGAGACCCTTTCTGTCTGTATTAAAAAAAGAAAAGGAATGGAAATTTGGATTGTTACAACATTTAGATACGATCATGAATCATGTATTGTTAGTCATTATATTCCCCCAAAGATGAATGAGCACAGAAAACTCTGCCATACATACAAACACTTAAATAATTTAGCAGCCATAAAGGAGGCAATTGATACATTAAAATACGTAAGAGCTAACCCATTTTTAATGCTTCAGTGAAGTAATCTGAAATAAAGATGTACGGAAGAAGAGAGCACATAACCCTGCTGTTTACATTATGTGGATTATACATAAGGTCATAAAGAAACTGACAGGCATTTTATGGCTTTATTGCTTTGTTGTGTAGATCATCAGGAAAGTATAAGTGTAATTTCAATGGAGACAGAGGCTTTTGCTTGCACTTTTAAGATGGTTATTATTGAGAATCAATATGCCAGGGTTCCAATGAGATTTTTTTTAATACAGTACTAGTAAAAGAAAGAAACCTAGCAAAGAACAAAGAAGGGGTAAAGCAAGAAACCATTCTGAGGCCTGTTGTAGAGGTACTGTGATGCAGAGAGCAATGAATGGGCTGCAAGAATCCCCCCATTCCTGCTGTGCCACGGTTAACAGCGCAATCCTGCGCAAAATTTTGGCGGCGGAGCAGGTGCTCCGCTGCCGGGAACATGCCGTAAAGCACGTTCGTGATGACTCTAGAGTCAGGGCCGCCGGCACAAGGCCGGCAGTCCTTACGCCACCGCCAGATTGCCCCTGCGGCCGCCATATCCTCGTCCCGTTCCAGCTGGCACAGCCTTTACATGGCCTCCTCTTACTTCCGTCGGCTAAATAGCTGGTGGAAATCCGAGGAAGCTCATTGGGGCCGGGCCATAATACACCGGGGGAAGGGGACGAACATCCCCTTCCCCCAAGTAGACCTCCGGGCTGATTTCGATCGGCCCAGAATGAGGATAGGGTGGCCAGGGCCGCCTGCCGGATAGTTAGGCAGGATTGCGCTGCCCATGTTATGTCTGCACTGTGGTTAATGCTAATTAGGGTTCCCATTGAGTCATAAACTGAGAACTTGGCTTCAAAAATCTATTTAGCCGTCACCACAGTTAATACTGTTGCCATCATGAAGTTGAATTGTGGCTCAAGTTAGAGATGAGAGAATTTGCCCCCAAAAGAGGTGAGGAACATGACCTAGAATGGTTTTTTTTCCTTGTTTTTGTGTGTTTCAGGCATAACCAAAAGTAAATACCTGAAAAACATACCGATGTTACTCCATTGCAGGAAGGTATAGTAGTGCAAAGGTTAATTGCATCGATCATAAACTTAGCATCTAATAAATTGTTAAATACTGGGACAGTCAAGGTGCCAGTTATCCAACATGCCACAGTCATTAGCGTGTTTTAAAGAAAGACCATAGCAGAAAGGTTACAATGCAAGCTCGCTCTGGATTAGCCAAATGATTCCTCACAGCTTCAGTCTATTTTCTCTAAACTGCAAATCAAGTCTTGAGTGTAGCTTTTCCCTCTCAACTGAAACCCATGGTGCCACAGGTCACTGCTTGTCATCTGTATGTACTATGTTAAATTTAGCTTCGGCCATACAGGCCACCACTGTGTTAATGCACTTTGGCTTTTTTCCACCTCTCTGTTTGTGCCACCATCTGATTTTATTTGCTCATAGGCCATATTATTTTTTATTTTACCAGTCAATCTCCTTGATAGGATGTGCATTGTTGGGGGGGGGGGATAGAGGTTGGACTAAGACAACCTTAAAAAGGATAAAAGATTTGTGATTCTATGATTAATCCTTGTGCTGTTAACAAGATATATTTCTATATGTTATTGAGGTCTACAAGGCATATCACCCTTCTCTGTAACATCAGGTTGACTTACAACCTCAAATTTTATCCGCACACCATTATCCTCTGTACTTTTTTTAGTTAAATGATTGACTCTGTACTGTCTTTGACATATTCTATTTGCTTATCACAGAAGACTTTAGATATTGCATTAGTCTCGTGGGGAATTCATGAATGTCTTCTTTTCGCTCCATTGAAAACAAATGTAGAATTTTACTAAGCTTTCAAAGAACTATATGCAGCCCATCTGGGGAAACTGGCTGAGCTATCAATAGCTCAGGCAGGTTTCCACTCTTCCTCTCACTCTAGGTGTCCTTGATTCTAGTCCTTGGAGGCTGCGAACATCCGTTTCCAGCTTGAATTAAACAGCTGCTATAGTTGCAGAATGATCATTGAAAGCATAGCAATGCATTTTGTAATGGGACTGCCTTAACAATTCACATTTCTTTCTTGTTTTTAAAGGGATGTGCTGCTTAGTGGTACAAAACAATGGTGTTCCATTAGATAGCAGGTCTTGAACGTGATGTTAACCAGCTCATCTACCAGTTTTGTTAAATAAACTTTTCTCTGTTTTCTCTTTCCCTTTGCACAGTTTGCTTCCATATTTCTTTTTCAACACAGGAGATAAACTACATGGCCCCTATCTCCCACCAGGGATGTATCTAAGTCACTAGGTCGCGAGTGTGAGTCATTTTTGCGCGAGTCCGAGTCAGTGCCAAACTTTTTGGGCAAGTACGAGTCAAGCGCAAGTCATTTTTGCATGAGTGCAAGTCGAGTGCGAGTAAAGCCAAAAACCACGAGTCGAGTCACTTTGGGGAAAATGGCTTTTCCCCCTGAAAATAGGGTGTGTGTGTGTGTGTGTGTGTGTGTGTGTACCTCTGAGGCTTCTAAAGCACCCACTTGGCTTCCCCTATGCCCTTCCCCTCACCTCTCAGTCTTGTCACCACCCATCTGGTTTGGGAAAAACAAGCGTACTCGTGTCTACATTCAAACCATTTATTATTCCTCCCTCCCTGCTCCCTCCCGTTGCTGTGCTGAGCATCCCTTGGGCTCAGAGTTTTGGCCAATGAGGAGGAACTGCTGTGGCAGCTTCGCTTTCCCTCACCCCTCCCCACCCCTCGTGCTCGGAGTTGTGGCCAGTGGCGAACAGACGGCAAAAAAGGGAAAAAACTGAGCCAGGCTTGCTTTCCCACCCCCTTGAAAACCCTCCCTCCCCGTCCCCCTCCTCCTCCGAGGTCTCCACTGCGCCTGCCTGCCTGCGTTAATGCCGGCCATTAAAGGAAAATGACTTGGAAAAGGCAAGTCGTTACCCCCACAAGTGCGAGTCCCATGGGTCACGAGTCCGAGTACAAGTCAGAGAAAAAAGTGACTCAGTCGCACTTGCGAGTCGAGTCATTTGACTCGAGTTCCCATCCCTGCCTCCCACCATCCTCCAAAGCATAAAACATAATTTGCATTCACAGCATTGTGTTTGTTTCCTCAAGATCTTTCTAACAAGAATGATCTTTCTAACAAAAGGACTAGAGCAGCCAATTGTCGGAGATGCTTGAGGCATCTGTTCATACAGTTTTACTGTGCAGAAAGCATCTGTGGATCTTGTACGTTTCAGATCAGAGGAGACTAAATGCTTAGGTGAAGTTAGGGTGGTTATGAATGCTCACATCCCTCAGCAGGAAGGTGTAGAAATAGTATACTTCAATGAGGAGACTTGAAAGACCCTAGCATTTCCCACTACATCAATTGGAAAGCTGGCGTCAGAGATTCAAAGTAGGAGGAAAGATTTCTTCCAGTGCAGAGTTCACCCTTTTGGCAATAAATTATGAAATCACGATAAGAGATGGAATTGTCTCTTCCCCCCCCCCCCCCAGTCGTGAATGTCACAGACCATTTCAGGATTATTTCTAATTCTAATTCTAATTCCACCATCCTTTCTAAAAATTGTTTTGAAATCTGTACTTATATAAGCTACGCTTGAGTGCAAGATATATCTCACAGAATTTAACTTAAATACTTCCATTGATGCGAATAGGTAAGATTAAGATTTTCACCCTTTTTGCTGACCACATTCTAGCCCCTAGATGTAACAGCAAGTAGACTGAAAAACAGAATAGACACAAATATTGAGATGCATCTACAGTCCAGCATGAATATCATACTTTTAAAATACAGTATATACCGTATTGTCCCGAGCATAAGACGCACCTGATTATAAGACGCACCCTTAAAGTTTGGTGCTATTAAAAAAAAATTAATTAAATCACTGGCATTAAATTGCAACAGCCTGATTATAAGACGCACCCCTAGTTTAAAAACTTAAATTAGGAGAAAAAAGTGAGTCTTGTACTCAGACCAATACGGTAATACCTGGCTGCCACCTATTTTCTGCTTCTTTTTCTTCAAGTTTTCCACTCCCTTGACCAAGCTGCTATGATGTCATGAAAGTTATGGGGTCAAGGTGGGCTTCAGGGACCACCTGACATTTTTGGAAAGGTAATGGCTGCCACTACCTAGTTATCCGCAGGATATCTCTTATCAAAGAACAAAAAAGAACCGCAACAAGGATGGTGTGTCCAAAATACAATTATAAAACAGCCTTCTTTTAAAGCGATATTTCAAACCATTTGGTATTATCAGTCAAACCGACATATGAGGATGAGCGTGAACTGAACCACCAGCATGGATTTTTACTAATAAAAAGGTAACATTGAATTTATTTAAGGAAAATGATGCCAATATCAACTACGTTTCTAGAGCAAACAGCAACTTCAGGGGAGCCATTTTTTGGGGTCAGAACTACAGCAACAGATGAAAGGATTAAATCCCTTCCCCTCCCCATTAAGATGGGGCCCTCTGTGCCTGCTATTTTAATTTTAATTTTTTGTAAGAAAGACAGGAACAGTATCTTGCTTTTGGCATCATCATATGTCATGTGACCCTCAATGCTGTTTCTATGCTCACCATTCATATTCCCAACGAACAAGATTCCTTTGGCTTGATCCAGCAGGGCTTTTCTTATGTTATGTTCTTATGAAAAAAAAAAGTTATAGAGGGGAAGCTATTTTGTGGAAAACAGGATCTTGACACTTTTGAACGGTGATATTTTTGTGTTGTGTAAAGTGCCCTTTACTAGTACGTCTGGGGATGGTAACATTATTTTTAAATCACTGTCGGCGCTGCCCGCTGGATCCTGAGCACCGGCGGCCAGGCTGCCGCCGGGCCGGAGGTCTACTTGGGGAAGGGGAGGCTCGTCTCCTTCCCCAAGTGTAAATGCTGGCTGGCCTGACTGGCCTCCTTGGATTTCCACCAGCAATATTGCTGGCGGAAGTAGGAGGAGGCCGTGTAACAGCCCAGCCGCCCAGCGGGGGCTGGGATATGGCCAGAGCCATCCCCTGCCCCCTCCTGGGCCAGTTGGGCTCTTCCCTCACCCGGCGAAACGCCCCTGCGCCCGCCGGATTCTGGCTTACCTGGTCTGGCAACTGCAGGGGAGCTCTGTCGCCGGAGCAAGGGAGGCCGGTCTCTGCGCTGGCCTCCCTTGTTCACGAGTCGTCGCAAACATGCTTTCCGGCACATTTGTGACGTCTCTCGGCGCTGGAACGCTTGTTCCGGCGCCAGGAGCAGCCTCAGGATTGCGCTGTGTATTGTTCTACTGCAAAAGTACTCGATCTTGCCATGTGTGAATGAGATCTGTGCTAGAGGGTACGTTCTAGATTCTTCTTTTGCTTCTGCCGTCTTTGACCATGATTGGAAGGCATATGTAGGCATACTCCTGTGGGTAGCTGAACTTTTTTTCCAGAATGCCCTTTCCAGAAGTTACCCCACACTGAAGCCCCAAACTTCACCTTCTGTGAGTTTGACAAGCAGTTTTAGGCTTTGGTGCAAGAATAGCTGAAAGAGAAACCTGATGTTCTAGGTGTGTACTTGTGAATCTTTTCCTTTAAATGTCTAAAGTGAGGGGACTTTAATGAACAAGTTTAGGGAACTCCTTGAAACACTTCTGAAAAAGGAAAGGAAGAGTGCATGGTCCACTACTGAATCTATTTTTTTCTCTTTTCCTTCAAGATTGCAAGTCCTGTTAGTTAGGGATTGTCAGGTTCAGACCTTGATGGGTCTTTTGTACCTTTTGAGAGGTGAACAGCGGAAGTGTCACTCTTTGGGACTTTTCTGATCACAACCCTGCAGTGATGGGTGAAGTTGCATCTAGAAATGTCTATTGTGGGAAACTTGGGGTTTGTTCACAATATTCAGTGTGTGATGGGGCAGTGGGGTTGTACCTACACATGCTGCCACTTCTGTGAGTCTAGCACATGAATGCTGTATGTGCCAGTTAAGCATTACATCCAGTACATGCAAGATCCCCAATGTCCCCATACACCCAGCATCCAGATCTCACTGCCCTACCACACACTGAATTTGTCCACGTTCGCAAGTGTGTGAACAGATCCTTAGAGCAGGGGTCGGGGAACATTTTTAGCTATTACCCCCAAATATATTTGTTTACGCCGATATTACCCCCTCGAGTTGAAAGAAAGAAAACTAAGGAGCATTTAAATTCAAAATAGTTTATTGAATCCAAAATTAATAAAAAAAATCTCATTATTAAACAAAAAGAATTTCATTGAAAACCTTTTTACTTCAGATTTTGGAGAAGTGATATTGTTTCAATATCTCTCCTCTTCGTCCCAGCCTGGCTGCACGGGATCGTCGCATGCCAAAAATGCAGCCTCATATCGTTGAGTATTGCGCAGGTGTACAATGCTGCTAGAATCCTCCGAGTCCCGGCTTGGACAATTCTGAAGATTCCAGCCGTGTGGTGCACCTGCGCGATGACGCAATTCAGTCTCGGCTCCCAGACTGGGACAAAGGCCGAGCAGAAGGTCCCTGACAGTCCCAGTTTCTGGGACCACCCAGGACGCTGGGAGTCCCTGGAAACAATGGGTCTGGCCAGGACGCCGCCCAGGACGGACCCCCAAAACCGGGGCTGTCCTGGAAAATCCGGGATGAATGGTAAGACCTATTACCCCCAAGATTTTCATTTTTACCCCACTTGGGGCAATTTGCCCCTGTTCCCTGACCACTATATTTAGCAACTGCAAGTGTCTTTCAGAAAACTCACATCTCTGTTGTTGATTCCCTTGGGTGGAATGCGAATAAATTGACCTCGTTCCCACTCTTTGCAACTGAGCTGAAACAATAATACTAATGTAGGAAAGTTAAAGCTGTGAGCATAGATGTTGCCATTCTTGACATATGACAATAGCTTCAAAGGTATTCCTCTGCGTTTGGGCTTTTCTTGCAGAGGATGAGACTAACACGGACTTAGAGAAACAATGGCGATTATTTAGAGGATCCATCATGATAAAATATCTCTTTCTGGGAGTGTGTGTTCCACTAGATTAGTATTATTGATCATTCACTCCTCAAGTAGTCTACAGATGATTTTGGAAATCTGAAACTATTCTTCTCTCGTGTCTCATCATGTAATTACCACTACAAAGTATAATCTAATTAGAAGACAACAAGGATGCATTCTAATTGTTCTAATAAATTATGCTACGGATTTACACTCGCGCTAGTAGGTTTCAGCAAGAAATCAGTGTGAAATCTTGTCTTTCTGTTGTTTAAAAGAAAAAAAAGTCCAATTCCCTAATACTAAGAAATTAAAACACACCTGAAAAGTACATGTTCTGTGAGATGGATGTTTTTAGAAGAAATCTGGATATTTGTTTTACCTTTCACACTGAATGGACTTTTGTTGTAGGATGCCAGTGAGGTGCCTTGTGTTGCTGTTATTCTATGAGTGCAATAGAATGGATTTAAGTAGCTTTTAAATTCTAGTCATGTCTTTTCTCCGTAGAAATCACTTCGGCATATTGGTGCTGCATAGAGAAAGGTTGGGTCTACACAGTTTGTTGCGCTCATTGCATATAAAAAATAACAGGGCAAAGCGATAACTAATGTAGTTGTTCTTGATGGATGGTTTTGTGAGATAATGTTCTCTAAGGTCCAGAGCAAAAGTACAAAAACCCACATGGAAATGAGATTTCCCACGGAATAACTGCACATTTGGATGCAAAACCCATGTGGATTTCCTTATCCATGAGATATCCGTGATATATATATATATATATATTTTGCAATGCAATATCCAAGTACAGTACCTCTTTCCCACTTTTTTCCCTCTTAATCCATGAGCATATGGATTTTTGAACAAATAGTCTCAAAACTCACCTGGTAGTTGATATTCGCAAGTTTTGAGTCCTTGGAGGAGTGAGTTTTGCACCCCTGGTGGGACTCAAAACAGACTGTTCCTCAAGTGTTGTGGCGTTAAGCCTTCTGAATGTTCATTTTGGTTGCCCTCTTTTGTATCTTAACATGTACATGGCAGTGTAACCATAAGACTTTTAAATTTGGCATATTCATCTCCAGACTCTGCAAGAAATGTGGAACATGGCACATGAACAGTAATGGGAATCTGAAACTCCAGAGTCGTTTTAGAAATGACAAATATGAGCAAGATACCAGGAAAGCTTGAAAATACATTAGTAAATCTATTGATCGATCCATCTGTCTGGCGTTTTATCCTGTAAAGAGAGAGAGCTTTTTTTAAAAAAAAAACACTAGTTGCCTAGAGAGCTAGTTTAATGGTAGTTTATGTACATTGCAAAGTCAAACGGTTGTTGGTAAAGAAATGTATTTTAGAATATCATATGCATCTAGAATTATTTCAGCTTCCTTCCATCTGTTATGGAACCAAGAGAGAGCTGTATTTTTAAATTCTGATCACTGAAAACCTTGCCTGCTGTGTTACGTTATATGGTGTGCTGGACTGGAGACATTTTTTTAAATTATTATAAATACCCCTTTAAATGAAATTACTGTAACTGACAATATGGTATGCCCGACAGTTCACCTTTTTCTCTAGAGACTGGGCCCAGTTTCAGTTAGTTTGCAGACTTTCCTGGCTACTTGCCTGGCTGAATGTGTGTGGGCAGTCACAAGCTCAGTGGGAACATATCAAAAATAACACAACAACAAAAAATGGAGCTCTTGGCTAATAGTGAACATTCGGAACAGTGGTGACATGACTGAAGAGGAGTTGTTGCATAGAGCAGGGATTGTTCAGGGTGTGCTAGGATATGAGCAGTGGACAGTGGCGTAGGGTTGGGGGTGGCGGTCTGCCACCAGGCAGCAGGGCCAGGGGGCAGCAGGGGGGCAGCACTCACTCCCACCACGGCGCGGCGGCTCCGTTCACACCGTTTTTTTCATGTTTTTTTGTTTGTTTGGCCTCCGGAGGGCTTGCGAAGGCCTCTAGAGACTTCTGGAGGGTGGGGAAAGTGTTCCCCGTCCTCCCACCTGCCCCCTGGGGTTGATTTCGGCCTCTCAGAGGTCACTGACATCACCTGCCAGGGGCGTAGCTTCTGGGTGACGTCACCCCGGGGGCGTGGCTTCCGCAGGGGGACAGCAGCATGGTGTGCGGCCCCTGGTAGGCAGCTGCATTACTACACCTCGGTGTGGATGGAATTGCAAACTGCAAAGGTGAGTAATCTGAACAGTCTACAAATAGGCCAAAACCTAACCCCCTGATGACATACGGACCTACAACGCAATCCTAACCAACTTTCCAGCGCTGGTGCAGCCGCAGTGCAGCCCCTAGGTAAGAGAACACATGTTCCCTCACCTTGAAGAGGCCTCCATGACTGCCCCTGCACCGCAAAATGCTGTGTGCGCCCTGTTAGCACAGCTACACCGGCGCTGGAAAGTTGGTTAGGACTGCGCTGCTAGTTCGGATGTCTTGACCAAATTACAGTTGCTGCAGAACGCAGCTGGACTGCAAATCAAACTTGAAAGCCCAGTTTAAACTGTGGTTGCCAATTCTGATTTTCAGGCAAACTGGTTTGCAGTTGCCTGGCTAGGACATAACAGAACTTTAGTTGCCACAAACCAGGAAAGTGAAGGAGGGAGTCAACGTGTTTGGCTGTTGGACAGTTTGGCTGTCATGGCTGAACCAGGCCATGCATGTGGATGCCGCTGGCTTTTAAAGATGGTGCCATAATCAGAGCCGTAGCCAGCTGGGGGGCCGGGTCCTCGGCGCCCCCCATAAAACTAATTAGCATAAATTATGCTAATTTTTCCGGCCGCTTTTTTTGCCGATTTTCGGCGATTTTAAACCTAAAAAAAGGGGTATTTTTAAAGTATGTCTGCTTTGCGGCACTTAACTTGTGTATAGGAGCCTCCAGCGAAGCGATCGGCTCTCTCCAGCGACGACGTTCTCTTCCAGGGGCGCAGATCGGCGATCGGAGATCGCTCCTCTGCGGCCCATGACTTGAACTGCTCATCGTAAGCTCATCCTTTGAGTTCGTGCATTCACGCATGCGCGAACTCAAAGGATGAGCTTACGATGAGCAGTTCAAGTCATGGGCCGCAGAGGAGCGATCTCCGATCGCCGATCTGCGCCCCTGGAAGAGAACGTCGTCGCTGGAGAGAGCCGATCGCTTCGCTGGAGGCTCCTATACACCAGTTAAGTGCCGCAAAGCAGACATACTTTAAAAATACCCCTTTTTTAGGTTTTAAATCGCCGAAAATCGGCAAAAAAGTGGGAAAAATTCAATTTTTTCCCGCTCTCCTCCGGAGCCTCCCGCCCCCCCAGGAGCCTCTG
This sequence comes from Plestiodon gilberti rubricaudatus, assembly GCA_026170595.1. NCBI lineage: Eukaryota > Metazoa > Chordata > Lepidosauria > Squamata > Scincidae > Plestiodon > Plestiodon gilberti. The sequence continues at coordinate 243,140,158 of JANXHW010000002.1, forward strand.
AGCCCTTACGCCCTGGGGCCCACCGCCCCAGGGCCCCAGGTCAGCCTACGCCTATGGCCATAATAACCGCCAGCAGACTCCGAGGGGATATCCACAAGCATATTGTAGTTGCCCTTTCCACTGTTTGTTTCATAAGCAATTTGAAAAGCTGAATCGTGTTGAAATTGGAAGAGTTTTCTATATCTCAAGCAGCTTCGACATTTGATTATTTTACATCATTAATAGCACTCATTTCCCGCTTTCATGTACAATGTAGATAAACTGCAACTGCCTCCCTGTTCATATGCCTTTTTTCTGCTACCGTATTGTCCTGAGTATAAGACGCACCTGATTATAAGACGCACCCTTAAAGTTTGGTGCTATTAACAAAATTTAATTAAATCACTGGCATTAAATTGCATCAGCCTGATTATAAGATGCACCCCTAGTTTAAAAACTTAAATTAGGAGAAAAAAGTGAGTCTTATACTCAGACCAATACGGTATTATATCCAGGTTTACTGAAACCTGCAGCATGAAAATCTGTTGACTTTTGCTGGCCTCCATATGCATAAAAATGATCATCTGTGCATAGTTAGTTGAGGGTGTGAGCCTTTCAGATTTCCAGTGGGGGCACATTTTGTTCTTTCAAGATTCACAATGCAAAAAGAATCCAATTAAACGAGAAGTACTGAACTTGAGTTTGTCCTGTTGCTCTTGTATACAAACAAAACTCTTGTATGGAAAAAAAGAGAGTCATTTATGCTTTTGTTTCCCCCTAATTTCTTTCATCATGTGCTGTCTTTGTGAACTCTATCGACACGTGAAGGTAATACTTTGTATACATATTTTTGATTGTTTTTTTTTAAATCACAAGATATGTTTGTTTCAATGCTTTTGTTATATGGTTTGTCGCCTTCCTAATAGAAGCCAGTGCAGTGTACTGGTTAGAGGGCTGGATTTAGGATCAGGGAAGCCCAGGTTCAAATCCCCACTGCCATGAATCTCACTGGGTGACCTTGAGACAGCCACTTGTCCCTTAGTCTAATCCAGGGGTTCTTAACCCTTTCCCAGTTGAATACCACCTCCGGCGCCATTCTCCTGCTGTGTACCATCGGAAGTGATTGGCGTTGACATCATCAACAGTTACTTCCAGTTTTTCAGGTTTTCGGAGGCCAGAAAATGCAGGTAGAAGGCTCTGGGTGCCTTGGGGGGCCCTTCTCAGTATTCCCGAGAGGTTAGGTTAACGGCAGGAGCCTCTCAACAGTGAAAATGCTCCGCCGAAAGCGCCACATCAGAGCCGGGTTCTGGTGTTCCAGTGGTCCGAGTACCACTGGTAGTTCGAGTATAACTGGTACCACTGGTGGTCCGAGTACCACTGGTAGTTCCACTGGTGGTACTAGTAACACTGGTCTAATCTACATACACCACAGGGTTGTTGTGAAGAGAAAGTAGGGGCAAGCACATATGCCATCCTTGGCTTCTTGGATCAAAAGCAGGATTGAAATGTAATCATGAAGCAAATGATGTACTGTAGCAGCCTTGAGCACTGAGGGAAGGAGAAAAGATACATATTTGGCCCTGCAAGCATTGCGTCGTCCTTGTTTCAGTGATGCATACATGTCCCAAAATGGATTTGGGTATAGGAAGAAAGAGTAGCAAACAAACACAGCACAAATGTTGACACTACAAAGGTGAAAATTCAGGCGTTCCAGGCCAAATATTTTATATCCCTTCTCCACTATTCATGACGCTTGTACAGCAGACAGGTTTTGCAGGGTGTCTCACATGTGTATCAAAAACAGCGGGATCCATTTGCACTATTAGTAGGAAATAGCTGTTATCAGAAGGAGGCACGGATTATTCATATAATGCTGCAAGCCTTTATAAGTCTAAATATAATGTATCTCAGGAGGGGGCGAAAATCCCTCAAAATCATTAGGATTTGATCATGTAAATTTAGGAATAGCATTAAGTGTCTTTATAATGTGCTTGATTGATGTAATAGGTTTCAGCAGCCCCATCGGGACATCTATCTTAATCCATTTTCCATGTCGCTACTGGAATGGAATCTTGTCACAGGTCTCTTGCCAGTCAGTAAATGCCAAGGCATAGCAGAAACATTTATTTTCAAAGTGGAAAACATTTATTCTATGAAAGTAAGCCTCCACTAATCTTTTTTCTGGTTCTTAACACCGTCGCCATGATACCAAGTGATTTAATGCAGCTATAATAAGTATATTTGATTTCAGAAAGTGTGCGTCTTTTGAGATCTGCTAGCCAGTGGGTTCTTTAATTTAGTAGTACAGCTCTTAGTATGTTCTTCTGGATGCCCTGCATGGTTAAGGCGGACTTTGTAAGAAGAGGTGGCAAGATTTAAGTCAGATAATATAAGTTTCCGTTGGAATTCAACCTCCCCCCCCACCCCCCGGTCTCTCTCTGCTTAATTCCTATCCAGCCTTTTCCTTGTCTTGCAGCACAATCCTAACCAACTTTCCAGTGCTGGTGCAGCCGCAGTGCAGCCCTGAAGTAAGGAAACTGATGTTCCTTAATGACTGCCCCTGCACTGTAAAATGCAGTGTGCGCCCTGTTGGCACGGCTACACCGGCGCTGAAAAGTTGGTTAGGATTGCGCTGTTGGGGGTGTTTGCCCTTCCCAGTTGTGTTATAACCACCTTCGACTTCTTTTCTTACCCATAGCTTTACATCTTGATTCAAAGGACTTAAGCGACTTCCAGTGGCATCACTAGGGGGTGTGCTGCCCCAGGGCGGGGCGCGTGCGTCACCCTAGTGACCCCCCCGGACACCCCCCCTTTTACAAATCTTCAGCGTGGCAGCCGAAGGGGACGTCCTCCCAGGCCTGCGCTCCTGGGCCTTCTGAGGAAGGCCCGCTGCGCGAATGTTATTTATAACGTTTTTAGCGCATGAACAGACTGTTCCTGAGGGAAAAGCCTCCCGGACGACGCGCGCAGGGGAGGTGACACGCGCGTCACCCGGGGACATCCTGCCCCCCGCCTCGCGCTAGTGACGTCCGTGGCGACTTCACCTGTCGCTTGATTCCTTGATTCAAAGGACTTCACCTGTCTCACACACAAAGCATTGTGTTGTGTATGCTTTAACCAAAAATTGGATTGTAACATTTCTCTGAAACAAGTCGCTTTGGGAGGGGGATTTGAAGTTAGAAAGGGTAGGGGGAGCTTAACAGTTCTCTGGCCCTGCTATCTCTCTCCTCCAAATGTTGTGCTCCAAATCGTCTGCTCATGTGTGATGGAATCAGGGCCGGTGGTATCATTAGGCCAACTAGGCAGCCGTCTAGGGGTGCATTCCTCAGTGGAGTGTAGTATTGACCTTTGAGGGGCACACGTTTATACAGATTAGTGTGGTTTTTTTTAACCCATGTAAAAAATGCAACTGACAAAGATAAGTAGCACAACAGTGCTATGGAATATAATTAACTATAAAGTCTTATAAAAAACCGAGGGGGTTGCAAGTAGTTAGCCTTGCCTAGGGCGCAAAATAGTCTGACACTGCCCCTGGATGGCATTTGCACAGTGATGGGATATGTGCGTTTCCAAGTCCTGTACCTGACTTTGCAGGAGTTTGAATGTCTGGGCGGGTCCTGAGATAGAAAGGGGGGGGGAGAGGAGATGGTGGGGAGGGAAGAAAATACTAAATGCAGGATACCTGTGTTATTAAAGCAAAGCTAAGGCAGCGGGTGGTACAGTGAGTTAAACTGCTGAACCATGAGCTGTCGATCGAAAGGTTGGCGGTTCGAATCCGCGACGGGGTGAGCTCTTGTTGCTTGGCCAGCTCCTGCCAACCTAGCAGTTCCAAAGCATGTTAGTGAGTAGATAAATAGGTACCGCTTGCGGGAAGATAAACAGCCCTTCGTGTTCCAGCCGCATGCTACGTGCTGCGGCAAGGAGAGTCATGCTGGCCACATGACCACGGAGGCGTCTTCGGACAACGCTGGCTCTTCGGCTTTGAAATGGGGATGAGCACCACACCCTAGAGTCGGACACGACCAGACTTAATTGTCAGGGGTCACCTTTACCTTTTCCTAAGGCAAGTTTTATTTCTTCATCATTGGGTAGAAAGCCTACAAGCTGGTTCTCTGTACCTCACATGTCTGAATAGCCAATTTTGACTGCAGGCTGACATTTGGTTCTACACTTCTGTTGCACCTGTCAAAGAAATGCAGCTGGAGTCCTGGCAGTTTGATTCTGCATCTTTTTGTGTGCTTTCAGAGTAAGATCAGCAGGAAAGCTTTGACTTATTCTACACTAATTTGCCTTGTTTTCGTCTACCGAACTGCCACTGACTTAATTGGTCTTCTTGACCTTTATGGCTTTTTTACCCACCCACCGTTTTTTGGACCATGCTTACCACCAATATTTTGTGTTGTGACTTTTGTACTGGCCCGTTAGCGGGTCTGTGTATGCTTTAATCTGGTTGTGGACTCTTCTAGGATCTGGAGTACGAAATCCTCCAACCCCTTCTCTCAACTTCCAGTTGCGGTCCATTGTTCCCTTGTGAAAGGGTGGGTCTGTCACTTCATCCATGGTTCATTATTTTGCTTCTGTGAAATGAGGAAATACTCTCTCTAGTCTTCATATTTAGAGCATTTATCTGTTTTCATGGTTAATCTGCGGAGGGGGGGGGAATGCTACATTCTTGCCCCTCAATGAGGACCTTCCTTTGTACAGTGAAGAAACCTTGAGACCAGTCATGTCACTGTAGCGTGGCGGGTGGGGCGGGGCGGGGCACGGGGGTGCCGCGCGCCCCCGTTCTGCGCGGAGGCTCCGAGGCCGGAAGAAGGCTTCAGAGCGTCCGCCCCGTCGGGCGTTCCAGGGCCTTCTGAGAAGGCCCAATGCATCGACGCAGCATTTATTAGCTTTTTCGCGCATGCGCAGACCGTTTCTGAGGGCAAAAGGGCAGCCCTTGCCCTCAGAAATGTTCTGCGCATGCGTGAAACAGCTAATAAATGCCACATCGACGCATTGGGCCTTCTGAGAAGGCCCCGGACTGCTGGACGGGGCGGTCGCTGTTAGAGCCGGGGGTAAGTGCCACCCTAGGGCAGGGGTGATGCGCGTGCCCCCGCTCCAGGGTGACGCACCCCCCTAGCGACGATACTGCTTGAGACATTCATGTGCATCATATATATCTGAGCTGCAAGAAGTAGAGATTGGGAGCGCCAGGTGTTGGGACCCATGGAACTGGCCACTCCCAGTTTGATAGTTCTTCTGGTAAGAGATTGTGAGTTTTAAGCAGCCATGGATACAACTGCCCTCCATCCTCACCAATGCTTAGAAGTTAGAGACATTCCTGTATACGCATTTTATCATCTTTAATTATCACTGGCCATGAAAGTCTAACCTCTTATCTGAATGTAGTACAGGTTGGTTACCCGTTATCCGGACATCCGAAATCCAGATATTTGGGGGGCTGTGACTTTTTGTAAAAAAAAAAAAAAAAAGTAACAAAACTTTTTCCAGCACCTGGCTGGCATAGCGCAAGGCACGCTGGGGCACAAAATTATAAAAAATATTCTACAAAATTACCTTCAGGCTATTTGTATAACGTGTATATGAGACATACATTAATTTTGTGTTTAGACTTGGGTCCCATCCCCAACATATCTCATTATATTTATACAAATATTCCGAAATCCAGACAAATCCGAAATCCAGACAACTTCCCATCCCAAGCAGTCCAAATAAAGGATACTCAACCTGTATCAGTTATAACAAGTACTTCTTTTTCTTTTCACTCATGTAACTTCTAATTCGCCTGTAGTGAAACACTATCTAGAAACAGGAGTTAGTGACACTACTGCAAGAGGAAGTAGTTTAACTAGCAAGACAGCAGATTGACACAATGAAGTACATTATGTATTATGAAGTGAGGATGACAGGTTCTGCAGTTCCATTGAGAAAGAAGGTGAGGCTCAGATCCACCTGTCTCTCAAACCCGTTAAGGCCTGTTTAAATACCAGGGATGTATCCAAGTCACTAAGTCGTGAGTGCGAGTCATTTTTGCGTGAGTGCAAATCCGAGTGCGAGTCAGTGCCAAAATTTTTGGGCAAGTGCGAGTCATTTTTGCACGAGTGCGAGTAAGGCCAAAAGTCACGAGTCGAGTCACTTTGGGGAAAATAGCTTTTCCCCCTGAAAATGGGGTGTGTGTGTGTCTGTGAGGGGTTGTGTGGGACCCTCTGAGGCTTCTAAAACACCCACTTGGCTTCCCCTATGCCCTTCCCTTCACCTCTCAGTGCAAGTTGAGTGTGAGTAAAGCCAAAAACCACGAGTCGAGTCACTTTTCCCCCTGAAAATAGGATGAGTGTGTCTGTGTGGGGTGTGTGTGGGGACCTCTGAGACTTCTAAAGCACCCACTTGACTTCCCCTATGCCTTTCCCCTCACCTCTCAGTCTTGTCACCACCCATCTGATTTGTGGAAAACAAGCGTGTCTACATTCAAACCATTTATTATTCCCTCCCTGCCCCTTCCCCTTGCTGTGCCGAGCATCCCTTGGGCTCAGAGTTTTGGCCAATGAGGAGGAACCGCTGTGGCAGCTTCGCCTTCCCTCACCCCTCCCCACCCCTCGTGCTCGGAGTTGTGGCCAGTGGTGAGCAGATGGCAAAGAAAGGGGAAAAAACTCTGAGCCAGGCTTGCTTTCTCACCCCCTTGAAAACCCTCACTCCCCGTCGCCCTTCTCCTCCGAGGTCTCCACTGCGCCCGCCTGCCTGTGTTGATGCCGGCCATTAAAGGAAAATGACTCTGAAATTGCAAGTCGTTACCCCCACGAGTGCGAGTCAAGTGCGAGTCCCGTGGGTCCTGAGTCCGAGTGTGAGTCAGTGGGCCACGAGTACGAGTCAGTGAAAAAGTGACTCAGTCGCACTTGCGAGTCAAGTCATTTGACTCGAGTCCCCATCCCTGTTAAATACAATGGATTATTCTAATGGTATAAATCAGCTTTGTAGGGGAGGGATAGAAATGTCTCATGCACCCAGCTCTAGAAGATTCTGTGATCTAGTTTCCACGTGCCTAGATCCATTGGTGAGACTACTTGCAGAGTCACTCCAACAAGAGTCATTTTATAAAAATACAGCTCTGTTTTCTTTCTTTTTTCCCCAATATATTTAATTTTTATTAATAAACTACAAAACAAAAACAAAACAAAACAATACAACATACTATGAAAGATTACAGCAAGCACGAAGCAGTAAATCCTACTTGTATACTATTATCAATTTTCTACTTCTAATATCTAACTAAGCCTATATCTCTAATATACTATTCATTAAATTCACACTTCATCACTCCTTCTCTCTCTCTCTCTCTCTTAAAGAATCTATAAGTGGTATCCAAATATTCATAAAAAGATTAACTAACTTTTCTTTTATCATCCAAAAATCTTAATTCCCACTTCAAATATTTTAATATATAAAGCCACCCCATTTTTCTCCAAATGTGTTAAAATAAAAACCTTCCAAATGTTTCTTTAAAAAAAAATCTATATCCCCTTTTTATATAAAATTCTTAAAAACAAATCACATCTTACTTAAGTCTTTTCAAATAATAAAACATTATTTTTCTTTTATTCACAAAAGGGTTAACTAACCTTTCCTTTATCATCTAAAAGTCTTAACTTCCACTTCAAATTTCTAAATTTATTAAGTCACCCCATTTTTGTCTTCAAATTTGTTAATTCATCATCAAAAATTTTCCATTACTCTTAATATAAGTTTCTTAAAAACAAGTCATATCTATTTGTTTCTTAGTAATAAAACATTTTTGACAGTTTGCCATTACCCCTTCCATCCCTCCCCTTCCTAAAATACAGCTCTGTTTTCTATAGTGCTCAGATATCTCAATAAAGCGTACTCCTTGGAGAAGAAACAAAAGGCTTTTTGAACTTGCTTTGTGGTCAATATAATTGATTACGCCTGAATGTGTGTTAGAAGCAAAGTAAAACCCATTTCTTTGGGCTGGTTTTTTGAGGCTAACAGGCAGTCCGATCCTATCCACAGGGCTTTCTCCGAAATAAGCGCACATAGGATTGCAGCTTTACTGTTATGGTGGCAGTGAATTGATTTTATTTGCATTCAACATTAATTGAATGTTGTTCTGCTTTGATTGTTGCTTATCCTGATCTTTTGGAATGGCACGAACTTTACATTTAAATAAACACTATCAAGTAAGTTCAGCCATGTCGAACCGTGTACTCCAGTGCCTAGTAGTGTTGGGGATGGAGGTGGCAGGTTGGACGAATGGCTTGGTGGTGTACATCTGAGTGGTGTAGTGGTTGGAGCGTCGGACTAGGAGCAGGGAAACCTGAGTTCAAATTACTCTTCAGCTATGAAGCTCAGTAGGTGACTTTGGGCCGGTACCTTATCTCGCAACTTAACCAAGCTCATAGGTATGTTGTGAGGATAAAGGGGGGGGGGGTAACAAGAACCATGCACACTGTCTTTGAGCACTTTGGAGGAAGGGCAGGCTATAAATGCCATCAGTATGTAAATTAATATAATAAAATAGCTGGGGAACAGCTCTTTGGTGTTAAATGGGGGCTGGCAATCAGTTGCCAACTCTTACCGACATTATTCCTTGGCGTTTTCCCCCTCCCCAAATGATGTAATGTTGGAAACTCCTGGAAACCCTTTAAATCCCCAGAATTGCTTTCAGTAGTCAGCTGTAGATGGATGTTGATTTCTGGAGGGTCCAAACCAATCCTGGAGGGTTGGTCACCCTAGCTGTTAGGATGCTTGGGGCAGGGCCTCTGAGAGGGGGGTTAAGGGGGTAATTTGTACCTGGGCCCAGGGTGAAAAATGGGTCAAAAGGGGGCCCTGGAGCAAAAAAAGGGGGGCCCAGAAGCCAAATTCATATGTAGGTAAGGGGCCCAAAAGAAACTTTGTACCCCCTGATAAAATTCCTCTGAATGACCAGGCCCTGGCGTGGGGTTCCCACTATGCACAGCTGTGGTACCCCCTCTGGGATTCTCAATGTCCCTATGGGTTGTTCCACTCTTTTCCTCATACAAAAATGATGTATCTGAAAGTTCCAAGTGTTGGCGATACTAAAAAGAAGATGGGAGGCACTTATTTAGCCGTTATCTCATAAATAGGAGAAAGAACCCCCTGCTGTAAATTGGAGATGGGAAATTGCAATTTAAATTATAATAGTAGTGATAATAGATATACTGCTGCCTCTTGTGAATCAATGGAACTGCCCCAGAGCACTCTCAGTTTTTATACAGTGAACAAATCCTCGCAGTGTGTGATCCTTCAGTTGTATTTATGGAAAAATATCTCACACTTCATTTGTTCAATCTTAAACTCAAATGTTTATTGCAATCTGCAAGAGCATTAGAAGTAGTTACTTAGACAAATTAAATGATTCCGTGCAGTGGCTTTGAAAAGTCTAATTTCTATGCATTGAATAATTTTTATAATTGTGCGCGGAGAGAAAGGGGGGGGGAGAAGTAAATTTACATTGTTATTCATAACATTTATGTCCTACCCTGTTGGTTTAAATGTCAGCAGCTTATCCGAAGCCCATTTGTAGGCTAATAATGTCTCCCATGCACAAATGTTTAAATAACATTAAGATTTCAATACTACAATATTAAACGACATTATCTGTCTTTAACTTCTTTTAGTGTAGATTGCTGCAAACTCCTTTGGAGTTGGCACAATCTGGATTTTTAGATATCCAGATATTTTAATGTGTTCCTCCTATAACAGCTCCTTTGGAATCATTATAGTCTTTGCATGCAAATATGCAATTAGGACATTCTAAAAAATACATATGATGGGCCTAGTAATTTGGAAAGGCTCCTTTGGGTATTCAGTGAATGTAATTGAGTTTTTCTTTAAACCCTGTTATGTTTTTGTGTCTTATAATCAGGGGATAAGTTTCTCTTTGCGTTAAGTAAAATATTAAGCGTGTGTGTGTGTGTGTGTGTGTGTGTGTGTGTGTGTGTGTGTGTGTGTACAGTACATGCTAACATGCATATATTTCTCTGTTATGACTATTATAGTGACCATGTTGAAATGCAGGTATAGTAATTGTTCATATCACTCTGTTAAGTATGGATTCTGTAAGCTCATGATCTCATGAACAACTAATTTATGTTAACACTGCAGCTGACATCATTAAAGTTATCTGTACACAAAACATGTGCCCAGGCACTGTTGATGGGCAGGTTTAGAGCCACGTTAATTGGGTACAGGAGTCTTATGGTGAACCATATATATGGGTCATGCTTCTCTCCTGAAGTGTGGAATGAAATGTTGCAAGAAATGCAGAACTACTGCTGAAAATGGCAGCCATGTTTTGAGTCCACGTTGAAGCTTCCAAAATGCCTAGGACAACCTACTCAATTTTTAAAGTTTATTATTAAATGTATTGATCGTGTCTACACAATTAATACATGTATTGATCGTGTCAACATCATCATCATTCTGTAGACATGTGTCTACATGTCTGCAGAATGTACCCAAAATGATGTACAGTAATAGTGTTAAACTAATATATTCCAAAGAAAGATGCCATCAAAACAATTAAGGTCAACAAAAGAGCAAAGAAAATTCAACAAAACAAAAACCCAATCTCATTCCCTGCCATAGGCCCAGTTCAATGAGGTGGTCATGGTTAGATTCCTAAAGGTGGAGGTTGATGAGAGCTAGGTGGCCCTCCAGGAAAGGGCCCCTGAGAAAGTCCTCTCTTGAGTCTTGCTATCCTCACTTGGGATGTTGGAGGAACCCAGAGTAGAGCTGCTCCAGATGCCATCAGCAAAGAGGCAGATTCATGATTTGACATCATTACACATGTGTTTTCCTGCCACCTTTCTTCCACCAGCAACCTCCAGCGGAACAGGGTTGAGAAAACTCCCGGCACAACAATGTCAGGACAAGGGGTGGATTAATTTAGACCAGTAGTTCTCAAACATCTTTCTGTGAGGCGGGGAGAACTTTGAGTGCTTGCAGGGGCAGGGGCAGGGCCAGTGGCGGTGGCGATCCCCCAAAATGTTTTTTTACTTACCGGGACTTCGGAGGGGGGGGGGTTCGGGGAAGCCTGTACGACCCTCCATAGGCCTCCCCGATCTTCATGTTTCTGCTTAAACAGAACCTCTGTCTTTGAGGTGGTTGCATTGTAAGAGATCTTTGTGGTAATGGGTGAATAACATAAAATATAGAATTGGCAGATTCATGATTTCTTTAAAAAAATTAGTTTAGCTGGATATTGTCATCTGATATTGGGATGACCTACTACACTTCTGAAACCATCAAGAGCAAAGGTCTAAAGCGCACGCACACACACCACAGGTAAGAAATTTGTGGCTGTGCTTTGCTCTTTTTTTTTTTTACCATTCCCAAGCAGACATCATATCACTCTGTGTCAGTTTTCCATTAAATACTGTGATCCGTTCTCTCCTTCAAATCCAGTCTTCCTCCTCCTGTCTGCCTTAGAGAGAGAGAGAGAGAGAAAAAAAACCACGGTGGTGGGAAAAAGAACTACTGTACAGCTTATAAGAATAAAATGAAAAGGATAAGGCTCATAAGGCTAAATCCACAATTATGTCTGGTTGCAACTCCTTTGAGCTATTTTTTGCTCACCTCCATGACAAGCTCAGAGCTGCCTAAGGCCCCGTATCACATTGTTGTTCTGACCCCACTGGTCAGTCTTTCAATGAGGAAGAAGAGTGCACTCTGGAGCGGGTATCCCTTATATACCTTGGCATTGCTGCTTGCTATTTCTTGCTACCATTGATGAACAGTTACCTGTCCTCCAAGTTAAAAAATAATAATAGTCCAGCAGTCTTTGCACCTTTTCTTTACCCCCCCTTTAAAAAAACAACAATTGCAATCCAAGGTATGTTCTTGTTGCATGGCTTTCCCTTCTTCCTCTCCAGAAGTGGTGCTGTCTGTTTTGAAACAGTGGAGGGTTGTTGGTTTGTCCATTTTTTCCTTCCTGTAACTGGTTTGCACCCCAAATCAGACTCCCTGGAAATGCTGGCCTGGGTAAATTATCCCCCTATCCCCTATGCTTGAACCCTGCTCATGACATGATTTTGGAAATAATGTTTCAGGGACTATTTATGATAGTTGCTAGGAACCATGTAGCTCCTATGCGCTTTACCATCGCCCAGTAGATTTGAGTCATGAACATGAAAATGAGTGAACTCAGGAAGATAGTGGAGGACAGGAAGGCCTGGCGGGATATGGTTCATGGAATCACGAAGGGTCAGACATGACTTAACGACTGAACAACAACAACAAGTAGATTTGAGTAGATCACAGCCCTCAAATTTCAGACTCCAAAGGGTAAGGAAGATTATTTTGATGCTGCTTACCCCTCTTATTTATTTAATTTATTTATTTAAAACAATTATACCCTGCCTTATCCAATGCCATAGCAAATGCCCAAGCAGGCTTACAACAGTAACCTTTTGATGTTCCTCAGCAAAAAATGGAGGAGCCGTAAATGTTTTGACTGCTACTTTTCTTTTTATACCTTTGCTTAGCAGACCCACCCTGATTTGCTTTATTTCTTGATTTGCAAAGATACAAAAAAAAAAAAAGCTTAGTAAATTAAATCAGCTAAAAAGCAACTGGAAAGGATTTCTGTGTTGTTAAGTACCTCTTATTGACAAAAAGGACTGGTTTGTTCCAGCACTTGACAATTCTCTTTTGAATCATCTGTGGAGAGCTGAAGCTAATACCTTCCTTTTGATATACCTTACTCTTTTAGTAGTCGTCATTGTTTGAGCTGTACACTTAACCTTACTCTTTAATAGCCTGATTGTAATACCCTCTAACAATAATCAGGGCCGGCCCATCCATGAGGCCAGCTGAAGTGGTTGCCTCAGGTAGCAGATTGGTGGGTGATGCCCAAATTTATCTGCCTATTTGCCTTTACTCTCCTTCCATTCCCTGGGTTGGAAAAGAAAGAGGGGGACAGAGAGTAAGAGGGAATCTGGAGGGAAGGGAGAGTGCTGAGCTTTGGAAAGTAGGAGGTGCAAAGTCTGACACATCACTTGGTAATGGGGGGGGGCAATATTTGGCATACCACTTCAGGCACGAGGTCTTGAGACGGACCTGTTGATAATGCTGGACAAAAGTGAACACAATCACTCTTCACTGAATCCCATGTGTTAACTCAATGATGTGGTACTTTTCTTAAGTCGGCATCTATCATTATAATATTTATGTGCAAGTATTAGTCATTAGCTTTGAATCTGCTATCAGCCAGCCCTTTATCATAGATGATCTTCCCTTGACTTTCGTATTTGTTATATTAAAACTGCAGTTATATTGAGCACTGAGTTACAGGGCAAGCTAGAAAAGAACCAGCCAACCAATGAAATGTGAAACGAACATTGATCCTTTACCATTATTTAGAGCTGCATGCATTTGTTTGTATTGTTGCTCCAGCAGGACCATTGGTACATCTCCAGAATGTTTTAATCCTTTCTGAATTTCTAGTTTGGTGCTACATGAATGAGCTTCAGGTGCTCATTCTCTCACTCCCCACCATTTTATTAGTTGCATCCTTTTTAGCTCAAACCATAGTTTGCTGTTTCATCTGAGCTGGCAAACAGTTTTGCACTTCACCTCTTAACCAGGTTTGCAAACCATGGGTTGAAGCTGGTATGCAATCCTGGTTTGGAGGGCAAGCATAAACCAGAATTTGGCAGTTCAAACTGTAGGTGTGTTCTGATGAGGAAGGATCTCATTTTTGTTGTTCAGTCGTTAAGTCGTGTCCGACCCTTCGTGATCCCATGAACCATATCCCGCCAGGCCTTCCTGTCCTCCACTATCTTCCTGAGTTCGCTCATTTTCATGTTCGTTGCATCGGTGATGCTGTCTAACCATCTCATCCTTTGCCTTCCCCTTCTCCCTTCAATTTTTCCCAGCATCAGAGTCTTCTCCAGAGAGTCCACTCTTCGCATTAGGTGGCCAAAATATTTGAGCTTCAGCCTCAGTACCTGTCCTTCCAGGGAATAGTCAGGGTTGATTTCATTTAGGATTGACTGATTTGATCTCCTGGCAGTCCAAGGGACTCTCAGCAGTGTTCTCCAGCACCACAGTTCAAAAGCATCTATTCTTCGGCGCTCAGCCTTCCTTATGGTCCAACTCTCGCAACCATACATTGCTACTGGGAACACCATTGCCCTGACTATACGAACTTTTGTTGGCATGGTGATATCTCTGCTTTTTATTATGCTATTTAAATTTGCCATAGCTTTCCTTCCAAGGAAGGAAATCTCATTACCAGACCAGAATGATTCGTGGGCTGGAGCACCTCCCTTATGAGGAAAGGCTACAGTGTTTGGGGCTTTTCAGTCTAGAAAAAAGGCGCCTGAGGGGGGACATGATTGAGACGTATAAAATTATGCATGGGATGGAGACAGTGGATAGAGGGAAATTCTTCTCCCTCTCGCACAACACCAGAACCAGGGGACATGCACTAAAATTGAGTGGAGGGAGAGTTAGAACGGATAAAAGAAAATATTTCTTAACCCAGCGTGTAATTCATCTGTGGAACTCCTTGCCACAGGATGTGGTGATGGCACCTGGCCTGGATGCCTTTAAAAGGGGTTTGGACAGATTTATGGAGGAAAAGTCCATCATAGCTTACAAGCCATGATGGGAATAAGCAACCTCCTGGTCGGAGGAGGAGGAGGTTTTCTCTGTGCCAGGTGCAAGGGAGTGGTGACTGGACACAGATATCTTGTTGTCTTGTGTGCTCCCTGAGGCATCTGGTGGGGCCACTGTGTGATACAGGAAGCTGGACTAGATGGGCCTTTGGCCTGGTCCAGCAGGGCTCTTCTTATGTTCTTATTAAATCTGAGCAGGCAAGGGAAGGATGGAATTTACTATCGTTTTGCAATATATATATATATATATATAGCTTTACTTTTGCACCATCCTTTTTGAATAACCATGAATAATCTCAAATAAGATAAGAAACTGCTTCCCACACAGATGGAATAATTAGGGGCAGGAGAAAATGGTGATAACGAAATAAAACAAATAACACCACTTTCTGCTAAAAAAATCTGCAAATAAAATAAAGTAAAAACATGTAATTTTGTGTCATTCTTCATCTGCTGACACTGTACAACCTATTACCACCTACTTAGTACACTTTTAAGGTGGTTACAATTGATACAAATGGAAAAAATGAATAAAAACACATAACACCACTTTCTGCGATTTCATTTTGGCAAAAACACTGAAATCTACGAAAATGGCTTGAAAATGGCACGATTTGGCTATTTTAAGGTTAAAAATG
The DNA here is from genome assembly GCA_026170595.1 of Plestiodon gilberti rubricaudatus. Lineage (NCBI taxonomy): Eukaryota > Metazoa > Chordata > Lepidosauria > Squamata > Scincidae > Plestiodon > Plestiodon gilberti. The sequence continues at coordinate 243,155,432 of JANXHW010000002.1, forward strand.
GCATTTTGGGGGCTTTCCCCCCCTTTAACAGGGGTTTTAGTGTGGACCTCGCGGATCCGTGATCCGCACTGAGTTAAATCCGCAGATCGATCCTGAACCCGTGGATAGAAAGGGTCCACTGTATTCACTGCTAGGCCGTTGTTGAAATGTGGGCCTTGGATATTGTGTGTAGCCCAAGCAAGCTGGTTTCAATGTTCATGGCTCCCTGTTCCAGCTCCTGCATTATCTCTGTGACAGCCTTTACCTTTTGTAATAAGTGTAGGCTTACCGTCACTTCAAAGAGCAAAGCTGTGCAGCAAGTAATCCCTTCTGAGAACTGGCATCCTGTAGTATCGGCTCCTTTTGTTTGAGTGACTTCTTAGATGCCCTCTCTCTATCAAGCATGAGAGGCTCAGCAGACAGTGTCCACCCCTTCCTTTCTTCAAACCAGTGAATCCTAAATGCCACATGTAAGACGTGTGCTTGTTCCCCATGAGGCCGCTGGTATTTAATTCTTGGCACAACATGTAAGGTATTTGTAGAGGCCTACACACACACACACACACACACACACACACACACACACACACACACACACACACACACAGGGAGAGAGAGAGAGAGAGAGAGAGAGTCGCCTTTCGCTCCCTAACCTCATTGGAGCCAAAGAGGCTTGATGCAAAGAAAACTAATCTGTCCATTGTTTATCCATATGGTCTGGATAGCAAACACAACAGACCTAATCATAAATAGAGATGTGTGCAAATGCTCTTTTGCAGAAGCTGCATTTTTGCATGTAGGGGTGCTGCAGAAGCCCTGTTTTACAATTGGGTCTTTTACCCAATTTCTTCCCAGATCCGCATCTCTCCTGAGTATTGCAGAACTCTTAGGAAGAGGGAATGGGTTGGGGATCCCCCCCCCCCCCAGTCTGCTGCCACTGATGGAGCCGTTCTCCTTACCATCCTCTTCCTCCGCACAGCCCTTTAACATTTCCTCTCAGCCCATAGGTGTACACATTTAACTCCTGCAGGAAGCTCTTTCTTTAAATGAGAAAGTCATTTTATATTTACCTGAGCTTCCTGTGATTTCAAAAATGTCATTGTTCCAGACAAGCAAGCCAAGCTGGGATAACACCGAAGAAACAATGAAAACGGAACCAGCATGACAACACTAGATTTACATATTCAGGACGGTTCTCCGTGGTTGATGATCTTTGCCAAACGAGATTATGCTTTCCCCAGTAGGCAAGACCGAGAGCTTTTATGATCTGCAATGGGGCAGCATTTTTTGCCGTCCTGTTCTTTGCCAGGATTACAAGTGCAGATTGTCAGAGGCAAAGCGGCTTGGCACTGATCAACAGGGATAGTTAGCTGTACTTCAGAGCTTTAAAAGAGCGGGTGCTGTAGAGTGGCAAAGAGACTGAGCTGTGAATCAGAACTTGCCGAGTTTGCATCTTCCCTCTGCCATCCATTCTCTTGTTGGCCCTGGGCAGGCCACTTCCTCTTTCAGTTTCAGCTACAATACAGGGGTAAAAATACACACCTTATGGAGTTATTGCGATGGCAACATCAAGATAATAAAGCATGAGGAGCACTTTGCATGCTCAGAAAATGCTATGCACTAGCTCCCCGAGTTAGACATCCTAATTACCAATGACTGCGTTGGTGCTTTTGCACAGGCAAAGTGGTGATGCTTTTGTGCAGGCACCTCAGTGCTGGGCTGCATTAGCTGGATGTTTTGAGCTACGTACATTTCAACTCATGAACAGACTCCTGGAACCTAACCAGTATGTATGTAGGGGGGTTAGTGTACCTCTGTGAAGCCCAATCCTATCCTTTCCCTCTCCTGCCAATGTAGCTGCGCCAAAAAGCCTTGCGCTGCATCCTGCAGGAGAGCAGATAGGGAGGCTTATTATAAGCCCCTCCTAAGCCCCCATAAGCCCCTTGACTGCTAATGGGTCTGCTCAGACCTGCATGAGCTCTTTAGCTGACGCAAATCCAAGGAGAGAAAGGGGGCATGCTGGCTGCTATCAGAGGGGATAACACCCGGCGGAAGTTACCCGCTCCGGGTACCATCCCCTCCTGCCTCTGTCGTACCCTGCCTACCCATTCCACCCTCTGCCTCCCCGCCAACCTACCTGGTTTGACGGACGCTCAGTTTCCCACCGTCATGCACAGGGCTGCCGGCAGGCAATTTGTGATGGCTATAAAGCGTGTGATGCCACTATAAACTACTGTGATGCCAGTAGTTCCGGCAGCAGCCGCTTAGTTTAGACCTGCGGATTTAAACAACTGCGGATTGAAAATGTATTAAAAAGAATTCACATACCCACATATCCTACTGTAGCCTTGTTCTTCTCGAACCTCGCCATTTCACAGCACTCATTCATCTCACAACTGCAATGTAAGCATGTTTTAATGTAGGCAATTTACGCAAATTTAGGCAATGTAAGCAATTTGCGCAAATTTACACAATTTATGTAAATTTATGCCATTTTGTCAGCATGACATCTGCGGACTTGAACATCCACGGATTTTAGTATCCGCACGGGGGTTCTAGAACCAACCCACCGCACTTACGGAGGGCCCACTGTAAACTCTGATCCTTCTCTAGCCATTTTGTTGCTTCCAGATATTAAACACGCTATCTAGACCGGTGATCTTTGTCTGAAGGGAGCATTGTGCATGATAATGTTACACATGCTTGACTAGGTGAAGGGACCTCTCAGCCCCCAAACAGTTGTATCTCTTCTCATGCTTTTCTGCCTCTGACCCACTCACTGCAAAGTCTCACCCTCTGTCAACTTAATTTTTATCTGCTGGCAACGTTGAATTATGCAGCCAAGATGCCTGTATGAATTTAAAACTTGAAATGGAGACAAAGTCAGATTGTCCTCGGGCCCCTGCAACCTAACATCCTTTCCATTCACATGCTTTCAGAGATAATGGGTCCTGAAGTGGCTTGGCCAGCAAACAAGCGGCTTTGCAGTATCGCCTAAAAGAGACGGCATAATGAAACCAATACTTCTGGCAGTTTGCGTGTGTGTGTGTGAGTGAGTGAGTGAGTGAGTGAGTGAGTGAGTGAGTGAGTGAGTGAGTGAGTGAGTGAGTGCCAAGCTGCTAGGGGGAGGCCTGTATCCCAGGAAAAAAAAGATTTTTTTTCCCCCCAAAAATAAACCAGCTTTGAAGAAGGCAACTGCCCTTGGGTCATGGCAGTCACTGATGCTTTTCTTTGGAAGAGCTGAAATTCTGGATACTTTTTCTTTTGTGTTATCAAATTGGCACATGTTTTTGGTGTACAATCCAAGGAGGAGGAATGCAGTATTGTGTGTGTGTGTGTGTGTGTGTGTGTGTGTGTGTGTGTGTGTGTGTGTGTGCGTGCGTGCGTGCAGAGTTCATTGGGGGAACGGGGGAAGCAAGGTGCTATCTGAAGGCACTGGATACTACAACCGTCCTGAGGTTAAAAGCCGACCCACACCGCACGGGTTCCGGCATGGAGGTGCGTGAGCGTAGGTGCCTGGCCGCCCACCTCCAAGCGCTGCCCTACTCTCCACCAGTGTCGTCCTGCAATTAGTCCCTCCTGATTGTCCCACCTTCTAATTGCTGATTGGATGAAACATAAGTGCGCTCCAATTGGCTGAAACCCCCTCTAATCCGATTGGTGACAAAAGTAGCTCCGTGTCCCGCCCCCTCAAAATCTTGGGCATGAAACAATTCTGATCGTGCCGGAACTCGGGAGAGCGCAGGTCTCCCGCGTTCTGATGCAATCTCTAAAAATGGAGGCCACACAGCTGCGTGAGCTCCGCATGCGTCCGGGATGCGCTGGAACTCATGCAGTGTGGGTCGGGCTTAAGCAGGTTTGGCTCTGGTCGGGGCCTGGATGGAAGACTCCTGCCTTTCTTCCATTGTTTGGAAGCAACCTGAGCCTCATGGTGGGAGACAGGAAGGGGAGAAATGTCATTATGCAAAGAAACACCCGCTGGTGATTGGTCATGTGTTATGGCTTTGGACCTTCTGTAAAATTAAACATACAAATTATATTTCAGTCGAGGTAAGTTCAATATATGTTGAGGTCTGTGGGCTTCTTTGCGAGCCAGAAAAGTCATCATGAAGATTTAGTTTGAACAATGACTGTTGGAGGCCAACCATAAAAATCCCTGAGTGGAATTGCCAACAGGTTCCCTTTGGGAATGCAAAAGGCTTGGCGTTTATTTGTTACCTATTATTACTCACATTTATATCTCACTCCTCCTCCAAAGAGCTCAAGGTGACATGCATGGGAATGCTCCCTTTTATCCTCACGGCATCCCTGTGAGCTAGGGGAGAGGGAGTGACTTCTTACAGCATCGCTCAGGAAATGCTCCCATCCTGGTGAAGTGATTCAAGTCTTTCTGCTTCTTCTGTTGCCAATGAGAGCAAAGAGGATCCTGATCCTTCTGAGAAGGAATTTGAAATACTCAAGTACTGGGGAATAGATTGACTGCGCTTTGGAAGGGGAAAAAGAAAACACCTCAAAGCAACTTGGGAAGAGGCGGAGTCCTGAACGAAGCTCCATTCACATCTCTGGAGGGAGGCTTCCTTGTTGGGTTCCTCCCCCGTGCATGACGTGTCGGGCTGCCATTGGGCAGGCTGGTAAGGGGAGAACCTTGGCTGGCTACTTCACCAGCACCAAGGCCTCCTGCAGCCACTTTTGTTTAGCTGTGATGGAACCTGCCCACCCGCCCAGTAAGCGAAGTGTAGCTGGCCTCATATGGGGTCAGGTAGGGATTTTTTCTCCTCTCCAAATTGGCCAGGGAAGGAGGCCAAGGCTTCCCGTAGGGTTGGGTTTTAGTCAGGTTGGCCATGGCTGTCGGGATAGTACAGGGCAGGGAGGATAATTAGGTGTCTGCCCTTAGGCAAGTAAACGTTGGGGTGAAAAGTCAGAACCAGTTCCCAGAGTCTACCCGAATTGGAGATGCAGGCTGGTTTGATCCCAGGCTTGAATTGAGATGCCTACCTTAGTGGTTGCCCAGCTCAGGGTGGGCAGAGCAATTCAGCTCCCTTGACCCCCTTTACATGGGTTGGCAGTGAAAAAGCGGGGCAAGCCATGAGGTGACCCTTGTTTCAAGCTAGGATGGTTTGCCCAGGTTAGCTGTCTCTTCCTAGTTACGTGCCCGCATTAGGGAGGGTTGAGTTTAGTCAGGATCCGCTGCATTTGTCAATTGGTGCCTAGCATCATGGCTTTCAATAAATCATGGCCCTGTTTTCCTCCAAAGTTCTGTGTCGCACATCTTTTGTGTGTGTGGGGGGGGGGAGGTGTTTCCTCAGCAATTGGGAATCTTCCAGATGACACATCAAAATCCAAGAACTGGTGCAAATGTTTCAGTCTGCAAAGATCACCCCCAAAGTTTTGCAAAAGAGTTTTGCAAATTTGCTAGAGAATTATACACAGAGAATGTATAACTCAGCTTATTATTTAATCAAGATAATATGACTCAGTTCTGGAGGAAGAAGCAAGTCACAGGTATGGTAATAGGTAACCGTGAAAGAAAAAGAATTGGAAACAGAAAGTCAGGAACCAGCAAACTAAACTGCCTGATATGTGGCAGAAGTAAAATTTGCAAGTACGAGCAGCGGGCTCCTGGTTATCAGAACTGTATAGGAAAAACACACACACCTTAGTTATGAAGTTCAATATTTTAACTTTTTTTTTTTTTTGCTGGAGAAGGAACCTGGTGATTTTGATTGCAGAAAAGACTCCTACTTTGGTTTTCAAAGCATTCTTAACTGAAGGGAAAAGACTGCTCTAAGCTGTGTGGAATGTGTGAATGTGTTTTTGGGATTGAACAAGTGCCTTGTTAGAACACTTGTGTACAAAGAGATAGCGGAGGAGAAAAATGCATAGATTTCCAAAGCAAAAGTGTATTCTTTCTCATTTGCATTTTTAAAGTAGGAGTCTTTGCGCTTTTGATCTCTGCAGGCCAATGTGTGGCTTTTAGCGCGAAGCAATGCTAATGAGTGCTTGGAGCCTTTAATTTATGATGCATCTGACAGCATTGTAGTGAATCGGGTATGAGATGCATGTGATTATGTCGGCACGCTGAAGAATAAACCAGCTGCTATTTGTTCTGTGAGCGTTCAGAGAACACCCTCTTGTTAATGGCCCATAGCATGATCTGGCATCTGGTAAACTAATATGTTGTCATCTTTACCATGAAAGTCACCACAAATCATTAATGAATCCAGCAGCCATTCAACTTCTTATGTTGTCTGAAATATACCAATTACTGGAAAAGCGTTCCTATTAGCAGCATGATTGAATGCTAGTAACCTGAAAGTAACTTGTTAGCACAAAGTCTCATTGCAAAGACCGTAATGAATGGCTCATTCCAGCACTTGTTATTCCCTTTTAATCAGGAAGGATGGTGCGAGAAGATTATTTATATCATACCATCAGCACCCAAGGTAGGTAGCAAGCCGAAACGTATTTCTTGGAAGCTCTCTCTGATGATAGCCACTGCTGGCTTTTGGCACAGACTTGAGTCCCATCGGATGGGCCGCTGTCTGACCCTACTTAAGGTACTTGTGCCCTAGCATTCTCGTTCGGATATTTGTCACATGACCTTGCTCCCCTGCAGAAGATGAGAGCAGGCACCCACATGTCAAAGGCATAGCAGAGATGTGTGCCGCCAGCAGCTTTGTGATCACCTTTGGAAGTGATTATTTGGGTTGGCTCTTAGTTGCCAAGTTTATTACAGTATGGGATATTTTGACTGTTGTGATGATGTTTTTGGGTGGATAGAGGGCTGCGGTGGCTTAGTGGTTAAGATGCTGAACTGCAGACCGGAAGGTCGGTAGGACAGCAGTTCGAGACCCGAGTGCCGCGTGACGGAGTGAGCTCCTGTCTCCTGTCCCAGCTCCTTCCCAACCTAGCAGTTCGAAAGCAAGAAATTGCAAGTAGGTACAGTAAATAGGTACCTCTGCAGAGGGAAGGTAACAGTGTTCTGTTAGTCATGCCAGCCACATGACCACAGGAAGCGTCTTCGGACAGCGCTGGCTCTTCGGCCTTAGAAATGGAGATGAGCACCACACCCTAGGGTCGGACATGACTGGCTTTCGAGCAGGGGATACCTTTGCCTTTATTAACACAGCCATGGATCTCGAAGTAAGAGGCAGAGCTTCTTAAAGGAACGCAAGGAATTGACAGGATAAATTGGAGCTCATTTTCTCCCAGCCAATTTTGGTTTTATATAGTTAAGTGCAGTGTGGGAGGGCGGAAAGTTACGTTGGGCCCTTAGAAAACTGTACTGATCAACTGGGCAAATGTTTGTTTCCTATGGGGAGTGCTTGCTGGGAGTGCTATATCTGGACTTTTACATTAGATTTCTGGCCCTACTTTCCCCATACATTTTCTTTGATGTTGGGCATCTTTCTGCTCTTGCGGTGAATTTAACTTTTTTTTTTTTCTAACAAGGAGATTTACTAGGAAACACTTTCGCAAAATCAAATCATACTGTATATATTAGTGAAGTGTGTTTGTACTTCTGATTTTAGGGATTGTTACATACCTTGAGACTCAGAATGGGTGAGCTAGAAAAAAAATAACTAATTAAATTGACATGTTATCTCAGCCAGTATGAGCAGTGTTTTTTTAATCCAAAAATAGAATAGTTTTTTTTTCCTAACCCTATCCTGAAACTGAAAAACCTGATGACGTCCCTGATTATATCACTGGGATGGTGAGGGCGTGTCATCTCTTTCTTGCACCCAAGGTGGCAAATGAACATTATAATGGAGTATGACATGGTTCTCTCACTCAGATACCACACATAGCTCATGTTTCCTTGATGCACAGCGCAATCTGACTTAACTTTTTTGCCGGTTTAACCAGCGGCGCAGCGAGAACGGGAGGCCCCAGAACAGAAAAGGGATTCAAATCCCCTTTGAATTCTTCTTTTGGAGGGGTTTTGAATCCCTTTTCCGTTCTGGGGCCTCCAGATCTCGCTGTGCCGCTAGTTAAACCGGCACAAAAGTTAAGTCGGATTGCGCTTGCAGTCTTCTTTAATTAAACGTTAAGGTTGCATACATGCACAGATTCATGTTCTGCCATCGATTTTCCATCTTTCTTCTCTCTTCCTTTCCAGATATCTCCTGTCCCCTGTTCACATTGAATATCTTTTGCCCCTTGCTCCCTTTCCTAGGCTTAGGATCTTCCCCTTTTCCTCGCCTGCCTCGGGGTTTTTTCTTCTCTTCTCTCCTTCTGCCTCCTAGCCCTCTTGCTCCTATATCCATATATCCCATGCTGAGTCCTCTTTTTCTTCCTGCTTGTCTGGTTGTTGCTCCTTTGCCAACCTCTCTTATATTCTTTCGCCTTTCCTTTCCCTCATCTGAACTCTGACCATCTCCCTAGATCCAGCTTCCCCACTCATACTGTGGTTCTTCATGTAGTCCTGCCTCCTCTCCCTTCACTTCCTCATTAGCTTGCCTCTTTAGCTGCTCTCCTTCCACTCCGTCCTTCCTCCTCCGCTCACCGTCCTTCCTCACCGCTCACCGTCCTTCCTCACCGCTCACCTGTGTGCCCCTCACAGCCACTAGCCCCACATGCAAGGTGATCACCACATGCAAGGTTATCGAGCGGGTAGTGGCATCTCAGCTCCTGAGGGTCTTGGAGGAAGCTGATTATCTGGATCCATTCCAGTCTGGCTTCAGGCCGGGGTTCGGGACAGAGACGGCCTTGGTCGCCTTGGTGGATGACCTGCGCCGCGGACTGGACAGGGGGAGTGCGTCCCTGTTGGTCCTGCTGGACCTCTCGGTGACTTTTGACACCATATACCATGGTGTCTTTCTGGGTCGGTTGGCTGGGTTGGGGCTTGGAGGCACCGTTCTGAGGTGGTTCCGCTCCTTCCTGGCTGATAGATCCCAGAAGGTGGTGCTGGGGGATGCTTGTTCGGCACCCTTGCTCTTGAGGTGTGGGGTGCCACAAGGGTCAATTCTATCCCCCATGCTGTTTAATATCTATATGAAGCTGCTTGGAGAGGTCATCCGGGGGTTTGGGGTAGGGAGTCATCAGTATGCTGATGACACCCAGCTCTTTCTCTCCTTTCCACCCGACTCCAAGGGGGCGGTCGATGTCCTGAATCGTTGTCTGGAGGCAGTTGGGAGCTGGATGGGGGCAAACAAGCTGAAATTAAATCCTGATATGACAGAAGTTCTTCTGGTCCAGAAGTCTCCGATTCAGGTATTGGACCATTGTCCTGCTCTGAATGGGGTTGTACTCCCTCTAAAGGAGCAGGTCCGCAGCTTGGGGGTTCTCCTGGATGTGCAGCTGCTTCTGGATTCTCAGGTGGCGGCTGTGGCCAGGGGGGCTTTTGCCCAGCTTCAGCTGGTGTGCCAGTTGCGACCGTACTTGGATCGTGCAGACCTGGCCACAGTGACCCATGCCCTAGTGACATCTAGACTAGATTACTGCAATGCGCTCTACGTGGGGCTGCCTTTGAAGACTGTTCGGAAACTGCAGCTAGTGCAGAATGCGGCGGCCCGGGTGGTTGCCGGGGCCTGTCGGTTTGACTCAGTCGGACCGTTGCTTCGGTGGCTACACTGGCTGCCTTTTCGTTTCCGGGCACAATTCAAAGTGCTAATTTTGACTTTTAAAGCCCTTAACGGCTCGGGTCTAGGGTATTTGAGGGACCGCCTCCTTCCCTATGATCCGACCCGTACTCTGAGGTCATCAGCGGGGCCCCTGTTAACTGTGCCGCCATTGACGGAGGTGAGGGGGATGGCGGCACGAAATAGGGCCTTCTCGGCAGTTAACAGAAATAGGGCCTTCTCGGCAGTGGCGCCCCAATTATGGAATTCCCTCCCCCTGGAATTAAGAACGGCTCCCTCTTTAGAGACCTTTCGGCGGGGCCTTAAGACGTTTTTATTTAGGTTAGCATTCGATGCCTGACATGGTGGGCTGGCTTTTTAACAAATGGCTTTTAACAAATGTAAAACAAAGGTGACCCACTGGGGTTGTTTGTTTTAATTGTTTTAATTATTTGTTTTTAATTATTTTAATGTATATACGTATTTTAATGTTTTTATTGTAAGCCACCTTGAGTGCCCTTGCTGGGAGAAAGGCGGGGTATAAATTCTTTAAGTAAATAAATTAAGTAAATAATACAGAGGCTAATTGGCCTTGCCCAGCTGCAAGACCTGGCAACGGAGCCACCGAGCCAGGGTGGGGCCAGGGTAAACTGCGGCACATGAAGCGAGCTGCAAATGGCGGCCTGAAAGCCCCCCACCCCCAAATACCTATTCTTTAACCCTGACCCATCACTCTCTTACTCAGATCTTAACTGGAAGCAAGAACCCTGGAACATATTGTCTGCAGGGTACCTGATGTTCCTACTTGAATATCGAACACCCTGGAGAACTTGGTGCCTCTTTGCTGAGCTGTGCATGGTCAATAGCTCAGGTCACACTGTGGCCAGAGAAGAACTTTGAGAAATGAATTCAATTCAAGACACAGCTGAACTTTCCATTTTCTATTCGGCTGCTAGAAATGCTTTAAAGAATTGTTGAATCTGGGACTTTGGAAAGCAAATTGTTGCATGGCCCCTCTCTGTGGAACTAACCCTAAATGGCCATAAACATGGGAAGTGTAACTGTTGACTTTTGTTGTTCGCTTGAAACGGCAACATTTGGAAGGGGGGTACGCACGTGGAGGGGAGGGTATATTTTGTTTGCTGTCATGTGATGGAGTCCAAGTTAAACATAACTCATTTGAAAATAAGAATCCGTGATTACAGTTGACATGAGGTCATGGGTTGACATAAAAACTAGGCACCAGATCCATAAAGTGTTTTTGCAAACATTAATAAAATGCTGGGTCAGGCTCTTGATCTGCAGCCGGGACTGTAAATAAGTGTTTGTGTTTGAGAGGGAGAGAGAGAGAGAGAGAGAGAGAGAGATCGTACATTTTAGCATTCAACAGCAGGGATGTTGGACATGGTCCATTATTAAAGGCTATGAACAACTGTGCCTTTCAGATGCACCAAGCGCTGAGAGGCTTGGTAATGAGTAACATCATCTTTTAGCATTTCATGCTCAGTTTAGAATCATAAAATAAAAGGTTGCATGATAGGAGGAATAACAGTCCAGCATTTTGACCAGCTAAGTAGTAATTGATTCAAGTGGTAGAAGGACATACTGTATTTGCAAACTTAGCCTTTCTTGAGTAGACTAAATTCAAAGAACCACTCTCTTATTGTTACCCTACCCTACTAGTAGAAATGTCTTGCATTTTAACTAAGGCTCTCACGCTTAGCTGATTAGTTGTATTAGTTTAACTTGATAAATCTACATATATTTGCATGTGAGAAAACTAATGCTTCTAAAATAACAAAAACAAAACCCTGATAAAAGTGTACTTTTTTATTTTTATATCCACATATGTGTCTCAGCAGACATTACCTTAAAAGAGGGAACCCCTGCCTCTTGCACACGGTAGGGAATGTTTTGCTATCTGCAGTTAGTATTGTCATTAAAGATAATTTTAAAACTCTGCTGCCAGATAAATGTTGGGACATGCTTTTAATCAATTATTCTAACCCAGCGCTTCCCAACCTGTGGGTCGGTTGCGGCTTAATGTACAGTGGGTCATGAAATTGGGCCCTTCCGCCTGTCCTTGCGTCCATTTGGCTTCAAATTGGAGCCCTCCAGACGTAATTGGAGGCTGCTCCCGGGTCACACCGGGCCTCAGAACGCCTCCAGAAGTGACTGGATGCGACTTCTGGTTTACTTCCGGTTTTGCATCTGCGACATCTGGTTACGTCCAGAGGCGTTCTGAGGCCCACGGAGGCCAATGGAATGCGTCCCGGGACCAGCGCGACCCGAGACCAGCCTCCAGAGGCTCCCAGAAGGCACAACATGGAGCATCAAAGTGCGACCCACTGTGAGAAGACGAGGTGGGTCGCAAAGGGGAAAGGTTTGGGACTGCTAATCTAACCAATTAATTGACTGGATATTGCAGCCCTAATTTTAATCATGCAAGGCTACAGTCCTGTACACACCTACCAGTAATGCCCGTTGGACTTGGTGGGACTTAGTTCTGAGTAGACATGCATGCAATTGTGCTGTAATTCTATGTAAATGGGACTGAAAAGTGGGATACAAATACTTAAATATTTTTTCCAAAGAAAGAGAGAGAAAACACCACCACCCAATCGTAAATATTTTATTTTGGCATGTATATCGTTTAAATTTTGTCTATTTTTGCTTTGTGTGTTGGATGAACCCTTTTTCTAGCTCACACATCATCTGGGAAGTGAGATGAGTTGCTTTGCCATGTGTGATAACGATTTGTAGGGAGTCTACGGAACTGGGCCCAATTTGGGATGGAAATAGGTTCACCCATCTGGTCCTTGCCTTAGGGTTCTTCTCCCAGTAGGGCTCCAACATTCATTATGCCCAAGAAAGAAGCTATCCAAGTGAAATCTTAAAACAGTAATGTTTGGAAGCCATAAATATTCTGAAATAATGTGAGCACCACCATCAGCGCATGATGTTGTCAGCACTGGAAACCAATGGCATGGCATGCTTGTAAGCTGCAGGATCCTCCCATCTCATCCAATGCTGAGGTCTCACCGTGACTTCCTTAGTCCCTATTTTCTGCCAGGGAGGTCAGTTTTATTGGCATTACACTAGCTGCATATTGTCTGGTGCTCTGGGCAGTACATTGAAATAAAATGCGCAAGATCACCCCCCCAAGATGGAGCGAGACTAGAAATGCTATTTTCGAAAGGCCAGCCACCTCTCTCTGCACAATAATTCTGTCCTTCAAGTACTCGTTTCCTTTTTAAAGTTTATATCAGTGGTTAGAAAGGCTGCCTGAGGCTGTTTATTTTCTGTAACATCTCTTCTCTTTGTAAAGCATTTCCTCCTAAATCCTTTTAATGGATGACCTTTTCTTCGCTTAAGTTCATGCCCCTTTTTTCTTTTCTTTGACACAATTGCCTATAACTTTTTATTGGGATGTTGTTTTCCATTGGGAAGCCTCCTGTGCTTTGGAATAGTGACCTGTTAATTTTTGTTCTTTAGACTGAGCTTCTCTAGCTCAGTGGTACCTTCAGGATTCGTTCAGGCATCTTCAGAAAAAACATTCCTGTGATTTTGTTTGTCTGGTCTACTTCTTTATTTGTGCATTTCTCGTTAATGTTTAAGCTGCTGTCATTAGAAAAAACAAATTACATTATGGAGTTTTATGTCCCTTTAAATAGCACTTTAGGTGGGAGGGGTTGATATTTTTACTTCTTGCTCAGGACGTTACTGCTCGGCTAACATTCACTCACTTTGTATACTGTGTCTCCACCACACAACAAGATGTTGTATCAGTAGCCTTGCTAAGGTATGGTTATCCAGCTGGGTGTCTGTAGATCTGCTTGTCGGAAGGTCACGTAGTTTGGAGCTGGGGTCAGTATCAAAAACACTATAGAAGGTAAGGAGAAGGCAAAGGAAGAAAGAACCTGAAGCCAAGGGAACTCAAGAGGTGTGTGTGTGTGTGTGTGTGTGTGTGTGTGTGTGTGTGTGTGTGTGTGTGTGTTACACAAATATATATATATATAAAAAGATACACAGACACACACACACACCAAAAAACTCCTTGACTTGCTGTCGGTAGATGACAAGCAGAACATCTAAGACTGAGGCTGACCTGGACCTGCGAAGTGTATGTAAGGCTGGGCTCTCAAAAGCCTGGGAGACAGTCTGTCAGCACAATCCAAACGAACTCCAAGGTGTTGGAACAAGCGGTCCAGCGCCTGAAGTAGTCGCAAATGTGCTGTAAAGCACATTAGCAACTGCTTGTGAGCAAGGGAGGCCGGCGCAAAGGCTGGCCTCCCTTGCTTCAGTGCCAGGACAACCCCACGGCCGGCGGACCAGGTAAGTCAGGATCCGGCAGACAGGGTGGTGGTGTTTTGCTGGGCCAGGGAGGGGGGCATTGGCCCAGCCAGCCCGGGAGGGGGCGGGGGATGCCTTTGGCCATATCCCATCCCCCACCGGGCAGCGGGGCCATTACATGGCCTCCTCCTACTTCCGCCAGCAATTTTGCTGGCTGAAATACGAAGAGGCCGATCGGCCTGGGTGGCGTTTACACTCGGGGAAGGGGACAAGCGTCCACTTCCCCAAGTAGACCTGGCCGCTGGGAAACAGAATCCGGCGGGCGGCCATGGGCCGCTGCCGGATTCTTACGTAGGATTGTGCTGTATGCCTGAGACGGTCTATGATGCCATGGTTCCCTAATAGACGGTTCTATTAGATCGTAATAGTCGGTTCTATTACTTCCTAGACTTTCATACATTGGACATTCTGGACTAAAAAGACCTAGGTTGTCGTCATGCTCAGTCTTGTGCTTGACTACTCACAAAAATAAATTCCAGTTCTCAAGCACTACTTTCTCCATCTCTTCCTCTTTTTGACATTATTTGTTCTTTCAGTGTTTGCCCTGCTGTGCTCATCTGAAAGATTCAAGTCCCTCCTGTCCATGCTTGACTTCAGTTCTCTTCTGTGATTATCAATGTACTAATTGCTGCCTTGGCATTGGTGGGCTCGAAATGCTTTTAATGGGGATGAAAAGTTTGTACAGTTGTTTTGGAAAAGAAAGATCTTGCTGAAACATTTGCCAAGGCCTGGCAGGCTTGTGGGTGGACCAACATGTTGTCACCTGTGGGAGTTGGAGATGAGATTGACCTTATCCTACAGGGAGATAATACATTGTGAGCCATGTTGCGAGATAGAAAGGTGAGACCAACATATTCTTCGAGATTTCTGTAGTTTATTACTGAAGTGTATTTTGTAATGCTCTTGGCCATTTATAATTCCTTTGTTTGAATTCAGCATCATTCTAGAGAACTCCATTAATCATCTGTGGAATTTTCTGGCCTAATTCTTATGGAGTTCTTAAAGACATTTCCTGTAAAGTTTGCTTTCGAGATTGTACATTATACACCCTTTTCTTAGCATATCAGTAGTGCATTGTTTACCCGCCTACTGCGACATTCTTTTGCACAATATTTTTAATTCTCCCTTAAAGAATGAATTCATATCATTTACGAATAAATGAAATGTGGTTCTTTAACTGGTGTTTGTGCTTCAACATAGTTTCCTTATACAGTATATCATGTAACTGGTTCCTTATATAACATATGGAATATCCCTTCCTTTAAAAATTGTTACCACAGTAACTGAAGCCTACATACATTTCAGCAAAGACAATGATTAATATTCTCACCTCAGGTATATATTGCAAGAACCCAAAAAGGTGATTATTTATATATAGTATTTATTTATACCATAGGAGCTGGGCAGGCTGATTCTGCCATGCCATTGATGCAATCAAGCTGTTGTTGATTACCTTTAAGGCCCTGCATGGCATAGGACTGGGGCACCTCAAGCACTGCCTTCCCCCGTATAATCCTGCACGTCCTCTATGATTGTCAGATAGGCCCCTGCTTAGGATACTGCTGCCATCTGAAGCCAAGGGATGGCAGCAAGGTGTAGGGCCTTTTCGGTTGTGGCACCATGTTTTTGGAACCAACTTCCAGAAAAATTGGACAACCCCCTCTCTGTATAGTTTCCAGGTTTAAAAACATGTTTATTCCATTTGGTTGTTTATTCCATTGTATGTTGTATTTTTATAGTTGTGCACTGCCTTGAGTGCTGGAAAAGCAGTATAAAAATCTTTTAATTAAATATATACCATTGTACCCTCTTAGGGTCTTCCTACATCATTAGGAGCCCTAACAATGTAGAGTTCCCACTTACATGGAAGACCCTATGCACGTTCAGTTGCATGTGCATGGAGACCCCTTTCACATTTTTTCACTTAATGTGGAGATTGAGACCTGGACTGGTGGGCATGATCTTCTTCTCTCCTCACATGAGAGGGGGCTTCAGGGGGACCGCCACGTATTCTTTCTTTTTTTTAGGTCTGCCATTGCTGTTATATATATATATATATATATATATATATATATATATAAAAGCCAAAATAACACCCACATTCTATTCATTAAATCTACATATCATCACATCGTTCTTCTCTCTCTCTCTCTCTCTCTCTCTCTCTCTCTCTCTCTCTCTCTCTCTCTCTTAAAAAATCGAGAAATGGTTTCCAGTTATTCACGAAAAGTTTAACTGACTTTTCCTTAATTAAAATTGTAAGTTTATCCATTTCAGCATAGTCCAAAACTTTCAGCCACCAATCTTCCAGCGAAGGTATCTCCGAATTCTTCCAATATTGTGCATATAAAATTCTTGCCGCAGCTATCATATATAAAAACAAAGTTTGAAATTTTTCACCTACATGATCATCCCTCAAACCTAACAAAAAGGTTTCCGGTTTCATTTGGACCTTAATCTTTAAAATCAACTCAATCTGTTTATGAATCTGAGTCTAATACTTCTTTGCTTGGGGGCATGTCCACCACATATGGTAAAAAGTTCCTTCTTGCTTTTTACATTTCCAACAGCTATTTGTCACCTTCTCATACATTTTTTGCTAATTTGCTTGGGGTTATATACCAGATGGTACACGTATTCTTGTTGTCTAGCCTTACGAGTCAAAAGCTGGTACCAAGCCCTCAAAAGGGGCTGCAGCGGAAAGGAGCAAGGATGAGGAAAGGGCCCTGAAAGGGGCGGGAGAAATGGTGACAGAGAGGATGGCCTGAAGGAGCATCTTAATGAGATTCAGGCAAGACATACAGCGCAATCCTAACCAACTTTCCAGCGCCGGTGCAGCCGCAATGCAGCCCCGAGGTAAGGGGACGAATGTTCCCTCACCTTGAAGAGGCCTCCATGACTGCTCCTGCACTGCAAAATGCAGTGTGCGCCCTGTTGGCACAACTATACCGGCGCTGGAAAATTGGTTAGGATTGCGCTGATAGGCAGAGAAGAAAGGGAAAGCCTGGAGAAAAGGGAAAGTGGATGGTTGCTTGATAGTATAGAGCAGGGTGGTCCAACATTTCGTACCTCGAGGGCCGCATGCGAACTTCGACATGAAACCCGGGGGCCGCACAATAAATTAAATTATTAATTAATTAATAATAATGACCGATGCATGCCCTGCCCCACTGTCTAGCATGCCCCACCCACGCTGCCCTGAAGATCGAAAAGGCGGTAGGCTTCCGACCGCCTTTCCGATCATCAGGGGAGTGTGGGTGACTGCGGGGGAGGGGAGCTCCAAGAGCAGTTGGGGGCCGCAGCAGAGGCCTTTGAGGGCCGCATGCGGCCCACGGGCCATGCGTTGGACCACCATGGTATAGAGCACCTGCTTTGAATGGTTGAAGGTCCTAGATTCAATTCCTGGCACCCCTAGGTAGGGCTTGGAAAGGCCCGTGTCTGAAACCATAGAGAGCCACTGCCAGTCAGTGTAGACCAGGGTGTTTCAACCTTTTTTTGGCAAGCACCATGGTTAGCAGGTTTTTGGTTAGCAGGAACCCCTTTTGTGAGTCTCACCAGAAATGACTAACAGCGCAATCTGACTTAACTTTTGTGCCGGTGTAACCAGCGGCGCAGCAAGAACGGGAGGCCCCAGAACGGAAAAGGGGTTCAAATCCCCTCCAAAAGAGGAATTCAAAGGGGATTTGAATCCCTTTTCCGTTCTGGGGCCTCCTGTTCTCGCTGCGGCGCTGGTTACATTGGCACAAAAGTTAAGTCAGATTGTGCTGTAAAGCAGTTTCATCAGACATTCGAAGAAAAAGGATCAAAAGAAAAGATGCAAAACTGGAAGGGTGATGGGGCATAAATGGCTGAATATGATTTTCCCGGGTTTCTAGGACCCAAGTTCTATCACCAGAAAAGGAGTTTCTAGGTGAAGGATTGTTAAGGCGGATTGCTGAGGTGCTGTGTTTCAATGTGGGGAAATGTTGCTAAACTGATAAATTAAGGTACAAAGGTTCATATGGAAAAGATTCCTGCTTAGAATAGGCTCTGTCATCTTTACTTAAATGTGATCGGTTGTTTTGGCGTTCTCTTTCTATTGCTATCAAATAGTTTTGCCTTCCTGCATCTTGTTATGTGGAACTGTCATTCCTTTTTGGACATTACCGATGAAGAATACCAAATATTAATAAACCAACAGTACAAATACAGCTTCCAAGGCAGGCAGTGAGCAATTTTTTTAAAAAAAAATCATATTATGTATACTTAATGCCTAACTGACCTTTTCTGCTGTTACTTTAATCTTTAAAAAAAAATCATTTAATTTAAAAGCCAGTGTATTAGGCCATTTATATGTAAATTGACTTTAATTCATGCATTGATTTAACAGACTAATCCAAAAGATCCTTTACCACCAGTGACCTTTTTGACTCTGTACTTCTGAGAAAATGGTGAAGTGGCTTCCCTGTGACCTCACGTCGATGTGTAGCATAACATGCTTCTTTCGGTTGGTATAAATCAGTCATAATCGTCGGGTTTTCTGCCAACGTTGAATAATTAGCAATATACAACAATCTGAGCTGCAGTTGGAGTTTGAACAGGGTCCACTTTAAAGTGACATGTATCCTTTTTGTTTTGGAGTTGGTTTTCCGTATGGTTGATCTTAGACTGAGTGAAAGGTTTTAGAGAGAGCTACGCTGTTTCCGTGTTCCTTATGCGACTCTGATAGTAAGATCATAATCATGCTTTTGCTTTTGCAGGGCCCCAGTATGCACTTTTGCAGCTTTTGCAGGGCTCCAGTAAGCACATGGAAGCCTCTATGAGCAGAGTATGATCCCTGCTATTGTGAGGGCCAAGCCAGGATGGTGGTCAGCCATATCCAAATCTGGAACAGAGGGGAGGGTGCTCTCCATCGCTGTGTCCCAGAAGCAGAGGTGAAACAAGGGTGGAGCGAAGGCAAATAGTTCTGCAAGACTCCGTTACACTGGAGTCAGCGGCCCCTCCCCCTTGCTGTTGGAGCCATTCCAGCAGCAACAGGGGAGTGTCCTGCGTGTTGCCTTTGCTGCCAGAATGGCTCCAACAGCAAGGGGGAGGGGCCGCTGACTCCAGTGTAACGGAGTCTTGCAGAACTACTTGCCTTCGCTCCACCCTTGTTACGCCTCTGCCCAGAAGTCATGGGCCTTAGCAGGAAGCTGAAGATTGATGAACAGAAAGCACAATGCATGCAATGCTCTTTTAAATAGGCAAAGGCTGAAGGGCAGTATTAGCATAGTCATATTAGGGCTGGCCAAGCCAGACTTCATGTACTGATTTCCCATCCTAGTGGCTGATGCTGCACACCTTCTGCCCCTGAAGCAGACTCTGGAGCCACAGTGGCTAAAGAAGCCAGGTCCCAGCCTCAGACCCCTTCCCCCCCCCCCCCCGCTAATTCTCATGGTTCAAGCCCTGGAGTTCCTCCTACTGTATTGTTGTGCACACAGCCACTGCAGCTGGGTGATTGGCACTGGTTTCATAGCGGTCCTGCGAGGGCAAAACCATGTTGTTGTCAACATGCCACCCCAAAGCTTTGAAGGATACAAGAATCCTTCACACTGCGCACACACACACAGCACAGCACAGGGGATACGTTCCCCAAAAGTCGAGAGCAGTGTGCAGCAGCGCTACTGGAGTTCAACCATGTCTGTGAGGCAGGAAACTGGTGCTGATCGATCCCAGACTACCCAGAATGCACTGCTCCCATTGGCCAGAATAGTTCCTCTCACTCTATAGAGATGTCCCTGTGGGGTCCCTAGGCTGAAGCCTAGTCAGCCTAATGGATAATTTCCTCACCCAGCTTTGCAGACCCAGATTTGGAACGTCAGTTTCCAGAAGACATATTCCCAGCAAGCATAAGCATCTTGCTCTGTATTTGCTTTTGACACTCGGCTCCTCCCACACTGCTGAGGATTGGCAGAAAGGACAGAATACTCTTCAGCAGAAATAACTCAGAAGATGTATTTGTTGTTATCTGACCAATCAACAAGCTCCTTTTTTACATGTCAGTACTAGGTAGGTCTACATGGAACATGTAGACCTGTGTACAACAGGGCTTACTCTCAGTAAAGCGTGCATAGAATTGCAGCCTTCATCTACCGTATATACCTGGCAGGGTTCAGCAACATTTAGAAAGATAATTATGATATTCATCATTGCCCTTAGTTAATATTTAAAAGTTAAGCATAATAATTAACTATTTTATTTTTCCCCTAACTCTACAGTACAATTATGTTTTTTAAAAGATTCACCTCCCCCACCACCAATCGGTTGAACAAGAGACTGCTAAATATTACTGAAAATGTATTTATGTGCTTATGGAAATATTCACTGGCATAAAATAGCATTAATTCAGGAGAAACAAGAAGTTAAAATCTGCTTTTAAAATACTAGCATAAACTTCGGTTTAGGCAATGAAGGTAGCTGGCAGTGTATTTCTCAATGATTATACAGTACATGCAATTTATTTGTGTATAGCTTCATTCATGTGAAATTCCATAAAATAATACAGAGACGGGACAACGCTTTGCAAAGTTGTGTGCAGTCACACACAGAAAACAAAGCAGCATACCAAAAGCTTGCCACAATAACAAAGGGGGGGGGGGAGGAGAAGTGTCAAGATGCTGCCTAACGGAGATAGGACCTATAACAAGACTTCATTTTGTCATGAATGGGGAAATGTATTGACAGGATTTAAAATGTGATCTCATTCATTCTCCAGAAAGTAGTGGATTTTTTTTAAAAAAATGAAACACATGGTAAAAGTTGGCATTGAAAATAAATGAAAATGACAAGATAGTACTCTATAAAAAATATACTCCAGAACAAATATATATATATATATACACATGTAGATTTTCATGGCTGGTTGTAATGTTCAGAGACACAATGTTTATGGGATTTTCCGCCATGTGATTCAAATCTTAATATAGAAGAAGTAAAAATTTTTGTCTTACACTTGTCAGACGAAATTCCAGTTCCTAAACTGTTACCGCAGTGCTGCAGCAGGCAAACGGAACGGGCTATCCAAGACTGACGAAGAGTTGAGAAGGTCTTTAAAATTCTTCTTCCTGGCTTAACGTTTCCTTCCAGACATTAGGAACTTTTTCAAAAGCAAACAGAGAGCTCAGCTACAAGCTGAGGGATGTCCACGGACAGCAGTTAAGCCAGGAAGCCAGGAAGAAGAATTTTAAAGACCTTCTCAACTCTTCGTCAGTCTTGGATAGCCTGTTCCGTTTGCCTGCTGCAGCACTGCGGTAACAGTTTAGGAACTGGAATTTCGTCTGACAAGTGTAAGACAAAAAATTTTACTTCTTCTATATTAAGATCTGAATCACATGGCGGAAAATCCCATAAACATTGTGTCTCTGAACAATATATATATATATATATATATATATATATATATATATATATATATATATATATATATATATATATATATATATATATATATATAAAGATAGGAGTTGGAACCATTTATTCAGAAAAGTATTTAATCTTGCTATTGATAATCACAAGCAAAAGAGTTTGTCCTGGGCTCACAAAGGACTTCTTAACGGATGAGACCGAGAGTGATAACATTATACATTTATACACTGAAGTCTGTACTTCAGTTCACATTGGATCCTTTAAAACAAGGGATTCAACTGGGAGTAGCTTCCAGATGACCTAATTGTAGCAACTGACGCTCTTGCCCAGTCTTCTGCTGGCAGCACCAAGATAGATTGGATAGATTCCTGGAAAAGTCCATCACAGGTTACAAGCCATGGAAAAGTCCATCACAGGTTACAAGCCATGATCGGTATAAGCAACGTCCTGGCTTTAGAAGTAGGTTTTCTCTGTGCCAGGTGCAGGGGAGTGGCAACAGGAAACAGGTTATCTTGTTGTCTGTGTGCTCTCTGAGGCATCTGGTGGGGCCACTGTGAGATACAGGAAGCTGGACTAGATGGGCTTTTGGCCTGATCCAGCAGGGCTCTTCTTATGTTCTTAAGAAGGTAGCAGGCACTGTGTGGCACTGTGTGTGCAGGAAGAAGCATTCAGAAGATTTTGGAAAGGAGCTCTTCACATGTGGCTGTGATGTCATGGGACCGCTGGCTGCTAAACTCACCTAGAGGCCTGCAGGTCTTTGTCTTATGTAGAGTTGCCAACCTTCCAGAATCAGCATCAGTCTCCAGGAGACTACTGAAAGCAACCCTGGAGACTTTAACAGGGCCTCCTTGGCTCAACTCCAGTACATCATGCTGGAAATATATATATATACACAGTACAGCCAGGAATACTGTCAGTCAGAGTTGGCAACCCCTATCCTTATGAGCTGGGCACAGACCTCCCATCTGTTTCTATATGTATGCAACTGTTACGAATTAACACCATGTCTGAAATTGAATTCTAAACTGCTGATTCTGAGATCGAAATCACTCTGAATGCAATGCACTTTTGTTTTTGAGATTGACTGGATTGGTCTTCGGTGGAGTGTTATAAGGTTGGTCCTCCTTTGCACCAAGGTTTTGGTTCATTATAATTCTGTGGATTTTTTTCATCATTGAAAGATAACAAAAGTCTACCCCTTGACTCTGAAATTATTTATGTCACATTGAATGCTTGCAATGTGCTATAATAATATACAGTATTTATATACCGCCTTTCTGGTCATTGGATTTCTCCTCCGACTTTATTCAAGGTGGTGTACATGGGCAGGCTGTTCTAAACCCCAAAGGGTTTTTACAATATAATAACGTTCTAATCTTTCATAGAACCCTTTATTCGAGATGTTGCTTTCACAGTCCAGCTCTCTCTCCCTCTCTCTCTCTGACGTTCGCCTCGGTACGCTTCAGCTGACACAGGCAACCTTGACTGCCACTCAAGTGCTGTAGCTTGCATCTCCACTCCCCCACAGAGGCTCTGCAGCTTATCAGCTCGTCGTGCCAGCAGCTCTCCGACAAACTTCCGGCCGTCTTGAACTGCTGTCCTTCAGATCTTCAGGCAGATTTATGAGACAAATGCTCTACGTCCTGAGTCAGACGTCCTGCCTATAAAAATTATTTATTAAAGAAAAGAAAAAGACCCCCCTCCGATTCTATTTCACCTTGGATTTTAATCTGAGCTAGAAAATAACCCAACTCCTCCCATCAGCCCATTTGTTGCCAGTCCCATCCATCCATCCATCCATCCATCCATCCATCCATCCATCCATCCATCCATCCATCCATCCATCCATCCATGTGTTTCCTGCCTCTTCTCAGCCACCTGCAAGTCTCCAACATCCTCTTCTGCCTGCTCACCAACCCACTTATCTTGCTGCTGCTGCTGTGGGAAGACTTCCTTTCCCCTCTCCTTCTGATGCTTGGTGTTTCTAGAGTAGCGGGTCAGACGACTAGGTTCTGGGCTTGCCTCAGTGAATGTAGCATTTGCCATAAGAACATTTGTGCCAGGAGATGAAGCAAAGGAATTTGATAGTGTCGAATGGGTGAATTACAACTTAAGGGGCCAATATCTAGATGGGTTTTTAAAAGTCCCCCAAAATGCTCAAGGGTTTTGTATGCAGGAGCTAAAATTACTGAGCAGATTTTTTGGAACCTCTTGTGCACACATAGGAGAGCTAGACAAGACTGTCCATTATCCTATATTATAATTTTGCTATGATGATAGTCATTTGCCCAGTAAATTAGAGATAATCAGCTAATTAAAGGGATAGATGTGGGAAAAGTCAGCCAAAAAATTAACTGACAAGATAATGTTGTTTGTATGAAAGCCAAGAACATCACTGCACATCATCCAATGGAGGGCTGTCAGTTCTAGAAATTCTGTGGACTTAAAAGTAATTGATGGGAAGCCTACTGCGTATATTAAGACAGCCTTTCATGTTCTGCTCCATCTGAAGGAAAAAAATAGTGTCTTGATGGAAAACATGTATCAGGAGGAGGAAGTGAGGGCAGGATTCATGAGTAGGTGCTAATGAGACAAATATGGTTTAAGGAATGAGGTAATGCGGTATCCATTATGCTCATCCGTTCGGTGAAACTAGACAAAACACTAGGATGGAAAGAAACAGACTAGCCTACTTAGCAGACTTTATACTCACTGGGGAAGCCCATTTTGTCCGTCTTTCTTGATTGTAACAGGGGAAGGAGTACCAAACGACTGGATTCCTTTCGTATCAGGGCAATGTAAATGGTGACGAGTGCTGCCCGCATTTACTGCACAGGCATAGGTCCTTCAAGGTCTCCTCTTGGTCAATTTCTGCAGCTTCTGAAGCATTCCTTGGGTCTTCTTGTCTCTTACTCTCCCTTGTTTTTGGATCTGTCAAACATGTGCTGCTGCCTGCAGATCCATCTGTCTCTATTTTGCCTTGCACACACCAGGAAAACCGACTTTTTCTTTTTCATTCGAAAGCTTTCATGGCCAGCAGATATAGTTAGAGAAACAGGTAGTACGGGTAACGCAGCCATATCTAAGTAAAAACACAGCAATCCGACTGAGGTTTAAAAACAATGACTATTTTATCTGGGTTTAATGATGTATTCCCGGACAAACAGAAATTATTAAGAAACCACGGCTGGACAAGTGAGCCCAACGTTTCATGTCCTAATCTGGACACATCTTCTGGGGCAATCCCAAAAAGGAATGAGAGATGTTATAGTTCTCGGCGTCTTGCTTCGTTGTTTTGAACTTCAGAGGTTAGGGAAACATGCTGTCAGACATGCTGTTGTTTGAAGTTCAAACAACAACGAAGCAAGACGCCGAGAACTATAACATCTCTCATTCCTTTTTGGGATTGCCCCAGAAGATGTGTCCAGATTAGGACATGAAACGTTGGGCTCACTTGTCCAGCCGTGGTTTCTTAATAATTTCTGTTTGTCCGGGAATACATCATTAAACCCAGATAAAATAGTCATTGTTTTTAAACCTCAGTCGGATTGCTGTGTTTTTACTTAGATATGGCTGCGTTACCCGTACTACCTGTTTCTCTGACTTTTTCTTTTTCTTTCTTTTTTCAAGTTTTCCCATTGGGCCACTTGCTGTGATAACAACCTCAGTCCTAAGAGAAGATTTGCCAATATTGTTGAAAAACTGCATGGCAAGTGTAATAATGAGTTGAGTGAAATCAAGATGGCAAAATGTATCCTGTATGGTTCTATAGGAATTAATGCTGAATTTCAGAGGGGGTTCTGATCGTCATCAGTGAAGAAAGAGGTGGATAGTAAACTGTTCAGATTTGCAGGTGATAAGGAAGCTAAGAAAGTTTTGCAAGAGTTTTGAGAACAGGTCAGAAACGTAACATCTCAAATGCAGAGTACTCTATATGTACCAAAATGACCAATTGCCCAAGGTACAACCATAATATTATCTCCCGTCCCTTGAGGTTTATACAAGATCCACTGGGTTTCAGTTAGAGGCCAGTAGATTTAAGTTTAAATAGTGGGTGAAATATCCTTACCCAAAATGCCATTTTTGTAGAATATCTTTAGTAGGCTGCAATTCTGTACACATGTACCTGAAAGTAAGTCCCATTGAACTCAATGGGAATTACTTCTGAGTAGACAAACCTAGGATTGCACTGTTAGAATGCTTTCAAGGATGGGCTGCACTCGCATCCATTTGGGAAATTTTAGAATGCAGATCAGGCACTACTAGCATTGCTGGAATTGTAATAAAACAGTATTGCCACCACATTCTGCCTAAAATAGAATTTGGGTCTTCTGAGATGAAATTTGATTCCATGCCCCTTCCTTCAGAATCAGCTGGTTTTTGTCCCACGTCACAGTAAATTAAAACACACAATGCTCTTCATAATAACTCCTTGGTGTACTGTGTGCATAGCATATACAAGAACTGTACTCACAGTATTTGTGTAGTGGCATCAACGTAAATGACACTTTGTTCAGAATGTCCAGGTCCACGGCTGAGCAACGCCGGCTTCCACGCCGGCACTGCTTACTCACAAGGAGCTTCAAACATGCGGAGCACTCGCTCCGCTGGCCTATTTGATTGTGCCGCTAGACCAGGAGTGGCCAACCTTCCACCATTAGGGCCTCTGTGTTCTTAAGAGTTGTGCAGAAGGCAGAATCCTGGCAGCTGTAAGTGCTGATGGTGCTGCTAAAGCAGCTGCACCTGCTGAAATGCCTTCACCTATACAACTATTTAAAGGGCCAGCATTCATGTTGAAAGGTTGGCCACCACTGCGCTAGACGGACACACAGGAAACAACAGAGGAAGGAGAGGGATGTGGAGGCTAGGGTAAGCAAGGAAAGGATATGTAATTACTTCAGTCACATGTTCTTAAGCTAATGACGGTAGGGAGAGAGGGTTTGAGTGTTGTGCTAAGGTCTCTGTTGAAGCAGCCATAGAGACTGCACCTCCCATTGTGCAGTGCAACCGTGCTCAAAGTGGGATTTTTTTGATTAGCCTGAACAGAAGTAGGGTGGATATCCTGTCACACGTCAAGCACCAAGTGCATCTCATGGAACTTGCTTATGCTTCAAGACATCAAGGACTTTTTGTAATGTTAAAAGTATGAGGGCCTGAAGAGGACAGCAGCAGCACGGATGCTGCAGAAGAGGACAGCAGCAGCACGGGTGGCAGATTTAAAACAAACAACCCCCCCCCTTCAGAAATGAGTTAGAAATTATAAATAACTGAAGTAAGAGAATGCTCTGGGGGTGAAAATTGGGGTATTATGGACAAACAAAGATCTTTATTAAGATCCTTATTATCTGTAACTTGTTGAATGAGAGTAAGACAGAGCATGACAAGAAACCTTTCTATTGTGTTGACTGGTTTTGTTGTTTTATGCTGCCAGAATTGTTTTAATGTATTTTTATGTGTTACGTTTTTCTCGACTGTTGGTTTCAAACTGCCTTGGAAGGATTTTTAACCTGATGGGCAGGAGAAAAAAAATATAATACATAAATAAATATTAACCAAAAAGAAATATTGTCTGTGAGCTAAAATGTAGCTGCCAGATGGACAAAGACAGTTTTGGAGTTGCAAGGATGGAGCGTAGGTGTTCCATCAGAATGAATCAGCTTCATAGTGGAAGCTCATTACAGTACAGCACTGTGTGTTCTACATTCATGTTGGAGAATCTTGAGCTGTTTCCTTCTGCAGGATTATTTTTGCATAGATACAGCACGTGTCAGGCTGTGTTGTTCAGTGGAGAGAGTTCTGAAGATGGATCGTAGAGTCGTTGTTCGAATCTCATCGTTTATTTAAAATTCTGTGTAAAATACCATGCAAATGGTTGACACTATATTAATGAGTGATAATAATTTGGTATGATCTACCTGGGCCAGTCAGTCGCACTCAGCCTCCCTCCTCTGCAGACTGGGTAAAAGAAAGAAAGTCCAACTTCACAGGGTTGTTATGGAGCAACTAACAGCACAGTTCTATACATGTTTTCTCAAACGTAAGCCCAACTTTTTTCAGTGGGTCCTGCTCCCAGTTACTTAACGGCGTGCATAGTATGACAACCCTCATCACTTGGCACAAGAACCTTCCTACTCAAGTGTCGCGTCACAAAAAGTCAGGAGGAAAAGATGATGGATGACAAGGAACACATACATTTTTGCTGGAAGAGTTTCTTCTCAAATAGGCACATCTTACCCTTGCTACCTAACCCCAGCTTGTATCATGCGCTAGTGCTACACTTGTTACTTTAAAACTCAGCCACTGGCACTAAAAAGGAGGAGCTTTTCCCCACTCACATTGATGGGTGTAGCTCTCTGGTCTGATGAGTAAAAGGTAGGCCGGCTCTCTTTTTTTTTTCAATGCTGGATCTGAAGTGATCAGACGGTTCTGCTGAATGCTGAAGAAGGGTGTTGGGTAAGAGAGACTGGGGCATGAGTGGAATGGAGAGCTCTTCTCGACCTGTGAAGCTTGGAAGTGCAAAGCACAAGCCAGAAGGAGGGCTGCACTCGGAAGGGAAAACATCTCGAGCATGGAAGGTTCTATAGAGGAATAGAACAATATTGTAAAGACCCTTATCAGGTCTAAAGATAGCCTGCCTATGTAAGCCGCCTTGAATAAAATCTGATGAGAAATCTGATGATGAGAAAGGCGGGATATAAATACAGAAAATAAAAATAAAATAAAAATAAATAATTGATACAGGCTGTAATCTCATTTGTTTCACTCCATGTCATTATTTAGGAGTTAGAGGTATGGAGGACCTTCCTTGCAAGAAAAGGCTACAACTTTGGGGGCTTATTACTTTGGGATAAACAGCAACAATTTAATGCAGATAGGATTGAAACTTATAGAAATATGCATGGAGTGACTAGTTTTTCTCTTCTCTCACAATGCTAGAACCAGGTGTCATCCAGTAAAACTGATTGGCAGGAGATTGAGGGAGGGCAAAAAGAGGTACCTCTTCACACAGCACATAATTAGTCTGTGGAATTCATTGTCACAAGATGTGGTGTCACTAGCTTGGGTGACTTTAAAGGGGGATTGGAGGGGATTGTTGGACTCCACTTTGCTGATATTCGCGTTCAGCCAATCAGAGCCTGTTGTTTGAACATGGGGGCGGGACACCGGACGCTTACGCGCTGAGACACATCCGGTGTGAATCCACCTTTAGTAAATAGCCAGATTACCTCTTCCTGGACCATGGCATAAGGTGAGCGGGGGATTAACACTCTGCTTCCCCCCCCCCCCATGATTTTGATCCAGATTGCCAGTGGGAACCTTTTTCTGGAACAGACTGAAGCCCTGGGAAAGTCTGATCTAGATTGGGACTGTGGTGGGGATAGAGAGTTAAACCCCTCCTCCCATACCATAATCCCAGTCCATGTGTTTCCTAGTCTCAATTGTGTGCTTTAAAGTAATGTCTCATTCATTACTAAAAAGGTGTCCTGAATGATGATTTGTCAGCAAAGCTCCATACAGTTGTATATCGCAAACTCCCTTGAGCAAATTATTCCAGACACTTAGCCAGGGTTTTGCTCACTCAGACCAAGGATGAGACACTGAAATATATCTCCAAGTAAAAGAAGTGAAATATAGCTTCAAGTCGTGACATGGTTCCCTTTCTGCAGCACTGAAACTGTTAAGAGGTGCAACAAGCACAATCAGCCTCTCTTTTATGAGGATTTCTGTCTGAGTTCAACTTCGCTTTGGGCGAAAACATGGCATGTGTGTGATCTCAGCCTGGAGGTGCAGTTTCTTATTCAAACCGTTTCATTCTTTTCATTTTTCTTTAGATGAAGGAAAATAAATATTTTGGCACTCCCTGAGACCTAGTAATTAATTAGGCAGCTTGCATTTCCTTTTCCCTTTTTATTTTGAGAGCCCCTTTTTAGAGCGCAGCAGAGAAAAGAGACCTTGATTGAAGATAAATTCTAGGAGTTCAACTGAAGTCTTTGCATTTCCTTCGAAGAAGACAAGGGCTTTCGTGGATATACGAATCTGCCTTCCTTCCAAGGTTAGCTCACAAATTACAGTTGACTTCTGGAAGCTCTCTTTTCTTGACTACAAAACACTAGTGTATAGTGACTCATTGTGTGGTTCAGGTCATTTTCTTCTTCTTCTTCTCCATGACCAGATTGCCATTTTGGTCATTTGGAGAGGTGTCGAGATTGTATCCTGGCTTGATTTCAAATCCTGGTTTGTGAACTAACTGTGGCTAGAATAAATGGCAGTTTCCCAAGTGCAGACATAACAAAAATATATTCACTGGCGTCACTACAGAGGGGGCGGAGCCTCCGTTACATGGAAGAACTAAGCGCCCCGCGCCTTCCGACCCATTCAAAGCAGTGAAAACAACGCGCAGGGAGTCTCCTGCGTGTTGTTTTCACTGCTTTGAATGGGTCGGAAGGTGCGGGGGCAGGGCGCTTCATTCTTCCGTGTAACGGAGGCTCCAATCACGGAGGAACTTACAGCTCCGCCCCCTCTGTAGTGACGCCAGTGAATATATTCTAAACTTCAAGTTTCAATTCCCTCCCTTTGCATGTGAAGAAGGAGCACTGGGGAGCAGAAACACCAAAGCGCCGTTTCTCCTTCGCACAGCTTGCACACGTAGTTCAGTGTTATCTCTGCCTGTGGTCATTGTCTTCCTTTGAAATGGCTAAAAATATTCCACAGTGGCACTGCCCCTTTAAGAATGTACCTTTTTCTAGGTAAAAGTAATCACATTTTCTGAGTATTTTCAAGTCCTTTTGGGAAGATCAAATCATGTAGTCTGATCTCTTTCTTTCCTCCCCCCGCTCATTGCAAGAAGACCAATTCTAAATGAGTGGGTAGTTTTAAGGAAAAGGCCTGCAAGACTCTTGTATCTGTGTTATCTTATATTCATTTCATTTTGCTCTCTCAATATCACAATGAAACTACTTCATTGTGTAATTTCCATGTAGCTCTTTTTGCTTTTTTGCAATTCTAATTCCTGCCTGCCTATTGTGTTACAAAAGAATTGAGGAACTAGAATATTTGCATGAAGGACATTTTAAATTCTAATGTCAGGGGTCATTAATCATTTTTTGTTGTTATACCTACAGAGCACAATTTCTACACAGAGGGGAGACTGCGAGAGAGGCATCCATTTTTAAAATGCTGTTTGAGATTAACTTTTCACTTTCTGCAAGTTTCAAAAAAAAAAAATTAGAAAGAATCCCAAGTCAAAATAATTTACATACATTATAATTTTTGGCAGCTGTTATCCAGTTATCCATAGTGTCTGTCTCAAAGTGTTGATATTGAAATTAACACTTTTTGAAAATTTGCTTTCCTGTACTACTACTGGTTGAAGTTTTTACAAATGAGATATTTTTTTAAACCTTGTGTTGTTTTTATTAACACAAAAGTCTCTAGGGAAATTGCTTGAAAGCATTTGAATATCTAAATCAAATTTGCAAAACCTTGGTTTGCATTAGCTGTCTACGATTTTGATTACCCTCTCTGTTTTCAAGATAGAAATATGTTTGTTTTTTCAGCTAAATTATATGTTAATTAATGAATGGATGAGAAGATGCAGTGTTAATTTTAAATATTATTTGTAGTATTTTTTGGTGCTAATCTTCCTTCATTTTGGAATGGTTTTCTCATAATGGTATAAGGTTCACTGGCATGCCCAAGATCTGGCTTGGCTTCATGGCGATCATTCTTGAGGCATGAGAGCCAAGATGGTGTAGTGGTTCAGGAGTCGGACTTAGACCTGAAAGATCCAGGTTCAAATCCCCGCTCAGCCATGAAGCTTCCTGGGTGACCTTGGGCCAGTCACTCTCTCTCAGCCACACCTACCTCACAGGGTTGTTGTGAGGACAGAAGCGAGGGGAAGAAATATGTACACCACCCTGAGCTCCTTGGAGGAAGGGCGGTATAAAAATGTGAAAAATAAAAATAAACACTGATTTGGGAAGTGTGGCAGTCACATGGATTGGAAGTAAGCCTCATTCATCTCAAAGAAGTTCCTTCTGAGCAATCCTGGGATTCATGGTGCACACTTCCAAGTCATTGCCACCAGTAGTAGCCGAAGAGAGGAGAATAGCCATGTGCACTTTGGGTCAAAATGAACTTGACTCATTAAGGCTTCTAGCTTTGCATTTTGTCTTTGACATGAAAATAGCAGCTGTAGGGGATCTCGATCAGGATCAATACCATGGCAATGAAAACTGCCCCCTCCCCTTTCAATAATCTTTGGAGAGAAACGTCCATTGGTGTCCATGGGAGTTTCCTTCCTGAGGCAAATAGAGACGTGTGTGTGTGTGTGTGTGTGTGTGTGTGTGTGTGTGTGTGTGTGTGAGAGAGAGAGAGAGAGAGAGAGAGAGAGAGAGAGAGATTTTCATTGATAGATGAATGTGGCACTGGCTCCGCATGTGCCACAGACCTGAACAAATGACCTCCAGCCTCCTCTGCACAATTGCAGTACATCACATAAATTTGACCTTTATTGTGAGCAGTGCACCACACAAACTGGGAGCTGGTGCTAGGCAGCATTATATAAGTATCTAACGTGGCGTGTTGCAGCTTCTCCAGAGCAGAAACACCAAAGCCCAAGAAGCAGGCACACAGGACCATCATGAAGCATCCACACCGGTGCTCAGCAAGGTTCAGGCTGTTTACATAGGGTCCAACCCTGGACTCATGTGCACTTTAAAAATGTTTTCGAAAGTTATTGGATTTCTCTAAACATCTTTACCTGAATGTCAGGGGTAACCAGGGATGTGGATCAAGTCTCTGGGTCCAAGTCTCAAATTAAGTCCTAAGTCCTTGCCCCCGAGTCTTTGGTTGTGAGTTGCAAGGCCCTATCTATTTAACGGGGAAAACGGGTTTAAACCTGAATACAGTTGGACTTGTCGTAAAAGGCTCCAAGTCTCGAGTTGAGTCTTCCGAGTCTTTTACAATCGCCGAGTCAAGTTCGAGTCAAGTCATGGATGCGACTTGAGTCCAACTCAAGTCCTAGTCAATAGACTCAGGTCTAGGTCACTGGGGTAATAGTCCCTGAACATCTGCGCAAGCATGATCTACAGCTGATGCTGGTTCTTCCCATAATATTTCATTTTGTCCACACAGAAGGCTCCCTTCATGCACAGTCACAACTGCATGGGAGCTGTGGTCCAGCCCCATTGGGCTGCATGTGAATCACGACACTTCGTCAATGAGGCTCATCAGACATGTCTTCTGTCCATCAGTCCTATTGTTATCAATTGGTGATAGATTCCAGAGTTTTCAGTAGCTCCTAAACGAATTCATTATTTCAGACTCATTCATTATTATTGCTGTTATTTAATATTACAACTATTCCCTTTTTCACAGAGAAGGAATGACCTCAAAACCTGTCCTATCCACACAGCATCCAAACCCCATAAATGCCTCTCCCATGCCATCTGTGAAAGCTAACTTGTTTTCCTTTTAATCTTTTATTTCTACATTGGTCACGATAGCCTTGTTCATTTTATGAAGATCATGACAGCACCAGAACGGGCTCTTAATTTTATCATCCCGATCGGTTACAATGACCTAGTTCATTTCATGAGCATCACGACAGCATGGGATCAGATCGTCAGACTTAATTAACATGTTTCAGGCAATGCAAACCCAACTAAAATGAAAGTTTTGAATTTGTTTTTAAAGTTGCATGAAAGAGAGGGGAAAATTGCACATTATTCCTATCTTTATAGATGGAAATGATTTGAATAGCTCTTATGTAAATGGTACAGGCAGAATAACAATGTGCAAAGCATTCAGTGAACTTAGCTATGCTTGCACATTCTTGCTTTGATTGTTCTTCACATAATTTACTGAAATATATCACTAGCTCTGGATACAAATGGAAATGTCCCAAAAGAACTAAATGGAAAGGCTGCCCCCCCTTCCACTGATATTCCTTTAACACTGCTGCACCCTATTAGCAGTTGGAAATCCTATACAATCCAAAAGGGTATCAGGACGCATACATCCTCATGATTACATGATCATCTGGTGCTCCCTTATACTGACTCAAACCATTGATCTACCTAGCTTGCAATGTCTACACTGACTGGCATTGGTTTTCAAGTGTTTCAGGCAGAGGTAACCTGGAGACTGAATCTGGGACCTTCTGCATGTAAAGCATGTGCTCTAACCACTTGAACTACTGCCTATCCCTGTATAGATATGATCCATATGCACTATTAGATGAAGGTTAACTTTGAGCCAGGAGGTTATATGGTCTCTTACAGCCCAATCCTGTGTAACTCTTGCACCAGTGTAACAGTAGAACCACCGGTGTAAGTGCACTTATGCCAGTGTAACTTGCGGTACGCCAATGGATGCAGCACGGAGTAACCCCCCCCCTTTGATGCCTCGCATGCGCAGTTCAGATGCGGGACAGACGCCACTGCAACTCTGCTGATACGGGGTATTCCAGGGGTGTTTGGACACACCCGAATGCTCCCTGTGCCAGTGGAGTTGCACTGGCGTCCATCCCGTGTCCGAACTGCGCATGCGCGGCATCCAAGGGGGGTTATGCCAGTCTCTGTCCTGCGTCCGTCGGCGTATGGAAAGTTACACTGGCATAAGTGCACTTACACCGGTGGATTTACTGTTACACTGGTGCAAGCGTTACACAGGATTGGGCTGCCAAAAGTATTACAAATGGAA
The DNA here is from genome assembly GCA_026170595.1 of Plestiodon gilberti rubricaudatus. Classification (NCBI taxonomy): domain Eukaryota; kingdom Metazoa; phylum Chordata; class Lepidosauria; order Squamata; family Scincidae; genus Plestiodon; species Plestiodon gilberti. The sequence continues at coordinate 243,189,415 of JANXHW010000002.1, forward strand.
TCTGAAGGGGAACTCTCTGTAGAGGGAAGCAGAATGCTGGACTAGGTAGACCTGTGGTCTGTTCAAGTAGAAGAGTTATGTTACTAGATCTCTTGGATGAGGACAGTCTGGCAGATGCTGAACCTGGATCTGGGACTTCAAGACTTTTCTGGTGAAGAGTCTGAATTGGCACATCAACCATTCGTAGTTGTTTCCTCTTGTAAGGCAAAAAGGAAAAAAAACAGAACAGGCAGTTCAAGGCCATTCAGTAGCACCGCAGTGCACATCTCCAAGCCAGAGCTCCAGCCCTTTCAGTTGGTCTCACTTTCATTAGAGGGATAGAGCTTTGACCGTCTTCAGGTTCTTCTTGGACATACAACGATGTAGTTCTTAGACTTTATCATGGCAAGGTCTGGCTGGGACAGGAATGGTTTCCCACTAGCTGAAAGGATTTGTGGCTCAGGGTAAGTGGAATCAGTTGAGCATGTCCTGTTGCATTGTGTATTCTATCTGGGGCTATGGGTTAAGTTTATATTGCCACTGACAGGGATGTGGATCAAGTCTCTGACTCCAAGTCTCGAGTCAAGTCCAAAGTCTTTGTCCCCAAGTCCCGAGTCTTTGGTTGCGAGTTGCGAATCCCTATCTATTTTAATGGGGAAAACAGGAATAAAATTGGACTTGTCGTAAAAGGCTCCAAGTCTTGAGTTGAGTCTTCCGAGTCTTTTACAATCGCCGAGTCAAGTCCGAGTCGAGTCATTGATGCGACTTGAGTCCAACTCGAGTCCAAGTCAATAGACTCAAGTCTACATCACTACTTATTAGGAATAGTTTTCCAAACTGTTACGCAGAGGACAACTCTCTGTTTTATTGTGTTTTAGTATGGCATCTTTTCACATATTTATCTGTAAACCAATGTTTAGGCTATAACGAGCTTGTCTAAACAACTGGAGGAGATGTCAAAATTCAACCTCTGACTCACTGAGGTATAAAATTCCACCTCTTGCTCCATAAATCTCCAACATAAATCTCCTCTGATTAAGAACTTTGTGGGCCTGGAGGATGTGGAGTTGGGTAAGTTACTTCTTCTGGGAACCAACGTGTGGTGCACTAAGCGATGCCCAACCTTTTTGGCTGCGGCATGTAAAACACGCAAGGGTATCATCAGCCAAGAGAGGAGATTTGAGTTGTAGCTCCTTTTAGACTGAAGGATGAAAGTTTTATTTGTCAATTAGAGTTTTAAGCATGTCAAATAACACAATCTGTAATTTGATTAATATATGATGTGTAGACATATGTGCCACCCTTTCAATATTTGTTGGATCGGCATGCAATACGTGTAGGTGGTTTACATGCCGAACTTGGCTAAACTGTGTTTTGGCCTTTGACTGCATTAATAAAGGTGATGATGATGATGACAGGTATGGTTGCAGGAAGCATACCTGCAGCTGGCATACCGGCAAAAGCACTCCAAGCCATGGCTGAGACCTGCAAATCCAGAATTATGTCCAGGTCCAGGAGTACTCCCAAGCTGTGCACCTGATTCTTTGGGGGAGGAGGGCTAGTACGACCCCATCAAGAATAGATTGACACAGTAACAACGCCCAGCAGATTTTCTCACCAGGAGAACCTCTTTCTTGTCCAGATTGCATTTCAGCCACATACCCTGCAAGTCTTCCCCCTCCCACTACCCACTTGTCCTCCCATTCTCATACCTGAGAGTAGCAGGGAGAGCTTATGGCAGGGCCAATGGTGAGCCATACCCATCGCCATCAGAAAAGGGAACGGGAGAAATTCTCGCAGCCCCAACATGCTCCTTTGGGAGCACAACAAGGCCTTAATTAAGAACGGATATGAGCTTATCAAATACATTTGGATCCAATATTTGGGGCCTTCCATATAATTCATCTGAGGTAGACCCATTGTGAACTGAGCTGGGGGGGGGGCATCGCTAATGGAAATTATTGTATTTTGCTCAATCCCATGTTACAGAGAGAATTACGAAAGCATAATGTCAATGAAGGAAGAAAAAAAAACCTCAGCAATTAATTTCCTTCCAAGAAAAGATAAGTATTAGACTAGAGATAATAATATTACTTTGTGTAGCAGAATTTCAAAGTTAATTTAGTTATAAAGCATAGGCCTTTATTTCTAATATTCTTCATCTATGAGAGGGGAGATGATTAAATTGCAGATTCTGATGTAAATTAGCTTTGACTTATGCAGGTGATCAGCTGAAGTCAAAGCAAGCAGAGAACATCTCTGAGCAGAACTTTGAGCTTGAAATATTGCCTGACTTCAGATACCTTTATGAAGCAGGAACTCTTCCATGCTGGTGATCATCTGCATCATCTCAGGTTTCCAGGCCAAAATGTTAGGAATGAAATGACCACTAGAACCAAAATGGAACCTTGTGTCCTGATGTCTATGCAGGGTTAATACTCCCAGGGTAATGGACACTCATAGCCCAAATTTTCATTATTTTTTATTTTTGTTTTTGTTGGTAAACAGAGTACCAGGAAAAGCTGGTGACCCCTAAACACAACTAGAGTAACATTAATGAGGCTAATCTATAGCTTTATTGAGTTTCTGCTTAAATAATTCCACCCCCATAGGCATTTATTTCACCACTAGTTGCTTTTTTTCTGCATCCACAAATGCCTGACCTTTCAAATTGAAGTCTACTCTGGTACAAAGAGGCCAAAGGCCCAATGCTATCCAATTTTCCAGCTCTGATGCAGCCATGCCAATGGGATGGCACGTTTGTTAAGGGAATATTTGTTCCCTTACCTTGGGGGTGACTCTCGGCTGCTCAGCACTGGAAATTTGGATAGGATTAGGCAGTAGTCAATTACTTGCTCTATCTGGATTAGTTATCAAGCTTGTTGGGCCTCATGTTCTCTAGAAGTTGCTTCAGTTTCTGGTATCTGAGGAAGGAGGCTGTAACCCTATGGAAGCTCAAGTTCTATTAAAATAGTTAAACTCAAGTCTTTTGCATGTCTACTTGGGAATAGCCTACTGGAATTTAATTTACAAGTAACATGAATAGGATTAGGCTACAACCCTAAGCACACTTTCTAGGAAACCCAATGGAACTTACTTCTGAGTGTGTGTTTCCTTCTTTTGTGAGTCAAGGATGAAATATCTTTTTAGATAAAGTATTTAGATACAAGAATGCATTCCTGTAAAAAGGGTCACGTCACTGGTCATAATATATATACTGTCCCTTGGGATGCATTAAATATATATTTATATTTAATGGGATGCATATATATTTGTCTTGGTTTCCTTTTGCCAGGTTTCTTGGGTTCCCCCCCCTTCCTAAGCAAGGGAGGCAAAAGAGGAAGGGAAAATGTTTTCAGTTTAATGTGACTAAGACTGCAATCCTATACACACAGCGCAATCCTATCCAACTTACACCACCGGTGTAACCAGCGGTGCAGTGAGAACTGGAGGCCCCAGAACAGAAAGGGGATTCAAATCCCCTTTGAATTCCCCTTAGGAGTGAATTTGAATCCTCTTTCCGTTCTGGGGCCTCCCGTTCTCGCTGCACCTCTGGTTACACACCGGTGGTGTAGGTTGGATAGGATTGTGCTGTTACTCAGGTAAATACTGTATGTATAGGATTGCAGCCTAAGTCACACTAAAGTAAGCCCCACTGAACCATAGTGAAGCTTAATTCTGAGTCAACATATCTAGGATTGCGCTGAGAGCTATATTTTCTATTTAGTAAAAATACATTACAGTACTTAATTCACAGGGACAAAAATCACTGTGCAATACTAAACATATGTCAGGTGCTGCTGGGTTTGAGCCAGATGGTTCAACAAGGGCAATTGCAGACAGTTGCAGCTGGAGAATCACACTACAACCCATAACCCCTCTAGCCTGATAAAACAGGTGAATGAAAAGTCCAGTTGAGTATCACACAAGCCTCCAGGAGCTGCTGCTTTCCCTCAGCATAGGCAACTTGTTCCCGAGGGAGGCCGCTAGATGGTCCCTGTGCCACCTGCGTACTTTTGACTTTCATGCCTGCTTGACCAACCTGTCTAGTATACCTGGGCACTCTCAGATCCGAGTGCTTAACAGTTACTAGGGGACCAGTCCCAGTGAGAGGAATCGGGTTTGCTGAGGAAGCTGCTTTGTACTGAGTCAGCCAGTGGACCATCTAGCTTAAGGCGGATCTACACCACACGTGTCTCGGTGTGTATGCGTTCAGTGTCCCGCCCCCAGGTTCAAACAACGGGCTCTGATTGGCTGAACGTGAATGGAACGCCGGCAAAGTGGAGTTGGATTCCACTTTGCCCGCTTTCACGTTCGGTCAACCTGGGGGCGGGACACCGGACGCATACGCGCCGAGATGCGTGCAGTGTAGCTCCGGCTTTAGTGCCCTTGACACTGGCTGGCAGCCACTCTCTGTTGTTTCAGAGAACTATCAGCGCTATCTGGAGATGCCAACAATTGGCACTGGGACCTTATGCGTGCAAAGCATGTGCTCTGCCATTAAGCTGTGGCCCTCTGCTCCTGAGATTACAAGGTTAAAAGTACCGTATTGGTCTGAGTATAAGACTCACTTTTTTCTCCTAATTTAAGTTTTTAAACTAGGGGTGCGTCTTATAATCAGGCTGTTGCAATAATGCCAGTGATTTAATTAAATTTTTTTAATAGCACCAAACTTTAAGGGTGCGTCTTATACTCGGGACAATACGGTATGTCAATAGCACTCATGGCATCATTCTGAAAGCTGCCAAGGACTAGTAAGGATGTTTCAAAAATGGGACCTGAGGCATCTCCAAGGGTCTCTTATTCCAAGGACCCTTGTTTACCTGGAGTCTCAACAAAACGTTTGAGCCCTGGTGAGATTAGCTTTCCCATCTCATGCAAGATGGAGCATGGTATTAAAACCAATCTAGCAGTCAACTATTCAGCCAGTAAGCAAGCATCACATTTTCCTAGCAGGAAAGGGAAGCCTAAGATAGGAAAGGAAAACACACGCGCGCGCGCACACACACACACACACACACACACACACACACACACACACACACACACACGCACACGTCTAATAGTTGAGAGAGAGTGTGCTAGAAATGGAGCTTGGACAGAGGCGACGTTAGAAGTCAGGACACAGGGGGCCTAATCAAAGATCAGAAGATGGAGATCACAGTGAAATCAAGTACAGAAAGCTGTCAGACCTCAGACGAGGCTGGAGGAAAGGAGAGGTAACACACCTGAGTTGACAAGCAGTGCTGGGAAAAGAATGAGGCCAAGGCAGGCGCACCTACAGTGATGTGCCTGTGCACTCTTTGTTAACCTGATGCATTGCAATGCAACACTCTTTTTGCGCAGTACCGGCCACGTAAAAGAAGTCATGGTCGTAATGGCCTGGTCATGTGGACTCAAGTGCAAGCGCAGGCACTCCCATGTTTGTGCAGAGAGAACCCAGTCCCAGTTAAAACAGGACTTCATGTTGGAGCCAGGATCCATTGCCAGCATGACAGCGGCTATTAGTGCTGTGGTTCTCACACTCCTACCCTGCTGCAAGCTGTGCAGGGGCACTTCTCTTGCATTGGTGGAGCATGAGATGGGATGGTGCCAGAAGCAGACAGTCCAGAATAGCCTTGGACTTCATTTCTTGGTGCTGTGTCTTTAAGAACATAAGAGCCCTACTGAATCAGTCTAAGAGCCCAATCCTACTCTTCCCCTCCCACTGATGCAGTGGCGCTGAAATGGCTACCGCTGCATCCTGTAGGGGCGCAGTTGTGGAGGTCTCCTCTGGGTAAGGGAACAATGGTTTCTTTACTTGGGGGTAAGCCTCTGCGGCACAGGGGGTGGTGTTTCTACTCGAACCTGCGCTAGCTAACTGGTGCGGGTCCGATGCCAGGAAGGGGGTTAGGATTCGGCGTCCACCACTGCTGCCAAACCCACCCCCTTCCCGGACCTGATTCGCCCATCCCCTGCCCCCGTCACCGCCCTGTTCTCTCCCCACCCCTCACGCCTCCCCCGCCGCCTTACCTCCGTTGTCGCCGTCTTCATACTGCTCTGGAACTTGTGGGAACCATCTACCCCAGCATCCTGCATCCCACAGAGGTCAACCAGAAGCCTCTGGGACACTCACAGCAATCACAAAAGTCATTAACCCTCTCCTATCACGACTGGTATTCTGAGGTATATTGTCTCTGAACGTGGAGGTTCAATTTAGCCCTCACAGCTAACTGCTATTGATAACCCTCCATGAATTTGTCTAATCCCCTTTCAGAGCCATACAAACTAGTGGACGTTACCACAGCACCTGACAGTGAATGTCCTGATTGTAAAAACCACTTTGCTTCCTAGCTGGCACTCTCACATGCATCCTGCTATCCCCTTGTTACTTTACAAGGCTTTCTTCAGAAAATTCTTATTCCTTACTTGAAGCGCATCTAACAACCTATTTATCAAGGGCTTTTCAATTGAAATTCTAAGCTGTTGGGAAGCCCTGTGAATAATTGATATCCCTTTATTACTCATTGTTAGCTCCCCTTGCATAAAGAAAAGCATTTATCTTTTATAGTTTACTCTCTTGTGTACCAAGACAGAGCTGGCTGCAGGCATGTAAAAATTAACAGCTACGGGGACTTCCATTTCGAAGTAGTTTGCCTCAAACAGGTTGATAGGCCTGCATTTTTAAATTAACAAAACGTTAAAACGGTTGTCACCATGACAGAGCTAGTGGGCCAGATCTCTCCTCAATAGACCAGAATGTTAGAACCAAAGATTAGTCAGCCTGTTTCCCTTAATAGAAAACTCCCCTCTTGCTTCTCCCCTGCCCTGACTGCTTATATTCTTCCATCGGGAAATTCTCTGGCAATGTGGTCCCCTTTCTCGACTTAAAGGAAGATATTGTGTGATCGTCCACAATGGGGACTGATGCATATTCAAGACTCACCTGCTGTACAAGATTTGTTCAAGACGGAATGTAAAATAGGTCATTCGGAGTCTTCCATTTGTCAAGTCATTTAAATGACTAGAACAAACTGCACTTGCAAATGGTACCAATTTAACTGGCATCGCATAAAGCAGATTTTTTTTGTATAGCCCCCCAAAGGGCCAAGGAATTCATCTGGCTCATATGCAGCTTCAAAACTCAATTCTGTACACATTTATTTGAAAATAAATCCCATTCATTTCAACAGAACTGGCTTTCTAGTAAGTATGCTTAGGCTGTCAGTTCTAGGACCCAACAAAATATGGACCCGTATTTCATGTCATATGTGTTGTGTTACTGAGAGTGGGAAGGAGGCAGGAAACTGGATACTTTTTGACAGCAGCCATGGTTCGATGCTTGTCATTCCAACCTTGGGGTTAATTGCACAATACCATACTTGCAAATCGCTTTGTATCTCATCCCTTGATGAGGGAGCACCTCCCTTATGAGGAAAGGCTACAGCGTCTGGGGCTTTTCAGCCTAGAAAAAAGGTGCCTGAGGGGGGACATGATTGAGACTTATAAAATTATGCATGGGATGGAGAGAGTGGATAGAGGGAAATTCTTCTCCCTCTCGCACAACACCAGAACCAGGGGACATGCACTAAAATTGAGTGGAGGGAGAGTTAGAACAGACAAAAGAAAATATTTCTTTACCCAGCGTGTAATTCATCTGTGGAACTCCTTGCCACAGGATGTGGTGATGGCATCTGGCCTAGATGCCTTTAAAAGGGGTTTGGACAGATTCATGGAGGAAAAGACCATCACAGGTTACAAGCCATAAGCAACCTCCTGGTTTTAGAAGTGGGTTTTCTCTGTGCCAGGTGCAAGGGAGTGGCGACTGGACACAGGTATCTTGTTGTCTTGTGTGCTCCCTGAGGCATCTGGTGGGGCCACTGTGTGACACAGGAAGCTGGACTAGATGGGCTTTTGGCCTGATTTTATGTTCTTATGTTCTTATGTTCTTGATGACTTTCAGCTGAAAAAGGGGAGCTCCCTCCATTTAAAAGTATTTGATTTGAGATGATACAAAAATAAAACTGTTTCTCTGGTGTTAGATGTATGGTGACAGGATGGACCATGGGGTGCGTGCGTGCTTGCGTGCGTATGCACGTATGTGCGTGTGCCAGACATTGAATGTATGGCATCCATCCCTCTCCTGCAGAGCTCTCTAAGCCTTAACCGCCCCGTTTCAGTAAACCAAGTGAAAGTGCAGTGGGGAGAGGCATTGGGTGCTACAGTAAGGGTGGGTGATCTGCCTTGGATCCCAGATAAGAGAATGGTTGGTTAAATAATCTGGATCCCCCAATTCATTACTGAATTAGATGGAAAGGGATGTGTGGCTACCCACCAGTAGCTTGGTAGTCGTTGTTCACCTGCCAGTCGTCACTTGATGTTACAATCAGCAATGAACATGCCTGTGTGAATTTACCCCAGTCTGCAGATCATCGGAGAGATGAATCTTGTCTGGAGTCTCTTCTAAAGAACCCAGCAACTTGAAACTATTCAATCCCGTGCCCTTCGAAATAAGCATAATGATTCACTTGTCTGATGTGATAAATGCCTAGTTCAGCATTCATTGAGCCTGAGAGCGTTTTGCTGGTGCACATGGCAGAAGACTTCTGTGGTTCTGTGAAAGGACAAAGCACAGTTTTTCTCCAAGTGCCACACGGTACCCATTCTCCTTCATCTGATGGGACTCGTAAGTAGCATTGTAATGGCTTCAGCAGCAGGGAAGTCTGTCTAATCAGAGAGAGGAAATGGAAGGAGATAAACATGACTGTAAAACATGGGGAGGGGGGGAGAAGAAAAAGAAGAAACTTGATGCTTTGTTTCATGGGATGCTCCTTTTTCCACTGTTCACAATTAGCATATGCAGTTTGATAAGGAGTGTTTTGTCTCGGTGTATTATAATACATTTAGCAGGAATTGCATGTAATAAAGGCAGTGATGGAAAGTGATGATAGACATCTGCTTAGTCACTGAAGCTGGCACACGGCAGACATTTTTCAGCCTGAAGAGAGCTGAATGAGGAGCAGCCAGGGCAGTAAATGGGGGGATACGGAACATTTCTGCTTTCTTAGACTGTCCATGGTACCATCTGTCTGATTAGTTGTAATTGTGTCTTCTGAAGATGTCACTGTCGCAGAAGTGGCAGTCGGGAAAGTAACAGCAGGTCGTGCTGTCGCTGAACTGTGCGAAGGACAGAATCTCTAGGAGTGACTGCTGCTTAGCATTGAGCTCAGAGATGGCCAACTTCTATGTTCTTTGGGGCCACTCTCTTCCAACGGCCAGGAATGGACACAATTGACACAAACGGAATTCCTCATGATTTTGGATGTGCTCCATAACGTTAGAAGAATCCTGCTGGGTGAAATGCAAGGTCCATCGGCCTCGGCCACCATTTTGTTTCCCACTGTGGCCAACCAGGTGCCTCTGAAAGCCCTCGGCCACAGTCTGAAGGCAACAGGCCTGCAATCGTTGGCACTTACAGCCCAATTCTATGCTTCCCCCACACTGATGCAGCCACGGCAAAACAGCTTGTGCTGCGACATGCAGGGGGCAGTCCAGGAGGTCTCCTCTGGGTAAGAGAAAATTTGTTCCCTTACCCGGGGTTAAGCCTCTGTGGCACAGAGGGGTCTACTTGGAACTGCGTTAGTGAAATTGCCATGGGATCTGGTCCAGGATTGGGGTTAGGATTTGGCAGCCACCACTGCCGCCAAGCCTGCCCCCTTCCTGGACCCAATCCGCCCTCCCTTTGGCCCCATCACGGCCCTGTTTTGCCCTTCCTGTACTGTTCCCCCTTTTTTCTGCCCGCCTCGCCCTGTCTCCCCCACCGACTTACCTTCGTCAGTGGGCATTCTCCTGGTCATCGCTTCGTGTGGGGCCGCTCTAGTCTTGCCATTGGCGGATCAGTAGCTTATGGCTCCATGCACTGCCAGCCAGGCTATTTGTGACGGCCGTAAAGCTCTGCCCACTGTTGGAACACTAGTTCTGATGGCGGGAGGGGGAATTAGCATTGGGCTGTTAGTAGTAAATATTGCACAATTATGGAGCACATGTGCTCAGGCACAGTATTACATATGGATTTGAATTTTGACATAGAACATACATGCTGCATACAAAATCCCCTGAAATGTGAAATATCTCTGTTTTACAGCAACCATTTTTTTCTTTTCCTTAGAGATGAAACTGGAGTCCAGACAGGCTGTCTAAAAACCTGCATTGGGGGCTGTGGTTCAGTTCAGTAAGGTGACAACGATGTGGGGGGCTGATGTGGCACTGATACCAACCCCCTGTAAAGGTCTGACTCCCACTTGATTGGGTTGTTGAACCATTTGGACCATTTGGAAGCCCTTGCATTCCACCTGGTACAACGTTGCTGGAAAATATTAATGTTTCTGCCCTGTCAGTTTTGTTATATTCCAGAATTCTGTTCTGGATTCATTCTCTCTCTCTCTCTCTCTCTCTCTCTCTCTCTCTCTCTCTCTCTCTCTCTCAGTTTTTTGTATTTGGCTTCAGCATTGTAATTATAAGCTGTAAATGAGCCAGATGATCTAATTGGACCAGGTGAGTGGAACCATAGCCATCTCCACAGCTCCATCTTTCTTCCCTCTTTTTTAAAGTGTCGGAATGGAATGTATCTAAAAGAATTTCTCCAATGATAGTTAGCCCATCTTAACCAGTTCTCAAATGTCATGCTGTACTTTGTGGCAAAATGTTGTGGTCAAAAGCCTGTTGAACAAACCTTGTTATCTGTTGATTGTATTAGAATGTTTTTTTTAACATCATATTTTGTTGCATATGAGCTCAGGAACGTGATGTGCCATAAAATGCATACGCCACTGGGGATGAAGATTCAGTAGAGAGGGAAGTATAGAAATATTTGCATAGTATGGAGCACTGAACAGGATGCAATTCCCTTTTCACTCTGCAAATCATTTGTACTACTTTTGCAACACCAGAGTCGTGTGAGCCGAAGACAGATGTTTGATTTTTTCCCCTTGCGTCCTATCAAATCCAGTGTTTCTCAATGGAATCAGTCAGTACATTCTATTGTCAATCATCAAGTATAGAGAAATCAAGTGGTTTGCATGTATGTGTGAACCAGGCCACACTTGAAAGTGATTCCTTTAAAATCAGTGTGAAATAATTTTGAACAAATTTGTCGGTTACTGGGATGTTAAATACATTTATTTACTGCATTTCTATTACACAGAGAGAGAGAGAGAGAGAGAGAGAGAGAGAGAGAGAGAGAGAGAGAGCCTTTCTTGGTCATTGGATTTCTCCTCTGATTTTAATCCAAGGCAGTTGTAATCCAAGGTACATGGGCAGACTTTCTTAACCCCCCCCCCCCGTTTCTTTTTGACAATATATAAATATCCAATCTTTCATGAACAGCTACATTCCAGGTGGTATCCTTTTGCAGTCTGGCTTTTTTTTTCTGCTGGCCGGTGCCTTCCACACTCGACCGACACAGCTGGGAGCTCTTATCTCTCCTCACAGAGGCTTTCACAGCTTTTTGTCGGCAGCATGTCTCGAACTTGCCATTCATTGATCTTCGGGCTTGCAAGGCGGCGGCTCTACCGACTGAGCCAGACCCCTCTGCCCTTTCCACCTTTCTAACCATCTTTCTAACAAATGAAACTTCACAAACAGTAAAACAGGGCTAGGACTTGTAGCACTTGGACAGGGCACCTGCTTTGCATGCAGAAGGTTCCCGGTTCAGTCCCTGGGGTCTCCAGGAACGAGTGGAAAGACCCTGCCTGAAACAGTAAAGAGCCACTGCCAGCCATTGTAGGCAATACTGAGCTAGATGGGCACAAGGTTTCGCTCAGTATAAGGCAGTTTCCTATAACACAGTAGAATGTTATGTGAACCACCAGTGCACAGAGAAATAATATTTATGGGTTTTTTCGCCATGTGAAAACAGCTCTTTAACTAGAAGAAATAAAGCGAGTTCTTCCACTAGTCCGTTGAGATTCCTATGGCTTTGATCCTACCGGTATGGAAAGTGGGCGATCCAAGCGGACTCTCCAAGGCAGACGAAGTGATGAAAACAAAGTCCTTTTTTCCTCTTGGCTTAACGTTTCATCCAGACCCTTTGGATTTTCTCAAAAGCAGAGAGAGAACTCAGCTAATGCTAAAAGTTGTAAAAATAACGGACTAGTGTAAGAACTCGCTTTATTTCTTCTAGTTAAAGAGCTGTTTTCACATGGCGAAAAAACCCATAAATATTATTTCTCTGTGCATAGCAACGTGCCATGAAAATCTACATGTGTATCTGAACCACCAGTGCTGGTTACATCAGGAGCTGATAATCGTTGCTGTCAGGGAGAGGGAAGTGTGAGTCCCAGGAGAAGGCAGGTTGACCAAAGGGAGTACAGCCTAGTGGTTAGTATGCTCACATCCCTTCTTGCTTCCTGCCTTTCCTTTGAATCTGCAGCTGAACAGGGAAACATGTTGGTAGTTTGTATCCACTGCCACCATCCCAGCCTACCGAGACCAAGCACTGAACCATAGGAGTCTGCAGGGCAAAAAGTCATGACAAGCCACTGAATTACCTGTGATTGTAGATGAAGTAGGCAAAGAGTTAAGGAGGAGGTGGTCAGGGTCCACAAAATATTGGCTTGACTTAGAAGCCAAGCCCTTATTTGTCCTTGCTACTAGTCCCCACCACCCCTAAGTCCTCTTGCATGAGGACTTCGGGGAGAAAGGCGGGATAAAAATACTGTAAATAAAATAAATAAAATTACAATAAGAGAAAACAGGAGAGACTTTAATAGTTTCTAACCTTTTCGAAACTGCTGCACAAGGACAAGGGAGCCTGACGCTCTCCCAAGTCCTCTGGCACATGCAGAGTTCCTTGGAAGAGTGGCAGAGTCTTCTCTCACTTGTGTAGAGGGAAGGATAAGACAATAGAACTAGGGGACATCTACTCAAATTGAGTGGAGGGAGGATTAAAACAGACAAAAGAAAATATTTCTTTACCCAGCGTGTAATTGGTTTGTGGAACTCCTTGCCACAGGAGGTGGTGATGGCACCTGGCCTGGATGCCTTTAAAAGGGGATTGGACAGATTTATGGAGGAAAAGACCATCACAGGTTACAAGCCATAAGCAACCTCCTGGTTTTAGAAGTAGGTTTTCTCTGAATGCCAAATGCAAGGGAGTGGCAACAGGATACAGGTTATCTTGTTGGCTGTGTGCTCCCTGAGGCATCTGGTGGGGCCACTGTGTGATACAGGAAGCTGGACTAGATGGGCTTTTGGCCTGATCCAGCAGGGCTCTTCTTACGTTCTTATGTTCTTAATAGCAGGAATCTTTTCCACTGTTTCCTGCTCCCTCATTCAGAGCTCCTTGCAAGTGGGAGACATCACAGCCTCTGTTCCACTTGTCAGAAGGCTCAAGGAAGAGGCAGAGTCATGGTTCTCTTGTGGAGCAGTTTATGTTCTGGCATGCTGGTGAGTGGAACTGTGAGTGTCGGGCGGCGGTGATGTTAGATTGCTGTACCTGTAACGGTGAATTGTCATCTCAAGTCGTTGGGTACTACTTGAGGGCAGGAGGTGTGGTCTGGAGGTTGTGAACACATCTGAGGCTTGATATGAGTTTGCCTGTGGAAGCTTGAAAGGCAAGAGCCGTGCGGTCAGAACGATAACTGCACTATGAAGGGAAACATCTGGAGAAATTATACACACACACACACACACACACACACACACACACACACACACACACACACACACACAAGAGAGTATTTATATACCGCCTTCCTTGGTCATTGGATTTCTCCTCTGACTTTAATCCAAGGCGATTTACATGGGTAGGCTTTCTCAACCCCCCTAATGGGTTTTTTTTTACAATCATATATAAATGTCCAATCTTTCATGAACAGCTGCTTTCCAGATGGTATCCTTTGCAGTCTGGCCTCTCCCTGGCCGTTGCCTCTCACACTCGGCCGACGCAGCTCTCATCTCTCCTCACAGAGGCTTTTTTTCACAGCTTTTCGTCAGCGGTGCGTCTCGAACTGGCCGTTCACCGGTCTCGGGCTTACGAGGCGGCAACTCTACCAACTGAGGCAGACCTCTTGCCTCAGGGCTCTATGGAGGGTTCTACGAGTTTCTCTCATAGAATAACATTGTAAAAACCCCAATTTGAAAAAAAAATGGGGTTTATGGTTGGCCTGCTTATGTAAATCGCCTTGAGTCTATGAGAAAGACAATATATAAATACTGTAATAAATAAGTAAATATTAAAACAAATGACCTCCCAAGATTGAGGAGTTGGTCATACCTGCTCAGCCTGAATAACACAGTCGAGTTTAAATAGTGTAGGCAACTCTGCCCGCCATTCCACTTACTCTGTTTATGCCTCGGGGTGAGCCTGAAACCGTGAAACGGGAGAATGAAGCTGCTGTTCCCTCAGTTCCCACGTGCCTCTCCACTCTACTTTTAGTTCTTAAAGAGACAGCACCTATTTGTTGCATTTAAGAGAGTTTCGACTATATGCGGTTTTGGGTTTACACACCGTACTCAGAATGTGACCCTCATGTGAGATGTGGGCTGACGGTATCAATATTTTTTTTCTTCAGTATGAAGGGACGACCCCATGGACATCACAGTGAAGGCACAGTTGGCAGTGATGGGCTTTTATTGCCTTAGCAAGGTTTAGGACGTTATCGAGTACCTGTTTGGTTCAAAGGAACAGAGCCCTGCTGCTTCCTTGTCCATTAAACATAAACAGTGCATGAACTAAAAGGAATAGCCGCTCAGCGTAATTCAGCTGAATCACAATATTCTCATAATCATGCCGTGAGCATCTTCTTTGTCCCAGACACTAATGGCTTGTTCTTGTTGGCGTTCGAATAAAAGCCATTATCAGCATGGCGTCCTGTGGTCCTCTTTTCAGATTGTCATCACATTCATTATCCTGTGTTTAGATATTTGGAAACTGAATTGAGCAATGCCTTTTCATTACCAGCCACAATAACTGGGGGGGGGGGGGGGTTTGAGGAGTGCGAATGGTCACGTTCCCAGCTCTTGTTTATCAATTAAGGCTTTTATTAGAGAATGTCAGTAATCATATATGCAAAGTGGAATACTAATTCCATTCACTAGTTTTCCAGGACACTCTAATGCTTGTTTTGTGACGGTGCTGTTGAGCTGCTTGCCGCCTGGAACACAGCTTGTTAACAACGATAATCTCCTTGTTTTAATGTGATATTAATGTATTTGTGCAACGAGATATTAGCAACAATATTTGCCAGGAAAGTATCCTGAAAACATAATCTGATGTACTTAATTAAACAGGATGTAAATGTCTCTTCAAGGAAGCTCTGTCTGTTTTGGACCTCTTCTGAATACTCGTGAGTGAGTTTCATAGGAAGAATGTCTCTTGTTTTTGTTTTTGTTTCCTTTTCTTTTCTGTTGAGTATTTGGATGTAGAAATAATATTATTCTTTCTTCACCAGTGCCTGTTTGATGTCAGTGCCTAGGTGAATGGTTTATTTTGAGGGGTGTTATTTTTGGAAGGGGGGGTTCACCTGCTTTTAAATCACAGCTGCAATCCTATACAAATATATCTGGGAGTAAGTCTCATTGAACTCAGTAGAGCATACTTCTGGGTCAGCATCCACAGGAATCAGGATTGTGATGTAACTGAGGGCACAGCAAGGAAGGACATTTATTGTCAGGAGCTGAGTCCCAGGGAGTGAATTCCGAAGAAACTTGCAGATTTTCAACTCTGCTGTAGTAGTTATGGTTCGATTGAGTACATGAAACTCAATCCGACCCAGACTAATTCCAAACCTTTCAAAAAGTGTGTGTGTGTGTGTGTGTGTGTGTGTGTGTGTGTGTGTGTGTGTGTGTGTGTGTGTGTGTGTGTGTGTGTGTGTAAGCTGAGAAGGGCCATAGGGTAAAGAAAAGACAGAGAACAGAGTCTTAAGCTTAGTATATAGATATAAACTGGAAAAAAAGCCACAGTGCAGACTTAGCTAGAAAAAGTCCAGTTTATAAAGTATCCAGGTGACAAAACACGTCCAGGTAAACAGGAAACAAACAGAGGCGTTAGGCATATATGTGAGTTGGGCAGCAGAGCAAGGAAGTCAGGAAAGTCCCAAAACACCTAGATCTGGCCCTTTCCAAGCCACGCCCACTAGCCGGTCTCGGAGGCCCCGCCCACTCAAAGCCCCGCCCACGGAAAGACCCCCCCTCACCTGCCCAGGCATTCCACCTAAGTCACACCCACCAGCTTCGCCCTGAAGTTTGTGGTTTTTTATCCATCTTTTAGAAACTCATTATTTACCCACTGGCCTTCTGACTTTCTCTTCCAACCCTCATTGATCCCCCATCATAAGAACATAAGAAGAGCCCTGCTGGATCAGGCTAAAGGCCCATCTAGTCCAGCTTCCTGTATCACACAGTGGCCCCACCAGATGCCTCAGGGAGCACACAGCCAACAAGATACTTGTATTCTGTCGCCACTCCCTTGCATGCCCTGACAGAGAATGATGCTCAAAGGAAGTTAATAAAGGAAACATTTTCCAGGTTTTCTGGTCGTTTATTAAGATAAGAACAAACATGGGGTTGTCCTAACGTTTCGCTAGGTTTTAGTTCCAGCATCTTCAGGGGTAAAATGGGGCAGCAAAGATGCAAACAGTCGTAAGGTCTTTAAGTAGCTGGCATGTTCTGTGGGACGAGTTAATGAGATCTAATATCTGCGATCATTTCCATTTTTTTGCATTGCTAAAGTCATCTTCCTTCCTGTTTCTTGTTGATCTATGGTCTGTCATGGTGTGAGTTCTTTTGATGACTGGAAGCCAGCTGTCACTAATCTTTAAAGATTCCTCTCTTCTGTTTACTGTATTGGGATGTTTTGTTATTTCAATCGCTTTTTACCTCTGAATATGCTGGGACTAAAACCTAGCGAAACATTAGGACAACCCTTTGTTTGTTCTTATCTTAATAAACGATCAGAAAACCTGGAAAATGTTTCCTTTATTAACTCAAAAAATGTGCGTAATTAGTCTGTGGAATTTGTTGCCACAAGACGTGTTGATTTGTTGCCACAAGAGGAGCGGATAAATTCATAGAGGACAGGTCTATCAATGGCTACTAATGCTGGCTATGCGCTACCTCCAGGTTCAGTGGCAGTATGCTCTGAATACGTTGCAGTGGAGCAATGGCAGGAGAGAAATAGGCCTTTTCCCCTGTTTGTGGACTTTCCAGAGGCAGCTGGTGGGCCACTGAGGGACTAAGTGGACCTTTGAGCTGATCCACCAGGGTTTTTCTTATGTTCTATGTTCTGTTTTATGTTGCCAGGCTTCATTGTTCTGTTGTGAGGTTAGCATCACAAGTGGCTGAAGCCAAACTCCTATGGCTCATCAAAGATTGTTCCTTTCACTTCTTCTTCAGAAGTATTTCACTGTTCCGAAAGCAGAGAGTATCTGACAGCTGAGCAACTTGGGGCCTCCCTCTCCGCTCAATATCCTTTTAATGAAAAAATACAAATAATTCTGAGCAGCGGGAAAACCTCTAGTGAGAGCCTTGATTATCCAGTCGACACATGTTTATTAAAGAGAATCTAGGTGGATTATTTCAATATCCCCACATGAGGTGGACCTCAAAGCTTTCTCTCCACACACACACACCTCCTGGCCATGGCTGGCCTCATTGCACAAAGAAAAAAACAAAATACCTTAGTCTAGCCTTCAAACGACCACACATTCCTTTTGTGAGTGGCATAAACAGCCATGAAGAAGAAGAGTGTGCCGGAGTTGTGAAGTTTTGCAGCCAGGTAACCATGACATTACACAGCATGGCTTGTACCTTTTGTTCTTTTCAAAAAGGTTCTGTTCCTTTGTCTCTCTTCTTCTCCCCTCCCTCCACAACAGATAGCTTCTGGGATGCTAGAGCTCCTAAGAAGGCGCAGATGTCCGTTTGTTGAGTGGAGGGACCATGTAGCTTCACGGCAGATGACCTCTCCTAGTCTCTAACAAATCAGCAGTGTAATGCAGAGCTGGTGCTGTGGAGGAGAAAGGACATGGGGTCAACGCAGTCTTTAGGAACTGCTGTGTTCCAGCATTTGATTACCTGTCCCGGAAGGAGAGAGCATTAGGTCTCCATTCAGGTGCCTGCTCCTGCTCTTCAATGCCAGTGCTATGACGTCTGCCACTGCTGCCATATGTATTGCCTTCTTTGACCGGCAGTGGTTTCCCTTGCTCTTAGGCTTGGTTTTGGCTAAGCCTGGTTTTTCCTCCCCTATACTTGAGATCCATTAAATTGAGGTGCTAGGAACTGAACCTGGGACCATCTGAATTCAAAGTGTGTGCTCCACCACTGAGCGACGCCCCCTTCCCAAAGGAATCCACAAGGAGTGCTCCCCACAACCTTGATCTGTTCACCTGTACAGGAAATAGCACCTGGTCCAGATCTAGTGGGCTTCTTCATTACCTGCACAGGCAAGCAAACCACTGAGAAACCAAGCAGGTTTGTATGATGCCAATCTGATGGCGCTGCTGAACATGTCCCACTTTTAACCACAATTCAGCAACGTATATTTATTAACTGATGGTAATAAAAGACAAATGCATGTCAAAAGTGCCTCCCAGTGTAAAGGGAGGACAGCAGAGAAGTGGGCTACTTGTGTGTGTGTGTGGGGGGGGGGTGCTTGTCCCCTCCAACTCTTTGCCACTGTCTGTGCACTCACATGTCTCCAAAAAAGCCAGAGACAACCTGCAAATAGTGAGGTTCTGTACTTGTTTTTTTTCAATTGTTGCCCCAAGTTTTGTTTATGTGTGTTTCTCCATTTTGAGCTTCCTTAAAAGTAATAGTGTTTAGAATTGGAGGCGTCAGTCTATATTTCTTATGCACCACATTCTAAGCAGTGCCGTAACAGTGGCGGAGCCTGAGGGGCAGCTGCTTTGGGTGCTCCACCAAGGGCGCAATTTCCCCCCCATGCAAGCCTCCAAATGGCGGCAAGAGGCTCGGTGCAGCAGGGAGAGTTGCAACGCACAAAAACCGTGCGCTGGGAACCCCCCCCCCCCGCTCGCCTCCAGCCTCTTGCCGTTATGTGGAGGCTCGCGCCGTGCGCTCCGATCCCAGAAGTGCGTGGGTAATCACTGGCAAGATGCCTTCTTTCAACCGTTTATTGTAGTTTCAATATAAAAACTGAACTGGAACAAACTACAAAAAGGGCATGAAATAAAAGGGCCTTGGGGATTTCAAAGGACTGTATTTGCAGACTGGAGAGTTTTCTCCCCTCTCACTTTCCCTCAGCCTGTCTTCTTCTCTCCTCTTCAGACTGCAACCCTGAACACTCTTACCTGAGAGTAAACCCCATTGAATATAATGGGACTCACTTCTGAGTAAAGATAGGATTGTGGCTTTTAGACACTATTTTTTGTCAGTTGTATAGTATTCAGAGCACATGGAGGAGTAGGATGAACCTCCTCCTTCCAATGCGCCAGAACCTGAGGGGAACATGTGTGCTTCCAGACAAACCTGCAAATAGAGGTTGGTTTGGTAAGAAGTGTTGTCCAAACCAGCCGTGGGGGGGGGGGGGTATGTATAAGGCATACTGAATAACCAAGGTCCGACACCGATTACATGGAAATATATACCATACTTAGCAAGCCAGGAGGAGGAATGCTGACAAAAAGTTAGCCACATGTCTTTGCTGTTTATAAACGTGACGTTGTTCGTGCAGAGAGATCCACCAGCGCACAGACTGAGGCTTAACCTTGTCCAGTTCATCAACAAAAAGGTTCAGAAATGGCTCCTTGGTGTCTGCTGCCAAAGTACTTTCATGATGAGAAAATATTGGGTACTAAAAAGTTTTCTAATCGAGCAGAAGGCGGCATAATAAGAACCAATGACTAGAAAGACTGGCTGGGCGAATTCAAATTAAAAACAGAGTGCAATTACTTTTGAGAGTAAGTGTGATTTTACTACTTAAGTGAACATCACTTGTACACCCTAAATTAGATACCTTTTCTAAACTCTCTACCCTAGCCAGAGACAATTTCGATTGTATATCATAGTAATGGGCAAAGCCTGAGCTCAGGTGTGGGGCTGGGGAGGCACGTAGTCTCTGCAGACAATAACAATCCACGTGTCTGTAAATTCTCGCTCTCCTGGTCCATGCAACAGTCTTCCCTGCCTTTTAGGAAGAACTGTAGTCCCGCATATACGGTACCCTCTAGCCTCTCATCACAAAGCATTGGCAGGCCCTGTGCACAGAGAATAGGAGGCTGGAGAGAAAGGAGTAACAAGCAAGGGGGACAAGAAAAGAAAGGGATAGACCATTATCTAGACCATTAATAATAATAATAATAATAATAATAATAATAGTCATGCAAGCGAGGGAAAGTCACCACAAAGCACACTTGAAGAAAATTCCCCTTCCTCCTTGATTCTGAAACAATAAATACGGAAGCCAGAATACAGAAAAATAAAATTGCTAAAACTTATTTTAAAGCACTCACAGAGAGAAAATGAAACTTGCTCCACACTTATACTCATTCCGATAGCTAGGAAGAAATAGAAAAACCAAATGAGTTACCCAGCAGCTATGCAGACAGGAAAGAAAGGGGGGGGGGGAGAGACTCCAAAATATGAAGTTTTATGCTTAAATATTTAGCTTTTCTTTGGTCCAAAATCCTCAACTTCTCACCTTACCTTTAGAACTCCAACAAGTCTATGAAATTTTAATTTAAAAACTAATTTGCTAGAATAATTCCTCTATCCTTGCATTGGTTTCAATACACGCAGCTTAGTGTTACCCCATAAGGCTAATGATTCCTCATGAGGAGAAGGCAGCGGCCACACAGGATAGGCAGATCACAAGAACCTTCTTTATTCAATAAGGCTTACTTCTGAGTAGACATGCAGCGGATTGCATGTTTAGCTTTTTTTCTGGAATATGGAAAGCAGACTGACTCCATCATTATTGCACAGGTCTTCCTTTAAGAGTGTTCCAGCCAATGTTTTCTCTAATTTTTTTTTCTGGGAGACCACAGAGCCCTACGGTGGCTGCATGGGGGTGGCTCTGGAGTGCTTGGTGATGACATCATCATCGCCGAACTCTGGATCGCCGAGAAGGAAGCTGCGTGGGGCTTTGATTCCAGCTGCACGGCCTTGCAGCTTACAGGGAAGTCTGGTGCCATCCCCAGTGAATATAGAAGAAGGCAAGGTGTGGAAGGCATGTATCCTTCCACAAATCTCCACGAATCTCCCCTGCAAGATTCATGAACCTCTTCATCCTTCTGCTGCTGCCGTCCTCCTCCACTGCCAGGCTCCTGCTCCATTGAGGAGATGCAAGGGGGGGCCCACCTCACTGCCCTGCTGCTACCACTGCATCCTCCGTGGGGGGGGGAGAGTTGTGGAGGTCTCCTCCAGGTAAGGGAACATTTGTTTCCTTAAACAGGGGTAAGCCTCCACAACATGGAGGGGTCTACTTGAACTTGTGCTAGCAAACCCACTGGCACAGGTCTGCATGGACCCACACCGTGGGATCAGGTCTGGGAAGGGGGCTAGGATTCAGCTGCGACCAAACACGCCCCCTTCATGGACCCGATCTGCCCTTCCCTCACCCCTGTTGCCACCTTGTTCTGCCCTCCCTTCCCCGATTCCACCACCTCCCCATCCCGTCCCATCTTCCCTGCCGCCCTACCTGCATCGGCAAGTTGGGTAGCTGTTCTGACACATGGGGGAAGGTTCTAGCCTTCCCACCAGTGATCCGGCAGTGCACGAGTCTGTGCGCTGCCAGACGTGCTTTCATGACTGCCATTAGGCAGTTTGCACTGGCGGAATGCTAGTTCCCCCAGCGCTAATAGCCCATAGGATTGGGCTGTTAGTATGGATGTGAACCACTCCAGCCATGAGGGAATCTGTGTGAGGCATGGTTTGCATCCCACTTGCGGCCTTTGATTAAAGTCTGTCCCCCTGAACTCAGGCGATTCATAATCACCAGTTTCTTCTGGGCTGTCTATGCAAATGTGTCCCTTGAGAGCATTAGATCTGGTTATCTAGCATTCTCTCCTGCATATTTTGCCAGCTCTTGTTGACCTTCATCCTTGCCCCTTCAAATGATACCTGACCTGGATGGTACACTTCCTACTGTTTAAAAATTACTTTTTGCTTAAAAGCCCCAAATCAGCATTCAAGATTAAAAGAGACATAATAAAACATTCAATAAAACATCCACAAATCACAGCAGAACAAAAAAAAAACCCTGCAATTTAAAACCTCAACAGTTACCTGCAAAAATCTGGCATCCACTATGGGGAAGAGAGTTCTAAGAAGGCCGTGCCCCATCTGCTCACCCACCAAACCTTTTCAGATTTGTATATGTTTATATGCTGCCCATCCAAAGCTTGACGTCCAACAAAATATATGTACTGTACTGAATTTCATACAGCTGACCCAGTTCAGAATTAAATTTAGAATTGAATTCAAATGAAAAGACACAATTCTTGTACAGTATATTGTACAATGGGTGAAGAGCTACAAGCTACAGTTTTTCCATGTGGTTATGCATCAGAATGCGTATATCTGTATCAGTGATGTAGACTTGAGTCTATTGACTTGGAATCGAGTCGGACTCAAGTCACGTCAATGACTTGATTCGGACTTGACTCGGCGATTGTAAAAGACTCAACTTGAGACTTGGAGCCTTTTACGACATGTCGAATTTGATTCAGGTTTAAACCCGTTTTCCCCATTAAATAGATAGGGACTCGCAACTCGCAACCAAAGACTCGGGACTTGGGGGCAAAGACTTGGGACTTGACTTGAGACTTGGACCCAAAGACGTGAGACTTGACTCGAGACTTGGAGTCAGAAACTTGATCTACATCCCTGATCTGTATGGAGAAAATGGATGGCCTTTGAAACTCTGTATTCCTCAGTTCTGTGGAAGCAGGATCACATAGGAAGGTACTGTAGGAAGACACCTTGGAAGCAGCAGCCTAGCTTGTGCCTCTTTGTCTAACAAATGAACATTTTTCTCTAGAAATAGCGGTAGGTTCCATACTTAGGCCCCATCCCTTCCGCCAAGTGGTGCCATGACAGTTACAGCCTCAGGCATGCAAATAACCAGTTCCTCCCCACCAAGAGTAGTAGGACTGGGAACTGAGCACAAATCCTGTGGAACTTCGAAGCAATGGTGACTTTTCTTGTCTCCTTTCCACCAATAAGAGATTAAAGAAGTGAGTCTCAATCCTGAGAAGGGGAAAAGGAAAGTAGCTTCCGTGAACAATGCGAATGTATCATGGAGTTTAAAGCGGAGCAGACTTGAATGTGGGGAGTCATGGGTGTGTGGGGAAGGGTGTGGTGGGCTGAGTTTGTGCAAAGAAAGGTGGGCTGATATACACAGGCCATCTTCCCCCAAACCAGAGCCCCGTCTGCGACCTTTCACAGGCCTCCGCTTGCGATCGTGTATGATAAGGACCATTAATTCTCGATCTGTTTTCTCCTGTTGCCGATCGATCCCTTGAACATGTCAACAAGTCAGAGACTGGAGCAAACAAAAGGCTTCTTAACCAAAGATAGCTCACTGAGTCTTACACAAATAGGTGCTTTTTTCCCTATCAGGATAGAGATTGAGGACCACTCTTATTGCAGTTGTTATTCCATGCCAACACTGATGTATTTAAGAACACTGGAAAAGCACTTTTTTTATAATTCCACTTAGTCTTTTTAAATTAAAAAAAAAGAAAAAGACAAGGCCTGCAGCAACAAAAGGAAACAATCTGTTCCATTTCAGATGATTGCTCTGAGCACTTGCTCTTTCGCTGCTTTTTGAAGCCAGTCCTTGGACACAATCGCTGGTCAGCATAAAATGCACAATTGCCCTAGAGGCAAAGAATAAGGATCCTCTTATTTTCTGTTATGCTGGAACCTCGTTTATTCAGCTATATCTGTGCATGAATCAACAATTTTAGATCTCAGATCACAAAAATAACTTGGCCAATATATATGTATTTTTTTTTCTCCAGTGTAGTATCAACCACTCTTTGATAAATCCCAGGTGATTCTTTTTTCTGCTGTGGGGGAAAGGGGATGCCTGAATATATTTCCCCATATAACCGTGAAACCTTTCTCAATATATAAAGAAAAAAAGCAGTATATCATGACTTCATTTCTTCCAAGCCCTAGTGAGGAGAGGAAACCTTGAAGCTGGAGGCATGGCAGGGAATGTATGCCAAGATGATAGTCTTTATAACACGGTAGATTCAATAGTTTTACATTAGTCAAGGCGTAGTTTCTTTTTTTTTTCCGTTGAGGTCATGAGGTTTATCGAATTTTGTAAATACATTTTAAGCCCTTGGGCTATAAGCTTTGATCATGCTTTACTATCAAAGTTGGTAAGTGAGCAGGGGTGGCAAAGTGTTGGGAAACAACAGTTTCATAGCTATGCCATGAATAAATATGCTCATTTTCTTGGAACAGGGCATTGTATCTAGTCGGAAGGACCCACTTTGGAAACTCTAAATGTTTTGAGAATGATGAAATTTGCACTGAGGAGGCCATGAAATACTGAGTGTGAGGCACCAAGTTTTAACAGTGTCTTGGGAATTCTCTGTCTACATCCGCTAGTTCGACAAGGAAACCCCTCTGCGCAGTTCCCTTGGAAAACATGTACGCTGCAGTTATTCCTAGTGTGTGTTCTGCTGTGCTCGCTTGAGGCACTGGCTAGAACTGTTAGCAGAGGTGTCACCATGGTAGGGGTGGTACCGTAAGTTGCGCCCCATCCTAAGTCCCCGTTTACAAGCCGGCACGAGTCTCCTGCCCACTGCCTTCTCCGCATGCAATGGCTCCGAAGGTTAAGGGTCGGGGCCGCCTCGTGCCGGCTTGTAAACGGGGACTAGGACGGGGCGCAACATACGGTATCAACCCTACCATAGTGACGCCTCTGACTGTTAGATCTCACTGATTCCCAGTTGAACTGAACCCATGATCAGAAATGGACCTCCTTATGTGGCCACATAGGAGGAAGCAGTAATGGTAGGGAAACGTGTCCATTGTTGCTGATGACACTGAGGAATCCCCGACGAATAAAAAGCAGCATTTCCAGTTGCACAGACAAGCCTACATACATACAGCTTATACGCATATAAGGACTATAAGGCAGTCTAGTCTTGGGGGTGCATAGGTTGGGGTGGGGGGACCTGTTGCTGTTCTTTCGCTGCCCTTCCCCCTCTGGACCCATTCATTCTCTGCAGTTTAAGCATCTGAAGGAGAGCTAAGACCTACAGTAACTACATTGCCTAGACATTTCCTTTTGTTTCCACACTAGAGGATTAGGTTCCACAACATTGTTTTGATTTTCATCTTGGTCTCTAGGCACTAGGGAATGTTTTTGTACAAAGAGATCCTTTATTATTGTAATAGTAACTTGAAATACCGTCCCCTTGTTTGGACTGAGTCATAGGTGTTGAAACCTATGAGGGCCATTTTGGACTGGGGATGTGAAACCTATTGGGGCTCTTCTTGGCAGCCTTTATTTGCACCCCAGAATGCCAAAGGAGCTATGCTATGTCGTGATGCACTATTGTTCCAAGAAGGGGAAGAGAATGGTGGCCAGCAGCCAATGGGAGAAGCCTTGATAAATTTTGCCTTTTGTCCCCAAATACCTCTTCCTGAAAGTGTAAACGAGGTAAGATTTTGATCGCTGGAAAAGTGGTATAAATATCCTTTAAATAAAATAAATAAGGTGACTTTGTTCCTTTATTTGCACTCTCAAACCCCAAATTAGCTCTACGTTATAGAGAAGATTCAACTGCGTAATTACGGTTTTCTATTTTGTTTTCCCTTGGAATTCTCAGATTTTACCTTGGGAGAAATCCTAACATTTGCTTTACGCTCCACTTCTTTGAAATTTCAGGACCAGTCCTCTATCCCATTTAACTCAGCAAGGCTTAGGATCTTAGATCCCATGAAATTAGGATCATGCTGTAAAAGTCCAGATGTTTTGAGTATTAATAACAGGCTGATTTGTGTTTCAGAAATGCTGGACATTGAGTTCCAAAGCAATTTAAGTGAACTTCCATTTAAAAAACCAAAGTTGTCCAAATGAAATAATTATTGGTAAAGTTACAGTATTTTACAACCCTGAATACTTTTGTTAGATAGCACATTGACTGCAGAAGCCATGGTGGTGTTCACAGTGCTTCTGTGCCAGGGGTGGCCAAACTGTGGCTCCTGAGCTGCATGCGGCTCTTTGACATACAATGTGCGGCTCTCGGAAATACGTTGGCTGAGCTCCTTTTTGCATCACAATTAATATAAAAAGGTAAATAAGACATTTTCAAGCTTTGTAATTATTTACTGGGCATAAACTGAGAGTCCACTGGATTAAAACATAAGTTTAATATTCATGGTGAGTAAATATAAGAGAGAATTTAAATACTGCTTAAATATTGCGGCTCTCAAACATTTCTCTTGCGGCTCTCAAACATCTGAAGTTTATCACATGTGGCTCTTATGTTAAGCAAGTTTGGCCACCCCTGTTCTGTGCCATTCCAGTAACTTTATAGACCATTTGAAAATTGACCGTAAACTGAAGATTCACTTGGGCTGATATTGTGACCGAATGTCCTCACATGCTCCTATTGCAAGGAATAAAAGAAAAGAGCCACCCTGAGGCTTTTAGCCAGCCCGAGGCCTTCTAAAGCAGAATACAAATTGCATAAATGAATCAGTGAATGAATAAATAAAAGTTTGGGATGGCAGAACTAGAGAAAGTTGCCACAATTAGTGTATCTTTAATTTGACACTTGCGCAAACAAAGGAAGGAGATAAAACAGCATGAGCAATCATAGCTGAACCCATCCACTTTAATAGCTCCTCAAATAGCATCCTACAAAGTAATGCTAATAATGAACCACTGATGAGCTCATCCAGACGCCACATTTTAAAGCCTTGGAACATGAACCTCAAGCATCAACAACAGAAATTGATTAAGGATGGGGCTCCACTGTGTCTGCCTTACCCGCCTAATGAGTGGTATGAGCTGTGCTGCTTGTGAAAGGAGAGTTATTGCCAGTGACATTCACAGGTTGTGTATGAGAGTTCAGCTGATCAAACAGTCCCGTGTAGCACATGAAGAGATCCTTCTTCTTCTTCTTCTTCTTCTTCTTCTTCTTCTTCTTCTTCTTCTTCTTCTTCTTCTTCAACATATGCCACAGAACTAACAACCTCAAATGTTTTGAGAGCCTTTACATGCTAACAATAATTGTGAGAGTCAAACTGGTTACAATTTTCTTTGTAAACTTAGTATGTTCTTAAGCCTGTGACACACCGCCTGCGTCGAGCTGTGTTGCGTCCGTGTGCGGCTGGAAAATCCTGGTGTGTTTTCTGTTTTACAAAATCGCAACGCAGGGGAGCTGTGTTGCGGTGCATGAAGAGTTGAAAAAGTTGAACTTTGGCCCATGAGAGGCTGCGTTTGGTGGGGATGGAATGAGGAGCAACACGTTGTGCCAATCAGATTCAGAACCTTTATTGGCATAGTTAACAACATACATAACATACAACATAAAAATATAACAAGTACATAACAACAGTAACCATAAATAGGGGTGAAGAGTCCAAAACCTAGCATACACTACCCATATGACTCGCACTACGCCTCTTTACAATCTGCTTTAAGTAGGTTGCAACTTTTTCTGTTCATACAGCATCTACACCCTGTAAAATAATCCGGATTTTTTCCTGATTCCCCCCAACCCCACCTATTGGACAAGATCGGATATAAACGTTGTGCCAATCAGAGAGTGGCTAACAGAGAGTGGGGTGCGGGACAGGACATCTTATTCTTCTCAAATCCACAGGTCCGGTGTAGACAGGGTGTGTTGCGACAAGTCGGCTACTCTTGCAACGCACCAGGACGCAACGCACCCTGACGCAGGCAGTGTGTCACAGGCTTTACTCTCTTGCATTCTTCAAGGAGGCCTACAAGTTTTCTGGACTATTTCAGCCTGCTTTTAGATGCGTTACATAGTAGTTAGTTATGTCACCAGGTTTCATAGTTCATGTGTCAGAAATAGGACTCTTAACAGCAGAATCCTATGCATGTCTGCTCAGAAGTGAGCCCCCTAGAATTCAGTGGGACTCGCTCCTTGGTGAGTGTGTATAGGATTGCAGCCTTCGTGATGCTCACCTCACACACAAGGAAGAAGTCAAGTCCTCTCTCCACCAAGCCTGCTTCTCTCCTACCTACTCAGGCTGCACTCCTATACACACTTACCTGGGAGTACGTCCTGTTGAACTCAATGAGGCGTACCTCTGTATACTGTAGACATACATAGGATTGCGGTGTCATCTACCTTCTTTAGTGTTCTGCTGGTGACAGTGGGAATGTTGTGAAGAAAGCAAGAAAGTCTGTTTTCCATGCCTGGTGCTGCCTGGCATTCTTCTGAAAGTGCAGGCCCAGGTGTCCAGGTCTCCCTCCATTCTCTTTTTCCAAGCTAGGGTGAAGGTTTGGATGCTCACTTCTGATGAAATGAGCATTATGCATTGAAGGCATCATCAGAGATGCAATAGGGTCTCGGTTTGGTTTGAAATACCCATATGGTCCCGAGTATAAGACGCACCTGATTATAAGACGCACCCTTAAAGTTTGGTGCTATTAAAAAAATAATTAAATCACTGGCATTAAATTGCAACAGCCTGATTATAAGACGCACCCATAAAACTCAAATTAGGAGAAAAAAGTGAGTCTTATACTCAGACCAATACGGTAAATTATTTTTCAAGTTTTGGGGAGAATAATTTGATTCTCCAAGCCCGGTCCCAAAGCTGGCCAGAAGAGTTTGCTCCATCATTACTGGAGGCAGGTGTATGCACATGACTTTTATTTCCTGCCTTTTCTGTATGGAGGAACCGTACAGTGTTTGCAGCTTGACAGAAGCAACTGTCCTGTAAGGTGAAGATCTCTTTCATAAGGCGAGTGTTTTTTGTCTGTTAGTGCCCGGTGGGAGCCATGGGCATCGATATCTGGAAGCAGTCCAAGATCCCTGCTGTTTTTCAATCGAGGGTTGCGGGATCTGGAGGCTAAATGAGCTGGGACCAGGGGTGTAGCATGTCGGAGGTACAGGTAGTGTTTGTTGAGCAGATTAGGAGGAATCCCAGGTTCCCCATATATACCAGGCATGGCCAACCCAGAGGCCTCATACTGTCTGCCCATCACAGGGGTTAATGTTGTACGTCTGTATTACTTTTTGAGCCTGAGAAGGGCTCTCACCTAAGTGCACACACTCCTAAGTAGCTCACTAGCTAGGTCTGAGCCTCAGACTTCCAGTCCCCAGTTGAAGCCTTGGCATCTCCCCCACCATTTCAGGCAGAGAGATACCAATCCAAACAAGGCACAACCTGCCTTCAAGAAGATGTGCCCATAAGAACAGAAGAAGAGCCTTGCTGGATCAGGCCAAAGGCCCATCTAGTCCAGCTTCCTGTATCTCACAGTGGCCCCACCAGATGCCTCCGAGAGCACACAGCCAACAAAATAAACTGTTTCCTGTTGTCACTCCCTTGCACCTGTCACACAGCCAACAAGATAACCTGTTTCTTGTTGTCACTCCCTTGCACCCATAAATTAGAATGATGCACGCTGTCTGAATGATCTTAAGAGTACCCTGTTGGCGGTGTGGTGTACAGAAAACCTTGCAGAGTTGATGATCTATTATGCAAGAGCTCATCTGTAAGTGCTGAATATTGACAGAAATACGTGTATGATAGGCTAATGATATGCAAAAATTCAGTCTTCTAGATTTTCCTGCTTACATTGAAAGCCTCTGGGGAAAGTTAGGTGAAAGCGTCGTGCTTGTTTTCTGCACAAGTTCAAGGATTGTACTAAAGACTTTTGGTAGTTGTAGACTCAGCAGCTTTTGGCCCAATTTTCCTCTCTGAGTCAATCAAACGACGAGGAAAAAAAAGGATCTTTTGGCCTGACTTCCCATCTGCCCTGAAACAGGCACAGAAAGACAGACCAGATTATAGCTCATTATTTCATATTGTTTTGAAAAGAAACAAACAATGATTTAGCTTCTGTCATTGCCATTGTGTGCGTGTGATTACAGATTCACAGTGCCTGGCAAAACGTTGCTGGAGGTTCTGCACGTCATAAGCCTGGCCCTTCATTGCAAAGTACAAAGTATTTGTTAACCCGGCCTTGTATGGGTTTTTGTACACTTGCAACATTTCCTAATTTCAAAGGAAGTTAAATGAGCTCCTTTGTCAGGCAGGGGTGAGAGCTGTAAGAAGGAGGGGCCATATTTTGCAGCAGAATGATTTATTTCTCCTTATGCTTTTTAATGACAATCTCTTCCTATTTGTAATTCCATTCGCTGCTGTACTAGTAATAGGCTCTCGCTGGGACTCCTTTGTTCCAGTTCATGGACTTGGTAACAACTTTAATAAGTAGCATGAAATTGTTCTACTTCAGCCTTCCCTTGTGACACCCCCCCCCCCACTCTGATGTGGGAACTGGACTGCTTTCCTGTTGTGCCATCTCACACGACAGAAGCAGGAATAGTAGCGTCACTGCAGGGGGGGGCGGAGCTCCAAGTTCCGCCAGGCTCTGAGCCTCCGTTACACGACGGGAGAAAGCGGCCCCGCCCCCTCGCCTTTGGAGCCATTCTGGCCGATGAAAGCACTTGCTTTAGCAACTTGCCATATGCAGGATGGACACCAGCATAACCCCCTTCGGACACCTCACATGCGCAGTTTGGATGTGGAACGGACGTCGGCGCAACTCCGCTGGCGCAGGGGGCATTCTGGGGGCATTCGAACACCCCCGGAACTCCCCTGCGCCGGCATCTGTTCCGCATCCGAACTACGCATGTGAGGCGTCCGAAGGGGGTTATGCTGGTGTCCATCCTGCGTCTGTCAGTGTACGACAAGTTACATAGGCATAAGTGCTCTCACACCGGGGGATCTACTATTACACCGCTGCAAGAGTTACACAGGATTGCGCCCTTACAGTGCAACCCCACTCAGAAGCCACTCCAACTCTGCTTGATGAGACTTGTCCAATCCTATGCATGTCTACTCAGAACTAAGTCCCATTATAGTCAATGGGGCTTGCTCCCAGGTAAGTGTGGATAGGATTGCAACCTTAGTCTTCTGCTTGGTCATCATCATTATCCCTAGCAGGTTGGGCTAGGAGAGGCACCTATCATGGAGAACCACAGTGTAGACAATACTGAGCTCGATTGACCAATTGGCTGACTCAATAGCAGGCAGCTTCATGTGTTCATCTTCTTTCCCCCTCTGTTTTGCAAATCAAGTTTCCTTTGCTGTTTTCCCTCTCTCCAAAATTGTATTTGTCTTGGGGAAAAGATCTGACATAGCTAGATATGCGCAAGATACGTGCTGTGAAGACGGGATAGATTAAGGGGACTGCCACAAACAATGCTGTTAGGGACAGGTTGTTAGACGGTAGGGACTTGAACCACATGGTGAGGTTACAGATGACCAAATCTCTATGCTTTTAGATCTTATTCATGGAAGGGTTTTAAGCTGTCACCCTACAATAAGTGGTTGCACGATTCCACTCAGTCTGTGTAGGGACGGGTGGGGTCACTGGGAGAGAAAATCACCTTCTTTATAGTGAGATAGTTCTGCTCTTTTGCTTTGCCTCCTGTCTTCTTAATCAGGCAAACCAGATACCTTGCCTTAACCTTAGGCTTCAACGCTGCTTTGTTGAACTTTAAAACAGTGAATGTAATTGAAGCACCTGTCTCTTTGGTTAACAATTAGATTTGTGGATCCCTGACAGTTATCTCTTCTGAGCATTCTTAAAAAGTGCACTAGGAAGACAAAGTAATAAGACAAGAGTATGGATTTCCACCGAGATGAATTAATTGTGATATCCACATTTTGTTTTGACTTTTCAAATCTAAACGTCAGTTCTTTGTGCTTAATGTAGGAATCCCTCAATGTATATAATGTTTGCTGCACTGTACTGGGTTATTTTATATGTTAATTGCATCAAGTGCTTAAAAAAATATTGTTGGAACCAAACAAAACTTGATTTCTAACTTGGGTGCATTTGAAGATGTGAGGAAATGAAACTGGGCTTTATCTGGTCAAGTGAAGTTCATGGCAGGGAGGCTCCCCCCCCCCAGTAAGGACATTCTTGACCAGTAAGTCTATTTTACTCCTCACTTTTAAAGAGCATGCCCAGAGAGTTGAAGTGAGGAGTAAAATAGACTTACTGATCAAGAATGTCCTTTCGGGGGGGGGGGGAGCCTCCCTGCCATGAACTTCACTTGACCAGAAAAAGCCCAGTTTCATTTCCTCGCACCTTTCAAATGCACCTGTAGAATGAGCAAGCAGGGTTAGGCTGGGACATCTGTCTTCAGGAAGATCTTCCTGTCTTCAGGAAGAGGACCGTGAAGCTGATAATCTAAGCTCAGAACCGCAGCTAGGCAAGCGTCAAGTTCCTGGTACTCATCCTACAGGGGTTTTAATAGGCTACCATCGTCCCAGAATCGAGGCTGGCTTTGGCCTAGAGCGGACCCGAGCCGCTTCCAAGAGTGCACCGCGGCTGCCCAATGCGGGCTTCCGCAGCTTCCAGTAAACGAGGCAACCGCGTAGGGCAGCCACGGTGCACTCTTGGGAGGGGCTCGAGTCTGCTCTAGGCCAAAGCCAGCCTCGATTCCGGGACGATGATAAGCCTAGGTTTTAAGAGCGTGCCTATAGAATTGAAATAGGGAGTTGAGTTCCTAGGAGACTAGATGGCACCCGTTGAAGCCTAGAGTGAATGAAAACAGAGCGTTGGTAGGCAGTAAGGTTCTGGCGCTTGACTTCTGGGGAGCCATGATTTGAAACTGTCCCCTCCCCGCTCCCCTCCCCAGCAACTTACAGGAAGAAAGTTTGAGAAAGAACACTTGGCTAGAGCCAGAAGTAGCCCAGTATCATTACAGCAGAAATCCCCATCTGAGAGCGATAGGTAGTGTTGGACAACATTACACAGTACATCTGATGAAGTGGACTATAGTCCCCCAAAGTGTATGCTGAAATAAATTGGCTAGTCCTTAAGATGCTACAAGCCACTCCTGTGGTGGTTCCTGCCACAGAATAAGGTGGGTCCCCAATGGATGGTTCAGCTAGGTGCCTTGGGATAATGGTGGAAATGCTGCTGCTTCCATTTTGTGTCACCACCACTCACAGCAAACCCCACAGTAAGGGCAGTTCCTTAAGAGGAACAAATGCATGGGACGTGCATTTATCTCAGAGATACGTTGAGATTTATAGTTCTGGTATACTTTATATAACATACTCCCACATATGCGGTTTTAAATACCAAAAGAACATCTTTTGTCAGAAGTTGTTTCTGACATATTGTTCTTTTCTGGAGTCATTTTTCTAAAATTATCACTTTAATGTGTCATAGAAAAGATGTGACCCCCTAGATCCTATTTGTCAGTGCGTTTTCCTCTGGACAGGAAATGCCTGCTCATGGCATACCCTCGGAGTCGGATTCTAGCAATTAACTCTTGGATATAATGCGGAGAGATGTGAATGGCCCTCTCTTATAACCTGCTATTTTGCTTCGCTAATTTATATTCTTACTTTGTTTGCATATTCATTCTGAAAGCATCTGGTGAGGGTTTTGTTGTTGTTTGGTGGGTGGGTTTTTTGTCTTTTGAATAATAAGAAAAGACAGAAATCAAATTCAGCAGAATGCAAATTAAAAGAGACGAATGGGATTTGGCATGAAAATGAAGGAATTAGGTGGTGTTGTTTTTCTCCCATGTACAATTTTTTTTTTGAGTTTGTACTTGTCACAAATAGCACAGAGACATGAAGCTGTGAAAGTTGTCACACAGAGAATCAAGAAACAGTCTTACACAGATCCAGACCTAAATGATTTTGATGGACCAATATGAGCTATCAAATTAAAACTCTCTCACTATAATAGTTTATGGGCCAAGGACATCTACTGGTGCATCAGGTGAGTCTACAACTCTGCCATGTTTCTTTTGATGATCTAACTCCTACTTCCTCTAGACTCTAGATCGCAGCAGCTGATGAAGGGCAGTGCTTTGCGTACCCCCAGCCTGTGGTCCGCATACCCCTAGGGGTATGTGTACCACAGGTTGAGAACCCCTGCTCTAGAGCCCATGGTGATATCAGTGGTAGGGGGACAAGGTGTTTTCTCTTTGTATTCTCTGGTAATGCATGCTCTTTGGTTACCGAGAGCGTTACTCTTAGGCCTTACTTCCTTCTGCTCTCTGACTCCTCTTCAAGAGAGAGAAGATGAGATCTATTCACGTGTTGTTAGACAGACAAGCTGGAGGATCCATTTCAGTCCTTTCCTATGAAAATGCATTTCTCTAAATAAAACTACCTTTAACTTTTGAATAGAAGCCTCCTGCGAACCTTCCTATTAGACCAGGGGTGGCCAAGCTTGCTTAATGTTACATATGATAAACTTCAGATGTTTGAGAGCCGCAATATTTCAGAAGCATTTAAATTCTTAAATGCTCCCCATGAACATTAAACTGATGTTTTAATCCAGTAGACTCTAAGTTTATACCTGGTAAATAATTATAAAGCTTTAAAACTTCTTATTTACCTTTTATATTAAATTGTGATGCAAAAAGGAGCTCAGCCAACGTATTTCCGAGAGCCGTACATTATATGTCAAAAGAGCCACAGTTTGGCCACCCCTGCATTAGACTGTCCTATGTAATGTGCCGCCTTTTGTGGTTTTATCTGTAACAACACTTGCAACTTCGTGTTCGTTGTTTCTCCAGCTTCCCCAAAGTATTTCCTTTTCCTGGGCTTGGATGCCTGGCAGTTAGTAAACTGCCCCTACAAATAAGATTTGCACCCATGTGCGTTGTAGCAGATACTTACAAGTTGTGCTTTATGAGTTGCTCACCCTGATATACATAAAAGTGAGGAGCACAACCTTGCATCTGCAAAATCCAGTTACTTTTCTGTGCCCTACACATCTATTCAGTGCAATGAATGAGAGAGAGGATAATAAAGGGGATGTCTGTGGGTAGACTGGAGAACGGGAGAGCAGGTTCTGTGGGGGACGTGCAAGTAGCCGTACAGGACACCAAAGCTACAACTCCTGAGCTCTGGGATCATTATCAGCGCTCCTGGCATGCTTTCAAATCAACTTCACAATTCTTTATCTTTTATATTTGTATACCGCCCTTCCTCCAAAGAGCTCAGGGTAGGCTTACCAGATCTCCAACCGGGACAGAGTGCTAGACCTTTAGGAGAAGGAATGTGGGCAGGTGTAGCTTGTTAAACCTTAGAGCACAATCCTAGGCATGTCTACTCAGAAGCAAGCCCCACTGAACACAATGGCGCTTGCTTCTGAGTAGACATGCCTAGGATTGTGCTGTAAGGTTTAACAAGCTACACCTGCCCACATTCCTTCTCCTAAAGGTCTAGCACTCTGTCCCGGTTGGAGATCTGGTAAGCCTAGCTCAGGGTGGTATACATGGTTCCTCCCCTCCTTTTGTCCTCACAACAACCGTGTGAGGTAGGGGAGGCTGAGAGATAGTGACTGGCCCAAGGTCACCCAGGAAGCTTCATGGCTGACCGGGGATTTGAACCTAGATTGTCCAGGTCCGAGTCCAAATCCACAACCCACTACACCATCCTGGCTCTCAACAATGAGGAATAGAAATGAGGTTTGAATATTTAGGCTGATGTGCAGGGCAACCTTTCAATAACACTTGATGAACCCTTGGTAGATGAACAAGGTCCCCCTGAAGGCTGCTGGAGCCTCTGTGATAAGCATTCTGCTATTTCATTCATTCATTCAATTTTTTATCCCACTTTTCTCCCAAAGGGCACCCAAAGTAGCTTACTACAGGATTATTAAAAAGACACCCATATAAAATACAAAATTAATACAATATACATCCACATATTGTCCTTCCCTGTATCCTCTTGTCATTGCCTGCATGCCTCTTAATGCCAGTTCATCCTGTTTCATCCTGTTGAAATGCACCGTACCCCTCCCTCTTAAAGAGACTTCCAGGTAGCGTAGAGAAGAGGTGATGGCTCAGGTCTGGAGCTGGGGCAGGGGCTGGTTCAACTGACCATTGCCCTCTGTTTCTACAGTAAAAAACATGTAGATAGCACTTTGAAGTGGTCAGAATCATTCATACACATAATTGCAGTAATCTTGACAACAATCCAATAAGGTAAGCCAGTATCATGACCTCATGTGATAGATGGTGGGGCTGATGTTAGGAAGGAATGCTCTACCGGAGGCCTCTTAGGATTGAACTACATTACACGCAGAGGCTCTGCCGCCGCCTCTGCCTACGCGCTTGGAGCGGGGGAGTGTCTTCCCACCTGTTGTCCCTCCTGTTGTCCTGCCTTCTTAAGAAGGTGATTGGAGGTAGTTCTGATTGGCATGCAGCCACTCTCCCCCCTCTCCTACGATTGGTAGGCTGTAGTAGCTCCGCGATATGCCCCCTAGCTCTGCGAGCCCACCCCCTCAAAAGTAGGATTCCCGCTTGAGGTACGCACCGGCAGTGCGGAGGTCGCAGCGGCTCCGCTTGCTTAAAAAATGATGTCAGAAGCTCCGCGACGCGTGTAATGTAGCTCAGCCTTTAGAGCGTTTGTACAGATGCAAGATCTGAGGCTGTTCACAGCTCAGTTTCTTAGTCGCTCCACCACATGAGCTCTCCTTAGTTTATGGCTTTGTAATTCCAGAGTCTGTGGACGTATATCCATAAAGGGATGTTGGCTATAAAGGAGTGTTTCTTTGGCCTAGATCCCGGAGCAACGGTACAAGTAGGCCCACTTAAGGGCAGAACAAAGATTTGTTCCCCATGTCCTGGCACCCG
Organism: Plestiodon gilberti rubricaudatus; assembly: GCA_026170595.1. Lineage (NCBI taxonomy): Eukaryota > Metazoa > Chordata > Lepidosauria > Squamata > Scincidae > Plestiodon > Plestiodon gilberti. Next base: position 243,226,185 of record JANXHW010000002.1, read on the forward strand.
CTCTCGATCCTTGTTGATGAATCGGCAAGCTCTGGAAGCAGTTTACAGTTTATTGATATCATAGATGGCTTCTGGCTGCAGTTTCCGATTAGCATTATGCACTATACATTGTGATCTGAATGTAAAGCAACCCATTAAAGTTGCAGCTGGACTTTCCATATGGAGCCGTTAGTGGTAGCTGGTGCCTCCAGAGTCTGATGGAGGTACAGAGATGGTGATCATCAAACCTATGCTTGTTTCCCTTGGAGTTAGACCTTAAGCCCCAGCTCCTCACTACCTGCTGAAATACCCAGGTCAAATCAAAGCTGGAACAGATACATGTTCATTATGTATTTATGTATTTTTTTCTGTATTTATATACCGCTTTTCTTATCCTCAGATTGCTCTTCAGATATTATTCAAGGCGGTTTACATAGGCAGGCTTATCTAGATCCGATAAGGATCTTTACAATATTGTCCTGTATAGAACCCTACATTTCCAGCTGGTTTCCTCCACAGTGTCGTCATCTTCACTAGCTGCTGAACACAAGACTCGAGTTTTCCGCGGGATGCCACAGATCATGCTGAACAGGGAACCTTTTTTTCCAGCTGTAATCGCTCTGTCACTGAACATTCTCACCATTCCAGCCTGTTCTTTCACCACGGCACGCAACAGCGACTCCTCTCTGCCACCAAGGGTCATGACAGCTTATCAGTGACTTCCTGGTCTCCCTTACAGGACAAAACTGGGCTGTTCCTGCTTAGCTTCTGGCAGTCTTCAGGCAGTTCAACCTCGGGACCACACCTCCTGCCTTTGTCCATGTGGTAATTATATAAAGCTTGAGATCCAGCCCACCTTTATCAGCAAACCACCCCCCCCAGTTGTTTTTCGTGGTGTTGCTGCAGGAGCCTAAGCATGGTACATTGGCATCCCACAGAAAGCCACGTTCATGGTGCAATACTTATTTCATGGGTGGCCAACCTTTCACCATGAATGCTCCTGGCCCTTTGAATGGTTGCATAGGTGAGGGCCTTTCAGCAGGTGCAGCTGATTTAGCAGCACCATCAGCACTTGAAGCTGCCAAGATTCTGTTTTCTACACAACTCTTAAGAATGCAGAGACCCTCATGGTGGAAGGTTGGCCAGCCCGGACTTATTTACACTCTAATACCCTCTTCATATTCCCCCCCATCCCAAGTCCCATGTTTTTCTCCTATGGAAGGGTCAGTAGATGCACAAAGTAATTAGTACATTCGGAAAAGCAGCAGGGCCAGCCAAACCACGAGGTGATCTGACGCGGTTTGCATCAGGGAAGGTGGTGGGAGGAGCGGTGGAGTCAGGGTGCACATCTGCCACTGCCTCCCTCTAGCCCAGTGCAGACACAAGCCACACTGATCCACTTCCTGCTTGCTAAAAGCAAGCGAGAGACAGATCATCCGCCTTGCTACCCCCTCCGCTCGTTCCTTCCTTGCGTGGTCAGTTTAAACTTAGAGACCGAGAGAGGAAGAATTGAGGGGAATCAGTCCTGTAGGCGTACCATATACAAAGGGGGACAAAGTGCCTGTACCTTTTAACCATTGTATAGAAGAGGGAATTTGGGCAGGTGCAGCTCATCATGGAAGGGTGCAAAAAGCTGCATCTGCCCAAATTCCCTCTTCTGTACAATGGTTAAAGATATAGGCACTTTGTCTCCCTTTGGCTATGGTGACCCTACTTAACAGGCTACTTCCTTGCCATCCCTTTGAGCAGGCTTACCAGATCGTCGCCGGGACGGGAGCGGTCTACCCTTAAGGGGGCGGGGCGTGGGGGGGGCCAGAACGCGTTGCGTTCTGACCCCCCACGCCCCGCCCATTAAGGGTAGACCGCTCCCGTCCCGGCGATGATCTGGTAAGCTTGCCTTTAAGTAAAACAGAAAGTGCAGGGCATGCTGGGGGGTTCTCAGCATGAGCTGCACTTTCTGTTTTCTCGACAGAATTGCACTGGAAAGAGCTGACGTAAGTGGCTGTTGTTGTTTTCTTCCAGGGGGGGAGGACGACGACGACTGGATCAGGCAGTAGCAATGGTTCAGCCATCCCTGAACAGCAGGATTTATCCTCCACAATCAGTCTGGCATAGGACCTTAGAGGTTTTTTTTGTAGTCTGCAGCATGATTTGAAGCATCTGTGTTCATTTTTATTGCAAATTGATTCCTTGCTCCCTGAACGCTTCCAACATGACGGGTATACTTTGTCCTGTCCACTGATATTGTGAACAAATACCAAAGAGAAGCTTGAGCATAGAGGAACATGGTGTGTTCCTCCACCATGGCTACCAGTTGCCATCCAATTCTGCATTTTCTAGGGAAATCAAGCCCCCACATTACTTGCTTGCAGCGCTGCGGATTCTCTGTGACTGAAAATGTGGCCAGATGCGCGAGACGTTTTGAACCCTGGCTTCAGTTCAGCGTGATTTTGAAATGAGTCTTCTGCAACCCTAAACTGATTTTCTTTCCCTCTTCCCCATGGCTTCCTCCCAGTAGAACTATTAAATGCTGTTATTCACAATACTGTATAGTTACACTTTTGTCCCAGCTGCAGTCATTCGAAGGTAAACGTCTATAATGCTTGGCTTCCAGTTGAGTGAGACACGGACTCACTTGAGTTTTAACCTGGACAAGATGTATACATTATTTTCCAAGACATGTTCATTTGTGATGCCTTATGTGTAATTGACATGTTGGATCGTCCTCTTTTTGATGTGTTGGATGAACTGATTTTATCCAACACATGTAAGTATTGCATGGAGTGATGTGGTGGCAAACTTAAAAGTGAAGGAGCTCATTGTCGTCGTCATCATCATCATCATCATCATCATCATCATCATCATCATCATCATCATCATCATATCACTCACTCACTCACTCTCTCTCTCTCTCTCTCTCTCTCTCTCTCTCTCTCTCTCTCTCTCTCTCTCTCTCTCACACACACACACACACACACACACACACACACACACACACACACACACACACACACACACCAATTAAGAATTTAATGCAAAAAACCACACACCCCAAAATCAACTGTTGTACTTTGAAACAACTCTTTCCATATCAGGAATCCACCTCTCAAATTCTACGATAATTTGGCATGGTAGATTTTTTCAGCTGGCGTTTGGTACATTTCCAGTGTGTCACATGGGACACAGCTTTGCATGAGGTCATGTGTGTGCCTGAGAAGTCGGCACAGGGCGTCTGAGGGAGTATAGGCTATCCTAGTGCTCAGTTTTCTCTAGCTGTGCTTAGCTGTACTGGTGCAAGGAAATCTCTTGCTCTGTGGAGGTGTTTTTATGCTTTGCAGACCCGACTCTCTCTCTCTCTCTCTCTCTCTCTCTCTCTGTGTGTGTGTGTGTGTGTGTGTGTGTGTGTGTGTGTGTGGTGTCAGTCAGATTTTACTTTTAGAGTTTTATGTGGGTTTTTTTCTTCCTCCTTTTTTAAAAAGTGACATGCACACAAGGGATACACTTAAAAATGTATGACCATTTGCATTCTGGTGTAGCTTTAGTTGTGTGTAAATGTTGTATTGGTGTGTGACTAGTAGTATAAAATGTGGATGGGATGTGGATGGATTCCTCCACAATGAAGGAATTTACATTGTTTTAAAACGATTGTAAGCCAGAGTTTGTGAAGAAATGAACTAGATAGATTAAGTATAAAATGTAGGTGAATGTTAGATGGAATATAACAAGTTTCAAAGTACAACAGTTGATTTTGGGGTGGGGTTTTTTTTTTTTTTGTATTAAGGACTTAATGGGTGTGTGTGATGATGATGATGATGATGATGAGCTCCTTCACTTTTAAGTTTGCCACCACATCACTTCGTGCAATACTTCCATTTGCCTACAACCAACTGCACATGTGGCAACCAGCCCTGCCACTCATCATGTTCCAAGTTAGCAACCTCAGCTAATGGGACAAAGATGCACCTTGTCAATGTGATGCTCTCCTGTGCTTCTTGGGAGCAGACTGCAGAGCAACTATCCCTGTTCATCTCTCAGCACAGCGTCTCTCCTGGTGGCTGCTGCTAGGGTCTTCCTTGTGTTTCCTTTTTAGATTGTGAGCCCCTTTGAGGCAGGGAGCCATTTTCTCTTCCTTTTGCTGCGCAAACCATTTTCAGAACGTTGTTTTGAAAAGGGCTCTGTAAAGATACTAGCAACAACAGCTCATGCCCAGAGTAAACCTGTGCAATTTGCCACACAAATTTGGGGTTGTCTGGGTAGCCAGACAACCCCAGCCCTCATCCACCCCCGGGCTGGCCATGGCATGGTTGTAACATTGAACAAGCCTTGGGAAACCGATTACTGCAGCCAGTGTCGGGGAAGAGGCTTGGTTCTTCAGAGTTCAATTACCATCCCTAGCAGTTTAAATGATAGTTGTTGTGTGCCATAATCTAAAATAAATTGCTTTTCACTAGCAGCCATGTAAGCGTTTGCACGCTGACGACACCAAAGGAGGCTGCTGCTTTTGATCTCATCTGAAATTCAGGTAGCACCGCAGAGCGTTGCCGTTGAACTTGCCTCCATAACTCAAAGAGAATTAGCCTCTTCACTGGGGCTTAGCTGCTTTCCTTAGACCTGGTGTTTATATTTAAGAAACAGTATTCTCTGAGGGAGGGGGTTGCTTCCTCCCCCTTTTCCAACATGCAAATATGTCAGTTTCTTCTTCTCCCTTTTGGTCTGTTGAGAAATTCTGCCGTACAGCTGTCTACGGTCCATGTCTTCCCCTGGATAGATTTCTTACTGCCCCGTTCAGGTCCATGCGCCTGAAGAGTAGGGAGTGTGGCTCTGTGGGAGAGCACCTGCTTTGCGCATAGAAGGTTCCAGGTCCCCTCCCAGGCATCTCCTGGTGTGGCTGGAAAAAGACCCTTGCCAGAGCTGCTGCCGGTCCGTGGAGGTGGACCACTGACCAAGGGCCTGACTGAGCATAACCCCGGGGGTGGGGAGGGGAGGATACTACCGTATAACCATCAGGGCATGTAGACATGCATGAAAACCACATGGTACTGTCTCAGTTCAGAATGTGTATCGAAATGCTCTCCTAATAGAGACAACACCCTGCCTGTGGAAAATGATAATATCGTGGTTATAGTGGGCCTCATGCAGGGCCCAATCCTCGGCTTCCCTCTGCCATCGCTTGTAGCCACGCCAAAACAGGCTGCGCTGCATGTGGTGGTGGTGGTGGTGGAGGCAATCAGGAGGCTTGGGAGGGGAAAAGGAAAATATTTTCCTGTCCCTCCCTCCATAACCCCCTTAACTGCCAATGGGCCTCCTCGGACGTGCGCCAGTTCTTCAGCTGGCATACGTCCAAAAAGACAAAGGGAGCATGTCGGCTGGCTCTGGAGGGGATAGCATCCAGCGCAAGTCATCCATGCCGGGTGGCACCCCCCTTCTGCCTCCGACACGCCCACAGCCACCATCCCGTTCTGCCCCAATCTTCCAACCCTGTTATGCCCACCCCTCCGACTTACTGAAGTTGGCAGGTCTTCTTCCCCCAATGTTTGCGCGGTTCTCCACAGCATCTGCGGCGGTGGTCCGGAAGTGCGCAGCTACGTGAGCTTCCAGATCGGCGTTCATAAAGCACATTGCATTGCCTGATAGCATTCCAGTGGCAGCAACACTGCTTAGAATTGGGCTGGCAGTTACAGATTCGCTTCAGTTCTCAGGAAGAAGAAGAAGAAGAAGAAGTAGTAGTAGTAGTAGTAGTAGTAGTAGTAGTAGTAGTAGTAGTAGTAGTAGTAGTCCGTGATCTAAGCATGCATGTCTTTTGTGGCCCATGCTGCTTTTTCAGGGAACAGAAGGGGTGAAGAAAAGACCAAGTTTGCATACTGTAGTTGGGATAGCAGCGCAAGGTGGTGATGAGGAAGAATTGTGTGGCATCTGAGCAAACCTTGAACCAGGGCTCTCAGCAGTTATGCCCTGGCGCCTGACCTTGGGTGCTTGGGTTCCACTGCAAGCCTGGCATGCGATGTAAAACTCATGCTTGACAACTGCATGCTTGGTTCCCCCATGATTGCAAACAGCAGTCTCAAGTGGACTTGATCTGGATCAGGGTATTGGACTGGATGGGCTGTGTAACCCTTTGCCTCTAGATTAATGATCTGGATCGGGCCCCTTTATGACTGCTGTTTGTCCCAGGAAGAAGAAGGCTCATGTTAGCGGCAGTGGAAGTTTCCTCCTGGTGCAAATGGCAGTTTTGGGGTGAGATTCAAATCAGCCCTGTGGCAGGAGCAACACACATACATATATGCAGAGAGAGAGAGAGAGAGAGAGAGAGAGAGAGAGATGGGTAGCTGGCTGGTTCCCTTGAAGCTCGATCGCTGTCTCCTACCTCTTTTCTTTTCCCCTTTTCCTTTGGCAAGAAGGGTTGGGCTGCTGGCTGCCCTTTCCAAAGCTGCCAGGAAGTCTTTTCAGCTCGAGCAGTTGGCTGGATGCGTTACCACTTTCCCTAATCTAAATTATGCTTCCAATTTTCCTTGTCTGAGAGGTCTCAGCGTGTTGACAGGTGAAATTAAATGCTGCAATTTAGTGGGGGGGGGGGAAATGAGTGTGTAGCCTGACCCTGTTCTGATGCAAATTCATTCCGAGAGAGTTAAAACCAAGCTCACGCAACCAGGTCAAAGCAACACTCTTGATTCTTTACTGATTTGTCTAATAACCTCATTGACGCGGCTGTTCTGTGAGGGAGCCCTCCTCCATAGCGTGTTTTTGGTTGTGTTTTTGTGTCTTGTGGGAGAGAAAAAATGTTGGCACCTTTCCTTAGCCAGAGATTCAGGCAAGAAGTGAATGAATAATGAAGGCATTCTGTGTGGTTTGGCCCTGCATGGTTTTTTCCCCCTGTATTCTTTATTTATTTATTTATTTTGAGTAGAATGGAAGCTGAGGGGATGTTCAAGGTCAGGACTGCGGCATACAGTGAGGGGGTGGTTTAACCCTTTCCTCTCTTGCCCCAGTTCTGAGGAATATCCCACCACCCCAGCTGCTCTTTGCCCTAGAGTGTGACCTGCTGCGTGCTGGTAACTTTGTGCAACAGGGGGCCTCAGGTGCAAAGGCGTGGCAGCTCTTGAGGTTCCACGGCACTTGGCGATGATGTCATCACCAAGTGCCAGCCAGCCTGACAAAGCAGCCAGCTGCAAGAGGGCTGGAGAAGTCGCAGCAGCTGATCTGCTGTGAGTTGGGCTGCTGAGCTATTGGTAGAAGGGGGAGGTCCAGGGGGAGGTGGCAGAGAGGGCGGTGAAGAATGAGGGGAGGAAAAGGATGGAGGAGGCAGAGACAGAAGGAGAGGAGGAAACAAGGAAGGAAAGGTGGAGAGTGGATGAGGTGAGGGGGCAGAAAGGAAGGAGGAAAGGAGGACCAGGCAAGGAAGTGGGGTTAGAGGGAGAAGGAGACAAGGACTGGTGGCCAGGGCAAAGGGAGGCAGCAGCAGAGGTCGTTCCCCCCCCCCACCCCGGCAAGAGGACCACTAGCTGCTCAGGACAACCCAAGAAGGAGGGTGAGTCACCCCAAATTTCCAGGGCCAACAGAGGCCAGGATAGGCTTGGGGGCTAAAGACCCAACCATATACAGGGCATTATGGGAAGCCAAGGAAGACTTTGGCTTGAAATTGCTGCTTTCAGTAGCAGCTTCATGTGGAATGTACCCTCCAGGTCCTTCCCCTCCCCCTCTTTCTGAACAGAGCAAACAGGGACGTCTGCTTCTGAACATGAAGCTACATTTAGTATTTAGCAATCTGAACATGTTTATGCCTGTACTAACAAAGTTAACAAAATGGTGGACAGACCACATAAATTTTTCTGTGACTTCCTGGATTTGTTTCCTAATTCTCATTCAAACCCCATAATGAGTACATTAAATTCATCTCCTCCTTTTTCCCAACAATAAGGGGGAGCAAGCCCCCTTATTGCAAAGCAAGCAAAAACAAAGAATTAGACCCCTACCCCCCACCCCTTTATTTCATAATATGTGAGTGGCTGCAGCTGCACAATTTGTGTACTAATGGGATAAAGTTTCATGTATTGGTTCTGTGTCTGCATGGCCAAAATGTCACACGTCATTAAAATTTAGCTTTTGGTTAATAACAGAAAAAGTAAGACATAACAATGGCCTTGAGTTGAATTCTGAAGGAACTGCGTAGACGTTAGTGGACTTGCTCTCAGCTGTAATTGTGAACAGTAAATGAGTGACATGGTGACCATAAAGCATTTTGCGCACTGGGATGTTGGCGGCGATCATATCTGCTCTTAGTGATTGCGATGGGTCATTCTCGTAGGGTTAGCCTCCTCCTGAAACTTCTATTATTATTCAAGCATCATATTTTAGCCATTGGCAGTGAGTAATCAGATTCTTCAAGGAAAATGGAAGTGACTCCACGGTGGCTGAGTTTATCAATCCTTGCAGCAACTTATCTGTAATTAAACGTAGTATAATACACCCTGAGGAAGAAGCAGGAGGAAAGAAAGTCAGAACTATGCAGACTCAAAGGGGTTCTGATTGGAATGATGGGGTGAGGTGGCATTCTTCTCACCTCTTCCAGTGAAGTCAAAAAAAGAGGTCACCGAGCATGTCATGAAGCATATATTAACGTGCATCAAGAGCTGAGTCATAGGCAACCTTGAAGTGAGAGTCAGTGGTAGGGATCAGAGCTGTGGGGGTTTAAACCAGGAGTCAGAACTGGGAGGTCAGAATCAGAGAACGCGTGAGGATCAGTTGTACCCCAAATAAATAATGCATATGTGTACATGTTGTAATCCAAATTAATGTACAGTTAGTATCAAGATTTTACATCAGAAACTAGCTCTTGCTCTCCACTTTTCATTGAAGTGACTATATAAGTTGTACTGTCACAGTTCATCTGTGGAACTCCTTGCCACAGGATGTGGTGATGCCACCTGGCCTGGATGCCTTTAAAAGGGGTTTGGATAGATTCATGGAGGAAAAGACCATCACAGCAACCTCCTGGCTTTAGAAGTAGGTTTACTCTGTGCCAGATACAAGGGAGTGACAACAGGAAACAGGTTATCAAGTTGGCTCTGTGCAGGAAGGTTGGGTGGGAAGGGAATCCAGCAGCACTACTGGTGAGGCCAGGGAAGCTAAGGAGATGCATGGAGGGCCAGAACAAAAGAGGGGTAGGGAGAAGATAAGGCAGGAAAGACGAACTGCACACCCCTATGTGGCTTGGTGCACAGAGAAGAAATGCATCGAAAGAGGAAGTTGATATAAGGGCAGGAAGGGGCAGAGCACAGAGGCCAGCCAATCCACGGAGCTTCCTGGACGGAACTGTGGCTTCACGATTCCGCTCATCCTCCAGAAAGTCTTCAAGTCTTCTTTTAACACTGACTATAACAGAGTCTGCATTACATGTGTTTCCTTCTCTTCACACACTCACATTTTGTGCTAGGGAAGAACTATCTTAATTTTTTTAAGATAGAAATCATCACCACCACCACCATCTTTGACATAATGCTGTAGTGTGCTTTCCTCCTCCTCCTCCCCCACCCCTTTTAAAGAAAATGTACAAGTTCTGTCGTTCATTGTTAGCTTTGGGTTTTGTCCAATAATCTATCCATTGAAAAATGAAAATAGGAAGCTGGCTCCAACCTGTCGCAGGACAGCGGGCTTAATAACATTTGCTTCCATTAATTACCCGGGCAGCAAAGCCAGAAGTCAAGTTACGTAAACTCCCCCTTATTGTTGGGAAAAAGGAGGAGATGAATTTAATGTACTCATTATGGGGTTTGAATGAGAATTAGGAAACAAATCCAGGAAGTCACAGAAAAATTTATGTGGTCTGTCCACCATTTTGTTAACTTTGTTAGACGTCTAATAGGCAAGATCCAGGAATCGGTGTGTCTCTCACCTCACATTATCTTTGTCCCTTTAAGGAGGCAACTAAATGGGAGACATTCATGCATATGCCTAGCCTACCTCTGGGAAAATAGCATAGAATGGACTGTGATCTTTTTTTTGGGGGGGGGGGTGAGTCGCCCTGCCAAATCAAAGAGGGGCTCAGTAGCCAGCTGGCTTATAGGTTGTGTTTTTATCTTGCCTGTTTGTAAAAACACTACTCAGTGCACAAAACAGAAATAAACCACAATACAGTATAAATGTTACAGCAATTGCTAACACTAAAACAGAGGTGACAATAAAAACAATGCAATTAATGAAGAGCAGGTGAAGTAAAGCAGCTATAAAATCATTTTTAGGAGGGGGGGGAAATCACCAAGAGCACCATGAAATAATTTTATGTGAGCTTCATAAACCTGAAGTCTTTGTCTTCCTTGGCAATGAATTCCATAGAACCAAGGGCATAGAGGAAATACCCTGTTCTGCCTCCCCCTTCCCCCCAAACCATGGATACTTGTTGCATGAAGAGGATTCTCAGTCAGTGCTCATTGCTAATGTTAAAGGGAAAGGGCTCCAGTCCTGGCATTCTCTAAATATGCAGGATCCTCCTTTCCCCAAAAGGCTCGGGGCTAGTTTTGCTGTGTCAGTGTGGGTCCAGATGACCCCAGACTTTCGTGGTTCATTTGATCATGTATGCTACTTGAGCCCATGCACCCCCTTCTCCCCTTCCCCCTGCTTCATGTCTATTGACAACATGACTTATTTAAACCACAGCACTGCAGCTACTCTGGATCCAGAGCTGTGCTTTAGTTATCTCAAAGCAAGCCTTTTCCTTCATTTCCTGCTGCCAGGGGGTTGAAATTCAGCAGTCCAGGGACGGAATATGTTGGCATCCCTCAAGTAAAATCCTCGGGGACAATTTGATCATCCTATCAGGACTTAGTTAGCACTTGGTGTGTGTGTGTGTGTGTGTGTGTGTGTGTGTGTGACCTAGCTCTAGGCAGCAATAATGGAATTTGGAAATTTTAGCAATAAATGAAATCATCCCACCCTTTCAATAGGGCAAGGCAGGATGGTGTGGGATAATTGTCAGTGTGGAATCCTGCTTTTTATTGCAGCTGAAATGCTAGAAACCGTAATGAGGGAATCGATCTGTAGAAATATGTAGTCGAGGGGCTTATTGAGTTACAGTCAACACGGATTTACAAAATACAGATCATGTCAAAGGAACCTGAAAGCCTTTTCCAATATGGAACTGAGTGGGCGGAGAAGGCAGAACCTCGTGCACATAATATGCCTGCATTTCAGCAAGGCCTTTGACTCCGAACCACACAGGAAGCAAACAATAGTTTTGATAGACAGCACCGTGGTTGACAGACAGGCAATAGTGAGATATTATTGATGATTACATCCAAGGTAGACAGGGGAACACAAATCTTGAGTTCGTGACCTTACAAAGACTGTCTAGAAGAAAGACATTTGTTTATTTCTTTAATAGCCTCTTGCTAGAGTGGAAAGATTTTATTCTCAAAGTTATGATGTGCTTGTTTATGTTTAGAAGGTGGAGTTGGAGAAGAGACCAGCTGATCTTCCCAGAAAGCAGCAACACAACCCACTTACACTGGGAGAACACAAGGCCAGACACAATGCCACAACTGTTCTGTGTTTGCTGTTGCATCTCCCCTGCAGATAAGGCTGAGCCAACTTTCTCTTAAGAATGAATTAAAGTTATCATGGCCAGTGATAACAAAGATCGAATGAGGAGCAATAACGGGATTAGTAGCCATGCTCTCTGGCCCCTTTCTTGAAAAAGTCCAAAGAAATCGGATGAAACTTCAACCTTTGAAGCCAATGTTTACTGTTTTAATGTATTGTTTAATGTTTAAACAATAAAGGCTTCTTCCCTCCTTAAGCATGGCTACTAATCCCGTTGTTACTCCTCAGTCGATCTCTGTTTTATCTTAAGAACTTCAAATTGAGGAGGCTACAGAGGGCAAGAACAGTGGCGTTCCGAGCCCTCCCGGCGCCTGGGGGGGGTTGGAGCGCCCAGTCGCACCGTCGAGCCTGGCTGCCGCGCCCCCCGGAAGCAGCGCGCCCACTCGGCGCCTGGGGTGCAGTGCACCAGCTCCCTCCATTATAGGACGCCACTGGGCAAGAAGTTCCTGGAAACCCCTCTGGCTCACCATGGCTGGTGTTGTCTGTTCCAAGGTGTTCCTGAGTGGTGGTTGCAGCCATTCCACCCACCCCCTGCTCATCATTTTGTAATCATGTTACGTCATTCTGAAGACAATCAGAATGAAGGCGATGTTACCTGCCCTCACTCTGGGGGCGAATTGAGATGGGGAGGGGGATAACATTGACCAAATTGGGAGAATGGGCAGCAAAATGGCAGATGCGCTTCAATGTAAGCAAGTGCAAAGTGATGCACATTGGGGCAAGAAACCAAAATTTCACATATACGCTAATGGGTTCTGAGTTGTCTGTGACAGATGAAGAGAGAGATCTTGGGGTGCTGGTGGACAGGTCGATGAAAGTGTCGACCCAGTGTGCGGCAGCTGTGAAGAAGACCAATTCCATGCGTGGGATCATTAAAAAAGAGATTGAGAATAAAACGGCCAATATCATTATGCCCTTGTACAAATCAATGGGAAGACTGCATCTGGAATATTGTGTCCAGTTCTGGTCACCACACCTCAAAAAGGATATAGTTGAATTGGAAAAGGTGCAGAAAAGAGCGACCAGAATGATTCATGGGCTGGAGCACCTCCCTTTCCTCATAAGGGAAAGGCCCAAACGCCTCCAGACAAACTGCCTCCAGACAACGATTCAGGACATTGACCGCCCCCTTGGAGTCAGGTGGAAAGGAGAGAAAGAGCTGGGTGTCATCCGCATACTGATGACTCCCTACCTCAAACCCCCGGATGACCTCTCCCAGCGGCTTCATATAGATGTTAAACAGCATGGGGGATAGAATTGACCCTTGTGGCACCCCACACCTCAAGGGCAAGGGTGCCGAACAAGCATCCCCCAGCACCACCTTCTGGGATCTATCAGCCAGGAAGGAGTGGAACCACCTCAGAACGGTGCCTCCAAGCCCCAACCCAGCCAACCGACCCAGGAGGACACCATGGTCAATGGTGTCAAAAGCCGACGAGAGGTCCAGCAGGACCAACAGGGATGCGCTCCCCCTGTCCAGTCCCCGGCGCAGGTCATCCACCAAGGCGACCAAGGCCGTCTCTGTCCCGAACCCCGGCCTGAAGCCAGACTGGAATGGATTCAGATAGTCAGCTTCCTCCAAGACCCTCTGGAGCTGAGACGCCACTACCCGCTCGATCACCTTGCCCAGAAAGAAGTAGGTTTAGAAGTAGGTTTTCTCTGTGCCAGGTGCAGGGGAGTGGCAGCAGGAAACAGGTTATCTTGTTGGCTGTGTGCTCCCTGAGGCATCTGGTGTGGCCACTGTGTGATACAGGAAGCTGGACTAGATGGGCCTTTGGCCTGATCCAGCAGGGCTCTTCTTATGTTCTTATTATGTAGGAGTGCTGATCATGCTTGCTTCCTCCTGCACTCTCCAAAATCCAAACATCACACCTAAAATGTGTGATCAAGGGATGATCAAAGGATAGGTGCCATGTTGGCTAAGGCTATAGCTAAAACAGACAAACCAAAGCTCCATATGGGGGTTCGGTGTATGGACTGTACTATTTCACACCAGGCAGGAGCCTAGATGCTCTCCCGCGACATAACTTTACTATATATACAAAACTTGCATGGTACAGAATAGGTTCTGGGCCAGTTTGCCCCTTTTGTTTGCCCTTCCGATGTAGCCTTATTATTTCCGATGAAGGAATTATAACTGAATTATGAACAAATATTAACCGGGGTAAGAGAAAAGACCGTGATTAGGTGTTTGTATGTGGACACCATGCCTATACTTTGAAGGACAGGGAGTGAGGAGAAATACTGATCAGTGACCTTAAAAATAAAATTTAGAATGGAAATTAAAAGAAAACAGAAGAGGAAATTCACTTACATTACCTGAACCTGCCAGGTCCCATTACTTGAGTCTTCCATTTTATATTCGTTTTTAAAAGCTTTACTCAAACAGAGTAGACCTATTCTTCTTTCCCAGGCACACATTTTACAGAAACCTAGCTCCACAGATTGCAGTGGAATTTGCCCATGTTGTTTGCCTACAAGAGCATCTGACCTGGAAAATGAATCTACAGTCTTAGATTTTCATGGCTCGTGCATATCATTGAATTAAAAACAAAAAGATTCGGGTTATCCGGCCGTTTAATAAAAGGATTAAAATCAGGCAATTCTTTCACTGACGTTTCGCACAACTCCAGTGTCGGCATTATCAAAGTGATCTTTTCAGATGTTGCGCAGAACACTGAACTTGAAAGTCCTTCAAACATCTGAAAAGATCACTTTTGATAATGCCAACACTGGAGTCGTGTGAAACATCAGTAAAAGAATTGCCTGATTTTATTCCTTTTATTAAATAGCCGGATAACCCGGATCTTTTTGTTTTTAATTTGCTGGAAGATGATTATCAGAAGCATCCATATTAAAAAAAACGACCCTAAAAATGAAAAAAAAATTATACAACTCCATAACATTTGCACGCTTTATAGTTGACTATTTATGTGTCTTCCATGGGGAATGCCAGTCACTAGATGGGTGTGTACGTTGATGAGGTCTAAGGTCGCACTCCTATCCAACGTTCCAGCGCTGTTGCAGCCGTGCCAATCGGGCATGCACTGCATCCCGCGGTTGGGGGGGGGGCAGTCACGGAGGCCTCCCCAAAGTAAGGGAACATTTGTTTCCTTACCTCAGGGCTGCATTGCGGCTGCATCAGCACTGGAAAGGACTAGGCCCTAAATGTCTAGATAGCCACAGCTGTATAGTACTTCAGGCTATTGAATTCAACCCCAAACTCAATGAAAGATGCTACTGATTTTAGAGGAGATACGGGTCATCTGCTTTCAGCAGCTATTTTTCTGAGATCAGACTGCCAGCCCAGTCCTATCCTCCCCCTGTTTGGGCCCTGCAGAGTGGGCTGCGTGGTTGGACCCAGAGGTTGATGTGGGGTCTGACTGCAATTTCAGAACAGGATGGCTCAAATAAGGACAGGAGCATGGGGTAGACGGGGGGGGGGGATTGGATTTGTTTGGAATTGGAGGATAGACAGAATAAAAACTGTGTCCAGTTCTGGTCACCACACCTCAAAAAGGATATAGTTGAATTGGAAAAGGTGCAGAAAAGAGCGACCAGAATGATTCGTGGGCTGGAGCACCTCCCTTATGAGGAAAGGCTACAGCGTCTGGGGCTTTTCAGCCTAGAAAAAAGGCGCCTGAGGGGGGACATGATTGAGACTTATAAAATTATGCATGGGATGGAGAGAGTGGATAGAGGGAAATTCTTCTCCCTCTTGCATAACACCAGAACCAGGGGACATGCACTAAAATTGAGTGGAGGGAGAGTTAGAACGGACAAAAGAAAATATTTCTTTACCCAGCGTGTAATTCATCTGTGGAACTCCTTGCCACAGGATGTGGTGATGGCACCTGGCCTAGATGCCTTTAAAGGGGGGTTGGACAGATTCATGGAGGAAAAGACCATCACAGGTTACAAGCCATAAGCAACCTCCTGGTTTTAGAAGTGGGTTTTCTCTGTGCCAGGTGCAAGGGAGTGTCAACGGGAAACAGGTTATCTTGTTGTCTTGTGCTCCCTGAGGCATCTGGTGGGGCCACTGTGTGATACAGGAAGCTGGACTAGATGGGCTTTTGGCCTGATCCAGCAGGGCTCTTCTTATGTTCTTATGTTCTTATGAGAACTAACTAAGCATGACTTAGCAATATAAATCCTTTTTGACATAATCTTTGGGTACTTAATAAAAAGTTCAGCAGAAGTTGTTCAGGAAAGCATTACTAACTGAGGAACTGCCACTTATTAGACAAGGTTGTAAGTCCTAGAGCTATGTGGTTTTCTTATTGGGGAAGGGGCAGATGAGAAGGTGTCTTCCTTGAATTTCTCCTCCTGCTTAACAAAAATGCATTTTATTCTGTGTGTATGTGCGGGGTATGTGGGGAAAACACACCACGTCTTAAGACTTCTTTGCCAAAAATGCTCCTGGCAGCTTCATAAAAAAAGAAACCGGGAAAGTGTTTGCAAAGAAAGGAAACAAAAGCAAAAAACGCCCCACAACATTTTTAAGTTAATTAGAATGGAAAGCAGTTCTGGGCCTGATACAGAAAAGTGATCTGCTGAACACCTCTCCGCACTCTCCCCCCCCCCTGCTCTTTTCCCCATTTATCTGAGAGATTTTTCATCATATTGCACATCTGCAGCCTTCCGCATTCTGGCAAGAGCGCTCAGCGTCACCATGCGAAAAAAAAAAAGTTTAGATGTTTCCCCAGGATAGGGGGAAGAAATGCAGCCCCCTATCAATTCCCATTTCTCAGACAGAATGATGCCTTTAACACTCAGTAATGAAAGTTTTTATATATGAGAGGGATTACCAGCATCAGCCTGTTATTGTCCTTTGATGTGCCCCAGAAATATTACTGTAGAAGTTATTAAAGAATAAATTGTGGGAAGCAAATAGCCCCTCTAGCTCAGTTTGCCACTTTGCCCTTTAGTCAATTTCTGTCATGGTGAATTCCCTCTTTCATCGAGCCTTGTTTACCTTCTTTTAGCTTGGTAAAGACTTCTCTCTTTTTCTTCTAATGAAAGAGATGCTTGATGACACCGTATTTTACATCCTGAGCTCTACAGAACTGATGGGGAAAAAAATGTTGCTCATCAGTAGCTACTCTTGTATGTCAAATGACTCCGGTGGAATGAGAGTGAGATGGTTTGATCTTTTGGAAGCTTTTGAATACAGAGAGATGGGTGAGTTTGCATAGAGCCCGAATCTTTCCTTTGCTTTCTTTTGAAATGGAATACCAAGAAGCATTGTTGCAGGGAGCCAGGTCTGACTGCCAATGAAAGTTCACATCTTCAAGGTGCAATGCAGAAAGCTTGCCAGCTTTTCAGTGGTGAGTGTAATTTCATCTAAGTGCTACTTAAGATCCACCATTCAAGCAAGGAATTTCAGGTCTCCAGTGCATGCCAAAAACGTGAACCTTCCTTCCACAAAGAAAGACATGGACACATGGTGTTTGGTGGCCTGATGCCCATGTGATTGGATGGATTTCACCAAGGGTCTAGCCTTGATCAAGGCCACTGGAGATGAAAGGCTCAGTGCTTATCAGTACAACTCTCGGTGGATTAATTAGTTTTTCTCTTTCTGGAGAAGAGCCATTGCACCTAAAAATAATTTGGTAGACAATGACAAACTGATTGATAGATGGCCAGGAAATGCAGACACTTGTGCCATCTGTTTTCTTTATTTTCATGAACTGCAGTTAGAAATAGGTACTGGGCTGGGGAAAAGGAGATTCCCCCCCTTCACGTGCAAAATGCACCCCCAAATGCCATCTTCTTACTTACTGGGGCTTGTGGGGGCTTCAGGGAGGCCTGTGCGACACTCTGCAGGCCTCTCTGATCTTCAGTTCGGCAAAAACCGACTATTTTGGGGCATTTCCTTTTTTTGCGAAAACCAGAAATGCCCGAAAACAGCTGTTTTTCGCTGAACTGAAGATCGGGGATGTCTGCAGAGGGTCGCGCAAGCCTCCCTGGAGCCCTCCCAAGCCCCGGTACGAAATCATCAGAAGTTATCATCAGCATCAGAGCGGGGCAGTAGAGCAGCAAGTGGGGCGAGCTCTCAGGCAGTGCTGAGCGGGGAAATTCAAGGTGCGTCTTACAAGCCAGGATTATAAATTAAAATGCATTAGGGGAAGAAGGTTAAGAGATAAAAGGGCTCTGTCAAACGTTGCAATGTTTGTAGGCCTTTCTCGTTTTTGCTTGAGCAGTGCCACATAGATTTATCCCTCACAGCCATCACCTGATTTTTCCTACATGGCAACTACTGTGAGGTCCTTGCCAGATACAAATGACGATTGCGAAGAAATCTCCTAGGTTGAGTAGAATTATCTATAATTCAGAATTAGCTGAAGTCCCTAGTTGTTTGAATTCTTCCTTGTGTATTTGGAAATTATTTGAAATAATCATTTCCTCCTGTATTTGAAATTATACAGATCTATAACCATTATGGATTTTCTGTGAACCATAGTTATTTGAGGGGGGTGGGGCTGTAATCCTAAGCCTTCTTACTAGGGAGTGAGCTCAGTATAGCTTACGACTGAGTAAATATGCTTAGGACTGCACAGTCTGGTTCTCTAATGGAATTCTCAGTTCTATCATAAAATTGCAGTTCTCAGGATAAATTTCCTTACAAGTAATGGGGGCAATCCAGTTGGTGGACAATCAGGTTGGTGAGGGGGCGTAGCCAGCCACTGGCAAGTCATTATCTTTGAACCTCATCCTCCACTCCCCATCTGCAATTTGGAGATAGAAATACCAACCTACCTTACAGTTGTAAAAATTACTGAGATATGGTATACGAAGCTCTTGAAACACTCTATATCAGTACAAAGTTGGTTTTTTTAAAAATATTAAGTGATTTGCTTATTCTAGTCTCTGATTAACTTGTTTTGCATGCTTCTGTGGCCAGTTGAAAAACAACGTACAACCTTTTGAATCTTAAAAAGCCAGTGTGGTAGAGAACTTAAAATACTGGATTAGGTCTTAGGAGACCCTCTTTCAAAATCCACCCAGCCATGAAGCTAAGTGGGTGACCTTGAGTCAATCGCTTGCTCTTAGCCCAACCTACTTCACAGGGTGGTTGTGGATATCAAACGTGGGGCAGAACCCTAGACGTGGGGCTGCCCTAGACTCCTTGGAGGAAGGGTGCAATATAAATACAACTATGGCATAATCTACTGAGGGGGGGGGAGAGAGAGAGAGAGAGAGAGAGAGAGAGACCCAAAGAAGCAATATATGTAGTGCTTTCTAAGAAGGAGTTATTATCATATATATAATGATGATGAATATGGATTGTTATGCAAGTAGTGGATTAGCATTAATCACTGATTAATGTATAGTGTGGAAATTAAACCAATATTGAAATGCACATTACGCTGTTGAAACCCAGTTCTCCACCTTGCCTGTTTAGTCAATGCACATTAATGTGATGTTGAAAGCAGTGATATTTCAGAACACAGATAGCCTGTGCAGCACTGCATCCAACACCTGCTGTCCAACATGGCAATGGCAGACACCGAGACGGTGCACATATTCTAGTAGTCGGTATTCTGGATGTGCATAGTAAGAGAGATGGTGCAGAGAGAACTTGGGGTTGAAAAAAAGACAACCTGGGAGTAACTGATGAGATCTGAGATGAGGGTGCTAAGAGATCTGTGGTAGTACTGCATATGTTGCCTGGCCAGTCTTGTTATCTGATGCATGCAGAACATGCATGTACGCATGTTGGGCGTCTGTCAGGAGAGCACAATACAGTCCAGTTACATGGGTCTGGAAACGGAAAGTGATGACAAGAGGCCCAAATTCACAGGCCAATAGAAAGGCCACACTCTTCATTGTCAGGGCAGTCACCACCCCCACCCCCACTCGATCAGGCAGGCTTGGATGGAGCCCTGCCTGCTCCCTAGTAAATCCCGGTGGCGACTGTACCTTGCTTGCACATCACGTTTGATTCTGAACGAAAGCCACCTCCTTCCTGACCTGGGAAAAAACAAGTTGTTAGCAATGCAGAAGAATGATCCCCAACCCTAGCTGTCCTCATCAATTCATGGCCAAACTCACTCAGTGGGCCTCCTGCACTATATATATATAAGGCCACTGGCCCATGATGAGAGGCTAGACAGGCCTGGTGGAGACAGGACCGCAGAGTGGAGGACACAAGTATTGTCCCCATTGCCCTCGGATGGAGAGCTGACTTGCCTGAGGAAGCCTAGGGTGCTGGTCTAGCCCCCTCCCCTCTGAGAAACTCCGAGGTCTTCCTGGGGGCACTCACCAGGAAGTCGATTGTTGAGGGCCCTTGGACCATGAACCCTACGACTCTCAGGGTTGGGATTCCCGAAGGCTGGGTGCCTCAGCCAATGCACGGTTGGACATATTAACTTATCCCCACAATAAAAGCTTGTTTGTTCTACCTTTCAGCCTCACCGGTCTCTCCTCATTCCCTGCCAAACCATTTGTTGTTGTTGTTCAGTCGTTAAGTCGTGTCCGACCCTTCGTGATCCCATGAACCACATCCCGCCAGGCCTTCCTGTCCTCCACTCTCTTCCTGAGTTTGCTCATTTTCATGTTCGTTGCATCGGTGATGCTGTCTAACCATCTCATCCTTGGCCTTCCCCTTCTCCTTTTGCCTTCAATCTTTCCCAGCATCAGAGTCTCTGTGTCATTGACTCACTACACAGAATCTCATGAGATAATTTTTTCCCTTGTGTGCCTGTGACGTGGATTTAAAAGTACACTAGACAACATACAGAGAAAAGAATCTGCCCACTGTGCTGCAGCACGTCGGTCTTCTAGCATGAGTGGGTCTTTGCAGAAGGCTCTCATGCTCCTTCTCCTATCCTTCATGGACTGTCTGGTTTTGTGTAGCCCTTTGCTTATGCCTTCTGCTGGCGTGAGAATGATTTATCAGACCCATTATATTTGTCAGCCGCAGTTACTTTTCAAACAGGTATTTCTCTCTCTCTCTCTCTCCCCCTTTCTCTCTGGCTTTAAATCCTTGTTTTCTCACTGCACTGACCATAAAAAAATAGCAAGTAAATGGACCAGAACCATTGACAACAAACAGCAGCAGATGAAAACATGAGCTGCTAGATTAACAAAGGGCATTGCCTGCTCTGTTGATGCAGTACCATGGAGATAGAGTAGGAAACCTCATCCACAGCAGAAGTGACACCCAAAGTGTGAGCTCATGAATTGCCCAGGGATGAGTGAATCTCACCTGGGTTACAGGCAGGCAGTTGCTTGAGGGAAGCACCATGGGAAATCCTACTTGAGGTCCCTGTAAAGGCTTGATCTGTGACTAGTCATGGGTGCATACTTCTCAAGTGGAACTAGGCAAGTGGAACTCCTTGCCACGGGATGTGGTGATGGCACCTGGCCTTGATGCCTTTAAAAGGGGTTTGGACGGATTCATGGAGGAAAAGACCATCACAGGTTACAAGCCATAAACAACCTCCTGGTTTTAGGTTTTCTCTGTGCCAGGTGCAGGGGAGTGGCAGCAGGAAACAGGTTATCTTGTTGGCTGTGTGCTCCCTGAGGCATCTGGTGGGGCCACTGTGTGATACAGGAAGCTGGACTAGATGGGCCTTTGGCCTGATCCAGCAAGGCTCTTCTTATGTTCTTAATTCAGTTCGGAAATGGACTGTCAGTTTCAAGTATTTTTAGAGAATTCTTGGTAAAAAAATGTTTCCTCTGAGAATCTAAATTGGCTGACTCATAATGAGGATTGCACTGCATTAGATTGGTTTAAAAATTCATCTATTGATAGTCCAAGTCCTCAACACCAATTAATGTTTACACAGAGCTAAACACCCCCTCAAAGGTTTTTTGGTTTTTTTTTAAGCTCCGTAGACTGATGGGGAAGCCCAGTGATTCTACCAATTTGCTTAACTCTGTGTGAGCACTAATTGGTGCCCAGGATTTAGACTACCCTCTGTGCATGTGGGGGAATCTTGGTTTGTATACCAAGTGGAAGAATGATGCTCAGGGCTGTCAGACCGGCCTCGTGTTTTGAGGCAAAGCTTACAAGCTGCTGAGATTCATATTTCTGAGCAAGGCAATGTAAACCTTTGTAACATCTCTGTTTGGGGCCAGCAAGGAGGAGGAGACTGGTACTTTCTTTGGGGATGTGATATCTTGTGTCACATGGTGCATCAGTTGATTCATATCTCACTTCAGTCATGAAATAGCTAGATGATCTTAGGTAGGCTTACCAGATCTCCAACCGGGACAGAGTGCTAGACCTTTAGGAGAAGGAATGTGGGCAGGTGTAGCTTGTTAAACCCTTAAAGCACAATCCTAGGCATGTCTACTCAGAAGCAAGCGCCATTGTGTTCAGTGGGGCTTGCTTCTGAGTAGACATGCCTAGGTTTCTACTCTAAGGTTTAACAAGCTACACCTGCCCACATTCCTTCTCCTAAAGGTCTAGCACTCTGTCCCGGTTGGAGATCTGGTAAGCCTAATCTTAGGAAAGCCATTACCCCGTCCTGTCACTCCCCTTGGCAGTATGTGGATGATTATGGTGATAGTACTGCCTTTGCCACTACAGGACTGTTGTGTTAAAAAGGGTAGGCCGTACACACCAAATTTCTCTATAAATACCGATAATGCTGATTAAACTCTGTGTGGCTGTCTTTTCTGGTCCAGACAGGGTAGCTTCAAGTGACTCCAGGATACAGAGCACTTTAGTATGAGAATCGGCATCCCTGTTGTCTCAGCAACAAGGACGCCTAACCCAGGTGGCCCTCTAGAGTTTGGAAGAGGAAAATGCACTTGCATGGGGGCTAGGAAGGGCTTTAAAATGCCCATGATGGGGAGAAGAAGTTAGAGGGCTCCAGGGAACCTCTTAAAGGAGGGTGTCCAGATAGCCCTGGGAAGTCAGCCACCAGAATGTAGAAAGATGTGGGTGAAGGCTAATCCCCTCCCCTCTCTGAGCAAAATAAAAAGAAACTTTGGGGAGCCCTTCTGTGCCTGCATCTCGCCCTACCACTGGCTACAGTTGCAGGAACGAAGCACCAAACTGATGTGCCCTGGAAACGCAAGTAGGACATGCATATTTTAAGACTATTTCCTTAGAGCTTGGAAGCCTTTTCTTTTACAGCCATGCTCTCATAGTACTGCACTCAAAATATGCCCGACGGGAGAAAAGACTGTTCGCAGCACTCGGTGTACGGGAAAAGTCACAGTTCTATCAGTTGTAAGAGGCATTTTACTGTCTAATTACTATGTTGAACAAACAGCCTTGTGCCGCCTTTTCTGGAGCAATGAAAGCAAGACATGCATTTCCTGGGAGAAGAGCTGTAGTAACCTGAGGCCATTTTTTCCTACTGTAGCCAGTCAGTTTTGCTTCAGGGTACAGCTTTTGTTATCCTCCCTTTGTGCCTTTTGAAAATGAAAGTGTATAGAGCAGCTTCCAAGAGAAAACTACCTGTTTGAGTGAGACTCGGCAGCTGAAGAAAGTTCCTTACTGATGGATAGAAAAAGGGGCCACTCCATCATAACTAAAACAAAACATGTTCAACAGGCCTGCTGTGATTGCTGAAGGCTTCTTTCCTCCATCCTAGTTTAGCAACAAAGGTTACACAAAACGGCCTAGAGCCTGTCCTCTTGTGGACATGTTGCGTACCTCTGTGATGAATGTGTGCTGCTGTTGCTGCCGTATGAAATCCAGAATTTAACCAGGAAAGGAAATTCTGTAGATGGCTGGAGTCTTTTTAGAAGTAAATAGCTGTTAGGGGAATTAAGTTCTACTGTGGGGGTAGTATATTTAAGGGGAGGGTACTTATTTTTTTTGATAAGCAGATTTGATGCCATGATTTGAATGAGCGTTGGTAGTCCACGTGAAAATGAAGGAGAGTCTGAGGGCATCTGTTAGCTTTAAATATGGCTATGCTCTGTTCGTGTAAGGCTGCGGTCCTCTGCACACTTGCATAGTTGCATAGGAACCTGCTTTATGCTGAATCAGACCATTGATCCATCTAGCTCAGTGTAGTTTACATCAGGGGTTCTCAACCCCTTCTTGGCCAAGCACCACTCTCCTGCTGCATACCACCAGAAGTGACTGGCAATGACATCGTCGCCAGTTAGTTCTGAGTTTTCAAGGTTTTGGAGGCCAGAAAACACAGGTAGGAGGTTCTGGATGGGTGAGAGGGCCCTTCTCAGCATTTCCAAGAGGCTCGGCCAAAGGCAGGAGCCTCTCAGGAGCAAAAATGCATCGCCGAAAGCACCGCATCGGAGCAGGGTTCCGGCGGTCCAAATGCCACTGGTGGTACTAGTACCACTGGTTAAGGAACCTCTGGTTTACATGGACTGGGAGCAGCTGCCTGGAGTTTCAGACAGGGGCCTTTACCAGCCCTATCTGGAGATGTCAAGTGTCTGGTTCAAACAGTATCAAAGCCCCTGGCTGGAAAGGAGGCAAACCATTAAATGACATGGCTCCCTGTTACAAATCATGGACAGATCCATGACTCATGGCAGTTATTCTCTAGAATTTTCTATTTCATTGATTGGTCTTGAGATAAGATTCATAAGTTGCACTGCCCATGTTAAAAACTTTCAATGCAAACGTGGCAATGCTCCTGAATCTGAAAAAGAAACTGGAAAAGAAAATGTGGTCTGTGCATCGACCCTCATCAACAGGTTGAATACGTTTTTGATCATCCTTTTGCCTGGTTATTCATTATTACTTGAACAGCTAAAACTGCCTCCAGTGACCAAAATATGTGCTTCTGTAAGGAATTCCAAACACAGAGCTTGACCTTTGCTGCTGCCACAACCCAGAGATCTTTCTCCCCGCTGCAACGTCCCTGTCCTGGCTGCTAGAAGACGTATAACAGTGCAAACGGAACTGGGAACATATTGGGAAGTCACCCGATATCTGTCGTAAATGCACAGCTACAGCATGAAGGTGATGTTTGACTGCTGTGCTGAGCACTTGCCACTAAGTAGGAGTTGATTAGGCAGGAAATAGACAATGAATTAATTTGAGCAAATTACAAGGGGATTAGCGGCGGATGTAGTTTTATGTCATAAGTGGAACATGATAGAGCTGCTTACCCAAGAAGAAGAATGAAACAGGCCTGCTTCAGTGTGTTTGTATCTTCTTTCTTGAGCGATTGAGAGCGAAACTGTGTGAATCGGTACTTTAAACATGCTTCATTATTACATGACACTCTGTAAGAGTGATCAACTCAAGGGCACGCTAGTTTGTTGTTGGTGGGGAGCTGTTCAAATCCCATAATCTTTGTCACTTTAGTACTACGTCTTGTATAGATTCCCAGAGAAGTCACATCTTTTATTGAGTATGTTACTTGGCAATGACTGAGAAGGGGGGGGGCACTAAAGGAGAAAACCTTGATGCTTGAATATGAATAAAATTCAGTCGGCAACCCAACCCTCTCTGTTGCTAAATAAACAGATGCATTGCAAACACACAAAGAGCTTTCACACAATTCAGACCCTGCCTTTCACTGTGAAGCATAAGATTTTAATGTGCATAAGGTTTTCTTTTTCTTCTGATCAATTTTTTTAACCTCATCTGATCTGAGGATTTTTTTAAAAAAAACCGGTGAAGGTAAGTATCCAAGATATAAGCTTGCTTGCTTGAAACAAAGCACTTTGCGAGTCAGCTGCGCTCCTTGGCATGCACATTAAAATAAGAAATAACATCCCAATAACACGCCTGGAACCTCGCATGATCTTAGTAACTTAGTAAGTTTCATGTCAGTTTCTGTGTTTTGGCCTTTGTGATATAACTAGTAAATGAAACTCTCACCCTTTCTACTTCACCAAGCCCTAAAGCATACAACTGTAAAGGCCAGTATCGACAACTTGAATTGCACTCAGAAACATTCATGGAACCTGCAAAGTTCTTTAATCATTGGTGAAATATATTTGTAATGTTTAGCCCCAGTTAGTACACCCAGCAGATGCATTTTGGTCTAACTGCAGTTTCTGAACAGTCTTCAAAGGCAGCACCGCACACAACACATTATAGTGGTCAATCCTAGAAGTCACCAAAACATAGATAACTGTGGACTTGGGATGACTCACAGAGAGGATGACTCACTGACCATTCCTTAGCTTTGATACACTTTTCCTCCAAGTTCTCTGTCACAATACAAACCCAAACATTTTCTGGAATTTCCCCCCTCCCCCCAAAACACACACACAAAAAACAGAGGCGTCGCCTGATAGGGGCGGGGGGCGGGGGGCCCCAGGGCGGAGGGCTCAGGGGGTGGGGTGGGGCTCCTCAGGTTTCGGTATTTTTCGTGTGTTTTTAAGTCTCAACGGGGCATCTGTATGTATATGTATGCTTTCCCCCACTTATCTTGTTAATGTAAGGCTTCCAGCGACGATCTTCTCCCTGCGCCCGGGCGCGAGCTCCGTAAAGCGCCCAGCAGCGCTTTCCTGAGTTTGCGCAGGCGCAGAAGGTCGGCTGGAAACTTCGTTGTTCTGCGCAAGAACAACGAAGTTTCCAGCCGACCTTCTGTGTCTGCGCAAACTCAGGAAAGCGCTGCTGGGCGCTTTACGGAGCTCACGCCTGAGCGCAGGGAGAAGATCGTCGCTGGAAGCCTTACATTAACAAGCTAAGTGGGGGAAAGCATACATATACATACAGATGCCCCGTTAAGACTTAAAAAACCACGAAAATAGTTAAAAAATGCAGAAAAATACGAAAAAACGTTTTAAAAAATAAGGGGGGCGCCGGGCGGGCCGGGGGGGTGGGGCGGCGCCCCCCGCCCCCTATCAGGCGACGCCTCTGAAAACAAGCACAGCAGTTGTAGATGGACAAGGACTTGTTTTAATGGCAGACTTTTAAGAAAAAAATCATAGTGTGTTTACTTGTAGTTTTTTAAATGTAATTCATCTCTGAGCCTTTTAAAGCAAGGCAGAGTAAAATAAACCAAATCAGTAAAAGTCATATTTATTAACATAAGCTGCTTTTGTGGGTTGGTCATTCCCCCTTTGTGACTGACAAAACAACAACACCCCTCTCAGCAAGTCATTGGTAGTCATGTCAGGGCTTGTACCTTCATTTGCTGATAGACAGTCTTGTCTCTGGGGAAACCCTGATTGCCCTGTCTGTGAGATAATGGATGGTCCAGTCAAGATCTTTCTCTCTAGCAGGTCTTCTCTGCCTTTTCTCCAGGTACCGCGACTGGAGTGGATAACTTCCACATCCTTGAGAGTGTAATAACTCTTGGTTTCTCTGCCTCCTCCTTGTGTGTTCACGTGGAATACCAAATGGCAAAGCATGGGCGGGTTTCGAACCACTGGGAACATCTCTGCGAAGTTACTTTCCCTGAAGTTGTTCTCCCACCTCAGAAGTCACGAATAATCCTGTGACAGAATATAATTTTTGCTGAAGGGAGAAACATTAAATGGCCCATGGAAGTGTGGCTCAGCATATTTCATATAAATCTTGAAAGGGAAAGAGATGGGATGGTTTCGGAAGCGAGTTTGCTGCTTATCCGCAAGGGAGGGGAGAAAATGGCTTTAGAACTAGTCATGGAAGGAGCAACAGAAATTTATCTTCGCTAAAGAGCTGGAACGCAGCCCAGGCGGAGGCTGTGCTCATGGTGCTGAGAGAGGCTTCTTGTCAATAGCTTTGGTAGCTTGAGAGACTGGCGTCCCACAGGATTCCCAGCAGCATATTTGCTTATGGACTGAGGATGAGCCCCCCCCCTTAGGTACATAAGTTGGAAAGGAGTCACAGTGGGGCCTAAACCAAGCCTGCCAAACTTTTGGTCTCAAACTAACTACCGTCGGACCTTTTTATCCATGTTTTTTTCCATCCACAGATTTGACTCAACATGGGTGGCAAAACTGTGGAAGGAGTCCGACTGTGCCACGTGACCTCTTTTTTCAGCCTTGTTGGGGGCCTGCCAACCGCTTCCCACTTCCTGCGCATGTCCAAACCGCTGGAAAAAAACACACAACCGGGAATCTGTTGGGGGCCTGCCAGCCCGCTTCCTGGCATGTTTAAACTGCTGAAAAAAGAAAAGAAAAAATGGAACTGGGAGTCTCTGGTGCCATCTACAGGTTGCTTCCGGTAGCGGTTTATCTTTTTTTCAGTCAGTTTAAACAAATGAGGCGGGAAACACCAAGATGCTGAAAAAAAAGGTAATGTGGCACCGCTCCCCACCCCACCCCCGTTTTCCTATAACACTGTGTTTTTTTATCCACTGGGGATCCAGGAACAGAACTCCAGTGGATAAAAAGGTCTGACTGTACATCATTGCTTACACAGTACTTGACACCCCTTTCTGTATTTGCTGGTTTTTGCAGCAAAAAGGAGTTTTATCAGTGCTGTAGCAGACACCATATACATCTGGTCAGAGGCGCAACGCGCCGGGAGGGCGCCCTGGAGCGAGGGGGCGGGGCCAGCGTCACATAGACGCGCCCCCCCCTCCCGTTTTGCTCCCAAACGGCTCCAGGGAGGGAGGGCGGGCCCAAGCAACGACGCTGCTTCTGTTCGTCGCTCCAGCCGCTCTGCCGTAGTTACGGCGCTGCATCTGGTGGGCTATGTTCAGCTTGGCGGGTCACAAACATGCAGGTTTGGTCTAAAACTGTGGTTGTTGAAAGTGGTACAGTACCTAATACATCCAATAGTGGGCTGTAATTCTAACTTACACCAAAGTCAGGTAGCTTAAAAAAAGACCCCATCTCTCTCCACTCCCCACCCCAAATGATTCCCAGAAAGGGAAGCTTTTCAGCAGTGGATAAATTGCCCTTCTGAAAGTTCCTTTAATCTTCACTGATGGCCAGTGCACAAGATCTGCTGAGGTTATAGTTACCAAAGGTAGATGATGAGCTTGCCTCCATTGAAAGGTGTTGTATTATTCATGTGATAATGATATCTATTTTGGGTAGCTCCACTATTGATAGCATGATAGTTTGAAGTTAGCACTGCAACTCTGGTTGCTAGAGTTTAGCAAGGTGGTCCATTTCCTGTTGAAAGTGGAATCTCCCACACTGTGCTAAGGAAATGCACATTCTGTGCTCTGAATAAATCAGTGTTAGAAATGTACTCCAAAACCAGTTGTTCTGAGCAGACTGAAGGAGGTGCTTCTTATGTTCTTATAGAAAAAAGGCGCATGATTGAGATGTATAAAATTATGCACGGGATGGAGAGAGTGGATAGAGAGAGTACCCTGTTTCCCTGAAAATAAGACCTCCCCCGAAATTTTTGCCGTCATTTTTGTGTGCGTTTTTCTGGCATTCATAAATATAAGACCTCCCCTGAAAATAAGACCTAGCTAGGATCATCAGACAGATGCGGAACCCCCCCCCCCCCGGAACCCCCTGCGACCTCCCCCGGCACTTACTTTGACCGATTTTAAGCTTCATTCTTTCCCGAGGATGGAAGGCTCTGCAAGTCCTGGAAGGCCTGCACTCAAGTCCTCCACCATGGAGACAACATGCTAGAGAGACTCTGCAAGGTTGCAGCCTCCTTGCAGGCCTTGCTGGCCTCTAGCACGTCATCTCCATGGTGGAGGACTCGAGTGCAGGCCTTCCAGAGCCTTGCACCTCAGGAAAGAATGGAGCTTTAAAGTAAGGGGGGGGGGTGTCGCGCCGCAGGTTTGGAAAATAAGACCTCCCTGAATATAAGATCTACTGCATTTTTTGGAGCCAAAATTAATATAAGACACTGTCTTATTTTCGGGAAAACGCGGTAGGCTTACCAGATCTCCAACTGGGACAGAGTGCTAGACCTTTAGAAGGAATGTGGGCAGGTGTAGCTTGTTAAATCTTAGAGCACAATCCTAGGCATGTCTACTCAGAAGCAAGCCCCACTGTGTTCACACCCATTGCCTTATTCTGTGTCAGTTCCTGAGATGTTTATCTTCCAGACTGTCCCTCAGCTGACTGCAGTGGCTCAAGCAGCTAAAATATCCTCCCGTCAGCTTATAGCTGCTGGGCCCTAATAACTTCAACCAGGGCCTCTGAGAGGCATTTTATCAGATGGTACAAAGTTTCTTTTGGGCCCCTTCTCAAAGGAGGAGGGGGCAAAACAGGTTGCGAGGAGAAGAGCAATAGCTGGAAAAGTATCTGGAGCCCAGGTCTACCAGGGTTCCTGATATGGCACCCAGGTCTATCCGCCTGGTAGACCTGGCCTCCTGGTTGGCCTGGCCACCGTTTTCCACTTTTCATGAGGCCAGCTGAGATCCACAGAAATTTCTGGGGCCCCTCCTTTGGCTCCTGGGCCCCCTTTTTGACCCTGGGCCTGGGTACAATTTACCCCCTTTACCCCCCTCTCATGGGCCCTGACTTCAACCACTATGCAGCCTCTGACCTTAATAACTGGGTTGTGAAGGGGCTTGAGCATCTCCCTGTACTGTTTCTGACCGGTCCATGCACGCACACCAGACAGGCCAAGTGCTTCGGTCTGCAGAAGAGATCTGCTTCCTTTTTGCAGCAGGCCTTGGGAAAACTCTACAGGCACAGAAGGCAGGTGCTTAACGGGCAACTGCCTGACAGGCTCACCACCAGAGGCGAGGCTAGCGGTTATGCCGCCTGGAGCTAGGGGTGTTGGCCGCCCTGAGGGTGGCCAACACCCCCTAGCTCCGGGCAGCATAACCGCCTGCGATTGGGGGGGGCGACCCGAAGGGACCATGCTCCGGGTACCCGCCCGCTCGCCAGCCGCCTCCCTCCCGGCTCCTCCCTCCAGGTCCGCGCAACTCCGGAGGCCGGGAGAGACCGTCCTCCCGTCATGCAAGCTCGGACCCTACTGCCCAGGCCTCAGCCGGCGATTTTGCACATGCGTACAACGCCGATGCGTTGTACGCATGTGCGAAATCGCCGGCTAAGGCCTGGGCAGTATAGGCCGAGTCGGCATGACGGGAGGACGCTCTCTCCCGGCCTCCGGAGCTGCGCGGACCCGGCGGAGCCTCCGGGGGCCGGTTGGGCGGCCTCCCACTGCCCTGTCTCACGCGCCGTGTAGGTACACGGCGGGCAAGACAGGGCGGGCGGCAACTCAGGACGGCGCGGCATTTTGCCACCCCAGCCTGAGTTGCCGCCTGGAGCCATTGCTCCCTCCGCTCCACCCTAAATACGTCTCTGCTCACCACATTCCTAAAATTTCAGTGGTACACCCACAATCAGTGAGATATGCATTCACATTTAGTAAGGTATATTGGTGCAGTTGCCATGGTAACGTTGGCATTGTCTGTGGGAAATACAAAGAATTAGAAGCATTGATCCCTCATTGTGAAGTCTCAATAACCTTGCATCTGTTCAGTTACAAACAGCCCATGTTACAGGAGGGTTAATTTGCCATGTAATAAAACCTTGCCTGAACCGATAAGCCTTCAGAATCCCTGTCTTTTTTTTTTTTTGTTAGCGATAGTGTTCACAAAGAACCTTTTTTTTTTTTTGTGAAACATCAGCCAAGTAGTCCGTGAGTTTTTCATCTTCCCACTTCCTTTAGCTAAATGGTCACCAGAGCAATGTCTTGTATGCTTTCAAAACCGCTGCAACATCAAATCTCAGGCATCTCGAAGAAAGATATTTCCCTTTTCTTTGTTTAATTCAGGAAGTGCTCTATCCCGTGAACGCGAGTTTTGTACTTTGAACTTGCCACAGTGAACTCCCCTGTTGTTCCTTCCATTCAAGGGCTATTGCCCTTTTCTGATGTCTGATCGTTTCCGACAAGTCTTTTCGTAGGGAGCTCACTAGACTGCCTGAGGGTAAGGTGCTTAGTTCAGTCTTTGCAAGGTAAGCTGGAGTTAGCCCTGTTAAAACAAGAAGCAGTTAATCAAGGCAATGTGGACTAATTAAAACTAGTGTGTTAATGCAATTGAAAGAGAGAGCATGAGAAGGTGTGTGCATCAGAGAAATTAAGAGCAAGATGGCTACCTGTTATGTAATATTTTCATTTGCAGTGATGCACAGGAAAATGTACCAATACATATATTACATGGAAGAGTGTATGCAGATATGCATGCAAATATTCTTGCATACAGAACATCACACAGATACAGAACATCATCCAGACATCAAACCGTTGCTGAATCTTCATTTCTTGAAGATTAGCACATATCCTCTGAAAGCGCCAAGGGCATCATGATTCACATGTTGGCCCTCCATGGGGGGAGGGCACATTCATGTAAGCCAAATTACAGTACTGCTAGCAAAAATGCTTTGCCTGATTTTGATTCCCATAAATGTGAATTGGGGTATTGGTGTGATAGATAGCATAATTTAAGTCATGTCTACACTGCTGACAATTAAGGGAGTCTTCCCTTTTTCTACACTACAGGAATAGTGCAGGTATGTGCAAACAAGTGGTTGTTGAGGACTGTGGTGATATGTAATGTGTAGATATGTAGTAGACAGGTAATGATTGACTTGGCATACTCTAACTAAAGCAAGCTTCGTGTGTTATACACGCACCATGGGAAGAAGGTGAAGGAAATGCACTGAAGTGAGATTTCCTGTCTACCTTGGTGGACTGCCATAGCCAGATTGACTGTGCAACACTGGGACAATGCAGTTTTCACTCAATTCACTTTGTGATGCTATGCAAATAGCATTTCTTCATGCTATCTATCCCTTAGGTATACAGTCAATTCTCGGTATCCGTGGGGGTTACGTTCCTGGAAAACCTAGCGGATACAGAATCATTGATCCTGTGGGATCAATGAGGTTAGGGGGAAAATAAAGTTGGCATGAATACCTTCAGAAGGGCCGTGGATGCCTTCAAAATGGCCACTGTGAGATTCAAAATGGCCACTGTGGATGCTGGGATTGCCTCAGAATGGCCATGGATGGCCACCGTGAGATTCAAAATGGACGCCATGGATGCTGGGTTTGCTTCAAAATGGCTGCGGATAGCTTCACAATGGCCGTAGATAGGCGAGAACAGACTGCAAATAGCGCAAGGTAAGTCGCACTTCATTTCTGCACATAAGCGAATCTGCGGGAGCAGAGTGTGCAGATTCTGAGAATTGACTGTACTTGGACATGATCATGGGAGGTAGATGAACTTTTTGGTTAAGGTACTTTTCTGCCAAAAGGTCCATGATTCTGCATAATGGAAACTGTGACTCTGTGTAAAGCAGTGGTTCCCAACCTGGGGGTCGGGATCCCCAAGGGAGTCGCAAGATGTTAGCTGGATTGCCACTCCCAAGATGGCGGCTCACTCCCCCCACCCACACTGCAAAGAAAGAAGTGTCTGATGCTCTCTTGTGGCTTGTTTGCTCACCTTGTGTTACATTTTGCTTGCCTTTTAGGATCTCTGTTAATATTAGGCCACTCCCATTCACCCCCCAAATGGGGGTTGCTTATGAGTACAACTGTTAAAAGTGTGATTTATTAAACAGTGTAATTTATTAAAACAATAACATCACTTCCTGCTTACTGACAGTATCGTCACTAGGGCGCGCGTCACCCCTGCCCTAGGGTGACACTTACCCCCGCTGCTGCTGCTGGCTCCAAGTGCATCCTTCCCAGCCAGCGGTCCGGGGCCTTTTGCCCTCAGAAATGGTCTGCGCATGCGCGAAAAAGCTAAAAGTGCACATATTGACGCATTGGGCCTCGTTAGAAGGCCCTGGACCGCCGGCCGGGGTGGACGCTCCGAGGCCTTCTCCCGGCCTCGGAGCCTCCGCGCGGAACAGGGGCGACGCACGCGGGTGTGTGTGCGTCACCCTTTGCGCGCGACACCCCCGGCAGGCCGCCACGCTCCAGTGACGCAGCTGCTTACTGACATCACTTCCGACCCTTCCAACACTTCCTGCTTAATGACATCACTTCCGACCCTAGATCTTGGGGGGGTCTCTCGACAGATTGTCATTCTACAAAAGGGGGTCCCGGTGCTGAAAAGGTTGGGAACCACTCATGTAAAGGCTTCACCCCAGTAGTGGGCAAGGCATTATGAACCAGGGTTGTAGAAGAGGGCTGGGAACAATAGCACATTTTTCTGCTCATCATAACCATGCAGAGATGGTCATCCCTTTGTTCCTCCTTGTTGCTCCCTTTACAAAGGGAAAGACGTCCATTTTGAATCTCACGGTGGCCATTCTCTCACTTGGAGAGAATGAGAGTGATGTGGCCAGGGCTTGCTTTCGTGCTTCTCTCAGAGATTTCTGGCCTTATCTATGTGGAGAGGGAAGTCTGCGTTCTCCAAAGGAGATGCGTAGCACACACATTTCGTTTGCATGCCTCTGAAGTGTAGCGGCTTGTAACATTAAAGAGTCTTTCTGTCTACCTAGTGAGTGTCATGTTAGCTCTGGTGTGGAGCTGGGTGATTGCCTTTGATGTTCCTTGATCTTCCTTCTCTTACTTTGTATCTTGTATCATTGTATTATTGAAGTTGTGGGAATTATTGACTCACTCCGTGGTTTTGCTTGCAAGACGCCCCATGGAGAGTAGAACAATTCTTTGACCTCTTAGGAGAAAGTTGAAGAGCTGTCCAAATGGAGATTTGACCATCTTATCGGTCAGAACGACTCCATGTCTTTTAGGACTGGCAATCGAACTATTGTGCTATTATTAGTATTGTTTTAACCGGGTTTGTTTTTTGTTTTTTTTACACAAAGCAGTTCACAAAGCTGTTTACCTAGCAAAATAAATGGTTCCCCAAAGGACCAGCAATCTAAAAAAGACTCAAGAGAGACACCAGCAAACAGCCATTGGAAAAGATGCTGTGCTGAGGTGTACAGAGACGGTTGTTCACCCCCTGCTAAATGTAAGAGGAGCACCACTTTAAAACTTGCCTCTTTGCCTAGTTAGCAGGGGTGTGTGTGTGTGTGTGTGTGTGTGTGTGTGTGTGTGTGTGTGTGTGTGTGTGTGTGTGTATATATATATATATATATATATATATATATATATATATATATATATATATAGGCGCTCGATCGCGGGCGGGCGGCAAGATTGCGGGGAGGGGGAACTCACCCTCTCCTGAAGACCAGCGTCGTGTCTGGGCCCACCCTCCCTCACTGGAGCCGGTTTGGCTCCGAAATGAGAGCAAAATGGGCGGGGGGGCGCGTCGACGCGATGCTAGCCCCGCCCCCACACGCCTGGGCGCCCTCCCGGCACCTGTCGCCTCTGACATAAAAGGGAATAATAAAAGCTTCTTCAAATATGTTAGAAGCAGGAAACCTGCCAGAGAAACGGTTGGTCCGCTGGATGGTGAGGGAGAGAAAGGGGTGATAAAAGGGGACTTGGAGACTGCAGAGAAATTAAATGAGTTCTTTGCATCTGTCTTCACGGCAGAAGACCTCGGGCAAATACCGCTGCTGGAAAGTTCTCCCATGATTAAAGAATTAAGTCAAATAGAGGTTAAAAGAGAAGACGTCTCAGACTTAATTGACAAAATAAAGATCAATAAATCACCAGGCCCGGATGGCATCCACCCAAGAGTTCTGAAGGAACTCAAGAATGAAGTTGCTGACCTCTTGACCCAAATATGCAACTTGTCCCTTAAAACGGCCACTGTGCCAGAGGATTGGAGGATAGCTAATGTCACGCCAATCTTTAAAAAAGGAAGGAGGGGGGACCCGGGAAACTACAGGCCGGTCAGCCTAACATCTGTTCCAGGGAAAATGGTGGAAAGTCTCATTAAGGATAAAATCTTAAAATACATAGAAGAACAACCTCTGCTGAGGGAGAGTCAGCATGGCTTCTGCAAGGGGAAGTCTTGCCTCACAAACCTGTTAGAATTTTTTGAAAAGGTCAAAAGGCATGTGGATGCGAGCGAACCCGTGGATATTATATATCTGGATTTTCAGAAGGCGTTTGACACGGTCCCTCATGAAAGGCTCCTGCGAAAACTCCACAGTCAGGGAATAAGAGGGCAGGTCCTCTTGTGGATTAGGAACTGGTTGAAGACCAGGAAACAGCGAGTGGGAGTCAATGGGCAATTTTCACAATGGCGAGAGGTGAAAAGCGGTGTGCCCCAAGGATCGGTCTTGGGACCGGTGCTTTTCAACTTATTCATAAATGACCTGGAGTCGGGGATAGGCAGTGAGGTGGCCAAGTTTGCAGATGACACTAAACTTTTCCGGGTGGTGAAGACCAGCAGGGATTGTGAAGAGCTCCAGAAGGACCTCTCCAAACTGGGACAATGGGCAGCAAAATGGCAGATGCGCTTCAATGTAAGTAAGTGCCTGCAAAGTGATGCACATTGGGGCAAGAAACCAAAATTTCACATATACGCTAATGGGTTCCGAGTTGTCTGTGACGGATCAAGAGAGAGATCTTGGGGTGCTGGTGGACAGGTCGATGAAAGTGTCGACCCAGTGTGCGGCGGCTGTGAAGAAGGCCAATTCCATGCTCGGGATCATTAAAAAAGGGATTGAGAATAAAACGGCCAATATCATTCTGCCTTTGTACAAATCGATGGTAAGGCCACATCTGGAGTATTGTGTCCAGTTCTGGTCACCACACCTCAAAAAGGATATAGTTGAATTGGAAAAGGTGCAGAAAAGAGCAACCAGAATGATTCGTGGGCTGGAGCACCTCCCTTATGAGGAAAGGCTACAGCGTCTGGGGCTTTTCAGCCTAGAAAAAAGGCGCCTGAGGGGGGACATGATTGAGACTTATAAAATTATGCATGGGATGGAGAGAGTGGATAGAGGGAAATTCTTCTCCCTCTCGCACAACACCAGAACCAGGGGACATGCACTAAAATTGAGTGGAGGGAGAGTTAGAACAGACAAAAGAAAATATTTCTTTACCCAGCGTGTAATTCATCTGTGGAACTCCTTGCCACAGGATGTGGTGATGGCATCTGGCCTAGATGCCTTTAAAAGGGGTTTGGACAGATTCATGGAGGAAAAGACTATCACAGGTTACAAGCCATAAGCAACCTCCTGGTTTTAGAAGTGGGTTTTCTCTGTGCCAGGTGCAAGGGAGTGGCGACTGGACACAGGTATCTTGTTGTCTTGTGTGCTCCCTGAGGCATCTGGTGGGGCCACTGTGTGACACAGGAAGCTGGACTAGATGGGCTTTGGCCTGATCCAGCAGGGCTCTTCTTATGTTCTTATGACTGTATATATATGTATATGTATATATACTGTATATATATATACTGTATATTGGGGTGGTGGTAAAGGGAACATAACTCTGAGGGGATGAAATTGCAAAGCCGTGTTTTGAGATTGTTGTAAAACCTTGTACACTCTGCTCTGCCTTGTTCCAGGTTCACAAGTATACTTTTGTGTGGTCCCCCGTGCTGTTGCATTCTGCACAAAAGTGACTCTCTGCATTTTTGTTGGGAAAGTGTGTTTTCTCTTAAAGGACAATTTATATGTGCCCACACAGCAATTAGTTTCAACTGATCCTAGAATGCTAGCAGAAGGCTGGGCTGATTCACAGCAGATTTGGATACAGAATAAAACCAGCTTGATGAGAAGACTGCAGCCAATTCAATCAATCAGCATTAAAGACGACATAATATAGTCTTTTGGATTGGGGTGCCAAAGAAAATTGCCATCTAAAGAGATATTTTCATAAAGGATATAGCAGACTGCAGAGATTAAATATCTGATGGTCCCTAAAGAATCGCAGAGTCTTGGAAAAGAGTCAAAGTTGTGTCAGATAAATGAAAGCAGCAGGTTATGATGAGAAAGGTTAAGCGGAAAGTAGAGCTTTGTTCTTGAATGCATTTCCAAACTAGAAGTAGTTGATGTTTTTAAAAGCATGCAGCTAAACCAGGCTGAAAGGACAAGCTATGATACAGTTATGCTGAAGTTTGAAGGGTTTTTCATGCCGAGGAAAAGTTAACCGTTTGAGAGAGACGAGTTTCAGAAGCGAGGGGAAAAGGTGAGTCATTTTGAAAATGTTTAAAGAGCCTTGAAGCGGATGAGTCAGAGCTGTGGCTATGGGAAGGTCACATACTCTGTCATACAGAGATTAGATTGGAATGGGCATTCGAGATCCAAAGCTGCTAAGGCGGCTTTTGGAAGTCATGGATCCCAATTTAGCGGAAGCAGTCGGAGTGTGACACGAAACCAAGAATACCTGTGCCAATTAAGAATAAAAGAGACAGACCCAGATGTTGTTACTTTAAACCCGTGATGGCGAACCTATGACACGAGGTCATTTTGGGTGACACGACAGCGTTTCCCCCAGGGTCCCGACACACCTTATATTTTCGCAAACGTTTTACAGGCTTGTCTTAAACATTTAGGGCAGGGGTTTTGGCCCCTTTCAAATTATTCTCTAGTAAAACTCAGCAACCAAAAAGTCACTAATTGATGTTAAATAAAAGGCAATGTGTTCTATAGTTTTCAGTTCAATTTAAAATTACTATTAAAATTAGCAATAGTCAAAGTACTATTAAAAATTGAGGGGGGGGGGGCGACACACCAGCAGGCATTTTCAAAAATTTTGACACACCAAGCCCAAATTGTTCGCCATCACTGCTTTAAACAGTGACTACAAAGCAGAACAGACCGGAAACAAACAAGTAAAGAGAACAGGAAAATCTGCAAACAGACTGTAGCTGAATGAACCAGGAAACACTGCAGCATGCTGCAAAACATGTGGCTGGAACTTAGCTATGTGCTGGTGTGGATAAATACTGTACTACTACTATTTGTGCAACAAGTAGAATCAGTTGGCTACAGCCTGCTGTCAGAAGTAATGAGTGCACATGAGAGACAGTGTTTGCAAACTGGCGAGGAACAGGATTGAAGAATTCTACGGAAGTGCCGTTTTCTGAAAAGTAACGAGTGGGCAATTTCATTAGAAACCAATGGGACGTTTCTCAGTTATAGAATTGACTCGGCGACATAGGTAAATGCTATTTTGTATGTTCACCTAAACGAGTTAAAGTGGAAACCACAATGTATTGAAAGTATTTTTTTTTTTAAAGAAAAGGAAATCTACCATCTTACAATAGGGAAATAATTTGGGCTAAAGGTATTTGTAAGTTGGAAACGAAAGTGAAAGAGATGAGCCAATCAATACCATTGGTAGTAGTAAGAGGGGAACAAGCTCCAGTTGTGGGGTTGAAAATAAGCAAAGCACCAGTGCGTGGTAAAGTGTAATATTTATCATTTGTATAGTGCTTTCTGAGTGTGCAGTAGCGTAGCTGGCGTTTTTCCAAGGGAGCCCTGGGCAGCACGATGCGTCTTCGCCCTGCCCCCCCGCCACCGGAATGGAGCGGGACCGGAGCCAAAAGGTCCTGTTACATTCCGATGGCCGGCAGAGCGGGGCGAAGACGCGTCGTCCCACCCGGGGGCCCCTTGGAAAAACGCCAGCTACACTACAGTGAGTGTGCAAAGTGCTTCACACATTTTATTTGATGTAGACCAGGGGTTCTCAACCTTTGCAGGCCCGA
The DNA here is from genome assembly GCA_026170595.1 of Plestiodon gilberti rubricaudatus. NCBI lineage: Eukaryota > Metazoa > Chordata > Lepidosauria > Squamata > Scincidae > Plestiodon > Plestiodon gilberti. The sequence goes on from JANXHW010000002.1 coordinate 243,265,039, forward strand.
GTACCCCCTATTACGGTCTAATTTTCTGAAGTACCTCCTGCTAATTTCTGAAGTACCTCCTGCTAATTAACTGCTAATTAATTGGATTAATCAGTTAATTAGGTAATTAATCATTAAATAAAAAGTATTAAAATTTTAAATGTGAAAAATGTTTTGTTTAACTCTGTGTGTGTGTGTGTGTGTGTGTGTGTGTGTGTGTGTGTGTGTGTGTGTGTGTGAGAGAGAGAGAGAGAGAGAGAGAGAGAGAGAGAGAGAGAGAGAGAGAGATATGCAAGGATCTCTTTTTTTCTCCAAGTCACACTTCCCAAAATCAGCTCCTCCCTCCCCCACCCCACCAAAGTACATTTTCCAAAGTACAAAAATAAGCCCCAAACCAAAATCAGAGAGACAGAAGGGCTCTGAAAATAATTAAAATTTAAAATCCATGTTAATTAACACTTAATTAGCTGCTGATGGGGCAGATAAGGGGCAGGGCTTGGGTATCCGTACCACAGGTTGAGAACCCCTGATGTAGACCTTTCATCAGTTTGGGAAGGTAAATATCTCCATGTTGCAACTGGGTGACTGAGGCTGAGAGGGAGGCAGAAGCGTCGCTCCGGTAGGGGCGGGGCTGTAAGTATCGCTGCGGTTATAGTCTCTTTACCGAGCGATGAGGAGGCAGCCCCGCCCCCTCACTGTCCGAGCCAGTCCCCTACGGAGAAACCGGCAGGGAAGAGGGGACTGGCTCGGGCAGTGAGGGGGCGGGGCTGCCTCCTCCTCGCTCGGTAAAGAGACTATGACCGCAGCGATACTTACAGCCCCGCCCCTACCGGAGCGACGCCTCTGGAGGGAGGGGCTTGCTTAAGGTCACTTAATGAGTTCACCATCGAGGGCAAGATTCAAAAGGGGAAGTCTTGCTTTGCAGCTTAGTTTCTTAACTACTGCGCTACACCAGCTCTTTTGCCCAGAGGGGAGCGGTGTTGAACAAACTATTTCCAGCTGTACTTATAGATAACTAGCAACTAAGTCATAAATAAAGCTTTCAGACTTTAATTGTTCTACCATATATGCCCTCATAGAGGTTTCACTAGTCTTAAGGGAATCCTGGTGTCCTTGGCTATAATCCAAAAGAGAGGAAGATGCAGAATGGATGCTTTCATTAGGAAGAATAGGAAAAAAAGATGGGATCTTAAGAAGACTGTATCGAGTTGCAAAGGAACTGAACAAATGTATCAGAAGGGAATACTGTACCCTTCCCTGCCCACCAGGGAAGAAAATGTTGTTGATGTTACGTGCATCCATTGAATTTGGCAGATACTAGATGATAAAGAGTTCACTTTAATGTATTTTGCATGCTGTCTTGGAGAGAGACTGCTTTGACAGTCTGCCTTTTGGGGAAAAGCTGGCAGGGTCTTTCATAGGAAAGGATAGGGCACCAGATTTTTGGAGATTCTGAAACTTGTTTTGGGACAGACTGTTAAAGGAACTGGAAAAAGCATTCTGGGAAAGGCCAGAATAGCAACTCTGAAGCTGAATAGATGAAAATGCAAATTTTGAGTTCAGGAAAATTACATATTTGAATGGAATAATTATTTTTAACAAATTGGAGATTGGTTTTCACAGCTCACAAGTGAAAGACCGCACAATAAATGCACACTCAGTTGCACACTTTACTGGTTCACGCTAATGTGAGCCTTCTTATAGTGCAGTGGTTCTCAAACTGGTGGGTTGCGACCTACCAGAAAAACCGGAAGTGACTGCTACCCTCTTATGGGGGGTGGCGATGTGCAGTGATGTCCTGCTGCCACTGATGGGAAAAAGGCTTTTTTTTACTTACTGGGGGTCAGGCTCGCCCTCTGGAAGGTGCGGGGGCGCAGCCCCCTCTGCGGGCCTCCCCATGTTTCAGATCGGCTCCCAGAAACTATCGAGACGCACCTCCAGTTTTTGTCCAAAACCAGAAGTGGGTGTTGGATCGCCTCAGGGAGCCGATCTGAAACATGGGGAGGCCCGCAGAGCCCCGGTAAATACAAAAAAATGCATTTTCCCCGGCAGCGGTGCAATCCCGGGAGTGCTGCCACCGTCGGCCCGACCCTGCAAAGACTTACAACTTCCCCAGCTCATGGGGAGAACTTTGAGAATCGCTACTATAGTGGATCAAACAGTTAATGTGGGGAAACACAAGCTCATTTGCTATGCAGTACTATAATTGTTTTGATTGGTCTGGGATGCAGAACCGGCCCAATCCCACACTGTACATTTATGTTGATTGTGTCAGTGGTAGCCAAATGAGACAAGCATGTTCTACCTCTCAAGAACCTTAAAACACTTTGTGGGTCACTGTGGTTTGTCTCTTTTCTTTTTATTGTGATTTGCTTGTACCCAAATGAGAGATTGCTTGCTGTTGGAAATGTTCTATTTTTTTTCTTGTCTTAGAGCCAATCAAAATGTTCAATAGGACACCTACTACAATCCCCATGGGACATTGACATCTGTTTTTCGGTTCCTAGCTTCCCAAGGCACATGCAAACAGTAAAATAGGCACACACATGATCTTTGTTATACCTTTGTGCACCTTTAAGGGGAAATGGATATGTGTGAATGTATTCCCTTAAACAGAAACTTCACAAGGTCACTTTGAGTTTCCATAACCTTTTTTTTCTGTGATGGATACGATGCAGTACTATATGTTAGTACATTAGAACAGATTTAAATAAACATGTTCTCAGCTGAAAGGAACTTCTGCAGAAATCCCCTGGTAGATTACACATCTGTCAGTGCATTTTGAGTATTTTTTTTTTATCAACCTATATCTGTGTTTTCTTTGAGAACTCAAAAAGCATGTTTGCTGAAGGCAAATACAATTACTTAAGGATATACTGCAAACTTTGTTCATGTGCCAAGAAGGAAGAAAAAAAAATGTGGAAGTGACAACTTCTGACTTAGCCATGGAGCAAGTAGCTAAATATAATCTCAATGTAATCTGAATAGAATCTTGTGAGATGACATGCATATAATGGTGCGAAAGTTTCTTCTGGCGTTTTGTAACTGGCATTGGAAAGATTTTCTATCCTAAGTACGGATAATGCACAGGGCAGTTTCGGTCTTTATTGCTTGCTGAGAATATGGTGATATCCTTATATATATTTGCTTGTACTCCTAATTAAACTTTCAAGAAGTAGTCAAGCTTGTCCTTTAAGAGCATGGAACATTTGTGTGCATACAGTGTCTCTCAGAACATTGCATATGCAAAAGTAGTAATGGAAATGTAATAACTATTGACAAAGTGCCATATGGCATTGGTACCGGTCTCGATAACGTAACAGAGATCCATGCGTATATTGGAAGAAACATCTCAGCTGAAGCACAATAGCATCTCAAAAGCTTGCCTAGGTTCTGCTGACACATGGCTTAGGCAAATAACCTGTCATTCATAACGTATAATTGAAACGTTTTGGAAAGGATGACCCCGAAAGACCTTTCATTGTCTGCAGATAATACATAGAGAATCATTTGATGGTGGGGATCATGAGGGTCCCTATGAGTTTAAATCCATGATTCCTGGTAGGAAAAGATGTTTCATAAGAACATAAGAAAAGCCCTGCTGGATCAGGCCAAAGGCCCATCTAGTCCAGCTTCCTGTATCTCACAGTGGCCCCACCAGATGCCTCAGGGAACACATAGCCAACAAGATAATATCCTGTTTCCTGTTGTCACTCCCCTGCACCTGGCACAGAGAAAACCTACTTCTAAAGCCAGGAGGTTGCTTATAGCTTGTAACCTGTGATGGTCTTTTCCTCCATGAATCTATCCAAACCCCCTTTAAAGGCATCTAGGCCAGGTGCCATCACCACATCCTGTGGCAAAGAGTTCTACAGATGAATAACACGCTGGGTGAAGAAATATTTTCTTTTGTCCGTTCTAATTTCGTTTTGTCCTTTCATGCATCATTTGCTGCAGGTGGTGGGTGGGAAGCCTTTGCTGTTTGCTCCCCTTTTCCAGGTAAGGTTTTCTGGGGGGGGGGGGAGGCTTGGAGATGGAGGAGTGAGAAAAGGGTCAGCAGAACTAAATTGGGATTTATGAGTGACTGATGCGAACACTTTCAGATGTGGAGGAGAGAGGAGCAACATTCCTGGGCAGAGATGCTGTTGATTGATGGTTCATCAACCTAGGGAAGAGATGTTTGACTTGCTTCTGATAAGATTGCACACACACACACACCCCTTTAAAAGATCATGTTCCCAGGTTTGGGATTTGGCTTTGCTACTAATGCATTTGTATCCGTGGCATCTGTAGCACCAGTTTTGACTGGTATTCTAGCTGTGTTGTTTCTTGGTAGGGAGATGGTCTGGCCACGGTTATCCAGCCTCCAGTAACATGCAGGCTGTATTGCTGTAGTGCACTAGTTTAGAATCTAGTTCTGTTAACATTTAGACTTGGAAATGGAGTGGGAACTGGGGACCAGACTACTGATGATAGAAAGTTCTTCCAGCTAGAATACAACGTGATAGCCTGTCCAGTCTACAAATACGTTTCCCCTGGAATTTATGGATTGAAGCCCCATAGAAATCAATGGAATCTAAATTACTTTAGAACCATCTACTGTAGCTTCCCTCATTTGCAGATCATTGTGAGTACTAGCTGAAGAAGATTCATCTCAAGTACGTATAATTTATTGACAAGTAAAAGCCATTTGGAACTTGTGTTGAGAGCTCTCCATCTCTTGAATTCTTTCATTTGGGGTTAACCCAGTGCAGATGTTCATTTTTATGTACAGAGAGGGACATCGCTGCAGAGAGGGACATTCCCCTCTGTGTGCCTCACCTTCACACATTAATGAGAACATTTGAGGTGGGTTTATATAATATATAATATAATAATATACCGTATTTATATACTGCCTTTCTTGGTCACTGGATTTCTCCTCCGACTTTAATCCAAGGCAGTGTACATGGGCAAGCTTTCCTAACCCCCCTAATGGTTTCTTTTACAATATACCTGTATAAATGTCCAATCTTTCATGAGCAGCTACATTCCAGGTGGTATCCTTTTGCAGTCTGGCTTTTTCCCCCCCACTGGCCGTCACCTCCCACACTCGGCCAACGTAGCTGGCAGCTCTTATCTCTCCTCACGGAGGCTTTTCACAGCTTTTTGTTCGCGTCGTGTCTCGAACTTGTCATTTGCCGATCTTCAGGCTTGCAAGGCAGCAGCTCTCCCGACTGAGCCTGACCCTCTGCTCTACGGATGCCATGGATATATGTGTCTGCTCCAACTGTACAATTCATATCCTCAATTTTTCCAGTGCACAGATCACATGAATTTGTTGATGCACTAAATCCCCTGTGCTGACATTTTGAGCAATGCCTGGAGGTCAGGTGCTTGGAGACAGCTGGGCTTACCACCACAATCATGATCTTTTCTTTCCATGCAAACACTCTGTGTCTGCATAGACCTCAGATGTCTTTCTAAATGGATAGGATGGGACTGCCTCAGATCACGGTGGAATATCTCATAGCTTCTCCATGTGCTGGGTTTGCAATGAAATAACCCAGCTGAAAAAGTGACAGAATCTTTGTGTTTATGCCGGCCTGAACCTGGGCCTGCCGGTATTTGTTGAAGCTCAATATCCTCCCGCCTTGCCTTGTGAAAAAGTTCTGAGTAAACGTGCTAATGGAAGCAGCGTTCTGAACCTTTCCGACGCCACAGCAATTGAAGCAGTCGCAGTCGTCCTGCTGAATTCATCAAGTTCAAACAAGTTTGATATTTTCCTTCCTAATAGATTCTTTCACTTAGCTGTGTTCATTATCAGTCTCAGAAATAATCAGGTGCATGTTCACACTGTGAATGTAATTGCTGTGGGAAGTCATTCCTTTACGTCGGGATAAAGGCTCGAAAGTCTCTTTTTCTCTTGTCCAGTAGGGAGCTGCTTCCGCAGTTGGTGTGTGTGTGTGTGTGTGTGTGTGTGTGTGTGTGTGTGTGTGTGTGTGTGTGTGTGTGTGTGTGTACAATGACATTTGTATCTTGCCTTGCAGCTGAGGGTGTTATGTGTGCAGTCACTCACATACAGTCCTAGTAGTCACCTTTCCAGGAACTGACCCAAACCTACACCTACTTATCTGCAACAAGATGGCTGAATCGTGTGGCCTCAGATCATGGCCTTTGAGAGTCTGCTGAGTGAACCCTAGACTGCAATACCTAATTCACCCTCCCCCGTGGTTAGTTACAGTATGTCCTTGCCCTCCAGCTGTCCCAAATTTAGCCGAAGCAGCCATGATTTCCAGAGCCCCCGGCTTCCCAGCCACTCAATACAAGTCACCCTCCAGCAGTTCTGATTTTCAATCCAGCTTACAGGGAGAGAGTTCCCTTTACTACACAAGTCTATCAGCACAATCCTATCCAACTTACACCACCGCTGTAACCAGCAGTGCAGCGAGAACGGGAGGCCCCAGAACAGAATTCAGAAATCCCCTTTGAATCCCCCTTTGGAGGGGATTTGAATCCCCTTTCCGTTCTGGGGCCTCCCGTTCTCGCTGCACTGGTGGTTACACCGGTGGTGTAAGTTGGATAGGATTGCGCTGGAAGTTAGTTAAAACTGATGGGTTTGCACCATATGGAACTTGCTTACCAACATTGCAGATAAACCTCCACAAACCTGATATCTGACATCTTAGAGTGACGTGGAGGATTAAGGTCTCCCTGAGCTAAAATCAAAGAAACTTAGCACAGTGTGTTCTTTCAGATGTAATGGTTGATTTTGTGTTTTCCTCCTCAAATCTTTCCCTAACTTGCTAAGTGCAAGTTAGCAGTTATTACTACTGGGTATTAGTTAATACTGCTTCTCCACACCCGCCGACAGAAGGAAAGTCGGGTCATGAGGCTGACCGTCTGAGTGTGAAGGGAAGGAAGTATCACAAGGAGGAGCTTTTATCCAAGGTTTGCAGGGCTTGGAGAATAGAGGGCAGGGCCTCTTTGAAATCTGAACTGGGTTGTATGATGGGAGTTATCCTTTGGCTTGTTTCTGTACTGTATGGAATGTACATACAGAATGTACTGTATGTGTTTGTTAGTTGTCATTTACTGGCTATGGGGGTGGAGCTGGTGCTTAATTTCTAAGCAGAAGTCCTACGTCTTCATGCAAAGTGTGTGGGGAGGAAGGAGACTGCCACTGGCAAGGGGAAAGCATCTGCATATGTGTAGAAGAAGCACACTCTGTTGTTACTAAACTATTGTTTGCACTGAAGAATTCTTTGCTATGGATTTGCTGACTTATTTGGGGCCATGCACGTATACTGTAGCTGTGCCTCAGTTCTTCCCTATACAATTGGGACCAGTGGCCAATGGTATCAATGCATAATACTGTTGACACAATAATGCATATTTGACTTCCCAGGTAATCTCTGGCTTGCCTCCTCTGCTTTTGCACTCTCTAGACTCCACTGTTTGCACACACATTTAGTTCTTGCTTGCACACACATTTAGTGCTTGCACACACATTTAGTGCTTGCACACACATTTAGTGCTTGCTTTGTGGCACATGTGAGCCTGGATTGTGGCACGTGTGAGCCTGTGGATTATGTTATTCCTGCCATTCAGGTCTGCCCAGCCCAAAATTAAACTAAATTGGGGAATTTATAAAGGACAGAATGCGGTATATGGCTGTTTTGAGATCATTGACTGGATAGCGGAACGAACAACCTCAAAGTGCCTCCAATTAGTCTTACAGTAACCACGAGACAGAGTTTTCCAAAGGAAAATAGATGTTGTTAAGAGATATAGAGAAACAAAGCAAAGGCAATGTTTACTTGTAAAATCAGTTGCTCAGAGATTTAAGTGGTTACTTGTAAATAGCTGTGTTTGGACAGGCACAGGTTAAAACCCATTTCTTCCCGGCCCACAGGTGTACGCATTTGACTCCTGTTGCATATATACACCCTTGGTTAAAATGCCATTTATTAAGTGAAGAAGGAGAAGAGAGAGAATGAGAGTAGGGCTGCCACTGGGCTGATTTTTTTTTTTCTGCCAGAGATGACCCAATGGGAGAGAAGGAGAGGATAAGTGGGAGGTTTAAAACGGGTACCTGAGAATGGAGGATTTTAGAAGGGAGGTGAAGTTGTTTTGAAGGTTAGAGTGGGAGAGGTAAGAAGAGAAATTGCTCATCCTTAGGCTGCTGGGTAGACTGGGGTATGATGTCCTTCTGCAAAGTGAGGCCAGGAAGCTCGGCTTCAAATCCCTGGGGAAAACAACAAGAAAAATGCAGCCCAAAAGGTGAGGGTGGCTACTGAGGCAAGAGATTTTCCAAACAGTAGATACCTCTCCACAAATGGACAGCGTCACAATCTCTATTGGAGGGAGAGACTTTCAAAACAGTGTGGACAGTTCAGTGGAAAAGAAAATGCCAAAACTCTGCTTCCAGAGCAAGGGTAGTTATAGGACTTGAGACAAGAAAACAAAGATATTCCTGGGTGAATAATGGTATCTGGAACATCTCCTGGATGTATAGCTAGGAGTTTCCTGGGCTTGCTTGAGTTAAGGTATGACCTTCCAGGAAGGCACAAAAGGGTTCACTTGCACCCCAGTCTGAGAGGTTCCTGAAGGGACACAAGATATGGCAGGGTGTGCATAGTGCCCATGCTTAGGACGTTGGTGGGAGAGACATCCTGCAGAAGGAATCTAAAAAGACTGTCCAGGTGACTTGTCCACCGGGTAGTGAAGCTTTTTTAATTATTATTTAGAAAGACTTGTGCTTGCGAGCAAGATTTTGGCAAGGTGAGGAGCCCAAATGTGCAGGACCTTAGAGGAAGGTAACACACAGATGTCCCACAGTGCTACAGCTGTCCATTCTGATCAATGGCCCTGTATTAGCACGATCTTGGTTACAGGGAGCCATGCCATTGCAAAGTCCTGGCTGACTCTCAGGAATGTCAGCGAAGAAGCTAAGATGGAGGTAGAAGAGCCTGTGCACATTTTGGAAAGTGACGTTATTGGCAACAGTTGAGTATGTGCTCTCTCACTCTGGGAGGGACCATCTGGTGGAAGCAACATTGCATCTATGCAAATAGCACCTTCCCATAGATAGATTGCCCTCCAATGTTTCAATCATTCTGAGCTTCTGAGGTCTGGGGGAGCATGGTCGCGTCATGCATCTGGGGAAAACGAATTGGCAACTCAAAATCTCTTGGCGACTGTGAAATCTTGAAATGGAGACTGGACCAACTTGGAAAGAGCATCTAAAGTAGGCCATTGGTGCTTCTAGCTCAGTAGTGTCTCGCGGCTCGAAGCAGCACTATGGTGTTCCAGGCAAGGTTTTTTTTTTTTCCTGGCCTTACCTAGAGAGTCCAGGGATTGAACCTGGGATCTTTGGCATACAAAGCATATGCTCTACCACCGAACTTCCAGCCTCTCCGCAATGTGCTCTCTGCTAATAAGAACAGCCTTGGTGATACATGGAGCCGGCCTCCTCATCACCATATTTACACCAAGCCCTTCTTTCCCAAAGGTGGGATATTTCCCTTTAAGGGTTTCCTTTGATGGGCATGTTATATGTGAAGACATTTTGTTGCCCGTCGATTTACATGGTTCAGTGCTTGGTTTTGCTTCTAGATGCTCTGTGGGGAGTTTTACTTTTATGCCAGGTCTTGTTTTTAGGCTTGTTGGCTGTCAGAATAATAGCAAAGGTACTATATTAAGAAATATATCCTAGTTCATCTTCATTTCCTTCAAATATTGGCAGTTTAGGCCAGAGCCAAAGCCTCGTGAAGTCAAAAGCGGAGAGAGGAGGAATTATTCCGTTGCTTTTAGATCTGGCCTTGTGGAGCATAGAGACACACAACTCCTGATCGCTGGCATTTATTTTTTTTAGTACGGATGACTCCAACTGAGTAATTTATATGCTAACGTTTGCATTTAACTTTGGTGCTTCAGTTTGATTGCCTGTGCAGTCTCCAATAAACATGTGAGTTAGAAATATGGATGAAAAGGACCACTTTATTCAACAAAGTACAGGAAGAGAGAGACCAAGAGACCAGCAGGAGCTAAACGAAGACAGAGAATAGTGCCACGGTAACATGCTGAAGGGGCGCCGGACTGTAGCCTGACCCCAGGCGGACATTCCAATCCTGACTCAACCCCCTTCACAAGGAAGGCAGGCTTCTCACCGTCAACCCCCATCCGGGTGCTGAGGCAGCCAGACCACTCAGGCTTGCCCCAAGCCGGAGAGCATTTGCGGCAGGCCACATGATCCAGGCCAGGATCAGCCCCAACCGGCCCCTTGCACCGGTGGGCAACTGAGAGGCAGGATATAGGACATACCCTGCCTTTGCCGCCTCAGAGTTCACACCAAGAGCCCAACTTCAAGCCTTCGTACCCGCACTAACCTGCAAAACAAAGTGACCAAGTTTGAGTTGAAGACGAGCAATGAACTGACCAAGGATGCCCCGTACGCCATGTCTGCCCCCCCCCCCAGGCCTGGTGCCCACTGATTCACTTCTGTAGGCTTTCTGAGCCTCTCCCACTCTCTGAGAAAGAGCAGGAGGCGGATTGGGGCGGTGGCAGCCCACCTCTGCCTCCAGCACTACTGGAAGGAAAAGAACGCTGCTGCTACCGCTGCCAACTCCTTGCCCTTCTCCTTGCTCCCCTGGCTGCTTGGGAAAGCAGCTTTGTGGTAAGGAGAGAGAGAGAGAGAGAGAGAGAGAGAGAGAGCCTGGTGATCCAGTGCCCAACTCCCTTACCTTCAGCTCCAGCACTGCCTCCTTCTGTTCCACAGTCTTGAAATAAACAGGACTCTGCAGAGGAAGGAGGGAGTGCCACAGCTGGTAAGGAAAGGAACGGGCTCTGGTTCACAAACTCTGTGTTGCCCTGTCCACCCAACTTGTTTCCTAAGCAGCTGGGTGAGCAAGGAGGTTGTGCCAAGTGCAAGGGAGTGAGAACAGGAAACAGGTTATCTTGTTGGCTGTGTGCTCTTGGAGGCATCTGGTGGGGCCACTGTGAGATACAGGAAGCTGGACTATATGGGCCTTTGGCCTGATCCAGCTGGGCTCTTCTTATGTTCTTATGAGGTTGAGGAGAAGGGGTGGCAGTGGCAACAACAACAGTGGTGGAGAAGTGTGAGTGTGAGAGGCTATCTATGTTTTTTTTTTTATGCATGGGGCCGGGGGTGCATACCAGCAGGGGTGGAGGGTCTGCCCCATTCAAGCAGGAGAGCCAGTCATGCTGTTCCTGCTGCCCCACCTTCCACTTTGCCAAACAACTTCTCTTTGTACGTTGATCTCGTAACGGGAAAGAAAGCGAGAGACCTGCGTCAGTATTAGTTGCTGCCGTGGATACCCAAAGAGCTACAAATCCGTGATGAAAGCAAAAAAGCCAGAGCAAACCAATTCCGAATGATTTGCCTAGATTAGGGTTGTGGGCTGGGTTGTGCGACTCAGGCAATTCTGTGCAGTGAGGCGAGGGAGCAAGAGTAATCGTGGAGGCTCAAGCCTGTGAGCCGGCAGAGTGCAAGCGGCGAAACGGTGAGCTAGTTACAGATATGATTATGTTTAAACCATTGTCACAATATTTGTCAGCTGTAAAAAAAAAAAAAAGTAACACTAAAAGGAGATGCAAACAAACCGCCACAGGAGGTTCGATGCCCACATTGTTCACCTTAGTTCCTTGACATGCTTTGTGTATTTTTGATTAATGTGAAGGCGGTTTTCTCACAACCGGGCTGTAGCCATGGGGGCCTACCACTTGCTGGATTGTTTGAGTCCTCTCTCCCCCTGTATATTCACCGTTCATTTTAAGAGGTGAGCCTCTTTTACTTGTGGAAATACAGGGGAAAATGTGGAGGTGAGCGAGCCCTTCCTAAGTCAGGGCATTCTTTTCTACTTTATAGGAACTGGTTTTATTCAACTTGCAACAACTGGAAAATGCAATGAAACCAGTTCCATTGGGTGTATTTTAATGCATTCCGAGCTGAACAGTCTGGGAAATGAACAATAGATTTATACAGGAAAGGGACCCCCTCCCTCCATGTTTTTGGAGCCCCCTTGAATGCTGATTTGTTTACAGTTATTTTGTCTGACTTTTAATTCTTTGTTCTTTGCTGCAGAAGGTCCAGTGATCACCTCTCCTGGGCACTGGCTATTTTGAAGTCATATGGATGCAGCATATTCCCAAGGCAGAGGGCACAAAAAAATGGCCACTGCTATTAAAAAACAAAAAACATGGCTGCCGCCATTGGCAGGTATGGATGACAGACAGATATTTTCATCTGAGGGTCAGGAATTGGTTGCGGCTCCCTGCTGAGTGTATGTATGATTGCAAACCTAGGTTTGCCCTTTGCAGTGTGTGAAATAGCCTTTGGGTTGCATTCCTAATAATTGCAGCCTAGTAAGATTGCAATTCTGTACACACATAACTGGGAGTAAGTTTCATTCATCTCAGTGGAACTTGCTTCTGACTAGACTTGCATAAGATTGTGCTGTAAGTCTTGCTGGAATGAAGGGGAATTTTTCACGAATGGACAGGTTTATAAATGGACTGTGGATGATTCCTCTACGTGAGTCTCTCCTTACCCGAAATCCTCAGGGTAGGTGCTCTTACATGTCCCCCGATATCTGAAGTGCAGCTTACAGGGGTACACAGAAGGGCTTTCTCAGTGGTGGCTCCCTCCCTGTGGAATTCTGTCTCGCGGGTGGTTTGCTGTGTTCCCTACCTCTCCGGGTTTCAGCGGAGGCTGAAGACACATTTGTTTTGGCAGACTTTCCCCAACTATGTTTGATCCTATTGTATTTTTCCCCATCTCTCTCTTATTGTATGCTGGTATTATTTTGTTTGCCTGCTCTGTTGTTCTTGTGATTTTTATTCAATTTTTAATTCATGTTATGAACTGCCTTCAAACTCTGAGAAAGGTGGAATATACAGTTTTTTTTTTTAAAAAAAGAGTAGCAACAAAGGTCAGGGAACAGGGCTCTTCTCCACCAAGAGGAGAATCTGCTAGATTTATTTATTTATTGGATTTATATCCCGCTTTCTCCCAAAGCAGCTTACAAAATTCAAAAATTACAAATTAGAGACATATAAAAAATATAAAACTCTTAAAACATTAATACACTCTAAAAAAATACAGTACAAGATGTAAAACAGGAGTAAAAACGTTCTTGTGAAAAAGGGACTAAATTACCAAAATAAATAATGTTAGTTTAAATAACCAATAAATACAGTAAAAAAATAATAATTATATATTTAAATTACACACACACACACACACACACACACCATGTTTTCCCTAAAATAAGACAGTGTCTTATATTAATTTTGATTCAAAAAAATGCAGTAGGTCTTATTTTCAGGGAGGTCTTATTTTCCTAACCTGTGACACGACACCCCCCCCCCCCCGGCACTTATTTTGACCGATTAAAGCTTCATTCTTTCCTGAGGGTACAAGGCTCTGCAAGGCCTGCACTTGAGTCCTCCACCATGGAGACGACGTGCTAGAGAGACTCTGCAAGGTTGCAGCCTCCTTGCAGGCCTTGCTGGCCTGTCTAGCATGTCATCTTTATGGTGGAGGACTCAAGTGCATGCCTTCCAGGCCTTGCAGAGCCTTGCACCCTCGGAAAAGAATGAAGCTTAAATCAGTCAAAGTAAGTGCCGGGGGGCCGGGGGGGGGGTCGCATCCATCTGGCTGATGATCCTAGCTAGGTCTTATTTTCAGGGGAGGTCTTATATTTATGAGCTCCAGCAAAAATCACGCAAAAATGACGGTAGGACTTACTTTCGGGGGAGGTCTTATTTTCAGGGAAACAGGGTGTGTGTGTGTGTGTGTGTGTGTGTGTGTGTGTGTGTGTGTGTAATGTTAGTTTCTAATCATGTTAGAGACTGCATTTCTTACCTCATGACTAGAGAGGACTCATGCTTTTAGAAGCAATTAACTCGTGTGTGTGTGTGTGTGTGTGTGTGTGTGTGTGTGTGTGTGTGTGTGTGTGTTTTAAAGTTCTTTTGTGCTTTGATTTACAGACTTTTTGCCTCTGGTGAAAACAATGTTTCTCTGGGTTTTTAATTCCCTCTCGCACCTTAAGGGCATGTAGAAATTTTCTCTTGTGTCACGTAGTCACTTCTTAGAAAATAATTCTGTGTATGGGTTGGGATGACAAGGAGGGAGGGTGGTAGCATCACTAATCTGCTTGCCTTTGCATATCTCCACAGGGGGAACATTCACACAGTTTCTGATGAAGTTCTGAGTATCTGGCACGATTTGTCAGAACAAGAAGCTTTTCACTGCATTTCCTGATAGCTGCCCTAGATAAGACAGAAGTGTTAAAATGTGTTCCTGGTCCAACAGATTTTTACATAGTTGTTTGAAGCAGACTAACTCTAGCTTTCCTTTAAATATATTCCCACCAGTCATTTTGAACTTTCTCCTATGATGTAGCTAAAGGAATTGACTTATACTGTATGACAGTGTTTCTCAAACTGTGGGTCGGAACCCACTTGGTGAGTCGCGACCTGATTTCTGTTGGGTCCCTAATTGCCTCAAGCCCTGAGGCTATTCAAAAATCAGATAGCTGCTAATTGCCCTGTAAACAACTGAGCTCCTGCAGTTTGCAAGCTTGTGTAAATATAGGGAGATAAACGTTTGAGTGTCTTTTTTCTGGTGTGTGTTTTCCAAATCTGTCAATGACAGGTAGTGGGGGCAGGTGAAGGCTGGGTCACATAACTAAGCGCCTCAAGACTTGAGGCTATTCATTAGGGCTGCCTCATTACGAGAAATGGATTGAGGTTTTTTGCAAATAAATAAATAAAATATTACTTGTAAATAAATAAATACCGTATTGGTCTGAGTATAAGACTCACTTTTTTCTCCTAATTTAAGTTTTTAAACTAGGGGTGCGTCTTATAATCAGGCTGTTGCAATTTAATGCCAGTGATTTAATTAATTTTTTTTAATAGCACCAAACTTTAAGGGTGCGTCTTATATTCAGGTGTGTCTTATACTCGGGACAATACGGTATATATATTATTTCTTTCCAGATCACTTTTTTAAAAAAAGTCTCGTAAAGCTAGGTGGATCCCGATAGCGTGTCATTTTAAAAAGTGGGTCCCAGTGCTGAAAAGTTTGAGAACCACTGCTGTATGATGTCTTTTTCTTCAAAGGAGTAATTGTACTTAAGTAAGATTGGTGTATGGGAAATGAGAGAAGTGTTAATAAGAGCTGCCCCTTGCATTTCAGTGCACTATTAATGAATGATGGGAGGGGTGGGTGGGTATGTTGGGGCAGCGCAACCTGGAATGCCACCTGATGCCATCTTGGGTCTGCTGCCATCTTTGTTCCGGAAGGCTACAAAAAATCCCCAAACTCTAACTGTGCTCCTAGTGTGCTATTTTCACACCTGGAAGATTGGGATTTCCAGTTTTATTTACAGGGTCAGCACAAACTCACACTGTCCTTGTTAATAAAACTGGAAGTCTTACTCTTCCGGGTCTGACAACAGCCGCAAAGATAGGCTTACCAGATCTCCAACCGGGACAGAGTGCCAGACCTTTAGGAGAAGGAATGTGGGCAGGTGGAGCTTGTTAAACCTTAGAGCACAATCCTAGGCATGTCTACTCAGAAGCAAGCCCCACTGAACACAATAAATGTCTAGCACTCTGTCCCGGTTGGAGATCTGGTAAGCCTACACAAAGAGCATAGCAAGGAGGGGAACGATCTGGTTCCCACTTGAGCAAGCAGGAAGCAGATTGTTGTGGCTTGCGTTGACAGCGAGTTGGAGGGAGGCGGTGGCTTGGGGTGAAAGGAACTCCAAACCCTCTGTACCCTCACAATCTGCCACTGACGGAACCCACATCAACTGGCCTTATGGATGGGCCGGCCCTGGTGGTGCTGGTGTTGAATTTATATAGTACTTAAAGTAAATGTAGGGCTTCACAGAGAGTGAAAAAGTACATGCCTCTGTCACATTTTGGCTATGCAACACTGAAACAGGCCATGGTCAGGAGGTCCCAGTCAGGTGTGGGCAGGCAAGAGAACCAAAGGCAGGAGAAGCAGTTGAGGAAGGGCTTTGAGCAGTGGCGTCACTGTGATGCGCGTCACCCCAGAGCGGGGGACGCTCGTCACCCCCCCGACTCACCCCCCCTACAGAAACTTACCTTTTCTGGCGCGCATCATGCTCTGGAGGCCGGACGCTCCGAGGCCTGAGAGCGTCCGGCCCGGCCGGCGCTCCAGGGCCTTCTAAAAAGAAGAGGCCCAAAGCGAAGGTTTGCGCATGCGCGAAAAACTTAGTTCGCGTTTTAACGCAAGCGCTCCAGGGCCTTCTGAAAAGAAGAGGCCCAATGCGCTTGTGTTAAAACGCGAACTTTTAAGATTTTCGCGCATGTGCAGACCCTCCTGAGGGCAAGAGGGCAGGCCCTTGCCCTTAGAAAAGGGTTTGCGCATGCGCGAAATCTTAAAATTTCGCGTTTTAACGCAAGCGCTTTGGGCCTCTTCTTTTTAGAAGGCCCTGGAGCGCCGGCCGGGCCGGATGCTCCCCGGCCTTGGAGCGTCCGGCCTCCGGAGGGTGACGCGCGCCGTCACGGAGGTGACGTGCGTCACCCCCCCGGCGCGCGTCACCCCCCGGCGGCCCGCCCCGCCCGCCACGCTACAGTGACGCCAGTGGCTTTGAGTATTTGACCAGCTCCTTGGGTGCAAGGAGCATTGTGGTTTGCGTAGCTCTGAACTCCTAAGGACTGGAGGTGCCTATAAGACTTCAGTTTTCTGTTGACTGGACGCCTGGTGGATAAAAAGGGGGTGTGGCAGCCTACCTTTTGGCTGCCTGACTAGTGGTTCCTGAAGTAAACCAAACATGTCTAGTTCTGAGACTAAATGAGAACCTGAGTCCAGTGAGCATCAGCCTTGAGTAAGGGAGCACAAGGCCCCATAGTTGACATATAGTAGTTGACATAGTCTAATGGTAGTTGACATAGTCTAATTAGTGATGGGTGAATTCCCGTAATCTTGATTTGGAATTGGATCAGCAATTATTAGCATCATTGGAGAATGCTTGGGAAAAACAATATTTTTTTCTCCCAAGAGTTTTAATTTGATTTGCAAGTTTTTGCACATTCCTTTATGATACATATGTGTATTCTTGCAATATACCACTTGGGAATTGTAGTGCAGAAGTGATGGCAAGCATTAGTAAATTCAATCACTTTCTCCACCCTCATCCCCCACCCCCCGGAAAACAAATACAGTCCACCCAGGACTGAGACAGAGCTTTAGATATGGATGGAGACACCAACCACGTAAAATATTCTCAATAAGTAAATGAGAGAATTGATTCCAGTAGAAACGTTACTGACCAAACCAGCGTAAATAGGGCCCAAGAGGGGAACGAAATGGTAGGAGCACAATATTTTGAGAGAAAGTAGAATTTATTGGTGAAATTGGCTTTTCTGAAATACTGAAGGGAATAAATGATAGGTGTGAGTTATTTGTAGGAGCTTGAGATTCAATCCACCGGCTTCAGAGGAATCACACTGACTTTAGTATGGCTACTTTAGAACAAATAGGGTGCAACTTATCTTCTTAATTTAGAAAATGGAAGATGGGGCATGGAATATGTGGTGATGCGGTTCTGTTGTGGTGAACTTGTCTTGTTCAGTTTTTGCAGTTCCACATTTACTCAGTCTTCTCTCTAATTAGAAATGTAGGGTATGAGAAAGCTGCTGATCGAGGCTTCACTAAGGTGATGAGTGTTTAGTGATTTTGAAACACAAGTGCCCAAATTTATCTGACATGGTGTGCCTGAAATTGGAGAAAGTGGTAAGGAATTGAGCAATTTAACCAACAAGTTAATGAATTTATAGATTGTTCTTCCATCCTGATATATAAACTTAGCTAGTCATTGCAAGAGAGTGATGACTATTTAATAAAAGGAAGGATTTTCCAGGTTGATCTGGTTGTTTTATTTAGTTAACAAGAGACTGTCCTAACGTTTCGCTCCTAAACTGTGAGGAGCATTATCGAAGGAACAGCAACTCGCTGTCTGCTCTAGTTCTTCTTGGTGCAAGATGTTAACAGTTGGGAGGTTAACCATTTTGTTATAAAATGGTGATATGCCTTTAAGGAACTTGGCAAAGGCAGCAGTTAACCTCCCAACTGTTAACATCTTGTACTAAGAAGAACTAGAGCAGACAGCAAGTTGCTGTTCCTTTGATAATGCTCCTCATAGTTTAGGAGCGAAACGTTAGGACAGTGGTTCCCAAACTGGGAGGCGTGGCTCCCAGGGGAGCCGCGGATACCAGCCAGGGGAGCCGCGGAGTGCCACGGAATCCTCTCGGAAAACAGTGCAATTCCAATTGGCAGGCATCAACATAATATAATGGGGAGCCATGGCCAATGGTCGCCAATGGTCAAGGGAGCCGCAGGTCGAAAAAGTTTGGGAAACACTGCGTTAGGACAATCTCTTGTTAACTAAATACAACGACCAGAACAACCTGGAAAATGCTTCCTTTTATTAATTCAAAGATATGTACCGGTCGTGAAAACCTCAGAACATACATTAAGTGATGACTATTGTTTGCTCCAAAGGGTACATGATACATCCTTAAGACCACATTCCTACTGGTCAAAAGGAAATTTGGGAAATGAGGCTATAACTATTGAACGTGTTGAATCGCACACTGCTGTTATTGACTGTAATTTCAACACACGTTTAAAAGAACCATAGCCGCACGTTTAAAAGAACATGAATAAGCTTGCTGCCTGGGGCATGGAGAGCATTCTGCTCTGGCAGATCATGCGTTAGTCCCCTTAAAATCAATCTCATATCTGGTGGCTAAGGTTTTGGTTCGAGAAACAGGTTTTAGACAGAGACTACATTTTGAAGCATTGGACATTTTTAAACATAACGATTTGGTTTTAAATCATAAACAAGAGCTTTCCTTTATAAACGAAGTTTGGGCCCCGCCACTTAAAAACTCAATGGTAATTCCCTTTAATTTGACATTAGGTTGTTTGCAGTCAGCCAACACAGGTTTGGAGAGCTAATTACTTGTTAGCTTGTCATTTTGTCAGCTTTGGGCGTGTCTGTTTTAGTATATAAGAAGTGGCTGCAGTATGCTTGGTAACATCTGCTTGCAGCCAGTTTTGGCTCTGTATTTGTCATCTGAGAAAGTTCATAGATATTGAACGAAACGTAATGACCATGCAAGTTTTAATTAAATTTTTATTGTTTTTAATTAATGTTAACTTTTTATGGAACACATGGCTTTTAAACCCGTTGAGATGCTTCTTTCTTCCTGTATGACTGTAATTTCCCTTCTGGCCACAGTGGAGGGGGGTGCTGTGTAGCAGCACGGCTCAGGCCAGCCAGTTGCTCTCTGTGCAGGCTGTTTTGTGCCTGAGCTCTGCTGCCAGTATCCTTGGTTTGAATATCCTGGTTCCTTATAGTTGTTCTCTGCAGACTCACAGCACAATCCTATCCAACTTACACCACCAGTGTAACCAGCAGTGCAGCGAGAACAGGAGGCCCCAGAACGGAAAGGGGATTCAAATCCCCTCTAAAGGGAATTGGAATCCCCTTTCTGTTCTGGGGCCTCCTGTTCTCGTTACACCGGTGGTGTAAGTTGGATAGGATTGCGCTGACAAGTATGGGGGGCCTGGGGGAAGAGTGTGTGCATGCCCACTGAGAGTTGTGTGTACAGGTTGTGTGGCCAGCTGACAAGCTCCTGCTGCCTGTCTCCCTGTGTTCATTGAATGTGGGGAGATACAATCCTGATTGCCTTTTGTGACAAATGTCTGAACAGTGCTCATCTGTACAGCTGAGCTTTCTGATGTCCACTCCACAGCAGCACCTGTCACTTGGCGCCTGCTTTCACGTTTCCTTCCTCCTCACCACCATTAGCGCTCTTCATGTTTAAAGTGAGCAGGACCTTGCAGTGAAGCTGTTAGCACAGAGACAGACTCGTTATAACTGATATATGAACCACATGGCAAAATTAGATTAAAATAACACTGCACCCTGTGTTAATTACCACCTAAATAATTCAGTTGTTCGTGTGTGTGTTGGTAGTTGATAATGTAACATGTAATTGGAAAATAGATTTAATGCAATTCACACTGAATGTGTCTCATCAACATCCAGGAGTTGCTTGTTTGGCAAGCAACATGTTAATACTGTGTAGCTTGGGGGAAAAAAGGAGTAGGAGGTACAATAAAAAAAAGGGATTTGCAGGCATATCTCTACTTCTGGCAGATATAACTGTATTGGAGTAGAAGTGATTTAAAAAAAAATCACTTGCTGACTTCTTTAATCTGTACAAGCTCCTGTATTGTCCTTTGGAGAGTAGTAGCTGACGCATTTGTCGAATATTCCACATTTTGCATTTTTATTAATAGGGTGAGATAAAATGCTCTTGAGGACAGTTGGGTATTGTAGGAAATGCTAAGAATGTGACACATTCTCTGTACTGTACACAAGGGCCACACTAACGTCAGAAAGTTTAAACATATTGTATTGCAAATGAAATTAGGTATGATAAATCTTTGCCTTCAGACTTCTCATCTCTTTTCCTCTCTTCTTTTCCCTTTTTTTATTCCATATTTTGGCACTGGTTTTGCTCTCCATATGTATGTCTGTGTTTATTTCATTTCTGCAGACCTTGGATATCATTGTTTTTCTATTTCCTTTTGCTTGTGCTTCTGTTTATATCATTTTTTTCCTCCCATCACTGTTGTCTTTTTTGACAACAAATTTAAAGCTTTCTTCCTAGGAGAGCGTCTTTAGCAGATGCATATTTTTTATCATACTTCTAGCTGTGCATTTTTTGCATACCAATGCAAATCATATGTGTAAATTCAATTTCATTTTCTATAAAAGGTAGGCAAAGATTTTGTATATTGTTTTCTACAGATTCCACGTTCCTAATCATTCTTGGAGTAACCTTGTACCTAAAAGGAAGTTTGTAAGAGCTGGAACCTTGACAATTAAGTTCAGTAGACTCTTTTTGCAGAGGGTAGTACACATTTAAATTAGAAATTCTTTCTCAGCATGAAAATATTTGAATTATGCATGCTTCTTCCTTTTCTTCCCCCGAAACACTCACTTCTTAGAGCTTGTTTATGTGGTGTACCTTTTGCCCCAACAAGCAGTCCCAATTTCATGAGTTGAATACATTTGGACAAATTTAACATGGAATTTGGGTAGTGTATTCTCAAAGTTCTCTCCATGAGTAGGGAAGAACTTTGAGTACTTGTGGGGGCGGGGTGATGGTGGCGGCAGCGATCCGAGGATCACACAGCTGCCAGGGACAAAAGGGGTATTTTTAGACTTACCGGGAGTTGGCCCGTCTTCTGGAAGGTGCGGGGTGCATGCCCCCCCCCGCATGCCTCCCCAAGCCTCTAAATGGCTCTTGGAGGTGAATAAAGCCCACTTCCTGTTTTCAAGGAAGACAGGAAGTGGGCTTTAGTCAACTCCAGGAGCCATTCGGAGGCTTTGGGAAGCCTACTGGGGGGGGGGCGCGGGCTCCCCTGCACCCTCCTGAGGATGGCCCAACCCCTGGTAAGTCTAAAAATACCCCTTTTGTCTGCCACTGCTGCCATCACAGGCCACCACTCCCTTTTACCCTTTACATTTAAGGGCGTAGAGACCTGTCCCTTCTCCAAGTGATGGCTCACAACCCACCACTTTGAGAACCCCTGTTGTAGAGGACCAGTTCACAGCAAGCCAAATATCATTCTCCCATGGTGGAGACAGTGGGTACACACACACTGCCCCACCATGTGTGCAACTGCACTGAGGGCATCATAGAACTGTGTTGTGAGGTGAGTAAAAAATTGTGGACATTGAACACTTGCCATGGAGTGCTGAATGATGCAATGCCCCCCCTCTCTGAGCCTAGTTATAACCTTTGCACAGTGGTGGCTCTCGGGGGGGGGTTGCAACCAGATAGGAGATGGCCTGTGGTGGGCAGTTCGCCATGGGTCCATAAATATGCTCAGTAACTTTCTTGAATGCTTGCTGACCGTGTCTGTGATTGCCCTGATCATACACTGCCTCTGTCCACTCTGTACCATTGCATACCTAGTGAAGTTTTGGGCACTTGGGAGGAATAAAACATGTATTGTGTGAACTGACCCTTAATGGGCTAGCATTAGATTTTGATTGGGGCCAAGTCTCTTTTCGAAGTGTCAGATTTAAAATCTGGCTGTCGGCCAACGCTTTTGTCATTAGCATCATCTGATACATTAAACTGGTGACTAAAAAGTGGTCTCAGAGGCCTAGTAATACCATAACGTTAAGGAAACAGTTTATTTAAAAGATGTCTAACTTTCTCACAGGTTTTGATATTCAAGACCACAGATATGATGAAACCATCGCAAAAGGAGTCGAAAATCAATGAAAAAGAAAATGACCAAGACCCAAAATAAATAGGCTGAAAGCACCCACTGAGACTACAGCACTTGAAAAAGACGTACTAAAGCAAAGGTTTGGCTTTCTGCCAAAAGCGGGCAGAGATTGAGCCAGGCAAGCCTCCCTAGGGAAGGTATTCCACTGCTGAACAGTCGTGATTTACTTGACTGTCCACTGAACCTCCAATGGCGGAAGGACACAGAGCTAGCAAGTCTTCTTCTTGAAACCCTGGAGAGCTACCGCCACTGACCGAGATGGACTGTTGCTCTGACTTATATAAAGCAACTTTTTGCCCCCTGAGTTTGCAAGCATCCTAAGCAATGCATCAACTGCATCTCGAGCAATGTTAACACGTAGCTCAAGATGCTGTAGCATACAAAGAGAAAACAAATATTCAGCTTCTCTTTTCGCTGTTAGTTTCAAAGTTCCTTTTTCACCGAAGGGCAGAGCGGAGGCGAATTTTTTCTTCTGTCATGTTAGGTCATTCTATATTTTGTGGCCTTGAAGGAAATACATTTAAACTCGGCTGTTTCAGTCCATAGACCGTTATTTTCGGTAGAGCCTTCATCTTACCACTCTCCAGCTTGCGAAATTAAAATGTTCCTTTAGCCCCCTATAATGCCAGAGAAATGCCACACTATTTTATTTATCCCTCAGGATGGAAGGTAGACCTAGCTTGTGATCTCAGAAAAAAAGAATTTTTTTGGCATTTAATTTCAAGCAGCCACTACAGCCATTTCTCAGGTTTTGCCTTTTCTTTTTTTAAAACAAGATTGATATTAATCTTTTATTTTCCTTTATAAAAATTTATTTTCCCCTGAACTCCATACAGGTAATATATTATTCAATCTTCTTGCTTTAAAACAGCTTTGGGTGATTCCATTAGTCACTACAGTTATTACAACACGAAAGGCCTAATTCATCAGTATTTGACTTGCACAGGCAGACCGTAATGCTTGTCTGATTCCTCTATGCATCAGGGCTGCCCTTTTGGGTTACATGGGAAACAGCTGCCATCTTAGCAAAACTGGAAAGGTGTGAAGCTAGGATATCACATCGTGACAATGTGAGCTCCAGGACGCAAGCAGTAGCTTTCCAAGTGCCGGAAAACAACCATGATGAAATAGATTTCAATGCAGGTGTATGTATGTGTGTTTTATCTGGAATTATAACATTCCCATCCAAAGCCATCCACTCATGACAGATGACAAATCGATAATGACGCTATCAGGGCATGTTATTCTGCCACATCTAGTGATTCAGAGCACTGATCCAGGCTAGCATTTTGCCATACGTTCTGCTACAAATCTGTTCTCGATCTTTTGCAAAACTATCCTTACCACAGTCTACAGATCTTTCCATCACCTGGGATCCACCAGAAATCGGGTCGCGACCCACTGATCACGAAAGATCAGTGATAGTACAGTGTTTCTCAAACTGTGGGTCGAGACCCACTTGGTGGGTCGCGACCTGATTTCTGGTGGATCCCAGGTGATGGAAAGATCAGATCAGTAATTGCCAAAAGCCCTGAGGCTATTCAAAAACCAGATAGCTGCTTATTACCCTGCAAGCAGCTGAGCCCCTTTCTGGTAAATAAATATATTTATTTATTTCTAGATGACTTTTTTTTAAGTCTCATAAAGCTAGGTGGGTCCCGATAGGGTATCATTTTAATGTAATTTAGGGCTTGGTTGCAGTCGTTAAGCAAGTCAGGTCACTCAGGTAAATGCAAGGGAAACATGCTTTTCAGGATCCATTCTGGAGACACGCTTTCAAGGATGACTCCTTCTGTAGCCCTGCTGTATCAAGATCCCATAACTGTTAATGATGGAGCTTGAATTTGAGGTAGGGTTGACCCTCTAAGGAGCCCCAGTGATGCCATGGGTCCCTAATGACACATTGAGAGGGGATGGGTTGGGAGGTTGCCTATTAACCCGGCAGCAGCAGAGTAGCGATAAAGGAGTTGCCTCCACACTCTTCCTCCTGGATCTCGCTGCTTGCAATTCCAAAAGGCAGAGAGGACGGGGGGTGGGGGAGAGGAAGTGAGGAGAGGAGCCTGTCTAGCCTGCCAGTCTCTACTCCTCTCCCCACTTCTTCCCTTCTTTCTCTGCCTCTTGAAATAGCGGGAAACAGGTATGAGGAGGAGGAGGAGGGAGATAGCAGTTTGCAGGGGTGGCAGGACTGGTATGGGTGGTTGGGCTGGTGCGTGGGAGGTTGACTGGGGGAGAAGCAGCAGCAGAGAAAATAAGTGTATGGCACATAAAGCATGCCATTGGGGTGCAGCGCCTGACCAGAACCCAGGAGGGCTTTGACTGGGCCTGGGAATTCACAGATGGAAAATGTTGAGTGTTCTGTGCTTTGAGAAACCCCTGCACTTTAAATAAAGCACAAAAATTAAAATTAAAAATGAATTGATTTCTATGCATTGTAGAAAATACAGGTGGCCCCCCCATATCCACTGATTCGCTATCCACGGTTTCAGTTATCCACGGATTGTGGGGACCCCCCCCCCGGCTTTTACTTTTTTCCCAGTAAGCTTCGTTTCTTCCTTAAAGAAACAGGAGAAGCAGCCTCTGGCTGCTTATTACAAGCAAGTAGAACGAGACTAAGTACTAGAGAGGCTCTGCAAGGTTAACAGAAACCTTGCAGAGCCTCTCTAGGACTTAGTCTCGTTCTACTTGCCTGCAATGGAGGCTGCTTCTCTGTTTGTTTTAAGGAAGAAACAAAGCTTGCTGAAAGAAAAATAAGAGCTGGGGGGGGAAGCATGCCTGCCTGCAGGGGAGGCAGGGTGGGTGGGGGGCCCTCAGGAGACCCATGGAGGGGGTGTTCGCTCTTATCCACGGTTTCAAGTATCCACGGAGGGGCCTGGAACATATCCCCAGTGGATATGGGGGGAGTACTGTATATCAGATAATGTTGACATGGACTGAGGTAGTAGTAGTAGTAGTAGTAGTAGTAGTAGTGCAGAGCGATGTGCTCCTGTTTTGTCCCCATTAGCAGCAAGGGGCTGTCTGAAAAAGGGGCAGATGTTGCCACCGTGAGGGGAAAAGTAAAAAAGAAAAGAAAAAAAAAGAGTTGATCCTTCCCTTGAATAATTTCCGCTGGATAGACTTGCTCAATGGGCACGTTTGTTAGAATAACTGTTGTTTGAGGAAGGTTAAAAGCCGTTTCCTCCCAGCTCACAGGTGCAGGAGTGTAACAAGCTCCCGCTGCACCCCAGAAGTGATGTCACGTGACCACGTGATATCACTTCCGGGTTAGTGGCACGGGCTCAGCGAATACACGGAGCCCATGATGCTGTTTCCCGGGCTGTGGAGTGGGTGGAGGGTCCATCCTCCCACCTGTGCCGCAGTTTGGGAAACAGCTCCCTGCGCTTGGGCTCTGCCCGCTAACAGGATGCTAACAGGAAGCAGAAGGTTAACGTTCAGGCTGAGCCTCTTTGGCAATCACGTTGTTTGCCTGCTTCTGTGCTATTAGCAGCATTCTGCTTATAGCATTTTGTTAAAGCATGACACACGCTTGCTTGGTGCCACAGCTACGAACACTAACAAATGAATTGGGCGTGGAGGCTGTGGACAACCGCGGATAAGTGTATACAGGGGCACCTGTACTTAGCATGTCCTTCCAAGCTCTTATCTTTCTCTGGTGTTTCTTCTGCATCTCTTTTTTGACTGTGAGCCCTTTGGGGACAGGGAACCATTTATTTTGCTATGTAAACTGCGTTGTGAACTACTTTTTGTTGAAAAGTGGTATATGAATATTCTTAACAGTAATTAGGGATTTTTTTTTTTAAAGATGCCCACACACTTTATTTTCTCATTCTTGCTCATAGCGATGTCATACAGTGCATTCCCAATTGATTGGTCCAAGGCTATTTGCTGATTGGACCATTATGATGTGATGAAAGTTAAACAGCTGTATGTTGAATTGCATAGATTTTGCCTTTATTACACCCCAACAGCAGAAAGAGAGAGAGAGAGAGAGAGAGGTGCCAAAACATCACAGAGAATAAGAGCTTCTTCTGAGTGCCTCTCCTTCATTACACATTATTATACAAAACGCTGGTGAGCACATAAGGTGCTGAGTGGAAATGTCATTTTTTGACATAATCAAACCCTTTTAGGAGAGGTAAAAATGGCTAGGGATACATTTTTAGGGAACCATTTTGCTAGACCGAAGGGCAAAATAGTGCATCTTAGAAAATGTCAAGAGGAAAATGAATTTAGCAATAAACAACATTCTGCAGAAGACACATTTATTTCTTTGCAGCAATCTGTGTCAAATAATCTGCAGTTCTGCATATGTTTTTTCCCCAAGTCCAGAACATTTAGCTTGCCATTTTAAAGATGGTTATTAAAAACAACACCACATAATAAAGGCAATTAAAGTCACAAATGTGCTTATCAAATGTGTTTGATTCCTCCCCACCCCATTAAAACTTTGAGGTTTTCTTTTAAATTAAAATCTGTAGGAATTTATAGAACGCAGCAATAAGCACAACGGCTGACATTTAGCTGGCTGAAATGAAATCTCAGACATTGTAAAACATTGTCTCATGAAATCAAAATTCCTTCCTCTTTCCTCCAGCATATATAAGCATGTAAAACTCAGAGTGAAGTAATAGGCAGCCTTGATAATTTTGCACATAGTCACTGGCCTATTTTATAGTGTCTCGTTCAATATCTTGGGTAGAAACATTGGCAAGAGCGATGCCTCCTTGGAGGGTTTTCGAATGTTTGGAACTGAGAAGTAAAGCTTAAGCGTGTTTGTGTTTCCTCTGGAGGTAGCACTCTGAGAGTGTTTAGGCTGAGGATAAGCAAGCTTACAACGGTATTCAAAGGTACTGTGAAACATCTGCTCTTGTTTTGTTCAGTTATGCAGTGACATAAAACAACCCACTTTGCTTGTCCCTTTGCAAAGAAAGAGGAACGTGGCATATCGTGTCTGCAAATAAAGGAAACTTTAAAACAGAGCACAAGCTACGTATGTCCTTGAAAATGGAACATGTCACAATTTGTTTGTGTTTGAATGCTTTTATTCCACCTATTGTGAGATAGTGAAGGAGGCTCAGGGCCATGAGGCCAACTGCAATGGTCAGCAGATTGGTGGGGGCCATTTATCTCTGTCCGCCTACTTGCCTCCATTGCTCCTCCCACTCCTTCCACTGCCTGGATTGGAAAAGGAAGAGGGGGATAGAGAGGAAGAGGAGATGTGGAAGAGAGGAGAGTGCTGAGCTGCAGCACTGGCAAGTGGGATAGATTGGACAGGGACAGAGGTGAAACAAGGGTGGAGCGGAGGCAAGTAGTTCTGCAAGACTCCGTTACACTGGAGTCAGCGGCCCCTCCCCCTTGCTGTTGGAGCCATTCCAGCAGCAACAGGGGAGTGTCCTGCGTGTTGCCTTTGCTGCCAGAATGGCTCCAACAGCAAGGGGGAGGGGCCGCTGACTCCGGTGTAACAGAGTCTTGCAGAACTACTTGCCTTCACTCCACCCTTGTTACGCTTCTGGACAGGGATGTCGTGCGGCCGGCTGTAGAGTACTGTGTCCAGACTTCCCTTATAGACATAGGGAGAGACTGAGGTGGGGGACGCTTTGGGAATTGCTGCTGGTTGTTAGACCAGCACAGATGTGACTCATGTGGAAGTTCTGATGTCACTAACCTCATGCCTACAGTAGCTGCTGATAGCCTGGTTAACAACATCTGTGAGTTCTTGAACTGTGGCTCATACACATCTCCTTTGTTTCTCCTCATTCATCTTCCTTGAGGCCTTTCCCGAACCTATTATCTGTCCTCAGTTGTGTTTTTTCCTCCTAGTTTTGTCTGTCTCCCACTAGCCTGTTGGATTTCGGTGTCCCTAACCCTGGCAAAGTATACCTTCCCCAGCTGTGATCTAACTCATGAGTCCTACATAAAGCTGTCAACGAGCATTATTATTTTTGCTGGTCTTCCGATTCGGCAGGGCTGTAGCCTTTCCCTATGGCTTGTGGGGCGAGCCGGAGGACCTGCTCAGCCATGCCGCAGGCTGGAAAAAAACACTTCCCCCCATTTTTCCGCTGCCCGTTATCAGCTGCTGATCGCAGCCGCTGATAATGGGGAGCATCTCGCGTACCCCCAACCTGCGATCCGCGTACCCCTAGGGGTGCGCGTACCACAGGTTGAGAACCGCTGCCTTAGACCAATCTCTAATTCTTAACCTAACCTACCACACCGGATCATCATAAGGATAAAAGGGAGTGAGGGAAGCCATGTACGTCACCCTGAGTTTCTTGGAGGAAGCACAGGACAAATGTATAATACAGTAAATAGTTTTATATGCACAGTGTTTTATGGAGGGCCATTGAAATAGGTGACCATACCCCTGCAATCTGAAGTGGTACAGTCCAGTTAGAGATAGACCATAGAGTTCAGCTGGCGGTTTATTGTTAGTTACTGTACATTGTTCTGGACTTGACACAGTCTTTGCTACAAGGCCACCTTCAAACAAATAAATAAATTGGCGACACTTTTGCTGAACATAAATTAGCCATGCAGTACGTTATGAGACGGTTAAGTTGTAGAAACAGTATGTGAAGGATGACATAAACGTACTGAAAACATGACCCTATCTTACAAGGTTAGGGGAAAAAGCAAATTAAATGGTACATAATGACTAATTAGTGTTCCTTGTCACAAAGTAAGATAGTGCTGGAAAGGCTTTTAAAAAAAAAATAAGGTTGAAAAGGTTGACCGGCTACAAAGAAACAACAGGCAGTAATGAAACCATGAGCATGGGGTGCTTTGCAGAAAAACCCCACCACCACCTACCACTGGCTCCCATCCTCCATTGCCTTGGGTCTAGTGATCTTCCTGTACTGAACAGATGGTGGTTAAGTAACATCCAACCCCATACCTTTGCTTCCTTTTTAATGTGTGTTATTTATTTTAATGCATTTCTACCTGATTTTTACAGCACAATCCTATCCAACTTACACCACCGGTGTAACCAGCGGGGGGAGGGCAGAGCGGGAGGCTTTGGAGGAGAGGAGAGGGGAGTTTTAAATCCCCTTTGAATCCCCTTTCCATTCTGGGGCCTCCCGTTCTCGCTGCACCGCTGGTTACACCGGTGGTGTACGTTGGATAGAATTGCGCTGTTAACCACATTTGCCATTGGGTTCCCCATTCACCCAGTTTGGAGAAAAGTCCTGAGGGAGCTCAATACACTCTGCTTTGATTTTTTTTTTTTATCACCCTGAACAGTTTGGTGTCATTAGCAAACTTGGGACACCTCACTGTTTATCTCTAAATCCAGATCATTTATGTTATTATTTAGACGATTTATATACTGCCTTTCCCCAGGTTAAGAGCCTGGCGCTCATTTATGAATATGTTAGAAAGCACAGGTCCCAATATTGACCCTTGGAGGACCCTCCACTGTGGGAATTGCCCACTTATTTCTACTCTCTGCTTCCTGTCCTTTTAACTAGTTACCAAGAACCATGCCCTGAGCACTTGGTTCGTGCTTTGCACGGCCGCTCCATGGACACATGGGAGGGGGCTTTAACCGCCCCCCTCAGATTAATTGGTAATCGGGAGTGTGGGCGGGGTCAAAGAGGGGTTTATCTGCCTGCTCCCGGCCACACTCCTTCCATGATTGCTAAGTTTCCTCAAGAGCCTTTACGGAGGCACTTTGTCAAAAATGTTTTGCAAGGCCAAATATACAATGTCAGCTGGATCCCCTCTATCCACGTTCCTTTTGACACTCTCAAAGGACTCTAGAGGGGTCCTTTGCACTGCAGCCTGCGGGGGGGGGGGCTTGGAATAATTTTATCTTTACTTATGCTTTCCACAAGTTTACCTAACAGATGTTAAGCTGGCAGGCTGATAGTTTCCTGGATACCTGTTTGATCCCTTTTTGAACAGCAATGTTGCATTGGCTTCCTTAGAGGACAAATGACATCGTTTTGTTGGAAGGTCAGCAATTTCACATCTGAGTATTTTTAAGAACTCTTGGGTGAATGCCACCTGGATCTGGTGGTTTGATAATTTTTAATTTATCGATATGCTTTAGAACCCCCCCTTTTTTTTGGTCACTTGTATTTGACTTAGTTCTTTAGACTCCCTCCCTGAGGTCAGCCTGGGTATCTGGCAAAGAAATTACATGCCTGTGTCCTATGTTTTCCCATTCTGGTTGATTTAAATGACCACAGAGCGACTGATTGGTTGGGTGGTGGAGATCACAAACACTCCCTTAGTAAGGGAATGTTTCCTAATTCCTTCTGCTATGAAAGAGGCTAGTGTTAAACCTCAGCTCAAAAAGCCGTCTTTGGATCCCACCATCCTAGACAATTATCAACCAGTCTCTAATTTGTCATTCTTGGGCAAAGTGATTGAGAAGGTAATGGCGTCTCTTGGATGATGCTAAGAGCACAATCCCGCTCTAAATTAGGGCGGCGGAACGAGCATTCCACTGCCCGGAGTAGTCGCAAACGTGCCGTAAAGCACGTTTGCAACTACTTTAGAGCCGAGAAGGCTGCCGCCGGACCCAGGTCAATCTGGATACAGCGGGCGGGGGGGAGGGACAACGGAGGCAGGGGAGGGACGGCGGAGGCGGGGGAGGGACGGCAGAGCCGGGAGGGCAGCCATAGGCCCAGCCTCCCCGGGCGGGGCGGGGACATGGTGTCCGCCATATTCCAGTCCCCGCCGGGCGGCTGGGCTGTTACACGGCCTCTTCCAACTTCCGCCACAAAAATAGCTGACGGAAATCCGGGGAGGCCTATCGGCCCCAGCCATCGTTACACTAGGGGAAAGGGACGAGTGTCCCCTTCCCTGAGTAGACTTTCCGCCGCAGGCTGCCTGCTGCAGGCTGCCCGCAGTGGAGATCAGGATCTGGCGGGTGGCCTCGGCCGCCCAGTGGATCGTTACGCAGGATTGGGCTGCCCTTATCTTACTCATTTTCAATCTGTTTAAATGTGTCCTGACCACGCCTGTTTTGGATGGGGTTGCACTCTCTTAGAAGGACCCGGTTCGCAACTTGAGAGTTCTTCTGGACAAGACATTGATCCTGGAGAGCCAGGTGTCCATGAGCATATATGCTCAGCTTTGGCTAGTGTGCCAGCTGTGTCCTATATATCTGGCCACAGTGCTCCATTCCCTAGTCACATCACATTGGAATGATTGCAACTTGCTCTGAGACATTTTCATGCCCTAGAATGCAACAGCCCAGGTTCTTTCTGTGGCCTGTTGGTCTCATTGTGTTACTTATGTGCTTGTCCATCTTCATTAGTTATCAGTATGTTTCCGGGCCTCATTCAAAGTCTTGCCTTTAAAGCCTTACCTGACGGGACCGGGATACTTGAAGGATCACCTTCTTCCATAAGAACATGTCCATGCACAGTGTTCATCATCAGGAGCCCTGCTTTGGTGGTGAGGTACAGTTAGTGGGAATGTGGGGCAGGGCCTTCTTGGTGGCAGCACCCAGGTTTTGAAACTCCCTCTCCTAGGAGGACTAGCTGGTTCAGCGCTTCAAGGTTTTTAAGCTTTTTGTGAAGACGCACTGTTTCCGGGTGGCTGTTTGTTTATTATTATTATTATTATTTCTCTGTATCTTTCTATTTCAGTGAGTCTGCATTGTGTGGATTTTAATATATCTGTCTTAATTACTGTAATTGTTGATCTCTTTATCTTGTAATAATTTTGTGTGCCGCTCAGTTGGTCTCTGGAAGGATGGGGGGGGTATGCATTAAATAAATAAATAAATAAATAAATAAATAAATAGCCACTCACTTTTGTGTACAGACCTTTATCTATTTAGGCTTTCTTTAACTCCGCTCTGTACTGGAACCTTCCTCTACAAAAGCCACCTCATGCTGTCATTTTAATTTGAGCAAAACCTTCCTCTTGAGATGCCAGTACATTGAATAGATGCATGAATTGTGAAACCCTTCAGCACAAGGTTAGCCTTGCCTTTTGCTCCTCTCAGCATTTGTTGCCTTCTAAAACATGAAATTCCAGCGCATACCAGTCTGCAGTGGGATTTGATTTCCTCCCCCCCTCCTTCATCGTCAGTGATTTTCAGAGCCACCATTAAACAGTCTGGGGCACACGGGCACCATAGACCCTAGTAATTCAGTTGGATAGTTAGAATAAAAAGCTCCAGGTCATCACTTTTTGTAGCTCCCCTGGAGCCTGGGTTATTGAAACATAGGATTCTACCTTTTTCCCCCCCAAGGTCAACAACCTTCCTCTAGATTTGAAGTGTGAGTACGAAAGAAAGCATCACAGTTTGTCCTGCCCATGTGCTCTGTGTGCCTGATGCTCTCTCCCTTCTTAATTCTACTTTGGAAGTGTTTGCTTCCCCCACTACCACCTTGTTCAATGTCCATAAGTGGTTTCTCGCTAGCACTGAGCCTTCTTGACGCTCCCATTTCAAAAGGATTGCTAATCTGATTCAGCCATCATGGTATAAAAAGTGAGAAAAGAGAGCCGTGCTTAGGCGCTTCTGCAGCAGGAGGGTTTCTGTCACATTTGTGTTGCAAACAGAAGCCGCAATTGATTGACACTACTTGCGCTTGCTTTGAGAGCTCTGGGCAAAAAGTTTCAGCTTTGACATGAAAATCGACCACCGTTTCTGCAGTATTCCACGATAAATGTAGCCATTGCTGCTGCCGCCGCCGCCTCATATACTTCTGTGTCATATATGCAAGGACCTTATCCTTTTGATTACCTATGTTCATGTATGTGTTTCTAGGCAATCGGGTCCACTGGCCCTCCCCCTGTGTGTCACTCAAGGTAGCTCTAGGAAGGGGGCGAGCTCTTTCATTGGTGGCTGCTGCAGTAAGAGTGTGACTTTCTGCAAAGTGCTTCTGGACAACCACACACTGCCACCTAGAGTTATAGCTGGAATTTGTCAGGAATCAAGCCCAGGGTGTGTCTCTACACTCATAGAGGCCACACTAGGTAGCATGGTGCTCTCCGACCCCTGTCAAGATTTTGAAGTTAGATTTGTTTGCTGGTTGGAGCAGTCTGCACTGGCTGGCTTGCCTGGTTTTGCCTTGCACGCCACTTCAGTTGCATCACTGGCAGGCCATGTGGGTGGGGGGAACGATGCGTTTTGCCTCATCGCCCGCCCCCTCTGCTCCCATTTGAAGCCTTCTAGGACCAGTAGTGGATGGGGGGGGGCACAAAACGCACCAGTTTTGTGGTGTTTCAGCTCTGCAGCTACAAAAA
This sequence comes from Plestiodon gilberti rubricaudatus, assembly GCA_026170595.1. Taxonomy (NCBI): domain Eukaryota; kingdom Metazoa; phylum Chordata; class Lepidosauria; order Squamata; family Scincidae; genus Plestiodon; species Plestiodon gilberti. Next base: position 243,298,589 of record JANXHW010000002.1, read on the forward strand.
AGCAGCTGCGGAGCGAAAACATCCTGCCACGGCTCCTCCTTGCGAGGAGACCACAGTTGTCACCCAGGGGCATTGCATCCCCTCCCCCCCATAGCAACGCCACTGCGTCATTTTCAATGGCAGCTAAATCTGACACCCTTACAACCATAAACAGATCGGCAAGAAGAATTTCTGGAATCCAACCCTCTCCCTGCCCTCCGCCCCAGTTTTTGCAAGAGGGCCACAACTCACTGGCATGTGTAATTTGCATTGTTTTACAGCCACATCTGCAGTTTCTTCCATGGTGAATCTTAGGATCTTTTATAGAAGAGTTATCTCACTGCAAATACTAAGTTCACAATTGGAGTCCCGAAAATAAGTTAAAGTGTGTGTTCCACACCATGAGTCAAAATGTTCTGAAAAGAAGGTCCAAAGTCATAACAGATGTGATTTTGATTCCCCCCCTGGCTTCTCAACCCATTTCTGGTCCCCTTCCCCCCCCATAAGGATTAGAAATGTACTATTACTAGAAGACAGAATTGGGTTGGTTTGTGATGATACAGATGTGGTGTTGAGCTCTGATGTGAACTGGAGAAAGCCATTCTCTAGTTAGTAAGTGTAAAACATGTAGCTACAAGGATGACACATGGGTGCCACGGTCTGCAAACAAATACTCTTCTAGTATTCAAGCAGGTACTGTCAATTCTCTGTTCCCATGTATTTGCTTATCCGTGGGAACAAGAGTGTTACTTATGTCATGTCATCCACTGCCTGTTCTCGGCTATCCACGGCCATCCTGATGCTATTCGCTGCATCCATAGCCATCTTGGAGCTATTTGCTGCATCTGCAGTGGCCATTTTGAAGCTATCCACGGCTATTTTTATCCATAACGATACTAAAGCTATCCACACCATTCTGAAGCTATCCGCTGCTGGCATTCCTGACCACGTTACCCTAGCTCCATTGATTCCATAGAATCAGTGATTTGGTATCCGCGGATACGGTATCTGCTGGGGTTTCCAGGAAACGAACCCCATATGATAACGAGAATTTACTGCACCCTTGTAGGAAAAGCAAAATAGAAATGCTTTCTCATGCAGAGACTTTGCTCATGTTGTCTTCACTCAAACTTGCAATATGATCTTGCTGGCAACATGTCTATGAAAATTAAGCTCTATGACTCCATTTCACTGATTCTCCTCAACAGGTCCTGTGCATAAAGGGTTTAAACATGTCGCTCCGTTTTGGACAGCATCTCATCAAGCCATCTGTTGTGTTTCTGAAGACAGAACTCTCTTTCGCACTTGTGAATAGGAAGCCGGTGGTCCCTGGTCGTATCCTTTTTTGGCTTTGGTTAAAAAAAAAAAAAAGAATCTTCTGTAACAGACACTTTGGGGCCTTCGGCACTCTCCACAGCAATAGAAGCAGTTTCTTTCGTCCCACTGAAGGAACAGGTAAGATGTTACTCATATTTATTCTGAAGCCAGTCAGTGGAAAATAATATGCTTGATCAGTGTTGCAGAACTTCTGAAAGTGGTTGCTTAGCAACAGTGACCTTAGAGGTGAATTTTCTACTGACCTTTCCACCATAGAAGATGTATAAATAAACAGGTGCCTTTTTTAAAAAAAAGACTTTAAAGTGTATCAATGATGCTCCTGTTTTAACTGTCATATTTTCGTCTCTGTAATGTAGACTAGTCTTTGCTAATGCTTTCCCAAGCTTCTTGGTCTAAGCAAATGCATTACTGAGCCTTTGCAAGGTGTGGCATTGGAATTAAATGCGATGCACTGGTAGGAAACCCTCTTAAGGTGTCTAGATGTCAGGTACAACTGTGTCAGGGCAACATTCCCTTACTCCTCTCCTTATGCAGCTAGGTAAATAATCTGTATAAACATGTATGCGTGTCATAATGGAAAAAAAATGAAAAAAATTCAGACCTAACAACTGATGATTTCTCATTGTGAAAAGATCCATTTTTTTTTATAACTAAGCTAAAACGTTCATCGGGATTGGGATGAACACTGAAAAATGTGATGAAGTCTGTAGTATGTTTAGAGTCCAAAAAAACTGTGTATGTTGGTTACTCCCAGAAGCTGTTATCATGGAAACCAATAGCAATCAATTATTTTGGTGCTGCCTAATTTGGATTTTGAATTATTTGATGTTAATTGTTTACTGAGTAGTTGCTGTTAAACGATGTGATATGTTGGTTTGCGTAATCACGTTGAGGTACTGAGACAAAAATACAGTATACAGTCAGTTCTCATTATCCGCTAGGGTTAGGTTCGTGGAAAACAGTGGATACTGAATTAGCAGATACCGAATCACTGAGCCTATGGGGAAAATGGGGTTAGGTTCCAGGGGACCTTCTTCGCCATGCAGTATATGAACTTTGTGAACCTGAATCTTGCCTTGAGGTCTATGGGCTGGGTGATAGTGGGTGCACCACCCAGTATACCACATTGGCTCTTTGTTATGGAACAATTCCTAACTCTAGCAAATTAAGGGCGCAATCCAAACCTACTTATGCCGCCATTGTAACCAGCAGCCCAGCGAAAACGGGAGGCCCCAGAATGGAAAGGGGATTCAAATCCCCTTTGAATTCCCCTTTTGGAGGGGATTTGAATCCCTTTCCATTCTGGGGCCTCCCGTTTTCACTGGGCCGCTGGTTACAACGGCGTCCTAAGTAGGTTTGGATTGCGCCCTAATTATTATTCCTTCCTAACAACATTATACAAATATAAAAGGTATTGTACAGTATCCTGGAAGCCCAGAGAGAGCACAAACATTCCCATTGTGTTGCAAATGGCATTCAGCAGCAACAACAACAACCACAACCACCCACCCACACACACACACACACACACACACACACACACAGTAACTCCAGAAGAGACAGATTACCCTTTATAGCAAATGCAGCAAGGCAGGGAAAGTTGCTCCCAGAAAAATGTGGAGACCCATGAAAAAAAGTTAAGAGAACAGTGGCCCTAATAAGATCGCAGATAACGAGAACAGACTGCAGATATGGAGAGATAGATGGCAATTCTGCCCCTCGCAGATAGCAAATTCGCATATAAAGAGAACTGACTGTACAAATTAATTTTGATTTGATCTAAGGTTCATGACAATGACTAAGGTTTCAGAATAGTGGTGAACAGAGAGTTTGAGGGTTTCGGAGACAAAGCCCTCCCCCCCCCATCCAGGTTGCCAGTTCTCAAAGTGAACTTCTGTTGTGGCTGCTAATATGTCCGCAGGACAGTTACAAACTTTACAGGCTGATGGTAAATGCTAGTGCTTTGGTGGCTCTATTAGTAGTGACTGTGCTTGAGAAGAAGCCTTACCCTATGTTTTGCCTAATGAGCCTCTCCCTGCATCTGGAGTGACCCAAGGTGTTCAGGCTCCTGAATTTGGCAGGTGCCAAATTCTGCCACCCCATCAGCATGCACGCACAAGCTCCGTGCACCAGCATTAGAGTGAGCTCCAGCACCCCACACTTCAGCACCAGCCTGCACCCACTCTCCTTCCTCCAGCTTCTTCTAAAGTGGCAGCAGGGAAGATCCTGGGAGTGGAACCCCTCTGCTCCCAGCCGTTGAGAAGTAGATCAAGAGAGCAAACAAGAAGGGAATGGGTGATGGGCAGGCAACAGGTTGGAGCTGGCAGGTGCAAGGTGTGGTGGTATCCCGGTTTGCCATCTGCCTCAACCCACCATCTGAAGCAAGTGCATTGGACAGTTTCATGGCTGAGCCAGCCCTGATTAAATCATCAGGGTGATGATTCATTCATTCATTCATTCATTCACAATATTTTTATCCCACCTTTCTCCCCAAAGGGACCCAAGGCGGCTTACAAAAACCGGAAAAATCAATTACAAAAAGCAATCACCTTTAAAAGCAATTTGATTGAGCTAGCCCTGTTTAAATCATCAGGATGATGATGAGTGACTACCATGATGCTTACTTCAAAGTAAATGCGCCCCAGGCTGCAATACTATGGGAAGAAGTTGTGCAGGTCCAAAATAAATATGTAGCTGGAATAGATTCTGGAAAACATGGTGGTGTTCGAGGGGAGGTTCAGGAGACAGGATGAAATGGGACAACGTTTTGAGGGCCCATGACATTTCTCTGAACGTTTTGGGATGTGAGATGGCTTACTGATGGTACAGGCAGCAACTGTACAGATGCCTTCAGCAGAAAATGCTTTGCTTGCGTGGATGGCAGTGATGACTGTAGCACTTTAAATGTTGGTTTTGCTGTTGGCTGCCTGCTCCTGCCAGCTGCCATTTTTGTTCCAGGAATGCAAGGACACTCTAGCTTGTTACCAAACAACAACCTCCTCCTCCCATGTTTTGCCCATGTTTGGGGACTAGCCCAAGTCTGAGCAAACATGCATAGGATCAGGCTGTTAGTCAATGATCTGTAAAAACCAAACTGTCAACCTTGATTGGTGTTAAATATAAAGTGCCGCATTATTTTAGCTGAAGGAGACTTATCTGAACTTTATTTTTTGTCAAGAATATGCGAGTGGAAACTCAGCAATGTATTTGTTTCAAGCTAGCTTCCAAAATAAAGATCTGTGTACTTTTAGTTGTGTTGTAGTTACTGTTTTCCTATCTGGCAGTTGCATTTTTCTGGCTCAGGTTTCTGTTTGATACTCCATAATGTGTGGAGGTTTTTGGTTTTTTTTTTTAAAAGCAAGCTTTATCATGGTGTATTTTTAAAATGGCTCATATGTTGTAGAATATAGTCTTTGGTTCGTTTCCTTTTTGTGTTGTTGAACAAGTGCTCAGTTACTAAAAACAAAAGCACAGCCTCCTCCTCCCTGCAATTATACAGTACTGCAAAGGAAAAATGGGGGGGAAAAATACCATGCTGACGACAAAATATGGTAGGAAAATAAAGCCGTTTGCTGTTGCAAGCCAATGAAAGGCCTGCATAAAGCTACATTCATCTGACCTGGCAACAAGAACTGTATTTCCTGTGTTTTATAGCAATAATTTTATCTGCTTTGGTTCTGGCTCACTTACAGCATGCCTTTTAAGATATATATTTATTTCCTAGCAGACAATGAAATATTAATGTACTTGAATTTCTGAGAGTTTAAAGAGACAAAAAGAATGAGTTTAAAAGCCAATTCACGTTGGATGTCAGGTTAATTAACTTGTATGTAGTGAAAAATCCAGGTTTGAAAGGAACTGGGGGGGCGGGGGGAGTTTAAGACTGTGCTGGAATAATTTCTAGAGCGTGGCTGTAGGCTGGAAAGGCTTTGTAACAGTGGTGTAGACTTGAGTTTATTGACTCGGACTTGACTTGGCAGTTGTAAAAGACTCGAACGACTCGACTCGAGACCTGGAGCCTTTTACGACAAGTCGAATTTTATTCAGGTTTAAACCCGTTTTCCCCATTATAGATAGGGACTCGCAGCTCGCAACCAAAGACTCGGGACTTGGGGGCAAAGACTTGGGACTTGATTTGAGACTTGGACCCAGAGACTTGATCCACATCCTTGCTTTGTAGCACAGTCTACTGAAACAGGGCCTCAGTGAAATCCATGAGAGTTGAGCAAGAGGACCCCAGTTGGTGCTCCTGGATAACTCGCATTCAGAATCGGCGCTTGCTCGAAAGGTGTCCAATGGTGATCTGTGCCTATCGTAACAACAGCATCATGCTGCTGGGTTACATTCTCTTAAACACTCTCCTCTCTCCAGGTGGCTGGTTTGCATGTGCAACCATGTGCTCTTTTTTTGTTGCTGCATTGGGACTAATAAATTGTCTAATTTCATTAGAGTGTCTTGCTGAGAATCCTGTTTAAAGAAGCATAAACCAGAAAATTCAACCCACTCGATGCACACAATGTAGAGTCCATAATACCGAATATTAGGGAAGCGTTAAGGTGCACAGTGACCTGCCTTCTGTTTTCTCGATTTGAACCCCTTGTATTCTTTCACTTGCCTTGTCTGGGTGGTTGGACTGGCTCTTCAGGCCTATAAGGGTGCTGTGTTGATTTGTAATGTATTCATTTTTGCTGGGTTTTTGAATCAGAAATCGAAACTGGTTGTTCAGCCCGGGTATCAAAAATTCCTAAATTAGTCAGTCCAGTTTCTTTCTGCAAATCGTCTTAAGAGAAAGATATGTATTTATAGAGCTTGGGGCTGTGGTGAATATTTGTTTGTAAATTTTTTAGGACAAAAGAGGGGCTTTCAGGCATGTAGAAAAAAACCTTTAAAACCGTAGTTGCTTCTTCTTCTTCTTCTTCTTCTTCTTCTTCTTCTTCTTCTTCTTATTATTATTATTATTATTATTATTATTATTATTATTATTATTATTACCACCAGTATTTATATACCGTCTTTCTTGGTCTTCTCCGACTTTAATACAAGGCGGTTTACATGGGCAGGATTTCCCAAACCCCCTAACGGGGATTTTTACAATTATATATAAATGTTCAATCTTTAATGAACAACTGCATTCCAGATGGTATCCTTTGCAGTCTGGCCTCTCCCTGGCCATCGCCTCCCACACTCAGCCAACGGCACTCTGTTTCTTAATGTTTCTTATGACTGTTTGAAGCCACTGTAGTACCCCTTTCAGCCATTCCTATAGCGCTATTTTAGAAACTTGTTTGCCATTTTTCTTCCCTAAGTTGGATGCTTTTTGTCCTCACTCTGAATGGATGACACGGGGATGGGATGGAGCACACAGTGCAGGGTGAGGTGTGACTACAACTTGAGTGGACGGTGGAGAGGAACAAAAACCTTTGTCCCTATTCACAACCTTCCAGTCACTGAAAATGGTGTGTATTTTAACCAGAGAGATGAGATTTTTTTGCAAACATTTTGCCTCGGCCTTAGAAGAAAACAAAATTGCATGGTTTACAAATGCATTCGGAGCTAGCCCTCTTACAGCACAATCCTATGTGTGTCTGCTCAGAAGTCCCTCTGAGTTCAGTTGGACCTACTCTCAGGTAAGCATGTATAGGATTTCAGCCTCACAGCCCATTCCTAACCAACCTTCCAGCGCTGATATAGCCACAAGGCAGTCCTGAGGACCCTTACGTTGAGGAGGCCTCCGTGACACCGCCCCCCCCACAGAATGCAGTGCGCACCCCATTGGCACGGCTGCATTGGTCCTAGAACATTGGTTAGGATTGGGTTGTTGGTCTCCAAAAGGCAGCCTAAATAGAAAGGCTTTTCTTACAATGCTTCCAAAAGAGTATCGGGCTTAAAAAAAAGTCCTCCTCTTCGAAGGGCAGGTGCTTACTGGTCTACAGCTTCAGAAATGCCCTTCACTTCCAAATGTCGTACAGAGACTCTTGGCTTTGATCTTGAGGTAGGTTGTTTGATATACGAAAACTGTCTAACAAAAGTGTCAACAACTTCTATTGTTGGGTACACTATTGAAGCAACTATACATTTTGGCCTGGGATATAATATAAACCAGTGTTTCTCAAACTGTGGGTCGGGACTCACTTGGTGGGTCGCGACCTGATTTCTGGTGGGTCCCAGGTGATGGAAAGATCACATAAGTAAGTGCCACAAACCCTGAGGCTGTTAAAAAATCAGATAGCTACTAATTGACCTTCAAAGAGCTGAGCTCCTGCAGTTTGCAAGATAGCTGCTAATTACCCTGCAAGCAGCTGAACTCTTTACCTGCAAATAAATATATTTATTTATTTATAGATCACCAAGTCTTGTAAGGCTAGGTGGGTCCCGATAGAGTGTCATTTTAAAAAGTGGGCCCCGGTGCTAAAACGTTTCAGAACCACTGATATAAACATTTTCCTCAGGTTAATACTTTGACATCATGCCAGTATAATGGGTTAAATCCCAAGTCATCTTCCACAAATGGAAATTACCCTGTTTGTGCAAGGGGCAGTGGCGTTCTTACGCCTGGGGCGCTGGTGTGCTGCGCCCCAGGCGCGGAGTGGGCACGGTGTTTCTGGGGGGCGCGGCACCGGAGCCCGGCTGCCGAGCCCCCGGGACAAGCCCTCCTCCTTGCGACCGCCCAGTTCGGCGGTCGAGGGCTTTGTGAGCCGGCCGAACGCGTCGCCGGCTTTTATTTGGGCTTTCTGCACATGCGCAGAACCTTTCTGAGGGCAAACGGGCAGCGAACGGAGCAAAGCGTCTCCGGAAGCTGGTGACGGGCCGCTTCCGGGGGGGGGTCGGCAGCTGCGCTCTGGCGCGACGGGGCGTTCCAGCCCCCGCCCCCCCGGGCGCCGGAAGGCGTTAAAACGCCACTGGCAAGGGGGGGACGACGACAATTGTTGCCGACCCCATAGTAAATAACCCCATTCCCTCATTTTTGATATAATTTTAGCCACAGGTGTATTTTAAGAAGTTTGGTAAGCAAGTCACTTTTTCGTCTTCTTTTTTTAAATGCAGGCCAATAACAGACTAACAGACCAATCCTGTGTAACTCTTGCACCGGTGTAACAGTAGATCCACCAGTGCAAGTGCACTTATGCCAGTGTAACTTGCCATACACCAACGGACACAGGACGGACACAGGCAGAAACCCCCCTTGGACGCCTAACATGTGTAGTTCGGCAAAGGAATGGGCGCCGGCGCACCTCCACTGGCGGCATTCGGGCGCCCCCAGAATGCCCCCTGCGCCGGCGGAGTTGCACCGGCATCCGTTCCACATCCAAACTGTGCATGTGAGGCGTCCGAGGGGGGTTATGCCAGTGTCCTTCCTGCGTCTGTCGGTGTATGGCAAGTTACACTGGCATAAGTGCACTTGCACCGATGGTTCTACTGTTACACCGGTGCAAGAGTTACATAGGATTGCGCCCTAAGAGAGCAGAATCTGAGAGGGGTGGAACAGAGTGGATAGCTGAGCTTCAGATGCCTAAATGGTCAAGTTGGGCTTCCTTACACAACCAATTATCCTGTGATAAGAATCCTTTAATCCTGTAGGGTCATCCCCAGAATTAGGTTGTTTGAGTTATGTCTTAGAGAGAGCTAGAAAGAAACTCTTAAATTCTTATTTGTATGCCCAAGAGATTTGGTGGACAGGTGGAAGAGGTTTAAAAGATCTTTTTCTGAGAAGCTGAAGTTCAAGATGCGCTTGAATGTTTGTTGAATGAAGACTAAGTGAGAGAAATGAAATAAATGGAACTGAGCAGAGCTGTAGAAAGAACTAACAGCAGAGTGACTGATGTGTGATGAATATATGTGATTAAACAATGATCGATAAAAGAGCAGAATAAATGAGATGAATAGAAAATTGCGTAGTTTGGAGATGCATGACGTTAAATGAAAGATAGAAAATAATTAACCTCCTTATGATTGTTATGCAATGAAAGAACTGTATGACTTTTGGTTTTTGGTTTTTTTTACAAACAAGGCAAGAAATAAATAATGCAATAAATGCACAGTTACAATTTCTTCTCTGGCTGATTAGCTGTAGAACAGAAAACTAAGTCACCTCCAAAATGCTATTGTTATGAATATTTTCAAAGTATAGGCCTGTGCAGAGAAAAAAAAGACATAGAAAACCATGCAATAGTTTGCAGTCTGATGAATTGTCAAAACACCTAGAGAAAACATGTGTTTTATAGTAAATACCCTAATCCAAAATATCTTAGTTGAGCACATATATGCAGATTGGCTAAAAGTACTGAAAAACCAAACAGAGAAAATATACACTTATCTCTTCCCTAATAGGTATTTCTTTGCTAAATTGCCATGCGAACACTGTAAGTTGTGCTTTTCATAAAGCTTTCTTTACCATATTTCCTTGCAATATTATTAGCAGCCTGGTCTAATTATAAGCAAGATATGATTTGTTTACACATGAATCTTGAAAAATCCAAAAACAGAAAAGAAAGAAAAATGAGAAGCAAGTCCCATTGTTCTCGAAGATGGTTATTTTGAGGCAAGTGTATATAATGTGGGGGTGTGTATGGCTTTGATCTGATTCTTCAGAACCCCCTCCTTTTTTTGTTTTCTTCGTAGTCCTACCAACAACTCTTGGGATCTCGCAAAGTAGGCATATAGTATAGTCAAAATGTTGCAACACAGTCTTGTAGTCTGGCTGTGGGGAAAATACTTATTTAAAACAACAAACTAATTCGGGAGGATTTGCAGGGAAGAATTAGTCGGTCAAGGGAAGGATTCACAGAGGCGTCGCTCCGGTAGGGGCGGGGCTGTAAGTATCGCTGCGGTCATAGTCTCTTTACCGAGCGAGGAGGAGGCAGCCCCACCCCCTCACTGTCCGAGCCAGTCCCCTACGGAGAAAGCAGCAGGCAGGGTCTCTTGCCTGCTGCTTTCTCCACAGGGGACTGGCTCCGACAGTGAGGGGGCGGGGCTGCCTCCTCCTCGCTCGGTAAAGAGACTATGACCGCAGCGATACTTACAGCCCCACCCCTACCGGAGCGACGCTTCTGAGGATTCAGCACCTCTTACCAGCTTGTCAACTTTCCTCTCCCCTTCCCTTCCCTTCCCTTACCAAACGTGAGTTTGATTTTGTGTTGGTTTCAGAATCAGTGGATATTCTTTGTCATTTTTTTAAAAAATGATTTTATCTTGTGTAGCCCTTTGATTGCCTTTTCACAGACATTATGATGGATAGGGAAGACTGCAGGACTAGTGTGTGCTAGTACACACATTGACTACAAGTCTCAGGGCGCAATCTCTACTAAGTACAGGAAGTCCTCACTTAAAGTTGTAGTTAGGTTCCTGGAAACTGCAACTTTAAGTGAAACAACTTATAACGAAACCAGTTTTACCATAGGCTAACATACATAAACAAGAGTTAGGTTCCTATGACATATTTCTGGTCACAAAAACATCAACAAACTTCTAAATAAAGGCTCAAAACACTTCTAATAATACAGACATCAGACATAGGGGGGGATGGTGCACTTTTACCACTCACTGCAAGCAGGATTAAATCAAAGTTTTATCAACAATGACAAGTGGCAGGCTCATCAACTTTCAAGTGGCAAGCTCAATAACTTGCAAGTTGCAGGATCAATATCATAGTTTCCACAGTGTTCCTGGAGCTGGATGGGGTTAATTGGCTTCAGCTTGTTGCTTTAGCTGTAGGGCTCCGTGTAGGGCTCAAGCCAGGACACCAGAGCAGTTAGGCTCTACTGCCTTGCTTCTGTTGGCCAGTCCCACAGATCTCTGTTCAAATCTGTGAATAGATATCTGTTCTACCTGCAAACCTGGAAGACTGAGCTCTGGGCTTCAAGGACTCCATCTAGGCTGGAATACCAGCTTACCTGAACCAGCCTACCCTGAGGACCAGTCCCAGTGTGTCAGCTCTATGCAGCCCAGGCCTGAGCTAGATCTTCCGCTTGAGCAACTTGTTGTTAGTGTGAGGGCTCTCCCTAGACTCCTGTATCTGACCCTTTTTACTGAGGCTCTTTCTATGCACTTGCCTGTAGCCCTCAGAATGCTGGTCCACTGGAATTCAGCTCTACCTGTTTTAGACCATGTGTCCTCTCCCTCCCTCCCTGGATAATCCTGGATAAACGTCGTCAAGGCTGGGGGGGGGCGCAGACCCCTTATCTTTCATTTTTTTACTTACCTTTTCCCGTTTTTTTTCTCTTTTTTTCTTTTTCGCGGGCAACTGCCGCCTCCCTGCTGCTTCCCAGGGCGGCAGCTGCCTCGCGCGTACCCCCCCAGGGTGTGTGTGTGCTTTTGGGGCACTTTTTGGGGCGCAGGCAGCTTCTTCCGGGCGCTTGCAGCATGTTCTCATCCCTGGCAGGAAGTTCCGGCGGCGCCATCTTGGATGGGTGGGACTCTCTAGGACTCTCCTCTCTATGGTCCTAGAGAGATTCAAGATGGCGCCGCCGGAACTTCCTGCCAGGGATGAGAACATGCCAGGAATATGCTGCAAGTTCTGGAAAGAAGCTGAGAAGCTGAGAGCGCCCCGAAGAAGCTGCCTGTGCCCCGCAGAGACAAGATAAGTGCCCCAAAAGCACACACATGCCTCTGCGCCCCTCCTAGAATGCTCTTAGCCCCCGTTAAAGTTAAAAAAACCCGTTCATCTCTGCCTGGATTTTCCCAGGTCCCAGAAGTTTGGAGCTGACCCTCATTGAGGGCTGACACAGAGGGTTGTAGCTCAATGGCAGAGCACCTATGTTGCAACACTGGCCTCTCCATGTAGGGCTGGGAAATTTCCTGGCACCACCAGTCAGCAAAGACAATACTAAGCTAGATGGACCAAGCACCTCAACTACTTCCAGTTCCGTATATACAGGCAGTTTCATACGTTCTCTGAAGCAAGACAAAACAAGCTTCCAGAAACGTTGCTAATCATGTGTCTAATTATTTTCTCATGGAATTGGAAGCCTATCCAACGTGTGTATGGCCTACAGGAGCAGCACGGCACTGCATGCATATCGCACACTCATCTGCGTTGCACTCAGTGTTAGGCTCAGGGCTATAGGATTGGCCAGGAACTGTATCACTCCTAACTTGAACTATGTGGCATTGTTCCTTTATAAGTACTACTGGCGAGGTGCCCTTCCTCCCACTTCTGCCGAAGCAGGAGTGTGACAGCCCTGGCAGGGCAGATAGCACTGTCTTATACAAATATAGGCATGAGTCATGCTCTTCTCAATGATTAATGCAACTTTTAAAATAAATTAAGAGGTGGGTGGTTTAATTATTTCCTTTAAAGTTAAAAAAAAAAAGTTAACGTGCACATACAACGATTGCAGCTGTTTCAGAACTCCTGTTTTGAGAACATTGGCCTTACATTCATGCACCGTGGTTGGTTCCTCCCCTTGCAGATCGTATTTGTTGTGTTTGCCTATCTGCTTTTTGTGCTAGATGTGGCTGATGGAGAGTTCATGCTTGTATTTGTATGAAGCCGTACTGCCGGCCCTGCCTTGGCTGGGACCAACTATCATTTGGTGCCTCTCCTCCCAGAACTGACTCCTTCAGTGACCATTCCAATGGATCATTCTACAACTTAAGGTGCAATCCTGTGTAAAGTTGCATCACCGGCCTAAATGGCCAGCTGCTGCATCCTAAGCCCATTCCGGGCCGCACCAGTGCTGCTGGAACGCGCCTCGGGAGAAAGGGACATTGAAACTCCTTGTGAAGCACTATTTTAAACTGTTAATTGCTTTGAGTGCTTCCACAGAAAGGTGGCTTCTAAGTGTAGTAAATAATACATAAAATACAAACCTGGGCTGGTTAGGCAACATTTCAACCGGACTCTGCCATCACGTGGGAGAGGCGCATGGGTCTCATCTGATGCAATGGTGCCTAATCACACAGGGAGCAGTTCCTCTGCTCTCCATCTCTGTGCATGAATTAAACACTTTTTATATATATATTTTATATTTTTATAGGGCAGAGTAAATGGGCTTGGGATGGGATGGGATGGGCTTAATCAGGGGTTCTCAACTTGCTGGGGGTACGCCAAGCCCTGCCCCTGATCTGCCCCCATCAGCAGCTAATTGTTAGTTCACACACACACACACATACACACATTTTTTCATGTTTAAAATTGTTTTAATACTTTTTTATTTTTACCCAATTAATTAGCAAATTAATTAATTAATTCCATTAGTTAGCTAATTAATTAACAGGGGGTACTTCAAAAAAAAATTGACCGTCATAGGGGGTACCCAGGCCTCCAAAGGTTGAGAACCCCTGGGTTAGATGGTTGAAGGGTGGTTTAGAAGAATCGTCTCCATGGAGTGATGGATGAGGGAAGGTAGTCATATCAGCCCTGACTCCCCCCACCATGTGATTTGAAGTGGTCAGTTGAAGTATCATCTGAACTGGCTGTTTGGGCTCTGGCTGGCTGGGAGTTCCACCGCTAGATTTGTAGATGATGAACAAAGACCTTCTCATCTTAGAACAACTTGAGTTGGACGGGTAAAAAGCCATGGCAAAAGTATTTAAAATGATAAAAACAGGCAACACCAGTTCATTTCACATTAAAAAATTGTAATATTTTAAAAATACAACAATAAATTTTTCTTTCAACGTTAAAATCTCAAGTAAAAAACCTGTAAAAAATCATATATTTTAATAGTAACATTTCGCTCAAATTCTATTGAGCATCTTCAAGCAAACCCACATGTAGTAGGAAGATGTTGCCTTCTCCTCAGGCCCGCCTGCCCAAGACTGCCCAAGAATATGTTCTATGCTATGGGAGACTGCCAATCACAGGCACTGCTTCTCTACCAATGTTATCATCCTCCCTGAAATATCCTGCTGCTGGGACTGATCAGGGCCTTGTTTAGGAAAGGAGCCTTGGAAAGCACCCTCTTGTCCATGTTGCTTCTTCTAGTTTGTTCTCCACCCCAGAAAGTCCTTCCAGTTGGCATTGGGCTCGTGTTTCTTGGGGCTTGATAAGCGTGGAAGTGGAGGTTACCTGCTGTGCAGCACAGCCTGTGCTGCTGTTGTACACACAACCAGTCAGCACATGGGAGGCTCTTGTGCCATCAAATAGACCTCTTTATTAAGCATCAGCATGAGGAGAAACAAACTCCTTAGTTTTCAACAAACATAGTGAAGAAGACGCTTCGCCCACACAAGTCTCAAGCCTCCTTGAAGATGTACATGTGTGTGTATGCGTGCGCGCGCGCACACACACACACACACACACACACATGCGCGTGCAGAGTGAACTTGAGCGATGTTTCCGCAAGAGGCTTCATTGAAGCTTTGCAGGGTCTCCTGTGTGAATGGTGGGACTCTCTCTATATATATTGCAGTGACCTATAGGGGCAAAGTGCAGTTTGGGGAGAGGTGGGCAAAAGTTGTCCCTCAGTTTGGATTTATGAAAAAAAATTAACAGTGTATTTCCTATCAGTGTTCCCGCCCCAAGCCTAATTGGCAGTGAGCCCATGTGAAACTGCTCTTAACCTACGTATACCCATATGTATACACACAGGTAATAAAGAAAAAACACTCTGAGTATGTGAAAGTGTCTTTCCTTCAAGTTACCACAGGGGCCCAGCAACGGGAGGGGGGACACCAGAGGGGGCGGACTACTTGTTGAGGGGGCACCTGCTCCCATCAGGCACTGCCTATGAGTGGAGCAGAGCAGGATTCTCTCCTTAAGTAGCTCCCTTAACAACGGTGCCACTTGCGCTTTAGGCCCCAGACAAATAATTTGAGGCCACACTACTGTTTATTTTGGAGCATTTACTTCCAGCACAACACAGCTTTGCATGTGTTCTACTCATGTCTTCAATAAATATAACCATTACTGAGCTGTTGTTGTTGTTGTTTATTTATTTTCACATTTTTATACCACCCTTCCTCCTAGGAGCTCAGAGTGGTGTACATATTTCCTCCCCTCCTTTTTGTCCTCACAACAACCCTGTGAGGTAGGTGGGGCTGAGAGATAGTGACTGGCCCAAGGTCACCCAGGAAGCTTCGTGGCTGAGCGGGGATTTGAACCTGGATCTTCCAGGTCTAAGTCCGACTCCCAAACCACTACACCATCCTGACTACACATGTTGTTGTTGTTGTTGTTGTTGTTGTTGTTGGGGATTTTTTTTTAATGCTCCTTGTTCTTTTCTTATTGTAGTATAAGGTTCTTGCTTTCATCTTGTGTTAAAAGCATGAAAAATGAATTTGAACATTAATAGAATCCATTTGCGGACTAGGGCTTTTATTGTAAATAAAATTATTCATTTGTTATGTCCTATTGTTTTCAGCAGACACGGTATTGATCTTTGGGTTTCTGCTCGGGGATGCCGTAAGGAGTACTAGCTTAAGAAGGGAACAGAGCAACATTTGTAAATTGATTGAATGTAAAGCGTAATGACAGAGACAAACATCATTTCTACGGCAATGTTATATTACACAAAGCATTTTTCAGCAGCTTATTGAACTGGTTATTGAAAAGAGCAGGCTATCCAAAGTGGAACAATGAGCAGGATGTTATTGGGTCCAAACAATTTTATTGTGATTCATTAAGGGCACGGTGACCCTTACGAAATATGCATTGAAAATTAGAATGGATTTTTAAAAGAACTTTTTGGCCTACTTTGGTTGTAAAGAAAAGTTTTTGCTCCGGGAAAGGAATAAATCTGCCTGGAAGAAGGAACTCTGCTAATAAGTTGGAACAAACCTCCAAAAACTCCCAATAATAACAATAGTGACGACATGACAATAGTGACCTGCTCCTCCAGCCCTCTGGCCCACATTTTCAGGGACAAATGCAGACTTGAGACACCTGCTGAACTGGTTTCCTGGGAGTCCAGTGCAGAGAAGTCTGCAGTTTGTCTTGAAGTGAACAAGACAGAGATTATTCTGAAACAAGCTGATCTCCTGATTGTCTCTGGGGCCCAGGCACCCCCCCTCATGCCCTACTCACTGCGTCTGCTTCACCCCAAATGCAGATGCAGCTGAGCAGGCCCATTTCTCACCCATAATTGTCAGTCTGTCAGCTAATAATTGTGCAGAGAGGTTTGAAGGCGGGCCCACACCTCATGCGTTCGCGTTGGCCGCGTTCCGGCACGTTCCAGGAGCGTCCGACGTGCCAAAAGTCGCCTCTGACTCCACTTGAGACAGGACGCGATGCAACCAGCCAGCGGGCAAACGCTGTCACGTGCAAATAGCACCACACCGGACGCACGAGGACTCGGCTGGACGCAACGCCCCGAGCTGGGTGCGGTGTGGATCCGCCTTGAGTACCACAGATGCCTCCAACCATGGGCACTGCTAGTCACACTGTAGGGTGGCACCAGCTCTCTGAACACTGCCTCCGTGACGACATGTTGAGGGATGTCGTCTCCCAGGATGGTGTAGTGGTTTGGGAGTCGGACTTTGACCTGGAAGATCCAGGTTCAAATCCCCGCTCAGCCACGAAGCTTCCTGGGTGACCTTGGGCCAGTCACTATCTCTCAGCCCCACCTACCTCACAGGGTTGTTGTGAGGACAAAAAAAAAAAGGAGGGGAGGAAATATGTACACCACTCTGAGCTCCTTGGAGGAAGGGCGGTATAAATAATGTGAAAAATAAATTTAAAAAATGAAATAAATAAAATAAATGACCACTGAGACTGTACTTCACATATCCAGCATTGATTATATACAGTATGGTTGAACTCTATCCACATCTTGAGTTCCACATGGCT
Source organism: Plestiodon gilberti rubricaudatus (assembly GCA_026170595.1). NCBI lineage: Eukaryota > Metazoa > Chordata > Lepidosauria > Squamata > Scincidae > Plestiodon > Plestiodon gilberti. The sequence continues at coordinate 243,315,633 of JANXHW010000002.1, forward strand.
CCCATGGTGATGTGGGGCTCCATGCTAGAATATGTTGTCCAGGTATCTTCCCCTTGGGTAATAATATTCGATGTGAATGGAATGATAAAGGATGCAGGACTGTCAGCTGATGAAAGATTAGCTGATTAATTGCATGAGATTTACCATAAGAACCAATTAATCCATTATTCAATTACGGTATATCTCCAGATATTTACATACAGGTAAAAATGTTCTGAAGAAAAAGGCACAAAGAAAAAGGGTTTAGAATAGATGATGTACTCATATTGCATCAGGCACCATCTTAGAGGGAATGTTAACTCTTCGGTGACAGAGAAGGAAGAGAAATGCCTTTCTATGGTGGCATCGGCCACATACAGCTTGTGTAAGGACACACTTAAACATAATTAGTGTTTTAAAAATTCTGCTCCTTTAATTGGGGGTTCCTGGTCAATAAACATGTTTCAGTTGATTAGTCTTAACTTGATAAATCAGCTCAACATTTCAGCCTGAAGAAAACTGCCACAGTATATCAAAACCAAGGCTCCATCTAGTATAGTATTCCTCTGGGGATACGATGTTTAGGTAGTAAAAAAAACTTTATTATATTATATTAAATACTGCAGTGAATTACAACACTTGAAAACAAGTTTCTTCATCAAGATCCAGGGCTTTTAAGATGTTATGATAAAAAGTATTTTATCAAGCACTTACAAATTATGTTTGTTAATAACAAACTCTATTTACAATCTGGCAGCAAATCTTCCATAACTTAACCTAACTTTATGAACTAGTCATCTAAATGAACTTAACCATATGATAAAAATAAAATATCAGGCTGAAATCCTATATACACTTTCCTGGGAGTACCGTATTTTTCGCACTATAAGACGCACTCCCCCCCCAAAAAAAACATAGGGGGGAAAGCGTGCGTCCTATGGTGCGGGGGCGCTTCGGGGAGGCCTGTGGGGGCTTCGGGGAGGCCTGCGCGAGCCTCTGCAGGCCTCCCTGATGTTCAGTTTGGGAGAAAACAGCGATTTTCGGCCATTTCCGGTTTTCACAAAAACCGGAAATGGCCGAAAATCGCTGTTTTCTCCCAAACTGAACATCGGGGAGGCCTGCAGAGGCTCGCGCAGGCCTCCCCGAAGCCCCCACAGGCCTCCCCAAGCCCAGGTAAGTAAAAACTTTTTTTTCTCTATTTTATGCTCCATAGGATGCATGCGTCCTATGGACCGATGCGTCCTATGGAGCGTAAAATACGGTATGTCCCATTGAACACCATGCAACTTACTCCTAAGTAGATGTGGATAGGAGTGCATAGACCTATTTATTGAATTTATAGACCTACACTATTTATACCAATGACATTTTAGGTCCTGAGCAAGCCGGATTTAGGTCAGGCTGCTCAGTAATTGACCATTGTGCGACTTTATCTCATATTGTTGCCCGACACACCGCTTCCCCAAAGGTATGCACTGCATTTCTTGACCTCAAAGCAGCATTTGATACGGTGGCCATAGGCCTACTCTGGCATAAACTTGGCAATTTGGGGATTGACCCTAGACTTCTTTTTCTGATCCAGCTGCTTTATACAAATAATACCTGCTCTGTCAAGCTGTCTGCTGCTGGTGATTTGTCGGGTTATTTCGCAGCTAATAAGGAAGTGAAACAAGGTTGTGTCCTGTTCCTAATGCTTTTCAATCTCTTTATCAATGATCTGGTCCCTCAATTGATTAAGGTGGATGCACATAGCCCCAAAATTGGCACACTTCCGATGCCATTTCTGCTTTATGCAGACGATATGGTTCTAATCTCTCGAACCCATTTGGGAGTTAAGCGCTTAGTCAATGCATGTATTCATTATCTAGACGCGGATAATTTTGTATCTTGATTATGATAAATCCAGAATCCTAGTATTTGAAAAAAAAAAGTCTTGCTAATTTTGTTCATGGATTTTTGGTGGTAAGCACATGCAGCAGGTCAAAAACTTTCGGTATTTGAAAGTAAAATTTCATTATAAACAGCACTGGGCATCCCATTGTATGTTAGCCCTTAAATCTTCAAAAAACAAAAAAAAACCCAATGCAGGCAATATGTAGGCTTTTCTATTTCCGTGGGTGTTCGTTTGTTTCACCGGCTCTTAATTTTTTAATGCAAAGGTGGTCTCCCAATTATTGTATGGCAGTGTTTCTCAAACTGTGAGTCAGAGCCCACTTGGTGGGTCACGACCTGATTTCTTGTGGGTCCTGCAGAGCATCTTTTTTTCTGGTGTTTTTTTTCCAGGTCTGTCAATGACAGGTAGTGGGGGCAGGTGAAAGCTGGGTCACATAACTAAGTCCCTCAAGCCTTAAGGCTATTCATTAGGGCTGCCTCATTACGAGAAATGGATAATTTTTTTGCAAATAAATAAAGTATTACTTGTAAATAAATTTATAGATCACCTTTTTTAAAATCCTACCTAATTATCCGGCGGGTGGAGCCTAATTTCTTGACGATTTACCTTTTCCTTGCTTTCGGTATATTTTTGCCCCAGAGAAATTCCAGCCAGCATGTTAAAGATCATCATTCATGATCTGATATTTCTAACAGTTAGGATTATAGTTTTTTATTGATTTTTCTTATCAGTAGAGGAGCATACTTGATCTAGTCAGCATCTTTTAGCAATTTTCTCTGATATCCATTATTGAAGAACAAGCATAGTTAGTTATCCTTAGCCGTTTGCCTATTTGCATAGATATATCACCTACATCCTGTATGTATTTCACCATATGTTTGAACTCGTGTATTCATACCCTTAACAAGATTTCATAGATGTTAGACAAGATTTGTTTCCTATCAGTTACAATAATTTTCTCCAAACCTGTTATGTTTCTAAATTTATATGCTCTCTTCATAACAGCGTAACAGTCAACCTCAATGCTATACCTTTTTTAGGGAACTTCTGTCCAACACATGTCTTCCTGTGACATGTGTTGCTACGTGGTTTGTAGTTTTTCAAATGTTCATTAATTTGTGTGCGTGTGCGTGTGCGTGTGTGTGTGTGTGTGAAATTTTGAAGTGTGTGGAGGGAGTGTGTGGTGGGTGGGTGGTTATATTTAATAACCAATGCGCAGGGAGTCTCCTGCGTGTTGCCTTCGCTCCACTGAATGGCTCCAATGACGAGGGGGCGGGGCGCCTCATTCCGGAGAATAAACTGAGGGTCAGAGTGTTCCGCCCCACCTAGAGCGACGCCACTGAGGAGCATGCTCTCTTACTATGGTGATTGTGCTTCTGACTGCGTCCTAGCTCAGTGGGTGTTTCCTGACAAGCCTTTTTTAATGTGTGAAGCATGACACACATGTAAACACGTGTATGTGGCACTGGGTGCCTGCCAAGAGAGTGTGACCCAGGCCACTATTGTGACTTGAAGCAGGACTGATGGCAAGAGCCCCCAGAGAAAGTCCAGACTTCTAATTATCAGAACCATCACACACACACACACAAACACACACACACACACACACACACACACACACACACACACACACACACACACACACACACACACACACACACACCCTTATTGGAGGAAGCCTCTCCTCATTCTTGAAAAATTCCATGGACAGCCACATCTTACTTTCCAAGCAAACTTGACCCTGTGAACAGCCGCATCGTGAGACCTTCTGTAGTAGACAAAGTTGTTAACGATGCAAAAGAAACGTCTCCAACATTAGCTGTTCTCACCAACTCCATGGCCAAATTCAATCAAGGAGTCCATGCTAATGAAGCAACTGGCATCCAGAGCTTGTCACAAGTTCTTTCTGCCACCCTTGGTAAGGTGCAGAACAATATCGGTAGCCATTTAGGACCAGGGTTGAGCAATCGAGGGCCATCCAATCACAGAAGGAAGTCCCTTAATGAGCTCATCCCACACAAGATCCCACAGGATTCTATGGAAGAAAAAAATATAAAAAGGTGAGTCACAGAACCCCATGTGTCCTTGTTCTTACTTCCTCCTCTTGCTACCCTGCTGTTAGATTCATTGTTCATTGGCCCACTGGTGCTGCATTAAGCCATCCCCATTACAGTTGAAATTGAAGAACCCCTATGCCAAGCCAGCACCCAGGATCAATAACAACCCACTCTGTTTTCCTTTTCAACCTTCCACCCTACTTCCCTCCTCAAGCACAACTTTAAAGTCGCTGTGCCAGTATGGGCTGGACACAGCCATCCTTTGTGGGCCGACTTGCACCACATCCCCTTTCTCCTGGGAACACAGCTCCAGCTTTCTTGCTCTGCTTCCCTCCTTCAACAGCTATGACCATAGCCTGGCTTTGAGCTTGCTTCAGAGCTCCCTTCTGTCTTTTTTGCCCTGCTCTCAACCCATGTGATCACTTGATTGTAGTAGCATCCTAGCCCTGCGATCCCTGCAACACAAGACATATGAGTCAGCTGAGAATGGGTAGGTAACCTTGGTCCCTGGCACAGCCTCGCCATCGATCCACAAAACTCTCCTCTTTTCCCTTATCTTGTGTGCAGACAAATTGATAACACGCTTACTGCCCCTGTCTTTTCTCCTGCGTGTGTGTGTGTGTGTGTGTGTGTGTGTGTGTGTGTGTGTGTGTGTGTACTTGTAAGAGTTTGTTAGTATCTATTTTTCACGGCTTTCTTGCCCCATCATGTGCTCCTTTCCCATTTAAGGATTTCCCCTTTGCTTTCTCTCGCTTCTTTCTGTACATAGCAAGAGCTCACATTTAAGACCTAGCTGTGTGAATGGTGAAGAAGCATCAAGTTGCTTTTATTTTGAATCCCCTTCCTTGAAAATTATCCCTACAATAAAAGTTTGATGGTTAATCCGTCACCCTTTCCCTCCCTCTTCCTTCCCTGATAAACCATTGGCCACCGCACGCAGTCCCAGCACACAAAAATAGATTTCCCCCATGTGCGCATATTAATACATGTCGGAAAAGCATACAGTAACATAGTGGAGCTTATGTTTTGTATGTAGAAGGTCTTGCCTGAATTCTCTACATTTCCATTTTAGGGAGAGGCTGCAGATCAGTAGTAGAGCTTGTCCTTTGCATGTAGAAGGCTGCAGGTTCAATCTCCAGCATCGCCACTTGAAAAGAATCTTGGCAGGTCTAAGGAAGGCTCCTGCCTAAGGCATTGGGAAGCCAAAGCCAGTCAGAGTACAGTCCTGGTCTAAAAAGGCCAGTGGTCTGACTCAATACAATGCAGTTCCATATGGCTACGTGTGGATTGAGTGTGGCACAACCGGGAACCCACCCCTGAAAATGCCCTATCTCTGGTCACCAATTGCCTCACTTCTGAAAATAGTTGCACTTCGAGCAGGAATATAGCAAGTGCTGTGATTTCAACTATGGCTATGGCTGTATGCCTCCTTGGGCATAGGATGAGGTATGGTCTAATTCAGGGGCTGAATACCACCTCGAGTGTCGCTCTCCTGCTGTGTAGCACCAGAAGTGACTACTTACGGGTTTTTGGAAGCCAGAAAATGCAGGTAGGAGGCCCTGGGCGAGTGGAGGACCCATCTCAGCATTCCCAAGAGGCTCGGCCAAAGGCCGGAGCCTCTCGGGAGCAAAAACGTGCTGCTGAAAGTGCCGCGTCGGAGCGTTGTTCCGGTTGTCCAGCTGTGTCCGGCGGTCTGATGGTCTGAGTACCATCAGCAGTCGGCCAAAGTATCACTGGTGGTACTAGTACAGCTGGTTGAGAACCCCTGGTCTAATTACTTCCAACAAAAATAAATTACTATGAAAACTGTAAACGAATGAGCCACAGATGAATTGCTTTAGAAGAACACTTTGCTTTATATTTTTTTGCTCCTATAAGAGTGGCAAACTCTGGGTCATGAAACTTAAGAGGATACATAGACATAAGCAACATTTAGAAACAATGGCTGGGCAGGATGCCATTTGTATTCAAGTGTTTATAGGAAGCATAGTTAATTACTTTGGGCGTTGAAGCCATTTGAGCTCAATTAAATTCGATTAGATGTTACACTTGTAGGCTGTGGTAGATGTTGCATTTCACCAATGGCAGAAAGGAGGAACGCATATCCTCGGGTCACTGTCGAGGAAGGGTAGGACTTGATGGGAGCGTGACCTTTGCAAAGAAAAATGCAAGAAGATGGCAGGGACAGTGAAGAATGAATAAGGGGAAATATAAGAAGTAGGTCTTAACCACTTGAAGAGCAGAACTCAGAAAACGTTCTCCAGAGAGTTGATGCTGCAGTAGTTGGAAGACAATGGAGCATGAGGAAGTTTGCCCCATCCCTCAAAACATGCGTATTTGTCATAAATTTCCCCTTGGTAGTTTTATGCCCAATTTGTGGGCTTTCACTCTCGAAACGTTTCAACTTTGCTCTGTGCTGGCACAGATATGTTTGGCCACATCAGTCATCAGTTACATCAGTTACAAGGGAAGCAACCTGGCTTTTTGTATGCACTTTTTGCTCTATTTTTGATCCTAGAGCAAGATGCTGGTTTTATTTGTTTAATTCATTTCTCCAGGAAGCTTAAAAACAAACACTTTTATTGAGTTTTCTAACAGCACCAGAAACATAGTTACAGTATTTTTCAGTCTGTATTGGAGATTGCCTGTGGCTGATTTATAAAAGAGAGATGGCAGATCTAGAAACCACAGGAACTGACCAGGAAGCCCTTTCTGGGAGAAGTGCAAGCCAACAAAGCCTAAAATTATTGGAGCTGGCAGTGGTTACGTAGCCATAAGAGAAATGTACTCTTCTTGTGCCCAGGGGTACTCTTCTGCAGCGATGCTCCCAGATTTCTCGTCAGTTGAATTTCGCTATGAGAGGTGTGTATATAGCACATTGTGGCTCTTTGACATATAATGTGTGACTCTTGGCAATATGTTGGCTGAGCTCCTTTTTGCATCACAATTAATATAAAAAGTAAGTAATAAATTTTCAAGCTTTATAATTATTTACCAGGTATAAACTGAGAGTCCCCTGGATTAAAACATAAGTTTAATGTCCATGGTGAGTAAATATATTTAAGAATTTTAATGCTTAACTATTACGGCTCTCAAACATTTCTCTTATAGCCCTCAAACATCTGAAGTTTATCGTATGTGGCAAATTTTACCACCCCTGGTATATAGCAATGCATGTTTTTTCTAGATGGCAGTGGTGTTGCTGACAGGGGGCTGCAGAACGGCTGCAGTTCGGCCCTCCCACCCTCCCTTGTGCTCATCTGGCTCCATAAAGGAGCCAAAAAGCGCCGGGGGCGTGCCAATGCGTGCGGAGGCACGCTACGCTGCTGTCACATGTCCCAGGGGTGGGGTGTGTGGTGGCCGTGGGGGGCGTGTTGGCAGAGGCCCCCACCCACAGGGTCCTGGAGACTCTTCTGGGGTGATGACTCATTTTGCGTCATCACCTTGCCCCCACGTTGCTCCATCCCTCCAGGAAAGGCTCAATTTGGAGCCTTACAGGGGCGAGGGTGGGTGGGAGTGCACATTTCCCAACCAAAAATAGGCCGGAATGGCTGCCACAACCATTGCAGCTGCAAATGTGAAATCAGCGGCTGCGAAAGTTGCCACCGCTTCTCATGAGGAGACCACGGGCAGCACCTGGGGCACAACACCCCCTCCGGCCCCGGCTTAGCTACGCAACTGCTAGGTGGAACTCAAAAGAAATTCCTAGCAGATCGATCTAAGAGGGAGGAGCAGAAAACATTCAGAGCAGTTACAGAATGGAAGTACTTGTCTCTCAGTGCAATCCTATCCAACTTCCCCCACTGGTGTAACCAGCGGGGGGAGGGCAGGGCAGGGCAGGAGGCTTTGGAGGGGAGGGAGATTTAAATCCCCTTTGAATCCCCCTTTGGAGGGGGTTTGAATCCCCTTTCCGTTCTGGAGCCTCCCGTTCTTGCTGCACCGCTGGTTACACCGGCGGTGTAAGTTGGATAGGATTGTGTTGTGAGACCCAACTCTCAGGGATGAGTTCCAGTATTAAAAATAAGTTTTGGGAATGAGCTGTAACTCTAAATAAGCCCTTGGATGCTGCATTTAAAAAGACAGCCCCTGGATATATTTGCATTTACCCGGTACCTTGTTTCTCAGAGTAATTACATTACATCTCTGATTTGATTGCTGTGGGAACTCTCGATTTTAAGTTCAGTTGCCCTGAATTGGCTATTGGTTTTGGGGCATGATCTGAAGGCACATGATGTGGCTCCCTTGCCGAAGCCAGCAAGGTGTGAGTCTGCTAAGTACACGGATCGCAGACCACCTCCGATCCCCACGTGTGCCTCCTTGTTCCACAGAAGGACGGCAGAATATATGAAATAAATCCTATTAACTACTTGATCACCGTTTTCGTCGATTTAATTGCTCCCGATTTGTACCACTTTGTCCATGCTGCATTTTACGCAAGGAAAGCTGTGAGGATTGCCTTGAAAAGATTAACAGCCCATTCCAACCCAACTCCTCTCCAAGTCAGGCCTAAGTGTGGCCTAAGTGCAGCCTAAGTTAGGCAGAAGTTATGCCTGAGGTAGGTCAGAGTTATGCCTGAGTTAGGCAAGCTGCAGTTTCTGTGGCCCAGCACCACCCCAGGATCCAGGCAACACTTACCTCCCAGGCAGGCAGGCTCTTCTCCAGGCTCCGTGTCTGGCTCGGGCATGTGCAGGCCTCTGTCTGCATGTGTCAGCGTCCATCCATGGCAGCTGCCGCAGGGTCTGTCGCAGCCCGGTCGCAAAGGGGCTGACCGCAGGCAGGGGGGTTGCGCCAGTCATGTGGTGGGCGCAGGGCAGGTGACAGGTGAGCGAGGTGCCTGAGCCCAGCCGCCACAGGGCACCCTGTGCATCAGCCACCTGCTGCAGGGGAGAGTGGCCGTCCCCTCCCTCCTGCAGAAGGCGATGCCACCCCCAAGCCACGTTGAGGCTGCACTGGGGGGTGAGCGGGGGAGGGAAGGGAAGGAGGGGGGTGGGAACGTCTCACACACAAGGGGGGTCTCATGAGGTCTGGAACTGCCTCTGACATGACTTGCCCGTGCGCTGCCTGAAGCCCAGGGCTTCCAGGGCTGGGGCAATGCCCACAAAGAAGGCATCCCGGCGTGCCTGCTGCTCTGTGCCCCGGCCAAGACCGAGAGATGCCTTGGGCTTGTCTGCTGCGAGCGTGAAGGGCTCACGCAGCTCATCACACCCCCAGATGGGGCGACGACGGCGCCTCGCGGCAGGCGCTCTGGCAGGGTGGGGGGTGGCCAGCAGCCATCATCAGGGAGTGGGAGGGGAGGCAGATACACAGGCAGGCAGGCAGGCAGGGGGTGCTGGGGAGGGGCATGGGTGGGTCAGAAACAGACAGACAGACAACAAGGCTGGTGGGAGACAGATTCCGAGAGAGGGGTCTGCAGAGACCGATAGGGACACAGGGGGCGCATATGAAGGTGATGCATAAACAGGCGCCTCTTACGCAGACAGACTTTGGGCGGAAGCGGCTGCATTATGGGTGGACCTTCGATGGAGGCGCCTGCATTATGGGTGGACCTTCGATGGAGGTCGGCTGCATTATGGGTGGACCGACGGAGGCGCCTGCATTATGGGTGGACCTTCGATGGAGGTCGGCTGCATTATGGGCGGACCTTCGACGGAGGTCGGCTGCATTATGGGCGGACCTTCGACGGAGGCGCCTGCATTATGGGTGGACCGACGGAGGCGCCTGCATTATGGGTGGACCTTCGATGGAGGTCGGCTGCATTATGGGTGGACCGATGGAGGTCGGCTGCATTATGGGTGGACCGATGGAGGTTGGCTGCATTATGGGTGGACCTTCGATGGAGGTCGGCTGCATTATGGGTGGACCGATGGAGGTTGGCTGCATTATGGGTGGACCTTCGATGGAGGTTGGCTGCATTATGGGTGGACCTTCGATGGAGGTCGGCTGCATTATGGGTGGACCGACGGAGGCGCCTGCATTATGGGTGGACCTTCGATGGAGGTCGGCTGCATTATGGGCGGACCTTCGACGGAGGTCGGCTGCATTATGGGCGGACCTTCGACGGAGGCGCCTGCATTATGGGTGGACCGACGGAGGCGCCTGCATTATGGGTGGACCTTCGATGGAGGTTGGCTGCATTATGGGTGGACCGATGGAGGTTGGCTGCATTATGGGTGGACCTTCGATGGAGGTTGGCTGCATTATGGGTGGACCTTCGATGGAGGTTGGCTGCATTATGGGTGGACCTTCGACGGAGGCCGGCTGCATTATGGGCGGACCTTCGACGGAGGCGCCTGCATTACGGGCGGACGCCCTGGCTGTCACTGTTTGCCTGCCTGAGAGCCCCCCCCACTCCCCCCTCCCTTCTGTGCCATGGGGGTGTGGTAGCGCCCCTGCTGTGTTCTCCCAGGGAAGGCCGTGGCAGTCCCTAGCTGGGACTCATGTAGGGGCTTCAGTGCTGGGGGCTGTCTGTGTGTGGGGGGGCAATGCTTGTGTAAACACTGGGCACATATGTTTCACTGGCGCTCTGCCCAAAGGGCGTCTTTATTGTTCTGGAAAGTTAGTAGAGATGGCCAGGTGAGGCTGCCAGGGGTAGTCACAGCAGCCAATCTGAAAGCAGCAGCAGCAGCAGCAGCAGCACACCTGCCCCATGGACCTGGAGATGCAGGCTCTTCCCCTGTGGAACCACAGCTTGCTCCATAGAAAGGGGAGGGACAGCAAGAACTACAGCCAGGGAGGTGGAGCAGCAGCAGCGCTGGCAGCTGAGGAGGGTTGCAGGGCTGGCTCCCTGACCTCTGGCAGCATCGAGGGAGGCGACAGTGGGGCAACCAGACTGCAGGCCCAGGGGTGTTCCCAGGAAGGTAGGTGGTAGTGGACGTTCCTGGGGAGACAAAAAACAAGGGGGAGTCACATGGCAGCTGGTGTGTGGAAGCAGTCGCCATTGAAGACAAGCCCGTGTGTCAGTTGCAAAAGCCTGCAGGGAGAGAAATAAAACACAGCTGATAGGTGTGACACACATAGCATGGTCTGGGCTGCTTACCTGGGTGTAAGGAGAGCATGATCCTGTAAGGGGAAAGGGTCAAAGAGAGAGACAACACCACAACTTGGGGGTCACTACCATGGCAAACCTAGCAATACTGACCTGTCAGTAGACTCTGTGTAGAAAAGGTGGGGGGGAACAGCTGGTGTCTACATAAGGCTAACAGTTCCACACTTGTGGCATTGTCTGCTCACATGACTACAGGCAGCAATCAGACACAACAGTGGTAAAGAGGCATGTATCCTATATATCATGGCAGGCTATGCAGGCAGCTATGAGACAACACATTGGTAGAGAGGCATGTCATGGCAGGCTATGCAGGCAGCTATGAGACAACACATTGGTAGAGAGGCATGTCATGGCAGGCTATGCAGGCAGCTATGAGACAAGACATTGGTAAAGAGGCATGTCATGGCAGGCTATGCAGGCAGCTATGAGACAAGACATTGGTAAAGAGGCATATCATGGCAGGCTATGCAGGCAGCTATGAGACAAGACATTGGTAGAGAGGCATGTCATGGCAGGCTATGCAGGCAGCTATGAGACAAGACATTGGTAAAGAGGCATGTCATGGCAGGCTATGCAGACAGCTATGAGACAACACATTGGTAAAGAGGCATGTATCCTTCCTATATTTCTAAATGCAAAGAGGCAGCAGTCAGACCACATGTCAGCACAAACTCTGCTCTTACCTGCTCTTACCTGCTGGTGTTGTTGCCTGTGGGGGGGGGGGGAAGAGGGGCTGGGAGAAAGACATGGGTTAGCAAACACTTGCATGGAGGCAGCTGCCCAGGCACAGCTGTAAACAGGTTGGCCACAGCCAGAACAGCCCTCTCTGCCCTAGAGGGGTGCAGAGAGGAGAGAGGAGAAGAGAAGAGAGAAGTGGGGTGTTTGAAAATTTTTCAAAGTCCCACTTTGTGGCTGTGGGGGACAGAACCCCACGCCACGTGCTCAGAGAGAGAGAGAGAGACTGGAGGTCTGGGGCTGGGCTTTTGTGGGAAAGAGGCTGGGTGGGGCTGGGTGCTGATAGGCTCCCTATCTTAGGCATAACTCTGTCGGTTTCCAGACCTAGCAGGCCCAACTCCGTCCTAACTCTGACCTAACTCAGGAGTAGGGTGTTAGAAATTTTCAGGAGAGGGCTGGCTTGGGTAAGGTAAAATGGGTCCTATGGGTCTCCTCGAATTTGGGACCACCTTTTTGGTCGACCTAACTTTTGTGTCAGCTTCTGTGTTGAAGGGGGCGTGTCTGTGCTCGCCAGGGTCTGGAATCCGACATTAATTGGTTTCCACCCCCGTTACGCCCATGGTCCGCCCATGGTCCGCCCACTTTTAGGCCGATTTTAGGTCCGAGTTGTGCCGGCGTCTGTGGTGCGCATGTGCGCCGTTCTTAGTCCGTTCTTAGTCCGTCGGTCCTAAGTTCGACCTAACTTCGACCTAACTTCACCCTAAATGGTTGTGTTCCAGACCTAACTTCGACCTAAACGACTTAGGCTGACTTTAGGTCTGACTTGGGCTGCTTAGCACTTGGGTTGGAATGGGCTGTAAGACTTCAATTCAGAGGGAGTAGCATTTAGGGAATTTGCATGCCCCCAACTGGAAGAGGATAGGGGATCTGGTGAAAAATGCACCACCTCCTGTTGTGCAAGCACTAGATTGTGCAAGAAGATGCCAGATTTAGATACAATCCATAGTAAGTCCTGCCTCCCCCCCCCCATCAGATCCACTGTTGAATTGACTATTGCGTTAATGAGGACAAGCAGGGAATATTGTGCTCAATTTATACAGGGAAAAACATGAATATTTTTTTCATGTCAAATAACAGTTCTTCATAGCCTTTCTCTTCCCCCCCCCCCCATGTGTGAAACTACTGTGCATAAATACAGAATAGTTTAAACCTGGCAGTTCCTTTTGGGCCAGGGATAGAGTTAGTTCATAATGAAGCTGGAAACTGAAAAGACGACCTTTCATTTTTGACGCTTAACCTCTTGAAGCAACACACACTTGGTAACTTCTGAATATTATTCATGAGAAAAGGCAGGGAACTGGCAAACTTTATCATAGATTTAAAATCAGAATTGCTTGCTGGGCTCTAAAGTATAGTTCTTGAATAACACTGGCAACATAGGAAGATTCCCCCCCCCCACACACACACACACTTATGTTATGTCATGGATTGATTTTTGGAGCTGTTTTGTTTTTCGACGTAATGTTTCAGGGTAGAAAAAACAAGATGGAGTTGAACAGAGAACAATTTTTTCAACCTTGCCCACTCTGTTTTGTGTACACTTAGGAACAATTTCCCACCTTGACAACTTATCAACTCAGTTGTCAAAATTTGTCATTTTCAGCATGTGCACAGTTAACGAAGCCTGGATGAGAGCTTGCAGGGCCTGCAGTTATGACAATCCGTAATTAAAAGAGCTGACGAGCACACAGAGTTGTTCAAAACAAATGCCACACAATTATCATAAGTGATGCAACACACTCTTGGAATTTCCGTTTGTAATTAAAGTGGATTGGGAGGAATGTCAGTGAGAATTTGTGTGTAATTCCATATCGCTTAATGCATCATGATGTCTGAGCGGAATCTCTGAAGTGTGTGACATGTTGTTCTCCCCCCACCCGGTTCCCCCCCGCAACCACATTTTTAGCAGGATTTGAAGTTATTTCTTTCAACTTTTAAGTAGGGGAATAATGATGTAGTGTTTCTCATCTCTGCCACCCTCCATTGAATATACAGGCTTTTTGCTCCACTGTGCCTAATGGATGGTATTTGTCTGTCAGGAGAATCGCAAACAAGAGTTGGAACTTGATTTGCTGTAATTGTTTCTAAAGAGACGTCTGTTGGTAATAACTCGAAGCAAGCTTTTCCTGTTTCAGACTTGGAGGCACACGCTTTGAGGATAACGGACAGGCAGATCTCTCCGCTTATGCTCCAGACATAAGTTGCCCTTGGTAACGATGGTGGGAAATGTATTTCTGATTGCCCTAAGGAAGTTTGGTTTGAGGTTAGATCAATTCCAAATACCGTATTGGTCTGAGTATAAGACTCACTTTTTTCTCCTAATTTAAGTTTTTAAACTAGGGGTGCGTCTTATAATCAGGCAGTTGCAATTTAATGCCAGTGATTTAATTAATTTTTTTAATAGCACCAAACTTTAAGGGTGCGTCTTATAGTCAGGTGCGTCTTATACTCGGGACAATACGGTATTTTGCATGTGTGCTGTGCTCTGCACTGTCTTAATGGAACAAAGGAGAAGGCAGTACAAGAATGACTGGCTAGAAGTTAAAAGCTGACAAAACAGGCATTATTTGGGGATGATTCAAAGGCACTTTGGGTACTTGCATGTACCACATTTTCTCAGCCAGGCTGCTGATTGACATGTCATGCAAATGGTTGTATGAGCAGCACTGTCGTGAATGCAAACAATTAATTGTACTGTGTGTCCAGAACCGGTCCACCCACAAGGCTGCTTGGAGTGGTTGCCTCAAGCAACAGATGGGCAACAGGGGTGCCTCTCTGTCCTGCTGACGGCCTCTTCCACTCTTCTTCCTCCCAGTTCCTGGATTCAAGAAGGAAGAGCAAAATGGCATGAAAAGTCATGTCTGGAGGAGAGGATAACGGTGGAGATGGTCCAGCCCACCACTCTCCTCTCCTCCACACTTCCTCTTTCGCTCAATTTGCATCTTCCTTGTTGACACCAGGGATGGGGGGAGGAGTCAGAAAATGGCAGCTGGTCCTGGGAGGTCTGTGTATGATTTGCTCCTCAGGCTTCCCAGAGGCATCTGGCCGGCCACTGTTGGAAACAGAATACTGAGCTAGATGGACCTTTGGTCTGATCCAGCATATGCTATAATTGTGTTCTTATGCTCAGCTCAGTGTAAATTTGTTTTTGGTAGCTTCTTGATTCATGGTTTGTGCTTGCAAAAAAGCAGGGCTTATAACCTTCTGTGGGATTTATGACAACCTTTGTAATTAGGTTTGTAGCCTGCCCTATCCAAAGAGCTGTGTGGGTCTCTCTGCAATTCTTTTATGTGATTAATCTCTGTCTGGAAGGCTCACAATCTAAACGGATATAGAGAAGGGGAGACGATATCAAAGGTTGGGGGATGCAAGGAAGTCAAATAGTGAAGACACACAGAAATAAGTAACACTTACCCTGTTTCCCCGAAAATATGACCTACCCTGAAAATAAGACCTACCGACATTTTTGCATGATTTTTGCTGGCACTCGTCAATATAAGTCCTCCCATGAAAGTAAGACCTAGCTAGGATCATCAGCCAGATGCGACCCCTCCGGCACCCCCCCATGTCCCCCCCGGCACTTACTTTGACCGATTTAAGCTTTGTTCTTTCCCAAGGGTGCAAGGTTCTGCAAGGCCTGCACTTGAGTCCTCCACCATAGAGATGACATGCTAGAGAGGCCAGCAAGGCCTGCAAGGAGGCTGCAACCTTGCAGAGAACCTTGGGGGCTCGTCATTCTTTTGAGAGGGACGTTTTCTCCAACGCAGCCCCCTTCTGTCTGGTTTCCCTTAACCTTGGGTGGTGGCAGCAAGAACTTCTGTCCCAGTTTAAACCCAGTTTCAGGAGAAGACAGGCTGTGAGTAGGTGCTGGTTGCTAGGCATCGTGCCCCATGCCAGTTTGTCTAACTACCACAGTATACAATAAAATAACCAAAAGCGATAACCAGCACGACAAAAATAGCTGTGTACAATCTTAACATCAACTTTAGATCAGTTAATTAAAAGGACTGGGAAGATAAAAAGAGTTTTTTCTACCACCAAAGAGGCATTAAAGTAGACACCAGGGGAACTTCCTTGCAGACAGAATTCCTCCGATTGGGTTGCAACACTGAGAATACCCTCTCTCAGGAAGGAAGAGGAAGACCTCTGAAGATTACCTCACTGTATGGACAGGGTGATGTGGCAGTAGGAGTTTGTGAGATCCCGAGTCACGTAAGGCTTTAAAGCAGGGGTTGGCAACCTACAGTCTGCGGGCTGGATCCTGCCCTCCACCCTCGATTTGGGAGGCAAAGCCTCCTACCCAATTTGTCACACTCCAGACAGGGAATGGCAGAGCTGCTGCCCAGGCTCGCAGAGTCCATGTACTTCTGCCGTGCCCAGCACGCAACAAATTGGGCAGGAGGCTTTGCCTTCCAAGCCGAGCTCCATGCAGCCGCTTCAGTGAACTCGGCAACCTGGAAGTTGGGTGATGACATCATCGCCAAACATCCGGCCCCTTTGCCCGAAAAGTGGTCGTCTCCTGCTTTAAAGTGTAATCACCAATTGACTGACTCCTTTTTGCCCACCATCGCAGTGAAATCTCATTGATCAGAAATATTTCCTCAAAAGGACATCCACAATATTTGGGTATGGTCAGCCTCATACATAAGATTACACTGACACAAGGCTTATTGAAAACTTCTCATACGTGCGAGGTGCGAAAGTGTGAAACGTTCATTTCTTTTCTCTCCAACCCAGAAAGCAACACCCTAAGTCCATGGAGTTTAGCAGTGCCTGTGAACTGTAAGGATGGCTGCATCTGAGAGTGGGTAATTTCCCCTCAATGTCTAATTTTTCTCTTTCCCTAATACAGCTGGAGATGGTTATAGTTATCAAGAGATCTTTTCATCTTATAGATTTATTTCCAGCACAGGGGATCTTTTCAGTCTGAACATTATTTCTCCCTCTGCTAATAATTTGGTAGTGGATCACGATAACTGCTCGGCTGTTTGATGAAAATGGCAATTTGGGTGTAATGGGTGTTATATAAGTTATATCCAGATCAAATAAAGTAGGAAATATTACATTAAATTGTCATCACCTCTTTCTTTAAAAAAGGGTACTGGGAAATAAAGGGGAACCTGGTTTTAATGTAATATCCCTTTTACTGATCTGCCATGGTGTAACTCAAAAACAAAACAAAACCTTTTTTCCTCCAACAAGTATTACTGTGTTCTGCTCAGATATTTTTCGATTACATTTCTTCTATTACAAGAACTAATTAAATGATTCTGAGCTGTTGCCAGCCCTGCGAACCTGGACTTAGTTTAGCTCTTGGAGCTTATTCCTTGTGCTGCCCATGGCCTCACTTTCCAAAATGTGCACAGTCTCTCCTAACTCCATCTTGCTTCTTTAACTGGCATTCCTGGGAGTCAGCTAGGACTTTGCCCTGGAGGGGGTGAGGCAGACGCGTAGGAATGGGGGGGGGGGAAGTCCCACGCTGTGTGTGTGTGTGTGTGCACAAGCCACCGCATCAACGACCATTCGATGCCGTGGCGGCAGCGGCAAAAAGGGGCCTTTTGCGATGCGGTAGCGGGAAAAGGAGTCGCCCACCCGGGCTCCTAGTAGCCTTTTTCCAGCGAAAAAACATGGGTGTATGTGTGTTTTGCTGCGATGCCACCGAGGGGCGGGGCTTCTGACGTCACATGCGGGGACAGGGCTTGTGATGTTATGGGGGTGTCACGGGCATACCGCCGCCCCCCACAGAGGCTAGCTACACTGCTGGGGTGAGGCATGGCTCCCTCTAATCAGGATCATGCTAATAACAGCCACTGATTATGCTAATAACAGCCACAACGAAAAGCTGTAGCCCTGTGGAGCATCTGTGTGTCACCGTCCTTTAAGGTCTCGCAAATTCGGGCTCCCCATTTTGGCACAACCTCATTTGCAAGCACAAATGTTCCTCAGTAATACATTAAGCTCAGCTGTCCAGTGGCCAGGCCACCAGGGACCGTCTTTTCAGATTCCTTCTCCAGAATGGTTCCTCCCACCAACGTCCTAAGCATGGGTGCAGCCCACACCCTGCCATATGTTTTGTCCCTCAGGAACCTCCAACTGTGTTGCTACAGGAACAAGACTTATAGGTTGCCACAACTTGGGTGGCAGGTCCCTAATGGGACAGGGCCATTCAAGCACTCCCATGGGAAACCGTGGAGGAAATAAGAGGGGAAACGGTAAGAGTTTTTGCACAAAGATAAGTAACAGAAGTTGGAGGACGGAACAAACATTGCTAGGCTATGGCGTCTCTTTTCACCACTTCTTCCCCTTACCCAACCCTTTAACAGGAAGGTGGTGTGGGGGCCACATGGTCAGTGGCTAAAGAAGTCTGATGAGGTGAGCTGGCTGGTGGAGTTGCTACTCGCCCCTGCCAAGGTGCTGCCCTGGAGCCAATTAGCAGGCTGGTCCTGTGCGCTCTAGATGCCATATCATCTAATAAGGGCTTTGCTGACATTTCTAGAGAACTTCTTGAAAACACTTGCTGAAGCAGGAGAGTCAGTGGCATCCTCTGTGTGTGTGCATGTGTACGTGTGTGTGTGTGTGTGGGCGCGCATGTGTGCATGTAATTTAAACCTAGCATACAGGGTCATTGTTCACAGTGTTTACCTTGTGTGAGCCACCTGGAGATGGAAGTGTGGGACATAGCTGTAACATAAATGGCTTTAGAAGTAGGTTTTCTCTGTGCCAGGTGCAAAGGAGTGACAACAGGAGACAGGTTATCTTGTTAGCTGTGTGCTCTCGGAGGCATCTGGTGGGGCCACTGTGGGATACAGGAAGCTGGACTAGATGGGCCTTTGGCCTGATCCAGCAAGGCTCTTCTGATGTTCGTATGTTCTTAAATGAAGAATGGGGTGACCCATTGGAAACACAGCAAGAGTGCTTGGCAGGGGAGCAAACAAGTGGTGCCAGGGAGGCCAACCAAGGAGAGTCATGTGACTGAATCCCAAACGAATCCTTACCATCATGTGGCAAGTCAAGTCCCATCTTCTTCTTCAAAACAAAAAGGGGAGAGCCCCCAAATCAATCAAATGCGAGCAAAGGCCCGAAGGCAAATCACCTTCACGTGCTATGTGCGTGATTACTTAACACTGAAAACGATAACAGTCAAGAACAGCCGAAGCTATTTTATCGATTGGCCATTTCATATTCTGGCTTTGAGTAGTAAAACTGACCTCATGTCACCCCACTGCTGTCTATCAACAGCTAATTTAAAATTGGTTAGATTGCCACTTACTTCAGGTAGTATCGATTTGTATTCTTTTTAAGCCTCCACGCTTACAGGAATGGTGAGGATTGCATTCAATACATGCCGAAAAGGAATGACTTTCTCAATTAGGCAAACAAAACTATCAGGGTTTTAGAGTTCAGGTTTTGTACATATTCCGGGATATTTAGGAGATTCCTCTCGAAAGGCCTCTGCTTTGATTCTTGGAATTTGCTTTGATGCTTGAGCTCAGCCATTAAAGCTGGTTATGCCGGGCCTCTGTATTTTATTGAAATTCTTTAGGCACAAAGGCCTCCTACAATACCTGCAAAATGAAATTACCCAGTTCCTCCCTGAAAATTTATTTAGCCTCAGGTAGAGTAAA
Source organism: Plestiodon gilberti rubricaudatus (assembly GCA_026170595.1). Lineage (NCBI taxonomy): Eukaryota > Metazoa > Chordata > Lepidosauria > Squamata > Scincidae > Plestiodon > Plestiodon gilberti. Next base: position 243,334,968 of record JANXHW010000002.1, read on the forward strand.
TAAAAGCAGAATTGAAGCGAAACTTTTTAATATAGTTAACTTTGCAAAGCCCTTTCACAGTGTTGCAAAATTACTGCAGCCCTGCAAACTTTGAAAGTAGTTTGGTAAGGCCAATCTGTTTGATCAAATGTCATTTGATAAAGAGCCGCTTCCGCTGTTACTTATTTTACTTAGAGGTACTGTACACTTTAAGAGAAACCTGTAAAATGTGAATGTGACAAACTGTGCCTGAAAACACATGCAATATACAGGTACGCTGGTCAAGAAGCTATGATTGCCTGCAGCTCTCTGTTGAGCTTACTCTTACTGGCAACCTGGTTTTGCCCATGTGTAATATGTGATATGGCCCCTAAGAATGGGATTAAAATAACACAGTTTGCAGAGTGAGTGAAACTAAGCCTCAACCTCATGAATTGCCTTTGATGTAATGACCTGTTCCTAGTGAAGTGCTGGTCTAGGTAATATAAGTCACAGAGGCGTCGCTGGGGGGCAGGGGCCCCACCGCCCCCAGGCACAGGGGTGCACTTACAATGGCGGTGGGTGTTTTCGCAGTGCCGCTGCAGAGGCTTCCGGAGGGCGGGAGAGTTGTCCCCGCCCTCCCGCCTGCGCCCCCTGGGTGTTTTTTCCGGCCACCCAGCGGTCGCGACGTCATTGGCCGGTGGGCGGGGCTTTGCTGGGGGATGATGTCAGAGGGGTATCAACCAGCCTGTCGCCCCCCCAGGGGGTGGCCTAGCTGCTCCTCTGATAAGTCATCCTCTTTAACGCCATGTATTATTGCACTCAAGGAACCATGCATGAACTAAAGTTAGAACATAAGAAGAGCCCTGCTGGATCAGGCCAAAAGCCCATCTAGTCCAGCTTCCTGTGTCACACAGTGGCCCCACCAGATGCCTCAGGGAGCACAAGACAACAAGATAACCTGTTTCCCGTTGACACTCCCTTGCACCTGGCACAGAGAAAACCCACTTCTAAAAAAACCAGGAGGTTGTTGCTTATGGCTTGTAACCTGTGATGGTCTTTTCCTCCATGAATCTGTCCAAACCCCTTTTAAAGGCATCTAGGCCAGATGCCATCACCACATCCTGTGGCAAGGAGTTCCACAGATGAATTACACGCTGGGTAAAGAAATATTTTCTTTCAAAAAGTTGTCAGTCATCAATGCACTATCCATGCACTGGCCATGCACTATAGCCCCATTCAGAACTATCAGTTAACCTGTCAGTTATGATTAGCAGCTAGGTTTTCCAGGTTTCTCCACTATCAGAAGTTCGGTGGGTGGCTACCGAAAGATAGGGCCTTTTCAGTTGTGACACCGACATTTTGAAACTCTTCACTAGGGAACTTTGCTTTCCTATTGCTGTTGTTCATTTAGGTGCTGGTTAAAATAATCTTATTAACCAAGCTTTTCATTAATTGCATTACTTTTATGTTCACTTATGATTTGTTTTATTTTGTGATTTTGTTTGTTTTGTTTGTTTTGGACAATGAATTCTTTGAACATTGTTTTATTGTGTCTTCATTTTAAATTCTATAGTAATCTTTTTGGAAATGGAAATGAGGAACAAAAGTCCCTTAAACAAACAAACAAAAACTTTAGGACTTGTGCAGTAAACATCTGCTGTGTGGCGGGGTGGTAACAGATGTGCCCTAGTTTCATTCAAGAATCAGGAACTGGATCCAGAAGGAGATACTACAACTCCTGTGCTGTAGGAACTTCTCTTTGTTCTCCTTCCCATGCACATAAGTAAAGCGTCTTTGGAGACTTTGCATATGCTGCAGTGATTTAGCCCATGCAGTAGATTCCATCCAGATGACTAAGCCAGTTTACAGATCATCATCACACACTTAAATAAAATCACTTTTGATGCTTCTAGTGCTATTTGTATGCATATATTAATGTGGGACGGAAAACAGAAATTCTTAATTCAAATGTCTGTTTTAGCCTACATCACTTTACATATGCAAGGAATGCAAAACTCTCATGTATAGCTAGACTTACCATCCGTCCTGGAATTTCCAGGACCATCCCGGAACCTGGGCTCGGGTCCCAGATTGGTCCTGGGTGTTCCGGGCCCAGTGGAAGCCTCCATCGTTGATGTTAAAGTGAAGAAACTTACCTTTTTTTCTGGGCGCCACCATCTTAGATCTCGCAAAATCTCTATCCACTCTCTCCATCCCATGCATACATTTTGGTTGAGACAATTTTATACGTCTCAATCATGTCAACCCTCAGGCGCTTTTTTTCAAGACTGAAAAGCCCCAAACGATGTAGCCTTTCCTCATAAGGGAGGTGCTCCAGCCCACAAATCATTTTGGTTGCTCTTGTCTGCACCTTGTTATATATGTTATATGAACATAGTTGTGGTCAAGAACTATAGCTGAGTATTCCTTAGCCCAGTGTTTCCCAAACCTTTTCGACCTGTGACTCCCTTGACCACTGGCGATCTTATGGCCACGGCTCCCCATTACATTATGTTGATGCCTGCCAATTGGCATTGCAGTGTTTTTCGAGAGGATTCCGTGGCACTCTGCGGCTCCCCTGGCTGGTTTCCAGGAGCCGCGTCTCCAAGTTTGGGAACCACTGCCTTAGCCTACTTATATTTTTACTGTGTCACAGTGATGTCGCAAATGGAGTGAGGGCTGGGAGTGCTTTCTGTGAGTCTACTAAATACGTATATGTACAAAGGAAATCGCAAACTTCATTCAGGTATTAAGAATGGTTAATTTTTTTAAAAAAAACCCTTTAATTAGTACTTAGTCATGTGGAAGAAGTGCTTTGGCAAATCTCTGCTCAATTAATATTTTCCTGGTATTACTCCATTAATATTAATAAAATAATTTATACATGACTCCCTCATGGGAGAAAAAAAAAGGCTTGAGTCTTGTGTGGGGAAAAGTTGAGCTTGAACATCTTGTACTATACTGTACTTTTAACTTTTACTTTCAAAGCAGAAACATTATTGTGACTCTGCTGACTTAGCATAATATTTTACTTTGTTAGGCTGCGTTAATATTGCAAACCTGGAAAAAAATACTTTATTTCCCAGCAGTTCTTTAAATCAAATTATTTTGTACAGTAAATGTCTCATAAGGACTTGATTATACTTGATTCAAGTGCCTGGACTCTTGCTGCCATGTAGGCCCTAAGGAAAGAGGGAGAGATTGAAAATGACACATTTAGTGGACAAAAATCAGTTTGGGAGAAGTGACATTTTTCATTCCCTCATGGGCACTGGATTTTAAAAGTTCATTCGAAATCTACTTTATACTAAACCAAACTGTTGGATCCATTCAACTACGTATTGTATTGCCTACACCAGCGCTTCTCAAAGTTCTCCCCACTAGATGGGGAAGTTGTAAGTGTTGGTGGGGCAGCAGTGCTCCCAGGATCATGCCGCCGGCGGGGGAAAATAGTCTTTTTTTTAATCATGGGGATTGCTCCAGCCCTCTAGAGGGTGCGGGGAGGTCCGCGGCCCCTCTGCAGGCCTCCCTGCGCTACAGATCATTGCTCTGATGCGATCGAGACCTACTTCCAGTTTGCGTCGGACCACCACTATACCCATAGCCACTTCACTGATTACGTGACTTACAGCACAATCCTATCCAACTTACAATACTGATGTAACCAGCGGGGGAGGGCAGGGCAGGAGGCTTTGGAGGGGAGGGGGATTTAAATCCCCTTTGAATCCCACTTTGGTGGGGATTTGACTCCCCTTTCTATTCTGGGGCCTCCCGTTCTTGCTGCACCGCTGGTTACACCGGTGGTGTAAGTTGGATAGGATTGCGCTGTTAGGCTGCATCCTAGAACACTTTCCTGGGAGTAAGCTCCATTGAGTAAAGTGGGGCTTACTTCTGAGTAGGCATGCATAAGATTGTGTCATTGAATGTATCATGTGGAGAGGCGCCTCTGCCCGCTGTTGGGTTCAACTGTGCCTCCTCGCCTCTCTCTGACAGCGGCACCCATGGCAGCCCAGACTAGGAGGAAGTGAAGCCTTGACACCTTTCCCCTCCTCCTCCTTCCAGTACTGCAACAGGAAGAGAAGTGCTGATGTGTGATGGGCTCTTCAGTGGTGGGTTAGAGGAGGGAGCTCTCCTCAGTTTGGCACCCCTCAGCACTAAGGGGGCTGCTGCTGTCTCAATCCTCTTCTTGCTTGTTCTTCTCTGTCCCGAAGGAAAGGGGGTTTCCCACCCAATTCCAACCAGATTCGTGGAGCAAAAGATCGAGCGAAGGCCACCGTCTTGTCTCCTCTGAGGACTCAAAACTCGCAGATTTTGAAAACCCATGTGAGTTTTGCAACCATGCTTTTAAAACCCACCTGGAAGATTTGAAACTCGTGGAATAAACCGTGTAAAAGGTACTTGGCTTATTCCGTGGGGAAAAAAAACCCTCACAAATAAGGAAACCCACATGGGTTTTGCATCGAAATCCAAGAGCATCCGAGGGGACGAGGGGGCTTCTGGTTTAAGAGACAGAAACGTTGTGCCATGCCGGTCCAAAGGAGTGCAGAATTCCTCCGTTTCCACTGGGCTACAGGATTCGTAGTGAGTCATGGCCAGGTTTCCAAAGGCTTTTCCATTTTCCAGTTGCTTGATCTGTATTTCTGGATTATTTTTGATCCTACCAATGACAGCATCCTTCAGGCAAGATTCTGTGATGTTATTGCTTGCCTGTAAGGAGCATCTGAACAGCTACTGGGAATAATGGTGATATTGTTCAAACATCACACAATGATTTATCTCTACACTTCCCCCCCCCCCCCCCGATAAAATGTGTTAAAATGTGGTGGCTGGGAGCAGCCAGCATTTAAATGAATTATGAAAGCTGAAGTTAATCTCTAAAACGCAATGGATTCTTAACCCAACAGAATTTTCTTTCCTTAAAGCATTTTGTTATTGCAACATATGTCTTGGTGTTTAATAGGCCAGCCAGATTCATTTGTTGCTTGGGAACTTCTGTGGTTTTGTAGATTCAAATTAAACCCTTAAGGCTACACTTGGAGTACCATTAACTGGGTTAGATTGCTTGGCAATCATTACTAATAATGAGAGTTACTATAGTTGTCTGTATGCTGCTGCCTTTGCAATTCTAAAAAAAATGACCTCCTAACAGTATTGTAATGTTTGTTTTATTTGTGGAAATTTCTATTTAACAAAGTGTTGCTGTTTTTTAACGGTTTAGGAGAAAAGCAACATTAAGATGTTAGAAAGATGAGGAGGTCTGTTAAGCAGGGTTTTCAAAAACTGAACTTAGGCATCTGTTTTAGAGATAAGGCGATAATGGCTGCTGCAGATGAACTATCTGTGATATGATATCACTGCATACCACAAGTAACAACAGAGTTGCTCAACTGGTTTAGACCCGCTAATTATTATTTAAATGTCCTTCACAAGGTGATGCTGAATAGGCAAAACTCAATGGTAAGTCCAGGCTCATCAGGATCTGATGCATACAGTGTGGTCAGGGCAGGCTGTGGTCACATGTCAGTGCAGGCAACCAGGAATCCAAAGGCCCAGAGGCAGATAAAATGGCGTAAGAGGCAGGCTGGTGGTCAGGATCCCAGGTAGGCAAGCAATGAAGACCTGGAAGATCCAGGTTCAAATCCCCGCTCAGCCACGAAGCCTCCTGGGTGACCTTGGGCCAGTCACTATCTCTCAGCCCCACCTACCTCACAGGGTTCTTGTGAGGACAAAAAGGAGGGGAGGAAATATGTACACCACTCTGAGCTCCTTGGAGGAAGGGTGTTATAAAAAATGTGAAAAATAAAATAAAAATAAATAAATAAAATGTGGAACTGGAAGGAGACCACAAGACTACAGTAGAGAGTCTGAAATTCACTGGACTCCCAGGAAGGGTTCCGAGTGGGGGAAAAAAAAGAAAGAGTGGGAGCAAGTCAGGGAACCAAGAACGCTATTCCGGGGGGGGGGGGTAAGGTGGGTTTAGCAGGGGCCCTATCGGCTCCCCAGGTCATTTGATTCTTCTGGGCTGACTGCTTGCACTTAGACCTCCTGGAGCGAGCACGGGATCCAGCGGGCGACTCTGGGCCGCCCGCCGGATACCTACGTAGGATTGGGCTGTTAGTTAATGGCAGCCAGAAGGACAGTGACACCTCTGCCTGCCCCTCCCACTTCATGACATCAGAGCAGACCGACCCCAATGGCATCAAGAGTGCTGCCGTAAGCACTGTTTGCAAGCACTGTGCCGAAGGAGTAGCTATCAGACGGGGGAGGTTGACTGTCAAAGCATCCCATAGTTACCCTTTGACTATGGCAAATATGAGATAATTCAACTTATTTAAAAATGAAGGCTTGTTCTGGAATTTTCTGTGAATCCTCGCACCTTGATGCGTTGGCTTATAGCCAAACAAACCAAAACACCCTCCTCTTCTTCTCATGAGTAAGTGCTAGACTTAATGCTTTTCCTTGAGTCGCTGAAATCTGATTTCCCCTTCTTTAGAATGTACCAATTAATAACCTTCGCTTCCCATAATGGCAAGGTGTGTTCAAACTTGGTTTTAAAATCCCCTTCACTTCCACATTCTGTAGTATATGTGTGTGGATAATCAATATGTCCTGTTTATCACAGAGATGAACTGTTTGGTCTCTGCAGAGGTTCTAGGAGAAATGTCACTGCTTCCTTATCCTGATTTTGGCAGTCTGGTTTCAGAGTTACCTCATAGCGACACCTTCATATCTGTTCCTGTCAAGAGACAGCTGGGCAAGATATTCTGCAGGTGTGTATTGCAGAGCACACAAAGAACAAAATCACTATTTACACGATCAGTTATCTGAGTTAACCACCCAGAACAGCCTCTAAGCTCATTTCAACCTGGCTTATTTTGTGTACACATTTCAAGCATGAATCAGATGTTGAAGTGAAGTGAAAAAGAACCATTGATCTTTGGCAAGATTAGGAGTTCTTGACTTTCACCTTCCATCCCAAGATAAGTGATTTTGTAAACTGTAAGAGTTTTGGGTGACTGGAATTCACAGGGCCATTGTGAAATGCAGTAGCCTTTGCATCGCCTTTGGGGGTTAGCGGAGACACTGAGACATTCCTTTTCCGTGTAGGCAAAGGCTTCATGTTCAGACAAAGGCTGCTGGCAAATCATGGTGGCAATCCTTAGGTCATATTCTTGACCAATATTTATTTTGATATGTCCTCACTGAACCTTTTTTAGTTCCCTGAGAATATATGCATTTTTTTAAGTAAAGAAAACATGCTGTTTATTTTAATTATTGCAAAAATACGGCAAAGTAGAAACATTAAGCATAAAAAATAATGCGGTTTTTAAAACATGGGCTGAAGTGGTGATAAATCATGTAACAATGTTTTTATGCAGACAGAGAAGCAGAATTATGACTCTCCAGAGGAAGAGAGGAAAAACGTAAGCGACACTGTTATCTACAGCAGGGGTTCTCAATCCCTTCCCAGCCGAGTACCACCTCCGGTGCCACTCTCCTGCTGCGTACCACCGGAAGAAACTGGTGATGCCATCATCGCCAGTTACTTCTGGATTTTCGGAGGCCAGGAAAAGCAGGTAGGAGGCTCTGAGCAGGTGGGAGGGCTCCTCTCAGTGTTCCCGGGAGGCTCAGTCAACGGCTGGAGCCTCTCGGGAGCAAAAACACGCCACAGAAAGTGCCACATCAGAGCAGGGTTCTGGCGGTCTGGCAATCCGAGTACCACCAGTAGTCAGCCAAAGTGCCACTGGTGGTACAAGTAGCACTGGTTGAGAACTCCTGATCTGCAGAGTTGCCGTTGGGTTGTAGACACCATGAACTGCTGTACCTGCTCTAGACCAGGTGTCATGAAGCTCAAAAGAAGGTGAGAGAGGCCAGAGGTGTCGTACCGATGGGGGCGTTTTGGGCGGTGGGCCCCAGTGCGCGGCCCGCTCCTATTGCGTCTTCGCAGCCAAGAAGGGCTGCTGTTCGGCCCTCCCTTGCGCCGTTCGGCTCCAAAAAGGAACCAAAAAGCGCTGGGTGGGTGTGTCTGCGTGCGTGGGGGTGCGCTACGCTGCCTTTACACGCCCCAGGGGTGGGGCGTGTGGGGGCCGTGGGGGTGTGTCCACGGCAGCCCCCACCCACGGGGGCCGTGGATCCGTTACTGAGAGAGGCAGGGGTCAGTCAACCCTGGCATAACCACACACTGACAGGGGGGCTTCCCAGGTGCAATTAGGGTTTCAAAGTAACAAGTTCTGTATCCAGCCGATGTCTCACTGGTATGTCTTGTAAGAAAAAGATTGTTTCAGGTGAGATCTACCTGCGTTTCCTGAGCCTCCTTAGATCTCTAATACGCTTTAGGGAAGTAGTGCAAATATCCTTCACTTCAAGCACTTTTAAAAGAAGACGAAAAAAGGAGTGGAAGAAGAGTAAGGAGAAGAAATAATAATTTTTGAAAAAGCTTTCCAAATGTCCAAAGCACTTCACATTATCATAGAAATCCTTACAATAGGCCTTTAAGGTAGGTCAGTATTACTGCCTCTATCTTGTAGAGGTGGAGCAGACTGACAGTGGCTTTATGATAGACTTCATGCCTGAGGTGAAGTTGGATCAAGGGACTTCATAGCCCATAGATTATAGTCTTAACCACCATGCTACACCAGCCTGCTAATTTGAGTTCTTCTCAAAGCCTATGGAGTTAGGAAGACGTATTGGAACAGAGTCCACTTATTTTTAATAACTGACTTGAATTAAAATGTGTTGCATTAGCTGGCACCAAATCACATCAGTTCATGAGGACAACAATTTACTGGAAAAACAACAACACATGGACATAACTGATTGGTGAGGCACCAAATTAATATTCACCAGCAGTGAATATGCCTCTGTGCAGATGACCAGAAAACCTGGCTATGTTTCAGCCAGAAAACCTGCCTAACTAAGCCCCCATTGTTGAGGGTGGAGAAGTGTTAGAATTCTAACAAATGTATCACAAAGTAGGTAAACTTCCAGCAGTATTTTCTTCCCTTAAGGCACCATACATCGAAATTGTTTTGCTTCCTCTTTTGTAAGACCATGGATTTATTCTCTTTCTTAACAGATGCCAACCGTGTTAATTTGAATTGGCACCAAGTCTCTATAACTAGTTTCTCTCCCTTCCCCCCCCCCACATTTATATAAAAATACATTTGCAATGGGAGTGATTTTGTGCAAACAGTCCTGTCTCTCAAAACTGGTGTGTGTGTGTGTGTGTGTGTGTGTGTGTGTGTGTGTGTGTGTGTGTGTGTGTGTGTGTGTTCATGATCCTTGCTTGTTCTCTTTCTGCTCTCCCATGTGATGCAGAAAAATATTTTCCTGGTTTCTGTTCATATATGCCTCCCCAGGTCACAGGAAAAACCCCACATTTGGCAAACTTAATCTTTCCTCCTTTCAAGGAGAGCATACACATTAGGCTGACTCTGGGTGCAGGCAGACTCCCGGAGCTAACTCAATTAAGTCTCCCCAGAACTCAAGGATCGGACCATCAAGGACCATCAAGGGTCCTCTGACTAGCTCAGCCCACTATTGTTCCCATTGTTTTCTGTAAAATGTAAATCAAAAGTCTGTTGTTTTTCCTGTATGACTCTGTGACTATGCACATTCTCAGCAACCATGTGATATTCTGCTTGGAAATGTATAAAAACTGTTCTCACATGGAGCAAAGGGTCAGTTCCCCAACTGGGGGCTGTCCACTGCGCTGCGTAACAAATAAACCCATACTTTTTCCTTGTTCACCAGTCTTCCTGGTTTCAGTCTGCTTAAAAATTCCGCTACACATGTTAGGTGTGCCCATTTCTGTGGGCTACTTTTCACAAAGGGTAGTGACTAGTTCTGAAGTCAATGACCATGCTTGCCCACTCATACAGATCATAAACATGTTGGCACCTGGGTATACCTTTGATAGCCATTTTGTTTTATTTTATAAATGGCAAACAGCATGGCCATTTAATGTTGACAGTGGATAATTTCTAAACCAACTGTGAGGTGATCAACATGAGGGACATGATGGTACCCATATTGCATTAAGATGTGACTTCTTGGGGCAAGCTTTTGACAACCTCCTTTAGTGGTCGAAGAGTTGTGATTTTTTTAATGTTTAATGTTCATGTGCTGGCTTTTAGCTTTATTTTTTAGAATTGTAATGGATATTGTTGTTAGCATTAAGGGTTTGTTGTTGTTGTTCAGTCGTTAAGTCGTGTCCGACCCTTCGTGATCCCATGAACCATATCCCGCCAGGCCTTCCTATCCTCCACTATCTTCCTGAGTTCGCTCATTTTCATGTTCGTTGCATCGGTGATGCTGTCTAACCATCTCATCCTTGGCCTTCCCCTTCTCCTTTTGCCTTCAGTCTTTCCCAGCATCAGAGTCTTCTCCAGAGAGTCCTCTCTTCGCATTAGGTGGCCAAAATATTTGAGTTTCAGCCTTAGTACCTGTCCTTCCAGGGAACAGTCAGGGTTGATTTCATTTAGGATTGACTGATTTGATCTCCTAGCAGTCCAAGGGACTCTCAGGAGTCTTCTCCAGCACCACAGTTCAAAAGCATCTATTCTTCGGCGCTCAGCCTTCCTTATGGTCCAACTCTCGCTTAAGGGTTTACATGCACACAATTGTTTGGCATTATGTCTCCACTGTCCCTTTATTGCAGTCGCTAAGAAATGTATCCTGGAAAAAGCTCTTAGTGAAACCCTCCTTGTACTACTTGGGGGGAGGGGGGTTATGTTGTGTTTCTGCTTCTTTTGAGGAAGTGCCCATTAAGAACATAAGAAGAGCCCTGCTGGATCAGGCCAAAGGCCCATCTAGTCCATCTTTCTGTATCACACAGTGGCCCCACCAGATGCCTCAGGGAGCACACAAGACAACATGATACCTGTATCCTGTCGCCACTCCCTTGTACCTGGCACAGAGAAAACCTACTTCTCCAACCAGGAGGTTGCTTATCCCCATCATGGCTTGTAAGTTGTGATGGACTTTTCCTCCATAAATCTGTCCAATCCCCTTTTAATGGCATCTAGGCCAGGTGCCATCACCACCTCCTGTGGCAAGGAGTTCCACAAACCAATTACACGCTGGGTAAAGAAATATTTTCTTTTGTATGTTTTAATCCTCCCTCTACTCAATTTGAGTGGATATCCCCTAGTTCTAGTGTTGTGTGAGAGGGAAAATAACTTCTCCCTATCCACTCTCTCCATCCCATGCATAATTCAGCTTATCAGATCCCTTTTAAGGTAAATAGTGTCTGCTGTCCGAAAAATACCATTATAGCTAGCCAGTAAGATTTTTTTTGTGGGAGGAAGCCAATTCTCTCCTGGGTAGACCAAGAGAAAGAGGAGATGTTGCAGCAGATGTGGATTTTTGTGACATATTTGTACCTAGAGAGGCGAACTATTGAACTCCACAAATATTTCTGCTGTCAAAGCCACAGATTTCTGAATTGTTAGATAATAAAGCCCTTCATGACTTGCTAATTACACTTTGTGACAGCCTGCTTCGTTCTTCTTTTTTAAAAAGAGGGTTTTAGGAATTAATTTTAATTGAGGAATACAATGCAAATGCACAAAACACAGTGGTAATCCTTTTAAAACGGCACTGAATACATTTTTTAAAAAAAATCCTGAATACTGCTACCTTACCACTTGCTGAAATGTTCTATGTTCTATTTGACACTGTAGAGCAAAAGTAGGGAGTCCTGGGAATATTGAGGCAGTCCTTTCTTTAGAAGACCAAATGGCAATTGCAACATGGAGAAACCCTTTTCAGTTAACAGTATCCAAACCACTGTGGTGTGACGCCAAGTCGACTGAATCCGGATGGCTCAAGGAGCAAAACAAAACAAGGCAAAAATCTCTGCTTAGCTTTATTTTTAAAAAGCTTTTGCCAGAGTCTCCCATCAATCTCCTAAGGAAACCAGTTTGACAGCCCAATCCTGTGTATCTCTTGCACTGGTGTAACAGTAAATCCCCTGGTGCAAGAGCACTTATGCCAGCGTAACTTGCCATACACCGACGAATGCAGGACGGACACCGGCGTAACACCCTTCGGATGCCGCGCACGCGCAGTTTGAATTCAGGACAGACACTGCTGCAACTCTGCTGGTGCAGGGGGCATTCTGGGGGTGTTTGGACGCCCCCGGAATTCCCCCTGTGCCAGCAGAGTTGCACTGGCATCCGTCCTGCATCCGAATTGCACATGCTCGGCGTCCGATGGGTGTTACGCCGGTGTCCATCCTGCGTCTGTCAGCGTACGGCAAGTTATGCTGGCATAAGTGCACTTACACCGGTGGATCTACTGTTACACCGGTGCAAGAGTTACACAGGATTGGGCTGTCAGAGAGGTAGTGTGTTGCAGCAAAAGCAACAGAGTTCCATGATGCTTTAATGGCAAACTTCTATTATGGTATCAACATGGTTATAAGAAGATGTCTTCTGTGACTGGCAATGGATTACGGGCCAAATCAGACATTGTATGAAATGAGCAATGTGGCCGTGTGTGGCCGTGTGTGTGGCCGTGTGTGTGTGTGTGTGTGTGTGTGTGTGTGTGTGTGTGTGTGTGTGTAAGAAAAAGAACAGCCTGAGGGGCTTTGAAAGAGGCGAATTGCTGGGGAGGGCAGCTTCAGGATTTGACTCCTGCTGCATTTCAGCCCCAGATTATACCTCCTCTGCATACTATTTTAAAGAGAAAAAAAATGTGTATTGGCTTGTTGGGAGGAAGGAGATTGGGAGTGGGTCCACAGTGAGGACAGGGTGCTAAAGCCCTCGCCCCCACACCACTACTCCCTTTCAAAGCCTTCAAATAATGATGATGATTTAAAAAGAATATGCCGGCCACATTACACATTTTGTGTAACATCTGATTTTGTCTGAAAGACAAACGGGGGGTAGGAATAAGCAGAAATGAAGCATAATGGAATAAGCATAATGAAATGACAAGAAAATTCTCAGCACTGCAGTTTGGGGTCGTCCCATAAAACTGGCATTCCATTTAGGACAAACATAACTCACATATTCATGTAGTGCGTAATGTACAGATCTCATTGCCACAGAATGTTGTTTTGTCTACTCGTGTGCATGACTTAGTCAGATCGTTAGGAATAGAACCTCTGCGTATAGAGGTAATCTAGACCTGATGATATGGGGTTTATTGCTTCCAACATGTCTTGCTTGTCAGCTCTCTGGACCATCTGGCTGAGCAGTGATGGAACAAAAAGCTGGACTAGGTGGGCTTTGAACAAAAGAACATAAGAAGAGCCCTGCTGGATCAGGCCAAAGGCCCATCTAGTCCAGCTTCCTGTATCTCACAGTGGCCCCACCAGATGCCTCAGGGAGCACACAAGACAACAGGAAACCTATATCCTGTTGCCACTCCCTTGCCGTTGTGCTAAATATGTAGCATGCATGCGTATTTTAGATGTGCAGCTTGTATGAAATAAGTCTATTGTAGGACTGAGTTGAAAGTTTGCACAGATTTGGAAGTTAAATGGATCCTTGAGGTTGCAGTGTGAAATGTTGCCATTTGACTAGAGGAGGGACACAGTCTAATAATCTTGACTCTTACTAAATGTATGTCAACGATATTGACTTGCTTGCTTTGTTAATGTTCTTTTGTTGCTGTCTGTTTTTTTCCCTGCAGCTCCTTGACACCTTCTTCTTTGACTCTTAGCTCCCTTTGTTTCTTGTCATACTGTCTTAGTGTGAAGATGGTGGTTTGAGTGCAGGCATTCAGCGTAATCATGGAGGGTGCAATTTCTTTGCCAGGCTCCTTAAATCAATATGCTGCTTTTGATGGTCGCTTAATGACTGCTTGATAGCTTCCTTTTTTTTCTTTCCGCTTTCCCCTTCTTCCCAAGGGGGATGAGCTTTTATGCTTTGCAAGATTCCTAGGTTAATGCAAAGCAAGACGATCAGATTAGTTGCCATTGCTGCCTGCTCCGAAATATTTACCCAGATGAGCTGGCATCTGCATAATGTATTTGAATATCTGTAGTCAATAAAAGGATGCTCTTTGCATCTTCAGAGATGATGCTTCATGCCTCTGTATTCGGATACTTTCAGTTAGCACAGCAGGTACCTAGCTAAATCATTTGTGTGGAAATGTGTTTTTAAATAAATTGCTTGAATTCCGAACTTAATGTGGGTCAAAATACCACTAGTAAGCGGCAACACAATTTTTTTCCCCTACTACTGTTTCAGATGTGAATCAAACAAGCAATACCCTGGTCTGCGCAGCTTCTTTGAGGCAAATAAACATCTCTGTATCAGGTTACAAGTTGAGCAGTGCTTTGTCTACAGTTGCATCTCTGAGTTCATCCCACACTCAACAGCATTAACTCTACTGAAGCCTTGGAGATAGTTGGGTGAAATCTAAAGAAAGTGGAGTACAGTATGTCTAAATCCAATTGAAATATATGTGATTTCAGTGCTTCAAGTACCATTGATTTCAACTGGACTTGGATATGCCCAACATTTTCTGAACTGCAGCAATTTGCTCCAATTCAACAGCCTTCTCAGATGGTTTGAAAACCATGCACATAAACAGGCGCTAAAGACAACATTCCCAGCTCTACCAGACTTCAGGCTTGGGTCTGCATTTCCTCTCATTGAATTAAGCTTGGTCCTAATCAAGGAGGTACTGTAGATGTCTTGTCTGCTTGTAGATGTCATTTCTGCTCTGGCAGCATCAATCATGTGCTCAGGTGACTGAGATTTTGCATAAATTCAAGAGAGTGCTGTATTTGTATATTTGAAAAACGTAGCGCAACCCCATTTTTTTAATTTTTATTTTTTGTTGCTGCTTTGCTTTGACTGTCCTGAATGACAGTCTGAACGACGATGAAACCAGTTATGCAGTTGCTTTCATAAGACCTGTTCTATTCTCAGCTGGTTCTCTTCCTGTTTGTCAAATTGTTCATTCAGGGTTTTCAGTGTGGAGACCACCATATAAGAGTCAATAATACTGTATATTCTGAATCTTCACCCCTGAATTAAATGAAGAAGCTTAAACATATGTGACCGCATTTGTTTGTATTGATCCTTGGTTCACCTGCGTACATCCAGCATGTGTGGGGTTTTTGTATCTTCAAAACGTAACTGCCTATGCTGGACCAGACTATCAGCCCAATCCTGTGTAACTCTTGCACCAGTGTAACAGTAGATCCCCCGGTGTAAGAGCACTTATGCCAGTGTAACTTGCCATACGCTGACGGATGCAAGACGGACACTGGCTTAACCTCCCTTGGACACCTGACATGTGCAGTTCAGATGCAGAACAGATGCCGCCGCAACTCCGCTGCCGCAGGAGGCATTCCGGGGGTGTCTGAATGCCCCCAGAATGCCCACTGCGTCGGCAGAGCTGCGCCCGTGTCCATTCCACATCCGAACTGCGCATGTGAGTTGTCTGAGGGGGGGTTATGCCAGTGTCCATCCTGCGTCTGTCGGTGTACAGCAAGTTACACTAACGTAAGTGCTTACACCATGGGATCTACTGTTACACCGGTGCAAGAGTTACGCAGGATTGCGCCCTATGAGTTCATCTTGGTGACTACTACTTCCCCAGTGCTGGTCAACGAGATGCCTTTGAGAAGTTCACAAACCGAACAAAATGGAGATATCCATTCCTGTTGTTTGTCCCCAGACTCTGGTATTCAGAGTCATGTTGCCTTTGAACATGGAGTTCCATTTGGTCATGAAATAGTAATCAAAAATTGCTTGTAGACCTCTTCTCCAGGAATTTGTCTGGTCCTTTTCGAAATCCATCTCAACGAAAAGACATCACCATCTCTGGCACTAATGAATTTCTATCCCCGCGTTATCAGAGGTGGAGTGGACTTGCAAGAGTGCACTAAGTACCATTAAAACGTAATATACGAAGTGGCCCAGAGTGACTGAAATGCCAGCAACCATCAACAGGGCATTACAGCGCTGAGAAAAAAAGCGATTATTTTTACTTAAGATAGAGACCCGTTATGTAGGTCTTGCAATCTAAATGATATGTACTACTTTCATTTGGAATGATAATTAAGGTGTATAATGTCATTTAACTGTTTAATGAACTCTGGATAATGCAAGGGAATACAAATATTTGACCTTCCTGACAGTGACTGATGGATTGAAGCCGCATAGCATGGTATCATTAGAATGTCAAATAACATCATTATTCATGATTATCAGGAATTATTCAGGTGAAATGGCAAACCTAATGGAAAGCTATTATTTGTGTGTGGGCTGCAGTTTGACTTTCTCTGTCAATGCCGGTCCCTAGATGATGCAGAACGTGAGCCGTACATATTTATTGTGCTGCAAAGAACAATTACGGCTGCATGCTAAACAAATGATGGTAATAAAACAAAAGTATTTCAGCACGTCATCGACTTGGAATAAAAGAGGAATTTCCAGCCCGGAAATTCTACCTGTTTAAAATGGTGTTGAAGACACCAGAGTGAACCTGAGCATATGCCAGTTTAACCATGTTGCTTTTTAACATCTACCCTCTTTGAAATGGACGGCAACAGTTGTATGAACATTCTTGGTTCTGATATAATGGTGTTTCCATTTATTTAAAGGGTTGTTGTATTGGAACGGTGCCTTTATCTTTTGGTGGGACAATATGAGATGTACTATTCAGACTGCAAACCTATGCATGTCTACTCAGAAGATCCACGATATTTAATCAGGCTTATGCCCAGATAAGAGCATAAGAGGAGCCCTGCTGAATGAAGCCAAGGGCGTTTCTAGTCCAACTTCCTATATCTATAACCTGTGATGGACTTTTGCTCCATAAATCTGTCCTATCCTCTTTTAAAGGTATCTAGGCCAGGTGCCATCACCACATCCTGTGGCAAGAAGTTCCACAGATTATCTACTTGCAGGGTAAATAAATATTTTATTTCGTCTGCTCTAACTCTCCCCCCACTCAATTTTAGTAGATATCCCCTGGTTCTGGTGTTTTGCGAGAGGGAAAAGAACTGCCCTCTATCCATCCCATGCATACAGTCAGTTCTCATTATCCGCCTGCGTTAGGTTCCTGGAAAACCTAGTGGATACCGAATTAGCAGATACCGAATCATTGAGCCTCTGGGAACAATTGGGTTAGGTTCCAGGACACCCTCTTCGCCATGCACTACTGTATATGAACTTTGTCAACCTGAATCTTACCTTGAAGTCTATGGGATGGGTGATAGCGGGGGAAGCATCCAGTATACCACATTGGCTCTTTGTTATGGAACAAGTCTTAACTCTAGCAAATTATTATTCCTTCCTAACAGCATTATGCAAATATAAAAGGTATTGTACAGTATCCTGCAAGCCCAGAGAGAGCACAAACAGTTCCCATTGTGTTGCAAATGGTATTCAACAAAACACACACAGAGAGAGAGAGAGAGAGAGAGAGAGAGAGAGAGAGAGAGAGAGAGAGGCTTTTAAACTGACTTCTGGGGGAAAGCTGACAGGAGCCGAGGGGCGTCCGGTTCGGGACTCCTCATCCTTAGGGAATGAGGATGCAGAGGATTGGGAACAGTCAAAATTAGGAGTGGTAGCGTGATGGGACACGACAGCCAATCTAGCAGGACAGAAGGCTGCAGGGATAAAGGTGCAAACACGCAGCCCTCCTTGGGGGACCTGGTATATAAGTGCTTTTATGCAAATGGCCGAAATCTACGGGCAAAGATGGGAGAACTGGAATGTTTGGTGGCTAGGGAAAACATTGACATAGTAGGTATAACAGAAACCTGGTGGAATGCAGAGAACCAGTGGGATACTGCAATCCCAGGATATAAATTCTATAGGAGGGACAGAGAGGGGCGTGTTGGAGGTGGGGTGGCCATCTATGTCAAAGAAGGGGTAGAATCCACCAGAGTATAAGAACATAAGAAGAACCCTGCTGGATCAGGCCAAAAGCCCATCTATTCCAGCTTCCTGTATCACACAGTGGCCCCATCAGATGCCTCAGGGAGCGCACAAGACAACAAGATAACCTGTTTCCTGCTGCCACTCCCCTGCACCTGGCACAGAGAAAACCTACTTCTAAAACCAGAAGGTTGCTTATGGCTTGTAACCTGTGATGGTCTTTTCCTCCATGAATCTGTCCAAACCCCTTTTAAAGGCATCTAGGCCAGGTGCCATCATCACATCCTGTGGCAAATAGTTCCACAGATGAATTACACGCTGGGTAAAGAAATATTTTCTTTTGTCCGTTCTAACTCTCCCTCCACTCAATTTTAGTGCATGTCCTCTGGTTCTGGTGTTATGCGAGAGGACACACCGCTTTTCACCCCTCGCCATTGTGAAAATTGCCCATTGACTCCCACTCGCTGTTTCCTGGTCTTCAACCAATTCCTAATCCACAAGAGGACCTGCCCTCTTATTCCCTGACTGTGGAGTTTGGCCTGATCCAGCAGGGCTCTTCTTATGTTTTTATGTTTTGTGGAAACCTGCAATTTCCAACGTTAACTTTTGATGGTATTTCAGCACCAACCCTTGCAAAAGCAGGATGAGGAACACTTTTGTGCTATGAAGATATTATGCCAACTCTCTACAGGGATCATCAGCATGTTTGCTGATGTTAAATATTTCAAATGTCCACATGTTGCCTTATACCACCCTAGCCTCTCTCTCTCTTTGCATTATTTATTTATTTATATATTTATTTGTTAATATAATACTAAAAACAAACAATACTTACTATTTCAAAAGATTACAGCAAGCATGAAGCAGTGTATCCTACTAGCATACTATTCTCTATTTTCTACTTATACTATCCAATGGGCAGCCCAATCCAGTGTAAGGATCTGCCGCGGGCAGTCTGCAGCAGGCAGACTGCAGCGGAAAGCCTACTCGGGGACAAATGTCCCCTTCCCCGGGTGTAACAGTGGCTGGGGCCAATACGCCTCTTCAGAATTCCGTCAGCTATTTTGCTGGCGGAAGTCGGAGGAGGCCATGTAACGGCCCAGCCGCCTGACACAGACCGGGATATGGCGGGTGCCATGCCCCACCCCCGCCCGGGGCGGGGCCTGTGGCCGCCCTCCTGGCTCCGCCGACCCTCCCCTCTGTCTGCCGACCCTCCCCTCGTCCGCCAGATCCTATCGTGCTTGGATCCGCCGGCCTTCCCGGCTCTAAAGTAGTCGCAAACGTGCTTTACAGCACGTTTCACATTTGCAACTACTGCGGGTGGCAGAATGCTTGTTCCGCCGCCCGTATTTACAGCAGGATTGCGCTCTAAGCCAAATATATCTCCGACACACTATTCATCAAATTTGCATACCATCATGTCTTTCTTCTCTCTCTCACGTAAAAAGTCAATAAGTGGTTTCCAGTTGTTCACAAAAAGATTTACTGACTTCTCTTTAATTAAGATTGCGAGTTTGTCCCCTTCTGCAAAATCCAAAACTTTTTATCCACCAGTCTCCCAGTAAAGGTATTTCTGAGTGCTTCCAGTATTGTGCATACAAAATTCTTGCAGCGCTTATCATATATAAAAACAAAAGTTTCAATTTTTTCCCTACATGACCATTACCATCCTAGCCTCTTCACTCACTCACACACACACACACACACACATACACACACACACACACACACACACACACTCACACACACACACACACACACACACACACACACAGAGCCTTTCCATAACTTTTTGTGAAGTATCTTAATTGCATTTGTCTTCAAGGATTGAGGATTGCATGTATATAAAAAGGCAGTCTTTTATGGTTCAGGGTACCAGCAACAGTGTTGTCATGGAAAAGCTTGAATTTCTGAAAAATCAGCAGCATTAATACAAATGTTCTCCTCCAGTAATTTGATTTTGCTGATTCCATTTTCAGGTTGGTTCACTGCCTTCTCTGAGTAACTTGTGCATATGTTATCTTGCTTGATGAGATGGAGAAAATCGAGGTAGATTGAACCAGATTAAAATGAATTTTAATGAATGATGATTGCTCTTATTCATAACATATCTTTGGAATAGAAATAGCTTTTTGAGACATTACGGTTACAAGAGCAGTCTGAAGACTCTAGGGGTCCAGAGATTTATTTTCAGTTCAGGCTGAGTGGTAATGCAGAAATGTGTGCCCGCCATTTAGATTTATGCTTTCATCCTTTCTGATAACATGAGATAACTTAATTATTCCACATGGGGCATGTCTATACATTTTCCTGTGGACACAGCTCAAGTGGAAACTGACATGCCCAAGTATGCTACTTGAAGTCCTTAGCTACACTGCCTTTCCTCCATATCTATATTCCCCACATGCTGCTTGATGCAAATAGATTATTAGCCCAACGGGAGGAAGTTTGTTGTCATTTTCTGTCGCATTGATGAATTCTGTCGAATCTGGAATGTGATGGCTTCATCTCTGTAGATTTGTGAGGGTCTTGCCGGGATTCCTGTCAGTTCTGGCAGGTCTGCATGGCCGAGAGGTGAGATTCCCTGCAAAATGTGCAATTGTGGGAGCTTTGAAAGGAAAGGGTCTGTGTGTGGAGTCTGATTCCTTTGTTTGCCATCTCCATGCAATCTCTGCCAGGCCACGAATGCACCAGCAGCCCTGGAAGCTCTTGGAAGCAATGATATGGGAGCTGTTGCCTGTTTAAACGAACCCCAAGTATTTTTTTTTTAATAAATCTCTTTAAAATGTCAAAAAAGCAGATTATGACAATATGTACTTTGAGATAATTAGAAAAGTCCTGTTTCAATCCAAGCGGCTCGCTGCGTATATCACAAAGGTTTTATCGTTTTTGAAAGCATAAGTGGATGCCATATTTCCTGCAAGGCACTCTTTGAAGGATAATAGCCTTATCTTCGGGCTTAAAACAAAAGGCCCTACACAATGAAGAGACAGTCATCAAGAAGCTTTGGAAAGACTTTAGTGCGTTTAATATCTCTGCAAAAGACACACACTGAATGTCCCAGCTATTCAGGCAAAGAGAACCGTGAAAGAACATGCAGTTCTGCTCTTGCCCTACTAAATTCTCGGGAAATCAATAACCAAAAACAAAAAGAAAGCGCAGGAGAGACAAAATTAATCACTCTCTCAAATATCTCTGTTCTAATGTAAATGCTTTCTTATCGCAAAGGAGCTGATGGTTATAAAATGAAATGCATTTAAATATGTGGTTAAAGATGATTAAAATATCATACTGAACCAAACCACTCCAACTGTAGATATTCATTAAATTGACCATTAATAACTTGTGATAAAGAGGAATAGAACTGCATTCATAAATTTTGTATGCAGATTTTTATTAACTGGCACGTTGTATGAATTGATTCCATGACATCTTTGGGTTGTGGCTGTAAAGATAATAGTCCCTTCTATGAGTCTTTCTATAATCTAGGAAGTCTAGTTATTATACTCTTTTTGTTGTTGATGATGTTGTTGTTGTTGTTCTGGCAATTCTTTTTGACCCGTCTTCAATCAAGAAATATAATTATGGACTTGTATTTGTGATGCTATAACATTGTGTCAGCATTTCCATAACAAATTTTGTTTTCCAAGGTTTATAAATCGGACATTAAAAATGTGCTCAGGCTTGACATAGCTTCTGAAAGGTTCTGAACCCGATAATGAAGCATTTTTCCCCCTTTTGCATTTCCCCCGGGAAGGGTGGTGACAGTGGAAAGTGAATCAAAGCACCGCATATGTGCTTCCAAACCACACTTGTACTTCAGGAGTTTGTCTTCATTTGTGGTGCCTAAAATTAAATTTGTCCATCGGTAGAGCACACCTCCCTCCCTTTCCATGTTCTGTATGTTACAAATTGTGATACTACAACTTGAAGGAGGAAATCAGCTTGGTATTACTATACAAGAGATCTTACCCAAGGATGTAATAGATAAAGATGCTGAACAGCCCAAGCTATGAAGAATGATTGGCTGATGGGTCTTATGAGTCACCGAGGTAATGAACAATGAAGAAAAGTAGAAAGGATTTCTTGCAATGGGTGACCTTCTTGTGGGCCACTTGTGGTGGGATATTGAAAGTCAAGCAGCCGAAGCTACATTACATCCCGCAGAGGATTTGTGGCTGCTGGAGACCTCCTCAGTGTAAGGGGACATTTTCCCCCTTGCCTCGGGGTAAGCCCCAGCAGCTGCAATGGGTCAACTCGGACCTGCGTCAATGATATTGCTGGTGCAAGTCCACATTGATCCATGCAGGTGGATCAGGAACAGGAAGGGGGTCGGGATTCGGCGTGACCTGCCGCCACCAAACTCACTCGGGTCATATCCACCCACAGTAGCATAGCTGGCGTCGCGCCAGCCATCCCCCTCATGACGCTGACATCACTTACCCTGCCCCTAAGTGACGTCAGCCAGAGCCAAACGTCCCTCAGGGGTTGGGCAGGAGGGAGGGGGCCAAATCAAATGTGGCACGGGGATGGCAGGAGTCGTCTGCAGGCTCCTCCGAGCCATGCTGCCTGGATCGCCACTGCCACCGGTATGATGCCCCCCGCCTCCAGTTTGATGCCTCCCCGCCTGCTGCTCGGGGGCAGTCGCCCGCCTGCCCCATCCCATCCTACGCTACTGTCCACCCACCTCATGCCATCTTCTCCCTATTCCGCCCTCCCCCTGCCCCGTTCAACCTGCTTCCCTGCTCCGTTCCGCTCCCTGTGTCGGTCTTACCTGCTCCGGTGGGCCTCTATCTCTCTGCCAGCATGCGTGGGGTATGCTCCGGCATCCCTGCTGGTGCGCTGGCTCTCTGCTTTACGATGCTTTTGCGGCAGCCAGCACCAGTGGAACACACGTTCTGCCAGCACTGCCTTTCAATAGGATTGGGCCATTAAACCAAGCAACGCTAGTATCTAAGCTAGTTGGGGGAGCCAAGTCAAGGCAGGCAGCAGTAAGAAACAAGAAACAACCTGGCTCAAAAGAGGCTGAAATTCTGAGGGAACCAAAGGGTGATGGATTGGGGAAATTAAACAGAGATAATCTCCTTATACCTTCTGCCCATATTGTTAAGGCAGATATTGTATGTTGCATGGATGTTGCATATTGTATGTTGCATGCCACCCTAGCAATAGCCATCTTGTTATTTTGAGAGCCAGTGTGACTGGCGTGCCAGACTAGGATCAGGACAGCCGGAGTCAAATCCCTGTTCAGCGGTGAAGGTGACCATGTGTGAGTCACTTTCAGCCTAACGTACATTGAGGATAAAATGGGGTGAAGGAGGGGGAGAACCATGTATGCTGCCCTAAATTCCTTGGGGATTCCTTGGGAACCACTGACCTACCGGAGCACAGCTTTGGCTTGCTGGTTCCCAGTGATTGGTTACTTGATGATCCTCAGTGATTGGTTGCTTGCGGTGGGGGAGGAGCGGGGCTGAGAGCGGGGCTGAGAGAGCTTCAGAGTAGATTGCAGATAGGGTTAAAAAGAAGACAGTTCCAATTGGCTTAAAATCATTCAATCCTGATTGGCCCAATGCGTTCCTCCTGTCCCACCCCTGCAACACCGAACACGGCCTCTCATTGGCCGAACATAGACTAGGCCAACCTCGCACGTACCAGAACGTCACTCTCTGACGTTCCTCTTCGTTCCTGATGTGGAAAAGACACACTGATTTTTTTCAACAGCACGAGGACGCCGCTGGACGAAACGTAGGGCGACGTGTCTGGTCTGTTTCCACCTTTACACACCTGGCAATTGTAAACGTTGAACTGGCTCTGAAAGCTGGTGCAGATGTGACTGCAGCAGCTTGCTAACCCCTGTGAGTAACTGCTCACAAGATGTCGTGTGTGTTTGTGTAGTATAATGTGTGAATCTGAAGTGGGAACTCGTCGAGAATCGAAACATGCAGTTTTTCTAATTGTGGAAGTAGCTGTTAACACAGACCCACATCGTATCAGACGTTAATTGACATGTGGAAAAACACAGGATAAATAATTCAACATGTAACATCTGTTGAGATGTTATGCCGCTTCAACTTCTTTTGAAAACTACTTTGTACATAGGGGGAAAAGACCCCCCCCCCACATTATCTTCATTAAATAAGTGGCAAGCTGTTGCCCAGCGTTGACCTTTATTGCAGAGAAGCGAGAGTCGGAAATGGAAAAACAGGATCACTATGCCCAGTCTTTCCCATTCCAC
The DNA here is from genome assembly GCA_026170595.1 of Plestiodon gilberti rubricaudatus. Classification (NCBI taxonomy): domain Eukaryota; kingdom Metazoa; phylum Chordata; class Lepidosauria; order Squamata; family Scincidae; genus Plestiodon; species Plestiodon gilberti. Next base: position 243,359,016 of record JANXHW010000002.1, read on the forward strand.
TGTTAAAACCTCCATCTCATCAAGAAGCTTTCCTGTAAAATGAGCTTTCCTTTACTTTACATCTTACAGCCACAAAGAGAAGTAGGTAAGCTCCAGGCTTTAATTATTGACTCTTATGCTCTGAAAAATAAATAGAGAGGCCATTTCTATTAGCTAGGACTTTGAGCGCCGACGGTAATATCAGAATTTCCTGTGAATTTTGTAATTAGGCTGGAAACATAGTGTTCCAGAATACATACATCTGAAAAGGACATGTTCTACCGCTTAGTGGATCATACAGGCATTTTGTTACCGCAGCAAAGCAAGAGAATGCAATCTGTTAGCTGAGTCAGCAAAAGACTGGCCCTTTTTGCCTGCTTGAATACTTACTAGTTACTGAACAGTGCAATCCTATTCATATTTGCTTGGGATGTGAGTCCCACTGTATCCGATGTAGGATTCATCTGAAGTCTGTTAAGACTGATTTTTTTTAATGCATTGAAATCTTTGGCATAGTTTCCCCTTCACTCCATTGTAATAATGAAAGGATTTTAAAAATAAAATGGGTCATTGCTGATGCTGCCTCTGGTTTCCTCGCCCTGAGTCAGAGGATTGATTCTGAATACAAAATTTCTTCCATGGTAGGTACACTTAAATATTCTGTTGAAGACATCATACAAATTCCATGTGATTTTCAGAAACGCTGGCAAATAGGAATAGGTAAGATTCAAGCATCCTGTTTCTGGATGTGAATTCTATGTGAATTTGTACATTCCCACCTACTCACTGTGTTGTGTGTATTTCTCCAAAGATCTTTCTTTGAGCCCTGCTGTGCTGCAGGAACGCAGAGGTGAGGTGGCCAGTGGAGTGTCTCGGAGCCCGGTGATGACATCATCACTGGGCGCTGCCGCCTACAGCAATACTGATGGCGCTGCAGCGGTATATGCTGACAGCTGGGAGGGGAACTGGGCTACTGGTAGCAGCCCTCAAGAAGGGCTGGACCAGATATAAAAGGAGAAAGAAGGCAAGGAAGGAGACAAAGAGCAGTGAGAGGGAGGAAGGTGGACAAGGCAGGTGAGAGGAGGAAATGGGAGTCACAAGGAAACAGCATGCAAAGACAAAAGGAAGAAACGGAATGCTGGGAGAGGGGAGGGAAAGGAGAAAGAAAGGAGGCAGGAGGACAAGAAGGAAGGCAGCAAGAGGAGAATTGAAAGACCTGAAGGAAGCAGAGAAGAGGGAGGAGGGACCCAAGCGTGCAACTCTGGGTAGCAGGAGGAAGTCAAGAAGATCAGAGTGACCATCCACACTCAGAGACTCAAGAGACCTGAGAATACAGGCCAGTTCTAGGTCAAATGTAGGGTGAATCCTTCCTCGGGATCATAAGTCAGAGGGTGGCACGGGCTCTCTCATGCATGGGCTCTCTCCCCCACCAGCCATTCCTGGGGATTGGGAGGTGAGCCCCCGCATAAGGGCAGCAATTAGACCTCTTTGGACCACGTGGGTGCAGAAAATTGGTGGGGTTGCCAGTGGGCCCTCTGAGATTTTCCTTGCTGACTTTTCCCTTTACTGGTCTGTATTCTACCCAAACCCCCAAAAACAGTTCAGGGGGAAAGAAGCTGCTCCTGAGTCCTTTGTTCCTGCTCATGGGATATGCCAAGACCTTTGATGCGTCGCTGTCCCCCTGCGGGGAGGACCAAGAGGAGACAACCCTCAACTAAGTTCAGCCATCATGAGCAGTAGCGTAGATTCCTAATTATTCCTTCTCACTGATACTTCTCTAAAAAAATTTAAGAAGTGGATTTCAAGGCTTTATGCAGTTTGTAAAATATGTATGTTCCTTGATGATGACTGTTCAATGGAAATAGGTTAGACCAGAAATGGCCTATGGATTTTCCAAACTAGCACGGGGTTGTATCCGCAGAAAGTTAGCCATGACTAAGTACGATTGAAATCAATGAAAGAAGTTAGTTGTGATGAACTTGTCCCTTTAACTTTAATGGCTAGCTTACTTTGGATTGATTCATTCTAATTCATTTTGCATGCCAGCATCCAGAGCAGAGGTGCATGCGCATGCTCTGTGCATGAATCTGCATTTTTCTGAATTAGCTTTCCAAAGATGCTCCCACACAGGACCCCCCCACACACACACACAAATGTTCAGTAGAAATTCATGTTCAGAGCTGTTTTGATGTGTGTGTGTGTGTGTGTGTGTGTGTGTGTGTGTGTGTGTGTGTGTGTGTGTGTGAGAGAGAGAGAGAGAGAGAGAGAGAGAGAGAGAGAGAGAGATTTAACAGTAATTAATTTTAGTTCAGTTTTATATCCATATGGATGTGGGTTTTTATGATGATGTTGTGTGTCCAATCATGTTATAAGCTGCTTCAAGCCTCATTGGATGAGGTTACATAAATTGAATCAATCAGTCAATCAGAAAACAGTTAAAGGATTTGGAATAAGACAGTGTTTCTCAAACTGTAGGTGGGTCCCAGGTGATGGAAAGATCAGATAAGTCATTGCCTCAAGCCGTGAGGCTATTAAAAAAATCAGGTAGCTGCTAATTGCCCTGCAAAGAGCTGAGCTCCTGCAGTTTGCAAGCTTTTGTAAATATAGAGAGATAAATGTTTAAGTGTCTTTTTTTGGGCTGTGTTTTTTCCCAAGTCTGTCAATGACAGGTAGTGGGGCAGGTGAAGCCTGAGTCATATAACTAAGCCCCTCAAGCCTTGAGGCTATTATATTAGGGTTGCCTCATTACGAGAAATGGATTGAGTGTTTTGCAAGCAAACAAATAAAATATTACTTGTAAATACATAAATATATTATTTCTTTCTAGATCACCTTTTTTAAGTCACATAAAGCTAGGTGGGTCCAGACGGAGTGTCATTTTAAAAAGTGGGTCCCGGTGCTAAAATGTTGGAGAACCACTGGAATAAGAGATTCTTCGTGGTTCCAGGGCTGAGTCAGTGTTGGGGGAGGAAGGGGGAATCGCACTCACTCTAGATCAGGCTCCGAAGTAGCCAGGCTGTCCTCCTTCCCCTTCCTTCCCGGCATGATCTTTTCTTTCTTCTATATTAACGCTGTGAAAGCCTTTACGCTCTTTTTACTTGCTCTTTCTCTTTTGAAAGACTCCAACTGCTGAAAGAGCAGTTGGACCCTGTTGCCTTAGCAAGAGGCAAGATCAGACTGGGGATCAGGGGAGCTCCTCTCCTCCCAAGAAGACTTGGATCAGCTGACCCTGTCTGCCCAGGAGGGAGGTGCTTCCCAGCAGAGGACACTGACCCAGCCTGGAACCACCAAGTTCCAAACGCCACTTCTGGTTTTTGGTGAAAACCGGAAGTGGGCGTTGTAATGTGATCACCATTGTTTAGAGCCTTGGAGAGACCTGCGGAGGTGGCAGGAGCCCCCTCCCCGGACCCTTCAAGGAGATGGCAGGACAACCAGGTATGTTTGAAAAAGCGTTTTTGGGTTGGGGCGGGCGCGATCCTACAGCATCGCTCCTGACGTTGGAGCTGGCCACTCCCCTTAAAGGTATTTTGCCCTCTTCCGGAAAAAGTGGTGAACCACTTTGAGAAACCATTACCTGGGCTAAGTATCAGACTAATATAGAGGTTCTTCCTCTGGCTCAGAGGGGTCTGGCTCAGTCGGTAGAGCCACCGCCTTGCAAAGCCCGAAGATTGGCAAATGGCAAGTTCGAGACAAGCCGCCAACAAAAAGCTGTGAAAAAAAAGCCTCCGTGAGGAGAGATAAGAGCTCCCAGCTGCATCGGTCGAGTGTGGGAGGCGATGGCCATCAGAAAAAAAGCCAAACTGCAAAAGGAGACCACCTATAATGTAGCTGTTCATGAAAGATTGGACGTTTATATATTGTAAAAAAGTCCATTAAGGGGGTTAGGAAAGCCTGCCCATGCACACCGCCTTGGATTAAAGTCGGAGGAGAAATCCAATGACCAAGAAAGGCGGTATATAAATACTGTATATTATTATTATGTATATATTTTCACATTATGCTCCTCCCAGTTCCAAGTCACTTCCGTGCCTGGAACCATCCGAAAGGAATGTTCTGAGTCCAAACATCAGAGTCTTTTGGTATCTGAAATACTAACAAATGTGCATTCCAATGTCTATAAATAGCACTCTCCTGAATCACATCTAGGGCCCAATCCTATCCAACTTTCCAGCACCGATGCAGCCACAATGAAGCCCCCAGGTAAGGGAACAAACATTTCCTTACCTTGAGGAGGCCTCTGTGACTGCCCCCCCCCCACTGCAGGATGCAGTCCATGCCCTATTGGCACAGCTGCATCAACGCTGGAAAGCTGGACAGGAATGGGTCCTAAAGGTTCACTTAGTCAAGAGTCCTGTTTCACACAGAGGCTACCAGATATTTCTGGGAAGGCTACAATTAGGACATGAAGGCCATAGCCACCCCCATTCATTACCGCCTCCCCCACCTGGTAATTGATAATCAATGGCAAACTGCATGTAATCGTGAAGGTTCCATTTAAACGTCATTACTAATGGGATATACCCACCATGAATTTTTTCTAATTCCCTTTTCAAGCCAACTGTAATAACATAAAAAGCCATCCTATTGTCTCGTCCAGGATATTGTTGCAGTTTACTAGAGTTGCCTCTAGAATTTTACCTGAAGTAAATTTGGGTTTTGTCCTTTGGTACAGCATCTGAGGATTTGGGAGAAAAGCTGGAAGTTGTTTTTATTAATTAGCCAACATTTTCAGAGGGATTATGCATATCCCTAGGCCGTCGTTGGGTTTGGCATAAAGACAGGCTCAAAGCAAAGATGGAAGTTCTTCCTCCAGGAATTTTTGAGGGACGCAAAAAGCTGTTGATGAAGCTAACAAAATCCTCAGGGCTTCTTTAGCACATTCCTAGAGTTAAAACAGGCTACTAACTTCTGCCTTTCAGGAAATAGCACTTCCCAAGCTGTCACCCCCCCCCCCCCCAAAGAACTGCATGACTAGTTCTGTGTGCCCAAGAGAAATTTGGATGTATTTCTTGAACAGCAGCCTCTCGTACTGCCACCGCATGGCAAACCTTTTGGGAAGGCTTGAAAAACAGTTTCATCCCACTGCAGTGGGATGAACTTTCCCTGTCTAACCAGTCTCATATGCTTGCATTGTGCGCACATCTTGGCCCCTCCCCTAAGGGGGAGTGATTCATCTGAACCCTCCCCCAGCATAAGTAAGAAAACTCCCTGGAATTGAGGGGACAGCCCAGGATGTGTGTAGACTGTGAGTTTGCACATCTGAACCCGCCCAGTGGTGATTAGCCCTGTTTTGCACTCACCATTGAATCAACGCAGGAAGGGAGGCCCAAGTCTGCCCTCGCTTGCTGAATTCCCAGATGCTGACATGCCGGCCACGCCCACAGTGAGTGGCGCATTTCTACACCACAGGAGCAGGAACGTATTCTGGGATCCTGCTTCTGTAGCATACACAGGCGCTGCAATTTCGCAAGAGTGCCAAATGAGTGTGTGTGGCTGATGGGCATGATTGCATCGGGGGGGGGGGCAGAGCCAGTGGTTGCAGTCCCTCTCCCCATGTGTGCTTAATGTGGGGAGTATTGACATCAGAGCTTTTACGAGATCATTTTCAATCCATAACCCCACCCCACCCCCAAATAATCCCTGAGAAAAAAAGTCTGTGAAGCCTAGACATGTTCATGCTCTTACTGTCAGAAGGTGTTATCGTGTGGTTATCGTACTCTGTTCTTCTCATTTACCTTAATGGACTTTTGTGGTCTTCCTAACAGTTTTTGCACAACCCTGTACTTTCAGACCATTTTCTGGTTCTGAGAAGCCACACGATGGGTGTCAAGTGTCCGGAATTACACATGGCTGCGTCTGTGTGATCATTTCCCAATCATTGTCCCCTCAACAGCAGGTTGAGAATCTGTTTCCGGTAGACACATGCACTTTCTGCCTGTTCCCATCTTTCCTCTCCTTGCCCCCCTTCCGGGATGCTGGTGTAATCCCTCAAAGATTCTCCGGCCTCTGCTGCCCTCTTGGCTGTCATGGCAACCAGGATATCGCCCGCAGAATGACTTTGTGGTGTTTTCCTCTCCTGCACACGCACAGCAGTACCTGTAATAAAGTGGGAAGTTGATCTCTGACCAGATGTTTGACAGGTAATTTGTGTTTCGTGTGGCGCTTCGGCAAGACTCTGCAGGCCTCAGCATTAAGCCATTGCTTTTCCGTTTTGAAGTCAAAAGTGCTCTAAATTACAGTAATGCGATGAACCTGTACACCCAGAATTAGCTCAGGCTGTGAGAACGCATATTGTGACAAAGAAAAGAACCTAATTAGAAACCAGTCATGATGGTTTACAGTTTTTTTTAAACCCACAAAAAACGCACCACTCTTACAAGAGAGGGTCTGGCAAGCTGAGGGAACCATCAAGGAAATAGCATTTCACATTTCTGCAGGTACAGAAAACACATCACTGACAAATATGTTCTTTGCTCTCCCACCAGAGTCGCTTAGCTGAAACCTCGACACATTAATGTAAATGTGGCTTTCCATTCATTCGTGAAGCCTGCCAGCAAAATATTGGGTTAGTGATATTGCATTCTATTGTTTATATTATATAATTAGTTTGTTTATTTGGATGTCCAGAAGGCTCAGAATGGTGCAGAATGTTAATTAAAAACGGCAAATAAAGGAATTAATGCAAATGCTGCATAATTAAAATACAGTAACACACACCCCATGTAACTGTCATAAAATGAGTGCTCAGATGAAATGGTTCCTTCCAACTATGCTCAGATTCGGGCTCTGGAAGACATCTCGTGGAAGGTAGTCCCATGCTATCAAGAATACTTTTCTCCATCCCTTGACTTTATGTTCAAAACTAGTTCAAATGGTAAGTTTGAATGTAGATCAAGTCTCTGACTCCAAGTCTCGAGTCAAGTCCCAAGTCTTTGCCCCCAAGTCCCGAGTCTTTGGTTGCAAGTTGCGAGTCCCTATCTATTTAATAGGGACTATCTATTTTATTTCTTTTTTGTCCCTATCTATTTTATTTCTGACTAAAAGTGATCCACTGGAGAAGGAAATGGCAACCCACTCCAGTAACCTTGCCAAGAAAATCCCATGAACAGTACCAAAAGGCTAAAAGATATGACGCCGGAAGATGAGCCCCTCAGGTCGGAAGGTGTCCAATATGCTACTGAGGAAGAGCGGAGGAATATTCCAAGTAGACCCAGAAAGAGTGAAGCGGCTGGGCCAAAGCCAATAGGACGTCCAGCTGTGGATGTGTCTGAGGATGAAAGGAAAATCCAATGCTGCAAGGAGCAATACTGCTTAGGAACATGGAATGTGAGGTCTATGAATCAAGGCAAGCTAGATGTGGTCAAAAATGAGATGATAAGATTGAACATTGACATCTTGGGAATCAGCGAACTAAAATGGACGGGCATGGGCGAATTTAAGTCAGGTGACCATCATATCTACTACTGTGGGCATGAATCCCTTAGAAGAAATGGAGTAGCTCTCATAGTCAATAAAAGAGTGGGAAAGGCAGTACTGGGGTGCAACCTCAAAAACGACAGAATGATTTCAGTTCGAATCCAAGGCAAACCATTCAACATTACAGTAATCCAAGTGTATGCCCCAACCACTGATGCCGAAGAAGATGAAGTTGACCGGTTCTATGAAGACCTACAACACCTTCTAGAACTAGCACCCAAAAAAGATGTCCTTTACATCATAGGAGACTGGAATGCTAAAGTAGGAAATCAAGAAATAAACGGAACAACAGGCAAGTTTGGCCTTGGAGTGCAAAATGAAGCAGGGCAAAGGCTAACGGAGTTCTGTCAAGAGAACACGCTGGTCATAGCAAACACTCTTTTCCAACAACACAAGAGGCGACTCTACACATGGACATCACCAGATGGTCAATACCGAAACCAGATAGATTATGTGCTTTGCAGCCAAAGATGGAGAAGCTCTATACAATCAGTAAAAACAAGACCTGGAGCTGACTGTGGCTCAGATCATGAGCTTCTTATTGCAAAATTCAGACTTAAACTGAAGAATGTAGGGAACACCACTAGACCAGTCAGATATGACCTAAACCATATCCCTTATGAGTATACAGTGGAGGTGAAGAATAGATTTAGGGCATTAGACCTGGTAGACAGAGTGCCTGAAGAACTATGGACGGAAGTTCGTAACATTGTACAGGAGGCAGCAACTAAAACCATCCCAAAGAAAAAGAAATGCAAGAAAGCAAAGTGGCTGTCAGATGAGGCTTTACAAATAGCTGTGGAAAGAAGGAATGCAAAAAGCAAGGGTGAAAGGGAAAGATATAAACAACTGAATGCAGAGTTCCAGAGAATAGCAAGGAGAGATAAGAAGGCCTTCTTAAATGAACAATGCAAGGAAATCGAGGAAAACAACAGAATGGGGAGGACTAGAGATCTCTTCAAGAAAATTGGAGATATCAAGGGAACGTTTTGTGCAAAGATGGGCATGATAAAGGACAAAAAAGGCAAGGACCTAACAGAAGCAGAAGAGATTAAGAAGAGATGGCAAGAATACACAGAAGAACTATACAAGAAAGATCTGAATGTTCCTGATGACCACGCTGGTGTGGTCACTGACCCAGAGCCGGACATCCTAGAGAGTGAAGTCAAGTGGGCCTTAGGTAGCATTACTAACAACAAAGCTAGTGGAGATGATAATATCCCAGCTGAGCTACTTAAAATCCTAAATGATGATGCTGTGAAAGTGCTGCACTCAATATGCCAACAAATTTGGAAAACTCAGCAGTGGCCAAAGGATTGGAAAAGGTCAGTTTACGTTCCAATTCCAAAGAAGGGCAGTGCCAAAGAGTGCTCAAACTACCGCACAATTGCACTCATTTCACATGCTAGCAAGGTTATGCTCAAAATCCTACAAGCTAGGCTTCAGCAGTACGTGGACCGAGAACTACCCGACGTACAAGCTGGGTTTCGAAGAGGCAGAGGAACTAGAGATCAAATTGCCAACATGCGCTGGATCATGGAGAAAGCACGAGAGTTCCAAAAAAACACCTACTTCTGCTTCATTGACTACGCAAAAGCCTTTGATTGTGTGGATCACAACAAACTGTGGCAAATTCTTAAAGAGATGGGGATACCAGACCACCTTACCTGTCTCCTGAGAAACCTGTATGCGGGTCAAGAAGCAACAGTTCGAACCGGCCATGGAACAACTGATTGGTTCCAAATTGGGAAGGGAGTACGGCAAGGCTGTATATTGTCACCCTGCTTATTTAACTTATATGCAGAGTACATTATGAGAAATGCAGGGCTGAATGAATCACAAGCCGGAATCAAGATTGCCGGGAGAAATATCAACAACCTCAGATATGCAGACGATACCACCCTAATGGCAGAAAGTGAAGAAGAACTAAAGAGCCTCTTGATGAGAGTGAAAGAGGAGAGTGCAAAAGTTGGCTTGAAACTCAACATTAATAAAACTAAGATCATGGCATCTGGGCCCATCAATTCCTGGCAAATAGAAGGGGCAGAAATGGAAGCAGTAACAGATTTTACTTTTCTGGGCTCCAAGATCACTGCAGACGGAGACAGCAGCCATGAAATTAAAAGACGCTTACTCCTTGGAAGGAAAGCTATGGCAAACTTAGACAGCATAATAAAAAGCAGAGATATCACCATGCCAACAAAAGTTCGTATAGTCAGGGCGATGGTGTTCCCAGTAGCAATGTATGGGTGCGAGAGTTGGACCATAAGGAAGGCTGAGCGCCGAAGAATAGATGCTTTTGAACTGTGGTGCTGGAGAAGACTCCTGAGAGTCCCTTGGACTGCTAGGAGATCAAATCAGTCAATTCTAAATGAAATCAAGCCTGACTGTTCCCTGGAAGGACAGGTACTAAGGCTGAAACTCAAATATTTTGGCCACCTAATGCGAAGAGAGGACTCTCTGGAGAAGACGCTGATGCTGGGAAAGATTGAAGGCAAAAGGAGAAGGGGAAGGCCAAGGATGAGATGGTTAGACAGCATCACCGATGCAACAAACATGAAAATGAGCGAACTCAGGAAGATAGTGGAGGACAGGAAGGCCTGGCGGGATATGGTTCATGGGATCACGAAGGGTCGGACACGACTTAACGACTGAACAACAACAACAAAATCTATTTAATGGGCAAAATGGGTTTAAACCTGATTAAAATCCGACTTGTCATAAAAGGCTCCAAGTCTCGAGTTGAGTCTTTCGAGTCTTTTACAATCACCGAGTCAAGTTCAAGTCAAGTCATTGATGCAACTTGAGTCTGACTCAAGTCCGAGTCAATAGACTCAAGTCTACATCACTGTTGAATACCTTTGTTAGGTCAAACAGTCCCATCCAGAATTCACTGACACCGAAGTGTGTCCCTACGCTGGTGTGGGGGGTGCGGACCGCACCATGTGACACCCTCAGGGGGGTGACATCACTAGTGGCCAAAACTGTGAAAACCTTTGTCTTCATGAATATCTCATGCAGAATGCAATGAAACAAACAGTTTCGAAATATCTGTAAGCTATCAAATGTTATGGCCAAACAACTGGAAACAGAAAACACAGCTTCCTTGTGTAACAAAAAGTGGATTTCCTTAACTCAAAACAGACCAATGAGACTGATTGTTCTGAGAGCTGAGTTGGTTACTGATTTGTTGGATGATCCGTACTATTATATATATTTTTTAAAAATAAAGTTAATGCTCTCATACTGGGTGACGCAAACCCTTGTGATGCCTCTGTTTAGGCTGCAAACATACATTAGGCTGTGCGTATAATATTGTAAATTTAAAGGTGTAATTTTGATTAAGCAGGAGGTCGGGCAATGGCATGGGGGCGGGGCAATGATGCGTTTCCCTGCCCACTGCATGGGAGAAGGTTCATCATGGGGGTGACGCACTGACCCTCCTGCACTGGATGACGCAAACCCTAGAAACGCCCCTACTGAAGTGCTTGGATGTATTTCAGTCCTTTTGACTTACGTGAATATAAATCTCCACTTTGTCTCAACTGGATTTGCGGATCAAGATGTAAATGACCTGTGTATTAGGTTGATTACCTCTCTGTGTAAGCAAGCTGTCAACCCACAGAATGTAAAATAAGGCAACATATTGATGAATGAAATCCAGATTGCCTGAAAATTCTCGGGGAGCTGACAGAATTTTGAAAACCAAGGAAGGAATGCGCCTATATTCTTGGTTGTCTCTAGCTAGGACTGAGTAGGGTTCATAGTCCAGTTGAAAACAATATTTTCTTCATGTGCCATGTTCCAAGGTCCAGTCCCTACCATCAGGTAGAAGAGGATGTGGAATGGAAAATTATGCATGGGATGGAGAGAGTGGATAGAGGGAAATTCTTCTCCCTCTTGCACAACACCAGAACCAGGGGACATGCACTAAAATTGAAGAGAAGCATCTAGTGGTCTAATAGTTTGTTGGACTTGGGGAGACCTGAATTGGAATCCACACTTGGGCCATAAACTTTGTTGGATGACCTTGAGTCACCCCCAGCTTCTCTCTCTCTCTCTCTCTCTCTCTCTCTCTCTCTCTCTCTCTCTCTCTCTCTCTCCCCCCCCCCCTTATAGAGTTGTGAAGCTAACATTCAGTAGCTCCATCCAAAGAAGCTCCATTCTTCACTCTGAGCTGCTTGCTGGAAGAGTGGGGTGGAAATGTGAAGAAAAACGTACGATTTCTAAGCATTCCCAGTTCCCTATTGAGACACAGAATAGGTTGAAGTATGTTTTTTAAAAAAATCGACCAGTTTTACTTTTTAAATGGCAAGCTCCTGAGCCATAGCATATATTGCCATTTATGAGGTAAAGTGTTCAGAGCTAAGAATGGTGTACTTACAGTTATGTTCTTAAGATAAACTCTGTGTTAGCTCTCAGCTGTCCTAAAGCACTACAAAAATAACATCATATAAATGGGCATATAAAAGTAAATTACGTTTCCTGCAATTTTACTGAAAAGAACAAATTCCAATAGTAATAACTTTCTGCTCAAAGGTTAATGAACCTCATGGAGAGGGGATTGTTAATTTTTCATTCCACTTCTGTGAGTTAGAATGCTTTCTGCCCAACATGAGTTACCTTTGATGTGTTCAGCTGATATTAAGGAAAGTCTTATAAGTAATCCCTTCATTTATCTTGAACTTTTGCATGCGGTAATGCAGAATTTTAATTTAAATTACCTCTTTTACATATCTTATCAAAGAACAACATGGCTATCTTGTGAAACACAAATTGCATTGGGTTTTTCCCCCCTCCCAATCAAACATTGCACTGAGAATTATTCTCTCTCTCGTGATGGTTGTCTGCATTGCTAGGCTATGGAAACTTGTTTTTTTTCTTCCCTGACATTAACTCTGTACTGAATTTTGAGTGCAGTAATTTGTGTTGCAGAATCTTAATGCAGGTGTATGAAAGTGAAAAAAAAAATCCTATAGTTTGCTGTTTTAAAAATTGAGACTCTATGCGTTCCTTTAGCTTTCCAAAGTATAAAACCTAGGCCATACCTAAGACTTTTATGTCAATATGTTTCTCAGTTGTGGTTTTTGAACATAGCCAGTGATTTTAGTGCTTATTTAGTGCTAATGTTTTCCTTTCTCTTGACCCTTTTCAAGACCATTAGCAGAGTGGGGAGAAAACCTGAATAAAACAGAATTCTGTCAGCAGCATGAGTCTGCCAAAACACCCTCCTTAGGTTTGCCTTTTATTCAATAATGGCTGATGGTGGTGATGTATTTGTGAAGACTTGGCAGATGCCTTTAATTTATTGGAAGTCTCTAACTCTGTACTTATGACCTGCCCTGACATATGAAGGAGGAACTGAATCATGCTTTCTGACCGAATATTGCTTTCGTTGACTATGCATTGTTGTTAATGTGATGTGCAGCTGTATGTCTGTTCAGTGGGGCTTACTCCCCGTGTGTGTGCACACGATTGCGGCTTTACTCACGTGCACCAAACATGGCTGCTGTGATGTGCCGGTCAGTGTTGACGGGTGTGGCGTGTGACCACAATCTCACTCCCCCTTCATGTGTTCATTGGGCATGTAATTGGAGGTGAAAAGTGAGCTTCTCAGCGCAATCCTATCCAACTTACGCCACCGGTGTAACCAGTGGTGCAGCGAGAACGGGAGGCCCCAGAATGAAAAGAGGATTCAAATCCCCTCCAAAGGGGGTTTCAAAGAGGATTTGAATTCCCTTTCCGTTCTGGGGCCTCCTGATCTCGCTGCACCGCTGGTTGCATCGGTGGGGGAAGTTGGATGGGATTGCACTATCTGTCTTTAGGAGATGTTCTCCTTTCCAAAGCATCTTAGCCCTTCAAAGATAATGGATCGCTGTTGTTTCAGAACATTACAGTTTCATATAATTCCATATAGCGCAGCTCTGCTGTGTTTGATATCTGTTTTCTTTTTCTAAGCAATGTGTGCTCATATCAAAATGAGTAAAAGGTAATGCTTCTAAGGACTTGTGTGTGCACACTTGTGCACAGTTACTCAAAGGTTGTGATTGAACATTGTTTTCCTGATTGGGTTCTCTTGTTTACATGAGCAGGGTATTTATTCAGGGTATTGATCTGTTTCTCATCATGCACTGTCTTGGGTACGCAAATATTGCTGTTTTCATTTGCTGAATTATGCTCCCTAACCTTTTTTGACCATCCAAGATGAAGGCCATTGTTTACTTTGTTACTAGATGTTTATTTTCTGTTGGAATGACTTACCTGAAGATTAAATGAAGGAGACTCAAGAGATATGTAGTTACCCAGGGACACTTTTCCTTACATTCAGCTATCTGAATGATTAACCTCTGGATTGTGTAAATAACCCAGAAATTGAAGTGAGTTAATGTTACCATTTCAGGATATCTGTAAACAAGCTTTTTGCTTCGTTCTTTGATCGTACTACACCATGCTTCAACCCTGTGGGGAAATTTCAGAGGCCAAAGTTGCATTGTTCTAAAGGGAAGGAAACCCCTCAAATAAAAGCACAAGATAAATTCAGGAAGTGTTTCTGCAGAATATAATACGGCTTTGACAGGATTGATAAAAGGTAAATATCCACAGCTTTGTTGTGGTTTCTTGGATAAATCAGTCTCCAGCAGGAGTATGCAGAATGAATAAAAAATTGAACTGAATTGGCTTCATTCAATTCAATATTCATTCACCATGAAATGACTTCAGTGGGGTAAAAATGAGTGAAATGACACATGGTTCATTTGGGCCCCATTCATTTTTGTCGTAAAAGGTTCTTTTTAGGGTGCTGAGAGGCTTTTAAAAAGTACTGTTTTTAAAGTAAAAAGGAGTGTCAGAATGACTATCCTCTAGTGACCACTATTTTGGGGGGTAGCCATTCTACGTTTCCACAATGTCTGGCAGAAGCATCCCTATGCCCCCCGTGGAAGGGGGCCGCTGCCAAAACGTCCCGTAAGGACTCCACATGCCCCTCCCTGGGGTGTGTGACATCATCGTAGCACGCCGCCACAGTGCGGAAACACACACACACACCCCGGCGCTTTTTGGCTCCTTTTTCGAGCCAAACGGTATCAGGGAGGGTGGGAGGGACGAAAACGCAGTCATTTTCGGCTGCGAAGAAGACACAGGAGCATCCAGGAGAAGGCATGCCCCCTGCGACCTGCCGCCCTGGGGCCCACCGCCCCAACCACCCCCAGTGTCATGACACTTCTGATGTCTGGAGCACTGTGGGAACAATATGGCGGCCACCACTCTCATACTTTTTTATACTTTTAAATACAATTTAACAAAAGGGGGAGGGACCCTCCAAGCTGCCATGCTACAAGAGAAGTCCTATGTCCTTTGTTTACTGCAAACATGAAAGGGGTAACAAAAATTGGGGAAGCTTAATCTGAAGTGAATACAGTGTTAACAGATAAATGATGATAATGAAACAAATAGGGGCTTAAACAAGGCAAATAAATGGAACCCCAAAATGAGGAAAATAAATTACCTGCTTTTGTTGAAGTTGAAGTTTGTGAACCTGGGTTCTTCTTTCTCATAAGCAGCTATGAGATTTTCAAGACCAGTGGAGGGAGGCTCCCATCACAGTTTTCTGCCTACTTGTGATTCTACTCTGTATTCACTTGGAAATGTCCGGTGGAAGGAGGAACATCTGATGGGGTAGATATGTAGGGGTGGGGTAACCTGGCATTGTAAGGTTGGCTGAATGAAAGGAATTTGGTAGGGTAGGGACAGACTTTTCTGTGGCTGAGATTACAATCTGACCTGGAGAAGAACTCTTAGGACTGTAACCTTCATTTCAGGTTGAAGGTGAAGATGACATACTGCCAAGGTTTATATTCTGAATCTGGAAACTCTTACCTTAGTTAAAGTTATTTATAGCCAAAAACTATATCCACAGGTAGAGGCCTTGGCCACTCCAATCAACAGTAGGGAAGGCTTATGGAACACTTCCCCAAAGCTGGCCCATCCATGAGGCCGATTGAAGTGGTTGCCTCAGGCAGCAGATTGGAAGTAGTGCCACTGCCACCCTCTGTCTGCCCAGTTGCCTCCACTGTCCCATCTTTCCCGGGAAAGGAAAGGGAAATTTTACCAGGACTGGAAAAGAAAAGGGGGGAGTGGAGATGAAGAGGAAATGCGGGTGATGGGCTAGAATGAGATACTCTATCCCACCACTCTGCTCTCCAACACAGTCCCTCTTCCACTCTGTCCTCCTCTTCCTTTTGCAATCCAGGGAGTTGGAGGAACAGAGACTGGCACATCTCAAGGTAATTGGGACAATGTTTGGCATACCGTGCCAGGAGCCTTAGGGCTGACCCTGCACTTTCCTTTACCATTTGTGTCACACCCAGATTTGCTTCCAGATCCATTTTTCGATGGTTTGGAACTTCTGCATAAGACCATCCTGGTTCCCTAGTCCTGGACATTCTGCCTACTGTCAGCAAATTCTGTCCATACCAAGGCCTACCTGTTCATACTGCTTCAGCTTCAAATCCTCCCTCGCCAGCTCCTTTTCAATGGCAGGTTACCAGCCACAACTGGAAGTGCACACTTGGGACAGGTGTTGGTATTTGTGTTGTTGGAGCACGAGAAATAGAACAAACCTGCATGGTTGAGTGTTGCAAATGTGTTCAGTGCAATCCTATCCAATTTACACCACTGGTGTAACCAGCAGGGCAGAGCAGGAGGCTTTGGAGGGGAGGGGAGATTTAAATCCCCTTTGAAGGGGATTTGAATCCCCTTTACGTTCTGGGGCCTCCCGTTCTCGCTGCACCGCTGGTTATACCGGCATTGTAAGTTGGATAGGATTGCGCAGTGAATTATATAGTAACGGCCTAGTGTTGAAAATTATAAATTTTGTTAGCAATGCTGGTAAACATAGGCCCACAACTCTTTGGGCTGTAAGGTGTGAGCAGGTTCCTAACAGGTGGAAGCTGCGCTGAAGGTTGCAAAATATATGCAAGGAGCCCAGCGTGATACTGAGCTGCTCTTTGATCATGAGTTGTTCAGAACAGCAGTGAACATCTTCTAGGAGAAGCCAGCAAAGCAGGTCCTGGAAGACATTTCTCATCCAAATGTAACTGTTTTGCTTCAATAAGGCTAGCTGTGAATTTTTCAGATATGTACTCTATTTGCATTTATGCCTGTGTTATGTGAGTGTTATTGTATGTCTGTATATGCATATGTTTTATCTGCTGCATTTAGGCTACAATCCTTATGCACGCTTGTGTGGGAGTAAGTGCCACTGAGCATAGTGTAACTTACTTACAAGTGAACATATACTGCTTTAATATACCACTTTTCAGCCAATATGCTCAACCAGTTGGTTCACAGCTTAAAACAATCACTGGCAATTTAATAGATATACTACAAAATGAGGGGAAATATGGCAGGGAAGAGAAAAATAAGATACATCACGGCCCCTCTGTGGCACAGTTACATGGACTTGCATCTACAAGATAGATAGGATATAAATAAATTATGGGAGGAGTCAAATTGCAGCTGGTCCCAGCCAAGACAATAGAGGGGAGTTCGACTGTCCTTTCTGACCTATATTCTCACCAGAGGCGTCACTGTGGCGTGGCCTGCGGGGCCGAGGGCCCCGGGTGACGCGCGCAGAAGGGTGACGCGCGCGCTCCTGCGCGCGTCACCTGGGAGACTCCGCACGTCACCTGGGAGGCTCTGAGGCCGGGAGAAGGGCTCGGACCGTCCTCCCGGGCCCGCGCTCCTGGGCCTTCTGAGGAAGGCCTGCTGCGCGAACATTATTTATAACGTGTTTAGTGCATGTGCAGACCGTTCCTGAGGGAAAAGGGCTGCCCTTTTCCCTTAGGAACGGTCTGCGCATGCGCTAAACACGTTATAAATAACGTTTGCGCAGCGGGCCTTCCTCAGAAGGCCCAGGACAGCCGGAAGGGGAAGATGTCCCCGAGCTGGCTGCAATGATTGAGGGGGCGCCGGGAGCGGCGGCCCGTCGGGTGACCCCCCCCCAAAATCGCGGCATGGCCATGATTAGTAAAGGGGGTGTGTCCCGGGGGAGGGGTCACTAGGGTGACGCGCGCGCCCAGCCCCGGGGCAGCGCGCGCCCTAGTGACATCTCTGATTCTCACCCTGGTTGCCTCAACCTGGCAATTCTCCTGCTCCCTGGCTTCCTTAACCATGTGTGACCCTGATTCCTCTCATTCTTGAATCTGATTCTCCGTTGTGGTTGAATGGACTGCTTTCCTGATTCTTTAAGAACATACGAACATAAGAAGAGCCTTGCTGGATCAGGCCAAAGGCCCATCTAGTCCAGCTTCCTGTATCTCACAGTGGCCCCACCAGATGCCTCAGGGAGCACACAGCCAACAAGATAACCTGTTTCCTGTTGTCACTCCATTGCACCTGGCACAGAGAAAACCTACTTCTAAAACCAGGAGGTTGCTTATGGCTTGTACCCTGTGATGTTTTTTCCCCTCCATGAATCTGTCCAAACCCCTTTCAAAGGCATCTAGGCCAGGTGCCAGCACCACATTTTGTGGCAAGGAGTTCCACAGATGAATTACACACTGGATGAAGAAATATTTTCTTTTGTCCATTCTAACTCTCCCTCCACTCAGTTTTAGTGCACGTCCCCTGGTTCTGGTGTTGTGCGAGAGGGAGAAAGAACTGTATCTGTCAACAGCTCTGTAGCTCAGTCAGTAGATTTGTCTGTTCTTAAGAATATGTGTATCTCATTACTGACAATGACTGTTGATCTATGGAAGAGAACAGACTTTTTTGGGAAAAAAGAAAAGATTATTCTCTACAACACTGCTATATAAAAAGATGCAGATGCTAGATGATTTTTTTCTTTAATGCCAGTGAACAAAAAAAATGTTCAAAGGCTCTATTTCTTGCTACTTCTGAGGAATGTTAATTGGTGTTTGAGATTACAAATCCGTTGCTGTTCATTTGAACATGAATATCCATAATGTTTTTAATGATTCATTAATCTTGTCCATTGAAAGTGCTTCACCAGTAAAAAAAAGTGGCAGCAACGTAAATTTACAGCAGAAGCCTATGCATGACTATTCAGAAATAAGTTCCTTTAAGTGCAATGAGGCTTCCTCTTAGGTAAACGTGTATAGCCTTAAGTAAACATTGGACTAGGTGATGGCGAACCATTTGGGCTTGGTGTGTCAAAAAATTTGGAAATGCCTAACTTGACTCTGCTGGTGTGTCGTCGTCCCCCCAATAACTTTTAATAGTACTTTGACTATTGCTACTTTTAATAGTAATTTTGAATTTGAACTGAACTGAAAATAATTATAGAACACATTGCCTTTTATTTAACATCAATTAGTGACTTTTTCGTGGCTGAGTTTTACTAGAGAATAATTTGAAAGAGGTCTGCCAAAATCCCTGTCCTAAATTTTCAAGACAAGCCTGTAAAACCTGCAAAAATGTAAGGTGTGTTGGGGCCCTGGGGGAAACGCTGGCGTGTCACCCAAAATGACCTCGTGTGTCACCTGTGACATGCGTGTCATAGGTTCACCATCAAGGAACTAGGATAAGTGGAGGAAGTACTGTTAAGCAATACAGCAAGGTGCCCAAGAAGGCTGTCGGATCTCTTTCCTTGGAGTTTTTCCAGGCACATATAAAGCCTCAATTTAATCCACAACATCTCCAGATAATAGACCTCAGATGACTTGGTTGGGAAGACTTTCGGCCAGTGGCGTGCCGTCACTGGTGCGGCCGGTGTGACCCACACCAGCTGCCACGTCGGGGGGGTTGACGTGACGTACAGCCACCCTCCCTGTGGGTGACGAAGTCCTAGTCTCCCTCCTGGCCTCGGCCCCATGAGTATGCTCCAACGTACTGGCCGACTGCACTGTTACTATCCGCCGCTCCCGCAGCCAGGCCCTGCCCCACAAGACACCAGGTACCCTTGAAGCGGCCTGGAGCGTACGTGCGAGCTTTCCTCTGTTTGCGCATGCGCGCCAGGCCACTCCGACATTACCTGAGGCCTTGAGGAGCCTGTAGTACTGCCGGAACGGCCTGGATTGTGTTCACGACCCTCTCTCCATTCGTACACGCTCCAGGCCGTCCCGACACAGTACCATAGGCTCCGCGAGGTCTCAGGTAATGTCGGAGCGGTCCGGCGCTCACACGCGCAAACAGAGGAAAGCTCACGCACCACATGCTCCAGGCCGCTTTGAGGGTACCTGGAGTCTCGCGGGGTGGGGCCTGGCTGTGGGACAGCCTGACGCCCATGTGTAAGCCTTATCGGAGTGGCGGATAGTAACAGTGCAGTCCACCAGCGTCTTTCGGGTGATTTTTACTCATGGGGACGAGGCCGGCCCAGGAGACTAGGAATGGGTTTGTCACCCACGGCCCCCCCACTCCATGGGGTGACACACTGACCTCCTGCACTGGGTGACACAAGCCCTAGGAATGCCACTGCTTTCTGCCTGAGATCTTGGAGAGACACTGCTGGTTTCAGTACATACTACAGACCTAGATAGACCAAAAGGTCACTGTCTATAAAAGGCAGCTTTGGCACAAAGTGGATATGGATAAGTACTTGGTTTCTCTACGTATGATTGTGAAAGCACTTACAGGGACAGATTTCCAGTCATGATTTACAGATAGCTTCAAGTTGGTTCAGTTATACTTCCTGCTAGGCCTGCAACCAAAACAGGAAGGCAAATGTGTCTTTTGTCTCATCCTGGCACTATTTCCTTTGGAGAGGGTGAACATAGGATTAAGGCCAACTGGGAATTGAACCCTTCTGTTCATTACTTTCTCTTCTTCACATGAAATCCAGCAGGCTCACCTCAGACCTCACTGTCTCCAGAACAGTATTATTATTATTATTATTATTATTATTATTATTATTATTATTATTATTATTATCCTAACCTTCCAAAAAGTGAAATTTAAAGCAAAATTTCTGAGTTCTTTCCAAGGTGAAACATCTAAGAATTTTCAAGGGAAGATAAGACAGATGAGTTTCTTGAAAACGAGTGAAATTTTGTAGCAAATCCGAACACCTTTTTAAAAAAAAATCATGTAGAGCTAACATTGGGGTACATTAAAGTGCCGGTAATTTCTGTTGGGGTAGGAAGAGGATCAGTGTCCCAGAACACCCCCAGGATTGTTCAACTGTGCCTTCCCAACAAACCTGAAAGCAAGCTAGTGTGCTCGTAGCCTTTTCTTACCTTTTCAAAAGGTCACGCCTGCTGTTTTCTTTGATTCTCTGAAGGCAAACTTTACCTTTAATATAAATTAGTCTCTCTCTCTCTCTCTCTCTCTCTCTCTCTCTCTCTCTCTCTCTCTCTCTCTCTCTCTCTCTCTCTGTAAATGGCAGTGCTGACTCTCTTTCTTGCAGATTTTGTATTAACTTACAAAATAAATTTAAACTGGCTAATTATCATGAGTATGACCCACCCCCACCCTCCTGAAATAAGAAAAGCAGCAAAACATTTAGGTGATATTCAGCCATCTGTTGTTGAAATACCAAGTGTTTTCTTTTTTCAGCTTGCATCCATTAAGAAATGCACTGAGGTGATTGCAGGATTTGAATCAAAGCAGAAGAGCAGATTAAAGAACTTAAACATTTTAATACTGAGGAAGAAGGCTGTACATTTCAGCACATATGGGGTGGCATGTGTTTTGGGATAGGCGCTATGCTGGTTGTCCGTATGTAACGCAGCCCAGCTTTATTTTTATTTGTTTTTATTGTTCACATTTTTACCACCTTTCCTTTGTTGAATCCTTGACAATGTTAGTTGTAAGGTGTACTCACTGATTAAAGGGAGTTGCCAGATAACAAGTTCTGCCGTTGCCCTAGGGAGAGTTAAACTTAGTGGTTAAGAAACTGAGCTCTGAACAAGAAGCTCCTGGTTTCAATTTCATTTCTGGTGAGAATCACTTGTTGATTTTTTTTTATTTATTTTTTATTTAAGTAAAACAACACAGGGCTCCAGTTATGGGGATGTTGAGGCCCTTAATTAAATCTACACTTCCTGACTCCTTCCAGTTTTAGACAACCAGTGCCCTCTATAGCCTTCTATGAACCATAGCAAAAGGGGCTATCCCAAAAGCCGCCTTGATTGCCCTGTCGGGAGAAAGGCGGGGGTATAAATTATTTAAATAAATAAATACAATTAAATAAAAAATAGGAGTCTGGGTCTTCTTCCCTTCCCTATAATTTTAATAATGAGCCGATGTCCCTCAGGCACAGCCACAGTCTGTAATATAAGGGTAAATCCCGACCTCTCTTCCTTACATACATGGCCCTTAAGCAATAGCCTAAGTCAATAAACTAAAACTTTATACTTTAAAACATATAACGCCTCACCCCATTTATAAATTAATAAAAACTATACAATAGAAATACACTTTTCCCTCCTCTTAATTATGTTGTTGTTCAGTTGTTAAGTCGTGTCCGCCCCTTCGTAATCCCATGAACCATATCCCTCCAGGCCTTCCTGTCCTCCACTATCTTCCTGAGTTCGCTCATTTTCATGTTTGTTGCATCAGTGATGCTGTCTAACCATCTCATCCTTTGCCTTCCCCTTCTCCTTTTGCCTTCAATCTTTCCCAGCATCAGAGTCTTCTCCAGAGAGTCCTCTCTTCGCATTAGGTGGCCAAAATATTTGAGTTTCAGCCTCAGTACCTGTCCTTCCAGGGAACAGTCAGGGTTGATTTCATTGAGGATTGACTGATTTGATCTCCTAGCAGTCCAAGGGACTCTCAGGAGTCTTCTCCAGCACCACAGTTCGAAAGCATCTATTCGTCGGCACTCAGCCTTCCTTATGGTCCAACTCTTGCAACCATACATTGCTACTGGGAACACCATCGCCCTGACTATACGAACTTTTGTTGGCATGGTAATATCTCTGCTTTTTATTATGCTGTCTAAGTTTGCCATAGCTTTCCTTCCAAGGAGTAAGCGTCTTTTAATTTCATGGCTGCAGTCTCCGTCTGCAGTGATCTTGGAACCCAAAAAAGTAAAATCTGTTACTGCTTCCATTTCTGCCCCTTCTATTTGCCAGGAATTGATGGGCCCAGATGCCATGATCTTAGTTTTATTAATGTTGAGTTTCAAGCCAACTTTTGCACTCTCCTCTTTCACCCTCATCAAGAGGCTCTTTAGTTCTTCTTCACTTTCTGCCATTAGGGTGGTATCGTCTGCATATCTGAGGTTGTTGATATTTCTCCCGGCAATCTTGATTCCGGCTTGCGATTCATTCAGCCCTGCATTTCTCATAATGTACTCTGCATATAAGTTAAATAAGCAGGGTGACAATATACAGCCTTGCCGTACTCCCTTCCCAATTCTCAAATAATTATTCAAATAATAGGCCACCCCCTGGAAAGCATGTTTAGTGTAGCGGCTGTTCTATTGACAGAAAAATATGTGGTACAGTACATTTCACTGGTACAAATAACGTGCAAAGAATCTTCTTCACCTGAGAAGATTCCCCTTTAGAAGCTGAGCTATCTAATTTTATTGTGATTTCCTCACCTCAGATGAGCAAATGCTATGTGTGCTTCTCAAGGGCTTCAGATTCTAGCTTTCTGCATTGAAATTGTCTCTCTCCTACATCATGGAAAAAAATGTTCAGCAATTTACATTTACGTGGCTGCTGTCAGGGTCATTACCTATTCTCAGATCCATATGGGGTTCTTCAAATATTAAAAAATATTCATACAGACTAACTTTTTAAAGCAAACTTTCACAGATGGGCTTTGGGCTGGTGTCAACAAACCTGACCTTTCAATCTCTAGTGCAAATGGCAATAAAAAGCTAGCCTATCTAATCTGCCTGCAAATAGCTGTAGCTTCACTGATCTAGTCTAATCAAAGGAACAAGCCCAGAGGGGTTTAAAAGGATTTTTTGCTGTTGCCACTGCCATTAATTTAATTGGTAAAGTACAGTGAAAGATCAAGGAGGATGGCAAATGTTGAAATCTGCAGGGAGACAACAGCTGAAACCTGGGAGGGGGGACAGGAAGAAAATCTAGCAAACCCTTGCATAATAGGTTCACACAACCAAATTGCTGTTTTGAGAAAAGGGATGGTGTGGTAGATAAGTTTCTCAATTATCATAGGTTTGCTTCTGAATGTTGCCTTTCTCAGGCTTACACAGAAACTAACTACCTGTTGTCAGACTGACTGACAGTGACTTGTCAAGCTATACAGTCGGGCCCTTGCTTCAACTCAGTTGGGCCGTTGGCTGCCTGTTCGTTTCTGGGCACAATTCAGTGTTAGTTTTGACTTTTAAAGCCCTTTACGGCTCAGGACCAGGACATTTGAGGGACCGCCTCCTTCCTTATAATCCAACCTGTACTCTGAGGTCATCAGGGGTGTCCTGTTAACTGTGCTGCCATTGACGGAGGTAAGAGGGACGGCGGCGAGGAATAGGGCCTTTTCGGCGGTGGCGCTCCAACTATGGAATTCCCTCCCCATGGAATTAAGAAGGCTCCCTCCTTAGAAACCTTTCGGCAAGGCCTCAAAGACGTTTTTATTCAGGTTGGCGTTCGATGGCTGACATGGTGGGCTGGCTTTTTAATAAATGCAATCATAAGGCGACCCACTGGGTTTGTTTGTTTTAATTGTTTCAAATACCTGTTTTAATTGTTTTTATTGGTTAAACCGCTGAACCATGAGCTATCGATCGAAAGGTCGGCAGTTCGAATCCGCGACGGGGTGAGCTCTTGTTGCTTGGCCAGCTCCTGCCAACCTAGCAGTTCCAAAGCATGTTAATGCGAGTAGATAAATAGGTACCGCTTGCGGGAAGATAAACAGCGCTCCGTGTTCCAGCTGCATGCTGTGGCAAGGAGAGTCATGCTGGCCACATGACCACGGAGGCGTCTTCGGACAACACTGGCTCTTCGGCTTTGAAATGGGGATGAGCACCACACCCTAGAGTCGGACACGACTGGACTTAATTGTCAGGGGTCACCTTTACCTTTACCTTTTGTATTATGTATTTTTAACATGTTTTAATTGTAAGCCGCCTTGATTGCCCTTATCGGGAGAAAGGCAGGGTAAGAATTCTTTAAATAAATAAATAAATTCAGTCATGGGAACATTTGATAAGATTTTGCCCCTGTTGAAACAATGCAGTTTCTCTTGAGAAGACTGCATTTCTTGGTGGAAATGGGACCTTTGTTCGTAGTGTGCTAGCAGGGCCCAAGAGGGGGGGAGGGAAAGAGGCTCCCCTCTTCTCTTTTGCTGCCAGGGTGGACCACTAATTCCGCCTCTGCACAGTCAATGAAGAGAGGGAGGGTTGATGATTGGGGGGGGCAGGGGGGGCACCAGGAAACCTTCTCTCACTCAGCTTTTAAGGCAAGTTGGAGAAGACTTGGGGAGCTCATGATGCTCACCTCTTCTTTGAAGCTTACAAGCCCCACCCCCCAAGTTTGTTTCTAGGCTGCGTGAGCCTGACAAATTTCACCAGCAGCAGCTCTCTTGACTCACAGGCAAAATTGCTTGTCTTGTTATTGTGAAGCATGCACTGCTCTCTCTCTCTCTCTCTCTCTCTCTCTCTCTCTCTCTCTCTCTCTCTCTCTCTCGCTATATATATATATATATATATATATATATATATATATATATATATATATATATATATATATATATATATATATATATTGCACATCCCTTGTTGTCAGCTTACATTTCTTTTGCCAGAGTTGCCAGTTTCCTTTTTACTAGTTCTCTCGCCTTTTTTATTTCCTCAGAAGGCCCGTCTTTTGTAGTCAAATGTATCTGTGTTGGACTTCCTCTGAACCTTTCCAATTATATATTGAACTAGATAGCAGTGCTCCCCCAGCTCCCCTATCTTGGCTTGGAGGCCTCTGGCATTTGCATATTTTATTTATTTTAGTATTTATATACCGCCTTTCTCATAGACTCAAGGTGGTTTACATAGGCAAGCTGAACCTAACCCCCCTTTTTTTCAAAAGGTGTTTTTACAAATATTGTTCTATGAGAGAAACTCGTAGAACCCTCAGTTTCTCCAGATGTTTCCTTTTCAAAGTGCAGTCATCATCCTGGCTGCGCTCTTGCACTTCCAAGCTTTCACAGGCAGCCGCAATTCACACCTCTGTTGGTTCTGAAGATGTTGTCCTCTCTTGCCAGCTGACTCCTCCGCGTTCCACACTCTTTGAAGTGCCTCCGCAAGATCCGTCAGCAGCTTCTAGTTGCCCTTCCAAGGCCAATCCCAGGCTGATCCTGCTTAGCTTCTTCAGGCAAGGTGACAATTCAACCTCCAGACCACACCTCCTGCCCGAACATATGAACAATATGAGCTCTTCCATTGTTGTTGGTGTCTTTCTTCCTTTCACTGTCTTTGTCCAACCATTCTGTCCTATGATATGTTCATTTCCAAACTGTATGCTTTCTCCTTCTGGATGATCTAGTAAACTTACACCCTCTAGTAAACCCCTGCTAAATGGGCAAGAGGCACTTTTTCAATTGGTGCCCTTCTTATATTTAGCAGGGGGAGAGTAACTACCCCCCCTTCACCCCACCACAGTGTCTTTTCTGGTGGCTGTATGCTGGTTGTGTTCTGCATCTTTTTTTAGATTGTGAGCCCTTTCGGGACAGGGAGCCATTTAATCATTTGATTATGTCTGTAAACCGCTTTGGGAACTTTTTGTTGAAAAGTGGTATATAAATACCATTAATAATAATTAATAATAAACCTAAACTTACACCCTCTAGTAAACTTACACCTCTAGTAAACCTATGCTATGGTTTGGCTTAAACAGAAGCTGCCCAGCTTTTGGTGGTTTCCACCAGGGCTTTCAAAGCTACTCTGCAACCTTTTTGATGTTAAGCACAAGCAGTCTGGTTACATTTTGGTTCAAGTGGTTCCTGTCCCATTTATATAGATGCAGCTTGTCCCAAAACGTTTCCCACTGCCTCTCAAATCCAAACCTCTCCTCCCAACATCACAGTATCATCCACACATTGAGATTCCCCAGCTCCACCTGTCTAGCCTCACCCATGAAAATGGCTATTCATTTCAAAAATACTACCCTGGAGGTCTTGGCCTTCAAGAGAGGTCCGTTACTATCATGGAGAGCTGGAGAGCCTGAGTCTTGGGGAAGAACAACATAATTCAGAGGAAGATAGAGATGATCCTCTAGAAGAAATCTAGTCCTTGGAGGATGATCCCATACCCTCTTCTGCAGCAGATAGACCTACAGGGGTGAGCAGATCTTAGCAGCGGGTGGTTTGATCATTAGATACAAATAGCAAAAAATTAAGGTTTTTTAAAAAAGCAATCTGATATTGCATGGAGGAGCTGCTGTTCTTATGGGGGGGGGATTTGAAGCCCACAGGGATTACTAAAAAATGGTGGAGGAATTCCCCTTGGCCAGGTTTGAAAATGGGGCACCACTTACAAGTGTGTTTAGATATATCTCAGAAAAATGGAAGACAATGTATGAGGCTGTTGTCAGTCGCGTCGCTACGACGCGCGACACCCCAGAGCGGGGGCACGTGTCGCCCTTAAGGGAGAGGCTCCGCTCCCGCGTGTGACATCACGCGCAGGAGCAGAGCATCCTCCCCGCTCCGTTTTCGTCTCATTTTGGAGCCAAACGGACACAGGGGAGGGCGGGCGGGCCCACCTCCAACGAAAAACTGTAAGTGGGGGGGATCGCGCGTCACCCCTATACGCGCGACACCCTCCGGCGGCCCGCCCCCCGCGCTTTCCCCTGTCGACGCCCGTGGTTGTTGTATACTCCTTTTTTCCCCCCTAGGGCTTGGAGAGTCCCAAAGCTTGCCCTGTGTACCTTTAAAATCATTTTTTTAAATGTTGTGTAAGCACTAGGTGTCCTGAACTTGGGTGAAAGGCTAAAGCAGAATTCATTTTAAAACTGCATGTACAGAAATCTATGTTCTCTCCTGAGCTGAAAAAAGAACATGGAGCTGTAACACCTGCCATGATCATTATGGGACCCATAGAAGGGAGCAGCTGTGGCTCAGCAATTGAGCACATGCTTTTCATGTGTAGGGTCCTGGTTCAATCTGTGGCATCTCCAGATAGGGTTGGAGATCCCATCTATTCAAACTCAAAGAACCAGTGCTGTGGCTCAGTACCAAGCAGTTTCATACGTTCATTCTGCGATTTGGCATTTCTGAGCCAGAGAATGTTCAACTTCGTAATGTTTCTAGCCTGCAGTAGCTCTTTGGATCCTGGCTTGTGATTTTGAACCTCATGCAGATTTGTATACGTGCCTCTACCTGCTTGCCCAAGGTCAATTAGTTTGAATGGCGTGCTGATTTATGACAGTGACACCGAAATCAGCTTCCCAAGAAGGATTGCGTAAACATTGTTTGATTGGGTCTGGTTTTGCATGCATGTGTGAATGTCTACGCTATGGCTCTTCCCCAGTGGAACAAACCGCTCTACCTTGGCAGCACAAGCTTGGAGCGCACTATCAATATGCTTAAGGAGTAGTCAGGTGTGGAAGTAAGAAAATTTAGGCAGTGCCCTCAGAATCCTTTCTAAAAACTAGCTTGTTCAGGCATATAGTAATTAAACTGTTCATGACAGCATGTAATTACATCATTATGTACACAGTCGTCTTTCTGTAATTTGGATCATTGGAGGGCAAAGTGTCAAAGTCTCTATAATGATGTTTAATTCCATTTTAACATTTCCTAAAGGGATTGCTTTGTGTTTCTTTTCAAACTGGGAAACTTTTCAGAAAGAAAAACCTCTCCCAAGTTCTTTGAGAGCTGCATATGCTTAAGTGAATTATGGGAGCCATGAAGGGCTCTTTCAGACAACTGAATTAGACCCATCGGAGTGTGGCATTCTTGGGTAAGTAGTCAGCCAAAGGCATGGCAAAGCATAGTTATGACTGCTTCTTCCACAGCTTCCCCTTATAGCCTTGTTTCAGTTCTACCAAGCGTACCTTCATGTTATCATCAACCTCTTCCAGGTTGCGCGACTTCCCCCCTCCTTTCCCCAGGCTTGTCTCAATGTATTCTGGGGCAACCTTGGGGAAGGGAGGGGGAAGTCAAGTGACCCAGAAGCGCCTGTAGGAGCACGATTTCGCTCTCTACAGCCCTGCAAACAGAGCAGTTTGCCAGCGAAAAGGTAAGAAACACTATTTTTAACCTTTTTTTGCTCTTTTTCCAAGTTTTTATAGTGATCCCCATATCCGCGTTGAGACAAATCCGCGGATAGCAGGGGTCCCTTAAATCCCAAAACTCCCTTAATTCCAACAAATACCTATGCATAAATAGCAGTGGAATGGCGGAGTTACCTGTAATATTTAAACTTTCGCCCCCTTTTTTGGGGGGGGGAGTTCATATACTGTATTTCTTCAATTCTAAGACGCATGTTTTTTCCCAATTAAGCATTTCAAAAAATTGGGTACGTCTTGGAATCGAAGGTCTCCAAAAAGCACCCCAAAATTCTATCTTCTTACTTACCGGGGCTTGGGGGAGCTTCAGGGAGGCCTGCGCGACCCTCTGCAGGCCTCCCTGATCTTCAGTTTGGCGAAAAATTGTGATTTTCGGCCATTTCCGATTTTCGTGAAGGGTTGCGCGGGCCTCCCTGAAGCTCCCCCAAGCCCAGGAAATGAAGGAAATGGCACTTTCTGGCGGGGCCAGAAATGCTAAGCAAAGGCACTCAGTCATCGTCAGCTGCAGTGCGGGACATGCTGGGGAGAGTTGGTGCTGAGCGAGTAGATTCAATGAAGGGAGGTGAGTCTTACAATCGATGGATTTTTTTTTTCCCTGCTGGTGGTACTGAAAGTAAAGGTGCGCCTTAGAATTGATGGCGCCTTAGACTCGAAGAAATATGGTACTTGAATTTACTCAAATCTATCATGCGAAAGAGACGGGCCAACTGAATATACCGATACCAGTTCTCTCGCCTCCTCTGTGTGAAACGAGAGGCAACTGGATAATTGCCATGATCTCCGCTCAACTCGTGTCCCAAGGAGATAGCCTTATCCATAGAGCCAACTAAAATTCAAAACAAATGTCAGGGGACTGCCTAAGGAGAAACATCTGAGCAATTTCAAGGAAAGGAAACCAGTTTCTCAAAGACATGTGACATTTCTCCGGAGGTTCCTGCACTTCCCGAAGGTTGAGTGACATTTGCCACAAAGTGAAATTCAAAGCGAATGCCAGGGTTCCTCCCAAGGAGGAGCATCTAAGGATGTTCAAGAGAAAAGTGAAACAACATTGTATAAGAGGAATGACATTTCCCAGGCGAGTTCTGCATACTTCTAGCACAAAGCCCTTCATTCCAGCGAGGGACCCCTTACTGGATCCAGACACCATTAGTTGCTAGGATCTGTATACAGCACAGATTCTGTTCCTCAAATGTCTCTGATCTTAAGATTGAGTGAAAACTATTATGACCAGCAACGATGTACCATGAACAAACCATCTTCACCGGGATTCAAGTCATAAAAACAAAACAAGCTAAAATGTAATTAAAACTTTAAAATGACTTTGTAAGTCTCTTTAAAATGCAACGATGTGCAAATAAAAATACTTCAAAAGCCTACTTAAAATACAATTAAAACAATTAAAACTCTGCATAACGTTTCATTTATGTGCTATGAACATCGTCAGATGCAAAAAGCCTAACAACGCAATCCTACTTAAAGATTGGGTGGCCGTCCGAGGCCGGACACCCGATCTAGTGCTCCACTGCGGGCTGCCTGCAGCAGGCAGCCCATGGTGGAAAGTCTACTCGAGGAAGGGGATGCTCATCCCCTTCCCCGAGTGTAATGGCGGCTGGGGCCGGTAGGCTTCCTCGGATTTCTGCCAGCTATTTTTCTGGCAGAGGTTGGAGGCGGCCGTGTAACAGTCCAGCCACCCTCCGGAGACCGGCGGAGACCGGGATATGGCAGACGCCATGTCCCCGCCCCCGCCCGGGACGGTTGGGCCTATGGCCGCCCTTCCGGCTCCGCCGTTCCTCCTCCCGTCCGCCGAGCACCCGAACCGTCCGCTGGATTCTACGTTGCTTGGGTCTGGCGGCGGCCTGAGTCCTCGGCCGGCGGAGCAGGGCAGGCTGGCCTTGTGCTCTAAAGTAGTCCGCAAATGTGCTTTACAGCACGTTTGCGACTACTCCAGGCTATTCCGGGCAGCGGATTGCTAGGTCCGCCATCCAGAAGTTAAGCTGGATTGTGTCCTAAGTGACAGGCAATAAAGATTTTGCCTGTCACTTAGGCTTTTTGCATCTGACGATGTTCATAGCACATGAATGAAACGTTATGCAGAGTTTGAAATGTTTTTATTGTATTTTAAGTAGCCTTTTGAAGTATTTTTATTTGAGACTTACGAAGTCATTTTAAAGTTTTAATTACGTTTTAGCTCGTTTTGTTTTTATGACTTGAATCCCAGTGAAGATGGTTCATTCCTGGTACGTCTCTGATCTTGTTATTAGCTTCCCTCCCTGGAGCAAATTGCGGCAGCTGGACCAGATCTCATTGCATCTGAACTTGGTGTGTGTGTGTGTGTGTGGGGGAATGTTTTTATTACCTTATAAACAACACAAGTACTGTATTTGTGCCTCACCTTTCCACGTAATTTTTAAAAAATGCACAGGGTGACTAAATATATAAATATATAAAAAAATAAAGCAAAATGAAATCATGTTCGCCTCTTGCTAGATCAGATTCTGGCTTTTGCACTCTGCTCTCTAGTTTGGGCAGAGTGGAATACAATTCTTCCACTCAGCAGAGCAGAAATCACCCCATAGCTCCACCTCTCTACCTCAGTAGTTCCCTGAAACAAGGTTTGAAAACCATAGTTCTAAAGGAATAAAAGCAACAGTTGTGATTCAAGTTCTAATAAGAATAATTTGGAGGCAGAAAACCAACAGAAATGATAGAAGTGAAATGAAGAAATTAATAGATAATAATAATAATAATAATAATAATAATAATAATAATAATAATAATAATAATATACCGTGTTTTTATACCGCCTTTCTTGGTCATTGGATTTCTCCTCCGACTTTAATCCAAGGCGGTGTACATGGGCAGATTTTCCTAACCCCCCAGTAGTTTTTTTTACAATATATAAATGTCCAATCTTTCGTGAACAGCTACATTCCAAGTGGTATCCTTTTGCAGTCTGGCTTTTCCCCCCCCACTGGCCGTCACCTCCCACAATCGGCTGACGCAGCTGGCAGCTCTTATCTCTCCTCACGGAGGCTTTCACAGATTTTTGTCGGCAGCGTGTCTCGAACTTGCCATTCACCAATCTTCGGGCTTGCATGGCGGCAGCTCTCCCGACTGAGCCAACCCTCTGGATATGGAGGGTTGAACAGCAAGTCAACCCGAGTGTGTTTCTAGGTAACCTTCTGAGAGCTTGTTCGGAAAGAGGAGAGGCTTCTAGTGCCAACATGTTGGTGAAATACGTCTTGACAGAATGGAAGGGGAAACCGGATAGCTAAGGCTTGTAAAACTTGGAAATGCTTTGCCTGCTGGGATTAGAATAATCGGATACTTTATTTGCATGGTGAACGTACTAGTGATATATGAAAACTGGCACGCTTTCCAAAGACTTTATAAGGAATACTGCATGCAAAATGAGGACAAGAATGGCCAAGGATCCCAGGATGAGAATAATTACAGGAAAGCTGGTAGTTTAAAGACAAGCAATTAGAAACTGGCATGCATCCAGCTTCTATAAAGTTGGGTTGTTGTGGGGGCAGGCAATGCACAGCTGTATACTAAAATTTCAGTTAGCTTATCTTAAGGAGCAGCTTGTATTGTGGCAGTCTGTGAGATCCTAAGCAGAACAGAACAGAAATTGGGCCTGCTGTAGAATTCTTAGATCAATGTACATCATACTGTGGTCAGGTATAGAACTGCAGCTCGGTCGCATAATTTTCAGGCTATGCTTGTACACATATGCATGTGCCTGTATGTGTGGGGCCATGGCCGTGATAGATAACATGTTTTGCATGCCCAGGTTCAGCATCTTCAAGTACAGCTAGGAAAGTGTCCCTCCAAAGGTAAGGAAAGAATCCATTCACAGTAAAAGCTACACTACGTTCATGGCTGAAATGTCTCAGATCCTTCCTCAGTCATCTCTGTTAGCAGCATCTGGTATTCAGAGGTAGACAGGCTCTGAACATGGAGGCTCTATTCCTAATTTATAGTTCTATCTTTTTTTAAAAAAAATCACAATACAGTAACTTTCATACCATCCTTGTGAGTACAGCTGGCGAGTAATGAAACCCGCGGGGAGGGATTCTGAGAAACCGGAAGTGCCCTTTAGACGCTTCAGAGATACCTTTTGAGACGTGGGGAGGTTGTGCGCTGCCTCCGCACGCCTCAGAAGGCCTCCCGGAGGCTTCTGAAAGGTACTTCCAGTTTCTCAGAATCCCCCCCCCCCTTCATGGATTTATTACCCATTAGTCAAATCTATGGGTTCTGAATCCGCGGGGAAAAAAGAGGCAACTGCATTCCAGGGCATCTTGGTGTTAGAAATCTGGAAGCTGTGCCGTTCCACTGGAATCTCCCTGTCAGTACTTCAGTGGTGTGATCCTGGATTGACAGGGGGAATATAGTGCGAAAAGCTGCTGGTCAAGTTCATCAGTTCCTCATTGCTCCTCAGACCAATTTTGTCGCTTTCCCCCTCTTCTGTGAAATTCATTAGTTCTCTCCCAAGTTCAGCCATTTACACACACACAAATGCACACATACACAATCAGTTATTAGGGTTCGCCTTCTGTTGGACCTGCTTCTCCCAACAGGGGCAGGGCTGGTGGGAAAAGGGAGTGATCCATGACACCGCTACACAAGAGGTCCTCCCTCACGGGAGCTGCTGAAAGTGCTCACCAATATACAGTTTCCTGTACTATTTTGAATCCCAAGAAATGCAGGAAATGTGCCTGTCACTTCTTTCTTTATTGGCAAAAGAATGCTCTATTATTGCTAGATCACTAGAGCACTCTTTTGTGGATAAAGGAAGTAGTGGCAGCTGCGTAATTCTTCTTTATGGGGACTCCACAGGCCATACCAACAAGCCCCCCCCCCCAAAATGAGTGTTTTGTAGGGCAGCTCAACCTAAGGCCATTATCTTTGCTTACATCATCACCATCACCACCACCATCATCATCATCATAGTAGCATGGAACATCATCATTTATTGATTTATAAAGCACTATCAATGTGCATGACACTTTACAATAGAAGAGCAGACAGGTCCCTTATAATAATATTATAATCAATAATAGTCATGATGATGATGTATTATTATTATTATTATTATTATTGATTTATAAAGCACTATCAATGTGTATCACACTTTACAATACAACAGCAGAAAGGTCCCTACCCTGAGTAGCTCACATGCTAAAAGGGAGGAAGACAGCAGAGGAAGGGGATCCAGGGAGCAGGATTGTGACCCAGAGATACAATTGGTGCCTCCATAGTCTGACCCAGTGCCACATGTGAACACCTGTTTGTAAATGTGTGTATTGAGAACACAAAAAGAGTCCTGCTGGAGCTGACCAAGGTCCACCTTCGCATTCTGTGTCAAACTGTGTCTTTAGAAAGGTCACTTGCAGAGCATTGAAGCAGGGCCTCCACTGCAGTGGCCTCCCAGCAACTGATATTTACAGCCCAATTCTATCTGATCAGGTCTACCGGTGGAAATGTCAGGATCTAGGTGGAAGTGCCTGGATCCAGCTTGCATTGTACAATGGTATCACACTTGTCGCTGCTGCTGCTGACAAGCACAATGATGCCACCAGTGCAATTGCTGCCGGCAAAGACACCATCCACCAGCACCAGTGGTGGGGGCAGGTGGTGGGAGAGACAGGAGTGGGAGGAATTGGGCATTTCTGGGCAGGGAAGGGGCATTCTGTGGGAGGAACCAGGGGTGGGGCAGAGGTGGAAAGAAGTGGATCTGGCGGCAATGGCGCACGTTGGATCTTAATTGCTCCTTTGAAAACATGCCTGCCCCTTTCCCCTCATTGAACCTATGCCACCAAAATAGGTGCTGTATGTCTGAGGAGACCCATAGGCAGCCCCAGGGCTTATGTGGTGGTAAGTAAAAATGATTTTTACTTACTTCCTGTTTGCCTTCGGGTCGTCCCACATGTTTTTGGTGTGGCTGCATCAACTCTGGGGGCGGGGAAAGAATTGGGCTGTTAGTGACATACAGCTGCTGAATGAGAAGCCCTATTTTGTTTTCATTGCTATTCGCTTGGTGCCAATGGGTGTTTCTTTCCAGGGTCAAATGGTGCCAGTGGGGTGGGGTAGGGCATCAAGACTGAGAGCGTGGCAGAGAGCGCAAATGTTACTCCCTCTACCCTGCCACAGTCCTGATCCTGACTGAGGGCTCTGTGGTTACTGTTGAAGACATCAACATTCAGCATGCCGTGCCAGATGACATGATCAACGTTACATCGCGTTTGGCCCTTTGTGTGAAGGAGTGGTTCATTTTGCCTACAGTGGAGTCGCAAGGTCTGGATTGGAGCCTCCGATTGGAGCCTCTGAGTCTTCGCTTGACTTTATGAATAGTTTCGTGGCCTGTGTAAGTTTGCACTATCTTCAAACCGCTGGTTGGGCCACTCAAAGTTAAAGAACCCACGACATGTTATCAGTAATAACGATCAATGGAGGCTCCCATTGTGTGCGATTTGGAGGTTAATACTGTTCGGCTTTCTTATGAATGGCATGTGCTTCAGAATCTTGATGCTGTACTACTGAGAAGCACATCCGTGAAACTGGGCATAGGATCACGTCCTTAACGCACACACCATCGTTGAATTAATTAGATGCATCCATCTATCTACCGGCCCCTCACTGAGCTTGCTTGTAAAAATATAGCTGTTTGCTGCTTAGCATAATGGGCTTACAATGTCTTGCGGGCCCTCCAGACACTGATATGAATAATGTACGAGGACGCCGTTGCCTTGTAACGGGTATTAAAAAACTTCAGTTGTCATTTTGGGCGACTCTGTGGAACAGATGTGAAAGAGAGAATGCCTGGTCTGCCTGGTTTCATGCTACAGCATCATTCCAGTCGGAAAGCGTATTATTTTTTTTCCTCGGATAAATAATAATTTATTTCAGGAGCAAATCTACCATATTGAGCTGATTACAGGGCTGTAGCCACAGTTTTATTGACTGTGTCTACATAAGCCAAGGTTAAGTATTACTGTGGAGATTATAATTAAAGCTTTCGAAGTCAACATGGCAAAGGAGTGTGGGGAGGGGGAAATTCGAGGCGATGTTTTTTTCCCCCGCATAGACTGTTTGATCAGATTGTCATATTTTGAAGAAAATACCCTTGAATATCTCTTTGCCTTTCGGTTGCTGCAAACAGCATGCAGCGCTGCTAAAAATTTGTTTCTATGTACGAAATGGAAAACAAGTGGCAAAGGCAAGCTTGGGCATGCGCAAACCAAATTGCAGTCCGCCCCATGGGGATGGCCTTTGAGGGACACGCTGTGTGCATTTGGTCATATTCTACACATGTGCTATGCTTGACAGATTAACTCAGGGGGGATCCAACTTTTCGTACCTTGAGGGCTGTGCCCTGATTATCGGAAAGACCCTCGGGAGCCGACCGCCTTTCCGATCATCAAGGGAGCGTAGGCGGGGCATGCCAGAGAGCATTCATCGGCTGAAGCGCATGCCTGGCCCGCCAGGCAACAATCGGAAAGGCACTCGGCTCTGAGTCCTTTTGCAGTCGTTGCCTGGAGTGCTGGGCTTGCGCTACAGATACGAACACTCTCCGGCATGCCCCGCCTACGCTCCCCAGATGATCGGAAAGACGCTTGTGAGACGAGCGTCTTTCCGATCCTCAGGGAAGTATGAAGCAGTGAGTGACTTGAGCGGGGGGAGGGAGGGGGCTCTGAGAGAAGCCTTCGGGGGCCGCCGAAGAGGCCTTCGGGGGCCGCATGCAGCCCACGGGCCACGGGTTGGACCACCATGGATTAACTAAACGGGAGGCAGTCTTCAACTGAAGCCAGTTTGCTTCCACATACAAGATACCTTCTGCTGTAAACTAGTGAATCCTTTCCTACCTCTGCTGGCTAGAACTGGAGAGAACCAAATCTCAGTGGAGATTGTATATGCTTTGTAAGCGGAAGATTCCGGGTTCAATCCTTGGCATCTCCATTGAAAAGGGTCAAGCGCCAGGTAATGAGAGAAACCACTGCCTGCCTGGGTTTCTGGAGAGCTGCTAGCATCTTGAGTAGACAATAGTGGGCTAGATGAAGCAATCGCTTGGCTCAGTATGGCAGTTTCTGTATGTTCTGTGTGCTAACATAAACTGTCCTTCTTCAAGGGAGTGATTATATTCCAAACACTTTCTCTTTCTAACAAATGATATATTGTTCTGCATATATTCAGGAAATCTAGTGCTAGATTGTAAAACAAAACATGAATATGTTCAATTTACTGTTTATGAAGGTCTACACTGACAGATTGAAATGTGCAACGTTTTAGACCCAAATTACATTATATTTCTCATGTAAAAGGATCACCTTTACTGGCATGTAGAAGCTGTGTCTGTGGTTTGGATCAAGATTATGGACTGGAGATAGAGGGCTTTAACCCTTTACATTTCTGCCAATTTCCTGCTGCTGCCCCCAAAGAGAATATTTAACCCTTAAAAGTGCCATTATAGCAAATCGGACCTTAAGAGTTAAATAGCAAAATAGCAGAGTTTCTAGTTTCCTGGGAAAGGGCATTTTATTTTGTTTGGCAGCCCCCCCCCCCGGGGCTGAGAACTGAAACTCAGTATTGAGCTTTATTTATTTATTTATGACGATTTAATACCTCGCATTTCCAATCTCGGAAAGGGAAGCTCTTTCTTTCACAGCTTTTTGATTATCCTGACCAGACCAAGGACCTTCTTGTGACATCTTGACTGCCATTGGGTTACAGCTCAACTAGGACTTCCATGGGAATCTGACGGTAAAGATGTGTTGCCACTGTGAGCGTACAATAATATATAAAGTGAAGAACAAAAGGAGTTGAATGGCCATGGATGCATAATTGCAAGTGTCTTATATAATAAAGGCACCAGCTAGATGACCTTTCTCTGGAGATCAAGTCTGGGAAGTTGTTTCGAGGGTAGCGTATTTAGGGCTTGTACACCGACAGCAAAGCCTGTGAGTTGGCGACAGGGGTTGGGAGTTTCTGGAGCTTGCATCCTGAGATGGCTCCTCAATGAGTTTCGAGTGAAACTCCACGTAGAAGTTGTAATGATGAGCATTCTTCATCATGGAGAGGATTGCTTCTTGGGTACTACAGGCTGATTACCCCTTATACGAACATCCAAAATCCAGACATTTTTTGGGCTACGATTTTTTCAAAAAACGTTTTCCAGCACCTGGCTGGCGCATAGTGCAAGGCATGCTGGGGCACGAAATTATTACAAATATTATATAAAATGTCCTTTAAGCTATGTGCATAAGGTGTATATGAGACATAAATACATTTGCTGAAATCCAGACAACTTCCCATCCCAAGCAGTCCAGATAAGGGATACTCAACCTGTATATTTGTAACAGTAGATAAAAGGTGTATGAGTGGGGGGGGGGGATTCAGGAGCATTTAGTGTTCCTAAATTCAGGAGCATGCTAGTGTTCCTAGTTGGTATAATGTCTGCATAGGGCTTGAGTGATTAGACATCTTGAAAAAAAGAAGAAGACTGTAAATGGCATGGAGCTGCAGGGAGCATTTCCTGCTTCTCGTCTTCCTACATCTATTTGTGACAAGCAATGGAACATTAATTTTATATACGTAAAATATGTACTGTTGGCTGTTGAGCTTGGTTGGCAAACAGAAGTCAAAGGCAGATCCCAGGTCTGTCATAAAACGATACATCCTTTTTAACTTGTACTGTGCTGGGTCCCCAAACCAAGTTTTAAGTGGTTTTGTTCATCTCTTTTATCTTTAAATTAGGCCCGATTGTTTTCACTGTTTGCTTAGATGAGGTTGGCTTCAAGAGGAGCGCTCTTTGTTTATTTCTAGCGAATTGCGAGTTGCAAAATTTTAGTTCAGATGACAATTTTGCATAAAAGCCACATGGGTGCTTTTGAGACCTCTGCAATAATATGTGATGTGGCTTGTCTGTTTGGATGATTACATTTCTCCGTGAGCTTCAAGTAGAAGCAAAGAAACAATATTTTATGGTGTGTGCAGGGGACAAAATAGCTGGACTGAAATGTATTTGGACTATTTTTTATCCAGGAGCATTTAAAAGCCCTGTCATTGGGAAGCACAGAGCCTATTTCATAGTGGCTTTTCTGGATGTGATTTGCTGGGCCCATAAATGCCCCCTTTAAAGGCTGCTGCATACTGTTATGTTTTGACATTTAGCCAAAGCAGATGAGTGAACGTATGTAGAAAACAAATGCAGGTTTAATCCCTTGCACTGTCACCGGCTCAGCCAAATTCCTTCAACATGCATGTGTGCACACACACTCACATGTGCACCTGTGTGGACTTGTTGATGCCCATGGTCTAACATGGTGATGTGGGTTGATGTCATTGGCCCAATTTGACACATTAGACATAGGGATCGGACCCTATAAATGGTAGCAATCCAGATGGACTGTTACAAGGTCCAAAAGCTCAGTTCCTCAGGAGGTCAGTATTGGAACTCCCTGCTAGACCCAAAGAGGTCTCTGAGTCTTGTTCAAATACATTCTAGCTGGCTCAATACTCTCGATTCCAGCCTTTGTTCCTATTCCCACTAGTTTTAATCTTGCTTTCTCTATCAAGACGTGTTGAGTAGAAAATGTTATAAATGTAGACAGGTTGGGCTCCAACAGGTGTTTCAAGCACCCTTGCTTGAAAGGAGACGCATACACTCCATGCTGAAGTATGGAAAAATGAATGCAGGAGACTCATTTATTGATATGCTTTGAAATAACAGAGTTATTACAGATTCTAACCCCCAGACCAGACTGCATGCAGTCCAAACCAATAAAAGATAAATTAGCAGCTGAACATCATTTTTGGAATGCCTGCTTTGTTTTATGTGGGTCTTAAGCAGGACTGGCCCAATACCTCCTGAGGTGGGATGGCAAATGTTTCCCCCCCCCTTACCCAATGAGGTCACAGCCTTTGCTACTCTCCAATGTTCTAGCTCAGCACTCTCCTCCCCTCCACATTTCCTCGTCCTCTCTGTCCCCTTCTCCAATCCCGGGAGTGGAAGAAGGAGGCACAATGGAGGCAAGTAGGTGGACAGACCTGGGCGTCCCCTACCAATCTGCTGCCTGAGGCAACCGTTTTAGTTGGCCTCATGCTTGGGCCGACCCTACTCTTAATGCTCTTCTCTCTTTCCTTATGCCCCTAGCACCCTGGCTTTTGGAAATCCTTTCTCTCAAAAGTAAGAGCGCTAAGGACAGACCCCTGAGATCCACCTACACTTTATTTCGACACTGTGTGAGCAGTGTAACCCAGCGTATGGACCCAAATGTAGCTTTAAGTTAATTAAAACAATCGTTTGGCATTTAGCAGACCCCTTGTACTGCAACTTTCCCCCCAAGTTGTTCAAAGTTTTAATGTAGTTTAGAATGGCATTTCATCCATCCCATTTTTGTCCACGTTGTGTCAGCATTCATAGTAATTCACTGATCCAAAACCCAAACAAGTTTACCAGTTTTCTCCCATGGTGGAGTTCTGCCACAGCCAGCTATTGAACGAGATATTTGATTAGGTGTTTAACATGCACAATCAGTTTCTCCTTCTTCTCTGCCCTTTCAAGGGACAATAACTTAGGTTGGGAATGGAAATGTGTGTGGGAAGCAAGCAAGTAAATTTTGCATTAGTTCCCCTCAATGCCACATGAAGGTGGAGTTGGCAAGGTATAGGCATTGATCTTGCACAAAAAAAGGTGTGTGTTTAGCTTTAAA
This sequence comes from Plestiodon gilberti rubricaudatus, assembly GCA_026170595.1. Lineage (NCBI taxonomy): Eukaryota > Metazoa > Chordata > Lepidosauria > Squamata > Scincidae > Plestiodon > Plestiodon gilberti. The sequence goes on from JANXHW010000002.1 coordinate 243,399,334, forward strand.
CAGGAGGTTAATCCTATCAAAGTCAATTGGATTTTATGTACTTAAAGATAAGCACACATGTGCTTGTAAAAAGTGATCGGTTGTTAGTGTCTTTGCACACAGTCATATCCCATTGGAGTAAACTTTGCTGGCTACATCCAAAATCCTTGGTGACTCTGAATATCCACCGAATAGTTCAGGGTTAAGTACACAAGAACATCAGAAGAACCTTGCTGGATCAGGCCAAAGGCCCATCTAGTCCAGCTTCCTGTATCTCACAGTGGCCCCACCAGATTTCTCAGGGAGCACACAGACAACAAGATACCTGTTTCCTGTTGTCACTTCCTTGCACCTGGCACAGAGACCTTTAGACCTACTTCTAAAGCCAGGAGGTTGCTTATAGCTTGTAACCTGTGATGGTCTTTTCCTCCATGAATCTGTCCAAACCCCTTTTAAAGGCATCTAGGCCAGGTGCCATCACCACACCCTGTGGCAAGGAGTTCCACAGATGAATTACACGCTGGGTGTAGAAATATTTTCTTTTGTCCATTCCAATTCTCCCTCCACTCAATTTTAGTGCATGTCCCCTGGTTCTGGTGTTGTGCGAGAGGGAGAAGAATTTCTCTCTATCCAATTTCCCTCTGTTGGGATTTCCCTCTGTTGGGATGTTGGGAGTCCTAGGGAAGGGCCACAGCACCATTTTACATGCAGAAGGTACCAAGCTCAGTCCCGGATATCTCTAGTTAAGAGGATCAGGTGTTAGATGATGTGAAAAACCTCTGGCCTGGAGAGCATCTGCCGGCCAGGGTAGATAATCTAGAGCAGAGCAAAACAGAGCAGTGGTCTGGCTCAATATAAGGCAGCTTATTTGGACAATACAGTTCTTTCTTCCCCTCCCCCCCGAGGTAAATTCCATAACCTCCTTTAACAATGCATTCCACGACCCAAAGGCCTTTCCCCATATTTGACCTAAGCCTATCTTTCTGCAACTTAAGCCCATTTTTTTCTAAGCGGCAAGAGAAAAGAATTGATCTTTGATTCCTTTCTAACGTACTCTTCTCGTCTTCTGACTGCTGGGGTTTTGAGGCTAGGTTCATAGTACATCGAGGGATCCAATTGCCTCAACTTTTGAGCTCATAAATTCAACAAGAACTCTTCTATAAATCATTAGCTTGAAAACTTTCTATCCAGTATACTCAGTGACCTGGACTTCCAAAGGGGTGGGGGGAGAGATATAAGATGGAAAGAAGTAGGGGAGGATGGGGAACTTAATGTGCTGATCAAAAAAAGAATCTGTTGCTATACAAAAGCAATGAAATATAATTGCTTTGGTCTGTGAGGGCTGTACAAAGCAGCCTGATATACTTCAGTAAGGGCTTTCTACATCTTCATTTATCATCATTTATATACAGTGCTACCAAAATAAAGCATCTACCTTTATCAAGTTGAATTGAGGTATTTGCCTTCATGCTTCCTCACTCATGGAAATTAAAATGTTGGCTCACATTGATATTTTGAGAGTGTGTGAGCATTTTTCTTCATATAAGCTTAATTGACAAAAAATGTGGACTGATTTAAAAGAAGAAATCTAAAATGAATGTTGTCGGGACTAATTGGGGAAAATGTTCAATGCAAAGGCAACGCACTGACGATCTATATGTAAAACAGGAGATGCAAAGTTGGGCCTAGAACATACTCTTTATTTGCTCAACTTGCTGGAGAAAAATTAACACAAAAATGCATACGTATTTATTTGTGTGTTTGTGTTAGTGCATGCATATTTTGAGTGTTTAGTTACATCTTCAGGTATACAAGATAAGAATATCCAGTTAGATATTTAAAATGCCAAAAAGAGAAACATATAATAGGAGGAGAGATTGTGGTGGACTAGATGATTTTTGGTGGCTGCGGTGGCTTAGTGGTTAAGACACTGAACTGCAGACCGGAAGGTCGGTAGGACAGCAGTTCGAGACCCGAGTGCCGTGTGACGGAGTGAGCTCCCAGCTCCTGTCCCAGCTCCTGCCAACCTAGGAGTTGGAAAGCAAGAAATTGCAAGTAGATAAATAGGTACCGCTGTGGTGGGAAGGTAACAGCGTTCGGTTAGTCATGCCAGCCACATAACCACGAAAGTCACTTCGGACAGCGCTAGCTCTTCGGCCTTAGAAACGGAGATGAACAACGCACCGTAGAGTCGGACACGACTGGCTTTCAAGCAGGGAATACCTTTACTTTTTACCTAGGTGATTTTTAAGATCCTCAGCCTTGGACAGAATCATGCAATTGGGCTTTTAGGGGATGAGCCAGACCTGTGCTCATGAAGTACTGAACCTCTGGGAAACACTGGAACTTTTCCTGTCCCCCATTTTCACCAGTCCTCTGATCTGCTGCTTCTGCCTGGATTGCCTTTCTGGAACAGATCAGTTTGCTTCTCTCACCTTCATGTTCACTGTCCTTGCTCTGTACTCAGATGCTTTGCGTGGACTCCCACTGCTGGCCCATCCACGTGACCACCTGATATGGGTTACATTATCAGCACAGTTGGAGAGGTCCAAGGGGGCGGTGGATTTGGGGTGCTTTTCACCCCAAGTCTTTCGCCACTGCCTACACCCATCCTTCTGCCAATGTCAGCTGCAATGATCTGCTTCCCGCTTGCTTGAGTGAGAAGCAGATCATTCCTCTCCGTACCGTGTTCCTCCTGTGGGAAGTTTTAGACAGCTCTAGCTTATAACTTTGCTTCTCTGTCTCTGCCCAAATCCAAATTTGTTCACTCACATGAAGAGCAGAGATGAACTGCCCATTTCGGAAAACACATCTTGAGTCCAGCCATCAGTTTTCATTGTGGAAACATCAACCAATGTGCCTTGACGATTAAGTAAACCACCAGATTAATAAAAGGGTGACAACCCCCCCCCCCCCCGCAGCTACAACACCATAAAGCCGCACAAGGATGGCATTGCATGTTCTGGAATGAAATTGCCAAGCAATTTCAAAACGACGACAGAAAGATGTTGACAAAGTATTGCATTATTAGGAAATGCCCCTCCTTGCTCTTTATAACCAGAGATTGTAGATTATTTCATAGCATTCCAAATATCCTGAAATGTTAAACTTTGTTTATGTGAAATTGAGTTAGATTGGGCATGCTGCTTGGTTGCACAAGTGCTTCTTAGATGCCTTTAAAAGGGGTTTGGATAGATTCATGGAGGAAAAGACCATCACAGGTTACAAGCCATAAGCAACCTCCTGGCTTTGGAAGTGGTTTTCTCTGTGCCAGGTGCAAGGGAGTGACAACAAGAAACAGCTTATCTTGTTGGCTGTGTGCTCCCTGAGGCATCTGGTGGGGCCACTATGAGATACAGGAAGCTGGACTAGATGGGCCTTTGGCCTGATCCGGCCGAAGGATCTGATCCAGCCAAAGCACTCTTCTAATGTGCTTATGTTCTTATGTTCCTGGGTGCTGTGGTCAGAGTGATGCGTAGCGATTCTTCTCATTATCCCTTTTTCCCCTCTCATACGGAAGAAACATTGATTAAGACCAGACATTACATAGAAGATATGCATACAGAAATTGCTTTTTTCAAGTCCCCCTGGATGACTGTGGGCAAAAAAGAGCATTTTGTATTTTTCAGCTTGATTACCTTTCTGCAGTCTGTGTCAGGTAAACTGCAGTTGGAAACCTGCTATGCCATCAAAATGAACAATCTTTAAAAGTGATACAAATTAAAGTAAGCAAACAGGAGAGGCTATCTCTGCATAAGAGTATGCCATACAAACTGAGATCTACATTGTAACTGAATGTTGCTGACGGCCAGCAGTTCATTTTTATTGTTTCTTATTATCACACTTTTCCCGTTGTAGTTCTCTTCTTTATTATGAGTTTATGGTTTCTACAGCACCTTGCTTTGCATTTACTTTCTGATTTCCTTGTCATGATTGCAGGAAGGGGGGGGGAGCAGGATTCGGCGGCCACTGCTGCCATCAAACCCACTCTTGTCGCCTTACCTTCTGCCCACCCCCTGCCCCTTTCCACGCTTCCCCAACCCTGTACCGCCTCCTCCGCCATCTTGTATTGACAGGCCTTCTCTGGTCTGTTGTCACGTGCGAGGAGATTCCGGTCTTCCCACCAGCACTCCAGCAGCGCGTGACTCTGCGCACTGCCAGAATGTGTTTTGCAACTGCTGTAAAACAGGTTTACGCTGGTGGAACACTTGTTCTACCAATGGGGCAGCCCAATAGGATTGGGCTGTTATAGCGCAATCCGATTCTTCTTCCGGGCGGCGGACCTAGCAATTCACCGTCCGGAATAGCCCAAAGTAGTCGCAAACGTGCCGTAAAGCACGTTTACGGAATACTTTCGCGCAGGGCAGTCTTCCCTGCTCTGCCAGACGGGGACTTGGGCCGCCACCAGACCCAGGTAAGTCCGGATCGGGCGGATGGCTCGGGTGAGCGGCAGGCAGGGGGAGGGATGGCGGAGCCGGGGGGGAGGGACGGTGGAGCCAGGAGGGCGGCCATAGGCCCAGCCTTCCCGGACGAGGGCGGGGAAATGGCATTCGCCCAATCCCAATCTCTGCCGGGCTCTGGAAGGCGGCTGAGCCGTTACACGGCCACCTCCGACTTCTGCCAGCAAAATAGCTGGCGGAAATCCAAGGAGGCCTATCGGCCCCAGCCGCCATTACACTCGGGGAAGGGGATGACTGTCCCCTTCCTCGAGTAGACTTTCCGCTGCAGGCTGCCTGCTACAGGCAGCCCGCGGTGGAGCACTGGATCGGGCGGACAGCCGAGGCCGTCCACTTGATCTTTAAGTCGGATTGGGCTGCCCGTTACATTGTTGCCTACTTTTCAATAAAATTAATGTACTAGATGTCAGGAGGGCACAAACTACACATGAGATCCATGTCATTTCCTACTGAACTGTCTTCTGTGTAGGCAATTTTGGTTAGGCGAAGGGGCCTCTAGTCAGGACCGTCTATAAATGTATACTGTACTCAGGGCTGGAGCATCACTTCTAAAAGTCACATTGTGAAAGCAGCTACAATGCTGATCTGTAGAAGAAAAATCTTAGCACTGGAAGTTCAGGCATCTTTTTCGGGGGGGGGGGGAAGCTAGCTACTGAGTAAATAGCAGCTAGCGACCTTGCTCCCTTGCCAATCACTTTTCAAATAGCATTTCATATTTCGTGTGGTGCTTTTGGTTCATCTGCCTGCTCTCGCTGGTGTTGGTAAGTCTGCCTTCCCCCCACTGTGTTAAATCAGTGACTCCTGGTGTTCCCTCTGAAGTGTTGATTCAGAACAGCGTGCACAGCTGTCCTGTAGTCAAGAACCACAGAGGTCAGGGGGATGGAGTTTTTCTAAAATGCAGATCTTGGTGCCTAGGTAAGGTCAGCATAGAGGCCAGCTTTGATACTGAAGAAGCAACTGGTTTCAGCTTAAACAAATGATGCCCTTGGTTCTTGTAGATGGAAACCTGATAAATGGCTGCAAGCCGGGGAGATGCTGATCTCCCTTGTACTTTGACTCCACAACATTTTGAGCAGCAGGCTACACCATGTGCAGGGATCTAGTTGCCAGCTTAAAAATGCATGCCATGTGGTTGCATTTTGGTTACTAAAATAAAGCGTGCCTATTTATTAAGATGCTCACACCCCACCTCTCAATCAAGGAACCTTATTATATATACAGGTGGGCCCCCATATCCGCTGGGACCGCTGGGGTCACTTCGCAGATGAAGGCAATGCAGGAATGGGCGCCTCTTATGCAGACGGACCTTGGGCGGAACGGACGCCATTGACAGGCGGACCGTGGGCGGAATGGACGCCGTTGACGGGTGGACCGTGGGCGGGTGAGAGCCCCGGTTGCCGAAAGGGCTCTTCACGGACGTGGCGGACGCGAGCGGATCCAGTATGGGCACCATGTCGCCTGTCAGTGTTTGCCTGCCTGAGAGGCCCCCCAACTCCCCACTCCCCTCTGAGCCCTGAGGGTCTGGCAGCCCCCGTGCTGTGGTCTCCCTGGGAAGGAAGTGGCAGTCCCTGGATGGGATTCATGCAGGGGCTTGTGTGCTGGGCGCTGTCTGTGTGTGTGGGGGGCAATGCTTGTGTAACACTGGGCACAAGGGGGCTCTGCCCTAGGGGCATCTTTATTGTTCTGGAATGGTAGCAGAGATGGCCAGGCGAGGCTGCCAGGGGTAGTCACAGCAGCCAATCTGAAAGCAGCAGCAGCAGCACACGTGCCCCATGGACCTGGAGACGCAGGCTCTTCCCCTGTGGAACCACAGCCTGCTCCATAGAAAGGGGAGGGACAGCAAGTAGGCAGCCAGGGAGGTGGAGCAGCAGCAGCAGCTGAGGAGGGTTGCAGGGCTGGCACCCTGACCTCTGGCAGCATTGAGGCAGACGACAGTGGGGCACCCTGCCTGCAGCCCCAGGGGTGCTCCCAGGAAGGTAGGTGGTAGTGGACGTTCCTGGGGAGACAAAAAACAAGGGGGAGTTACATGTCAGCTGGTGTGTGGTAGCAGTCGCCATTGAAGACAAGCCAGTGTGCCAGTTGCAAAAGCCTGCAGGGAGAGATCAGATTACACAGCTGCTAGGTATAACGAGCTTGTCACAGTGTGAGGAGCTTACCTGGACGTCAGAAGGGCATGATCCTGCAAAGGACAACAGTGAAGGAGAGAAAACACAGCACAACTACATACATGGCTAGCACATCATAACTGACCTGTTGTAGACCCTATGGGGGCAAGGCTGCGGGTTAGTAAACACACCTTTGTTAACAGGCAAGTCACATTTACACAAACACATATTTGTCTGCTCACCTGGCAACGGGCAGCTATCAGAGGACACATTGGGAAAGAGGCAGCTATCATATATATGTGTGCTGACAGGCAGAAGTACTACATAAAGGCGAACACAGGCAGAAGTCATACATATTGGCATGAAAAGGCAGAAGTCCAACATTATGGCAAACACAGGCAGAAGTCCTACATATAGGCATGAACAGGCTAAAGTCAAACGTATATTGGCATGAACAGACAGAAATCATAACACATGCCATCCCAGACCCTGCTCTTACCTGCTGGTGTTGTTGCCTGTGGGGGGGGGGGGAGAGAGAGGCTGGGAGAAAGACATGGGTTAGCAAATGCTTGCAAGGAGGCAGCTGCCCAGGCATAGCTGTAAACAGTTTGGCCACAGCCTGAACAGCCCTCTCTGCCCTAGAGGGGGGCAGAAAGGAGACAAGAAGAGAGAAGTGGGGTGTTTGTGAATTTTGCCCTCCACCAACAAAGTCCCACTTTGTGGCTGCTGGGGGACAGGACCCCACACCACGTGCTCAGAGAAAGAGAGAATGGAGGCCTGGGGCTGGGCTTTTGTGGGAAAGAGGCTGGGTGCGGCTGGCTTTGGATAGGGTAACTATCTGTGTCCATGTCCAGAGTTATGCCACAGCTATTCCGTCCTAACTCAGGCATAACTCAGGAGTAGGGTGTTAGAACTTTTCAGGAGAGGGCTGGAGTGTGTAAGGTAAAATGGCTCCTATGGGTCTCCTCAAATTTGAGTCCACCTTTTTTGTCGACCTAAATTTTGTTCCGTAGCTGTGCTTGAGGGAGCGTGTCGGAGCTCTCCAGTGTCTGGACCTGGACCCAAATTCGTAACCGCCCCTGTCACTCCCCCGACACGCCCACTTTTAGGCCAAACTTAGGACGGAATAGCTCTTAGGCCGAACTTAGGACGGAATTGGTCAACTTGCCTTAACCCGTCCTATGTCTGTCACAATTGCAGCACAAATTCGGCCTCAACGGCACAATTCAGTCCTAACTTCAGCCTAAGGCACTTAGGCTGCTTTTGTGACTAAATTGTGCCGCTGAGGCCTTAGGCTGGACTGGGCTGTAAGTCCTAGAGAGGCTCTGCAAGGTTTCTGTTAACCTTGCAGAGCCTCTCTAGTACTTAGTCTCATTCTACTTGCCTGTAATAAGTAGCCAGAGGCTGCTTCTCCTGTTTCTTTAAGGAAGAAACAAAGCTTACTGGGAAAAAAGTAAAAGCCTGGGGGGGGGGTCCCCACGATCCGTGGATAACTGAAACCGTGGATAGCGAATCAGTGGATATGGGGGCCTACCTGTACTTTCTTATATAACACATATAGGAACCCTAATCCACAGTACAATTTAAAACAATATGCTGAGCAGATAAACTATCCCATTTTAATAATGCTAAAAGGAAATATTAAAAGCCAGCAAGAATACAAATGTCTTCACCTGTCACCTAATAAATCCCCTCGGAGACGGGCCAGATTTCTGCCCTTTGATCAACAGTATCTCAGAGCCGCAGTATATGTTATGTTGACAATGTAATTAGACGTTGTGTTTTCATGTGTTTCACGTTAAGTAACAGTCCCGGGGCGAGGCTGATCAGGATCACGGATGCAGCGGGTGAGGAAAGGAGGTTTAACCCTTGCCTGCTCTGCAGCGGTCCCAATGGAAATGGCTATTCTTCGCCCTGGAAGGGAAGCTTTCATTGGTGCCAATATATACTGTTTATAAGCCCACTATATCTCCAGAGGCACAACTGCGCACCTGTTGTGCATTGGCTTCTTTAGAAAAGGAAAACGTCCATTCCAAAGAGTGTTTAAAAAGTTTGGTTTTCCCCTTTCCATGCCAGGAAAAGGGTTTTGCAGGGTAATTTTGCGCCACAAGACCAACAAGGGAAAACTCCCAAGGCAAACAGTTTGAACAACAAAAGCAATGCAGCTCACCCTTTGGTATACAGCTCTTAGCCTTTGCAGCCGTCTTTCTCTCATCCCTTGCTTACTGCCCGGTTTGCACTTCAGGGAGCAGCTTTTGACCTTTATAAATGAGGTTTGATTGGCCTTTCCTTCTAAGCCTCCCTGGCCTCCAATAGAGCTATTAGCCTTTCGAATGCTGCTACTGAGGAACACAGAACAGGAAGGGGGCCAGAGCACAAACCAACAGGAGACAAACTCCCAATCTTTTCAGTTACTCCCAGTTCACCTGCACACAGGCAAAGCAGGCCAAAAGGTTCTACACAAGGGGTGTGTGTGCCTTTGCTTTGTGATCCCCTGAGGACGAAACTTTCCTTTCTAGTACTTGTGACTTCAGTTCAGAGGGACTTGAAAGCAGGTGAGCATTTTTCAGTCATTCAAAACTACGTTCAGGGTTGTGTGTTGGGGTGGCATTATAGTGGCAGACATGTGTTCATTGATGGTCTGAACAGAGCTTCTGTATGTACAGCTATTTGGGTGGGGGCTCTGTAGCATCTTTTAGATGAGCATGTGTCGATCTAGGAATGAAGTCTCCTGATCCTGCCATGTGTGTCTTTGAATAACTGAACCGCTTTCTGGAATAACAGCAGATAGGCGAGTCATTTTTACTTGGCCCAGCCAGACTTGTTGAAATGTGAAATTATCAAATTGGAACCCTGGAAAAGACTAGAAAAATTCCAACAAACTCTTGGTGGGAACTGATAGGGAGGAGAGGAGGCATTCCTTATAAAGTCCAAAGAAAGCAAAGAGCTTCCAGAATCTGGCCTATTTGGGTGGTAGACGGAATTGGTTAAAAATGTCCTTCATTACAAACATTTTAACTAAAGCCTGATGAAGGAAAAGCAAAGATTAAGTTTAAGCTGTAGTGGATTATGGTTTCATTTGATCTTGAAAGCCATTGCGACAAAGAATTTAAGAAAATGTTCCTCTCCTGAGGTTACCGTATTTGCTCTGTTCTGAGCACGTTCTGAGTTTTGTTACACTGATAAACTGATTGATTGTGGTGGTCGCACACAGCATTGGGGCTCTACATGCATTGAAAAACTGGGATAATCCAATTAACAAATCTATTTTTTTTGACATATTGAAGATGCTGCTGGGTAAGAGCAAAAGGAGGAACCATTGTGTGGAAGTGGTGTTTTGCTGGCCACCTCTGCTATCACCCATGTATATGTTATGTAAAAAAAACCCAGGGATACATGGACCGCAGGTTGGGGGTATGCGAGATGCTCCCCGTTATCAGCTGCTACGATCAGCAGCTGATGATGGGCAGGTGAAAAACGTCCTCCCCCCAAAAAAATGCTTTTTTTCGGCCTGTGGCACGGCCAAGCGGATTCTCCGGATCGTGGCACAAGCCGGAGGGAAAGGCTACAGCCCTGCCGAACCGGAGGACCCACTCAGCCACGCTGCAGGTTGAAAAACCACTTTTGGGGGGTGTACTTTTGGTGGTACGCGGGACTTGGAGAGCCGGGGGTACACCAACCTTTGGAGGCCTGCCTAGGGGGTACGCGGACCCCCAAAGGTTGAGAACCCCTGTTTTATGCATATTTGCATCTGGATAGAAATGTGTATCCCATCAAATTGCACTGCACATGGCATTGGAAGCATGTGCTGTTGGTTTACGTGTCCGTTTCTCTTGATCATGCCTGTATTGTATCCTTCTTTATTATAAACTCAAGGAATGCAAGAGATGTTGTGTACTCCCACATAACAAAAACTGTGTTTCCACTGCCAATTTAGATGGAAAGCTGGTCAATGGTGGATTAAGTTTTCAGTACAATTTTAGTTACAACAGAGACATCACCAGCTTTGGACGTTTTTGAAATGTTGGTCGTGGTCGTGGTCACAGCCCTACTCATAACAGTACTTTTCAGTGGGGTCTGTTCACACATTCATCTATGAGTTATCAAATGCTAAGGAATCAAGTGATGAAAACCTAATTGGTTCCTGTATGAGTGCATACAGGCCCAATGCTGATCATCCCTCGTGCCTTAAAGTATAGCTTATGGCTAGAGGTGTTTCAAAATGGTGGAGTGTTTTGTTTTGTTTGTTTGTTTGAAAATCTGTTGAGTTGAAATGCAAAATGTGGTGCTTTTTGTTTTTTTTATTCACAGGTGCGAATTCTTAAGCATCAATATCCGGTTTAATATCATTACATTGCAGTATTCAATGCTTAAAAAACCCCATATTATGGTGTGTTGTGTTTTATGGTGTTTTGTGGTTTTATTCCGTTATCAACAAAAACAAGCACCTCTACTTATGGCCTTTCGTTTCCTAATATGTTTCACACTGAGGGCGCGATCCCTACTAAATAATGAACGGCGGAGCGAGTGCTGGTCAATGGTATCTGCGTAAATTCATACTAATTGTATTTGTTCATAAACGTTTTTATTCGTCTCCCCCCCTTTTTTTAAGTTTACAGAAAACACAACCAATACAATAATAGTAGATGGAGGTGGGTGAAACGGGAAAGGGCAGAAGGAAGAGAACCGCCAAGGAGGAAGGAATAGAATCAAGAGCAAAATACTGTGCTTATGTAATACAGCAAGTCCTCACTTAAAGTTGTCGATAGGTTCTTCTTGGAACCTGTGCCTTTAAGCGAAATGACTTATAAGGAAACCAATTTTGCTTAGGCTAATGGATAAACATAAACATTCCTATGACATTTTCTCATCAACTTTAAACCAAACGACTTTAAGTGAGGACTTGCTGTCTTTGATCAACAATTAACCACTGGAAAATCATAGCTGGTCAATTTCCCCAGTCAATTAACCTTAGTCTTCAGTGGCGTTCCCAGCCCTCCTGGCACCTGGGGGGGCGGGGTTGGAGCGCCCCCCCCAAGCAGCCGGACTCGGAGCTAAGCACCCACTCGGCGCATCCCCGGCCTCCGGAGGCTCTGTTCCGGAGGCTGGGGACAAGCCCTCCTCAAAGCGACCGGCCAGTTCGGCGGTCGAGGGCTTTCTGAGAGGGCCGAACGCGTCGCGCCGGCTATTATAGGGTTTGCACATGCGCAAAACCTATAAAAGCCGGCGCGATGCGTTCAGCCCTCTCAGAAAGCCCTCGACCACCGAACTGGGCGGTCGCTCTAAGGAGGGCTTATACCCGGCCGGGGACAAGCCCTCCTCAAAGCGACCGCACAGTTCGGCGGTCGAGGGCTTTCTGAGAGGGCCGAACGCGTCGCGCCGGCTATTATAGGGTTTGCGCAAACCCTATAATACCCGGCGCGACGCGTTCGGCCCTCTCAGAAAGCCCTCGACCGCCGAACTGGGCGGTAGCTCTGAGGAGGGCTTATCCTCGGGCCGGGGACGCGCCGAGTGGGCGCGCTGCTTCAGAGGGGTGTGCCAGCCGGGCTCCGGTGCCGCGTCGCTCTGCGCAGCCCCGAGCCCGGCTGCCGCGCCCCCCGCCCACTCAGCGCCTGGGGTGGAGCACACCTGCTCCCCCCATATTAGAACGCCTCTGTTAGTCTTCACAGTAAAATAAATGGAATCAACACTGGACTCTTTTCTACATCTGTTGTGCTTTATCTGACCATATAAATGACTGCTTATGACTAAAGGGAAAATATAAGCCTTCGTTGCTAGCTAAACTCTTATCTCGAGTGTTTTAACCTTAGCTCAGCTTTCTCTATAGTTCACAGTTATCTTAAATTCCTCTTCAAAACACTTGTGTTACAGATGACATAAACACAAAGAGATTCATTCCCTGCTGACTGTGTTTGATCATAACAACCAAAACTGCTGTGGAAAAAATTCACAGTTCCTTTTTTTGCCTTTTGTTATACTAGGTTGCATTAAAAAAGTGGATAGAAGTTTTGTTTACAAAGGAAGTGTGTGTGTGTGTGTGTGTGTGTGTGTGTGTGTGTGTGTGTGTGTGTGTGTGTAAACAAGTAATAGTATCAGTAATCATGCTCACATATTTTTACTTCACATTTTTTCCCCTAAGGGTGCATACATGTCTCAGAATCTTATGAGTGCTGTAGACAAGTTTAGAAGTTATGATTCTAGAGAAAAAGTTACTCCCCTTCTTAAATCTTAAGCTGTCACAAAACATCTGTTAGGGTCTTTATCCCATTGGGGGGTCCTCCTAGGGCATGTTCTGAAAGCACTATTACACAGCAGCCTTGCCAAAGCTAAGCAGGTCAGCGTCTTCTCAGGGCTGGGATGAAAAGCTAGGTGGGACCTTATGAATGACACCGCCAGTTCCTTGATGGAAGAAAAGTGGGTTACAGTATAAATGTATGAAACTAGTGCACAGATTACCAAGGGAAGCAAGTTGGGCAAATAAGGAACAGGTTTCCATGGATGATTGATTCTCTGTGCTTCTACCAAAACTGTTAGCCCAATCTTAAGCGCACTGCGTCATGGTGGTGTGCCTCCCGCGCTGGCGCTGACTGCCATAAAGCAGGCAGCGCCAGTCGCAAAAGCCTCCTCCCTGACAGCGCATTGATCAGTGCGCTGCTGGGGACGCCGGTGGGAAGGCCACGCCTTCCCAACCATGCCGGAGGACCTCCAAATGTGCACCGGGAAAGGTAAGTCGGTGGGGGGGCAGGGAGGGGGCATAACAGGGGTGGGCCGTAGGAGTGGGAAGATCCATTGTGGAAGACCTGCGTCATTTCCTATCCCCTGTCCCTGCAGCCTCCTCACCCCTTTTCTCTCCTTGGACTTAACGCTAGCAAAATTGCTAGCGTAGGTCCGAGGAGACCCATTGTGGACCATGAGGCTTACACAGGTGTAAGGGGATTAAACATCCCCTTTCCCTGTGTAAGCCTTCCGGTCCCTCCCTTGCACAGGATTGGCAGGGGGTGTAAAGGATAGGATTCGGCTCTGAGTGTAGTCACAATAACCCCAAATCCCCCCCAACCTTCCCGGAAACCTAAGGCCTGTTGTCATTCGATTTAACTTAGAACAATATAGCTAGATTTAATGAAAACAATTTAAGGCTCACAATTGTTTTAAAGATAATCATCCATGAATTTTATAATTGGCATAACAATCATACCACAATTAGAGGTTCAAGGCATGTGGGGGCAATACTTAATCCGTGGGGTCTCTTATAGATTAAAAGAGCATACGTCTCTGCAAAAAAAAATTTTTTTTTTTCTCTCCGACTAAAATCAGGAGTCTGTAATAAACTGCTACCATCTTCTGGACATCAAGAGAAGCAACAGAGTATGTTTCAGAACAAGGAAGCTGAAAATGACATTTTGCTAAGAATTAATGAGAATGAAGGTACAATTCCTCTTGAAATCCTTCGCAATAATGATAAAAGTCTAGCTTTGTTTCAGGGCTTTAGAACAATTATTCTCGGGGGTTTGCTACAAGACTCAAGAGCTGCTGAGTATTTTCATTTCACTGCAAGCTTGTAAGAACATGTGAAAGATTTATGTATCAGATGTTGTTAAAGCAAGGAGCAAAATATAAAAGTCACTAACTGCCCAATCCTGTCCTTGGTCAGCCTGTATGATGCAGGGGCGTTGACGAAGCCTCTGCTACATAAGAACATAAGAAGAGCCCTGCTGGATCAGGCCAAAGGCCATCTAGTCCAGCTTCCTATATCTCACAGTGGCCCCACCAGATGCCTCAGGGAACACACAAGACAACAAGATACCTGTATCCTATCGCCACTCCCTTGTACCTGGCACAAAGAAAACCTACTCCTACAACCAGGAAGTTGCTTATCCCCATCATGGCTTGTAAGCTGTGATGGACGTTTCCTCCATAAATCTGTCCAATCCCCTTTTCAAGGCATCCAGGCCAGGTGCCATCACCACCTCCTGTGGCAAGGAGTTCCACAAACCAATTACACGCTGGGTAAAGACATATTTTCTTTTGTCTGTTTTAATACTCCCTCCACTCAATCCACAGCTTGAGTGGATCCCGCAGGCTAGCTGGGGACCAGGCAGGCTGGGAGAGGTAAGTAAAGAAAAAAAATGTACTTACTTCCTCTGCTGCTCTCTGTTCCCTATGGGCCTACTCAGATCTACACTAGCTATTTTGGTGTTAAGTCCAAGGCTGTGTGTTGGACCTGGAACAGGGGATCTGAATCTCATGGACATAACTGCTGCTGAGTTCCGCCTCTGGCCCGGCCCAATCCCCACCCCTATTCACCCCCCACTGCTAACGTACCTGAATTGGCAGCTGATCTGTTTGGGGCCATGTGCTGGCGACAGGTATCTGCAATAGAGCAGCTGTCATACCATTGGCCCATGGGATTCATTAGCAGATCCTCCAGCATGTTCCATGGATAGGATTGGGCCCTAATTCTTGTGAGCATCAGGGCATTTCTCCTCCTTTACAAAGGGGTACAGGCAGACTACGTTGTCCTGCCTGCCCTCAGTCCTGTATATTCCATCTGGAGATGAAAGTTGTATTCAGCTGCCATGGCTAATGGCCAGACCAGAGCCCTGCAATTGGGCCTGGAACAGGCTCAATTCCGGCAATGAAGAGGATGCCCCAGTGGGAAGCCCACAAGCAGAACACTCCCTGCACAGTTGTTCCCCAGCACCTGACATTGACTGCCTCTGGAGATGGAGGTTCTACTTCACTATCATAGCTAATTGCCAGGTGTTTCTCCTCTTCATTTCAGAAGTCTCCTGCTCTGCTCTATATTCCTTCCTGCTTGAAAGTAGTCCGCAAACGTGCTTTATGGCACGTTTGCGACTACTTTGGGCTATTCCAGGCGGCGGATCGCTAGGTCCACCGCCCGGACGGTAAGTTGGATTGCGCCCTAAATCATTTTTATTTTACATGCTATACTAAGCTGAGATCTAAATCGACAGTTTTAGCTAACTGCACACACTTTAAGCCTAACCTGAGTTTGAATTGAAAGCAAAGTCTCCACTTTAGTTGAACTGACTTATCCTTCTAGCAACATTTGCACTGTGTCCCTTCTTAATTTGGAACTGTATGTTAACTTTACCCCTCCTCAGAATTTGTGTTCTGGAAAATTGGTGTTTTTTTTTCTATTGAAAGTGATTTAAAACTTGTACTAATTCTGATTCCCTGTAAAGTGAGCAACTTTTGCCCTATACATCTGTGTTGTTTTAAAGATATGACGCCATAAGGGAGTAGCAGCATATCTGAAAATTGCAAAACAGTTCAATTGAGAAACACAGAAGTTGCAAATCGCCAAGGATCTGCTGGATTTCTGTCACTGAAATCAATATAAGCCTTACACTAATGTGTGCTTTTTAATTGCCTGTAAAATTGGTTACTTGTATCTAATCCCTATGAAGATTTTTAGGTGCAATGTCTTAATGGAGTCATACAGTGATGGCGAACCTTTTGGGCTTGGCGTGTCAACAATTTGGAAAATGCCTAACGTGACTCTGCTGGCGTGTCACACCCTGCCCCCAAACAGAAGAGAAACAATTCTTCTTGAAGCCACTTCCAAGTTGTGCGACAGCCTCCATTTGCCCTGGTTCGCCCAGCGCAGTGCATTCTGGGGTGAGCCAGGGGGATGAGAGGGGGATCGTGTGACCCGGAAGTGGCTTCTAGGAGCATAGAAGAAGCACTGTAGGCCTGCAAACAGTGTGATTTTTCAATATAAGGGTAGGGGAGGCTTTTTCTGACTTATTTTTACTTTTAAAAACAGTTTTTAAAGAGTCCCCCGTATCCGCGGCCTCTGCGGATACTGAGATCCTGTAGTTGTTGTCAAATGTTGGTGAATACTCGCGTGTCACCCAAAACGTCATGGTGTGTCATAGGTTCCCCATCACTGGAGTTATACAATCCTTGGGCAGGAAACACCAAGGTTACAAGCATCACAACACAGGGTGGGTCTCCATTGAACTCTGTGTAAAACACAAATGAACAGAAATATGCTGTTAATGTGTGTGTTTTAAATGGGTTCTTTTGTCCAATATCTCTGAATGATGCCCAAAGGTTGTAGCACAGACCCTGGAAATGTCATGTACTTTGGTTGTAAAATGCCTAAGTTATAAGTGTCGATAGATGGGATGGGTCTCCACTGAAATCAATGTAAAATGAAAACAATACCAAAATGAATGAAATAGTAAACAAAACCAGAGGCGTCCCCAGATGGGGGGCCCTGGGGCGGTGGGCCCCAGGGCGCAAGGGCGCAGAGGCTCCTGGGGGGGCGGGAGGCTCTGGGGAAGAGCGGGAAAATTTGAATTTTTCCCGCTTTTTTCGCCGATTTTCGGCGATTTTAAGCCTAAAACTGGGGGTTTTAGTAAGTATGTCTGCTTTTACCGGCACTTTAGTGATATTGGACGCTCCCTCGACGATTAATAGCCTTCTCCCGGGCCCGCAGCTTCTCCGTGCACCCGGCCCGGGTCTCTGTACAATCTTCGTAGTTTGCGCATGCGCAAACCCACGGAGTCTCCAGGGACGCTCCAGGGAGCAGTTTGCGCATGCCCAGAACGTCCCTGGAGACTCCGTGGGTTTGCGCATGCGCAAACTACGAAGATTGTACAGAGACCCGGGCCGGGTGCACGGAGAAGCTGCGGGCCCGGGAGAAGGCTATTAATCGTCGAGGGAGCGTCCAATATCACTAAAGTGCCGGTAAAAGCAGACATACTTACTAAAACCCCCAGTTTTAGGCTTAAAATCGCCGAAAATCGGCGAAAAAAGCGGGAAAAACTAATTAGCATAAATTATGCTAATTAGTTTTATGGGGGGGCGGCGAGGACCCGGCCCCACACCCCAAATCGGCTGGGTACCCCTCTGAACAAAACAAGGACCAGATGCCAGCTAAGGATGTCCTCAAACGTCCTAAGGACCAGATGCCACCAAGTGCTGAAATCTTATCACACTTGAGGATTAAAGATTTAAGTTAAAATTATATGTACATTGTAGGATATGCTACACCTTTGACTCATAGAATCATAGAGTTGGAAGGAATCCTCAAGGCTATCTAGTCAACCTCCCTGCTTGAAGCATGGAAATCCTTTCTACAGCACAGGTTCCCAACCTTTGCGTACCAGCTATGTACACCTCCGGGCTGCCGCTTACTAACAGAAGTTAGTGCCAGTGACTTCATCAGCATTTGCTTCCGGGTTTGCGGCTGCGCCGGAGTACAGAGGAACAAGGTAAGGCATAGGGGAGGGCGGGAGCATACGCGTCACTGGAGCGTGGCGGGGGTGGACCGCCAGAGGGTGACGCACGCGCGCACGCTGCACATCACCCTTCCGGAGGCTCCGCGCCTGCGCAGAACGTTTCTGAGGGCAAAAGGGCAGCCCTTGCCCTCAGAAACATTCTGCGCAGGCGCGAAAAACCTAATAAATACCGTGTCGCCGCATTGGGCCTCGTCAGAAGGCTGCGGACAGCCACCCGCGGCGGAAGTCTTACCCCCTGACCCCGCTGCTGCCGGCTCGGACGACATCCTCCCTGGCGCGGCGAATTTGGGATCATTAGGGCGGCGCGTGCGCCCTCGCTTTAGGGCGGCACGCGCACTAGTGACGCCACTGGGCGGGAGGACCATTCCCTGCACTTGCAGCTCAAGCTCTCCATAAGAACATAAGAACATAAGAAGAGCCCTGCTGGATCAGGCCAAAAGCCCATCTAGTCCAGCTTCCTGTATCACACAGTGGCCCCACCAGATGCCTCAGGGAGCACACAAGACAACAAGATACCTGTGTCCAGTCGCCACTCCCTTGCACCTGGCACAGAGAAAACCCACTTCTAAAACCAGGAGGTTGCTTATGGCTTGTAACCTGTGATGGTCTTTTCCTCCATGAATCTGTCCAAACCCCTTTTAAAGGCATCTAGGCCAGGTCAGTTCAGCGGAGCTCGAGGCGCCACTTTTTGGGCAGTGTGGTCCGCGTACCTTTAGTGGTACGCGTACCAAAGGTTAGGAACCTCTGCTCTGTAGGTGCAAGCGATGTAGGTGCATGAGTGAATCTGGTCTTATTCCTGAGTAAATATATGTAGAATTGAATTACCAGTGCAATAAACAATCCCAGTCTGGCAAAAACTTCTGGGTGCTCCAGGTCTCTTCTGGTGTGATGAAATAGCTCAGAGGGGACTCACATCATCATTTGTGTCTGCTACTGCTTTATATTTGCGACTCCATAGTGCCAGTTGTCTCCTGGACTCCATGGGAATGGGCCCCATTTGCCTGATTGTGTTCTCCAGAAGAACAAACCCTACCATGTCAAGTGTTTTACTGGCATTCCTCAAATTTTGGCTGTGGGCATAGGTGAAGTTATGACCTCTAGGATGGCCACCAATAGATCCAGGGTGGTGGTTGTGTAAGACTTTTTCCCGGGGAAGACTTTAACCGACACACTGGCAAGTGCTGGGGTGTGAGCACATCAATACTGGCAGCATTGCATTGCTTATGGCCTGACTTTATTTGCTTCGACTTGGGTCATTTGTGGCATGGTGCCATCAGAACATCTAGAGCAGGGTTTCTCAACCCCTTCCTGGCTGAGTACCACCTCCAGCGCCACTCACCTGCTGCGTACCACTGGATGTGACTGGTGGTTACTTTCAGGTTTTCGGAGCCCAGAAAATGCAGGTAGGAGGCTCTGGGCGGGCGGGAGGGCCCTTCTCAGTGTTCCTGAGAAGCTCAGCCTAAGGCAGAAGCCTCTCATGAGCAAAAATGCACCGCCAAAAACACCACATAGGAGTGGGGTTCCTGTGGTCCGGTGGTCTGAGTACCACCAGCAGTCAGCCAAAGTACAACTGGTGGTACTAGTACCACCGGTTGAGAACCCCTGATCTAGAGCACCTACACTGAATCTAGTGCATATGTAATGCCTCATGTTCTATCTCTATTGTTTGATTTCTGCTTTGTAATGGTTAATGCAACACCTTTCATACATTTCTCCTTTCATATCTATGCATTGAAATGGACCACCCAACTGTTCCCAAACAGGATCATCTTTCTCTAAAGTGATGATGATCCAGGTGCACATTCATGATCCAGGTGCCTGAACTCACATCTTCATCTATGCTTTGTTCACTAGAGAATATTATAATTGTAGCAGCCTTAAAAAGGCATTGCGTTCATTTTTTTTTTTACCATTGATGGATTCTCTATCTTTGTAGCTTTTAGTTTGCTGATGAAACCATGCAAATCACAATTAATTGCCCTTCAGCAAAAGCACAGAAATTTGCTAAAGTACCATCAATCAAAAATGAGTTCTTAAAGCACATTAAACCATATGGTAATTCCAGGAGAGGGGAAAAAAACCTGCACACACTATTATGAGATTCTGTAAAAAGCAGGCAGTGCTTTGAAATGAAAACTCTTTATGTTTTGTGTCTTTTATTTATGTAGCAGAAGACAGTTTGAAGTTCTGCTAGGCTTGCAACATGATAGTGAACATTTCAACTCTATTTCTGCAATTGATTTTGTGAGTAATTTTCAAATATTAATACACTTCATTAATACGCTTCATAAAATTTACAGCATATGCTGTACATGAAGACATGTTGGCCGAACGTAAGAAAAAAAAACCCAAACCCAGCTTTTGTTAAGGCTCTAAAATAATACAGTTCTTTTATTGCACTTGGGTTAGGTCTGGCAGCTTCTAAACTCTTTAATTCTTCAACATTTGCTATTTCGGAAAGTTTTCCAGATGTAATGTTTAAAAGGAGGGCAGACAGAAATAACTTTTCATAATTCATGGCAGTACAAAGGACAGTTTGAATTTAGGAAACTATTTAATAGTAGGAAAGTCTTTCATAGTAGAGAATTGTGTTGGCACATGCAAGAGAGCCCTGTGGCTTGCTGCACTCTCTAGAGCAGGGGTTGGGAACCTTTTCATCAAAGGGGCCAGATGTTCGACGAGGACGTCATCGCCGAACTACCGGGTTGCCGAGCTCCAAGAAGTGGCAGCATGGAACTCAGCTTGGGAGGTTTTGCCTCCTGTTGGATTTGCGCCTGGGCAGGCGGCTCTGCTGTTCCATGTCCGGCGTGCGGCAAATTCGGTGGGAGGTGAAGACTCGCAAGCTAAGCTCCGTGCAGGCCAGATGACTTTGGGTGGTGGGTTGGATGCGGCCCGTCGGTCGTAGGTTGCCGACCCCTGCTCTAGTGTGTCCCTCCCCTATTGCCACAGGTGAGAAGGTGATGGGGTTTGTTGGAGCTTGATTAATAAGGACATATCTACACCATAGGCTTAAACTACATCATAGGCTTAAAAGTAGTTATTCCTAGCCCTTGGGCAGCCCAATCCAGCACAGAGCAACGCCACCAGAGCTGCTGCTCCGCCGGCATTGGGTGTTGTAAATGTGCCAAAAAGCACGTTTTTGACACCCGGAGAGTAAGCAGTACCGGCGGAGAGGCTGGTGCCACTCACTCAACCCGGGGCTGGAGGCTGCACCGTTGGATGCAGGTAAGTCCTGCGCTGGGCGGTGGGAGAGTGTGGGAAGGGCAGGCCGGGGATGACAGGAGAGGGATAATTGGCCTGCCTGGCCAGAGACAGGGGAGGGATTATAGGCGGCACACTTGACCATACCCTGTCCCCCGTCCCAGGCTTGGCCGGCCCTACACTGGTCCCTCGGATGTGCGCCAGCAAAATAGCTGGCACACATTTGAGGAGGCCCATTGGGGACGCTGGGGCTTACACCGGGGAAAGGGAGGAATGTTCCTTTCTCCCAAGGTGTGCCCCAGATCCGCCTGTGCAGGCCACATCCTGCTTAGGATGCAATAGCCAGCTGTTTAGCGCAGCTGGAGCATCCTATACAGGATTGCACTGTAAGTTTGTGATGGGGGGCTAGGCATCTATAGCAGAAAATGTTTAACATCGTCCCAAACTACAATACAAAAGAACCGAGGATTTTTTGTGGAGAAGTACAGCTGGTATGAAACTGATTCTACCAGTGGCGTCAACGTGACACCTCCGTGACGTCACAAGCCCCGCCCCGGGGGTGACATCACAAGCCCTGCCCCTTTCGATGGCAATTCAGCGGCATGCTGAAAATGCCGATTTTAGGTTGAAACAGCCCCAGCGGCCGGGAGGACTACTCCCGTCACTAGAAGTGACCGGAAAAATGCGGGAGGTGTTCATTTTTGGTGCGCCGCAGCCGAATTACCGCCAAATTCAGTGGCAAGTGCACAACGCCCCCCAGCACATGTCAACCCCACCACCCGGGGCCCCCACCCACCCAACGACGCCTCTGGATTCTACATTTCTTGTGTGTGTGTGTGTGTGTGTGTGTGTGTGTGTGTGTGTGTGTGTGTGTGTGCGAAAGTAGGTGAAATACAATGTGACCTTGCATATCCCAATGGGAGGGCATTAAGATAATTGGATGTTTGGATAAAAGGGAGAGGTTTTTCCAGATACAATAGTTACCAAGATGGAATATAGGGAATGCATTGTGAAAATGGACAATGAAAATAATGTTTGAATAATGAAAAGGTCAATGTATGTCTCTTTCTGTGTTTCCAAACACAAAAAGTACTCTGCTTGCTTCTTTTTTGGTTACCAGGTTTTTATTCAAACAAGTTACAACGAATATTCACACTGTTATATTGCCATCACAGGGTCTAGAAGCTTGTTAAAAACAGAGAACTCTTACAGCACAATCCTATGCATGTCTACTCAGAAATAAGCCCATTGAGTTCAATGGGACTTTCTCTCAGGTTAGCATGTATAGGATTGCAGCCCAAGGCTTTTTCCGTCTATTTTTAATTTGTTTATACAAGTTCAAGTTCAACCTTCTTTTCAAACAATTAACCAGGTGTTCCCTAATGTTTTATAGTATTTTATTTTATAGTATTTTAATTTAGTATTTTATTTTAGGTCTCTTGAGTTTGACAAATCCTTTCAATCGTGAGCCCTTATAATATGTTAAATTATACTATATTTAGTATACTACTTCTATATAGTCCGGCTCATCTCCTTAGATCATCAGATAAGGCCCTTTTGCGGGTACCGTCGCCCAGGGAGGTACCCAGGGAGGTCGCCCAGGGAGGTTTGAGCTGGTGCCCTGCCTGAAGAAGCTAAGCAGGGTCGACCTCGGTTCCTGCTTGGATGGGAGATGGAAGCTGCTGACGAACCTTGCAAAGACACTGAGAAGGCATCGTGAGAGGGTGGAATGCGGAGGAGTCAGCTAGAGAGAGAACATCTAAGACAACCGTCCGAGGGTGAACTGCGGTGAACTGTGAAGCTTGGAAGTGCAAAGCACAAGCCAAAAGGAGGGCTGCACTCGGAAGGGAAAACATCTCGAGCATGGAAGGTTCTATATAGGAATAGAACAATATTGTAAAGACCCTTATCAGGTCTAAAGATAGCCTGCCTATGTAAGCCGCCTTGA
Source organism: Plestiodon gilberti rubricaudatus (assembly GCA_026170595.1). NCBI lineage: Eukaryota > Metazoa > Chordata > Lepidosauria > Squamata > Scincidae > Plestiodon > Plestiodon gilberti. The sequence goes on from JANXHW010000002.1 coordinate 243,422,297, forward strand.
ATAAATCTGATCAGAAATCTGATGATGAGAAAGGTGGGATATAAATACAGAAAATAAATAAATAAATAAATAAATAAATAGGGCCTTCTCAGTAGTGGCACCAACCTTATGGAATTCCCTCCCCTTTGACTTACGAACTGCTTCCTCCTAGGACACTTTCCGGCGAGGCCTAAAAACCTTCTTGTTCAAAGAAGCCTTCTGAGTCCTTGCCTTTTTTTTAACATTCTGCTGGTACAGGTGGGGCGCTGCTGTTTTTATGATCTGTTTTAATTGTAATAACGTTTTAAATCAATTTTTAGATGTTAGATTTTTATTAGCTTTTGTTAACTGTTTTTTTATTGTTTTGAAACTAACTATTTATGTATGTATTTTTTGGGTATTGTATTTTTCTCTGTTGTAAGCTGCCTTGGGTCCCTTCGGGGAGAAAGACGGGATAGAAACATTGTAAATAATAAATAAATAAATAAATAAATGAGTTCTTAACTCCCCTTCACTGACCCACATTGAGCTTTCACTGTTCTGCAAGAAATTCAGGCCTTCTGTGGTTCTTTCGGCAATCTTACATTGGTATATTATGTGGGGGTGGGGGTGCAAGGCTAGGAACCTTCCTCCCCTCAAAGTGTTGCCAGTCATATCGGCAAAGTCATATTGAAACTTTTTGCTTCAGCTGAGGAAGAACCTCCGAATTCACTGCAAAATTTGCTTTAGGGAAAAACCCGCTGACAGCCAAGGCATGGATGTGACAGCCCCCCCCATCTCCCCTCCAAGAAATGTTGCTGAGGTATTGAACTTTTTTTTTTTTTAACTTCCTTCAAGATTCCTCAGATGTTTCACTTGAGGAGGAATTTAGCTTTAGGCTCAGGAGTAAATAAGTTACTAGATATCAGCAAACATCAAACACCTCCGGAAAGCTGTACATTAAAAAGCAATAGGCTGCCATGAAAGAGACCTCTGTTCAAATGCAAACTTGTTTCAACAAGCAGAGAGAGGTCTGAGTAGATTGCAAAGGTGAGACCCACTCCCTTTCTCCCCCTCCCCCCCATTTTCCTTCCAGTCTATTGAGGCCTTGAGGGAACATTCTTGCCCTCTAATTTATGTAATAGCCTCGGCATCAAGTGTGCTGTTTTTGATATATATTTTTCTTCTTCTTCTGTGTGCGTGTGTGTGTGGTGTGCGTGTGCGCGCTCTGAACTTGATCTCTCAGGCTTAGCAGGAAATGAAAAGGCAGAGATGAAGGCAAACTTTATGGGAAAATAAGCTATGATCTCCAAATTAATGTTCTACAGCTTGCATCCAGTGCAAAATCTTGGCTTTGCTAACTGTTGAATTCGGGAAACGAATAAACCAAACAGGGAAGAAAATGTATCTGCTGCGCCTGTTTCACGGTCCTTCCTCCGGGGGTGTTTGACTGCGGCAATTCCCCAGTTGTTGACAATGCAAGTGTCGCGCTGCAGAGAGTGGGCCTGCCTCATGAGAAGTAATGAGTGTGTTTGCTTTTCTTTCTCGTGCTTTGAGGAGGCAAGAAGTCATTTGGGATTTGAGTTGAGAAATCGTTGTCTTGATGGGGAAGTAGAAGAGAAGAATTTTAAAGCATCTTTAAAAAAGTAGTCATGGAGTGAAGGGAGAAGTTGCACCTGGCAGAGTTGTCTCTTGTGCAGCTCTGCAATGTTACTTACATGTTATCTCAGCTGATCGAGTGCTGTTCAAAAGCAACCTCTCTCATACCTGGATGAGGGATGCTTGTGAATGTATGGAAGCTGTCAACGGTCCCCCATCACCAAACAGCTATATACCTGAAATGCCTATGAATAAGCTCTATAGTACCTACCAAGAGTAGGATTTGGAGAGGACTGAGTATTCCAGATCTTGAAATAGATTACATATGTTTGTCTACTAGAGGATGAGGCTTTGACTAAAGATGTTCAGTCCGTTCCCTTTATATGCAAATTCGCTATCTGCGAGGGGCAGAATTGCCACCTATCTCTTCATATCCACGGTCTGTTCTCGTTATCTGTGATCTCATCAGGGCCATTGTTCTCTTAGCTTTGTTTCTCGGGTCTCCACATTACTCTGGGAGCAAATTTCCCTGCCTTACTGCATTTACTGTAAAGGGTAATCTGTCTCTTCTGGAGTTACTGTGTGTGTGTGTGTTTTATGTTGAATTCCATTTGCAACACAATGGGAACTGTTTGTGCTCTCTCTGGACTTCCAGGATACTGTACAATACCTTTTATATTTGCATAATGTCATTAGGAAGGAATAATAATTAATTTGCTAGAGTTAGGAATTGTTCCATAACAAAGAGCCAATGTAGTATACTGGATGGTGCACCCACTATCACCCAGCCCATAGACTTCAAGGTAAGATTCAGTTCATATAGTGCATGGTGAAGAGGGTCCCCTGGAACCTAACCTCATTTTCCCCATAGGCTCAATAATTCGGTATCTGCTAATTCAGTATCCACTAGGTTTTCCAGGAACCTAACCCTAGCAGATAATGAGAACTGACTGTATCAAAATTGCCTTAAAGAAATGTTTGGTATGAAAATCCGTCTTTTGATGGAGCCAGATTTTTAGATGGATATCCACTGCTCCCCTTCAAAATGCAATTTTTGTGTTAACAATCATCACACTGGTGTATCTCCCTCTTTCTACGCTGCCGTTCCTAGTGTTCCCAGTTCTTCATCAGCATTGTGATATTTTATGTTCTCTTGAGAGCGTCTTGCAAGAATGCACTCTGTTTAAATGTCAGCAGAGGTATTCGTGTCCCCCTTTTCATGGCTACCAATGCATGATGTTGCTTGATGCCAAGGAGCTAACACAGTTACTACAACAATTCTGGGGAATTGTTGGCACCAATCAATGGTTAAAACATGTCATGTGATATTGTGCAACCAATAAAATATTGCACTGGAAGCATCGTATTGTAATGCGATGTGCTCACGCACAGCATAATCCATGCCCCAATTTCAAACAAACATAGGGAAAGGATTTTGAGACCCCCTGTCACGTTGAATATAGGGCTCACTTTTTTTGGTTGTATAGTGTCAGTTCAGCTGTAACGTCAACAGGAATTCTGTAGCACAAAGTTAAGGAAGAATCTTCCTTCCATCAGGAGGGAGAGAAGGATGTAATTTGTGTGTGTGTGTGTGTGTGTGTGTGTGTGTGTGTGTGTGTGTGTGTGTGTGTGTGTGTGTGTAGTATTTTGCTGGTGTGAACATGCCCTATGGGAGCTGAGAAATGCTGGATAGATTTTTGCTTTGTTTGGTTTCGTTGGGTGATGTTTAACAGAGACCTTGTGAAAGGAGACAAAACATGTAAATGAAGTCAACTTTTCAGACCTCTGGGATCCTTCACAGCATGAGATACTCTTAACAGATAATTAGCTGGGGCTGTTAATCAAGTTTAACAGGTGTTGAGTAATGAACCGAGACAGGGCATCTGCTGTGACCGGCCTCTCTTTCTTCCTCTAATCTGGTTAGGGAAACTGAAAGCCAATTGGAGCTCAAACTGCTTGGAAATCTGAGCCCATATTGTATTTTACTGATGCATCCATCAGTCTTGTGATCATTGAAGGATGGTGACATTCACAACAGGAGTACATAAGGAACCTGCCCAAAGTGCTAATGAATACATATTCCTCACGTCTTGAGCCTCATATACATAACTATTTTTTGACAGTAAGCGTAATATCATTGGCATATCAGTGGTGTGTTAAAAATAATAATCCCGAGGGGTATTTATAGGATTATGTGGCACAGTGTTTATTAGCAGTAGGTGTTAACTGCTCAGATGCTGGGAGCTGTGTTCTGAGAGGAAAGGTAACCACATGTCCAAGGTGGAGAACATTTGCTTCACGTATTATTAACTCTTGCAGCTCTGAAACGATTCTCGTCTTTTTTAGCTTTAGAAAGTCTGTTTGCATGTTTGAGATTTTTTTTCACATTTCAAGTGCTGTATTCTTTTAAAATTAGTGTTTATGATCATGACTGTTCATTCCTTTGCCTTGTTCAAGCATAATATTGTCCAAAATCACTGTGCCCAAAAAGTAGTAATACTACTTATCCATTACGGTTAGAAGGCCAAGGACTCTTCGAAATGATACTCACACTGGAGAATAGTCTTGAAACATGCAGGGTTTGCAGCAGTAGACAAACTAAATATCCTTCCTTCCAAAACGTCGTTTGTCCTTCCAGACCTTATGGGATGAGCCTATAGCTACTATTCTTTGCCATGGTCGGCAGATGTCTCACGTCTGTTTTGCCAATGTTAATATCTCAGAGATGCAGAAGTCGGCAGAGTTCATATTCAATGCAAGCAATGGTAACCTGAGGCTGACTGATATTTCAATTAAATCCATTCTGTGATTCAGAACCGTTACTTTAGGATGCCGTAGGTAACTCACAGGCTATTGCGAAAGTGCACACTTTCCAAGATTCCCTGGCTATTTAAACCAGAGTTGTTGGTTCAGGTTGACTGAATTGACAACTTCTGAAACAAAATGGTATTTTCCTCTACTTCACTATTCCTTCTCAGTGGTGGCCCCCGAAATGTGGGCTTCCCTGCCTTGTACTGTGAAGCAGTTTCTGACCCTGCCGGTGTTTTGCTGAAGGTTGAAGCCCTTTGCACAGAATTATTTTTTTTCTGAGCTCTGTGCCGTTTTTGATAATCCCTTCGACTTTTCATGACTGCTGTGTACTTTATTGTATTCTTGCATTAACAGTGTTTTAAAATTGATATTGAAAACCACCTTGAGTTCCCCAAAGAGAGAGCGGTGGGGTAGAAATAATAATCATATTCCATGAAAATGAGCCTTCGGAAATTACTTGGGTATGTTTCAATTGGATGTTTGTGTCTTTCACATTTTTTGAGGCAGAAATAGTCCAGTACTGTAATTCCTGGATATGAAAATGCAACTTTTTTTTTTTATAAGCAGACACAAAAGCAGGGAATGTTCAGTTTGTAAAGTATGAGGTGAATGGTGTAAGCAATATGTTTTGTCTTTGCAAAACAGAGAATCACCACTTTTTGCATGTGAGAAGCAATCATCTGCTTTTAAGAACTATGCATGCCATGCATTGGCTGCGCTGTAACTGTGCAGTCTATTATGGATCATTGTACCAACTGGCGTAGCTGGAGGTGGGGCGGAACGCTAAGTTCTGCACCGCGCTGACCTCCGTTAACAACCGGCACAAGCCGGCCCCGCCCCCTCACCTTCGGAGCCATTCATTGCGGCGAAGACAACGCGCAGGAGACTCCCTGTGCGTTGCCTTCGCCCCACTTAAGGGCTCCGATGACGAGGGGCCGGGGCCGCCTCGTGCCAGTGAGTAACAGAGGTCAGCGCGGTGCGGAACTTAGCATTCTGCCCCACCTCCAGCAATGCCACTGATTGTACCACTGTGAAACTAAAAGGGGAGAGGAAAGAGGAAACCCCCCAAACGTTTCAGAAACTTGGCTGTACAGACAAGCAGAGCTTGTAAACAAACCCTCATCCCTACCACAGTGAAAAGCTATAGGTACAATTGTATATTAAGCCATTTATTTTTATGTGCAGACTGCCCAGGCTGTTGTCACTGCTGAGCATATTGGGAAGGGAGGGAAGCTACCCCGGAGGAAGGTGATTCCGAGACTGGACACACCTTTTTCTTTAAATAAGTATTTATTTAGTGCATATTGCTTTTCTGCATCACCATTGTTGTTTTCTACTTAAACCATTATTTTGCCTTTCCTCCATGTAGGATTGCCAATGTATATTTAGAATCCCGATCTTTTCATTTGCCTATAATCCGTCTCCTGAGTGGTATATCTGGAGTGCTATAGTGCTGGCTGTGGCAGGGAGCTGGACACAAGGATGATTAGAGAATCAATGGACGAGAGAATCAATGGCTGATGCATCTCATGCTTAAATGAAATTTCCGGGACGTAACTGTGGTTCCTTACCCCACCGCCCCTCCACACACACACCCCACAGCTCGGTTCACCATTTGACACCATTGTTTCCTGTAGAAGATTCTGGTTAATTGCACTGCATTTGAAATAGCTTGAGACGGTTAGCTACCGAACCTACAGATTCTTTGGTTTTGCATACAAGTATTCTGACTAGGATATTTGAAGAACAGAAACTCCAAACCCTTAAATGATGAATCAGAGAATTCCTGAAAAATAGATTGCATGAACTTACGATGAGTTGGTGGCAGAAGGTGCATAACGGCTCTGGAAATGACTCAAGATAAGGAATTTCCAAATTCAGATCGCATTAGTGCAAAGCAGAAGTGCAGACTCTGAAAAATGTTTGTCAAGAGGGACAGATGAACATGAGTATCTTTCTTTCTTTGATTCTCTCTAACTGCCTCCTGTCCATGCTGCGTTTCTCCACTGAGCTAGCTCTGGGGACAAGTCTTTTACTAGAGCCTTCTCCCTCTCACACAACACCAGAACCAGGGGACAAGCACTAAAATTGAGTGGAGGGAGAGTTAGAACGGACAAAAGAAAATATTTCTTAACCCAGCGTGTAATTCATCTGTGGAACTCCTTGCCACAGGAAGTGGTGATGGCACCTGGCCTAGATGCCTTTAAAAGGGGTTTGGATAGATTCATGGTGGAAAAGTCCATCACTGGTTACAAGCCATAAGCAACCATCTGGTTTTAGAAGTAGGTTTTCTCTGTGCCAGGTGCAAGGGAGTGACAATAGGAAACAGGTTTTCTTGGTGTCTGTGTGCTCTTGGAGGTATCTGGTGGGGCCACTGTGTGATACAGGAAGCTGGACTAGATGGGCCTTTGGCCTGATCCAGCAAGGCTCTTCTTATGTTCGTGTGTGTGTGCGTGTGTGTGTGTGTGTGAGAGAGAGAGAGTGAGAAAGAGAGAAGAGTGGGGAGCTTTCACCTAACCAATTTCAGTTCACTTTTTAGTCCTTGCAGGTTTATTTTGCTTATCTTACGAGCTAGTAATGAGAAATTGCTATCTCAGAATAAATTCTTGATGGCTGAGAGTAGCAGAGACATGTAGTGAAGAGAATCTCTACTGTGAAGTCGGAGATCTCTGCGCTTCTTTGCTACCTTTTCTTACCTAGCATTTTGGGCACAAGAGCCGAGTGTACATTTGCTCCTGCGTTAATTTCAGAACGGGCTGGATGTTGCTTCGTTTTTTCATGAGCCTATCTGTGTGTTTTTATTAAGGATATATTATTTTTCCTAGAGGGAGCTCTTCGCCTCATTTTATGCACATTAACACACCTAGTAAAGCTCCTTAGGAATTTTTTTACTATGCATACCAAGTACCTATAATTCAAAGATTAATATCTGGGTGTTTCATTGCATTTCCCCCCTCCTTCCTTGATGTACAGAAAGTGATTAGAGCTTATTATAAACTTATTTGTTGCCATAGTTGTTATTTTTTTATTGTGGCTTGCAGAGTTGTGACCCACTTGAGGACCTTTCGAGAAACTGCTTGTAATCTCATGATGCTGATGAAATTAACCTGTGACTGGTATAACCAACAGTTCCTAGTCCTTGCTGGTCACGACTCTCTCTCTCTCTCTCTCTCTCTCTCTCTCTCTCTCTCTCTCTCTCTCTCTCTCTCTCTCTCTTTCCTGCTCTCCTTTGTTTAACCCGAGAGAGTTACAATTATGTATAAATTACCTGCCATCTTGCACCATCTGGATAACTGTTCATTTATTCTTATTATCCTGATCAGCTCAAACCTCACCTGTAATTGGCAAGAAACCTGATAACAGCCCTGTCTCTCCCCCCCCCTTTTTTTTCTGGCTGTCCAGCTAACAAAGCTTGAATATTAACACTGAAACATCAAACCTTTCATTTCCCTGAGTGTTGTTCAGCACTCCATGGCAGACACCTGGCCTGTAGCAATGACAAAGATAGAGCAGAGGTTCTCAACCTGTGGTACGCATACCCCTAGGAGTACGCGGGCAACAGGTTGGGGGTATGCGAGATGCTCCCGGCGTACCCCTCCAAAAATTCCCCCCAAAGCAAAAAAAGTGCTTTTTCGGCGCTTTTTCGGCCTATGCCGCGATAGAGCACGTAGGCACAGCTTTGTCCACCCCAACAGGAAGACAACTGCTGACTGATAAGAACTGTTTTGGGTTGACTGAGTGGGCTGGTCTCATTGGGTAGGGAGCCTGTCAATCTGATTATCCAGCTTGTTGGAATCTATCTATCTATCATCTATCATCTATCATCTATCTAATCATCTAATCATCTATCTATCTATCTATCTATCTATCTATCTATCTATCTATCTATCTATCTATCTATCTATCTATCTATCTATCTAATCATCTATCTATCTATCTATCTATCTATCTATCTATCTATCTATCTATCTATCTAAATATTTTTTTTACCCCGCCTTTCTCCCAATCAGGGCAATCAAGGCAGCTTACAATTCAATCTCCAATTCAGTAAGTTTCTTGCAGAGCTACATTCAGGGCAGCTGCAGGGGGTAGGGCTGGCAAAATAAAATAGTTGATGGTGTTTTTCCACTGCTGGAAGGAAGGTGAACTGCCTGGACTGTTGTGCTGGGAGCTTGGTATACTGAGGGGATGGGCTGGACTGAATCGCATGTTGTGCTGTAAATAGATGTCACCTTTACTTATTGTATATCCCCTATAATTCCTTTGCAACACGTACACTTGGCTCAATCCCTGCTTATAGATGTGCAAGTGCAGAAATGACCAGGATTGCCTCTTGCCGACGTCACCTGGCTTTCCAGCAGCATCCTTTCTGGGGAAATCAGATTTCGCCTGAATCATTCATGTAGTTCCCAAAATTGCCGCAGTCACGGCGCCCTTCTTGCACAGTGCCCTGTCTCAGCAGCACCATCACCTGGCTTTCTTGGGAGCCGCCATTTTGAATGTGCTCTGGCTCATTCAGCAAAATATTGGTCAATCTTCAAGACTGCAGTGGGTGGTGGTAGAGGGTAGGGGTTTGAGTCTTAGAAATGTTGGAGCCAATCTTCTCAGTGTGTAGAGCTAAGCCAACACAGTATTTCACAGACATTGTCGCCACCTGCAAAACATGCCCCCCCCCCGGTGTTTTGTTGATATTTCAGGGAGAAGACCATGAAAGGGAATATTCTGTAATGTTCCCAGCAAGACTCCTTCTCAGTATTCATTCAGAAGAAAGATTTTGCCTTCGTTTTGAATCAGCTTCATAATAATGATGATGATGATATATAATATATAATATAATAATATACAGTATTTATATACTGCCTTTCTTGGTCATTGGATTTCTTCCCTGACTTTAATCCAAGGAGGTTTACATGGGCAAGCTTTCCCAACCCCCCTAATGTTTTTTTTAACAATCATATACAGTATATAAATGTCTAATCTTTCATGAACAACTGCATTGCAGTCTGGCCTCTCCCTGGCCATTGCTTCCCACGCTTAGCCGACGCAGCTGGCAGCTCTTTAACTCTCCTCACAGAGGCTTTTTTCACAGCTTTTTATCAGTGGCGTGTCTCGAACTGGCCATTCACTGATCTTCAGGCTTATGAGGCGGCAACTCTACCAACTGAGCCAGACCTCCTGCCATGATGTGGTCACACAACCAAATTGGATTTGTTGCATGATGTTGTGGCATCATTGTGCATTACATCATAACTGATTGGCTGATATCAGTCAGGTAGACAGAGGTAGAAACTGCACCAAAGGGAGAGCAGAGAGGTTTTAATAACTGCTGTGAACCATAGAATGAAAACAGAGAAGAAGGTCCCATGAAGGGGTAAACAGGAAACAGAGCTCGCCTATTCATGAGGCCAGCTGAGGCAATCACCTCAGGCAGCAGATTGGCAAGGGATGCCTACCTCTGTCTGCCCACTCACCTGCACTATTCCTTCTCCTACTCCCTGGATTGGAAAAGGGATAGGGCAGAGGTCCTCAACCTGTGGTATGCGTACCCCTGGGGGTACTCGGGCCACTGGCTGGGGGTACGCGAGATGCTTTTTCACGTACCCCCTAAGGGTGCATGAACCAGAGAAAAATATTCCGAGTGGGTCATCTGATTCACACTGCAAGCCAGAGGGTCTCCATCCGGCTTCCAGCACGAGCCAGAGGACCCGCTCGGAAGCGCCGCAACCCGAAATCGCCCCGGTAGGTCTCCCTTACCTTAGTTTGCAGCCGCCATGTTGGATCTCCCGAAGTCTCATGAGATCCAAGATCGCGGCGTGAGATTTGGGAGCCGTGATCTTGGATCTCATGAGTCTTGGTGGCGATCCAACATGGCGGCGGTTACAAACTAAGGGAGACCTACCGGGGGTTTTGGGTTGCGGCACGGCCGAGCGGGTCCTTTGCAGTGAAGGCAGCATTTGGCACACTACCTCAGGCTCTGGGAGGTGTCGGGCCAGTCCTGTCAGGAATCGTTGTGACCTCTATCTCCCCCCAACCCCCTTTTTGCCTTGAGAATTCCAATTGATGAATATTTGATAGATTCTTAGTTCAGAATGTTATTGACCAGTGGCAGCACCATATGTATCAGGCACAATGGATTGCTTCATCTAGTGGCCCTTGCAAATACGAATGGACTGCCAAAATTTATGTACTTGATTTTAAACCGTTAGTAGCTGTTGCATACGTCCATTGATCAGAGTGGGACTAAGCTGAGTTTGAAGTAGTTAAGAAAGCTTTATAATTACCAAACAAATCACCCCTGGTTTGCCTCCAGTGCCCCCATTGCTTCTGAAAATATAGACAAATGAAAAGAGCTAATAGGTGGAATTGATTTATTTGAAGTGCTGCCTGTCTTTTCCACTTTCTTTCTGATAGCAAAGAGGTTGTGGCAGACCTGGCTCCGGATGTCTGAGGCAAGGTATAAAAGGTTTCAAACCATGCCCTGTTTGATTGCATTTGTCTCGGGGGGGGGGGGGAGAAATGGAATAAGATTAATCTTGCTACAATGATGTTTAGCTCTTGAGAGTATTCTCACAGACAGGAGAGGATGTTTCAGATGCAAGATGAACAGACCTTTCTCTTTTCATTCTGCTCTGGATATCAAAATGGGACATTGTGATTGGTTGGCTCCAGTGTATAGTTAGTTGGAGTTCTGTTAGAAGCCTATTTGAATTTGAAATATTGGGAGGGAGGGAGGGGTGGCAGGCTGACCAGGCTGAAGACCTATGCCTTGAAGGGCTTCCTGTGCCAAACAAATTAAATGAAGAGCAGGAAAGGCTTAGCGACCCAGAAATGCTCTGAAAGTCAGTGGCTTTTGCAAGGTGTACTCCGACACCGTTGGTTCTCAGCAAACAGATGACAGTGGGGATTTTTTTACTTTTCCATTTGGAATCAGGGGGGTCGCCAGGTGCCCCCGCATCTGGGGCCGCCCCCCCAAAGCCCCCCAATAAAACTGTCAAAAATCGAAACCATAACCTATTTCTGACAGTTTTATTGGCTTTTTCCCCCTTTTTTCGCCGATTTTCACCGACAGTCATTCCAAACAGAGGCGTCGTCTGATATGGGGTGGTGGTGCGATGGGCCCCAGGGCGTAGGGGCGGAAAGACTCCGGGGGGGCGTGAGCTTCCTTAAGTTCCGTGATTTTTTCCCCTTTTTTTTTCTTTTTTCGGCGATTTTTCGGCGATTTTTCGGTGCAAAAACGGGGTTTTTAACATGTATGTATGTTTTGCCGGCACTCAGCTTGTTTAGGCGCCATTCCAGGACGTTCCCTCAACGATCTTCCTACTCCCGGGCGCTTCTCCCTGCGCCCGTGAGCGGGACTCTGTACCACCCCCAGCAGCACTTTCCGTAGTTTGCACATGCGCAGACCCACGGAGTCTCCAGGGACGCTCCAGGGAGTTTGCACATGCCCAGAACGTCCCTGGAGACTCCGTGGGTCTGCGCATGCGCAAACTACGGAAAGTGCTGCTGGGGGCGGTACAGAGTCCTGCGCCCGGGCGCAGGGAGAAGCGCCCGGGAGCAGGAAGAAGATCGTCCTGGAACGGCACCTATACAAGCTAAGTGCCGGCAAAGCATACATACATGTTAAAAACCCCGTTTTTGCACTTTAAATCGCCGAAAAATCGCCGAAAAAAGAAAAAAAAGGGGGGGAAATCACGGAACTTAAGGAGGCTCACGCCCCCCCGGAGTCTTTTCGCCCCTACGCCCTGGGGCCCACCGCACCACCGCCCCATATCAGACGACGCCTCTGTGTGGAATGACTGTTCATTCTTAAATAGTTCAGTTCTAGTTCATCCGGTCTTTTACGTTTCTATTCTTTGGCATCACTGGATTTTGCCTATCCCTTTCTGCCTCCGTTACCCACTTTGCTAGTATTATATTCCTTGAATAGCGTTTTCTCTTCTTTATTATTTTAAGTTTTAATCGCATAACAAATATTTTGTAGACCAGGGGTTCTCAACCTTTGGAGGCCTGGGTACCCCCTATCACGGTACAATTTTCTGAAGTACCCCCTGCTAATTAACTGCTGATTAATCAATTAATTTGGTAATTAATCATTAAATAAAAAGTACTAAAACAATTCTAAATGTGAAAAATGCCTTATTTAACTCCTCTCTCTCTCTCTCTCTCTCTCTCTCTCTCTCTCTCTCACTTCCAAGTCACACTTCCCAAAATCAGCTCCTCCCTCCCCCACCCCACCAAAGTACATTTTCCAAAGTACAAAAATAAGCCCAAATCCAAAATCAGAGAGACGGAAGGGCTCTGAAAATAATAACAATTTAAAATCCATGTTAACACTTAATTAGCTGCTGATGGGGCAGATAAGCAGCAGGAGGTCCATGTACCCCTAGGGGTACCTGTACCACAGGTTGAGAACCTCTGTTGTAGACCATAGTCACAAGAAATCAAAGATCTCAGTTACAAGGAAGAGAATAAAAATGTAATTGCAGTAACCCTTGCTTACCAGGCAAAGAGGCACCTTTTCAAGTGATGTCCCCTTATATTTAGCAGGGGGAGAGCAACCGTCCCTTCACCCCAGCATGGCATCTTGTCTCTTCTGGTGTCTCTTTTGCACCTTTTTGTAGACTGTGAGCCCTTTGGGAGACATTTATTGATTTATTTTTCTATGTAAACCGCTTTGTGCACGACTTTTTTGTTGAAAAGTGGTATATAAATACAGTGGACCTTTTATTCGCGGGTTCGGGGACCCATGAATTTGACTCAATGTGGGTCCCAGATCTGCAAAGGTCTGCTGAAAAAAGCCTTTAAAAAGAAAAAGAGTCCCAAAATAGCTGTTTTTCCTTTAAAAAGCCATCCCGTTCAATTTTCAGAGCTGTAGAGAGTGAAATCGTGCTACTACAGCCCCTTCCTGCTTGCTCAATTTCTCCCCTCCCTTCCCTTTCTCTAGGCCTCTATGTGACTCAGCCACGAAGCTTCCTGGGTGACCTTGGGCCAGTCACTATCTCTCAGCCTCACCTACCTCCCAGGATTGTTGTGAGGATAAAAGGAGGGAAGGGAAGGATAATAAGAAGGAAGGAACTATGTATACCACCCTGAGCTCCTTGGAGGAAGGGCAGTATAAAAATGAGAAAAATAAATTCCCCAGAACTGGGTTCACCCTGGATGAGCCCCCACACGGGTGTGAACTCTCAGACCCCAAATGGGGCTCTGGTTCCACATAAGCCCACCTATGGGTTTCTCCCCTCCCTGTCCCCCTCTTAATTCTAAGAGAAACCCCAGTCTCTTCTCCTTGAGAAGTGTCGAATTATCACATGTAGTGCTACAGGAAGAAACCAAGGGAAAAAGTGGAATATTCAAAGAGTGCTTGTCACCAGTTAGTAATTGTTAGGGTGTTTGTGAGGTGACAGACACCTGTGTGAACCGATTGTAGCCTGGATGCTGACGGCAGCCACTGAAGTGACGCTCCAAGGTCTCATGAGATGAGAGGTCTCGAAACGTCAAGAAGCCTTGTGAGAGGTCAGGTAGGGTAAGATGGCACCCGCCAGGGATGAGAGGGGGATAGAGGGGCTAAGAGGGATAAAAGGGGGGCCAGGAGGCAGTGAGAGGGTGGAGAGGGAAGAGGAAGAGAAGAGAGAGAGAGAGAGAGAGAGAGAGAGAGAGGCCCCAGGAAGGGGAAGCTGGAAGAGCCTGGGGGAGGGCAAACTGGTGCTGCCTTGGGGGTGGCCGGGCCCTCCAGGAGTTCCCCCCATCAGGAAGAAGAGAGGCAGCATCCCCACTGGCTGAGTCGGTGCTCAAGTTGACCCTATTGGGTGAGGCAAGGGAAGTATCCAGCTCGGAGCTAGAGAGGAGCCGACAGAGAGAACCGGATTACCCTGTGGAACTCCTTGCCACAGGATGTGGTGATGGCACCTGGCCTGGATGCCTTTAAAAGGGGATTGGACAGATTTATGGAGGGAAAGTCCATCACGGCTTACAAGCCATGATGGGGAAAAGCAACCTCCTGGTGGTAGGAGTAGGTTTTCTCTGTGCCAGGTGCCAGGCGACTGGACCTGTCGCCTTGTTGTGTGCTCCCTGAGGCATCTGGTGGGGCCACTGTGTGATACAGGAAGCTGGACTAGATGGGCCTTTGGCCTGATCCAGCAGGGCTCTTCTTATGTTCATATGTTCTTATGACCGAGTTGTATTGGGACTAGACCTGGCAGGACTAGACTGTGAGACACATGTCAATGAGACCTCCTTGTTAAGTAAACCCCTTCCTTGAGAGCATGGGCCTGAGCCTGCTTCTTGAAGATGAAATGTCCCAGAATAACCCCTTTGATACTGTGCTTCCCCCTCCCCTGGATTCGGCAGAGCACCCCTGGGATTGAGGCCTCAAAATGGAGCCATAGTTGATCAAACCTATAGAAATATGAGAAAGGTGTCCTACAAGTGGAATTTCCAAAAGTGCAAGCTGTACACATATAATTGTCTTTCAGCTGGAGTATGCTTCAGAATTGTCTGCCGTTGAAATAGGCTTGAGGAAAAAAAACACCCCACATATCAAGAGGTGGTATTGCATTGTTGGATGACATGAATTCCCAATAAAGGCTCTTGCTGTTGCTGCTGGAGTGCATTCTTGGAAATCTCAAATCTGGTGTCAAGTGGCCATGTTCTGCTGTGGAACAATAGCGACATTCACAAGAAATGGAGAGTAAATTGACCTGCGTAGGTGCTGCTTGCTGTACGTGTAGTTTTCGATTGCTTTGGCCACGGCATTTTTCAAACTGGGGTTACGATGTTTTGTATGACGTCTCTGTTTAATCGTCGGCTCCATTGAGATGGTTTAAAATGCAGCCTTGTGAATTTCAATGGGACCAGATTGTGCTAAATCCAGCTAGTTGTGATGTGTTCCTGCTGTACTTTTTTACTGATCAACAGTCGGGGCTATCACAGACACGAGGAGGCTTTGGCCAAGAAGACGGATACAATTCCAATAAATGGATGGGTTTCATACAGTCATAGTCGAATTACCACCAGAAGATTTAACAGTTGCTTCCTGGTATCCCAAGAGAAACAGGATGAAGAGGCCACAATGGGCATTTCTGGAATTTCGAGGCATGTCGCGTGTCTCCTGCTGCCATTTGATACACTGCTTCTTTTCCACTAACTCCATCTCATTATTTTTCTGATGTTTAAAGTGCATTATAGTCATTAGTTGACTGATGGAAAATTAAGGGTGAGAGAGTGTAACTTTTCCAAAACTTCCTTGTGTGACCATGACTGAATAGGATTTGGATGTAAAGCTCATAGAACTATATGGTAGATCGTATTGGCTTAAAAGGCTCTTCATAATATGGCCACACTGTACTTACTTCTGCTTAATTGATGGGCAGCCCAGTCCTATTGGGCTGCCTTGCTGGCTGCCGTAAAGCGCACTCCGGCAGCGGGAAGGCTGGAGCCTTCCTGCGTATGTCGTTGCTGCCCTGGCCACTCGCTGGAGCAGGAAAGCCAGAGAAGGGAGCGGGAGGGAGTGGGGGAGGATGGAACGGGGTGGGGAGGGGGAGGAACAGGGATGGGGTGGCTGCAGGAAGGGTTGGATCCAACAGTGATGGTGCACACCAGATTCTATCTTCCTTATCCGTAGCCTCCTTGCACCCTTTATCTTGAACGTGTGCCTGCGAAATCGCTGGTGCACATCTAAGGAGACCCATTGAGGGGCAGGAGGCTTACAGAGGGGAAAGGAAGTTTAAATCCCATTTCTCTTCCAAAGCCTCTCGCTATGCCCCCCCCCCACTGAACACAGCCACGCACCTTTTCGACCCAGCTGCACTGGCGGGTGTTGGGTCATTAGAGCCACTATGGTATATTGGACAGCATGTTTGACTAGAACAGGGAGAAATGGGTTCAAATTCCTACTTGGCCATGAAGCTTACTGGGTGACCCGGGATCAGTCACACTGTCTCAGACCACCCTTCCCCACAGGGATGTCAGGAGGAGAGATTAGATTGAGAGAGGGCTTGAGCTCCTTGGAAGAAGTGTGGGATAACAATGGAGTAAATGCAATTGATTCGTAATGTAAGGAGAGTACAGCCCACCCCACCCCCGCTATCTGCAAATTCACTTAACTGCAGATAGCAGGAGGCCCCCTGCATGCCCCGGTGGTCATACTTTTACCTTAATTAGCTGCTCTGTGTCTTCCTTTTAACAGACACTATAAGCAGCAACATGCTGCTTATAGCACAGATGCTGGCTGAAGTGCTAGAGAGACTCAGCCAAAGAACAGGAAGCAGGAACTAGAACTGCTTCCTGTTCTTCAGCTGAGCCTCTCTAGCACTCAGATGGCATGCTACTGCTTATAGCATCTGTAACCCATTTCTGCCCGTCCCATAGGTGTACACATTTGGCTCCTGTTGTGTTATATACACCTGTGGGCAGAAATGCCTTAAAGGAAGACACAGAGCAGCTGATTAAGGTAAAAGAATGACTGGGGGACCACGGTTCACCCGTATCCGCGTTTCTCCAGTATCCACAGGGGGGAACCTGGAACGGATCCCCTGCAGATACCGTC
The DNA here is from genome assembly GCA_026170595.1 of Plestiodon gilberti rubricaudatus. Taxonomy (NCBI): domain Eukaryota; kingdom Metazoa; phylum Chordata; class Lepidosauria; order Squamata; family Scincidae; genus Plestiodon; species Plestiodon gilberti. The sequence goes on from JANXHW010000002.1 coordinate 243,439,209, forward strand.
CCCCTTTATATGATACACCCTGACATTCTGTCCATCTGTGAAGTGTGCATTGATGGCGTACTAGAGGAGACAAGAATGGATGGACCTAAGTGGAACTTGCTATACAATACAGATCATAGAGAAGTGATATAGTTCATGCTGAAATTACCCTAAGAATAAGTGCAAAGCCAACCATTGACTTAAGCTAGATTGTTACTCAGGCTGTTACTCTGTCAGATGCCAGCAAGCAAAGCCAAAACTGGCTAATGGGATATGTTTGTGTGATGAAAACTTTAGAACAAATGCCCATTCCTGCTGTGAATAATGGCACTGTCAAAAAAGAGATTTGATATGTGAAAAGCCTTCAAAAACACTGTTGGAGAAAAAAAAAGTGCCATTTGTTATGTGAGCACTTCAGTGGTGTGAAGGTTGACAAAGCAGTAGACTAGAAGTCTAAACTGTTTCTCTGGATACCATTGGGGGGGGGGCAACCCAAATTTAATCAGCTTTTGAAACACCTGGTGATGTCACAGAGACTGCAACTTTAAATAGTACAGGTAGGAAAAGAAAACACTAAATATTTACACGCACAAACAGGAGAATAATATAGGGTGGCTTATAGTTTAAGGCCCCAATCCTATCCCCCGCCACAAATGTCAATGCAGTCATGCCAAAAGGGCTTGCTCTACGTGCCAAAAGGGCTTGCTCTATGGTGGGGTGGACGACTGAAGGCAAATGGGAGGTAAGTGTAAATATTTTTTACTTACCTCCATTTAAGTCCTATGGTTCTCCTTGGACACACACCACCTATTTGTGTGGGCAGGAGGTCGGACTCAGTTGGTAGAGTTTCCGCCTTGTAAGCCTGAACTTACAAGGTGAATGGCAGTTTGAGACACGCCACTGACAAAAAACTGTGAAACCCTCTGTGAGGAGAAATAAAGCTGCCAGCTGTGTTGGCCGAGTGTGGGAGGCGAAGGCCAATGACTACAAAAGGATACCATCTGGAATGTAGTTGTTTATGAAAGAAAGAAAAAACCCATTATGGGGTTTGGGAAAGCCTGCCCATGTAAACCGCCTTGTATTAAAGTCAGAGGAGAAATTCAATGACCAAGAAAGGCAGTATATAAATACTGTGTATATTATTATTATTATTATTATTATTATTATTATTATTATTATTATTATTATTATTATTATTATTATTATTTTCTGTAACTTTCATGGCCCGAAATTACTGCACAGTGAGACACATATACGGGTTTAGATGCCATGTAATAAAAGAAAGACTTGTCCTTTACCCATTCTCCAATACCGCTGACGGATCTCCTCAGCGGTATTGGAGAACGGGTAAAGGACAAGTCTTTCTTTTATTACATGGCATCTAAACCCGTATATGTGTCTCACTGTGCAGCATTATTATTAATATTAATATTATTTATTTATTTATTTATTTATTTATTTCGGTGGCAAATGTCCAAGGAGGGAAAAGGGGTGGGGAGGTTTAAAAAGAGGGGATAAGATCTAGTAAGCGCCATTGCCACTGGATCCACCCCTTCCCTTCCCCACTCCCACCCAACACCCCAATCCTCCCCCTTCCTGCTCACCCCGGCCCCGCCACTGACTTACCAGTTGCAGGGGATCCAGGAAAGCTGCTGCCACACTGCCTCCACTGCTCGCCGTTTCTGGCAGCGGCCCAGCAGCATGCTGTACAGAGTATCGTATTTTGCAATGCCGTAAGTCTGGCTGCGCTGCCGGAATGTGAGTTCCGGCAGCGTAACCTGATAGGGTTGGGCTGTAAATGACAGAGTGGTACAAAAATGGATAAGCTGTCTCTTTTTTTTTCTTGAAATGGATTGTTTTCTTTCTGTATCTTTCACTGAAATCCTTCTCTGTGCTCTCGTCATTTCTCATCTTGATTACTGTAACCTTCTTTGCTGGCCTTCCCTTTTGCTGTATTTCCCTTCTTCCGATGATCGAGAATGACTCTGATAAACTCATCTTTCTTTCCTGTTGCTGCAATGATGCTATCCTTCTCCTGACAACTCTGTGCTGACTTGCAGCTCCTCACTGCTTCTATTTCAAGCTTTCAGCTCTTACTCTTGAATCTCTGCTTTTCCCCCCTCCAACTGTATCTCTTCACTCACCTAGCTTTACGTACTTGCTTTCAAACTCAGCTTTTAATAATCAGCCCATTGTACAGTACAGCTGAGCTGAAATTACTTAACTGAGGTTGATGTTAGTGGTCTTGTGTCTCAGAAAGCATCCCACATTTTCAACAGTTGTTGCACTCGTTCAATGCTATTCAGCACCTCTTTGCTCCCAAGCTGCTGCTATTTTTCAGTGCCATTTTCCTTCATAGTCTACAAGGGAGGAGTCATGGTTCAAAGGTAGACCACCGGCTTTTCATGCCAAAGGCACCACCTTCAATCCATGGCATTACCAGGTAGGAAATGCCTGTCTGAAGCCCTGGAGTGCTGCTGCCAGCAGAAGCGTCGTTGGGGTAGGGGTGGGGGGGCCGAGGGCTCCAAGGCGGTGGGGTAGTGTACTTGCCTCCGGGATGCGTCCTGTCATCTTGGAGCCGGCCGGTCCGTTTTGGTGTTGGGCCCTCCCGCCTGCCCTGGAGCTGTTTGGCTCTAAAATGCCTACTATTTTGGCTCCAGGGGGCGTGGCTTGTGGCATCACATGGGGGCGTCATGTCGGTGCCCCCCCACATGAGGGCGTAGCTCCGTCTCGCTGCCAGTCCATGTAGACAAAACTAATCTAGAACAGGTGTTCTCAACCTCTTCCTGGCTAAGTACCACCTCCGGTGCCACACTCCTACTACATACCACCGGAAGTGACTGTTGATGACATAATCACCAGTTACTTTCAGGTTTTCAGAGGCCAGAAAACACAGATAGGAGACTCTGGGCGGGTGTGAGGTCCCTCCTCAGCGTTCCCGAGTGGCGCGACCAAAGGCAGGAGCCTCTTGGGAGCAAAAACGCACCACTGAAAGCACTGCGTTGGAGCATGGTTACGGTGGTCTGGCAGTTCGAGTACCACCAGCAGCTGGCTGAAGTACCACTGGTGGTACTGGTACCACTGGTTGAGAACCCCTGATCTAGAAGGACCAATGATCGATCTTAGTGGAAGGCAGCTTCTTATGTTGATCTTATGTTGGTCTTCTTATGTAATGGTGGTCTCTTTTATCATTTTTTAAATGTTGTTTTTTATTAGTTTTAGTTAACTGTCTTTGTTGTTTTTTAAAAAGTGATTTTTTTTTTGTATTATGTTTTTTGCTGTAAGCCGCCTTGGGTCCCTTTGGGAAGAAAGGCGGGGTAAAAATATTGTAAATAAAAATAAATAAATAAATGTTCTGCTTGTGATTTTTCAAATGTGATTTTTGTGGATAATATTCTGGATTAGTCTGGAAATGATGTAATAGATTCCATAAACAAAATCATGAAGGATCATGTTAAACAGCAGTAAGATGAAATGAGTTGAAGGACACCAAGGGAATAAAAATGGCTCCAGGACGAAATAGCAGCCAGAGAAATATAAGGGCACTGAACAGAAGCAAAACAAGATGGATGTTTGGCAAGTTTTTTTTTTTTTTAGTAATTAGTTCAATCACATTGAACATGCTAATTGCCAAGCAAAGATTTTCCATTCCAAGGATGGCCTTTACAGGCCTAACATCTCAAGCTGGTCCCCATGACATATCTAGAAGGGAAGAGGTGCTAACTGTAGTTGTGGTACAGCTAAAGTGGAGGACCTTGTACTGTGTTTCCTGTTTTACAGTGTTCCTATTTATTTTATTTTATTTTCACATTTTTTATACCGCCCTTCCTCCAAGGAGCTCTGAGTGGTGTACATATTTCCTCCCCTCCTTTTTGTCCTCATAACAACCCTGTGAGGTAGGTGGGGCTGAGAGATAGTGACTGGCCCAAGGTCACCCAGGAAGCTTCGTGGCTGAGTGGGGATTTGAACCTGGATTTTCCAGGTCTAAGTCCGACTCCCAAACCACTACACCATCCTGGTATTAATTCATATTCCTATGCATTCCTATGAATTCCTATGCATTCATCCATTCATAGCCAGAGATTCTTGAAGCATTTTCTTGGTTAAAAAAAGAAGAAGTGGCTATCCAGTGGAAGAATAAAAAATACGTAGCCTGTTGGCCAATACCAGGGTGGCGGTGTTTGACTTGAAGCAATACTTAACTGCAGGGGCAGGATAATTGCTTTTAAAAAATGTATTTGCCTGGAATAAAAATGTATTTGTCTGCATGAATATAATTCTGAGGGGGGTTTTTATATATAATTGAAGCTTTGCAATGCTGTACACAGTATGTTTTTTACAGTTTATAGCAAAACAAATACCAAGTTAGCGAACATTTGGTGCAGCCCTGTCACTCTATGTCTTTGTTTCATTCAGTCATATTATCTTCTCTGTAGTTTTCTTGGAAGAAAGTCTGCCTCTCTGTCGAGCAACTTCCCCAGTCCTCCTTCAAGCCCTGCTGCTTCAGCAAACGTACTGCTGGCTTGGACTCATTAAACCACAGAATACATCCTTCCCAATCACTTATCAATCCTTTTTGAGCTCAAGGAGAGCACCGTACTGAATGATCTCCATGCAGCAAGAAGGCGGTGAGAGTCTTCCTAGGGTGGTGGATATCAAAGTTATGGAACTTGTCCTCAGGGACGTCGACAGAATGTGGCGGGGGGCGGCCCGCCAGGGGGTGGCGCGCGCAGACGCGCACAAAAGCGCGTCACCACCACTGCGCGTGTCACCCTACGGAGGCTCTCCGAGGCCAGGAGAAGGCCTCGGAGCGTCCGGCCCATCCGGTGGTCCGGTGCCTTCTAAGAAGGCCCAATGCATTGACGCGTAATTTATTAGGTTTTCCGCACCTGCGCAGAACGTTTCTGAGGGCAAGCGGGCAACCCTTGCCCTCAGAAACATTCTGCGCAGGCGCGAAAAACCTAATAAATTACGCGTCAACGCATTGGGCCTTCTCAGAAGGCCCTGGATTGCCAGACAGGGCGGGCGCTCCGAGGCCTTCTCCTCAGAAGGCCTCGGACTGCTGGAGGACACTTGGCACCGGCGTCGCGGCAAATTTTGGAGGGGGTGCCCGGGGGTTCACTAGGGTGACGCGCGATGTCACCCTAGGGCGGGCGTGGGTGACGTGCGTGCCCAGCCCCAGGGTGACGCGCGCCCCAGTGACTGCGGTTCTCTTCTTCCATTGGTCTGCAAAAGCTTGAATATTCTGGGGAAGTGGTGGAACTGGATGACTCGTTCTGGCAGGTAGGGAAAGGATGTTAGCAGCTGTTTAGAGAAAGCAGACCTTTGCCTCTGAAAGAACAACAGATTGGTTTCAAATGGCACCTCTTGCAGAATTGGAGACATTCAGAATGCACAATGAGGTTTAGTTCTGCTGGATTTCTTTACAAAGGGATCCAGGATAGCTAAACATGATTGCCATCGTGCATTGCAAATGTCATTCTAGTATCTCTGTATCCACTCCAAAGTCTTGGTGGAACAGAATGACTTTGTTCCACTCTCTTTCACAACTCCATGTTGAAGAATTGTGGGGTGGCAGAGATTGACTTTACAGGACTGAGGGTCCAATTTTATCCCCTGCCAGTCCATAGCACACAATGCTGCTTCTGGAGCATGTGCCCCCCCCCCCCCCCGCATGCAACTAGACGGCCTTGGAGAGATAAATATTTTCCTTACCTCCCCATAGTCTGCTTGGCTGCCAATGGGTCTCCTTGGACCTATTTATTTATTTATTTATTTATTTATTTATTTATTTATTTTTCACATTTTTATACCACCCTTCCTCCAAGGAGCTCAGAGTGGTGTACATATTTCCTCCCCTCCTTTTTTTTTGTCCTCACAACAACCCTGTGAGGTAGGTGGGGCTGAGAGGTAGTGATTGGCCCAAGGTCACCCAGGAAGCTTCGTGGCTGAGCGGGGATTTGAACCTGGATCTTCCAGGTCTAGGTCCGACTCCCAAACCACTACACCATCCTGGCCAGCTATTTAGCTGGCATACGTCCAAGGAGATTCAGGAGGCAAGTTTATGCTGGGAAAGGGGGATAGGATCTCAGTATGCTTGGCTGCCACTGAGATTCTCCCCCTCCCACCCTCGAACTGCCCCTGGCCTGGGCCACTCCCCTCCCCGTTCCACCCTCGATCCTCCCTTGAACTGCTCTAGTGGAGGACAGGGGAGGTCCTATGGGCTGGTAGTGCTCTGGCTGTTTGTACTAACATGCCAATCCCGCAAAACAGTGGAGTGACTTTTGCTCAGATTGCGAAATCCGCCACGGTTAAGCCCTGATAGAATTGAGCCATGATGCAAAGATTCCCAAGGAGAACTTGGAGAATGACTCAAATTCTTGTTGCTCCTACGTATGTGAAGATGACTTTCAACCTAATTCTAACTAAATCTCCGTGTGGCGATGCAGTAGCGCTGGCATGGCTACAGCTGTATCCTATGGGGGGTTGGCTTCTGGAGGTCTCAGGTAAGGGGATAAGGGAATATTTGTCCCCAGAAGCCACTATGGGTCAACGCGGACCGGTGCCAACTCAATTGCTGGTGCAAGTGTGTGTTGACCTGAGAAGGTGAATCAGGCCTGGGAACGGCGGGTCAGGATGCACTGCTGCCAAACCCGCCCCCTCCCGGGCCTGGTCCACCCTCCTCCCCGGCCCCATCACTGCCCCATTCTGTCCAATCCCACCCTCCCCCGCCCCATTCCACCCCCTGCACAGGCTTGCTACAGCTGTCTGCCTGGCCTGGTAGCGTGTGGTAGCAAAGGCTGCTTTGCGACTGTGGTAAAGTAACCTCCACTGCCAGGCCAGCATAGGATTGGTGCATTTATCACTTCACATGACTCCTGTTATGTGCTGGTCCATTCACATCCACTGGTTCACCACAGAATATGTGATATTCTCCCAATTCCTCACAAATTCCTCACAGTTCTTGCTAAGCAACTGCAAAATGAATGGATCACCACTGGGAGACAGCTGACTATGGAGTAATTTTAACAAAGTATTTTGCTATGTGTGGGACTGCTGTATTTTGCTCTGTGTGGGACTGCTTTTATCCCTTAGCTCAGTGTTTCTCAAACTTTTTAGCACCGAGACCCACTTTTTAAAATGACACCGTATCAGGTCCCACCTAGCTTTACGAGACAAAAAAAAGTGATCCAGAAATAAAATTATTTATTTACTTATGTGCAAGTAAGGAGCTCAGCCGTTTGCAGGGTAATTAGCAGCTATCTTGCAAACTGAAACCTAACATCTCTTTGAAGGGCAATTAGCAGCTATCTGATTTTTGAATAGCCTCAGGTCTTGTGGCAACTACTGATCTGATCTTTCCATCACTTGGGACCCACCACAAATCAGGTCGTGACCCAACAAGTGGGTCCCGACCCACAGTTTGTGAAACACTGCCTTATCTCTTCTAACAGCAGCCCTACTGACTGTACCAACTCTGCGGTGCTTGATCTCTAACGTAATGCTATGTGTCATGTGTACAACCCATCAGTCAGTGATGTAATTAGTATATGTATAAATGAGACATCACTTGATGGCACCAACATAAGGTAAAGGTGACCCCTGACAATTAAGTCCAGTCATGTCCGACTCTAGGGTGTGGTGCTCATCCCCATTTCAAAGCCGAAGAGCCAGCGTTGTCCGAAGATGCCTCCGTGGTCATGTGGCCGGCAAGACTCTCCTTGCCGCAGCGCGTAGCATGCGGCTGGAACACGGAGCGCTGTTTACCTTCCCGCAAGCGGTACCTATTTATCTACTCGCATTAATATGCTTTGGAACTGCTAGGTTGGCAGGAGCTGGCCAAGCAACAAGAGCTCACCCCGTTGCGGATTCGAACTGCCGACTTTTCGATTGACAGCTCATGGTTCAGCGGTTTAACCCACTGCGCCACCCAACCAATGGCGTCGCTCCCGTCAAGCGACGGGAGTGGGCCGCCACGGGGTGATGCGCGCAAAGGGGTGACGCACGCACCCCAGCGCGCATCACCGCCGTGACACACACCCTCCGGATGCTCCGAGGCCGGCCCGGGAGCCGGCCTTGGAGCATCCGGCCTGGCCAGCGCTCCAGGGCCTTCTGAAGGCCCAATGCGTCCATACAGGAACTTTTACTGTTTTCGCACATGCGCAGAGACCAAACCGGTCTGCGCATGCGCGAAAACAGTAAAAGTTCCCATATGGACGCATTGGGCCTTCTTTCAGAAGGCTCTGGAGCGCCAGCCAGGCCAGACGCTCCGAGACCGGCTCCCAGGCCAGCCTCGGAGTGTCCGGAGGGCGACGCGAAGTGGCGGGGGGGCACCCGGGGCAGGGTGCAGCCGGGTCCCCCCCCAAAAAAAAATTCTATTAGGAGGTTCTACTAGATAGAACCTATAGGTTCTAATAGATAGTTCTATTAGGAGGGGCATAGTCGGGGCGTCACTAGGGTGACGTGCGCCACCCCGCCTTGGGGTGACGCGCGTCCTAGTGACGCCTCTGCACCCAACATAGTAATGGTTTATTTCGGAACAGGAAAGTAAAAGAACGATATATGGCAGTACTTTAAAAAGACAAACGAAAAAAAACTTCCTGTGGAAATGCCCTTGTGAGATGTTTCAGTCCTTATATTAAATGTTAATCTGAGGCACACTCTGTCTTGTCCACTTTCTCCTTGCTTACAAAAAGGAAACAGTGACAGTCCTGGCTCCAGGTGTCTGTCAGGAAAGCAATAAAAAGTTTTCTTTCCAGTCAGACCTTTGTCTGGTTATACTTGATAGACAAAAATAGATGCTAATTTTAAAGCCTGACTTTCAAAGAGACATTTCTATTAGTGTGTCAACATAATGGAAAAGAAGGGAGCATTATATGGTAAAGAAAATAAAAAAAATACCAGAATTGTTTTGCATGATTGTATACTTAAACTACTCCTTCACTTGACTTTTCAGGATCTACTGTACTTGTTGTAGTTAACTTTTAACTGACTAGTATTAGAATCAACATGACTTGGTGGATGTAATGCTGCTGTGTTTTCAATTGTGATTTTATAAGTAATATATATCAGCATTTCTCAAAGTTCTCCCCGCGAGGCGGAGAGAACTTTGAGTGTGTACAGGGGCGGAGACAGCAGCGGCAGATCGCTTCTTTTCCATTATGTTGACACAGATCCCGGGGATCGCCACTGCTGCCGCCGAAACCACCCCCAGAACGGTCCCTAAAATGGCCTCCCGCACTTACCCGGGCTTGGGGGAGCTTCGGGGAGGCCTGCGTGAACCTCTGCAGCCCCCCCCCGATCTTCGGATCGCTGTTTTGCAGCGATCTTCGGGTACTTCCGATTTTTCACGAAAACCGGAAGCACCCGAAGATCGCTGCAAAACAGCGACCCGAGGGGGGCCTGCAGAGGGTTGCGCATGCCTCCCCGAAGCTCCCCCAAGCCCCGGTAAATGTGGGGGGGCATTTTGGGCACTTTGGTGGCGGCGGCGGCGGCAGCGATCCCTTGGATCGCCACCGCCGCCGCCATGCTGTCCCTGAGCCTTAAGGGGGCAGGGGACACCAAAAGTTCTCAATGGTGGGTCGCGACCCACAGTTTGAGAACCAGTGATATATATATATATATATATATATATATATATATATATATATATATATATATATATATATATATATATATATAATTTAGCAACAATGGATTTAAAAGTTCTTAGAACATCTATGTTTTGTTTAACATATAAAGAACATAGCATTGATAGCACTAATTGTACATTTTTGCAATAAAGGTTGTCCAACAAATGGTACTTAAACCAGTGATTTTAGAGAAACGTGTATATGTTGTCCCTTCTCCAAATAAATAAAAGGGATGAGTCTACAATTTCTATCTATCTATTTATTTATTTATTTATAGTTATAAAAATTAATTAATTAAAATGACTTGCTGTTTGCTGTTCCGCCGTTGCCTGTCGTGCTGCCATTCACCCGGTGCCCATCATCGCTGCCCGTCACCCATCCGCCTGTTTGCCCGCCGTTGCTGCCATCCCATGGTCGCTGCCATCCCCGTCGCTGTTGTGCTGCCATTCACCTGGTACCATCATGCCCCCTGCGTTGTCCATTGTCCGTCGTTGTTGCTGGCGTTCCCCGTTGTCGCCATGCTTCTCCTCGTTGTCGCCGCCCAGCTGCCCGCCCAGCCGCCGGTTTTAAACTGAATAAACTTGCCTTTTTCCGACGCTGATATCTTGGATCTCGTGAAATCTCGCGAGATCCAAGATGGCTGTGCCTGTAGAAAAGGTAAGTTTCTTCAGTTTAAAATTGGCGCCGGAGGCTTCCACCAGCCTGGAACGGTCTGGGACCAATCCTGGACCCGAGCCTGGGTTCCGGGACTGATGGCAAACCTAGTCTTCTACCCACATGTCATAGCTGCTAGGAGGCAGCAATGAAATCTTCCATAGAGGAACTACCGGTAATTGGTACCTAAGACAGGGAAGTATCCATCAGGAAGCATAAGCAAGGAGAATCTCAAGTATCCCAGTGCTATTTATTATGGCAAAACCCAACTAGTTTTTGAGTTAAATAACTTCTCTTACAGCGCAATCCTAACCAACTTTCCAGCACTGGTGTAGCCATGCCAACTGGGTGCACACTGCATTTTGCAGTGCAGGGGCAGTCATGGAGGACTCTTCAAGGTGAGGGAACATTTGTTCCCTTACCTCGGGGCTGCATTGTGGCTGCGCCGGCGCTGGAAAGTTGGTTAGGATTGTGCTGTTAGTGACAATTATAAAAGCAAAAAGAAAACACTAATCAATTATCACCAAGAAAAATCATAACCATTATATACCAGTCGTTTCATAGAGTAAATTACACAACCATATTGATATAGCAGTTTCACAACGTACTCCAGCATTCAGAAAAGAAGAGTAAAAATACAGCCATCTGAGTGGCTCATTATAATCTGTGTATAGAAATACCCCTTTCTTAGTGTCTGATACCTAGTTGAAAGTAGTACTTTAGTCAGATAGCATGAGTGCTAGAGGCACAGTTTCATACACTCTCTATGCGCAAGTAACTAGCGAAACATCTATAAAGAAATTCAATATTTGAGTGGAAAAGATAAACGGCTTTCCATCCTGTATTTATCTGATCTTGAGTGAGACAATCTACTGTAATGTTTTTATACACACACACACACACACACACACACACACACACACACACACACACACACACACAAATCTTAGACGAAGCTACATAAAGTAATCATACACTGTGTGTGCTAAAACAGTTAAGTGGCACACTTTAAGGACAAACAGAAAAGGACGGGTGGGGGGAGGGCTTTCAAAGGAAGTAACAGGTGCTGTCCTGAAAAGAAGGAAAAAACAACGAAAATGCACTTGCGTTTCCCAGTCATTTTGGGGATTTTCTTCCTTTTGAAGCACTTGTGTGTCCTCTTTGTGAGTTAATAATTATAAGATAGGGTGCCATTAGACCTTCAGCTTACAGACACAATGGGGTTAATTCCCCATTCCTTTAAAGTTTTTTCCCCCTTTCCTGTAGAGTGGCACCTGTGCTTCCCTTGCGATTTTTATAAGTACAGGCCAAAATGCCTGTTAGCCTTCCTGCCTAAAAGAACGTAAGAAGAGCCCTGCTGGATTAGTCCAAAGGCCCATCTAGTCCAGCTTCCCGTATCTCACAGTGACTCCACCAGATGCCTCAGGGAGCACACAAGACAACAATATATCTGTACCCTATCACTACTCCCTTCAGGTAGTTAACTCAACTACCCAGAGGTAGTTAGCTCTCTCTTCACTGTTTTTAGAAGGTATTTTAACATACTAAGTGTTCAATTGCTTCATGCAGCTACATCTAAGGAATATGTGCAAGCAAGGGGTGTGTGTGCGCGTGCGTGCATGTGTGTGCGTGTGTATGTATTTTGCATCCTGTTTGTGATCTGATCAGTGTATTCTAGAATACTTTTTAGCTTTTTCCACTCAGGTATGAAATTCCATATTTAGCTGTTTTCACCAGTTACTTGTGCATACAGAATGTATGAAACCTTGAGCAATCTATATTTTGATGTTATTGAACTAAAGAGCTACTTTCAGCTAAGCACCAGAAAGGTGTGTTTCTGAACCCAACTTTTAATGTACCAATATGCAGCTATGTGACTACTCTTTTTTCATGCATATGCAGTAGTGCTGTTTTCTTAGGAGTACATTCTGTAACTGTTCTGTTTCTTTGTGGCAATTAATTACATTGAATAATGTACATAGGTTATGATGTTCATGAATGATATTTTATAAAGTAATTTTGGATATGTTTTTATTGTTGCCTCACGGAGAGATTATATGTTTCAAAGTGAGACTAGCCATAATAAGCACCATTGTGTTTGCAAGTTTTTCTTTTGAGGTGTTTAGTCTAGCCACAGAGCAACATGAAAAAAGACCCTTGCTGTGCTAGAATGTACTTTAGTCAGCCATTTCCACAGAAAATTAAAGCTCAACTTAATATAAGCACACCAGGTGAGTTGCTATTGAACTGAATTTGGTAAGCCTATTCATCCAACAATTTGAGTGTGATGGAACATAGGTTGGCTTGATCCATCTGCTTTTGCATGTGCCCACATCTTAACTCTCCACATATTTATCATAGCACCATATGTTTCAAAAAGTGGGTTGGTAGTAACGCTACCAACGTAACGTAAATATGCGCATAACGTAAATATGCGCTAAGCTGCCATCAGTCAAACATTCCACCACGAGCCAAACAGCAAACACATGTTTCTGTCAAGCCAGGTTTTTCCCATCTCGTATTTGTGCCTCTATTTTTTTTTTTTTGGTTCCTATATGTAGGACTTAACAGTTGTGTCTGTTGATCTTCAACTTGTTAATATGGTCCAATGATTGGGCCTGTCAAGATAATTTTGAATCCTGATTTGGTCTTCCAAAGTGTTAACTATCCCTCACCCAGCTTGGTATCATCTGTAAATCTGATCATTCTTGACCCCCTCCTCAAGATCATTTATAAAAATGTTGAACAGCACAGGGCCTAAGATAGAGCCCTTGAGCACTCCACTCGATACCTCCTTCCAGGAGCCATTTAGTAACACTCTCTAGAAATGCTTAGTTTCAACAAGCTTTGCATCCACCTATCACTACTACTATGTAGCTCAGGTGTTCTCAACCCCTTTCCGGCTGAATACCACTTCCAGCGCCACTCTCCTGCTGCGTACCACTGGAAGTGACTGGTGATGACATCATTGCCAGTTACTTATGGGTTTTCAGGGTTTCGGAGGCCAGAAAAATGTAGGTAGGAGGCTCTGAGTGGGTGGGAGGACCCTTCTGAGCGTTCCCGAGAGGCTCGGCCAAAGGCTTAAATAGTTTTCTTCAGCTTCTAGAGGCAAAGCGAAGTAATGCAAGGCAAATACAGTAGCTTTTTAGAACTTTATCCCATCACGTCACATTCCTCCTTCAACCTTGAAGCTGCCCAGCGCTTCTCCCCCCTTCCGCTCTCCTTTGCTAGTTGAGATAAACTCTTCCCTGTACACTCTGAGCCTAGGAGATAAGGCACAGAGGCAAAATGCTGATACAAGGGTAGGGGTTATACTGGGTCAGATCGAAGAAAGTTTGAAGGCCCTTTAGCTGACAAATACAAAATGGAGTTAGTTCTGTTCCAGCTCCATACTGGGACCTCTCATCCACATTGATGGTGTTCCACCATCCCAGATTTACAGAGGCCTTAGCCAGGGGGCAACATGGTGGACATGTACTCAAGCCAGAGGCGAAACTAGACTGGAGCAGAGGCAAGTAGTTCTGCAAGACTCCGTTACACTGGAGTCAGCGGCCCCTCCCCCTTGCTGTTGGAGCCATTCTGGAGGCAAAGGCAACTCACAGGACACTCCCCTGTCGCTGCTGGAATGGCTCCAACAGCAAGGGGGAGGGGCTGCTGACTCCAGTGTAACGGAGTCTTGCAGAACTACAGTACTTAACTCCGCTCCAGTCTAGTTTCGCCTCTGACTCAAGCAAAGAAGTGATGGATTCAGATTCATACAGCACAATCCTATCCAAGTTACACCACCGCTGTAACCAGCGGTGCAGCGAGAATGGGAGGCCCCAGAATGGAAAGGGGATTCAAATCCCCTTTGAATTCCCCTTTGGAGGGGATTTGAATCCCCTTTCTGTTCTGGGGCCTCCCATTCTCGCTGTGCCGCCGCTGGTTACACCGGTTACACTGGTTTATCAGCGCAATCCTATCCAACTGATACCGGTGGCATTAGTTGGATAGGATTGCGCTGATAAACAGATACAGTTGATTTTAAAGATTAAGGTTCAAATGAAACCGGAAAAGCTTTTTGCTGGGTGTGAGGGATAATCAGGTAGGCGAAAAATTTCAAACTTTGTTTTTATATATGATAAGTGCGGCAAGAATTTTATATGCACAATATTGGAAGAATTCAGAGATACCTTCACTGGAAGATTGGTGGTTGAAAGTTTTGGATTATGCTGAAATGGATAAACTTACAATTTTAATTAAGGAAAAGTCAGTTAACCTTTTTGTGAATAATTGGAAACCATTTATTGATTTTTTTTAAGAGAGAGAGAGAGAGAGAAGAACAATTTGATGACATGCGGATTTAATGAATAGAATGTTGGTGATATTTGGGCTTAGTTGGATATTATTTGTAGAAAATAGTGAATAGTGTGCTAGCAGGATGTATTGCTTTGAGCTTGCTATAACCTTACGAAATATGTATTGTTTTTATGTTTTATTATTATATTAAAATAAATATATATATTAAAAATAGATTCAGTAACATTTCCTGATCCTTCCCTTGTCACAACTGAAATGGCTTCATTGATGAATTTTGAAATGTGCACATTTCATTGCTTGCAGATCCTGTAGGAAATGGTAATTGAGATTCAGATTGTCTTTTTCCTTTGTTTTCAGGAGGGTTCAATAGGATCCATTTTTTCTTGAGTGGAGAGGTTGCATCTGTGGTGAGTACATAATATGGAAAAATATATTATAACGTAAATAGCCTCTTTGAAAAAAACAAGTATAAATCTTGATAATGTGATTTAGCTGAGACCATTAACAGTTGAGGCATTTTTAAATGTTTGCTAATGTCATCTCAAAGCGATCAGAGCCTCACACCAATATCATCTGGATATTGGAATGCCAATTCACCCACATGACTGTTTTACTAAGAAGTTCAGAACATGCTCCAGAAAAAAACAGAAATAAAGAAAATAAATAAATAAAAACCTAAGGCAAAGTGTGTATTTATTCATCTCTCCAGGTTGTTACAGAACTATATCAGAAATTAGGGAGGACTGTGTTTTAATTAGGATGCACATTTATTACTCACTCTGCTAGGTAAACTAAAATTATTCTCAATTTGCTCTTCTGTATCATGTAATTGAATGAAAATTTAGGGCTGATAACTTGCAATTACATTGATTTCCATTTTGCTCCTTGGATATTCTTCAATATGACAGGGCTGGTAGCGAATGTCACTTTATCAACAACTTGCCTCTCCAGTGCCTTAATTGTGGGTGACAGCCAAACAAATCTAATACTGTGCGAAAGTGCTCTTTGTAGAGGAGAGAAAGCCTGCTAGGATGGACCGCTTCGTTGTCATGGTAGTTCCCGCTCCTCGCGTGAACATCTTCACCCCAAATCTCATGACAGCAAACCAGGAATGTGGATCAAGTGTCTGAGTCCAAGTCTCGAGTCAAGTCCCAAGTCTTTGCCCCCAAGTCCTGAGTCTTTGATTGCGAGTCCCTATCTATTTAATGGGGAAAATGGGTTTAAACCTGAATAAAATCCAACTTGTCGTAAAAAGCTCCAAGTCTCGAGTTGAGTCTTTCAAGTCTTTTACAGTCGCCGAGTCAAGTCCGAGTCAAGTCATTGATGCAACTTGAGTCCAACTCGAGTCCGAGTCAATAGACTCAAGTATACATCACTGCAGCAAACCATGCTGAAAGACAAGTTCTGACGCAGAAGGGGGGCAATGGGGCCTGCACAGAGAAGTAGTCGGACATCCAGGAACACGTTTAGAAGGGATCTGCCCCAACATCTTTCCACTGCCTCATCTCCCTGATCCTACTCAAATTGCTCACACCTTTTTGCTGTTGTATCCTGACATGTTGCTGCCAGCATCCTTCTCTCCTCCAATTGTACTGCTGTGAGCTGCCCAAAGAGATTCTATGCTCTTAAAAGCTCTTTCTCCCTTGTCACTTCTTAACCTTTAAATTCCTTCCTGGGTCACCTACCTAGTGCTATCTCTCCGTCCTTTCAAACTCCTACTAAAACAACCCTCTCCTATGAAGTCATAAGAACATAAGAAGAGCCCTGCTGGTTCAGGCCAAGTGTTTGTCTAGTCCAGCTTCCTGTATCCCACAGTGGCCCACCAGATGCCTTTGGGAGCACACAAGGCAACAAGATTTCTGTATTTTGTTGCCACTCCCTTGCATCTGGCATTCAGAAATAGGCTACCTCTCAAACCCAGACGTTGCATACAGTCGTCATGACTTGCCACCTGTGATAGCCTTCTCCTTCATAAATCTGCCCCAATCCCCTCTTAATAGCATCTAGGCCGGGTGCCCTCGCCACATCCCGTGGCAAGGAGTTCCACAGATTAATTAGACTTTGGTCTGACCCCAAGCTCCTCACTCTCAGTTGCAATGAAAGTATATGTCACTGCATTTACTTGTATCCTCTTTCCCCCTCCCGTACACACACACTTGGGCTCACCCAGTGATGAAGGGCAGAGAAGAGAAAGCACTTCTTCCCAGAACTGCAGAATTCATTTATGGAACTTGCTGCCACAAGAACATAAGAACATAAGAAGAGCCCTGCTGGATCAGGCCAAAGGCCCATCTAGTCCATCTTCCTGTATCACACAGTGGCCCCACCAGATGCCTCATGGAGCACACAGCCAACAAGACAACCTGTTTCCTGCTGCCACTCCCCTGCACCTGGCACAGAGAAAACCTACTTCTAAAACCAGGAGGTTGCTTATGGCTTGTAACCTGTGATGGTCTCTGTTTAAAACAACAGTCATAGAGGCCCAGCGGGAGTGTATCCCACAAAGGAGGAAGGGCTCGACCAAATCCAGGAGGATGCCGGCATGGCTAACAAGCACAGTTAAGGAGGCTATAAAAGGCAAGGAAGCTTCCTTCCGTAAATGGAAGTCTTGCCCTAATGAGGAAAATAAACAGGAGCACAAACTGTGGCAAAAGAAATGTAAAAAGATGATACGGGAGGCCAAGAAAGACTTTGAGGAACGTATGGCAGGCAACATAAAAGGGAATAATAAAAGCTTCTTCAAATATGTTAGAAGCAGGAAACCTGCCAGGGAAACGGTGGGTCCGCTGGATGGTGAGGGAGAAAAAGGGGTGATAAAAGGGGACTTGGAGACTGCAGAGAAATTAAATGAGTTCTTTGCATCTGTCTTCACGGCAGAAGACCTCGGGCAAATACCGCTGCCAGAACGGTCTTCCCTGACTAAAGAATTAAGTCAAATAGAGGTTAAAAGAGAAGACGTCTCAGACTTAATTGACAAAATAAAGATCAATAAATCACCAGGCCCGGATGGCATCCACCCAAGAGTTCTGAAGGAACTCAAGAATGAAGTTGCTGACCTCTTGACCCAAATATGCAACTTGTCCCTTAAAACAGCCACTGTGCCAGAGGATTGGAGGATAGCTAATGTCACGCCAATCTTTAAAAAAGGAAGGAGGGGAGACCCGGGAAACTACAGGCCGGTCAGCCTAACATCTGTTCCAGGGAAGATGGTGGAAAGTCTCATTAAGGATAAAATCTTAAAATACATAGAAGAACAAGCTCTGCTGAGGGAGAGTCAGCATGGCTTCTGCAAGGGGAAGTCTTGCCTCACAAACCTGTTAGAATTTTTTGAAAAGGTCAACAGGCATGTGGATGCGAGCGAACCCGTGGATATTATATATCTGGATTTTCAGAAGGCGTTTGACACGGTCCCTCATGAAAGGCTCCTGCGAAAACTCCACAGTCAGGGAATAAGAGGGCAGGTCCTCTTATTCAATTTTCACAATGGCGAGAGGTGAAAAGCGGTGTGCCCCAAGGATCGGTCTTGGGACCGGTGCTTTTCAACTTATTCATAAATGACCTGGAGTTGGGGATAGGCAGTGAGGTGGCCAAGTTTGCGGATGACACTAAACTTTTCCGGGTGGTAAAGACCAGCAGGGATTGTGAAGAGCTCCAGAAGGATCTCTCCAAACTGGGAGAATGGGCAGCAAAATGGCAGATGCGCTTCAATGTAAGTAAGTGCAAAGTGATGCACATTGGGGCAAGAAACCAAAATTTCACATATACGCTAATGGGTTCTGAGTTGTCTGTGACGGATGAAGAGAGAGATCTTGGGGTGCTGGTGGACAGGTCGATGAAAGTGTCGACCCAGTGTGCGGCGGCTGTGAAGAAGGCCAATTCCATGCTCGGGATCATTAAAAAGGGGATTTAGAATAAAACGGCCAATATCATTATGCCTTTGTACAAATCGATGGTAAGGCCACATCTGGAGTATTGTGTCCAGTTCTGGTCACCATACCTCAAAAAGGATATAGTTGAATTGGAAAAGGTGCAGAAAAGAGCGACCAGAATGATTTGTGGGCTGGAGCACCTCCCTTACGAGGAAAGGCTACAGCGTCTGGGGCTTTTCAGCCTAGAAAAAAGGCGCCTGAGGGGGGACATGATTGAGACTTATAAAATTGTGCATGGGATGGAGAGAGTGGATAGAGGGAACTTCTTCTCCCTCTCGCACAACACCAGAACTAGGGGACACGCACTAAAATTGAGTGGAGGGAGAGTTAGAACAGACAAAAGAAAATATTTCTTTACCCAGCGTGTGATTCATCTGTGGAACTCCTTGCCACAGGATGTGGTGATGGCACCTGGCCTAGATGCCTTTAAAAGGGGTTTGGACAAATTCATGGAGGAAAAGACCATCACAGGTTACAAGCCATAAGCAACCTCCTGGTTTTTTTTTTTTTTTTTAGAAGTGGGTTTTCTCTGTGCCAGGTGCAAGGGAGTGGCGACTGGACACAGGTATCTTGTTGTCTCGTGTGCTCCCTGAGGCATCTGGTGGGGCCACTGTGTGACACAGGAAGCTGGACTAGATGGGCTTTTGGCCTGGTCCAGCAGGGCTCTTCTTATGTTCTTATGTTCTTATGTTCTTATGTTCTTTTCCTCCATGAATCTGTCCAAACCCCTTTTAAAGGCATCTAGGCCAGGTGCCATCACCACATCCTGTGGCAAGGAGTTCCACAGATGAATTACACGCTGGGTAAAGAAACATCTTCTTTTATCCGTTCTAACTCTCCCTCCACTCAATTTTAGTGCATGTCCCCTGGTTCTGGTGTTGTGCGAAAGGGAGAAGAATTTCCCTCTATCCACTCTCTCCATCCCATGCATAATTTTATACGTCTCAATCATGTCCCCCCTCAGTCGCCTTTTTTCTAGACTGAAAAGCCCCAAACGCTGTAGTCTTTCCTCATAAGGGAGGTGCTCCAGCCCACGAATCATTCTGGTCCCTCTTTTCTGCACCTTTTCCAATTCAACTATATGGCCACTGCCTTAATTAGCTTTCAAGGACAGTGTATGGAATACCTATCTATAGATACTATGTAGAATAGCTAAATGGGATCTCCTTTTCTCTGGATGCTAGTTGCTGAGGGAAGATGTTGCATTAGTGCCCTTCTGTGAACTTCCCAGAAGAGTCTGGCAGGATGCTGGCCTACATAGATAACACAGGCCTGCACATTTGAGGGTCAAAAAATGTTTTTCAAAATTTATGGTGGTTTTATATGAATTTGGGGTGCTGGTTCCAAAACTGGCATTGGTTTTGCCCTATCACATCTAGTGTTGGGGGTATGGCATTGCCACCTCAGAATGCGAGAAGCAGCTTCCTTTTGAGGAAGGCATGGCATCAGATTCCTCACGAGGAAGCTGCTTGACTCGCATTATGAGGTGGTGATGCTGTACCCCCAAAACTAGATGCGATAGGGAAAAACCGATGCCAGTTTTGGAATCAGCACACCAAATATACCCAAAATAGGTCTCACATTTAAGAAAGAAAAATGTGCGCAGGCCTGTGTCATTGGTCTGATCCTGCAAAGCTCTTCTTACGTTCTCAAATACATTATCTAAATTTCAATTGTAAGCGTCTCTGAACAGGGATCTGTCTGTCCTATGTTCCTCTGTAAAGTGTCATATACTCTGATGGTGCAAAACAAAACAAACAAATAAATAAAATAATAGCAGCTTGGTAAGCAGGGTGTAGAAGGGGGAGAATGTACCTACAACCTCCTTGAGAGTTGCTGTGAACAGCTTTACATTGGAGCCTACCTTAATGCTTACTAGGGCTGTGAGATGTTTATGCTCACTAACTTGGGCCACTGTGTGAAAACTGTGCGTGACAAACAGGGATGTGGATCAAGTCTCTGACTCCAAGTCTCGAGTTAAGTCCCAACTCTCTGGGTCCAAGTCTCAAGTCAATTCCCAAGTCTTTGCCCCCAAGTCCTGAGTCTTTGATTGCGAGTCCCTATCTATTTAATGGGGAAAATGGGTTTAAACCTGAATAAAATTCGACATTGTAAAAGGCTCCAAGTCTCGAGTCGAGTCTTTCGAGTCTTTTACAATCGCTGAGTCAAGTCCGAGTCAAGTCATTGATATCACTTGAGTCTGACTCAAGTCCGAGTCAATAGACGCAAGTCTACATCACTAGTGACGAGTGGGTACAAAACCACCAGCGAAGCTCTTGCTATCCTGGATCATGGCTTGTTAGATGCTTGTTATGGTACCAGGAAAAAAATGGTAGTAAATGACAGATTGCTAAGTGTGAGATGTGTTTCCTGACAGGTATTGTGGCCTTGAGGATGCATAAGAGAAGAAATGGCTCTCCAAAAAAGAAAAGAAAAAAAAGAGGTTCTAATTAAAATGTGCTTACTTAAGATGACAGTTACTTGAAATATGGCTGCATAATAAAGATCTCATTATGAATCAGGCGCTGTATGTTAAAATGATAATTGTGCCAAGGGGTAATTAACTTGCTCTCATAGGTGAATTTGATAGGTCACTTGGGGGTCTGTCTTGCTTGTTTGTTTGTTGATTTCCGGATTGGCACAGGTGCACTTACGACTCTGAGTTGTTTTTTAGCTTTCAATGTATTGGGCTAATTGTTTATTTATTTATTTATTTATTTATTTATTTATTTATTT
The DNA here is from genome assembly GCA_026170595.1 of Plestiodon gilberti rubricaudatus. NCBI lineage: Eukaryota > Metazoa > Chordata > Lepidosauria > Squamata > Scincidae > Plestiodon > Plestiodon gilberti. Next base: position 243,460,438 of record JANXHW010000002.1, read on the forward strand.
ATTTATTTATTTATTTTTCTGTTTCCCGGTTTGTATTTTGTGGCAAAGCAGAAAGTTAATAAATTCAGTTTAACAAGTCATCTTGCATTCAGAGGGAGTCTGCACAAACAAGTGATTCAAGTCCATTACAGAACCAACCAACATGAAATCAGGTTGAAAAACTGGACAAAGAGAGATGGGACTCCAGTGTCTCCCTTAATATAAAAGTTCGTAGTGTCCATTAGGGATGCCATAATAGTCTGCCAGGTTTGGTTTCTGACATAGATACTGGAGTTTCATTGGCATGTGGAAGTATACCGAACCGTGTAAAACAATCGTATCATCTTCGGGATTAAGGTAATAAAAAACACACTAATGACCTTAATCCCGAAGATGATACGATCGTTTTACATTGTTGCGGGTCATAACAGTTTCCGTTCTATGATACCAAACCCTCTTTAGGTCCAGTTCTATCTGACTTTATTTTCATCAGAAGGAAAAAAATGTATCAATGTGCATCTGTGCATGCTTGTAGGAGAAAAAAATAGATTCAATTGGATGTGCACCATCTTGCATAATCTTGGAGATTTGTGTAGAAGGCCACAAAGCGTACTGCTGAGTCAAAAGGTCCTACACAAACTTTCAGCCTCAAATGTGAACATAATAAGAACATAAGAAGAGCCTTGCTGGATCAGGCCAAAGGCCCATCTAGTCCATCACACAGTGGCCCCACCAGATGCCTCAGGGAGCACACAGCCAACAAGATACCTGTTTCCTGTTTTCACTCCCTTGCATCTGGCACAGATAAAACCTACTTTTAAAGCCAGGAGGTTGCTTATGGCTTGTAACCTGTGATGGTCTTTTCCTCCATGAATCTATCCAAACCCCTTTTAAAGGCATCTTTAAATGCCTTTAATGTGTGTGGTGGGGTTGCTTAGGGGAAGACTTTGCATGATACCTGCCTCCTAATTTCCTTTTTTCCCCTTTCTGCTGCTCCATGACCTATTTATATATTTTTCTTTCTTTTTTTTCCCCACTAGAGCATTTCTTCCTGCTTTCACTCTGATTTGGCTTCATGATTATGTCTGAAGCCAAACCAGAATGAAGATAATGCTTTCTGGCTTAAGGCTTGTGGGTAAAATTAGCAATCTGCAGACATCTGTGAGAAATTTCACTTATCTTAAAGAAACTTGGTTGGCTTCCCTTAAACATTCTCAAATATTTCTCCTTGGGAGGAACCCTAATACTTTCAGAAATTTCAGTGTTAACCCTAGTAAATAAAACAACCACCCGGATTTTATTGTGATTACTACTGCTGCTATTGTTGTTAAATGGTAGCCAGCAGCACTGGCGACAGGAACACAATCCTGTATTAGGACAACTGGAAAGAGGGATTAACTTTTATGTAGCATGGATATTCTCATGATCAGACATATTGCAAAAAAGAGGTAGAGATTTTTATGGGTTTAAAAGATCATGTAAAAATTTTTATAATATCAAACAAGTAAGAGGAATTCCAGTTTAAAATATATAAATATATATAAAAGAGAATCCACATAAATTGTCAGTGAAATTCATTGTCACAAGATGTGGTGATGGTCAGTAGCTTGGATGGCTTTAAAGGGAAACAAATTCACAGAGGACAAGTCTATCAATGGCTAAGAGTCATGATGGCTTATGCACTGCCTCCGGTGCATTAACTTTTCGAAGGCCCTTTGCTGAAATACCTCTCTTAAATACCTCCCCCAAACTGTGCAGCTGTGAATAGGAGAGCAAAATGCAGGGGTGGGAGACTTCAGCTCAGCAAATGTGAGGAACAACAGTGAAATGGACCAGTTTTTTTTCCCTCCCCCTGCCCTGAATTCAAGAAGGTCCTTTATTGTAAACACTGGCGTCACTGGAGCGTGGCGGGGGGGGGGCGGGCCGCCAGGGGGTGACGCGCGTCATGGGGTGATGCGCACTCTCCCTCGCGCGTCACCTCCGTGACGCGCGTCGCCCTCCGGACGCTCCGAGGCCGGCCCGGGAGCCGGCCTCGGAGCGTCCGACCCCGTCGACGCTCCAGGGCCTTCTGAAGGCCCAGGCAGCGCGTCAATCCGGGTATTTCCCGGATTTTCGCGCATGCCCAGACCCATTTTGAGGGCAAAAAGCCCTCAAAACGGGTCTGCGCATGCGCGAAAATCCGGAAAATACCCGGATTGACGCGCTGCCTGGGCCTTCTTTCAGAAGGCCCTGGAGCGCCGACGGGTTCGGACGCTCCGAGGCCGGCTCCCGGGCCGGCCTCAGAGCGTCCGGAGGGGGCGACGCGATGCGGGGGGGGGAGCCGGGTGGCCCCCTCCCCCCGCGCCTATAACGTCGCGCCCCTAGGGGGGGTGACGCGCGTCCCCGCACTAGGGTGACGCGCGTCTAGTGACGCCCCTGATTGTAAAGATGAAATGGACACGGTGCCTCTGAGAACTGCAGAGAGAATAGAATATAAGTAAAGCCCCGCTGGATCAGGCCAAAGGCCCATCTCACCCAGTATTCCTACAGTGACCCACCAGCTGCTTCTAGAAAGCTTCCACTGCCTTCTGCAACTGATGTTCATAGACATACTGCTACAAAACCTGGAGGCGGAGCATAGCCGTCATGACTCTTCGCCATTGATAGACTTGTCCTCTGTGAATTTGTTTCCCTTTAAAGCCATCCAAGCTACTGACCATCACCACATCTTGTGACAATGAATTTCACAGACTAATTATATAGCCTTACCAGCGTCCCGGAAGCGAGGCTGGCTTTGACCTAGAGCGGACCCGAGCCACTCCGAAGTGTGCACCGCAGCTGCCCAATGGGGTTCCGGCTTCCGTTGCGTCATTGACCGTAGGTTCTGGAAGCCAGAACCCCATTGGGCAGCCGCGGTGCACACTTGGGAGTGGCTCGGGTCCGTTCTAGGCTGAAGCGAGCCTCACTTCCGGGACGCTGGTAAGGCTATAATTATATGCTCTGTGAAGAAGTATCTTCTTTTGTCCGTCCTAAATCTCCCGCCACCCAGCGTCATTGAATGACCCCTGGCTCTAGTATTAAAATGAACTGTCAACTGCTGCTTTTGCAGCCTTTGCATGGAGACTAGATAATGCATAATTCGTGCTGAACTTTCTTGGAATGATAGTTACATTCACAAACCATTGTAGAAACAAGTGGGAAAAGGAAACAAACCAAACAAACTTGTTTTTAAGAATAAAATCTGACCTTCTTCAAAGTGTTACAGTTTTTAAACACGTTCCTTGTTGATCACATCTGACAGTTTCCAGATGTGAGGCAAAAACATAAGAAAAAATGGGGGGCACAACACCTTCCCCCCCAGATGAGGAGGTAGATGCCAAGTGAAGCAAAAAAAAAAGTTCTTATTGGATCCTTTTACAGCTGCTTTTGTAAGCAAGTTGCCATGCTATGCCAGAGTTATGGCGTATCCAATTGAGCATTCTGTCTACCAACAATAGCCAGTCAGATACAAAACAAAGAGATTTAACCACAGCATCTAGGAACCAGGGGTGATGAGCACAGAATGAGATTGTGCTGGTGGCTGCTCAGGCTAGTTGTCACTGATCCGTGTTTTTATTTAATTATTTGGACATTGTATGCCGACACCATCACAAGATCCCCTCGCAATGAGTTCCATATGCACTAGTGATTTGTATGATAAGCGACTTCCTTGCCTTTGCAGTTTCAGTGGCAGCTGGTGAAAACAGATTGCTGCCTCCGTTTGCCTCTTTTATTAAAATAAAAGGATTATTTTCGTAACTAAAATAAGGAACCCATTACTTACCAGGACTGTTGTGAATATCAGGTCATTTGACAGCAAGACACTCTGTTCTGGAGGTAACAAGTACCTCAGGAGGCTAAACCTGTTACCATGCAATTAAAGCTAGATACTTACACTGCACTATATAAAGCCTTCTTTAAATATATATCCTGAAAAATGACCTTAAACATGCAATTTTAGGCTTTGGAAAGTGTGATCCCTCCCCCCCCCGCTCCATTTTAAATGATTACTTGGCTTTCTTTTTAATAAAATTCTCCATTAGAGCAAGTGAAAACTGCAGCAGTTCACTGCTGTTTATTTACTGCATATTATCGAGGAATGTTCTGCACTTAATGTATGATTAATGGCACTTTCCACTTTGCTCCCTGTTACATCATAACCCAAATATGAAGTATTGATTTGTATTCCCCTTCAAATGCCCATGTGAAAGACCAGCAATTAATCTGCAAGTTCAAAGGGTGGGCGCCATGTTGCTCAGGGAATACTCATGGCTGGGAGGTTGGCGTATTAATACTTGTGGTGAGAATGAGCTGTGGAATTATTCTGTGCGGATGACAAACTGTGCCTCCTTTAAAAAACAGAATTTGATTAAGCAATTATTTGATTACTAGGACTTTTTTGAAATGCTTTGGCAAGCGGGGAAGGAAATGATACAGCCTTGTTTTTCGTCCTTGGTGGCAAGGACCAGATGTGGCTTCGACTGGGAAGTGGAAATGGAGTGAGTAGCCTTTGGAGTGAGTAGCCATTATAAGTGTGTACCACACCAGTCTTGAGTTGTGATCTGCTCACTTGAGGGAATGATATTAAAGGCAAAACTGAAGTATCTTTTGGCCACATATTGAGAAGGCAAGATACCCTGGAGAAGATGCTGATGCTAGGAAAAGTGGAAGGCAAAAGGAAGAGGGGCCGACCTAGTGCCACGTGATGGAGTGAGCTCCTGTCTCCTTGCAGTTCGAAAGCAAGAAATTGCAAGTAGATAAATAGGTACTGGCCAGTTCACTTGGCCATTCCATGCATGATGCGGACTACTTGTTTTTCTGCAGGGACAGGACTATGCTTATGGTAATGGTCACTCTGAATCTTTGTCTTGAATCATTTATCAGGAGCACAGACTATGATTTTGTATTGAATAGTGGCCTAAGGAATTACCATTTGTGCTTGTGATGAATGGGTTAAGTAGCCATCTAGAAGTCTATTCGGGGGAGGGGGTAAAAAGAGTCACAGGGCGGGGTAAAAATGCTGTAAATAAATAAAAATAAATGTGAATTGGCCTTCAAGCTACACTGGAAATAGACTCAAACATGGATTCAAAGAATGTGGGTTAAGTTTAATTGCTTCACTATGTTCCAAAGCCCATGTTTTTTTTTCAATGTAAACCTTTTCAGTGGTGCATTGAAACATGTGTGCACTTTGTATACTTGGTTCTAAGTTGGATTCAGATAATGCACTCCTGGATCGCAGTTGGGACCAGCAAGAAGGCAATTCATTATCACAAGAGATGGTGGTAGCCAGTAGCTTTGATGCCCTTTTAAAAGAGCTGGCTCATGGAGGAGAGTCCATCAACGTCTACTAGCCACAATTTCTAAGGGTCTGTGGCTATGATAATTGCGTGGTTTGGGGGCTATTGCATAGTGGCTTCTTCCAGTGCTGCGCATTCATGTAGGAAAACTGGCATCACATGAGAAGAGCCCCCCCCCCATCTCCCTACCCTTGAAGCTGGGGCAATACTAACATGAGAAATAGCTGTGTTGTTGACTCACTGCAAATGTCTCAACTTTCCTACATTAACAGTGTGGTACTGAAAGAAGTCATAACGCAGAAACTTCCATATCCCTCTGTTAGCATAAGATGAAACATGAGCTGTGAAACCTGCTTGTTCAAAGTCAGTATTCTCTGCACAAACCACAGGGGAACATTACCTTAAAAGACTAGCTTTCCTGCTTGTGAGCTTCCCAAGGAACCTGACTGGCTACTGCTGGAAATAATATGCAAGACTGGGCAGCCTCTGGTCAAGGACAAAAGTTTCCGCATTCTTAGTAGTCAGATTATGAGAGGTTGGAAATGTACAGAATCGTTTGCTTCCTTGACCCCCACCTGACCATCCTGTATTTTGTAGCATACTTTTCAAAGAGTGTGACATGCAATCAAACCAGTTGCCATTGATCTATCTTCTTGTAAGTGTCAAAGGAAGTCATGAGAAAGCTTTTACACGATCGACTAAAGTTACTGTAAGTGCTGCAGGAGCTTTGAAGGACTTATATGTTTTAACTGGATATTTCATTTTGCCCAGGTATCCCCCCCACAAAACACATGCGACACAGACCTTGGAAGAAATCAGGGCCATGGTTTACTGAAAGTAGAAGAGACAGTCATATGTAGTCCAAGAAAAGATTTTAAAGCAGTGTGGTGATGGGGGGCGCACTAAGTGTACTTGGTGCCTGTACCACCTTACTTTCCCCTGATCCATCCCTATGCAGGGGCCAAAATTGGTAGATTCTCCTGCCACCATAAGGACAAAGCGAGAGAGAGAGAGAGAGAGAGAGAGAGAGAGAGAGAGAGAGAACATCCTTGGAACTCTCCTTCCTAGGTACATGGAGACTTACCCCAAAACCTATCCAGTAGTGTGTAGTCAAGAGTCCACAAAGACTATAATGAAGCTCTATCTGAGTTCAATCAACTACAGCAGCAGTGGGGAACCTCCGGCCCCAGGGCCGGATCAGGCCCCCGAGGCTATCCGGTCCGGCCCCCGGAGAGATTGCCGGGAGGCCGCCCAACCGGCCCCTGGAGGCTCCATCGGGTCCGCGCGTCACCTCCGGAGGCCGGGAGAGGGCCTTTGCATGTCCTCCCCGGCCGCTGCCTCGACCCCTTCTCACCAGGCCGTTGGCCATTTTGCACATGCGTACCACGCCGCTGAGGGCAAGCTCTTGCCCTCTTGCCCTCATTGGCATGGTATGCCGGAGGTGACACACGGACCCGGCGGCAGCTTCGGACGGTGAGCGCGGAGCCTCCGGAGGCCGATGGGGGGCGGGGCAAAAATTAATTAATTAAATAAATGAAAAATGGCGGCCGGCCTTATGGCCGGCCCTCAAGCAAATTTCTAATATTTAAAACGGCCCTCGCCAGGGAAAAGGTTCCCCGCCCCTGAACTACAGGACGGTGAAGAGATTACTGCATATGGCTAAGCACAGAGCCATAACCCAAATAGACATATTTTATATTAACTCTGAGACAGCCAGATCAGGATGCATAAGTGCATCCTTGGGGTTGACCTTGACCCTAGTTTCAGTGAGGTCCTGTGTGCATCCTCTTGGTGGCGTATGGCCACCTGATCGTCATTATCTACCCTCTGATGCAATAGGGTGGGCTTGGAAGCCCAATCAGCTGGCACACATCAATCCCAGGAGAAGCTAGCTAGTGTTTTGGGTGGACCCAGACAGTGAAAAGAATCCGTCCACAAAATGGCTTGTCTGCGTGGCCATGCAATCTTTCTTCAATGGCACTGATTTGTGAGTGGCTCTTTCCTCTTGAACCTTGCACTGAGATTTTCTTTCAGGAATCGTATGGCTAGAACATAAGGAGAGCCCTGCTGGATCAGGCCAAAGGCCCATCTAGTCCAGCTTCCTGTATCTCACAGTGGCCCCACCAGATGCCTCAGGGAGCACACAAGACAACAAGATACCTGTATTCCTGTCGCCACTCCCTTGCATCTGGCATTCAGAGATAGTCTATTACTAAGACCAGGAGGTTGCTTATCCCCATCATTTATTTATTTTTATTTATTTACAGTATTTATATCCTGCCTTTCTCCCTGAAGGGACCCAATCATGGCTTGTAACCTGTCATGGACCTTTCCTCCATAAATCTGTCCAATCCCCTTTTAAAGGCATCCAGGCCAGGTGCCATCACCACATCCTGTGGCAAGGAGTTTCTTTCTCCTCAATGTCCACCTATTCTGCTTAAGTTGTGTTTGGAAAAGTTTATCAGGATAAAATACTTGTTTTACTGAAGTGACTAATGTGTCTGATTAATAAACCTGTGATAGACTTTTCCTCCATAAGGTGGGAGCAAGGGAAGTGTAATATAATCACAAGGAATCTAGTGTTCTTGTTTTGTGGACATGACATGGCGCCGAGCTTTTCTCAAGTCATAGCTCACCTTTAGAGAAAATGCTAGGCTGCCTTAAGTCCTGTTGAAATCAATGGATCTGAAGCACTCAGATAAAGCTTATGCACCATTGATTTCGCCAAGATTTAATTGCACCTAATCTTTCTGAGCTCACACTTACTGACATTCTATGATAAACCATTTATTAATTCTGAAGTTATCTGGCCAGCTAGCTATCATCTTATCTGCATCTCTTTTGGTTATTGCCTCTGTATGTTCTGTTTACTGATCATTCTGTTTTGCTTTTATTGTTAAAAATGTAAACCACCTTGAGTGCTTTCCTTGTGAAATTTGGAAAGGGAGAATACAAGTCCTCAAATAAATAAAGAAGCAATAAATATAAATACATAAAGGTGGTTTAAAGTCTTCCAAGGATGAAATGTATAATGGAATAACCCTCTGCTTGTCATTGGCAGCCAAATCCTTTCCCCAAAAAGAACACCTTGCATAATCCTTCAAAACTATTTTGGTTCAAACTTTAGCAGACTTTCAGGGACGTGTAATTTTTGAGGTTGGGCTGCAGCCATTGCAAACAGATATTTACACACACACCCAATCACCTGTACTTTGATGCTGGGGGTTTTGAGTGGGTTAAAAACCCCACTGAAATCTATTTGCAGGGTTCTGTATAGGGATTACTGAAGTGGTGTTGTAATGGCACTATTTTCCCAATCACTTGTATGGGGCTAGGACTCCACATCTGTAATTTTTTTTAAATTTGTGTTGTTGTTGTTGTTTAATGTGGGCTGGCCAAATTGCATGGCCAAAAACTAGTGCATATCTACATATGCATATTTGGGATATTTGCATAAACCAACCAAACGTTATAGGTAGTCAGTTCCAGCCAATACAACAGCTGCAGGGAGTCTTGATCATCTGGAAGTGATATTCTGTGACAAACATGCCACTGCAGTAATGTTTGAAATGTTTCCTCTCCCCGTTTCCCCGTCCTCGTTTCCCGTCCCCGTCAGTATGTGGCAGTGCTTTTCAGTCAGTGGCATATTACTGATTGTGCTTCATGGTATGGCAGGTGCTACTTGGCCTTGTAGATTATCCAATATGTATGTGGAGTATTGCTGGTGCTGCTGCCATGGGTACTGAGTAGTATCGTTCTGCCTGGAAGTGAAGATGGGTGGGGCAGAACTAATGCAGGGGCCTTGCCCTTCAAAAGAGGCACAGACTGGGGAAGGAGGACACAGAAATGCAAAGAGACACAGGGTGCAGATGTTCTGAAGGAGTGTCTGTTGCAGCAGGACTGGCTGTGTTGTGTGAGCTACTCAGGCCTACACACAGCCGCAAACCTGGAGACCGTAGTACTTGCAAAAAGAAGAAAAAGGTTGACGAACCCTGGTGTGTGGGAAGGGAGTCCTGCTGTAGTAGGGACAGTTGTACTGAAGGGCATCGTCTCCTTTGCTTTGCTTTTGTGAGAAATCGACACAGCACTGCCAGGTTTGAGGCAGAGAACAAATAAAAATGATGGGGTATATAGGTTTCTCCCCTGTTGTTGTTTTTGTTGTTGTTTCTCTGATCCTTTTGGCATATATTCATTTCTCCTGGCCCTAACTGCAGATGTGGTCACCACCACCACCATCACCACCACCGCCCTGGCTTTTTTTTTTTCCCTGGTGCCTTTCTGAGAAATCAGACAGGCTGACATTTCTGACTTGCACTATCTCACAGATTTGAAAACGCTGCACACTCCTGGCAGGGGTTGTTTGCTGCCTCCCTTTCCACCCAGTCAGAACACAGCCTGAATGGTCGCACCTACAAGTCCAGTCTCCCAGTAGGGCACAGAAACGTCCTCTCTGAAACCCTCCAGAGCTCCTGTCACTCAGCGTTGACAATACTGCGCTAGATGGAGCAGTGCTCTGACTCAGTCTATGGCAGCTTCCTACATCTCTGTACGTTTTTTTCCTCCCAGGATGGAGAAGTGGCAACCAGTCTGACACCTCCTCTAAAAATAACTTTTAATGCTGTCATTTCTTTAACTTCTTGAAATCTAGGTAAGGTTCCTCTGCACTAGTTGAACAGTAACGTTCTCCTGCACATTGCCTTGGAATGTTTCTGAAATCGGAGCCTCTTGCCTTCAGACTTCCAAATGATGAACTTCTGCCTTGCTAGGCCTGCTCTATTAATATCAGAGACTTGAGTCAAACTGCATTCTGAAGAGCTCTGGAGATTTCTGCGCTATTCATGTTAATGTAGCTCACACTGTTTGACCTTACTGTGAGCAAGCTAACGTCAAGCTTAGTTCAAACAGGGGAAAAAAAAGAGTGCACATGCGCACAGTGCCGCTTGAACCCTTGCCCTCAGAAGGGCCAAACAAAGACATGATTGGGTCTTCGTTCGGCCCTACTGAGGGCAAGGCTTCAAGCGGCATTGTGCGCATGCGCCGCTTTCAGCCTTGCCCGGCCTACTTAGAAGCGGCCGAGTCGCCAAAGAAGATGTGGCTCAGCCTGCCGGTGTGTCACCCCCTCCCACCACTCCGTCTCCCCGCCACGCGGTAGCGACGCCACTGGAGAGAAGTATATCTTTCTCTCTGGCTTGGGAAGTTTCCTGAGGCAGCTGGTTAGTCACTGTGGGAAACAGGGTGCTGAACTAGGTGGGTCTTTGGTCTGATCCAGCAGGGCTGATCTTATGTTTTCCTAAGTTCTTTATCTTGGGGGGGGGGGGGGAACGTAACTATGTGCAACAAAGGTCTTGCATAAAGCCTGAAGTATAACTACTGTTTTCATGGAGAATTTGGAAAGAACACCTCATTTTGCCAGTGACGATGTAGAAAGCTTGTATCTTCGGTCTCTATAAAACCAAAAGACACTCCCTCCCTCCCCCTCCCCAAAGAGAGTTAAGGTTGGCGTGAACTGTGTTTTTTTATTTCCCATTTTCAGAAGGAGCTTGCTTTTCCCTCTCACTTCTGCCCGTCATTTTAATTTTCTGTTCAAGTAAACATGCTTGAGGGCATTTGCTGATCTTGAGGCATGTTTTGGGAATCCCGCTGACAGGACTGGGTGACTGTAAGCTGAGAGCACTTTGCGGCCCGTTCTTCTGTGTCTTTAGAGGAGTAATATCCTTCTGCCACTTGCCATTTAATTTGCGCATTCACAGCCGTGAGGGCGAGTTTGGATTTTTCCTAAAAATAATTCTTCCCTAACTAAACATAATGAATACTTCCCTTGCACATTATTGACTGGCTGACAAGCAGTCATGTCTCCCTCCAGCTCTGTCGGTTTTTGAAGCAGTCTCCTCCATGATCTTCTGCCGCTTCCCGCCCGAGTGTCGCTGAAGCATCTGCTTTCATTGGCTTAACCAGAACTTGACAGTGACCTTTTCAATCTGCTTTGGGGCGTGAAAACAAAACCTACGTGATCTCCGCATGGAAAATGAGTTTTACTTAAAATGGGTGGGGGTGGTGAGTGGTATTGCTGGGGAAAGTTGCTATTCATACTTCGCATCATCTTATAATGAGTCATTATGGGTGCTTTGAAGATAAGTGAATACTCCGAGTTCTCATAAGAAAGAATGGTACGCCTTCTGTTCTTCTGACTGTGAAACAACAACAACAACAACAAAAGATGACAAACTCAAAGACATCTCAAGAGGCTCCTCCATAACCCTTTTTAGTGTGTGCTGGTTTGAAAGCTTATCTGCACATAAAACGGTATTTCTGGCCCTGGTATGGTTTGTGTGTCATTTGTATGTTTCAGTCTGAACATGTGTCAGAACTGAAAGCCTAAAGGGTCATTCCGTGTCAAATCAACCAATAAAAAAATACATTTTGGAACTTGATGTCACGGATTTTGCTCATTTTCGGTACATTTGGCAATTTTGAACATTCAATATCTCAAAAAACGGATGGACAAAAAAATCTGAATTTTTTTTTTTAAAAAAACATCTCATGGTAAGCTACAAATGTGCCGAAAACGAACAAAATCCATGAACTCAAGGATTTTTCATTGGTTGATTTGACACGGAATGACCCTAAAGGCAAAGCAGGTACTGGCCAGCCAAGCAATTGGACCAGGAAGTCGGTTCAGGCAATTAAACGATCAGGCCGTCAAAGAGGCAGTACGCAGGTACAGACCACCAGAGATAAACTAGTTCCTTCTTGACCTTGTTTCTCAGACTGAGCAACCAGGCCAGCTAGCATTTTAAAGGATGAGGTCTGTCTGACCCCAATGGCCACTTGCGTTTTCTGTTACCTGATCCCTTTCTGAACTGGTAGCCCTTGCTAGCCAGAATGCACTGGTGACACCAAAGCACAGCAAAGATCAGGGTGGAAGCTCTGTCTTCTGATAAGCCACCATTGTGGCACAGAGAGTAGGATCCCAGAATCCGACTGCAAGAGTCTTTGGTTCCAGAGCCTGTTGAGAGACATGATCTGAGGACACATGCATTGTGCCTTTACATGTGCCTTCAAACATGTGTGTCCAGGGCTCTTTTACCTTTGGTCACGACGTCCGCCCCCCCCGCCCCCCGGAATTGGTACCATGAAAGGGAAGGGGGAGGAATAGAAAGTGACTTAGAGTCCACTCTGTTCCAAGTAACTAATTTATTGAGAAAAAATTAATAATGGCTAAAAGAATAAAATACGTTGAATAAAAGCAATAGCATAGAGATTCTAGAATAGTTCACGATGATAAGCAACTGCCACTCATGTGGGTGTGAACATGATTATGGCAAATAAACTCAGAAGGAAAAAATATATGCGTGGCAGGCAGAGAAAATGTTAACAGGAATGTGTCAAATATACGAATGAAATGTCTCCCAGGGAAAGCTGGGGGCTCCTGGCAAGGTAGTGCTTTAACAGAGAGAAAAGAAGACAAGGAAAACCAAGCAGAGACGGGAATGCTACCGGTTCTTGAAGCTAGACTGCGATTCAGTTTGAAAGGAAAGAGAGAAGTTGCTTGAAGGAATCTCCTTGCACATGCGTGCACATGTACGGTGGCGTAGGTCTCCGCTCACATTTTTGCACTCATGGGGTGGGGGCTCATTTTAAAGGGCTGTGCCTTCGGTAGAAAACCAAGGGGAGGAGGTGTTTCTCAGGTGGGTTATCTCTAAATTAAACCACTTTTAACTAGATAAGAATAATAGGATCCTTTCTGGGGTAGAGAGTTGTAACTTGGAAAGGTTTCAGAGCCCAGCTTGTTTCTCCCAAGAGAGTCACGTCACTTAGCCGGCACCACATGGGTGTGTGTGTGTGTGTGTGTGTGTGTGTGTGTGTGTGTGTGTGTGTGTGTGAAAGGAGGCCCCCACTATTCCTAGCTCATGAGACAAGAAGCTCATCTTAGCTTCTCAAACAGACCCCTGTCTCCAACCTCTGTTTACCTAGTCATAGAAGAAGCTGAGACGGAGGCGTCACTCTGCATCACCCAGTGCGAGGGCGACTTCCTTAGTTGGCCTCATGGTTGGGCCAGCTCAATATGGTTATTTCAGTGCATCAATCCTGACTTCACTTCCCTTACCCAGAGGTATCACTAGGGTTTGTGTCACCCGGTGTGAGAGCTCATCGCGTCACCCCAGTGGTGCCACTAGGGTTGGTGTCACCCAGTGCCATAACTCATAGTGTCACCCCCATTAACTTTATTTATTTTAATATATAACAGTACAGGTCACCCAACAAATCAGTAACCAACAACAACAAAGCAGTAGCCAACTTGATGACACTCACACAACTGAATAAGAATTCTACCATTAGCTCGTATACATAGAAATGAGAGCTGACTCATAATATCACCCTATTGGTTCCATGCTGTGTCATAATAACACCTCATTGGCTCTCAGAACAATCAGTCTCCTTGGGCAGTTTTGAGTTAAGGAAATCTACTTTTTGTTACATAAGGCAGTTGTGTTTTCTTTTTCTGGTTCTTTGACCATAACATTTGATAGAACACAGATAATCCAACAAGGTTTATTTCATTACATTCTGCATTAATTTACCTTTCCAACGATGTATAACTTATGATATTCATAAATACACAGTTTCCAATAAGGTTTTCACAATTTTGGCCACTAGTGGTGTCACCCCTCCCCCTGAGGGTGTCTCCCGGTGGGCTTTACACCCCGCTAATGGGGGTAACCATATTGAGCTGGCCCAACCATGAGGCCAACTAAGGAACACCCACTGGGCTGAGATGATACAAAACTAATTAGTGCCTGACTGTCTTGGCAGAAAGACTTACAGCTTCAAAGGGCCTTGCTTGTAAATGTTCAGGGGTCATAGTACCTGGCTTATCAAGGACAGTCAGGAATCCCCTCCCCCCATCGTGCTTGAGCTACAGAGAATACCAGACTTTCCTGCTAGCACAGATCATGCTTCCCATAAGACATTGTGAAAGACCAAAGTTTGTTCCTGGGGTTACAAGCCCTTGTGCCTTACATCAGTTTCATATGAAGTATCTGTATTGGTTGGATTAATTCAGTAAATGCTCTCCTGTACAGTATATTAAAAAAAAAAAACACCTCCCTGCACATACAAAATAAGTGTAGCAGGAGGATGTCTAAGCTAGAATCTTCTCCCTCATGTGTTAGTTTTGTATGTGCAGCAAGCAGAATATATGGCCTTCGAAGATGCTCTTTCTCCAGCTGAAGTCAGAAATGGCCTATCTCACCAAATGTTTCGCATCAAATTATGTGTGTGTGTGTCAGCGCAATCCACCGTAAGGATCCGGCCAGTGGCCCAGAGCCACCCGCTGGATCCTGGACTCCAGCGGCCATTCTGCCACCGGGCTGGAGGTCGGGGAAGGGGACGCTCATCTCCTTCCACGGGTGTAAACCAGGGGAGGCCCAATAGGCCTCCTTGCATTTCCACCAGCTAAATAGCTGGCGGAAGTCGGAGGAGGCCGTATAATGGCCTAGCTGCCTGGCGAGGCCCGGGATATGGCCGAGGCCATCCCCTCCCAGGCCGCATAGGCCAATGGGTCCCCTCCCTTACCCGCAGAAATGCCCCTGTGCCCACCGGATCCCAGCTTAACTGTTCCGGCGGCTGCAGGGGCGCTCAGGCAACGGAGCAAGGGAGGCCGGCCTCTGCACCGGCCTTCCTTGCTCCCGAGTCGTCACGAACGTGCTCGCTCCAGCGCCGGCAGCTTCGCCTGGATTGCACTGTGTGTGTGTTTGTGACGTGCGTTTGCCTCTTATAAACACACAGTTGGCTCCCTGATATGATCATGAACTGCAACACTTCAGGAGAAATTCTTTTGGGAAGCCAATTGTTTGTGTTTCCCATTCAGGAAAGAAGTGTGCCTTGGTAAAGAATACACTATGAAAGGTGCCCTGGAGAATCTGTAACCAGGGAGCAAGACCGGGGAAATAATACTAGTTAAAATAATAGGTAATAAACTGAATTCAACAATGGGTGAGGATACAAAGCAAGTTTGAAAGCCATTCTTAGGCTTTCATGGCAAATCCTTGGACACATGGGGTACCATTTACTCGGCTGGTGGACAAAGAGACCACGGGAACAAATGAGTGAAATACTCCAGGGTGAAGTAAGGTAGTTACTTTCAGAAACCACATTCTGTAGAAGGGAATCAACCATACAATCTTCTTGGAAGCTTTCTTTACCCAGCGTGTAATTCATCTGTGGAACTCCTTGCCACAGGATGTGATGATGGCACCTGGCCTATATGCCTTTAAAAGGGGTTTAGATAGATTCATGGAGGAAAAGACCATCACAGGTTACAAGCCATAAGCAACCTCCTGGCTTTAGAAGTAGGTTTTCTCTGTGCCAGATGCAAGGGAGTGGCAACAGGAAACAGGTTATCTTGTTGGCTGTGTGCTCTTGGAGGCATCTGGTGGGGCCACTGTGTGATACAGGAAGCTGGACTAGATGGGCCTTTGGCCTGATCCAGCAGGGCTCTTCTTATGTTCTTATGTTAGGTTTTCTCTGTGCCAGATGCAAGGGAGTGACAACAGGAAACAGGTTATCTTGTTGTCTTATGTGTTCCCTGAGGCATCTGGTGGGGCCACTGTGTGATACAGGAAGATGGGCCTTTGGCCTGACCCAGCAAGGCTCTTCTTATGTCCTTATGTTCTTATGGAACTGTTTGGGAGTGAGGTGGCAGGAGACAGGAATTCTATCTTCTTGCTCAAATGAAGGGCTTGAAGGATGTTTGCACCTCCCTGTCAATCATCTCACATGGAGATATACTGCCATGTGTCATGTTGTGCCAGCACATGGAGGAACAGCTGTTGGTTTGAAGTGGAAGCCCTTAGAATGAAATTGGACTCAGGTTTCCAAATGTTATCTCGGTTTTTCATAACCGTTACAGCTTCTTCACCTCTAAACAGAGTGAGCCATCAGGACATGGAGATGAAGGATGGAGATGGCAGGAGGTAACAGCGAGGATTGGGGCAGGAGGAAAAGAATCCAGGATGAACGGAAACCTCCGGTTAAGTTTAATTCCTTTCAAATCGAAGAGAAATGAAAATGCAAAAGTGAAAGCCAAATCCAAGGAGAAGTGCAGTAGATATATCACCTGCAAAGAAGCATCTTCAACTCTAGGGGAATGTGCGCTGTTGGAAAAGCCGTTAGTTTTTAATACACTACAAGTCTATGGTTTTCCCACAGTATCCATTCTAATAGAGAGTTTATTAAAGAATAGGTTTTTGACTGCTTCTTGGCCAAACCAGCGAGTGAGATTTGTTGTACCGGCTCTCATAAACAACATTTGTTATTTCTGTAAGACTGTGACATATTCAGCCAGTGCCAATCTACTGGCTGGGGAATATAAGTCTTGTCTTCGCCTGTGACCGCGGCCCAGAATAGAGTGCTTTGCATCTGCACCAGTCCATGCCGCTTAGATAAAGCACCAGAACACTGAGCATGTTTTGAAACAAATATGTTTACAGCCGGCTTTATTTGAGGAAGGCTCATCATTGACATGACATAAATCTTGCTTCCAAGAGCCGGTGACTTTTATCTGAGCTTTTCATCTCTTTTAAATCTAGCTCAGTGCTTGCTTTCTTCTGGGGGAGCAGATGATGGTGTTAATTTCCAGAGCAGCAGCTGGCATACCCCAGACGTGAGAAGGCAGTAAAATTATAACGGTAAAGAACCAGGAGGTGGTAATTGATCAATTAATATAACTTGGGTTGATTCGTTTTTAAGGAATGGTTGCGTAACTTAACCCCCAGTCACTGCGACCCCATATTTCACATAGTTCTAACGTGGAGACTTGGAGAGTATTCAGAGTTCGGTTTCACTAGAGATATGGGTGAGATAACTCAACACTTTTAAATCTTTTTTTTTTTTTTTTAAATTCCAATCAAAATCCCTAAGGGCTGTCTGCTGCAGACTAAGTGGATCAGGATTAGCAAGGACCTGAATTGGCCAGTTCTGTCATTGCATACTGAAGTCATTTTGAATTCCAGCCAAACTCCCTATATCTGGGCTTATGGGGAAAAAAAAGCCAATGACATCAGCTTTGCTAATGGCTTTCCCTTTGACTTAGCAGAAATTAGAAAAAATTCTTGGGGGCGAGAGCTATGCTGGCTGAGAAGCTTCAGAGTGGTACCAGAGAAGAATTTGGTTTCGCATCTTCTGAACGGATATTGGGATCCTGTGCCATGTCCAGTGAGCTTCTTATTGCAACAGCGGATGAAATTTCTTCTAAGGATTGATTGGAAATTTGTAAATGAGTAGTTTACCAAATAGAACATACAGTAAAAGCCGCATTTCTGAGCACTTGGTAAAACAGCAAACTCAGTTAACTAGAATCTGCACCTGCCACTTCAGGAAGTGTGTTGCTTACCTGTTTTAAACAAGCCCCCCCCCCCTCGGCCCAGCTCCCTCTCCACTTACTTGACAGGGCTCCTGCAGTGCTGATCTTTCCTTCTTCACAAGGGCTCTCTAGAAGGCCAGTGGCGCGCATTAACACGGGCTGCTGTTGCCCCGCCCCTTTCATGGTGCGAGGCTGGAGGCCCCTGATTGGTTAGGACCTCATGCTGCTGGCCAAGGATACCTGGGAGTGCTCTGCTCTTCCCTCAACAGTCCGCCTGGCGTCGTGACCCCGCCCACCCTGCCCGTCATACAGTCTGAGATTAGCTAGTTGCTCCTTGGGGGGGGGGGGTTAGGAATTTTTTGCTGCTACCATGATTGGCCTTTGGTCACAGTTTTTTCACCAACCCCAGACTGGGGTCAGGTTGTTTAGGGTATGGGTTTTCCCCTTGTTTCGTTTTTTTGGCAGGTGCCATACAGGTCAAATAGGGAGGGAATCACGGGTTGGCATCCTTTTGGCATCCTTTCTGAGATGAGCCAGGATCGCTCAGATGATGCTTGCCCGGCTTGGTGAGGCTGGCTGGCTGGCAAGCCCCCTGGCTGGAATTGGTACAGATCACTGCAAGGCTTGACCTATGGCGGTTTGCGCTGTCCACGGGCTTGGCCGTGACATGCTCGCTCAGTCTATGACTGAGCATAGCTTTGAGTCAGGTGGCGACGCCCATTGTTACCCAGGGGAGGTACAATGTTGCACCACTCCTCCAAAAACAGATGCCCCCATGCTGGGGGTGGTAGTTAGTCCATGCTGCATTTGTTATTGCAACAATAAACCCAGATTTAATTCAAACCTCGGCCTCATGTATTCATTGGGGTGCGAGGGTTAAATAAAGACATGCTATCTCCTCACGAGGCCCTCTTGAGGAAGAAAGTGGAATTTTGCTGCTGTGAGGAGTGGTGGAGCTGCACTGCACAGTGGAGCCATGTCAGGTAAAGCTTACTGTGTATATTATATGCAAAATTAAATGCAAAACCCACTTGAGAGGCTCAGAAGTCTGCAGTCTTTGCTACAGAAACCGGACAGTTTAGTTTGGTCAAGTGTAACATTTTGCTACAGATCCACAACTTTTAGACTTTGGTGATATTTCTGGGGGAAGACAATGCAAATACTTTGGCGTTTCTTTTTAAACAGTATCATTTATGCCAGTGTGAGCACAGAAGTTAATAACTCCCTTTTATGCGTTTTCACAAAGGACATGAGGTGTCTTCAAGAGACTTAATTTACTATTTTGACCAACTGGTGGGCCATGGTGATTCAGACTAATTAACAGGACGTTCAAAGAAGGTGGAAGAAAAAAAAACACTTTGCATTTCAAAGGCACACTTTTAGATAGTCTGTGGTGTTCCCAGTAGCAATGTATGGTTGCGAGAGTTGGACCATAAGGAAGGCTGAGCGCCGAAGAATAGATGCTTTTGAACTGTGGTGCTGGAGAAGACTCCTGAGAGTCCCTTGGACTGCTAGGAGATCAAATCAGTCAATCCTAAATGAAATCAACCCTGACTGTTCCCTGGAAGGACAGGTACTGAGGCTGAAGCTCAAATATTTTGGCCACCTAATGCGAAGAGAGGACTCTTTGGAGAAGACTCTGATGCTGGGAAAGATTGAAGGCAAAAGGAGAAGGGGAAGGCAAAGGATGAGATGGTTAGACAGCATCACCAATGCTACGAACATGAAAATGAGCGAACTCAGGAAAAGAGTGGAGGACAGGAAGGCCTGGCGGGATATGGTTCATGGGATCACGAAGGGTCGGACATGACTTAACGACTGAACAACAAAATGGACTGGTTGTAACTAATTTCTTCTTGGCTGGACTGGACAAATTCCGTGCTGGAAGCAATAATTGGTGGGAGGGAGAAACCAGCTAACAGGGCGTCAGGCACTGAAAGGACATTTGTGAGTCTTTCTTGAGCATTTAACCCAATTGCCTCATAATGAAAACTGGATTCCCTGTCTGATCTAAAGGAACTCTGAGCCATCCTGATTCTCAGTGATAACAGGTTTGTTTATCTTTCTTTTCTAATATGGCTTGGGTTATTATGTGTATTTTTTTCTCAACAATAGCTTGTGCATGCACACAAATGGGTCACAGTGTTGTATTCTAACCTCAATTTGTGCAACTGGAAGGCTCTTCTGCCCACAGAAGAAAAGGAGCGGAGGAGAGAGTGTGTGGCCAACGTGCCGTCCTGGCAGCCCCGTTCCACATTCCACATTGTTCCAGAGGGTTTTCAGATGCCACAAGAGACTGCCGTGAGAAGGAGGGGCAGGGACGTTCAAGTACATGCTAAAGTTAGGATTCTACCCATAGTGTTCACTGCTACTATCACTTTCAGGGCGCAATCCTAACTATCGTGCCGGCGATGGGATGAGTTTCCGTCGCCGGCAGCAGTCGCAAACGTGCCGGAAAGCACGTTTGTGACTACTCTGGAGCAAGGGAGGCCGGCATAGAGGCCGGACTCCCTTGTTCTGTCGCTGGAGCGCCCGCCGGATGAGGTGAGTCGGGATCAGGCGGGGGCGGTTCGGCTGGCGAGGGAGGGGGGCTATTGGTCTAGCTGACCCAGATGGGGACGGGGGGTGGCCTCGGCAATATCCCCGTCCCCGCCAGGCCAGCTAGGCCGTTATACGGCCTCTTTTACTTTCACCAGCTATTTAGCTGGCGGAAATCCGAGGAAGCCAATCGGGCCAGCCTGGATTTTCACCCAGGAAAGGGGACGAGCGTCCCCTTCCCTGAGTAGACCTCTGGCCCGGAGGCAGAACGGCCACCAGGGCTCAGGATCTGGCAGGCGGCCATGGGCCACTGGCCGGTTCCTTGCACTGGATTTCGCTGTCAGGCGGAATGCTAAACTACAGGTGGTATCAACATTTGAAAAAGGGAAAACTGAAAGGAATTTCCGGATTCCTCCCAAGAGAAAACATCTGAGCATTTTCAAGGGAAGGCAAACAAGTTTCTCTAGGTCTGGTGAAACTGATGATAATCCCTATAGCTGAATTGCTAGTGTGTTCTTCTTAATAGGGTCAAATTAGGAAGATGTCTAGGAAGGTTAGTCTTTTTGGAAGGAAGTCCCTGAGCAAAGGGGGGGAGGAGGAATGCCCTAGGCTTGTAGAAAGCCTATATTTGCACTACACGTTTTTACACATATACTCACAGCCCGAACCTATGCCGGTTTCTGCTGGTGGTACTGGGCTCTGCGTTGTGACAGCATGGAGACCAGTCCCGCTGATGTGGAGTCCAGTGCTGGCAGGCCTTCGGTGGCGAAGGAGCAGTACTTACAGGGGCAAATGATTCATATATTTCCGTACCTAGGACAGGCAGCAGGAAAGTTCTTTGACAAATGTGTAGATTTCCAGTTGGGCTGTCATAAACAAGCCACTGAGCAAATAAAGCATATGAACTTTGTGACTGCAATCATTCCGCCGTGTATTGCTGTGTGATTACAAGGAGCAATTTTTTCAAACTGCTAATCCAAGCTAAGGAATGCTGATGATAGATAATGCAGGATAGAGTTTTATCTGGGAACAAAAAATGCCAAGGCACTTGAGTTGTTTGTGTTTTGAAATAATACTATCATTCGGAGTGTTTTGGTTTGAGGAATATTAATGCTACTTGCATCAACCCTGGCTTTGAGATGGCTTTAACAGTTGGCTTTTGCAATGTTCTACAAAGCTGACCTCCTTCAAGTTTTGTTTTCTAAGGTGAACCACATGGCATGTTTTCAAGAACTGGAGTGCCTGCTTTTTGTTTGTTCCTTTCAGCAGGAGAGAGATAAGACTCCAAAGGTTTCTTTTGATATTGTTTTCTACTTCTAGTGTTTTATCTTCGCAATATAGGAGGGGTCACACAGAGAGCTTAAATCAGGACTTAAATCTAGAACCTATTTTCAGCACAGTGGGAAACTCCCAGAACATGTAAAGTAATCAAGAAGAGGATACTTTTTAATCTGTGCAGAGTACATCCATTGACCTCTGAGCAACTGCAACCAGCTTCAGCGCATCTCAGGTTAGGAATCAGGACTTCTGGGACACAGAGGCTATGACTTCCAGGACAGGTTGAGCCCCAGCTCTGAACTTCCTTGGTTTATTCCGATGGAAAGGCAGGATATATGCATCATTTAAATAAATACGGTAAGCAAGTCCCATGGAATTCAGTGGGAACATAAAATAATGCATGGATGTTTAGAGGGAAGTTATTTTCCCTCTTGCTCAACTCCAGGATGAGGGGACATCCTCTAAAATTGACTGATGGGAGAGTTAGAAGAGACAGAAAGAAATATTTATTTACCCAGCATGTAATTAATCTGTGGAGCTCCTTGCCACAAGATATAGTGATGGCACCTGGTCTTGATGTCTTTAAAAGGTGATTTATGGATAGACTTGCCATCCATCCCAGAATTTCCGGGACCATCATGGATTTGGGAGGTCCTGTCCTGGATTTATCCCGCCCCCAGCCCCCCCCCCCCGTTGCCACCCTGGTCCTTTAAATGTTTTTTTATTTTCTTTTATTTTTTCTGGAAAAAAAATGGTCGCCGGAATTTTTCCCCTGGAAAAAATGGCTGCCACGTAGGCTTCACCGGGTGTGATCATGTCATTAGGAGAAGCACACAGTAGCATGACCTCACAGCAGCAAAGGTTCTTTGTAAGCCAGCAGCCAGAGCGCTTTCCCCCCCTCGCAGCAGAAGGAGCACCGAGGGTTCAGACTTAGCAACATGATGAGGTTTTCCTGCTTATATTGTACTTTGGAAAACTCTGTTTGTCCTGCTAGCTCCGTTTGTCCTGTGTGTGTTGCTTCAAAGAAAAATGCACTTTTGGTGGGGTGGGGTGGGGGAGGGAGGAGCTGATTTTTGGAAGTGTGACTTGGAGGGAAAAAATCCTGGCATGTGTGTTTTTGGACTACCATGAGACATTAATGGTAGTTTTTTTTTTCCTTCTCTCCCATCTGTGCAGTGACCTTATACGTAAAGGAGGGGGGTGACCGTGACCATCATTTCTTTTATTTTCCTCCCTTTTTGCTTTGTTATTTATTTCATTTTAGTATTTTATTATTTACATTTAGCCAGACTCTGGCTGTTTGCCAGCATGCATTCTGTGCCCAGCTAACATATAATAGAGAGGGTTCCTTAAATTGGTAACTAATTAATTAAGCTAACTAAAAATAAATAACTAAATAAAAAATTGGGCACCCTTCGGGTGGCAAAAGGGCACTTTGCACCCCAAAAAAGATTTTTAAAATTTATTTTTATCAATCAATAATCAATAATCAATCAATCAATTAACTGCTGGGGGAGTGTCCCGGTTTAGAACCAGGAAAATCTGGTAAGCCTATTTGGGGGGGGAGGGAGTCCATCATAGGTTGCAAGCCACGATGACTATATATAATCAACTGGTTTTAGTGGTAGCCTCTTCCTGAATGCAAGGGGTAAGGGAGTGGCAGCAGGATACCGGTATCTTGTTTTCTTCAGTGCTCCCTGAGGCACTCAATGAAACACTCTGGTAGGCCTCTTTGGATGGTGGGCCTGTGTGAGATACAGGAAGATGGACTAGATGAGCCCTTGGCCTGATCTAAGAGGGCTCTTCTTATGTTCTTCTATAGCATCAGATGTGGCTGGAGGGAATATTGGAGCTGTCTATAAAAGAATGTGTTATCTTCAGTAGATGAGACTCAACTGGAACGTTCAACAAAATATAGTCAATTGCAGTCTAGACCAGGGGTTCTCAACTTTTGGAGGCCCGAGTACCCCCTATCACGTTCCCCAAATTCAGCTCTTCCCCCACCCCACCAATGCACAGTTTCCAAAGTAAAAAACATAAATCCCACGCACAAATCTCCCCAAATTCAGCTCTTTCCCCCCCCCACCCCACCAATGCACAGTTTCCAAAGTAAAAAACATAAATCCCACGCACAAATCACTGGCAAAGCAGACACAGAAACCCTCCCCCACCCCACAGCTAGCAGGACGAACTTGAAGAACACACAAACTTGAATCTGATCAGGCAGCCCCCTCACAGAGATCACTCACAGATCACTGCAGCCCCACAGACCACTGGCAAAGCAGACACAGAAGCAGCTCCGGCTGCTGGGAAGCTCGGACGAGCTGCTGGGTAGCAGCAGCTGGGAAGCGCCAGCGAGGGAAGCAGCAGCCAAGCTCTGACGAAGGCTATGGAGGCTCAGAAGCAACGGTCACGCTGTTGTTCCGACCTCTGGCTGAGAGGTCAGGGAGGTGGAGCTTCCTGCAAGCAACACACAAACTGTGTGGGAGAGCGGTCTAAAGGAGAGCTTCCGGGTTTGCGTGAATACATTAACTCCGATGATCAGCTGTTGGATCAGAGGTGGAAGTTGGCTGCGCAAGTTAGTACCGGCTCTG